>BSBM01000391.1:0-2400000 GCA_027924585.1 Larix kaempferi | reverse complement strand
GTGGAAGGTGTCTATATGGTTGAATAAGCATTGATGAGGCAACTAGTTTATGTGTCAAATTGTTGGCTAAGCCCTTAATATTGTCACGAGGATTTGTATGTGTTAGAATTATGGTTTTATTAAATTAATGCAAGGTTGCATTAAGTGACTTACAACATGTCGAAATTTTTGGTTGTGCATACTTGAATCTCTACACTTTAATAGTAGTGAAAAATTTGCATGCAAGAATCTTGCACATGTGTTTGATTGCATCATGTGAATGCATGTTGGTGGTAATAATGTAGATTTGAAGAACAATATTCATTTGAATTACAATGTTAACAACTTAAAAGGATTGAATTGTTGGTGTGGCATAATTCCATGATCATTTCATGTGATGTTGTGAATGTAGAAATGAAAGGATTGTATGCATGATTACCCATGTTTTATTTGACTGAATGGAATCTTTTTCAAGAAGGAAAAATTGCAGGTAGACTTGTCTTCGATATGGACATAACAGTAAGATCACAATGAATACCAATTAATACTGCATGCAAATGACAACGATATGATAAGAATCTCATAGCTATTGAATCCAACTTTTGTAATGGACATATTCAAAATTTTGATTGAAAATTTGATGATAATATTTCATGGTAATTGCATGTATACGACATAGGTGAGATGATGGACGCTTATTGTGAGGAAAAATGACGGCTTCTATACAATTTGAATCACATGGAGGACACTACTATGATGACAACAAAACACTATACTAAACCTTGATTGCTATGAGGTTGCAATTGGAAGCCCTCATACCAAAACTTTGGAAGTTATCACTTTTCTTGTATGTGAAATCCTTGGTAAATGATGCACACATTAAGGGATCGTTTAACATATAAGGGGATACCTAAACTTGTAAGGGTCAATGGTTGTGAGAAAAGGGTGACTTGTAGGAATATAATGATCCCATGTTGTAAAAATGTAAAATGCATTGTATATATTCCTAGTGTAGGGCTTAAGGCGAAGGCTTGACTAGAAAATGTGTATGAGTTCTAGTGTTGGGATAGGATTATAACGTGGTGGTTGTGTTTTCCATGGTACGCCTATGTTTTGTGAAAACATGTATAAAAGGGAAAAATACATAAGAATATTATCTCCACCAAAAACATTTCTCAAGGAAGAAACAAGAGGGGCTATGATTCCACTAGAGGGGAAGAGGAAAGAGCATCTCTAAAAGTAAATACTCTATTACCAAGTGTCAACCTTAGATCTCATTTACTTTCCACCATGTCCCTTAAGTGAATCCATCCACCTACATTGACTTATAAAACCAATCATTGAAAGCATATAAGAGATTGATGGAGAAGCCTTCTCACATATTTATGGAAACATGGGTTTAGTACAATCATCATTGGAATGTGTAAGAGACCTACATTCCTCATGTCATAAGTAATATTAACCATCGTTCCCATCAACTCTTTCATTTTCCATTCATTCCATCATTCTCTTATGATTCATGCTATACATTTGGATGATGTTGTGTTCTCCATGGCTAACCATGAAGCAATATAGAGATTTACCAACAATGTGTAGAATAAATTGAAGACCTTTAATGAAATATAACTGAATGTAGGTGAGCATATAGGTTAGGATAGTTAGTATTCCTGCAATCCATATACATTTTCTACTCTTTGGATTCATGAGAGACGTATTATTTTTGTAGGAAATTCCTAAAAAGCATATGGTAGACTAGGATCTTTCTGCCTACATTGAAGAGCATTAGAGTGAAGAATATCCCCAAGGGACTCTTGAGAAAAGAAATGGAATATATTCATTGTGTTGTATGTGGTAGTGGAAGAAAGTGCCATGGTTTTTTCATGGTTGATTTCAAGAAGCTATGCAGTGATTCAGGTATTAAGAGGGAGTTGACTGCTCCTTACAATCCACAACAAAATGGAGTTGCAGAAAGGAAGAATAGAACTATCATGGAAGCAGCACGGGCAATGATTCATGACCAAGATCTTCCTATGCATCTATGGGTAGAAGCAGCTAGGACAGCTGTATATGTGCAGAATAGAACACCTCACAAGATATTGGACAACAAGACACCAGAAGAGGTATTTTCTGGTAAGAAGCCTGAAGTCAGCCATCTCAGAATATTTGGTTGTCCAGTATATACTCATGTTCCAAAGGAAAAGAGAACTAAGCTAGATCCTTTAGGAAAGAAGGGCATCTTTATGGGGTATAGTGAAAGCTCGAAGGCTTACAGAATATACTTTCCAGGGTTCAAGAAGATTGATGTCAGCAGGGATGTAACATTTGATGAGAACTCAACTTATATCAAATCAAGGAAGACACCTGTTGAAGATCATGAAGAACCAAAGGAAATCAGATTTCAAGATACCACTATAAATGAAGCAATTCCAGAAGTAACCCGTGAAATTGAAGATCCACAAAGACCTATAGATCCACCCCATGAGAAGAACTCTCACAAGAGGAAACCTGCATGGGATAGAGAGCTCATCCAAGATGCAGAAAGATATGGTATTCCAGAAGAGGAACACAGAGAAAGGAAGAGGACAAGGTCACAGACTAGCTATGTTGCCTTGCTCTGTGACATTATGAACAAAGAACCTTCCAGTTATGAAGAGGCAGCGGAAAAGAAAGAATGGAAGGATGCCATGGTTGAGGAATACCAATCGATCATGAAGAATGATGTTTGGGATGTGGTCCCAAGACCAGAAGGGAAGTCTGTTGTGACTTCCAAGTGGATCTATAAGATCAAGCATGCTACAGATGGTAGCATAGAGAAATACAAGGCAAGGTTTGTATCTCGTGGCTTCTCTCAGAAAGAGGGAATAGACTATGAAGAGAGCTTTGCTCCTGTAGCCAGATACACTTCCATCAGAACAGTACTTGCTCTGGCTGCAGTGATGAAATGGAAGATACACCAGATGGATGTCAAGATAGCTTTCTTGAATGGTGTAGTCGAAGAGGAAGTGTATGTGGAGCAGCCACTTGGTTTTGAAACACATGACAAAGAGTCATATGTGTGCAGGTTGAAGAAAGCTGTGTATGGCTTGAAGCAAGCTCCTAGGAGTTGGTATGGTAGGATGGACAGTTTTCTATCCAGCTTGGGCTTTACCAAGAGTAAAGTAGATTCTAACCTTTACTACAAGGTTGAGGAAGGCAATCATGTGATTCTACTCTTATATGTGGATGACTTGTTTGTTACGGGTGAGGATAGACTGATTGCCGACACGAAGAGGAAGCTTGCTGCCAAGTTCGAGATGAAGAACTTGGGGATGATGCACTACTTTCTAGGTATGGAGGTGTGGCAGAGTGCAGATGGAATTTTCCTTGGACAAGGGAGGTATGTAGTATAAATCCTAAAGAGGTTCGGGATGATGGACTGCAAGGCCATGGCCACACTTATGGCATCGAACCTGAAGCTTATGTGTGATGCTTCATGATCTGATCCAGTTGATGTCACTATGTATCGTCAGATGATTGGGTCCTTGATGTACACCTGACGAACACGAGACCAGATATTTGCTTTGCGGTGAACATATTGAGCCAGTTCCTGACGGATCCCAGAGGTGTTCACCTGGTTGCTGTAAAGCATATTTTGAGGTACCTGAAGGGTATAATTGATTATGGGCTCAAGTATGATGCAAATCAAAAGTTTAACCTGCAGGGTTATGTTGATTCAGATTGGGTAGGCAATGCTGCAGATAGGAAGAGCACTTCTAGGTGTTGCTTTAGTATGGGATCAGGTGTGATCTCTTGGTTTAGCAGGAAGCAGTCCTGTGTAGCACTGAGTACAACCGAAGCAAAGTATGTTGCAGCTTGTTCAGCTAGTTGCGAGGCAGTATGGCTGAGGGAGCTACTGTCTGAGTTATTTGATCTCCCATTGGATTCTATTGGTATCTATTGTGACAACCAGAGTTGTGTGAAGCTGTTTGAGAACCCGGTGTTCCACGACAGGTCAAAGCACATTGAGATCAAATATCAGTATATCAGGGATATGGTGCAGAGAGGAGCAGTAAATATCCTATATGTTGCGATGGATGAGCAGGTTGCAGATGTGTTGACGAAACCACTAGCCAGAGTGAAGTTTGAGTACTTCAGAGAGAGGCTTGGTGTTCTTCAGATTGATGACACTTCAAGGAAGAAGTGATGGACACATTTGCAGGAGCCATTCCTGGCATGGTGAGAGGATGATCCTTCCCATGGCTATGGATGTAAGCGTTGGATGATGAGCATTGGGATGATGCTCCAGTTACTACTCTGTATGCATCATGTTAGATGCTTGTTATGATCAGGTGGATCATGTATTTGTATATGTATCAGATGGATACATTGTATGATCAGGATGATCATAGATGATGAGCTTCAGGATGTTGCTCCAGATGATATGTATCAGATGGATACATTGTATGATCAGGATGATCATAGATGATGAGCTTCAGGATGTTGCTCCAGATGATATGTATCAAGTGGATACATTGTATGATCAGGATGATCATGGATGATGAGCTTCAGGATGTTGCTCTAGATGATATGTATCAGGTGGATACATTGTATGATCAGGATGATCATGGATGACGAGCTTCAGGATGTTGCTCCAGATGATATGCATCAGGATGATGCTATGATGATGATCATGTGATGATGTACATCAGGATGATGTATGATGAGTATCAGGTTGATGCTCTATGGCCGTGGACAGGTTTTGCAGATGAACATGTAAGTTGACCTGGGATGCTCTTTCGAGGCATTGCTCTGGGAGGACATGTAATATTTCCCTACGAGATCCAACAGGTTGGGCTGTGTGCCCGTAATAAGTCCTGGATGCTCTTTCGAGGTTTTTTCCTATGGCATGTAATGTAGTCCTGGGAGATCCGATAGGTTGGGCTGTGAGCCCGTAATAAGTCCTGGGATGCTCTTTCGAGGTTTTTCCATGACCACATGTAATGTAGTCCTGGGAGATCTGATAGGTTGGGCTATGTGCCCGTAATAAGTCCCGGGATGCTCTTTCAAGGTTGTGTGGTGGAAAATCCTAGATGCGTTCTAGGTCCCATCCAGTATGAAAAAGGACTGGCTCTATGGCAGAAATCCTAGATGCGTTCTAGGTCCCATCCAGTATGAAAAAGGACTGGCTCTGTGGCGGAAATCCTAGATGCGTTCTAGGTCCCATCTAGTATGAAAAAGGACTGGCTCTGTGGTGGAAATCCTAGATGCGTTCTAGGTCCCATCCAGTATGAAAAAGGACTGGCTCTGTGGTGGAAATCCTAGATGTATTCAAGATCACATCCAGCATGAAAAAGGGCTGGCTCTATGATACATCCAGCATGAAAAATGGCTGGCTCTGTAGATGATGAAGACCTGCCGATGGCAGGCCTACAACCAGTATGAAAAAGGACTGGCTCTGTAGAACTTCCTATGATGAGTAGATCGAAGATTGATTGAGATAGCAGCAGTAGTGATGATGATGTTGATTTGATGATGATGATCCAGAGAAGAAGACTTGTGCTAGCAGATCTGTGTCTAGAAATACCTTCCTAGTTAAGAGGGAGTGTTGATGTATATGTAACTTTGGAATGTATTTCACCTATGTATATTGTACTCCTATAGAGATGTTATTATTCCTCTATACAGAAGTGTCATCATTTGTATTGACAAGTGTCGCAAGTGTCGTAACTTGCTGTGATGGGTTATTAGACCACCAAGTGTGGGGTCGGCCCGGATTAATGTAACCATGGGTTATTAGACTCTTCTAGAGAAGTCGGCCCTGCTAGTGTATTAGGCAAGTCGGAACAAGTATAAATAGAGAGCGGGAGATCTCTGTTGATCATCTCATTATCCACTCCTACATCACTCGGAAAGTGGCACACTAGTTGAGGAGGAGTAGCTGCTAGTAGAAGACTATCTCTTGTACTTTGGTTGTATCATTGCTCTTTCTATCTCTAAGGAAATTGTGGGATTTTTCACCTTTATGGTTTTCCCCAGTGAAACTATGTGTGTCTATTGTATCATGTGATTGCTTGGTGTGATTGATATGCATTGTTATACTTGATATGATGTACATGTTATTCTCTCAGTAAAGATCCTAGAGTATATTGAATTAATGCTAAAAAATTAACATATTGTTGCTAGAGGTTAAATATATTATCTTAATTTATTAATGAAGAAAAGAAAGCACGTTGGTATTTCTTGATGGCCAATGAAGGCATATTAGGATGCTACATAATGATGCTCACACAACCACAACACTTTTTTTCTAACATGTTTTTTATTACCATTAACTATCATCTTTGATCATGTATTTCTTAGTCAATTTTAGAAATCCTTGTGGAAGAATTTAAGTTGTCAACATTGATTCCCTAATACATTTCATCAACAAACTGATAGCCAAATTAAGATTGTGAACAAAACCTTGTTTTATGCCCTTTTTATCTATGGAAAACATAATCAATAGTGCGAGATCGATATTTGTATATTTTGTAGCACATCTACAACAAAATCCACTCATTTCTCTATAGGCCAGTCTCATTTTTAGGCCTACCCTATATTTTAGCCTCTTTCTCCTTATGAGATTCCTATTGTTCTCCCATATCCCACCAATAAAAGGAGAAATACATAGTTTTTATTTTGTGCAAAATTTGATAATGATCCACAATATCATTCATGGCATCCTTAAACTAAAAATAGTATATGGAACTTCATGATTATCATTGAGATACCCCACATTTTAAATTTGGGACCAGTTTTTGTTGCATTTGGACAAGCAACTCTTAACAAATCAACAACTCATGAGGTGCATTAGTCTTGACATATGTGACAGTCTTATAGCTCATTGATATCCATATTACTTCCCTCCTATTTTCTAAAATTTGCATAAGAATATTTCTTTAAGCTTATTTGTTGAGAATATGAAATTGTCCTATGAGAAAAGTGCAATCCATAATGATGTTTGATTGCCAAGGTATTTGGAAATAATATGATATTCTCTCTATCTTTTAGATGATTTACTTCATGTTCAAATATATACAAGTGTTTCATAGGATCTTTTCCATCTTCCTAATATTTTATTTGGACAACATATGACTAGTTTGTCACTTCAACCATTTATAGTCTAAATAATTTGGAATGCACATGGATATACCTCATGATTTTCACTTGCTCATTCTTCAATAAATTTGTTATAATCTTATCCTAATGAGGCATTTACATGTAGTACTCCTATCTCATTTGGGTTAAACTAATGCTTCTTCTTTGCAATGTAAAAGTGCTTCAGCTTGATTTATCATCTAATATCTATTCCCTATCCATAGCATCTAATTACACCATGCTCATAAGGATTATTTTTTCTATCCAATGAAATCACTACTTTTCTTCTTATTTTCCTAAACATCATGAACTTACTAGTCCTTGCCTTTGGCTGAGGCACTATAGAAATCGATCTGCAGTTTTTTAAAATTTAATTCATACACATATATGTGTTTTTTTAAATGAAATGGTGCCCCTCTTGGATAAATCCACAGTCTTCCAAATAATACTCTTTATGCATGTCTTTGGGGCTTCAACGCCTCAAAAGCAACAATTGTTTTGATATCATAGCAATTTTTTTCACATTTGTGATCTTACCAATAGGTATACATGAATAATAATCAATAATCATTAGATAGGTGATGTTGGGATGAGATTCAGTTTACCCAAAAACTTGTTTTGAGTATATAATTAAAATAATGTGGAATTCAAATCCCATATCTATAGTTACACTTGTAATAGTATTTCTTATAACTAAAACATGAATTTTTAAATTTTTTTTAATTAAAAATAACATTGATTTTCCTTACCTTTATAGCTAACATATCTTATTTTCCAAATTTAGTAACTAACCCATGAGTTCATATTTCTACACTAATCACCTTTTAATATTCTACACCAAACTCTTGGCAACTACAATGTTGACTAAACTATCATCATATTCTCATGTTCAAGATGTACTTACTCTCAAAGTCCATTACCTTCTATAAATTCTTCCTCTCTTCTCCTCCATGGCGGTGTAGGCTTATTCAAACATTTGCTTTTGTTAATTGTAATCCAAAAATGATTTCTTTATTCCTTTATCATTAGTTTCATGTTTTCCATATCCTTCTATATTAGACTTAGTTGAAAAAAATGAATCCTTTTCCTTTCTTGGTTATGTGTGTAGCTTTTCTAACCCAACCATGTTGAATTTATTAGTGAAATTTTCCTAAAACCTTAACATAGTTTCTTATTTCTTGCTCTCTAGATCACATAATATGTAAAGTTTTGAAGTAAATTTTCTGATTTTCAAATTTGTTGAATTTCTTGGTGAAATTTTCCTACATCTTAACATAGTCTTATTAAGTCTACACAACATCCAAGTTTGCAAGCAACTTTTCTCATTTTCAAATTTAAATTCAAATAATCTAGACTTGACCCAGCTAGAAATCCAACATAGGTTCATCACAATTCTGATTTATATTAATTGTTGTGAGGTCTAGTATGTTTGGATTTTCAAAGCAATTAAGATAACACTTTTATGGTTAGATTCCATTTTTTATTTTCACATCCATTGTTTAAACTTGTCTTTGTCTTTGTCTACAATGTGTTTTAAGTTTCAATGTGTCTTTCTATATTTTATATAAACTATCATGTTTAACATTCATAATTTAGAATCTAGTAAAAGTTGCCTACCAATGCAAATCTATATAAAAAATTTACTTCTTTTGTAAAGTCATAGTCCTTATCTTCTCCAACTTCAATTGTTTTGTAGTCCATTCTAAGTTCTAAGAAGGTCCATACTTTTTATCACGGATAAAATTTTCACTTCCCTATAGAAGGTTTATTTTGCATCTTTGTCAAAATATTTAGGAGCCAATAATGTGATAAAGTGTAGGCATTATATTTGCAACCTTCACAATTTGTATAAAGTTACGACTCTTAAAGTGTTGAAATCTAGTTTTGTTTTCATCTTGTTTTAAGTCTCAAGGAGTCCTAAATTTTTAATTAGTACACTTGATCTTACTCATTTATACAAGGTTTCATCTTCACTCTCCAACAAGAATCTTGGTGGACAACAACGTGGTTTTTTAAAGCAATTTTATTCGTAACTTTTATTATTTTAGGACTATCTCTTACTCTCCCATGGATATTCAAGTGAAATTTCCATTCATCATTTTATTTCAAATTTGAATCCATCACCTAGCTATGTATATGGGTTTGTGGTGGTTTTATTCAAGTTTACATATGAAGTAATCACAAATTTTACCAATTTTACCATCATGCATCCATGGGGAATTCCTTTCCTAGGAATTTCACAAGTTTGAAGCCATCACCTAGATGGGTTTGTGGTGGTTTTATTCAAGTTTTAATAATCACAAATTTTACCTTCATGCATCTATTGGGAATTCGTTTCCTAGGGTTTTCACAAGTTGTATTGAGAAAGTAGTTAATCAAATTTGGATGTGTCCTTTAATTTTTATTATTTGAGATGTTTAACTAAGCTATTTCAAGACCAACTAGGCCTGTAATTAATTTGCTTGCCACCATGTCTCAACATATCATGAGAGTATTGGTTAGTTGATTATACATATTATGTTCCCTTATGTAGATGATGCATTTTGATGTTCTAAGAGTGTTGTTCACCTTATGTATTATGGTCACCAATTATGTGGTTGTTTGAATGATTCGAGTATTGAAAATTTGTATTGAATATTTTATCTAGATGTTGCATATTTTTAGTTCTTTCTTTTTAACTAAATATAAATTCTCACATAAGTTCATGTGATAGAGATGATAAAGAGTAGTTAATGAATGAGAGTACTACTAACTATCACCCACCATCATCCTTGTAGTAGCCTTAAATAAATAAATATTGATTTTGTCATAACCAAATGCCTATTGAGTAGTGGAAATTTTTTGTGATGTTTGATATATTCCAAGATATGTATGTATGTCATTTATTTCAATCAGAAACAATTTTGAACATCAAAAACCACAACAATGCATATGTATTGGTTCCTAATGTTGTGCCCATTCTTATTACATAATGCATGGTTTCATTTGGCCAGTAGTAGCAACATAAATGTTGTATATAATGTCATGCCTCTTCTTATCATGTGTCACATGCTTCTTTTTGGTGATTTGGAGTAGTAGCATACATGCCAAAAACAAAAATAGTAGTCCTGACCTCTTCCTTCAATGTAATTTGTAGCTATACCACATCCCCATTCTTCTTACCATATGGCCACAAGATTGGCTAGAATGGAATTTGTAACTAGAGCTAATCCAAACATATAAATAAAAGATTCTACAAAATGATTATAATAGGTAATATAAGCTCGAGGAAGGTTATGGAACCATTATAAGGCTTAACTAGATAGAGAGTATGAAAAGAGTTTAGCCATGATGTCTAGCTAAGATTGGACGTCCTCATGATAGATAGAAACATAGTTGGTTATGTAATCTTTGGCATCTCTCTTCTCATTAAAAGAGAGGAAAGTATGAACCTTGTGAGATGCTATGGAGTTGATAAATTTCGGGTTCAAGGGATTCCTAATGAACGAAAAAGTGATAGGAACTGAACTAACTAGAAAACCCTAAGTAAATGAAGCTTTGCGTCAAGTTGACCAAAGGGTGTACATGCGAATAAAAGTAAACATATGATATCAGCATAAATTAACATCCTTGTAATCTACCTTTAGGTGAAACTATTCTCCTTGAAATTATAAAGAATTGATGGAAGCTTAATGGTATAAGGTAAAGGTAGGTTTATTAGCTAAGTGTTGTACACACATAATAACACATGGGTAGCAAGTTTGCTATGACAAAAAGTAGGGTTAAAATGAAGATGTTTATTTCATCTACTTTAGGTAACAAAAAATTGTAAGGTAAAATGAGATGAACATGAATTGGGATACTAGAAGGAATGAAAACTTACTTAGGATTGACTAATAAAAGAAAATTTGTGTTTATGATTTTTCGTTTTAAGGATGAGGTTGAGAGTGAAAATAAAGAGGACTTTTTTTGTGTTCGAGCTTAAGGAATTTCATTGTGTTGGAGTTTTGGAAATGCCCAACATTTCAAGTGGAGACTCCACCCATCCTCAGGGGATCATAATGAAGTTGGAAGAAAGATATATAAAAGAGTATAATGGCAGGGTGTATGTATAATGCAAGGACTCGTACTCGTTAGAGAAAAGAGTCGTTGAATGAAAAAGTCAATGGTTGGGAAGTAATAAATTAATATTAGAAAATATTTTAGATAATGATAGGAATAAGAGTTAAAAAAATAGGTTCAATTAATAGGTAAATAATAAATTAATATTAGAAAATATTTTAGATAATGATAGGAATAAGAGTTAAAAATAGGTTCAATTAATAGGTAAATAATATTTCGAAGTGAAGAAATCTTAATATAATTAAACAAGGAGAAAATGAAGAAATAAATAAGATTTGAATGGCCAAAGGGAAGGGTTAGGATTTGTATTTATTTTAATTAATTAAAAGGGGTAAATGTGAAGTTACATTCAACTATTTAATCGTTAAAAAATAAATTAATTATAAGGTAAAATTGAAAAACAATAAGCAATAGAGTGTGCAATAACCATTTATAATAAAGAATAAGGGTAAAAGTTGGATTATACTATTTTAATTAAAAATTAGTCAAGAGTAAAAGTTAGACTTTAATTAATTAATAATAATTATTCATGTGTTAATAAAATGAATTAAAGGGAGGGTATGAATATGAGAATAGATGTTAAAGGTTAGAAAGAAGGGGGTTTTGAGAACATTTTAATAAAATTAATTAGGGAGGTATGGCAAAAAATTAAAAGGAATAATTCGATGAGTGATTGGTTAATAAGAGATCTTTTAAATTCAAAAAAGTTTGAAGTAGAGATTAGATTTTTGAGGTTGGAGATTAGAAATGGGGAAGGGTTAGATCGAGCTGATGGTGAAAATATATATGATATGACCAAATATATGAAGAAATAAGAATGAATAAAAGTTTATAAGTGGAGATTGTTAGAAATGTATGGAATAGAGAAATAGGAGGGGAGAGAGAATTGAGGTAGAAATAAATGGATCAATAATTGATAATGTAGAAAAAAGAGAGAATTATGGTGGATTTGAGAATCAAGGATCCATCATAAGAGGGAGAAGCGATGTAATAGAGGACAACGAAGTGATTTTAAGGGTTAAAATGGTGGTGAACAGGTTTCCAATATTGAATTAGTTTCTAACAATATTTTTGATTAAATTTATTGGGGTTCTTTTCAATTTCTAGGGCTTCCTTGATAAGGCAGGAGGAATAGTGAGAGGTAGATGCAAGAATTTTAGTTTGGTTGAAACATTTATGGTATTTATATTTGAAGGAATGATCCACTATGTAAGACTTGTTGATGCGATTACGATTAGTATCGTCAAAGTTCTCTTTGAGACGAGTTTGAATGGAATGGTCGCTTTGGCCAATGTAGGTTTTCCCACAGGAGCAGGAAATTTTGTAAACACCTTGGGATAGGAGAGGGTTGGATTTGTATTTTACACCGTTGAACAATTGTTTGAGAGTTTTGTAGGGCTTGAAAATGGTTTTAATACTCTTTCTAATTAGGATCCTTGAAATGTGATCATTGACACCGTGGATGTACAAGAGAGAAATTGAGGCTTTGGTGGGAGGTTGCAGTTAGGTATGTTGGCATTTGGGTTTAGAGTGAAGGAAAAATTGAAAGCATTTATTAATGAGGTTAAGATGATAGCCATTGGATATCAGAGCATTGGTGAGGTGGTTTCTCTCTTCGGAGAGATGTTAGTAATCAGATATGCAGATCACCCTCATGATAAGAGTTTTTAGGATTGCATATTTTGGGGCGGGGTTATGGTGGGAGTACCTTTCCTAGATGTGTTGGTTACCATCCCACTAGATGGATCTCTTTCCTATCAGGTTTACCACAAAAAGACTCACACTAATAGATACCTTCATGCCCACTCCCACCATCACCCCACCCAAAAATTTGCAGTTCTAAAAACCCTTATCACCGAAGCGATTTGCACATCTGACCCCCAACATCTCTCCAAAGAGAGAACCCACATCACCAATGTTCTGCTATCAAATGGTTATCCTCTTAACTTGATCAATAAATCCTTTCAAATTGTCCTTCATACTAAACCCAAATGCCACCATCCCTAGCCGCAACCTCCCACCGAAGTCTCAGTTTTTTCCTTGTAAATCCATGGTATCACTGATCACATTTTGAGGCTCCTAATTATAAAGAATATTAAAAACATTTTCAAACCATACAAATATCTCAAAAAAAAATTCAATAGTGTGAAAGACAAATCCAACCCTCTCCCATCCCAAGTTGTTTATCAAATTCCCTACTCCTATGGGAAAACCTACATTGGCCAAACCAGTTGTTCCATTCAAACCCATATCAAAGAGCACATTGTTGACACTAATCATAATTGAAACAAAATTCTACCATAGCAAAGCATTCATTCAAATCTAAACACCATATATGTTTCGACCAAACTAAAATTCTTTCATCTGCCTCTAACTATTCCTCCCGCCTTATTAGGGAATCCCTAGAAATAGAAAAGAGCCCCAATAACTTTAACTGAGAAGATGGTTACAAACTAAGTCAATTTTGGAAGCCTATTCTCCACCATTTAATCCTTAAAATTACTTCAGTATCCTCTATTCCATCACTTCTCCTTCTTATGATTGATTCGTGATTCTCGAATCCACCACAATCTCTCTTTTTTCTACATTATTGATCATTGATCCATTTATTTCCACCTCAAATTCCTTGCCCCTTCTATTTCTCTATTCCATACATTTCCAACAATATCCACTTATAAACTTTTAATCATTCTTATTTCTTCGTATATTCCTTCACATCATATCTATTTTCACCATTGGCTCCATCTAACCCTTCCCCATTTCTAATCTCCAACCTAAAAAATCTAATCTCTACTTCAAACCTCTTAGAATTTAAAGGATCTCTTATTAACCAGCCACTCATCGAACAATTTATTTTAAGGGATCTAAGACTTCAGTGGTGAATAACGTCTCAAGAGTAGGTTTCGACAGTATCCACAGCTGCAAATATATTTGTATATATGGGGGGAATAAGAAATCAAATTTTTAAAGGTTGACATTTTTTTTTTGTAAGTAAGAGCAACATTATAATAAAACAAAAAAAGAAATACATAAAAGAGTTTGAGGTCCATGATAGAGGCTCTATGATAGCTCATATCCTGTGATTTCAAAATAGACTAACACTTATACATATTAAAAAAATGGATTCTTGAGCCAATAAGAAAAACTAATAGCCCTATACATGTTCAATCATTGAGGGAAGACCAGTAACAAAACCAAAAATAGAGAAGCAAAGCTTACAGAAAAACTAAGAGTTGTCACAAATATTTTGATGTCTGATTTCCTGATTGGGAGCTCCATCCTACAAAATAATGGTATCGTGGTTGACAATAACCATCTGTGGTGAGATCGAAACATGACCATAGAGGATATAGAGAATACCCGATATTTTCTTGTCCATTAATTCCAATCTGAAGGAAACATCTTCCATATGATGACGGTGTTCAAAATGCATATCACACAGGGCATGCACCAAAGGTGAATTGTCCTTAGAATTCAATTGCACAACCTTAGAGAAATGAGCACAAAAGGGATTACCTGAACTCAGCGGTGGAGGCGGCGTACCAGACTAAGGCAGAGGTGGCGGAAAGCATTCCCCAAAGCCAAATGATTTTCCCACATTGTCAAACCATTCCACTAAACATGACCATTCATTTTCCTTCTAGCCAGCTTGAGATGTCCCTTCATCTGCCAAAGGGTTCATGTCCCTCGAAGACAACTACTCGCTTGAAACAACAGACATGGGATCGGAATTTGGAGTTTCCCGAGCTTGAAGAAGACCACCACGCACCCAATGAGAGCGTCCCCTAAGCCTAAGAATAGGCATGCTCCATGAACATAGCCAAGCAAACATAGTGTCCTACAATTCCTCGGATAACTTGATAATGCCTTCATGAGGCCGACTAGAGTGCCCGTAATAAATAATCCCCCTCGGCCATAATTTTCCTGTCAAATTCATAGTTGAAGTACACTAAAAACCAGGTGACATGATCCTTAGTAGGTAAGAAATCACATCCTCCACAATAGAATTAAAGGCCATCCACCGTGAACACGTGCAGAACCGTTGGGAAGGACACCACATTAAACATCCAGGCTAGGTGATATGACTAAGTTCTTGCATATCCATAAGGTTGCACATTAAAGCAAGGACGGGCTATATTAAAGACATTCACCCACCCATCCTGACCATCCTCCACGTGGGCCTCATCACGCGTCGTCTGTCACCCCATTCGGGAAAAAGGTGAACTAATTAATAATACCTAGTAATTAATGATAATAAACACACAAGAAAAATTAATAATATATAATAATTTATATGCCCCGGATGCGGGTGTCAACATCGGCCATTCCATGGATGGCGTCGTGGTTCACCCACCTGGCAGTAGCTCAAGGCACTTGTCATCCTAGCAGGCCAGCATGCACTCGAGCGAGGATATTAATATGGCTGACGCAAGGGTGGTTGGAAATGAAGTTGTTTCGGTTGTCAACGTCCCCTCGCATTAACATGTGCAGTCTATTCATCATGCTCCCGTGTGTGGCGCCTCGATGCTCCCTCCCCAAGTCTCTTGATATGAAGAAGTGGCATTTCACCACCCTCATTTGCTATCGTATGCAGTTTTCTGCAGTTGAGAGCTTTGTTCAGGATTTCATAACCTGTGAGCTCGCTGACTACACCATGACTCGTCCGCGAGGTACCTCCAGGAGAGGCATAGTTCATGGCATCGGTCGGAATGCAACCCCCCCAAACAAGGATAAGAAGGCCATCCAACTACCATCGACTCTCTGCATTACAAAAGAGTTCAGAAAATTGAAGGGGACGCTTCACCTCTACGCAAAATTGAACCTCTGACGCCCAAAATCCTGCCTCAGAGATGGGATGAGGATTTATTTGGCAGTTGTTCCATCATCAAAGACAAGACAAGCCCCCATAATGAAGAAGTAAACACTTAGGATTGCTCTGGCAGCCCCCAGCTCCTACTGTGACGGTCAACGTTTCTAGTTTTTATGGTTTAATAGTCTACTGTTATGTACTGGTTTGCTCTCTGGGATGTTTTGTAAAGACTCTTTTAGAACCTGGTCCCCTTGGACAAGTATTTTTTGCTCTATGGTTAATATTCCTAGCATTTTTTAGCGTCAGGGGTGGTGGTTTCATCACCCAAGATCGCTTAAGCTAGCTAGTCGACATGTAATTTTGGTTCCCTTTCTTTAATTATACAGTTGCAGTTTTACAAAAAAATATATATAATAATTTATATGTATACCTAATAATTAATAATACATAATACCTAATAAATATACTTAATAATTACTATGTATACCTAATAATTAATTATACACAATGCCTAATAAATATTGCATAATAATTAATAATACAGCCTGAGTGGGCCTAACGGTTAAGAGCGTGCATTTCCTCCTAGGAGGTCACAAATTCAAATCCGGAGGGGGGTAGGTTATGTACACCTTTGTAGACTTTAGCAGTTAAATCGTTGCGCAAAGGTGGGTCCCTTGTCCCACAAACAAGGGGGTCTCCTACACCAAATTGGTGTCTCGCTTGGCAGTGACCTTAAAAATAGATTATTATTATTATTATTAATTAATATTTCATCATATATTAATAATACATCATAATACATAATAATACAAATAAATAATAATACATCATATATTAATAATAATAATACATAATAATTAATAATAAAGAAAACACAAAACAAAATAACATAAAATAGCTAATATGAAAAATATGAAAAACAAAAATAAAAGTAAAAAATTATAATAATAATAAATAATGTATTGTCCATTGAATGTAGTTTGGGTGGTTAGGAGTATTGATTGATAACCTCTCCACCCAAGTCCAATTCTTTGTAAGTGACATGTTGAGCTCTTAATTGAACCACCCTTTATACCTCCATATTATATCTCCCTTATACCCTTTAAAAAATAAATAAAGAATTTTCATAAATATAACACTTGTCAATAGTTTTCATGAACTACATTCAAACAATAATAATAATTTATTATAAAAAAATTACCCAACAAAAAAAAATAATAATAATAAAGGAAAAAAAAAATAACACAAAATAATCCAAGCAAACACAGCATCTAACACATAAAACGAACCATAACATCATAAAAAGACGGAGAAAATCAAATAATAATAATAAAACAAAGATAAAGAAGATAAAAATGTTAAAGGAGAAAGAGAAAACAAAACCATAAAAATTCAAAACAAACAAAGGCACACACTTGAGAAGGAGAAGGGAATAAAGGATATCCTTTATATAGTTTTTATTAGATATTATGTATCAATAATTATTAGGTATACATTGTAATTATTACATGTATGATGTATTATTAATTATTAGGTATATATAGAAATTATTATGTATTATTAATTATTATATATTATTAATGTGTTTATTATTATTAATTACTAGATAATATGAATTAGTTGGTTTTAAATATTTTGAATTCTCATTTTTTATTTATATAAATATATCAATTGTTTGATGATGAACTTAGTTAAGGATTTGAAAGATCGGCTCAAAAATGGCAATCCGATTTTTAAAAAATTGAATTCTCATTCTCTATCTATACAAATACACCAATTGTCTTGATGATAAATCCATATAAAGATCGAAACGTCGACTAAAAAATGACAATCGTGGATACTCCAAAAACCTGCTCTTCATAAATTCCTTATAATTTATTTACCTTAGCTCCCTAATTAATTTTATTGAAATGATCTTGAAACCCCCTCTTTTCTAACCTTTAACATCTATTCTCATATTCATACCCTCCTTTTTAATTCATTTCATTAATCAATCACTCATGATTATTAATTAATTAAAGTCTAATTTTTAGCCTCAAATATTTTTTAGTTATTTAGTATAATCCAACTTTTACCCCTATCTTTTATTAAAAATGGTTATGGTTCATACATACATAGAGATACACACACTATTGCTTACTGTTTTTCAATTTCACTTTATAATTATTTTATTCTCTATTTTTATTGTTATTATTTTTCAATTTCATTTTATAATTAATTTATTCTTTAATGATTAAATATTTTAAACCAACTTCACATTTAACTTCTTATAATTAATTAAAATAAATATAAATCATAATTCATTCCCTTTTGATATTTAAATGTTATTTATTCCTTCTTTTTCTCTTTGCTTAATTATATTAAGTTTTCTCCCCTTCGAAATATTATTTACCTATTAATTGAACCTAATTTTTATTCCTCCTTTTTCTCATTGCTTAATTATATTAAGTTTTATCCCCTTCAAAATATTATTTATCTATTAATTGAACCTAATTTTTATTCCTCCTTTTTCTCATTGCTTAATTATATTAAGTTTTCTCCCCTTCAAAATATTATTTACCTATTAATTGAACCTAATTTTTAATTCTTATTCTTATAATTATCTAAAATATTTTTAAATATTAAGTTATTGTCTCCTAATTAGTGATGTTTTCATTTAATGTCTCTTTCCAGTCCTTGCACTATATACACCTTGCCACTATACTCTTTTCTATATCTCGTTTTCAGCTTCATTATGATCCCTTGAAGATGGGTTGAGTGTCCACTTGAAATGCCAGACATTTCCAAAACTCCAATACAATGAAATTCCATAAGCTCAAACACAATGATCGACCACTGTGAAAATCTCCACACTATCAATAAAAGAGGACTACTAGCTTTTCTTAATCCAAAGAATTCCCATATCACCATTACTTGATTATGATCATTATCAATTTAGATGTCAATGCCTTGAGATTTGAAGTGTTTCAAAACACAAAAGTAATTAAGATTGTTGGCAAGTGACAAGAGGAAAGGTAAAGATGTAATCAATGATGGTTCAAGAAATAAGACTTAATAATCATTATAAAGTGATGATGCAAGAGTAGCGTGTAGAAGAGATCATTTATCTCACTCCTTGTATCTAAGTCTAAATAGACTCGGACTAATGAGTTCAAAAGTCATGTAAATTCCTGATATATAGAGAGAATTTCTCATTCCATTGCTAATAACAAGGGTAGATGTTGTTGACAACTACTACACACTCAACACATGAATGTAAATAACGTCATATGAGTAGTTCGATAGTGTTTCAAAGCTTGCAAGTGCAACCATTTGCAAACGTTGCCAATAATTTAATATATCTAATATTATGGTTTTCTAATAAAGAAACATATCAAAAGGTTGGTTGAGATCTAGGTGGAATATTGCAACATTTGGTTGTAGTGTAGTCAAAGATCATAAAGCATGGTTATGGCACATGTGTGGGAATATAAGGTAAGGTTATGGAATGACACCGTTTGCCAGACATAATTATAGATACCTTAAGACCTTACAAACCATGTTGTATAAGGATTGCAATCCAAGTTGCGCCAATTGAAAGATAAGCAACATTACAAGGGCATAGGTTTTACATTGTAGTTTTGTGGTATTTCTTGTACTTAAACAAGACCAAAGTCTCGTAAGACTTAATTATGATAATTGAAAATAACTTATACCTTATAGTATTGAAGAAAGGAATAAAAATAGATATTGTATTTTAACTTATCACTGCCATGAGTTATGGAATTACATTTATTGAAAGAATTCATGTTTATATGTATGACCTGTAATATATAGAAAAGGGGGAAATATAAGTGTACAAACAATGCAGTGTTTCTTTCATCATATATGCATAGATCCATTGATCTCTTCTCCTTCTAATATTCCAATGGTCATGTCTTCTATCAAACTTCCAAGAATAATCATCCCCGTGAAAAATTGTCATTCTTCAATGAAATTGAAGTCCAGGGCATTAAACCCGACTCAATCAAATTTGTTAGTGTTTTTCCTTACTATGCGAATTTAATGGCTTTAAAACAAGGTACACAAGTCCATAGTTATATAAGAAAAAATGGTTTTACAATTATAGGTATCTAGGTGTTGAATATTTTACTACCCACTATCTAGTTACCTAAAATTAAGGACCTGATTTTAAACATATACTAAGATATTATTACCCCCACCCAAAAAAAAAGGTGTCATCAAATATACTCTAACAATATGTGCTTGGCTATTATTTTTCTGAGTAAACTTTAGATCTATTTTCATCTAGACTTATTAGCCTCCATTTGCACAAATTAGGATTTAAGAAAACCAAGTAATTACATAACCTTTATCAAGTATTTAGATAAAATGCAACCTATATTTCATGTTGTTTACAATCAATGTGCATTTTATTTATATGATGTATCTATTATAATTATAATTATTATAATTCACATGTGTGCCATGTAAAGTGCTAAACTACCAAACCCAAAAATTCTTTTTTACCAAACCGTAGGAGCAATCATTGGGTGAAGTTACATGAAGTCACATGTATAATATAAACAACCTCAGAGAACCTCTAATCGTGATCATCAATAGCACAATTTGTCTTTTTTTCCTTAGAGCAGTTGTTGGTGTGAGGACAATTCTAAGGGTATACCTGATATTGCATTAAAGAGAGCATGAGTTGTAGATCGACCAAGATGATTGGTAAAAAGAGGAGGTTGTATAGATACTTGGTTTGGATCTAGATTTTGTGTGAGTATAGTAGCTACTTGGCTAGTCAAGTTCTTGGGAGATGCTACAATGCTCAGAATAACTAGAGAAGTAGTCTATGAAGAGGGGTGTATAGGAACCTGCTCTTATGTGTTAAGGTTATGAAATGAGATCAATTGTCCTCTTAAATTAGGAATACCTTTCAACATAGTAGTCAAAGAAAACTACCTAGATATTTAAGTGGAGGAAAAGGAATCAATGTTCTCACCTAATAGATAATCCATAGCATTGAAGAGTAAATCCATGGGTCTAGGAGTCAAGTCAAAAAGGTAATACACTCTATCCTTAATAAAAAAAACTGATTATATATCATTAGTAAAAGGGAGGACTATGAAAAAGAACATAACTAAGCTATTGAAGGGAAACAAACTAGCTAGAAAAACCTAAGTAAATGAATATTATGTCAAGTTCAACAAAGGGTGTACATACCAATGAAGGTAAACACGTGATATAAGCATATATTAACATCCTTGTAAGGTACTTTTAGTTGAAACTATTCACCTTCAAATTCTAAAGGATTGATCAATTTCCAACATAAAGTTTTTTTTTTCGCATTTACTGATGTTTGATCATGCTTTGATTTGGTGGGAGATTTATGTACATAATTTTTAGTTGGGAAAAATTACCGTGGTGACTCAATTTTGTTTACAAACACATGATAGTATATACTTATGTTCATTGGTTTGGTCTAAATATTTTTTCTATCGGGATCAAAGGAAATTTTGAAAAGTTAAGATTGGCATTAACATTGGTTTTATCAATGAGGGGGAATATGATGCAATTCTATTTGTTGCATGTGATGTGATGTTTTGATTCCCTTTTTTTTCACATGAAAAAACAATACTTTATTAAAAGTATATGAGGTCCAAATAGTAAAAGAGAGATCCGTAAGTACTACATCCATCTAGTTATCAAATCTGAGACCATACTCGATCCCCCAAGTCAGTTCTCAAGCCAATAATGAAAGATATCGGGATATACCAATCCCCCATAATGTTAATAATCGAAAAACGATCCAAAAAGAAGATGGATCCAAAAGAATAGGAGAAGTGAAAGATAATCTACCAAAAACTAGAGCCACAGAAATAAAACACTACAAAAATTAAGCTGCAAAAATGAGCCAGAATCCCCGAGATGGAGGTCGGGAACCCTCCATGATTTCATAATAAATCCGGCCCGCATGAGCCTCAAGTCCATGTCTGGAAAGTGAATCTGCCATGGAATTATGTTCCCGAAAAATGTGGACAAGAGCGAATGAGGGACCGGGTTTGCTCCAGCCAAGAAGTGAGAGCCAATGCCCTGATGGATGCATAGGAGTTTGCCCTGATGGATGCATAGGAGTTTGCCCAATCCACGATAACCATCGAATCTCCCGCAATCTGATGCAGATGAATATTAGTCACAGCAAAAAAATATAATACAAGCCAAAGGGAAATAAGCTCCCCTTTCGTGTTAGTGCCATCACCTCCATGGAACCACAATTTTATAACATCCCCATTGTCTAGTTCAAAGAAAGCGCCAGCACCACAATGACCAGTAGAACCCAGGGCAGCTCCATCGAATTTGGCCCTATTACCGCTATGTATCAGGTTATGAGAGGTATGGTTACGGATAGGTGACACCGATGGCATGTTCCATGATCAACCATATTCACTGGCCAGAACCTGAACATCAACAGCAGCTATGTGAGCCTCAGTCAATTTATTTTCAAATATGACCAAGTTTCTTGATTTCCAAATCGTCTAGGATAAGAAACATGCCAGCATGAGCAGATGCTTGTTCTGAAAATATAATGAATGGAACCATGACTGAATGGAGGTGTCACGATCCAACATGATCGTTGCAAATGGATCACCCAGATAATTACAAACTTGCTGAGTAAAGGGGCACATAACAAACAGATGTAATAAAGATTTAGCCTCAAGTGAGCAAAGGGCACAAATACATGGGCCATTGTATCCACGTTTCTACAGATTTGGCCAGATCAGAATTTTCTCCTCCAGAAGCAACCAAATGAAGATGCGAATTCTTGGTGGAATGTACCAATGCCATACCGTAACATGCCACCACCTGGCAGTCCAATGTGCCTGCTGACTTAACGCCAAATATGCCATCTTTGCTGAGACAGAACTGTCCACCGTGTTCCAAGACCACACTAACCGGTCATATCCTGTCCCAACTCTGAGATTCGCATGATAGAGGTCGCGGGTATATGCCTCCCATTCAGCAGCCATCGATCCAGAAAGCCCAAGTTGCTTTGCACTTATCCAAGAGTTAAAAGTCGATTCCTGGGCATTTAACAAAATATGGTACAGACAGGTATATCCACGGCAATGGAGGTGAAAAAGAAGCATAGGGGATAGAATGTAGGTTTTAGGGCCAGCTATGATCGGATCGACCCCTAACAATATGTTACGCCCATCCTCCGGGATCCATGCCAACCAATCGGCAACCACCGGAAATGCTGCAAGCAAGCCAGCCCATATATTAGAAGCACTTTTGGAGGATTTGCCACCGAATCTTATCCAATGTACAGTGGACAGATTGCCGAAATATTTATCCTTTAGTATATCTCCCCAAATGCACTCCACAGATAAAGCCCTCCACAAACTTTTTTCCCACAAAGCCAGAGAGAAGATATATGTATTCTTTAGAGCCCATCCGCCCTGTGAATAAGGCCTCGCCAGTGAGATCCATTCAACTAAGTGTATCTTACGACGGTCAGTGCCAGAGCAAATAAATTGGTGAATCAGTGGTCTAGCAAAAACCAATAAACACCCAAATTCTGGAGGACAGATTTTGCGAGTACCAAACGGCCACCGCCATTGCCAACGCAGTAAGCGTTTTTTGAATTTGTTCACAAGCCAACACCAATCCTCCACTCTATAACCATTTGGTTTTAAAAAGAACCCTAGATAATAGGTTCCCTCATTCATATCTTCAACAGGTAATGGAATCTGAGAGGTGATATCAAGTAAAAGAGAGTTCTCCAGATTATGTTTCAGTAGTTTTGATTTCCTTTCATTTATCAGCATACCAGAGGATTTACAAAATAGCAGTAGTATAGACCAAATCTGCTTCCATTCTTGAGCAACTGCCATACCAAATATCATTACATCATTAGCAAAAAATGAATGTGTAATGTAGTGATGAGGAGATACCTGAATGCTGGAAATTAATAAATCCTCTTTTGCTTTGTGGATCAACCTGCTAAGTCCCTCAATTACAATCAAAAATAAAAGTGGGGAGAGAGGGCAGCCCTGTCGTAAGCCCCTTGAGCATTGAATAAAATCAGTAGGACTTCCATTGATCAATATTGAATAATTGACTGATGTTATATAGGCAAATATCCATTTTATAGCAAGCCATGGAATACCAATTTGGACTAGTGCTAATCTGAGGAAAGACCAGTTCACATTGTCAAAGGCCCATGTGAGATCAAGTTGCATAATAAGACCCTGAAATTTTTTTGATTTAATACTATGAATGACCTCCTGTGCCACCCCCACCATGTCCAAGATTTGACGATCATCCAGAAAACCATACTGTTCAAGTGACAGACCCTGAGATAAGACTAGTTTCAACCTGCATGCTATGGTTTTGGAGATGATCTTATAAACAAGGTTGCAAAGGGAGATAGGATGGAAATCCAAAAATGTAGCAGGGTTGGAGATCTTGGGGATAAGAATTAAAAAAGTAGCGTTAATAGCCCCAGCCACCGATCCCAGTAAACGGGACTCCTCCACCATTTCAAGGATATCATGCCCCATCAAGTCAAAAAATTCCAGGAAAAGCTCCGTGCTCCAGCCATCTGGACCCGGACTTTTATCTTTTGCAAATCCCTTAAGGATCGAATGAATCTCCATTAAGGTAACAGGTAGCATTATATCATTTCCCTCATTTTCAGAAAACAAACGTGGGTATTCTTTAATAATTCCAATCTGATCTCTAATTGAAGTGGACCCAGGGTCAGTATAGTATTCTTTAAAGTGAATCGTGGCTTCCCTCTTAAGATCCTCAGGAGCAGAGATGCAGTCCCCATGCCCATCCGTCAGATACCAAATAGTATTGCTGATACGTCAACTGTTTGCAAATCGTTGGAAGAATTTAGTATTTTTGTCACCTAGGTTGACCCATACTACCTTGCTTTTTAACCGCCAAGTTGCCTCTACAAGATTCAGTAGCACCAAACGTCTACCTTCCAATTCCAACAGAATTTTTCTAGCCCCCTCAGGCAACAAACCACCATGATGAGCTTCATTTAGTGTATTAATCTGAGAGTCTATGGAGGCAATCTCCCCTGAATCAGATATTTTACGTGCCTTCTCCCACTTTTTAACCATCATTTTCAAATGCCATAATTTTTGTAACAAACGTTGTGCCGCCAATGGTAACCTTGCAATATCCACATTATTCCATTCATGACAGACCATGCTGCAAAAATCTTCAATCTGTAATAGAGTATGGCTGAATTTAAATGGATAGGGAATTTTAGTATCCCCAAGGTCTACCTCCATCAGTATGGGGAAATGGTCAGAGAGAGAAGATATAACAGTCCAGGATCGATAATTATTCCATTTTTGAGACAGGTTATCAGATAATAAAAATCTATCCAATCTTTTGGATATCTTATTATCATCACGTCTACCATTGCACCAGGTAGGCCCTAATGGAATTGGTTGTATATCAATCAATCCAAGTTGGACAAAGAACTCATGAAAATGTGACCTTAATGGATCCAATTGAGCCCTTTTGCCCCAAGTCTCAACCGAGGATAAAATGATATTCAAATCACCCCCCAATACAATATTATCACAGTCCAATAGACCCTCCTCTTTTGCATTGTCCTAGAATAGTTTCCGATCAGCATATGGGCCGTAGGTATTAATAAAATTTATAATGTCAGATGATCCATTAATGTAACCCTCTAGAAGAATCCCCAACTGCGTAGTGAATGCCGACAGCTGAAATATGACAGGGTTCCATGCTGACAATAGACCACTCGAAAAGCCAACAGCATCCGATGAGCATATGGCCCAATCTTTCCGAATCCTGCTAAAGAATAGTCTCGCTTTCTTTGTAGACACCATAGTCTCTTTTAAAAAAATAATGTCAGGTTTCAATGAATCCAAAAGTGCTTTGAGGGCTAATCTTTTCTGAGGGCCCCCAATCCCTCTAATATTTAGAGAAAGTATGATCATCTTTTAACCCTCGCAAGGGCCTTCATATCTCTAAGAGCCTGTTTTGTATCCAATGATCCAGTTGATGAAGATGAGATCAGTGATAAGTCTGGAGATGGAGCGTCAACCTTTAAAACCTTGCCTTTCCTCGCGCTCTTGGTTTTAATCGGAGAGAAATGGCCAATGCCACCATTCCTCACACCTTTAATAATTAATTCCTTGGCCGGATCCACTTCCCTCCTATGAGAAGGAGGATCCACAGACTCCTCTGCAGATGGAATATTCGCAATGTAAGTGGTTAATGGAGCTTTGGATTTGACAATCTCAGCTAAGGTAGGAGATATCCCATCCAGCCTGTTGATATCAGAATCATGCAACTCGGGATTTTCTAATAAACCCCCGGCACGGTTAAGGGATGGTCCTGGGACCAAGTCATTAGAAGTAATCGTAACAGAAGCTGAGGGAACGAGTGTAGGATGGGGACTCGTCATCCTCAAGGTTTTAGGGGATATGTTTACCACTGGCGCATCAAGAGGAGGAGTCGAATAGGTAGTCTTTGATACCGGAGAAGTACCAGCAGCAGGTGGCACAAGTAGAGATGGGGTAGCATTTACACCTGTTGCGTCTGGAATACTATCCAATTGATTCGTGAAACCCAGGAAGAATGTAGGAGGGCCTCCCATGATACCCTCACCTATCTGATCCCCCTTCTCATCCAATCCCGATAGGAAAACATGATCATCTTTAGTTAAAGTGGCAGAAAAGGAGGGATCAAGAATGTTCAACTTACCAATGATAGATGAGGAGTCGGCTAATCCAGAGAGCAAGCCAGTGACAAATGGAATAAGAAGATCTGTGCCCACAGCATCATCGGTTGAAGTAGTAGAACTATCCGAGGTCCAAGCCCGAGCATCATCAGTTGAATCCGGATCTGAGCCAGAGCTTGTATCTGGACAATCCTACCAAAGATGCCCCACAGATTTACATTTAGAGCATCTGAAGGGGACACCCCAGTAGTCTAGCATCTGAGAGTATCTTCTGTCCCTCCAAACAATCTCCACGGACTCAAAAAGGCCAAGTGACATGTCGATTTCAACTAGCACCCTCCCGACCCATTTAGAGTACCATCCCATTCAGAGTACCATCACTGACGTGGAGAAACTTACCCAAATGGTTGGCCACTGCTATGAAACCCTCCCGATGCCACATCGCCATCGGGAAGTTTGGTAGGAGGACCCAAAGATGGCGAAATCTTATCCTCTCAGTCACGGGGTCAAAACCCATATGCCATCTTTTTAGCATTAGGCTGCCATTGCCCTTAATCCAGGTCTTCTCCAAAATCATATCAGTATGCCGCTCCATCCTGAAATAAAATATATACCAGCCCTTGCTCATAATGTAAATCTTCGGCCTGTAACCTATGAGTTTAGCCCAGTTAGAAGACACCCACAGATCTATATCAAAGCACTAGTGGGCAAATTTACATATTTTGATTCCCTTATCTATGGGATGGGGATGCACTCATTTACATTAAAGGAAAAAAAAATATTTGTCAAAATAAAAAGGGGTGGGGCATATTTCATAAAAGAACAAAAAGGGAATAATCAAGATTCTCTCACATCACTTTTCATCAATTGAAACAAACCAATAAGAAATAAAATTCACATATACCAATGCCTGGTACACCATTGATTGTTCCCTTGCCACCACTATGGTATTTATGCAGTTTTGAGTAGTCAATATATTATGTTTCTTCAAATTCCAAATCACCAATGTTTTGCTTGATTCTTCTTTTGTACTTGCTTTTTACAGTATTCTCATGGTGAAATATTGACTTTTTTCGGCTACATTTCATAAACATCATGGTTGGGTTTGTTGCTAATAGGTAGTGGTACTAAATCTCATAGTTGTTATTGCAAGTTATACACCCATCCTTTGGAAGCTTAGTGCCTAACAAGATCCATATGTTGCACAAAGGTACTATCAGTCCAGTTAGTACCTTTGTGTAAAATATGGATCATGTTAGACACTAAGCTTCCAAAGGAAGGGTGCAAAACCCGCAATAAAAATTATGAGATTTAGTATCACAACTTGTCAACAATAAATAACCCAATTGTGATGCCTACAAAGGGCAGTCAATAAAAGTCAATATTTCATCATAAGACTTATGTCAAAAGATTGATATCTTCTATCTCCGGCATGTGATAACTGGCACTCAAATCGCCCCGGTATTTCTGTGACTAGCGACGGAAAATTTTTCGGCAAGGCACAGGTCCACCTCTTCTGGTTATTTTTTTGGAATTTTGACGATCTAGGTCGTCTTAAAATGGGCCAAAACCCCTAGAAGTACAGTTCCATGGCATAGTTCCACAGTGAATAGAGTGGAACTACAATTCAACCGATTTTTAAAACCGAATCCAAAAAACAAATCGCCGAAATAGCAAGGCGATTTGAGTGCCAATTATCCCACGCCTCTATTTCCTATTTGACGTTGTTGCAGTGGGTCCTACGGCTGGACGTCATATGGACCATTAGAAATGACATCAGAATGCCAACATCAATTGAATACGATCGACATTCCAATGACAAAAGTATGTGCAAACATCGGTATCTACGTCAAAATTAATGTCAATAGTCTAACGATTGGACGTCGAAAAGTATTCAAATTTATGACTTCTGGTTATCGATGTGCATCAAAGAGATTGTCCTAATTTTGACAACGAATTGTCCATGCATTGTCGTTGTAATGTTTTTTGCACGTCGGTGGTTGTTCAGAAGACCGACGAGGTTTCCAACAATCATTTCCCATAAAATTTCCATGTATTCAATGGTTGAGATCGTAATTCTAACTAGGTAATGACACGTAAATATTACAATGAACTTACGACACAATATTTCCAATTTTCTAAAGTGTGCTCTAACCTTCTTACGTCAAAGGTGTTGTCTATATAACATCAAAAATAGTTCCCTTTTGTAAGGGTACATTCAGACACATATTTCAAGATCTACCTTGTTATGCAATTATGGGTGATGGAGGGACTGCCATATGTTGGAACATCTCATGAGCAATTGCGAAAATTTCCCTCTATCGAATGGAATCAAATTGAGGTGCCTTTGTATCTACTTTCTAAATCTATGGTATCTCAGAGGAGTTATAATTAGTGCCCTCCCAAGATCCTCCATGATTGATAGCATTAATGGCTAGACAAACTATATTATTACTATCCTGGGGCTCGATCAAATTTGTTGGTTAGTTCCTTACTATGTCTTCTGATTTCATAATCAATTATACAATCCTTAGTATCATGAGTATTCACACGCTAATAAGAGAACCATAGTTGTTGTGGCAAGGGATAGTCCTTGCCAACATGATCAATCACATTGCAGTTGTAACATCAAATAGCTCCATCTCGGCATCCATCTCACCCTCCTTATTAATCACCTCCTTGACCTTGATCTCCATCACCCCTTCCTTGAAGTGGGGAATTATCAGACACTCAATACGCAGAGTGATCCAATCTATCAACCAATGCATCTAAGGCCCCACATTTATCTGTATTGTGGGTGGTAGAACCACAAAATTCAAAACATACCATATTAGGAATAGATGAATCCTTTTGCAAGATCGAACACTGTTGAGGAGGTTTCCCGTATGTCTTACATATCTCACAATATTCTCCAGGTTGAGAGTTTTGCATATTTGGGAAAGCATGATATTGTATTGTTCCATGAAGAGGATTAAGAACACTTGTTTATGCAACACCTACTGAGTTCCTTACCAGGATTGGTCCTATCGAGGAGTTGAGATCAATCCCCCCTCTCAATCTTGGACATCCAAAAACATGATGTCCTTTTGTTATGCCCCCAATGCACCATATATGTCCTCAACCTATCTTAGGAATGGTCAACTCCTAGATATTTTTATTCAAAAGAGTTATATGATTCTGGAATTGTGATAAGTCAAGTCTTACCATAGATACGGAATCCATAGTACTCCTTGGATACTTCTCCATAGCCTCAATATTCATTGATTGCTACAATTCACTTTTGGGAATGGCAATAGTTTGCTAAGATAGGGGAACTTGAGTTAGTGGAAGCATATTTGAATAAACCATTATTTGTGTTGTGTATCATGAATATGAAAATACAATTTACTTATCATGTCCCTAAATCTCTGAGCATATTCCCAAGCTGACTCTCCATCATATTGTCAAAATTCTTTCAGCTATGCAATTCCCTATTGTTCTAATTTTGGTAGTTGAAACTCCTTAATGAACAATTTCTTCACCCCTAGAAAGGGAAGAGGTGGAACATTGGGAGGAATTTGTGCCACAAACTTCGTATACCATTGTAGAGCTTTTCCCCTCTAAGTTATATGTTACTTTATCAACTTGGAGGCATCTGGAACTCCCTTTGACCTCCAAAATGATTCACACATGAACCAGTGTTGTTATGCATCTTCTTCAACTCCCTTACCCCAAAATTATGAGTACCACATCGAAGATCCCTCATGTACCCTGGCCATTCCAGTCAATAGAGGCCCTACCAAAATGAATCCTCTGGGACTAGGTTGCGAAATCAAAGTTGAAGCCACACTTGGGTTTGAACTACTACTGCTATGTTGACACCTTGATGGTGTACCAACACTTAAACCATTATTACTTCCTCCCACTGCTACACCAACCAAATGACCACTATTGTTGGGATAATGATTGTACCAAGGTAAGTATAAAGTAAAACTAGAAAAATAGAGTACCGCATGTTTTAGAGACGCTTGGGGACTGGTCGACATTGGGTTGTCTCGACATCTTTCAGGCCTTTCCTCTTCAATGATGGGGGTTTCATTGTCTCAGCTGCCTACATTCTCATGCATCTCCAGTTGTTGCACAACTTATACTCATGTTTGCTCCACAACGTCAGTTTTCATTACAACATATCTCATAATGACTATGTCCCCTCCATATTCTACCTCTTTATACACTTATTCTCCCTAGTTTCCTCAATCTAGGATGTCGTTTATGGGTATACCTTGCTCTCTCAATTAGGAGTTGTCCAAATATCCATGTCTTGCCACCTTCACAACTCATTCACCATTTCCTCATCACTTCTCATATCACACATCTCCTTCTGCAAATGCCCACTCTTCTCTCTTGCCATTCTCATATATTTCTTCCACCTTTTTTCTCTAATATTCAATATTCTTGTTGCTCACTTAGCCCTTGCTTGGTCTTCAAAGTTCTTCCCCATCATCGCCACATTAATTTTCCTTTAGTGACTTAGAAAAATCACTCTTGGCCACTCCCCATGGAGAAACTTCTTACTCCTCTATCAATATATAATTAAATGGAAGAAATCCTCCTTCCACAAACCAGGCCTTGATCCATAATGGTATTTCTCATATTAGTCTCTCACGGGAATTTTTCTTGAGACCGACGTTTGCTTTCAAAAAAGATTGATGATTTTCTTCAGCAAAGTCCACTATGTATCCATTGATAGTATTTTCCACCTAGAATTACAGCTCGTGTTAGTTGATGATCCAATCTATGTAATGTAACCAAGTCTTGAGAAGTCCATAGAATATTTTTCTTGCACCAGTTCTCAAATTCTGGCGCTTCTTCTAGTATTTTTATCCACTTATGTAGGCTTATAGGAAACTTACACCAAAAAACCTTGTATTGATTCAATGAAGTTCTTCCATACAATATACACTCTCTATACATTAAACAGTGAAAAAATTTACATTTTCTAGGAAATCTAGCCAAGCACTAACCCCAAATCTGAGACATTAATTCAATTTTTGAATTTAGTTTTTTTTGTGTGTGTGGTTGTCTAAAGTGTATTTCAAGACAAATGGAAAGGTTTTTTGTGTATGCATGCTCTTCCAACAACAACAACATCAACTATAACATCCCCCCCATGGAATAACATATGGCATACTAGGGTCGAGGAGCTTGCTTAAGAACATATGTACAAGGTTGTTTCATGTAAATTTCTTCTTGCAAGTCACCATGCAAGAAGGTGGACTTGAAATCTATTTGATGGACCTCCCATTTATGTGAAGCGACAAGGTCAAGAACAAGGTGAATGGAGTTCATTTTGGCGACATGGGCAAAGATTTCATTGTAGTCGATTCCTCAACTTGGGAAAATCCTTTGGAAAATAACCTTGCCTTAAGTCTTACAACACCCCTATTCTCCGTCATAACATTTCTAAATCTTTTTCTTAGCTCACTTAGTTGAAAGTTACTTTAAAAAGTAAGAGGTCTTGTGTTCAAACCTCTCTTTTTGTTACTTTTTGTAAAAGTTCATGTAACTTTAAGTTATAAAGTAACTACATTGTAAAAATGCTTCCAACTTGTTTTATAAAAGTGGGTCACTTATTTTGAAGCAACTTATTTGTGAAAGTGAGTTTGCAGGAAAAGTTAGTAAGGGCGAGGGATTATTTACTGCATTTTTTTCTTCCATCATCATGTGGATCAACATTTTCATGCTACGTGGCCCGTTGGTTCCCTTTTATGCCTTTCTTCAAAAGGGCATAAATTTGGCATCTAGAGTTCATTTTTAGTGCCTTTTTTTAACTACCTATTTTTTGAGATATTTGCATCTAGACCATCATTTTCTATTTTAGAATCCATATTGCCTATGTATTACAATATGTCTGATCCATGTGATATCCTCCTTACTAGTACCAACTACTTCTCACGGAAAGCTCATATGGTAGATGTCCTACGAAGTAGAGGCATCTACCTGATTACCTTGGGAAAAGAAATTGAACACACTGATGATGATAAGAAAATAAAATAGGCTATTAAATGTTATGGAGCCCATGGATTAATCAGGATGCCAATTTCTAATGATTTGTGATTCCACCTTCGAGGAATTGATGAACTAGATAAGGTTTGGGGAAAATTGGAAATTGTGTTTGTTAAACACAATGGGATTCGAGGTCACTAGCTTGCAAATCAGTTGGTTGCTTTAAATCCAAGTGACTTTTATTGCATTCAAGACTATCTAATAAATTCAAAACCCTTAGAACCTTGGTTGAAGAATGAAAAATGCTTAAGCCAGAAAATCAATGTATTTATTCTATTCTTTCCAAGCTTGATCATTCCTATTATGTTTATGTATCTACCTTTAACTCCATGAAAGAATCTTTGAGGGATAAATATGTAGAACCCACTCTTAAATATTTTTGTGATTCATTGATTCAAGATCAAGATAAGCTCGTACATCTTGGAGTAATCAGAAATTTTGATACATCTAACAAAGCCTTAGTATCACAATGGAAGGACAAAACCAAGAATCCCAATAAGCAACATCCTCACAATAGTAAGAAAAACAAGAGTCACAAACCCTCTCAGCCAATTGATCCTTCCAATGGTTACAAGGGAAGCAAATCAAAAGATAAAAGGACTGAGCGCCTATTGTAATCCGAGGGATTACATGGAGTTACCAGTAGTGCATTTATCATACAAATAAATATACATAGCAAGCATAATCATACATACATGCCAGAGTAAGAGAACAGAGTAATGGGAACCCAAGGAACAAGTAGCTTGTATTAATAGACATGCCATATATGTACAAAAAGCATCTCTATTTACTTGGATCACCAACCTATTATATATTTGATACATACAATTATTATGTTATGGTTCCATAATTGTTCATTCAATTATCATAATCAACACAACTATTAGAGACGACTGTGTGCTAGTCGATCGGGAGGATCTAGTCAACTAGCCAACTAGGCTCCTCCAACATCTCCCCCACCCTGAAACATTTCTTCATCCCGAAGAGACTCGGGGAGGATTCAAAATTTACAAAAGTAAGTGCTACTAATTTTTCTACGACATGGATTCTTTCCCTAGAAGGGTGCAGTCAACACAACCTTTGGAAATTGTTGGAGTAGACAATGCTAATTGGTCTTGGAAGTCATCCCATTTTACTAGGATGGTTTTGATGTTTGTGGTTAGGCTGGTCATTTATGATAATTGAATGAGCTTAATCTTCATTGGTTCTCTAAGAAGTTTATTTGTGTCAAGTCCACAAGCGTGTGCCTAAAGCTCGGCAGATATCATTAGCCAATGAATCTTTGGAGTGAGATGAATGACTTCTTCTTAACCTTATTTTCCTTGTTGGAGCCATTGCTATTTGCTTCGTCGGAGCTGTTTTTATCGCTATTTTTCCATACATATCTGTTGTTCTAGTGCTTGAACTGTGTCTGGAGTTCCCGACTACTTTTGTTTATATATTTATGATATAGTAACTTGTTACTTTTGGATATCTATACAAACTTTTCCATAATAAGAGTACCAATTGTTTAGGACGACGGATGCTTTAGTCGCTTGTGGTTCATATTCTTGTAACTTGGCATCATGTTCTGTAAATGCTTTGAATTGGTCAGTAAGGAGGAACCCTGTTTCATCTTGATGTGTCTAGTTTAGTTTTTCTTGAATGTTGTCATATTTCTCCAAGACAAATTAAAAATAGATCTTTAATTTGCTCAAGCAGATTCTCCGGTAGGTGTTATGGTAGTGTTCAATACTTTGTTGTACTTGTTGAAATTTAGTTGAGCCTTGATCTTTAATTCTTATATATGCAGAGACTTGAAGCAATGAGACAATTCAATCCATGAAATTCATACAACCATAACACAAGATATACCATGGGAAAAATCCTCAAAATTATGAGAACAAAAACCCCAGCAATTTTTCTCAATATAATATAATGGATAGCATAGAATGATTTATTTTACAACATAGTAGATTTATTTTGGAAGATAAGAGATCACCAAACACTCTTGATGAAGATACGGAAGCAATAGAGAAGAGAGATCAATCGGATGTGTGACCAACACAGCAATAACAAGCACGAACAATACCCTGCACAAAGAGAAGTGCCTTGCCTTCAATGGAGAAGAGAATTTGCTTCACATTGGATTCATCAATCCCTTATAACCTATTTATTCATTCTTCTCTTCTATTTTCATCTTCTAACTTTAGGATGAACTCACCCTCAAACTGGATGTATCAATCTTGCATGCAGAAGTGCACCCCACTTCTTATGTAGTGCTTTAACTCACTGAGCTGTCATTTAGGATGAACTTTCCTCTTAATTGAAAGATTTCCCACTTAGTTAGGTCGCTAACTTAAGTGTTGAAATGCAAGTGTCGCAAATCATGTGTCATATTTTAGTTTAACATAAGTGTCGTCATGCAATAACACTTAGTTAACTATATCTTCTTTATTGTCACTTAGTTAACTCTCTTTAACTGAAGTGTCGTATTTTAGTTTAACTAAAGTGAAAACACTTTAGTTAACTAGTCCTTCTTATTTAACACTTAGTTAACTGAAATCATGTTGATTGATTTACTTGAAGTGACCATTGTGAGTTCTTTAGTTAACTAAGGCATATCTTTAACTGCTTTTTTAACTGAAGCATTGATACATGACTAAATCTTTAACAATTCAAGTTCTCTTTAATTAGATGAAGTGTTTGCATGGGAAACTTTGAATTCTCTTGATCTCTATGCTTTATCTTTTATTTCTTTATCTTTTACTGCATGATCAATATGTGCCAACTTTAATTATCCATCACATTACATTATACTAAGAAGAATTATCGGATGTTGTGATCATGTTATATTATTCCGGACCAAATGATCATATGCTAAAGTAATTCACTTTAGAGGTGATCAATCTCTAAAGGAGACTTCATAGAAATCTGGTGATCATGGTTAATAATACATCACACAGCATTAAATGATTTTAACAAGTAAAGCATGGCCTTTATATGGAAGTTCCACCTGTTAGAAAAATAGGATCGGAAAGCAATAACAATAAACATAAATGAAAATATAATCACACATACACATTACAAGGGAGACACCAATATATCGTGGTTCACCCAAGATGGGCTACATCCACACTGAAATTGACAGTCCTTATTATTATACCATCCAGCAAAGTGAAGGGATACAACCTGCAGCACAGCCGCTGCACTTCCTCTTCACACTCTCTCACAGACTCTCTTACGATCTTAGAGATCTTTACAATGCATAATACCTAATACATCAACCCTAGCCATGTTACAATGTCTTTATTTTATAGGGGAAATACAATGGAAAAATACCACGGGTTACCCAAAACCATGGGCCCGTAAACTGTTGGCAAAGTGGGGGGAACGAGTGTACAGTATACCTGGGTTACAAACACGACTGAATAACATCTCTGAATATGGAAGATCGGGCTCCACAACCAATAATCTCCCACTTGGATACTGATGACAACAACCCCACCACTGCTGCACTTGTTGCACTTGGACTTGGCAAATTTCTCGTCTTCACCCTCATGCTAGAAGGCCAACTGAAATCGAGCAAGAACTCAATTTCTATCTGGTCACTACCTTTGTGAACATGTCTACAGGATTTGGCTAGTATGTATCTTTTCCAGCTTCAACAGTTCATCTTCCATAATAGAGCATATGAAATGGTACTTGAGCTGTATATGTTTAGTCCTAGAATGGAATGCTGAGTTTTTTGCAAGATGAACAGCACTCTGGCTATCACTATACAACCTGTTATCCTTCTTCTTCTTACCCAATTCCTCCATAGACCTCTTCAACCAAATCATCTCTTTACTAGCCTCTGTAACAACAACATACTCTGCTTCCATTTTTGAAAGTGCAACAACCTTTTGCAGTTTCGAAATCCAAATTATTGTTGTTCCACCTACAGTAAACACATACCCTGTGGTGCTCCTCTTGTTTTCCTTATCACCTACCATATTTGCATCAACATATCCCTGTAGAATAGTGTCTGAACCTCCAAAACATAATGCCTAAGAATCCACTGTACTGCCTTCCAATGTTCTTTACCTGGATTGTTCATATATCTACTCACAACTCCCACTGCTTGTGCAATATCTGGTCTTGTGCACACCATGGCATACATCAAGCTACCAACTACTGATTGATAGGGAATCTTGGACATGTAATCTATCTCTTCCTGTGTCTTAGGACACATTTCCTTACTTAGTTTGAAATGGTTGGCCGAAGGTGTACTAACTAGTTTTGCATTCTGCATTCTGAACCTCTCCAACACATTTTGTATGTACTCACCCTGAGACAATGTCAATTTGCGGTTTTTCCTGTCTCTTGTTATTCTCATACCAAGGATTTGCTTTGCAGCACCAAATCCTTCATCGCAAATGAATTAGCTAAATTCCTTTTGAGCACATTTATATCCTACATGTTAGACCCTGCAACAAGCATGCCATCCACATGCAATAACAAGATAATATAACTTCCATTATCTAGCCTCTTGAAATAAACACAGTGGTCAGAATGACATCTACTATAACCTTGTTTTGTCATAAACCTGTCAACTTTTAGATACCACTACCTAGGAGCTTGCTTCAAGCCATACAAGCTCTTTTTCAACCTGCACACCAAATTTTCCTTTCCTTTGACCTCATACCCTTGTGGTTGCTGCATATATATCTCTTCCTCCAAATCCCCATGGAGAAAAGTTGTTTTTACATCTAACTAGTCAAGATGCAAATCTTCTACCGCCACTAAACTTAAAATAGTCCTAATTGAAGTCATCTTAACAACAAGAGAAAATATTTCATCAAAATCTATACCTTTCTTCTGTGCAAACCCCTTTACAACAAGTTTGGCCTTATACCGCTTCTTACCTCCTTCTTCTTCCTTCAACCTGTAAATCCATTTGTTCTGTAATGCTCTTTTACCAGTAGGTAACTGAACCAAATCCCAAGTCTGGTTTCCTACCAATGAGTCCATCTCCTCATACATGCCTTGCTCCCACTTCTTTCTAGTTTCCACATGCATTGTTTCTTCATAACATTATGGTTCACCAGCATCAGTCATCAATAAATAATACATTGATGGAGAGTATCGTTCAGGGAGTCTACTTAACCCGGGATATCTTCTTACACTTGCAGGAGTTTCAGGTACTTGTTGTTGTTCTTGATTTTTTAGCACATTTGAAACTTCATTTTCTTCAATTTCATCAAGTACTGTGTACTCTATGTTTTCATTTTCCTGTTTCTTTCCCTGCAACTGATCTTTATACATGACCTTTTCATTGAATATCACATCTCTACTCCTAATGATTTTGTTATTTTCATAATCCCTTAAACAATAACCAAAATCATCAACCCCATATCCAATAAAGGTACATTTCTTGGATTTAGCTTCAAGCTTTGTTCTATTTTCTTTATCAATATGGACAAATGATTCACAACCAAACGTTCTCAGAAATGAGTAGTTTATTTGTTTACCTGTCCATGCCTCCTCTGGAATACCACCATCCAAAGCACTTGAAGGCCCTCTGTTTATTAAATAAACAACAGTATCTACAGCATCTACCCAAAACTGTAAGGGCAACCCTACATGCAATCTCATACACCTTGCATGCTCCATCATCATTCTGTTCATCCTTTCAGACACACCATTTTCTTGTTGTGCTCCTGGGACTGTCTTCTCTCTATGAATCCCATGGTATGAATAGTAACTATCAAACTCCTTGCCGCACTACTCACCTCCATTATCAAATCTGAGACACTTCAACCTTTTTCTTGTCTCATTCTCAACCAAATCTTTCCACTTCTTAAAAGTAGAAAACGCATCATATTTATGTCTAATGCAATAAACCCAAGTTTTTCAAGTTGCATCATTAATAAATGTAACATAATAATGAGAGCCACCAAGAGATTGTACCTGAGTCGATCCCCATACATCTGTATGCACAAGCTCTAACTTTTCATTCTTCTTCTGTTTCCCAACCTTGAGAAATCTGACTCTCTTATGTTTTCCATAAACACAGTTCTCACAGAATTCCAAACTTACTTGCTTCAAATCTGGCAGCAACTTCCTTGAGTGGAGAATCTACATCCCCTTCTCACTCATGTGGCGAATCCTATGATGCCACAATGTTGTATCTGTTCCCTATAGAAGCTAAAGAGATAGAATGGTCAGTATTGTGAGGACATAAATACAACGTACCTACCCTGTCTCCTTTTGCTATCACCATTGATCCTTTAGTGATCTTCCACCATGTTTCTCCAAACGTAGATAGACAGCCGCCATCTCCCAACTGCCCTGTTGAGATCAGATTTCTTTTCATAGCAGGAATATGCCTAACATCTTTTAGCAGCCAATCAGTTCCATTCTTAAATTTTATCCATACGTTACCCATTCCAACAATTTTACATGGATCATCATCACCTAATAAAACATGTCCAAAATCGCATGGAACATAATCATGAAAATATTTCCTATGGGGTGTAGCATGACATGAAGCCCCTGAATATACTACCCAATAATCACTTGTATTATCTAATGCAAGAATCAAATCATCTTGTAACACATCACCTGCTACATTTACTTCCTGGGTAGTTTCCTGCTGTCCATCTCCTTTCTTCTTTTGAGATATGCAATATTTCTTCAGATGTCCTTTCTTTCCACAGTTCCAGCACTCTATTTTTCCCATTTTGGACTTGGATTTGTTTGTTTTATACTTGCCATGATTACCTTGGCTCTTTCCTCTCTCCTTTTGTCTTCCCCTGCTCTCCATGGTCAACGCATTACCTGATGTCTCACCTGTGTTTTTTCTTTGCATTTCCTCACTAAGAATAACACCAATAACATCATCAAATTTCAAGGTGTTTGAACCAGAGACAGAGTTACTTACAGCCATGACCAAGCTATTCCAGCTTTCTGGAAATGAACACAAGATTGAAAGATCCCTAACCTCATCATCGAAGGTCACACTTACCGAACTTAGTTGATTTGTAACCGTATTAAATTCATTTAAATGATCAGTAATAGATCCACCTTCAGACATATTCATATTAAATAAATGCTTCATTATAAATACCTTGTTAGAGGACAAGGGCTTTTCATATAGCTTACCCAATGCGCTCATCAAACCCTCCATTGTCTTTTCTTTTGAGATATTGAAAGCCACCGACGAAACCAGGGACAACCGTATTGTTCCCAGTGCCTTTTTGTCAAGAACCTCCCATTCTTCATCCTTCATAGTCGTCGACTACGTTGCTCTTCCTTCCAACGGTAGGAATAGATCCTTCTGGTACAGATAGTCCTCCATTTGCATATTCCATAGCTGGTAGTTTTGGCCATTAAACTTCTCGACCTTAAACTTTCCTTCTTCCACCATTGCTCCCACTCGAACCAGAAACCCTAGTTTCCTACGGGTTTATTTGCCAAATAGACCTTTGGCTCTGATACCAATTGTTAGAAAAACGGGATCGCAGAACAATAACAATAAACAGAAATGCAAATATAATCCCACATACACATTACAAGAGAGACACCAATATATCATGGTTCACCCAAGATGGGCTACGTCCACACTGAAATTACCAGTCCTTATTATTATACCGTCCAGCAAAGTGAAGGGATACAACCTGTAGCACAGCCACTGCACTTCCTATTCACACTCTCTCATAGTCTCTCTTACGATCTTAGAGATCCTTACAATGCATAATACCTAATACATCAACCCTATCTGTGTTACAATGTCTTTCTTTTATAGGGGAAATACAGGGAAAATACCACGGGTTACCCAAAACCATGAGCCCGTAAACTGTTGGCAAAGTGGGGGGAACGAGTGTACAGTATGCTCGGGTTACAAACACGACTGAATAACATCTCTGAATCTAGAATATCAGTCTCCACAACTAACACCACCTCTATACGGTAGGTCCATCTCATGGATACCTTTATACGGAAGGTTCACATGATAATCATAACTTGACACACAAGTCTGGAGTCTTGTCCAACAAGACTTTACAACATCATTACTTTGATCAAGTACCTCTATACGGTAGGAATGTCCTTTACATGGAAGGGAATCAAAGTGCTCACCTCTATACAGGAGGATCAATCTTGGATACACAAGATTGGTTTGGAGAATGTTCCATGATGTTGTATATTTAACACTCCCTCTCAGCGAGGGAGGCATTCTCTTCCATACCAAGCTTGTCTCGGAAGTACCTGAAAGTTGTCTCATGATGTTGTATATTTAACACTCCCTCTTAGCGAGGGAGGCATTCTCTGCCATACCAAGCTTGTCTCGGAAGTACCTGAACTTTGTCATTGACATAGGCTTTGTTAACACATCTGCAATCTGCTCATCAGTAGCAATGTATTGAAGTTTCATTGTACCTTTATGGACTATGTCTTGGATGAAGTGATACTTCATTTCAATGTGCTTCGACTTGTCATGAACACTGGGTTTTTAGAAAGCTTGATGCAACTCTAATTGTCACGCTTAATAACTATAGGCTCAATCTTTTGACTGAACAACCCTACAAGTAGCTTTCTGAGCCACACTGCTTCTTGACAGGAAACACTCGCAGCCATGTATTATGCTTCGGTAGTGCTCTGGGATACAAATCCCTGCTTCCTATTGGACCAAGATATCATAGGCTATAACAGCAGCCAGATGTACTCTTACAGTCCACAATAATTCCTCCCAAGTCTGAGTCTATATAACCAAGTAACATGACTCCTCCACTAGAGGCATATCTGAGTCCATATGAAATTGTACCTCGAAGGTACCTAAGCACAGGCTTAGAAGCTATCTAGTGTTTGTGTCTTGGATCATACATAAATTGACTTAGAATGCTCACAGTAAAATATATATCATGCCTCGAATGTGTCAAGTACATTAGCGAGCCTATAAGCTGTCTATACAAAGTGGGATCTACTAGATATGATCCAGCGCCTGACTCATGAAGTTTCCTCAAATTGGAAACCATCGGTGTAGTCACAGATTTGCAATATATCATGCCAAACCTGCGCAATATATCCACAGTGTACTTCCCTTGAGATAGAAAATTTTCATCTTTTCTTTGCTAGATCTCAAGGCCAAGAATGTAGTGCATTAGACCTAAGTCTTTCAACTTGAAATCTGGGGTGTGCTCCCTCTTGCACAAAGCAATTAGATGTTCCTCTCTGGTGAGAAACAAATCATCAACATACATAACCAATATCAACGGTTGGTTCTTCACCACCTTGAAGTACAAATTTGGATCAACTTCACTCTTACAGAAAACTAGTTTCTGAAGGTATCTATCAATTATGGAGTACCAATCCCTAGGGTCTTTCTTAAGCCCATATAGAGATTTCTTTAGCTTGAAAACATGGGACTCCTTCCCATGCACTACAAATCCTTCAGGCTACTGAATATAAACCTCTTCCTCAACCTCACGATTGAGGAAGGTTGTCTTCACATCCATCTAGTGAAGTTTCCATCCTAGAACATATGCAAGTGCAATCATTGCTCGAATTGTGGTGTACGTTGCCACAGGGGCAAAGGTCTCATCATAATCGATGCCTTATTTCTGAGAGAAACCTATGTTAACGAATCTAGCTTTATACTTCTCAATTCTACCATCCACAGCATGGTTTATCTTGTAAAACCATTTGGAAGTCACAATGGACTTCCCATCAGGTTTGGGAACAACCTCCCAAACATCATTCTTCATTATAGAGTTGTAATCTTCTGCCATTGCATCTTTCCAAACTTGCTTCTTTGCAACTTCTTCATATGAGGACGGTTATGAATCATTGATATGACTCATCAATGCAACATACCCTAAATATCTGTCAGGTTGCTTGTGCTCTTTGGATGATCCTGTTGGTGCTCCATGTTTCTCTGCATTTTGTAAGATGTATCAGCACCAAGCAGATCTTCTTTTAGCGGGAGGTTTATCAGGTGACCTCTCAACCAGTTCTACTGGTCCTTTAGGAGCTAGCGAACCTAAGGCATCTTTTAGTTTCTCCCTCTCTATCTCTGAAGGGGGGGAATCACATTCGGGATCCTTCATCTCTCAATCACATCGAATCTCTTTCGATCTTTTGAAGGCATCTTCCTCATGGAAGGTAAAATATCAGTTAACTTCAATGTGTCTCTCACCAGGTACATATATTTGGTATGATTTGGATGACTCACTATAACCCACAAAGGTGCCCTTCTTTCCATAAGGCTCCATCTTTGTTCTCTTTTCTTTCGTTACATGAATATATACTCGGCTACTGAAGATCCTCAAGTGTGAGATGTTTGGCTTCTCAGCGGTAAACACTTCTTTTGGTGTCTTCTCATCTAGAAAGGAATGTGGGCTTCTATTCTGGATGTACATAGTTGTACGGGTGGATTCTTCCCATAATGAGGTAGACATATTCATCATGCATCATGGCTTTTGCAGCCTCACATATAGTTATATTCTCCCTTTCAACAACCCCATTTTGTTGGGGGTTGTAAGGTATTGTTAACTATCTACATATTCCTAAATCACTACATAGATCATTAAATGCATGTGAATCAAATTCACCTCCATTATCAAACCTTAATGCACAGATGTGCTTTTCTTTTTTATTTTGAACTAAGGCTTTAAACTCTTTAAATTTGATAAGAGTTTCACTTTTAGCCTTCATGAAATAAATCCATGAATTCCTAGAAAAATCATCTATGAAAAATACATAATATAAGAATCCACTCAGCGAGGGGGGTGACATGGGACCACATACATCACAATGTATTAAATCTAAAATTCCTTAAGATCTAGTAGAACTGCTAGAAAATCTTTTCTTAACATGCTTCCCAAGTGCACAACCCTAACATACACTATCATGCTCAAAATCAAATACGGACATACCTTTTACCATCTTTTGAAGTCTTGGTAGTCCTTTGTAGTGTAGGTGTCCAAGCCTTTGGTGCCATAGCTCACATGGAATGATAATGTGGTGAATCATATCTTGAATGTACTTCCCAAGTACTTTGTAGAGTCCTCCCTCTCGAACTCCAATCATAGTAGCAGATTCTAGGCTTTTGTTCCTCGACCATAAAAGTGCTTTGTTATCCATGAAGATAACTCGGAAGCCTTTGTCTTCAAGAACTAAAACTGAGAGGAGGTTCTTCTTCAAGCCTGGAACATATAGAATTTCCTCCACATGTTTAATATAACCAGTGCTCAGCTAGAATGAGGTGGATCCAACTATTTGGATCAAATAAGTTGAGTTGTCCCCCAACTCTACCATGCATGTGAATTCTTTCTCCTTTAGATCGGTGATGGCACTCTTGTAACCAGTCATATGTTTGGATGTGTCACTGTCAATCAACCATGTGTCTGCATTTGTGATGACGGATCCCGAAAGGGATGAGACAAGATAATACACCCTTCTTGTCTCGTTTTCTTCAAATGCATTATTTTGAGTGATTTCATCTTCTATGGCGGTAAAAGCATGAAACTTTCCTTTCCGTTTTGCTCTGCAATCCGTTGAGAAATGGATTTTCTTGTTGCAATTGAAGCATCTATCTTTTGACTTGTCAAATCCTTTATTAAACTCCTTTGGATGAGAGAAATTCTTTTGGAATAAGGGTTTCTTTTCTTTCTACATTCTTGCCATGAGGGAAAGGTTTTCTTCTTTGATGCACATTGACTTTCTCTGGAATCGCCCCTCCTCTTGGAGGCAGTCGTGCCACAACCTTTCAAAGTTAGGTTGTAACTATTTCCCATTTACCGCAGCCAAGAATGTATCCCATGAGGATGAGAGACCATCAATAGTGGTTTGGATAAGATCATCTTCATCCACCACTACTCCAATATTAACAAGTTGATCTCATGCCTGAGATATCATGGATAAGAAGGAGGCCACTGTCTCATCCGTCTCCATATTTAAGTTTCGAAGCTTATTCCTCAATGCCCTCTTTGATTCAGGGCCTTCTTCTCATATAGATTAGTCAATGTATCACAACATTCTTTCACGGTCTTCAATGGTGTGATCACAAGCATCAAGTTATTTTTTATTGAATCATAGATGATTTGTTTGGCCTTAGCTTGGTTCTTCTTGAAATTGATGCACCCTGCATTAGATGTAGAATCCTCCACCATAGTGGATATGAAGCCATCCAATTCATGTTCCTCTAGGATGTTGAGAATCCTATCCTTCCAAGTGTTGAATTTTGAGGTTCCCTCAATACGGTCATCCAGTTGTACAGAGACCGGTGCCATAGTATTCAAATATTGTGCTCAACTTCTCAGAATCAACGTAGGCTCTAGATGGCATGCAAAACTGAGCTCCTTCACACCCTGAGCTCTGATACCATGTTGAAAATCGGTTGAGATTTGATCTTTAACTTTTATAGATGTAGAGACTTCAAGCAATGAGACAATTCAATCCATGAAATTCATACAACCATAACACAAGATATACCCTAGGAAAATACTCAAAATTATGAGAACAAAAACCCCAGCAATTCTTCTCAGTATAATATAATGGATAACAGAGAATGATTTCTTTTACAACATAGAATATTTATTTTGGAAGATAAGAGATCACCAAACACATGTGATGAAGATATGGAAGCAATAGAGAAGAGAGATCAATCAAATGGGTGCCCAACACAACAATAACAAGCACGAACAATACCCTGCACAAAGAGAAGCACCTTTCCTTCAATGGATAAGAGAATTTGCTTCACATTGGATTCATCAATCCCGTATAACATATTTATACATTCTTCTCTTCTATTTTTATCTTTTAACGTTAGGATGAACTCGCCCTCAAACTGGATGTATCAATCTTGCATGCAGAAGTGTGCCCCACTTCTCATGCAGTGCTTTATCTCACTGAGTTGTCACTTAGGATGGACTCACCTCTTAACTGAAAGCTTACCCACTTAGTTAGGTAGCTAACTTACGTGTCGACATGCAAGTGTCGCAACTCACATGTCATCCTTTAGTTTAACATAAGTGTCGTCATGCAATAACACTTAGTTAAATATATCTTCTTTTTGTCACTTAGTTAACTCTCTCTAACCTAAGTGGCGTCTTTTAGTTTAACTAAAGTGAAAACACTTTGGTTAACTAGTCCTTCTTATTTAACACTTAGTTAACTGAAATCATGTTGATTGATTTACTTGAAGTGACCACTGTGAGTTCTTTAGTTAACTAAGGCATATCTTTAATGGATGCTTTAACTAAAGCATTGATACTTAACTGAATCTTCAACGATTCAAGTTCTCTTTAATTCAATGAAGTGTTTGCATGGGAAATTTTGAATTCTCTTGATCTCTATGCTTTATATTTTATTTCTTTATCTTTTACTGCATGGTCAATATGTGCTAACTTTAATTATCCATCACATTACATTATACTAAGAAGAATTATCAGATGTTGTGATCATGTTATATTATTCCGGACCAAATGATCATATGTTAAAATAATTCACTTTAGAGGTGATAAATCTCTAAAGGATACTTAATAGAAATCTGGTGATCATGGTTAATAATACATCACATGGCATTAAATTCTTTTAACAAGTAATGCATGACCTTTATATGGAAGTTCCACCTCTATACGGTAGGTCCATCTCATGGATACCTTTATACGGAAGGTTCACATGATAATCATAACTTGACACACAAGTCTCGAGTCTTGGCCAACAAGACTTTACAACATCATTACGTTGATCAAGTACCTCTATACGGGAGGAATAAGCTTTACATGGAAGGAAATCAAAGTGCTCACCTTTATACAGGAGGATCAAGCTTGGATACACAAGATTCGTTTAGAGAATGTCTCATGATGTTGTATATTTAACACTCCCTCTCAGCAAGGGAGGCATTCTCTGCCATACCATGCTTGTCTCGGAAGTACCTGAAATTTGTCACTGACATAGGCTTTGTTAACACATCTGCAATCTGCTCATCAGTAGCAATGTAATGAAGTTTCATTGTACCTTTATGGACCATGTCTTGCATGAAGTGATACTTCATTTCAATGTGCTTCGACTTGTCATGAAACACTGGGTTTTTGGAAAGATTGATGCAACTTTGATTGTCACACCTAATAACTGTTGGCTCAAGCTTTTCACCAAACATCCCTACAAGTAGCTTTCTGAGCCACATTGCTTCTCGGCAGGAAACGCTAGCAGCTATGTATTCTTCTTTGGTAGTGCTCTGGGATATGGAGCCTTGCTTCCTGTTGGACCAAGATATTATAGTTGATCCTAGGCTATAACAGTATCTGGATGTACTCTTACGGTCCACAATGCTTCCTCCCCAGTCTAAGTCCATATAACCAAGTAACATGACTCCTCCACTGGAGGCATATCTGAGTCCATATGAAATTGTATCTCAAAGGTACCTAAGCAAATGCTTAGCAACTATCAAGTGTCTGTGTCTCGGATCATACATAAATTGACTCGGAATGCTCACAACAAAACATATATCAGGCCTCGAATGTATCAAGTACATTAGCAAGCCTATAAGTTGTATATACAAATTAGGATATATTGGATCTGATCCAAATCCTGACTCATGAAGTTTTCTTAAATTGGAAACCATCGGTGTAGTCATAGATTTGAAATCTATCATTCCAAACCTGCGTAATATATCCACAGTGTACTTCCCTTGAGATAGAAAAATTTCATCTTTTCTTTGCCAAATCTCAAGACCAATAAAGTAGTGAATTAGACATAAGTCTTTCATCTCGAACTATGAGGTGAGCTCTCTCTTGAACCAAGCAATCATATGTTCCTCTCCAGTGAGAAACAAATCATCAACATACAGAACCAATATCAACGGTTGGTTCTTCACTACTTTGAAGTAAAAATTTGGATTGGATTCACTCTTACAGAAACCCAGTTTCTGAAGGTAGCTATCATATCTAGAGTACCAAGCCCTGGGGGCTCGCTTAAGCCCATATAGAGCTTTCTTTAGCTTGCAAGCATGGGACTCCTTCACATACACCAAAAATGCTTCAAGCTACTAAATATAAGCCTCTTCCTCAACCTCACCATTGAGGAAGGTTGTCTTCACATCCATCTGGTAAAGTTTCCATCCTGTAATAGATGCAAGTGAAATCATTGCTTGGATTGTGGTGTAGCTTGCCATAGGGGCAAAGGTATCATCATAATCAATACCTTATTTCTTAGAGAAACCTATGGCAACAAATATGTATTTATACTTCTCAATGCTACCATCCGCAGCATGATTTATTTTGTAAATACATTTAGAAGTCACAATGGACTTCCCATCAGGTTTGGGAACAACCTCCCAAACATCATTCTTCATTATAGAGTCGTACTCTTTTGTCATTTCATATTTTCAAACTTGATGCTTTGCAACTTCTTCATATGAGGATGGTTTCGAATCACTGATATGACTCATCAGTTCAACATACCTTGAATATCTGTCAGGTTGCTTGCACTATTTGGATGAGCCTGTTGCTGATCCATGTTTCTTTGCATTTTGTAAGATGTCTTGGCATCAAGCAGATCTTATTTTAGTGAGAGGTTCATCAGGTGTCCTCTCAACTAATTCTACTGGTTCTTTAGGAGCTAGTGAATCTGAGGCATCTTCCAGTTTCTCCCTCTCTAACTCTGAAGGGGGAGAATCAGACTCAGAATCCTCCATATCTAAATCACATTGAATCTCTTCCAATCCTTTGAAAGCAGCTTCCTCATGGAGGGTAACATATCGGCTGAATTCAAGGTGTCTCTCACCAGGTACATATATTTGATATTCTTTAGATGACTCGCTATAACCCACAAAGGTTACCTTCTTTCCAGAAGGCTCCATCTTTGTTCTCCTTTTGGTACATGAATATATACTCGGCTCCCGAAGATCCTCAAGTGTGGGATGTATGGCTTCTCATCGATAAACACTTCTCTGGTGTCTTCTCATTTAGAATGGCATGCAATCTTCTATTATGGATGTACAAAGTTGTACGAGTGCTTCTTCCCATAATGAGGTAGACATATCTTGATCATGCATCATGGATTTTGCAGCCTCACATATAGTTCTATTCTTCCTTTCGGAAACCCCATTCTGATGAGGGTTGTAAGGTACTGTAACTATCTACATATTCTTGCATCACTACATAGCTAATTAAATGCATGTGAATGAAATTCACCTCCATTATCAGACCTTAATGCACGTATGTGATTTTCTTTCTGATTTTCAACTAGGTCTTTAAACTCTTTAAATTTGCTAAGAGTTTCACTTTTAGCCTTCATCAAATAAATCCATGACTTCCTAGAAAAATTATCTATGAACAGTACATAATATAAGAAGCCACTTAGGGAGGGGGGTGACATGGGACTACATACATCATAATGTATTAAATATAAAACCCCTTTAAATCTAGTATAATTGCTAGAAAAACTTTGCTTAACATTCTTCCCAAGTGCACAACCCCGACATACACTATCATGCTCAAAATCAAATACAGGCATACCTTTTACCATCTTTTGAAGTCTTGGTAGTTCTTGGTAGTGTAGGTGTCCAAGCCTTTGGTGCCATAGCTCACATGGACTGATAGCGTGGTGAATCATAGCTTGAATGTACTTCCTGTGTACTTTGTAGAGTCCTCCCTCTCGAACTCCAATAACAGTAGTAGATTCTAGGATTTTGTTCTTCGGCCATAAAAGTGCTTTGTTATCCATGAAGATAACTCGGAAGCCTTTGTCTTCAAGAACCGAAACTGAGAGTGGGTTCTTCTTCAATCCTAGAACATATATAATGTTCTCCACATGTAGAATATCACCGGTGCTCGGCTGGAATGAGGTGGATCCAACTCTTTGGATCGAATAGTTGGTGCTTGTTGTTTGAAGTGCAACGGGACGATTGCTTCCTATCCAAATACTAGTTTAAAAGGCGTTTGGTATGTCGACCATTTGTATGTTTTTATGTATGCCCATAGTATGGCAGGAATTATGTCATCCCAATCGTCCTTGTCAATGTTGCAAATCTTTGTTAAGCCTTTAGTTAATGTTTTGTTAAACGACTCAATGGCTCCATTCGATTGAGTATGATAAGCTGAAATTTTATGATGATCTATCAGGAACTCTGTGGTTAGCACATTGATGGTTTTATTAATAAATTGCATGCATTAATCAGTAATGAGTGTTAGCGGACATCCAAATCCTGTAATTATATTTTCATATATGAATTGGACTGTGACTTCACTACTGCAGGCTTCGATTGGTTTTGCTTCGTCCCATTTTGTTACATATTCTATAGCAATAATAATATATCATGCACTGGTTCGACATCCAAGGTTTGGAAAGGGTACGATGAAATCTATTTCCCAAATTTTGAATGTCAGGCTGGGGTTAACATATATAAGGGGTATTTCATGTTGTCTAATTGGTTGGCCCATTCTTTGGCATTTTTCGCATTTATTCAAATGAGCCTTGCAATCTCTATGTAGAGATGGCCACCATAGTATTGATTGTAATATTTTCTAATAGTAGTGTCGGCATGGAAATGTCCTCCTACAGGCCCTTAATGTGCTTCTTGTATGATATATTGTTGTTCATGCTTAATCATGTATCGACAGAGTATGTCGTCGGGCCCAAGTTTGTATAAGTAGCCATTGATTATTGTGTATGGCACTGCTTTCATTGCTAAAAAAAATTATTCTTCTCTGATGTTCCTTGAGGTGCTTGGACTTCTTGTAAAAATTCTGCAATATCTGCTAATTCTTTTGGTACCGATTCTATAGTAAAAAGGTGCGTATCAAGTAGTCTGTCATCGATACTGACTTTTTCTTCTCCTGTTTCAATGCGCAACAAGTGGTCAGGGCCAACATTCGACTTTCCAAGCTAGACTATAATTTCAAATTTGAATTCCTGAAACAACTAGAGCCATCGACATATGCGACCATGGTGTAGTGGTTTATTCACCAAGTATTTGAGAGCTTGATGGTCCATGTAAAATACAAATGGATTAGCGAGCAGGTAATGTCAGTATTTTTGTATTGAGAATATCATTCCAAATCCTTCACATTCAGTCGTTGAGTAGTTTCTTTCAACTTTATTTAGCTTGTGATTGGCGTATGCATTAGTGTAGTCGAGTCCATCATCTCAGGGTTGTGTTAATATTGCTCTGACTGCAACGCCTAATGCATCGATATGGACATGAAATTTCTTCAACTAGTCGGGGAATTTAAGTATTGGAGCTTCAACTAATTTCCTTTTAAGTAGCTCAAAATATTCTTCACGTTATGATGTCCATGAGAATTCAACCTATACTCTAAGTAATTCTTCTAATGGAAATGTAATGTCAGAATAATGTCGGATGAATTTTCTATAATAGCCAGTATGTCCTACTAGAATCCTCATGATATATTTAGGGTTTACTCGTAGTTTTAAGTCGAGGATGACTCATAGAATCCACATGACCCAATAGTATTCCTATTGGTGTGGAAAATATGAATTTCTTTATATTTAAGGATAATTGTATCTGCCTGCACCTTTCTAGCATTAGTCAAAGCCATTGATATGGTCTTTGAGCATTGAGTATATGGTCCAATTGACAAAGTAGACAGCCATTGTTTTATATAAAAATTCTTGAAAGGATTTTATCACTATTCCAGAGAAAATAATTGGGGCATTCTTTAGGCCAAATGGCATTACTCTATAAGCAAACAATCCAAATTCACGGACAAATGTGGTTTTTTGTTGCTCTTCCTTTGCAATTGGAGCCTGGTTATATCCAGAAAATTTGTCCATGAACGAGTAGCATTCATGCCCAATGATTCGTTAAAGATCTCGTCAGCAAAGGGAGTTGGGAAGGGGTCTGTTAGAGTTACTTTATTGAGGCCTATGAAGTCATTGCAAACACAGAGTCTTCTTGGGTCGTGCTTCTTTGGCTAGACGACTATGGGGCTGGCCCACTCAAATTGATCTACTAGATATAGTATTCTTGCATTTAACATATTTTCAATCTCTTTCTTGACTATGTCTTTATACTTGTGGGATAACTTATATGGTCGTTTCTTAACGGGTTTAGCATCCAGCATTATATCAATTTTAATTTCTCCCATTTCCTATACCATTCCTTTCATCTATTTGTAGTATCAGGAAAAAACATCTTGATATTCGTTAAGCAGATAAGTTATTTTGGCGGTATGTTGCTCCGACCAGTAGTCGCCTATATTTGTCGTTTTTGGTCGCCCATCGGTAGATATGTCAACTTCTTTTGTCTTAATCTCAATGCCCATCCACTTAAGTGCTTTTGATTCATTGATCAATCATTCACCTTCTTTAAATTTTGTAAAAGTCGGGGTAAATTGTTTGTCGTCATCTTCATTCTCTTTTTATTCAATGGAAATTTTGTAAGTTGTTTTTACTGGATGAATTATTTGTGGGTGATCTCTCTGCCATCGAAAATTTTTCCCATGAGTATGTTCGTTCTCCATTTCTAGTCGGGTTGTCACTTGATCTGACTATTTCTTTTTAACAAAAATTACTTTACATTCTGAGACTGACTGATTGCTCAAGTTTCTTTCTTGTTCCATTGGATTAATGAATTGGTACAGTTCTTGTACCACGTCGTGAAGGCATTCTTCTGCCGAAGAGAATTATAAATCTTTAATAAATTTTTCCTTAATATTTTTCCATTTAAATGTTTCTCCTCTTCCTTATCCCATCTTATACCATTTGTTAGGTAGGTCATCCAAGGTATTGGGATACAAGTGTGGAAAAATTCTTTCATCTCCGTATCTTGCATGTTTCCACTCTTTTTCACAATTCTCTATATGCACGGCGAGGTCCAGACCTTGTACAAATTTATGAATTTTCAGTTGCGACATTACTTTCCTTCCTCCAAATCTTCCAATGAAATATGTTGAAGCGGTCATCCAAGTATGCAATCATGACTGATTTGTATCCCACCATCAAGTTGCTTGTCCCGTGAATATTTCGACTAATATTTGTAGTCATCCTTGTTTACCTATGGTTTTAGATACTTCTTTGACATGCAGTACAGGTGATTCTCGTTCTTTGAACCTCAAATGAGGTTGACTTGTCGGTCTGTTTTTCGTTAGTATAAGAGTTGGATATTCTTTTGCTCTTTTTTCAAATATTTTTGGTATTGCAGTTATTAAAAATCATTTTTGTGTTGATCGTCGAGGGATGGCTTCGACCATCCAACATTCTCTTGTGTTTTTTTCGTAGTTTTCAATCTGCCAAATGTATAATTATGAGTCTGACTTTTGTCTAACGGACATAGGAGACCCAAGATGAATTCACCAAATTCGTTAGGTTCTATTAAATATTCATTTTCTTGCATGACTTGGTATAATTGCCAAATATCTACGTCATTATCATTCGGTTCTACCCAAGGTTTTCCTTGAGATGGATTGATGGGTACTATGAATTTTTTTCCTTCGCCTTTCAATTTGATTCTATATTTTTCTAAGGAAATAGAGACTTTCACTTTACGACCCAAAATTTCACCAACTAATGCTGGGAAAGATTTAAATCTTTCCCTTGGGTCAATGATTTCAAAAATAAGTGTGCTTATACCCATAATGGCGGTATTAGAATTTTTCCATACACCAATAGTTTCAATCGGTCCTTGGTAGGAAATTTTAAGGTAGATGCATGATTCTGCTAGTCGAGGTCAACCCAAAATTTCCCATGTAGACCTCATCATTATATTGGCCTGCGACCCAAAGTCGAGGATGACTTGTGAGATGTAGGAGCCTTCCACTTTGAGGTCAATAAGTGGGTCAATATCGATTATGTATTTGTAATTCAAACTGCAAAGATTTTTGGTGATACTTACACTTGCTGAACTATTTTGAATGTTATACATCAACTCAATTAATCATGCAACAACTTCTTCCTTTGTTAAGATTTGTAATAACTCAAGTGTTTTATTTATGGAATCTGCAGTGTTTTATTCAGTTGCAATTTCTGTAAATATTTTTGTAGCATTAGTAAATATTTATTTCTACTTCAGTGGGTTAGGATAATCATCTTCCTTTCTTTGTATTCTTTTAATGTGAGGATTATCCTCTCCAGACTTTGTACCTTTTCTGGTGATTATCCTCTCAAGTGTTCAATGCATCATGCTTAGAGACACTAGACAAGAGATTAGCATTCCTTTTATTATTAAGTGCTTCTAGCATGATGGGATACTCTTCTAAATTGTGCTCTCCTATAACACATTTTGTACAAAATTTTAAGTATGCTTTTTCCTTCCATGGACATTCAAGACTTAAATGTTCTTCATTGTAGCACATGAAGAAACATAGTTTTCCATGACCTGGTGGTCTATATCCCCAATTGTTCTATCTTCCATGACCATTGTATACACCTTGTCATTTATTGCCATTGTTGGGATGGTCGTTGTTGTGACCATCTCATATTTTCTGTTCGACAGTTTGTGTCTGGTACATTGTATGATAATTTGCGTTGGTCTTTAAGTTCTTAATACATTCTGTGGTCAAATGTTGTGTCGTTCGAAATATTCCGCACCATTTTGGTTTTACGTTGTCAGAATTATAGGGATTGTCTGCCATTGACTGAGTTTTTAACCTTTCACATATGTCTCAAAAATAGCTTGTTTGCGTCATGTGGAAATTTTCCATTTTGCGTTCTTCTAGAAATACTCTTGATTTTCTTCAAGTTGTTTGATTTCTCTCTAGTATGCATTTCAGCCACCATGATATCTTATTTGCTCATCATAGCGGAAATTGTCTCTTGTGTGTCCTTCTTTTGAGCACGTGGTACACCATATGTTGTTATTCCTCATAGTAAGATGTTGAAGTGACCTTTCTATTATTTCAATCTTTTCTTCTAGTCATATTTCACTGGGCCTAGTCGAGTAATATGTGTTCAAATTGACTCTTAGAAATTTCTTTAAGGCATCAGCATAGGTTTTAAATTCGTGTAATAAGAGTGGTGTCTTAATTCTAGGTTGCAGATCTGCAACAAAAAACTGGATTACGATAGCTTGGTCCATTTTACGGCATCTGGTTGAGGAGTTCTTTGAATCTTCTATCATATTCATGTATTGTTTCTCTTATTCGTTGCTTTATTTATTTTATTTTATGTTTATCTAGATGCTTGGTGTCGTCCGATTTTAAAAAATCTAGGAAATTATCTTGTATTTGTTGTTTTGTTTTGGGACCTTCTTCCATGAGATTCATGTACCATGTGAGAGCTTTGTTTCTAAGTCCTCCTGTAAACTGTGCAATTTATTGGTTCTCATCATCGATGAGCTTATCTTGCTAAAGAGATTTGCATATAAACCAATGTTTCTTAGGGTCACCATCCCCATAAAAAATGGGAGTATTTACTAGAATACGGTAAAATCCATATTGATAAAAGTATAAAATTTTCTAGTTACTAGAGCAAATTAACTTACAGACTGACTTACTACTTGATACTTGCTGCTAAATTCTTGCGGGTGCGATTGGTACCATGACAGTTGTATTTCTTCTAAGGTCTCTTCATCACTAAGTTGGATATCCAATGCTTTAGTTGCTTCAATCAGTAATGGTGTTGGCAGGGGTACCTCCACATGTTCTGAAAAAAATAAATTAAAAGAATGTCTTCCGAATTCGGGTGTGGAGGTAATCCAGTTACCATGCGCTTGTCATTGTATCATCAACCTATCTTTAATTCATCCCTATTGATCTAGTCGGTTCCATATTCTACTATTTGATGGACAATATACCAAGAGCGGACTCGAGGCGTGATCTCCCTAGCTCAACGCGAGTCTAGAACAAATAGGACAGAATATAAATCACTCCCCTAGATCTAATTAAGGATCAAGGAACTAGATACGTTTACCTTATAGATCGCTAATCCTTTTCTCCTTCAATGCTTCTCCAGGATTGATGATCTTCAGATTCGAGCTGCAAAACCTTTCAAGACAACGAGACAACAAAACAAGTAAAACAAATCTATACAATAATAGATCTAAGTAAGCAGTCAAGCAGGGGAACTAGCAAGATATCATTAACACAATGATATTTTGGTGGAAAGCAATGATATTACTGTATTGAAAGGGAAGTACATAGGATAGAAAGATTACAACCATAGACTTGGTGTATCAATCCTCATCCGATCAAACCAATTCCAAAGCCTCCCAAGGAAGTGTGAGTCTCCCAATATATGAATAGAGATCTCTCCTAAGATGATTTCACTAGCATGTAGACACTATAGACTTCCTCCTTTTGGAATGGAAATGAGCTTCACTTAAATAGGACTAAGTGGATAGAGTAGGTTGAGATATGGTAGGAGAGAGATAGGGGATCCTTCCAAGAGGTTAGGAACCGAGTGTCAACTCTCCCAAAAGTTCATGGATAGGGATCCATGTCATCTAGCTTCGAGAATGGGCTCGAAAAATCTATTTTTGTCCATTAACTGACATCATCGCAGGCTGCAAGAGGCCAACCTGCGATGTCGCAGGTTGCTTGAGGACAACCTGTGATGACCTCTCAAAACCTAGTATGAATGGGTTTGTATCTCTTCCAGGTTAATAACTTAGTCAAGGAAACTTTAGGGATGGTTACACTAAGTCTCATGATGGTAAGATTTTAGGTGTAACATAATTCCCCCAAAAGGATGAAGTTGTTTGAAATAGAACAGGTGAAATGCTTTGATAGAAGGAATGGAAATGGTTCGTCGGACGAAGGATGTTGCTGCAGTACAACTGACTATGAGTATATAATCTCATATGATGTACAACATGGCTATTGACCAATACATTGCAGATCCATGATAGTAAAGACCGACTGAACACAATCATGGCTACTAGACACAAGCGTAGATCCATGATGAGATGATGACACAGCCACGACCAATACAAATGTGGATCCGTGTGATATGACTCAAAACAAACTCCATCGCAACCTGGGTAAAACATGACTCCCCGAGGTCTTCAAGCTGAACCCGCAATGTCTTGATGTCGAACATGGTAGAAACCACTTGATTACCGGCCATTGATGTATACCATTAACAAGTGCGAGGGAAATCACCATTGATTTCAATGATCCCCAAGGTATCACAATACATATCACCAAGCGTGAATAAATGAGTTGAAGTCGAACGCCAGATGACATCTTTCAATCAAGAGTCAATGATGTAAACTCATGTTGAAAGCGAGGTAACCTGCCATTGAAGCATGCAGGGCCAAGGTACTTGGTTGGTTTCTAGATTCAATCCTTGGATGATGTGTTAAGGTTGACAAGGATGAATCCATCGAAGGAGGGCCATGATGAATCCCCCATCATTGAAACGAAACACGACAAAATATGTGTAGAGTGGATCGGATGGTACAGTAACATGAAAGACCGACTCAGAGTAGACCGACATGGTAGCAGGCATACTGACTACAGATAATGAATGGTGAGGATATTCTTGAATAAGGGCATGGCATGACTTGGCAGTATTGACATGACGAGTACGACACCAAAACCTAATGCAACTGATGAGGGAAGTGTTCTTTGAATGACTCAAAGGAGTGACTAGACTCAGGAAACGGGTGAAACTCGAGGGAAAACGGATGATCCAAGTGAAGTATGCAAATGCAAATGAGTGCCATGTTCAAGAACGACTAGGTACTGCCACAGATAAAGGGTGTAAGATAAAAACTTTTCATTTTCCCCATCATGAACAATGAGTGCCTCGTGTGTTTTTTACGAGCTTGATGAGGGTAACCAGATTCTCGGTATAGCTCATCTCATAGATGAGTCCAATACCAAATATTTTCCGAACCTGGGATAAGAGGGGTCCATCCCATGACGGGCCCTTCAATGTTAGAGTTTAACGAGTCCATAGAAGGTAAACTCGGTCGTCATTTCATGTTTAGAGAGTCTCAAAAGAACTAAAGAAGACTCCAATGGTCCTTTTTCGTAAATTTATCCTCATCGCCCGAAAAAGGGTAAAACAACGTGGGAGAGGACTCTTCCAGTCATGATTGGTTGGAGTATTCCTTTTTCATAATTAGTGCCCCCTGGTCCGAAAAAGGGGTAAACTATCACCAGGGAGACGACCATTCAAATACTTTAACAAGCATGAACATGACAAGTTCGCTTGGCAATCTTTTCATATTTTGAGATCCTGAAAAGAGCTTAAAGATAGACTTTGGGGGGTTCCTTTTCCGTAGGAGTTTAACGAGCCCAAAAAAGTGATAAATCGTAACTCGGTAACTTATTCTCATGGTTTTAAGAGCACGAGAAAGAACAAAGAGTAAGCTCGTCATCATTAAATAATTACAATCTAATGGATACAAAATAATGACAAAACATTCAAGAGGTTGTTCATACCTGAAATGACCGTTATAATGTGAGAATGGTGCACAAAGAACACTTAACAACTCCTAACACTTGAAAACTAGGTCAAAAAGTAAACCGGGTATTCAAATGTCATAAAAATGATCCAAACTATAGCAAATGACCTAAACAGCATCAAATATTTGAAAAAGAATATGCCTTTTTGTTTATAAATAGAAACAAAAAACCAAATATAGTCACCATTGTTCATTTGCCAAATTGAGTAGAAGAAGTGCCATTTGGAGACAAAATTTCACTTGTCGATTCCGGGAGCTGCGAACAACCATTTCACGAGCCGTTCGAAGCAGGTAACTCCAAACTTCATCCAGCACATTTCCAATGGTTTACAATTTTAATTTTAGTACATTTTTTTGGTTTTTGAGTTGGTTTGTGGAGGCCTATTGCGTCCTCGGGTCATCACAGGTTGCCCTTATGGGAACTGTGACGAACCTGGGTCATCGCAAAGACCACAAAGTTGGGTTGCGACGATGTCGCACTGTCAGTATTGACAGGGTACGACGGCGGAAACGTCCAACCCCACCAACAAACGTAGCCCAAAAGATAAACTTTCAGTGGTTGAAGTGAGTTCTAATGCTATTAAAATTCTCCTTTTGGCAAGTTAGTAGCAGCCAACATGGTCTTAGAGTGGCACAAACAAGAACACGAGGTAGATGATGTGCAAGCTGCAAGTGACCCATTATGTGTAGAGGTATTACGGAACTACGGGCTACTGAAGTTCTTCAACATTCAAGGCATGAGGGCCCAAGTACCACTGCTGGAACATAAGCTCCGTTCTTGGGATGTCGCGCAGCAGTATTTTGTGATCAGAGAGCACACTTTGACTATAGATGTGGAAGACATCTACTTCCTCACTAGATTGTCCCGGAGGAGGGACAATGTGGCTCTTACCGGATCACGGGGAAGTGATCAGATAGTAGACGACTTGATCCTTCAGCATTGCACTCCTCATGCTCATGCCTCTAGTGGGAATATTCCCATCAAAGAGGTACAAGAACGTCCACTGCGAGCTATTCTTTTCACCATCACGAGGATAGCAGGGAGCCAGGCGCCCCATCTAGCTACTAGGTCCCAGATGCTGTATGCGGAGGACTGTATGTCTCCGAAGGTATTCAACTGGTGCAAGGGACTCCTCGCAAACATTTGATCTCAGCTGACCAAGTGTCAGCATGGAGAGCTCAAGCAGTTTGGATACGGATGTATAGTTATCTCATTTCTATTGGAGTGGGTTCCCCTCTTGTGCCCGCAGGTGCCTCTGGATGACAGGGATCCTAGGGATCCTCACATGGCCAGATGAATAGAGGTGATGGCACGCCATGGTGGGGGTCCTATCATCGGGTACGGTCCTGAGTTCTTCACCTGGCTAGAAGGCTCGCTGCTCATGGTAGAGGACTACCCATACAGCGGTACGGATTATAGGGAGGACCCAGACTTGGAACTTCCCGAGGGAGTAGAGTGGGGAGACATCGGTAAGAACAATGACCCTTGTATTTTTAGTTTTGTGTATTTATGATTTTTTTGTTATAGTGTTGATGAGTTAATAACATGTGTGTGCAGATGTGGGCCCCGTGCGACCAGTAGGGGTCTCTCTTCTTGCGAGGAGAGGAGGGGGAGCAGCCATGGCTCCAGTCGTACATGCTGCCATCATGGAGATGGAGGATGTCTATGAGAACCTGATTGGGTTGACGTTAGACATTCCAGAGCCGATAGTGGACAAGTTGTCAGGACCTATGCAAAGGTATGCAGTGGGAGCGTCTGTGCACTTCAATGTGCTGCTCTGCAAGGTCGCAAGAGCAGTTGACTACTTCCATACTCAGTAGGCTAGAGCTATAAGACCTAGGGGTGTACGGGCCAGGCGTTAGGCCTTATGTTGTTATTACGTATGTATTGAGAGCTTAGAAGCCTCATATTTTGTACTACTGAAAGCTATGAGGCTTCAGATTTTGCATAGACTCACTGAAAGCTGTCGTGCTTCGGATTTTGTACCATAACTACTTTTTATGATGATATATATATATATAGACATTTTGGCAGTTTTATACATTATGTGTTTTAAATGGATGAATGATGTGATCTTGGTTATGAGTTTGCTTATAAAATGAGTTATTTACATGTTATGTCTACTTTTAACAGTTCATGAATATGCTTATGTGTGTGCAATGTACCATCTAAGATGAAGTTGGCCATGGAGTCAGCAACTATGTTCACGTCTCGTGGAATGTGCAGGTACTGAATGGACTCGAAAGACCTTTCCAGAAGACGGACTCGTCTATAGAGATGGAGTAAAGTAGGATTGCGAATGGCGTAGACTCGGTTAAGATGAGAAACCACTAGTTGAGAATCCAAATGGATGATAACATGGTCCATACCCAAAGAAATAGCGTCGGTTAGGGTTCCAATGACTGCTTGATATTCCGCAACATTGTTGGTCGCGAAACCTAGACACATTCCTCCTGAGCTGATAAGCTCGCCAGTAGGTGAATAGAGTACCCAGGCTGCCAAAGCAAGGTTGCGAGTATGTAGGCTGGCGCAGTCCACGAATCTGTAGCAAGTTGCCATCTGCACATGCAAACAGAACATGGTATAAGAAACGAAACAAGACCTAAGCACGCAAAAATCAAAGCGTCACACCACACAGAAAACACACACACGCCATGTACAGTATATACAAAAGTACTTATGCATGAAAGACTCAGACATAGTACCTCTTCAGGTAGATCTCGTTGCGGGGCTCACCTAAACATATCCCGTCGTAGTCTTCAAGCTCATAATCTCCCTTCTCTAAGACGCATGTCACTATGTAAGGTCCATGCCACATGGACTCAAACTTTCCTACCCCCAGCTTATCATGTTTTTGTTCGTATATGAGGACCAAATCTCCTTCGCTGTAGGCGCAAGGTTCTACCTACTTTTCATACTGTGCTTTGATGTGTCTCTTATGAGCCTCGTTGGCAAGAGCGGCATCTCAGCGAGTCTCGTCGAGCTTAGCTAGGTAGAGGAAATGTTCTTCCTCGACAGTAGTGTTGGGGAGAAGTTTGATGGCGAGCTTGAGGGACGGAATCTCGCACTCAATAGGAAGGACAGCCTCTAATACGTGCACTAGTTGGAAAGGAGTAAATCCAGTGGCGGTTTTAACGGAAGTTCGATAAGCCCATGGTGTGGAGAAGAGCATGTTATGCCAATTGGATTTGTGCATACCCAGCATGCGTTGGATCATGGTTTTCAAGACCTTGTTGATGGCCTCTACTTGTCTGTTTGACTGTGGGTACTACGGTTTTGAGTTTTCATGGCGAAAACCCAATATATCGCTCAACTCGTCAACCATGTGGTTCATAAAGTGAGAACCATGGTCAGTAACTATCGCTTGAGGAACTCCAAACTACGCTATTACATGATTAAACATGAAGAGTGCAGCGGTCTTGCCGTCGTTTGTGTATGTAGGCATTTCCTCGGCCCACTTTGTAAAGTAGTCCACAGCTACAATGACGTAACTATACCCCCCGGCCGAGGTAGGATTACAATGCATGAAGTCAATGCCCCATTTAGCGAAGGGGCCAATGGAAATAACCGGGTGTAACAGGACGGGATGAGCGCGCTTTTTCGTATGAAAATGTTGACATGGAGGACATTTTTTTATGGCCTCGATACAATCTTTGAAGATAGACGGCCAATAATATCCCGCGCAAAGAATCTTCTGGGCTGTAGCCATCCCAAAGAGATGACCGCCACAATCCCCAGTGTGACAGTCATTTAGGACATGTTCAGTATTTTCATTAGTCAGACAACATCGAAGAATATAATCGATACCACGGTGGTACAAAGTATCATTGATAATCAGGTAATACTTTGCATGGTGGCGTATTCAACGATGGTCATCGCGAGAATATTGAGGGCTAAAACGTTGGGTCTGAAGATATAAAGTGATATCTCCATACCATGGATCAGACATACTGATGAGAAATAATGACTCATCCAGAAAAGAGTCATTGGGCTCAGATTCTACATCAGCACGGGGGAGGTTGCAGATGAGCTCAGCAAACACCAAAGACTTTTTAGACTTGAATTTTTTGAAAAGAAGATTGAATTCTTGCAATATCACGATCCAGCGTGAATACTTGCCCCCAAGCACCTAACAAGTCAGAACGTGGTACATGGGGTTCGAATCAGCAATGATGGTGGTGGTGCGAAGCAAAATGTAATGTCGAAACTTCTGCACGGCAATAACTGCCACGAGAGCGAGCTTCTCAACATGTGAATATTGAGTTTTAGCGTCAATAAGACCTTTACTGGCGTAGTATATCACATGTTCTTGGGCATTCTGATCTTCCTGCACCAAAACCATGGCGATAGTGGTGTCGGAAGTAGCGAGGTATAGAATGTAATCTCGATAGTAATTCAGTGGTTGGAGCACAAGGGCATGCGTGATGGTATGTTTCAAACTTCAAAAGATTGTTGAGCTTGGTCATCCCAAATGAACGGGACGTCTTTTTTCATCAATCTCATGTAACCCTGCGTCTTTTGCGTGAAATTACAGACAAAGCACCTTAAATAAGTCGCTCTTCCTTGTAGACTTTGAAGTTACGTAATATTAGTTGGAGGTGGAAGAGCGACAATGGCTTCCACCTTTAAGGGATCAATTCAGATCTGTTTTTCGAGACAATAAACCCTAAGAGGCGTCCAAACTCAACACAAAAAATACACTTATGAGGGTTCAGACGGATATTGTATCATCTGCATCTGAGGAAAATAGCCGTCAGATGATCTATGTGAAACTCACGCTGCTTTGAGTGAGCAGGGAGGTCATCCAAGTAGGGTTCCACAAAGTCCTTCACATCATGGAAGGCATACGACATGGCCCACTGGAATGTGGCACCATCATTTTTAAGACCAAATGGAAGTTTACGATACGCAAATGTTCCCCAAGGGCAGATGAAAGCAGTCTTGTGTTGGTCAGCAAGGTGAATCTCAATATGGTTGTAGCCGAAAAAGCCATCCATGATTGAAAAAATGACACTTCCAGCACAATTATCGATAATCTGGTCAATAAAGGGAGTCAGGTAGTTGTCCTTGGGACAAGCCTTGTTGAGATCCCGATAATCGACACAGACACGAATGGTGCCCTGCTTTTTAGTAACAGGGACGACGTTTGAGACCCATTCTGTCAATGGGACAGGGTAGATGAATCCGACCTTCAAGAATTTCTCAATCTCTACCTTGATTGTCACAATCTTCCGAGGGTGTACCGGTCGCAACTTTTGGCGGACAGGTTTGACGTCGGGATAGGTTTTGATTTCGTGTAAAACAATGGTTGGGTCTATCCGAGGCATCTCCTCGTAGGTCCAAGCGAACACATCTCAGAATCGCTTGAATAAGGCCGTATAAGAATTAACTTCTTCAGGGGAACACTTCTGGCCTAGCTGAATATGTTCCACTACACCAGGAGTAACTGAAATGTCTATCGAAGTGGTAGGCTCAATGTTGGATAAGTTTCCTTCAGAGTCCATTTGACACGTGAGTATCGAGGACTGAGAGCCAGAGTAGAAATTCGGTGTAAAGATGGTGCTAATGCTATTCTCCATAGTATCCAATAAGGGAAGGAAAGACGATTGATGATGGAGGTCTTCCCATGGAGGATAATCTGCACTCATTATTTCGATAATGGACTTGTCAGAATGAAAAGTCTGTAGCAGGGGATCGGATGATGTCCATTGTAGAGAACAAGAGGTGGAAGCCACAACTAAGTGGTCCTCTGGTGCTGACTGGATAGCCTCGTATGTGAGTTCGGTGGATGATAGAGTCATCATGTCTCCAATTAGGTGTGTGGTGGCTTCGTCAGGTACAAGCCATGAATCAGTGGAGTTGGGGATAGATGAAATCTGCGAGGAGATCATATTCACCATGGAAACATGATTTGGGGGATCCGAAGTAGGAAAAACACCCATAAGGGATGAGTCCTTAATGAGGTCGACCCCCACGCTCTCATACTGATGCAAAGATTTTCCAATTGATGGAATGTTATCTCTCGGGTGAGTAGCGATGTTAGGTGTGCAAAAATCCAGTTGGTCGACTGTGACAATTCGGCCCTGATGGGGGAATTGTACTATGTGGAATACAGATGATGCCACCGCAGTCATGGCATAAAACCAATTACGACCAAGAAAAATGTTATAATCTAATGGGGCAGCGACCACTTCCATGTTAATGGTTGTGGTATTTCCCCCCGGCTCAACTGTTAAAGCTTGTAACAGCCCATGAGGTTGAAAGCCACGTCCATCGAATGCTCTCAAAGTGGTAGGAGAACGGTTCAACTCGAGAAAGCCAATGTCTCTCCAGCATGAGATCGACATGACTGACGTAGAGGAACCTTCATCCAAAATGGTACGATGGATTGTCTTCCCAGCAATGTTTGTGGCAACTTGAAATGCCAACTGATGGGAGAGCCTCGGTTTGAAGTATTCCAGCCGAAACATGATGGTGTTCGATGAATCTGAGTCAACTACACCGATGGCAGCGAGGAGAGTCTTGCATTGATTAGGGAAGTTTTGCAATACCTCAAGCGTCAACATAGCACAAGGAACTTGTGTTAAGTCCTCTACAATGTTGTAGTTTTGAGCAGCCCAAGCATTGGGATTGAAAACCAATTTTCTAATCGTGCTATTGGGTGGACGCAACACTAACTCAAAAGAGGAATTCTCAATGGTGAGAGGATCAGCTGGTACGGTGACATCAGGCATCGAAGTGGAAGCTTTTTCAGTATTACTTCCAACAGGTTCCTTCACTGGAACAGAATCATACGAATGAGAACAGGTGTTCAAGTTGATAGTCTCACTACGCATCATGAGAACATGCGCGGTGGTAGATGCTTCTCCTTGGGAAGGAGAGGTGTGAGCAATCAACTGCTGATTTTGAGTAGGGAAGGGATCATTGAGAACTTCGGGTGTGGGTTTTCCCTTAAGAAACTTTTGAACTTCGTCTCTATGGGGGCACTCTTTAGAAAAGTGGTCATCACCACACAATAGACAAGGATACTTCAACTTCCTTTTCTGTTTGGTGTCATCAGGGGTGCTCTTATGTTCCTGTTGAATGGAAGATTTCTTAGGTTTCCCTTTGTTCTTCTTCTTGCCACCAGACTTTTGAGGTGAAGCTGATGAAATAGAATTCACTTCTTCGATGACAGCAGGAGTGGATGATTTGGTGGTGTCGTGACTAGCCTATGTTGGTGATGAGGAAGAACCTTGGGGGTTCGACGATCCAACAATTTGAGAAGAGGGCTGGGTGTTAAGGGATCCAATGATGCCATCAACTTGGGGTCCCTTGGGTGGTTTCGCGGGGTCGTACGTGTTACGGGGTGCATCAGGAAGGATATCAAACAACATGCCAAATTGAGCATAGACTAAGTCTAGTAAATGGGCACGGGCGATGGCTTGTTCCTCAGTGACAGTGCCTCCCATGGAAACATTTCGAGCTATGGTAGGGATGAGAGACTTCTTGAACCAGTCCGCTAGAATTTGGTCTAGAATAGGAGCTTTAATCAAACGTCGTCTCCTCCGCCACTCATGTATATTATCTGAGATGTGAGTAGCGGTATTCTGACGGAGCAAGGTTAAAAGATCTGTACCAGTTTTATACCATATAGGCAATTGGAAATGAGTCAAAAAAATCATAGAAAGAGAACCGAAATTAGGAAAAAATGGGGTGGTAGTTCAATATACCACTTGGCAGCTAAACCAATGAGAGTCCGTTGAAATAACCTAAGACGAATCGAGTCGTCCAACAAGGATTTGGATGAATACCACAAGTGGTATGTTATCACATGGTTTTTAGGATCCTAACCCAGCTTGCCATCAAATTTTTGGATACCTGATGGAAGTTTCACCGGAATGGGTGGCCAATTAGTTCTATGGTAGATGGGGTCATTGGTCAGGCGAGACAGGTCGGGCAGGTCCAAAGTAGCCAAAAAGAGAAACTGAGGATTAGGCTGTGGGTATTGATAAGGCGTGTAAGGACCAGTGGGACCTTGTATCGACTGACCATAGGGTGTTCCAAGAGGAAACTGGCCATAGGGGTGTGGGCCGCCCGGACCAAACGTAGGTCCGCCTCCATAGTAAGGTGGTCATTACCATAATAGGGTGGCTCGTTACCATAAGGTGGGGGTCTGCCTCTGCCACTGGGAGGGGATGGGCCACCTCCAAACGGTGGGGGTCCACCACCACCGCTAGGGTAGGATGGGTCGCCACTACCTCCACTGGGAGGAGGTGGTGGTCCGCTACCATTACTGGAATAGGGTGGGCCTCCACCACCTCTGCTGGGAGGGGGTGGTGGGCCACCGATGCCGTCGGAAGGGTAAGAGCCTCCTCCGCCACCTCCACCATAGTATGGTGGTGGTCCACCACCACCACCACGATAGGATGGACCTCCACCACCACCACCAGGATGGGATGGTCCTATACCACCACCACCAGGATGGGATGGTCCTCCACCACCACCACCGGGATGGGATGGTCCTCCACCACCACCACCGGGGGGGTGGGCCATGATGGTCGGAATGAGGTGGTCCTCTGCCAGAAGGTAGAGATCCGCCTCCTCCAGAGTTATGTGGGTTCCCGCCGCCTCCAATGGGAGGTGGGGGTGGAACAAATGGGGGTGGAGGGACTTGAGGGACTGTAAGCGAGGGTCCATGTTGTAAAACGTTCTGCTGTCCCCATAGAGTGTAAGGGTTTTTAGGGTAGGGTACCCCGTAGAGTGTGTTTCCGGGATTAAGTTGACCCGGCACAGGGTTAAGATAACCTAGATACGCTTGACACGATGGTGTTTGAATTATGTTGGATGGTCCCCCAACATGGGATAGTCCTGTAGTGGAAGGTCCGGGAGGTAAGGAATTTCCAATGGAAGGACCGAAGGGAACTCCTGCTGTAGTATTATGGTTAAGAGGCAGGGGTTTCCCCCTAGCAACAACTTGCTGACCACTAAGTAAAGGTTGACCCAACACTGGTTGTTGATTATCCACCGTAGGATTATTGTTACCTGTAAAGAAGGTAGGAGGTAAAAAGTATCCTCCCCTCGAAGTTTGAGGTGGGGGAGGAGCAGGTGACGTAACCGTGGTAGTCACAAGTGTGTTGGACTGTTGTCCCTCAATAGGTTGGGTTGTCTGAGGTATAGGACTGGTCTCCTGTATAGGAGATGGATGTGTAGGAGTTGATGGTTGACCATCCTCATTAGTGGTCACGTGTTGCGTGGATGATTCTGGTGAATCATAAGACAAATAACGACTTGGGATTGGTTGATAAGGAGGTAACGTCGGGTCTTTGACCCTCCGTGTAAGGCTCCGATTTGTAAATTGTGTGGCCATAGCTTGTAGCCTAGCCAATTGTTCACGATAAGGTGCCATGCAATCGTCGGGAGTAGCCCAACTAGGTGGGGATGCAACGGCAAAATGGGCCACAAGGTGGCCTAGAGAAGATGTCCAATAATCTGTTGAAGCACCAGCAACTGCTGAAGGACAAATGTTGATGTATATGTAACTTCGGAATGTATTTCATCTATGTATTTCATATATATTTATTGTACCCTTATTAGAGATGTGTTATTCCTCTATAAGGAAGCATCATCATGTGGATTGACAAGTGTCGCAAGTGTGTGTACTTACCGATGGGTTATTAGACCACCATGTGTGGGGTTGGCCCTGAAATATATATTATATTGTGGATGTATCTAGATAGACAAGTCGGCCCCATAGTGTAACTGGGCAAATAGGTTAGTATAAATAGAGATCAGGAGATCTCTATTTTGATCATTCGGAAAGCCACACTTCTCTCACTCAGAAAGTGGTGCACTAGTGAGGAGGAGGATCATATGCTACTAGGAGACTATCTCAGTGTATTTTGGTTGTACTTTGGTTGAGCCATTTCTCTCTCTATCTCTGAGGAAGTTGTGGGGTTTTTCACCTTAGGGTTTTCCCCATGAAACTCTGTGTCTCTTGTCTCTCATGCTTTTGATTCTTGTGATGCTTTTCATGCTTCTTGTGATTGTTATGCATTAATATACTATATATGTTATTCTCTCAGTAAAGATCCAAGAGTATTGTGATTGTGTATATGTTATTCTCTCCAGTTATGAAGAAGCAGCAGAAAAGAAAGAATGGAAGGATGCCATGGTTGAGGAATACCAATCAATAATGAAAAATGATGTTTGGGATGTTGTCCCAAGACCTAAGGAGAAGTCTGTTGTGACTTCCAAATGGATCTACAAAATCAAGCATGCTGCAAATGGCAGTGTAGAGAAATACAAGGCAAGATTCGTAACTCGTGGCTTCTCTCAGAAAGAGGGAATAGATTATGAAGAAAATTTTGCACCTGTAGCCAGGTATACTTCCATCAGAACAGTACTTGCCCTGGCTGCAGCAGTGAAATGGAAAATACACCAGATGGATGTCAAGACTGCTTTCTTGAATGGTGTAGTTGAAGAGGAAGTATATGTGGAGTAGCCACTCGGTTTCGAAATACATGACAGAGAGTCATATGTGTGCAGATTGAAGAAAGCCTTGTATGGCTGAAAGCAAGCTCCCAGAACTTGGTATGGTAGGATGGATAGTTTCCTATCTAGTTTGGGCTCTACCAAGAGTAAAGCGGATTCCAACCTTTACTACAAAGTTGAGGAAGGGAATCCTGTGATTCTACTTCTATACGTAGATGACTTATTTGTAACAGGAGATGACAGATTGATTGCAGATATTAAGAGGAAGCTTGCTTCCGAGTTCGATATGAAATATTTGGGAATGATGCATTATTTTCTAGGTATGGAGGTGTGGCAGAATACAGGTGGGATCTTCCTTGGTCAAGGGAAGTACACAGTAGATATTCTGAAGAGATTCAGGATGATGGATTGCAAGGCCATGGCCACACCCATGACATCGAACCTAAAGCTTCTATGTGATGCTTCATCTGAGCTAGTTGATGTCTCTATGTATCGTCAGATGATTGGGTCCTTGATGTACTTGACGAACACGAGACCAGATATTTGCTTTGCTGTGAACACATTGAACCAGTTCCTGACGGATCCAAGGAGTGTTCACCTGGTTGTTGTAAAGCATGTTCTGAGGTACTTGAAGGGTACAGTGGATTTTGGGCTCAAGTATGAAGCGAATCAAAAGTTCAACCTGCAGGGTTATGTTGATTCAGATTGGGCTGGCAATGCTACAGATAGGAAGAGCACATCTGGATGTTGCTTCAGTATGGGATCAGGTGTGATCTCTTGGTTTAGCAGGAATTAGTCCTGCGTAGCACTGAGTACAGCTGAGGCAGAGTATGTTGCAGCCTGTTTAGCTAGTTGTGAGGCAGTATGGCTACGGAAGCTATTATCTGAGTTATTTGATCTCCCATTGGATGCCATTGGTATCTTCTGCGATAACCAGAGTTGTGTGAAGTTGTCTAAGAATCCAGTGTTTCATGACAGGTCGAAACACATAGAGATCAAATATCACTATATCAGGGATATGGTGCAGAGAGGAGCTGTGTAGCTCCTGTATGTTGCGACGGATGAGCAGATTGCAGATGTGCTGACGAAGCCACTATCCAGGGTGAAGTTCGAGTACTTTAGGGAGAGGCTTGGTTTTCTTCAGATCGAGGACACTTCGAGGAAGAAGTGATGGACACATTTGCTTAAGCCATTCCAAGCATGTTGGAAGGAGGATCCTTCACATGGCTGTGGATGTAAGCGTTGGATGATGAGCAACAGGATGATGTTCTAGTTTCTGCTTTATATGATCAGTTGGATCATTTATATGTATGTTCGCATCATGTTGGATGCTGGATATGATCGGTTGGATCATTTGTATGTATTTTGTATATGCATCATGTTGGATGCTTGGACCATGTATCCGTATATGTATCAGGTGGATACATTGTATGATCAGGTAGATCATGTATGTTGATATGTATTAGGTATGATTAGGTAGATCATGTATGTTGATGGATATATTGTGTGGATCATGTATCTATGTATCAAGTGGATACACTATGTATGATGATATGTATCAAGTAGATACTTGGTATGCATCAGGTACATGCATTGTATGATCAGGGTGATCGTGGATGACGAGCTTCTCCAGATGACATGCATTAGGACAATGCAGTGATGATGATCAGGATGATCATGTGTACATCAGGATGATGTATGGTGAGTATCAGATGATACTTTGTGGCCGTGGATCAGGTTGTGCAGATGAGCATGTCTGGGAGATCCTATAGGTCGGAGTTGCGTACCCATAACAGCCTGGGATGCTCTTTCGAGACATTGCTCTGGGAGGACATGTAATTTGTGCCCTGGGAGATCTTCAGGTTGGAGTTGTGTACCCATAACATCCTGAGATGCTCTTGCGAGGTTTTGTCCTATGGCATGTAATTTGCTCTTGGGAGATCTGGACAGGATGAAAAAGGCCTCAGATGCTTCAGCCAGGTTTTGTGGTGGACCACATGTAATTTGCTCTTGGGAGATCTGGACAGGATGAAAAAGGCCTCAGATGCTTCAGCAAGGTTTTGTGGTGATATCACATGTAATGTGCTCCTGGGAGATCCGACAGGTAGAGCTGTGTGCTCGTAATAGCTTGGGATGCTTCAGCCAGGTTTTGTGATGGGTCACATGTAATGTGCTCCTGAGAGATCCGATAGGTAGAGCTGTGTGCTCGTAATAGATTGGGATGTTGCAGCCAGGTTTTGTGACGCACGTAATAAGTCCTGAGGATTCCACAGTATGGCCAGTGATGATGAAGACCTGCAGGTGGTGGGCCTACATCCAGTATGAAAAAGGACTGGCTCTGTAGAACTTCCTATGACGAGTAGAGTCAGAGATTGGTTGAGATAGCAGTAGCAGTGAAGATGATAATGACGATGATCCCAAGAAGAAGACTTGTCTAGCAGAACTGTGTCGAGAAATACCTTCCTAGTTAAGAGGGAGTGTTGATGTATATGTAACTTCAGAATGTATTTCATCTATGTATTTCATATATATTTATTGTACCCTTATTAGAGATGTGTTATTCCTCTATAAGGAAGTGTCGTCATGTGGATTGACAAGTGTCGCAAGTGTGTGTACTTGTCGATGGGTTATTAGACCACCATGTGTGGGATCGACCCTGAAATATATATTATATTGTGGATGTATCTAGATAGACAAGTCGGCCCCATAGTGTAACTGGGCAAACAGGTTAGTATAAATAGAGATCGAGAGATCTCTATTTTGATCATTCGGAAAGTCACACTTCTCTCACTCAGAAAGTGGCGCACTAGTGAGGAGGAGGATCATTTGCTACTAGGAGACTATCTCAGTTTATTTTGGTTGTACTTTGGTTGATCCATTGCTCTCTCTATCTCTGAGGAAGTTGTGGGGTTTTTCACCTTAGGGTTTTCCCCACAGAAACTCTATCTCTCTTGTCTCTCATGCTTTTGATTATTGTGATGCTTGTCATGCTTCTTGTGATTGTTATGCATTCATATACTATATATGTTATTCTCTCAGTAAAGATCCAAGAGTATTGTGAATTAATGCTCAAAATTTAACAACCAACAGCTACGGAAGGGCCGTCCTGGGGTGAATTTATCCATTCCAACAATCTAGGCTCTCCCGGTAGAATGGGAGGTAGGTCTTGTGAAGTAGAATTTTGTGCTTCTTCACCTTGTGGGGGATGAGAGGCAGGTGAATATGGAGGAAACATATGTGCTCCAACATTCAAAGTAGGGTTTTCCACTTCAGGTGACACGACCGTGGCTTGTGGGTCCACCCTTACCCTCAAAATTACCTCCTGGTTAAGGGGATATTCGGGTGGTAAGTTTTGAATCCTATGGGACCTTCTCCAAGGAAAGTCAGCCAGAGTGACTGAAACAAAAGTTTTTCCTAAGGCAAGCTAAACAAAATAAAATCAGACCAGACAAAACCCTACACAAACTAAGGCCACAAGCAAACTTATGTGATAAGAGTGGATTCAAAGGTCTGGAACCTCACAGGATTGTCAAGGATTCGCAAATCGCTATGTACCGCAGGGTCCAACAGCAAAACGTGATAGGGGAGATTGGGACCGTACCCTTTCCTGAATACCCGATTATCTGGACGGTACATGCGTAGTAATCTCCCCGAGTGTTGTTCTCGGTGTATTGCTCTGCCAAGACGGCCAAAAGGTTAACTCAGTTGGTCTCAAGAATCCTAATGGTGTCTCCCGATATACGCAAGGTACGTGGGAGATCAAATTCGTAGTGGTGTTGTCTAATGCACAACCGTACGGCACGAGACCTTCCTATATACTACCGAGTACGTGAAACACCTTTCTATATACGCCAAGTACGTGAAACACTTTTCGATATATGCCAAGTACTTGAAGTACTTAGTGGGTACGTGAAAGAGCTTCGATATACCTAGTTGGTACATGAAAGAGCTTCGATATACCTAGTTGGTACGTGAAAGAGCTTCGATATACCGACAAGTACGTGGAATACTACAATACCCCCGCAATACAGTGCTGGCAAATAACGACAGCTGCCACACTTAACAATGCGAGAACACGTCTCTAACTTACACACAAGTTACTAAAAAATTTACCCTAGTTCTACCGTTAATTTTATCTAGACAGTTAGGTGAATGCATGAGGTGAGTACATAATCGTAAGCATAATGCAGGCCCTAACTACATACAAAAATGTACTTTTCTTTTGATGAATTCTATGTATGGGAGGGAGAAATTTCTTTCAAACGATTTTACCAAAACAATGCAATGCAACACAATCCCAAATCTACCAAAAAATGACTATGAAGTATTATTTTTCTTTTCAAGTGAAGCACAAAAATAATACAACACTACTAAGCCAAATCAAAGCATGTTTTTCTTTTTCTTTTATCTTTTCAAAAACAAAAATGATGCTAAGTGATGAAAAGAGAGAGTTTCTAAGTAGAGTATGCAAGCTTTTCACTTTCACTATAATGGTCTAGAAACATAAGAACCAAAAGATGCACGTAACTTTCCAAGCATGGAACTACTTTTGCAAAACTTGATATCTATTCAAATTTTTCAAGAAAATGAGCAACTCATAATTCGTGAAAAACACAAATAATTTTAATTTTCTTTCAACTTTTCCAAAAGATCTATAAATGAGACATTCCAATGCATGTACAATTCTTCAAATGAGCTTGAAAAATGATGGAAATAAAGTACTTTTGATTTTTCAATGGATGTATCAAGAATAACAATTTGATAACAACGATGTTTTTAATCACAAATACTGAAATGAAAACATCACTTGTAGCACTCCAATGACTCAGAAAATCTCAAGAAAATGACGAGCACTCATATGGACTGAAGATACACACAAACACTCAAAATCAATCAGCAACAAACAACACTAAAGCAAGCAAAGCTCAAAAATGTATGCAAATGAGGTCTGGAAACCAATCCAATACAATGACCAGATCTGGGAAGGAGAGGAGGGAATGCAAGGATGAGTGGATGCAGGTGGGGGAGATGAGAGTGTCCACCACTACCAAAACTCAGACTTGCCAAGATGGAACCCAAAACAACTCCAAATGAAACCAAACACTTCAATGCACAAATCAAAAATGGGGTCTCTGACTGGATCTTGCAACACAGAGGGAGTCTATACACCAAACCAAAACTCAAATGAAAAATGGATAAGGGATACATGTATGCCAATTTCTACATACCGGCGCAATCTGTGTTTGTACATTGAGCGACGACTCAGTTTACCAATGTAAGAAGTGCGACGATGTCGTAGTAGACCAATGAAAGGGTTGCGACGATGGGCCACCAGACAGAGAACAAAGATAAAAAATGACATAGTGTCGCTCTAAGTCCACTGACCAGGTGTGACAGGCGAGATCCAAGTTCAAGAATGAATAAATCTCCAAACAATGAGCAATGAAATGGTTTGGAAATGATGAGTACAAACTCATAGGAGGACTACAGGTTCTTCAAAGTGAATATCTAATGGTGAAACAAGGCTTAGTAGGAAAAAAAGATTATGGATGGTTTGCAAAAGCAATCAGCTGAAAATGGTATTCAAATTGACAACTACAAATAATGTTTTCCCCAGTATGGTTGCCAGATTTGTTTGACGGACAATCTACCAAGAGCGGACTCGAGGCATGATCTCCCTAGCTCAATGCGTGTCTAGAACAAATAGGACAGAATATAAATCACTCCCCTGTATCTAATTAAGGATCAAGGAACTAGATATGTTTACCTTATATATCGCTAATCCTTTTCTCCTTGAATGTTGCTCCAGGCTTGACGATCTTCAGATTCGAGCTGCAAAACCTGTCAAGACAACAAGACAACAAAACAAGTAAAACGTATCTATACAATAATAGATCTAAGTAAGCATTCAAGCAGGCGAACTACACGAGATATCATTAACACAATGAGATTTTGGTGGAAAGCAATTATATTACTGTATTGAAAGGGAAGTACATGGGACATAAATATTACAACCATAGACTTGACGTAGCAATCCTCATCCAATCAAACCAATGCCAAAGCCTCCCAAGGAAGTGTGATTCTCCCAATAGATGAATAGAGATCTCTCCTAAGATGATTTCACCAGCATGTAGACACTATAGACTTCCTCCTTTTGTAATGGGAATGAGATTCACTTAAATAGGACTAAGTGGATAGAGTAGGTTGAGATATGGTAGGAGAGAGATAGGGGATCCTTCCAGGAGGTTAGGAACCGAGTGCCAGCTCTCCCAAAAGGTCAGGGATAGGGATCCATGTCATCTAGCTTCGAGAATGGGCTCGAAGAAGCTATTTTTGTCCATTAACTGACATCGTCGCAGGCTGCAAGAGGCCAACCTGCGACGTCACAGGTTGGTTGAGGAAAACCTGTGACGACCTCTCAAAACCTAATATGAATGGGTTTGTATCTTTTCCAGGTTAATAACTTAGTCAAGGAAACTTTAGGGATGGTTACAATGAGTCTCATGATGGTAATATTTTAGGTGTAAGACTACTATCGCCTAATCCCATTCCCATGTCACACTCGACAATTTGTCTAATGGTCGGCCCAATCATCATTATCATAGGTACAGACTCGATGGGAGTTAAAGCATATGGAAATCAAATGCATAGATCTTGTGGGGTCAGCACCATCGTGTGTGACTAAACTACTGGCGTCGGCACCTCACCTTCTTTCTCTTCAAGTCAACTTTCCCTTCACTCAAGCGGGCCTTTTGGTTACTTGACCATCTCGACAATTTTTTGCTTCAATCTTATTTTTGCATGCAAAGGGCTTGCAATATCTCTCATCTTCTCTCGTCGCTTGTACCTTTTTTCTCTTTATAATCTTTGGATATTTGTTGTTTGCTTGTGAGTGATTGGGCATTTATTTTGTCAGAGTGGGATTGACCTTTTACAAGGATTCATTCTTTTGTTCTTCTTTCGACTAGCATCATTATTTTTTTTGTAACATGTGGACAATGACCCCCCCATTACTGAATCGACTCTTATTGTTCGACGAAACTGGGTTCAACAATAGGCTTCATTTGTTCAAAAAACATTCCCACTCAGGTTCGTTGACGAAGCACTCTCAGTATCTCTATGCCTGCTCCCAATTTGATGAAGTGGTCACGCCCAATGGAGGTCATGGTTTAACATGTGACCAGCTTTGTTTTCGATTAAAAATTTATATAGCATGCTTGGTCTAGAGCATAAAAAACCTTCATGAAGGTCGGTGTATAATTTGCGTCGGACTTGGTCAACTGATGATCTTTTTTATATAGCTTGTTCTTCACAAAATTCTTCACATATATATTTTCAAACCATTCATATAAGGTCGTCCTTCCTCTGTTATAGATCTTGTGCATTAGCAGTCTTTCATTCTGGGTATCCAACCTGGTCATGAACAACGTTGAGAAATTTCCTTATTTCAAGGGGGACGGCTTCTATGAATCTTTCCTATGACTAGGTGAAGAAATTTTCTTTGGCATGTGCAAGTGTTAGTTTGTTCCATCTAGCATAATTTTGTATATAGTTTGCGATCTTCTGGTTCCACCAAGCTCTAATTTCCCTCTCGCTCACCATATGTATGCATGCTTCATGTCCTGGGTCGGTACTATCAACAACGGAACCAATGTTGTAATCTGATGGATTACATGGAGTTACCAATAGTGCATCGATCATACACATAAATATACATAACAAGCATAATCATACATAGATGAGAGAGTAAGAGAATAGAGTAATGGGAACCCAAGGAACAAGTAGCTTGTATTAACAAATAGGCCAGATATGTACAAAAAGCATCTCTATTTAGTTGGCTCACCGACCTATTATATATTTTATGCATATAGTTATTATGTTATGGTTCCATAGCTGTTCAGTCTGTTATCATAACCGACATGACTATTAGAGTTGACTATGTGTTAGTCGGTCGGGAGGACCTAGTTAGTTGGTTGACTCCGATCTTCCAACAATGCCACTGCAATTTTTTCAGCAAAGATGGTCATGTGGAATCTAAGTGTTTCAAGAAGATGGAAGCCTTGGAAGTAGCAATGAAGAAGCACAACATCAACCTTGATTCATCTTTTGAGTACTCTACAACTAATGGACATGCACTTTGTGCTTCTAGTTTTTCAATCAATGCGCCTTCTTATTGTTCTTATAATGAGTGGCTCATTGGTTCTATACCATCTTATCATATGGATAAGGATAAATCCATATTCTCTACTCTAATGAATTTAACACCAAACAAATATTTTTGGGTGATTATAGATCTCTTAATGTTGTAGGATCTAGAACAGTTCATCTAGATGATGGTTAGTTCAATGATGTATTATGTGTTCCAAAAATTTCTTGCAATTTGTTGTCAATTTATCAAATCACTCATTCTGGTGAAGGTAATACTGTAACATTTACACCTCACCGGTTTCTAATCAAGGATTTCAAATATTCTAAGTAGGTCCTAGATACTGGAATTGTTGATAACCTCAATTTTAATTTCTCATAGTGGTGACTTGAAAAAACTTTAGCATGAGTGATTTGGTCATTTAAACTATCGCTCATTGCAACAACTATGTAATTAGGAAATGGTTATTGGTCTTCCTCTTATCTCTTGCATAGGTGGTGCTTGTCTTGGGTGTGTTCTCAGCAAACATCACTGGGACAGTTTTGAAAATGTGCCTCTTGGCACGCCTTGGCCCCCTTGCATCTTGTTCATGGTGATTTGTGCGGTTTGCTTCCTTCTGCCTCTTTCTTTGGCTTCAATTATTTCTTAACTTTCATTGATGACTTCTCTAGATTCACCTGGGTTTACTTTTTAAAACTTAAGAGTGAAGTTTTTGACAATTTTTTGGCCTGTAAGGCCCTTGTAGAGAAACAATTTGGACAACAGATACACAAGTTAAGAATAGATAATGGAGGCAAATATGTAACCAACCAATTTACTGCTTACTGCACTTCACATGACTTAAAATGCAACATATTATTCCGTGAACACCACAACAAAATAGTGTTGCTAAGAGAAAGAATTGCATGTTAAAAGAAATGGCTAATTGTATGCCCAAGCTAAGGGATTAAATATTCAATTTTGGGTTGAAGCCATTAATTATGCTAATTAAATAGTTAAATGCACTCACACCAATGCTTTAAAAGATATAACACTAGAAGAAGCATGGAGTAATATTAAACTAGATGTTAGCCACTTCCGTGTGTTTGGTAGTGAAGCATGGTCTCATGTTCCTGACGAAAAATGGAAAGCATTTCCTAAGAGTTAAAAGTGCATTTTTTTGGATATTCTAAAGATGTAAAAGGTTATAGACTTCTTCAACCAAAATCTAATGATATAATTATTAGAAGAGATGTAAAATTTGATGAAAATATCTTATCCTATGAGCCTAATTTGACATATGTGCCATATATGAACTGCAAGCTACCTTAAACGCTTGTGCCATGTTCTACTCCCAACTAGGGAAATTTTTAGGGGCGAAATTTTGCCGATTGGCTATTTTTCGGGCCTTTTTTCAAAAAATAAATTCGTTATTTGGTCATTTTTAGTTTCTAATATCGCCTATATTTACATAAAATATGTTTTTTTATCATAATATTCGCCAAAATTTACAAGTTTCAATAGTAAATTGTATGTTTCATATTTAATATTCGCCTACCAATCTATATTTATGATTTTTTCAATCCAAAATAATCGCCTAGAATACTATACTTAAGTATACTTTTATAATCCTTAAAAAATACCCTGCTCCCAACTTCCTTGATAAAATTCTTACTAAGGATTCTTCTGATGATGATGACAGTAAGGATGAAAATCCACCTCTACCTACTCATTTTCCTCCAGTTGCGCCAACACAACTGCTTCTTTGATGGGTCCGTACAACATGTGAAGCAGTTGATGATCTTTTCCGTGATACTAGAGATCAATGTTGAACACGTTCACAATTCCAGTGGGCCACTTCTCTTTTGGCTCAAGTTTCAATGAATCACAATCTACAGACATTTGTAGAAGCTTCAGGAAATCCAGATTGGGATGCAACTATGAATGAAGAATATCATTCCTTAATGGAAAACGATACTTGGGATATTATACTTATTCAATAAGGAAGAAACATTTTCAGATGTAAATGGATATATCAAACTAATTATGCATCTGATGGAAGTGTTTAAAGACTTAAGGAAAGGTTATTTGCCAAAGGATTTTCCCAAGTTGAAGGAATTGACTACAATGAAACATTTTCCCATCTCACCAAAATGAACTCCATCCACCTTGTTCTATCCCTTGCCACTTCATATAAATTGGAGGTCTGTCAAATTGATGTTAATTCTATCTTCTTACATGGTGATTTGCAAGAAGAATTTTATGTGGAAAAACCTCCTTGATATGTTCTTAAGCAAACTCATTGACCCTGGTATATCATATGTTCTTCCATGGGGGGGATGCTATAGTTGTTGTTGTTGTTGGAAGAGTGTTCCTACCCAAAAATCCTTTCTTTTTGGCTTGCAAGACACTTTACACAACCACACAAAAAAAAAAAAATTCTGAAACTAAATTAATGTCTTAGATTTTGGGTTAGTCCTTGGTTAGCTTTCCTAGAATATGTAATTTTTTCACTATTTTTGGTTTACCAAATTCGAACAAAGTGTAGCAAAAAGAGCATACACAGTAAAGAAAACCCTTTCCACTCTGTTTTTTATTTTACAAGTTCGCACAAAGTGCATGGAAAAGAGCATACGTAGATTGAAAAGGTAACAAGCCAAAAATAAAATAAAAACCAGGCTAAAATATAAAAGAATATGAGAAAAAAAAAATTAAAATGCATAATTGTAAATAGTATACCTCTAGATCTGGTAGAATGGACGTATCTTGGGAAAACAAAAACCTTTTTCAGTTAAAAAAAGGTGTTTTCAACTAAAAGAGGTGATCTAGGAACAATGGAACACTCTCTTGGCCTAGAAATGCATAGAAATATTAGAAATAAAAAACCCTTTGATGCATACATAAACACTGGTTCAAGATCTCAATCATCAACGGAAGCAGAACTTTAGAAGAGATGTGATATCATGTTCGACTAACACGGGATATTTCCAGTAGATCGAACTCCTTTAGAAACTGCTCGCACAAAGAGACCATGGATCAAGACATTGATGTTTTTACATGGTTAAAACCTTCGAAGAAGGAATCAGCCCACTGCCCCAACCAAATAGCTACTTAAGGAAATAGATATTTATGCAAAATAAAATAAAGGTTACAATGAGTTTCTTACAATCGACCATCAAGCAAATGAGACTCCATTTTCTTCAAATAGAGATCATGGACCTATCGAGTGCTAAGCCATGGATCAATGATCATAATTAAGATCGAGGTGCCTAGTTGCAAGGTATGGTTCTTGCTTCACTGATCTGATTGGATCTGTGCTTTGTGTTTGCTCACAATCGAGTTCCAGAGTCTGACCCTACAGGCCGGGCTGGATCCCAATCTTGTCAAGGCCACATCCTGTCCAAATCGCCTCCCAATCTTGAGAAATCAATTTTGTTCCTCGCTGTCCAACCTTCCTCGAATTGTTCCTTGTCGATTCTCAGAGATCTCGGACTCCCCATGCCATCATGGCATCGCTTGAGGATCCTTTCCCCCCTCCCCCCTCTGACCTCTCTAATTTCATGAAGCTCATCGCAGCGCAAGGAAAAATCCTCTCTCCATTACTTAGCAAAAATTTGGGAAAATTATTTCTGAGATCCCCACGGTGGCTTTACCGGTAGAGAAACCTTGCAAAACCGCTCTCAATCTGTCAGAAAGAGGTTTAATCAGTCAATTCATAGGACTATGGCCTTCGCCGAAAACCACCGAGACCTGGGTTCAAAGAAACTAGAAGCCCTTGATCTCTGATGAAGTGAAATCCTATTTCCTCGGAAAGGGCTTCTTTGCATTCGTCTTTGAAACCAAACAAGATCGTGAGCTGGTCTTCCGGAATGGACCATACTTCATGGAGCCGCAAGGACTCTACATGAACAAATGGAATCCCGATTTCAACCCAACCCAAGATATCCCTTCCGTTGTCCCAGTATGGGTGAGGTTACCTCATTTGCCTCTCCATTGTTGGAATACCGAATCCCTAGAAGCCATCAAAAATTCCCTAGGAAAGTATATTGACAAAGCAGATCGAAAAGACCAATACTCATGCCCTAGAATCTGCGTCGAAGTAGATCTAGAACGCGGACTCCCATAAGCCATAAAACTCACAGTAGCAGATTGAACTCATATCCAGGAACTCGACTACAAACAAATCCCCTTCAAATGTAGGTATCGCCATGAATACGGGCACTTCGCTCTATCTTGCAAAAAGAAGCCCGCAAATCCGGAAGTAGGAGGAATAAAGGAGCAATGGACAGCGGCACAAAAAAACCCTACTTCCAGATCGGGACCAAAAATTCCAATGAAAGGAAAAAACTCAAGAAAAGGAGATCAACAGCACCAAAAATCAGCAACCATCAAGAATGACAATAGATACAAAGTCTTGGAAAATAGTGAAAAATCAAGACGATGTCGAACCACCTGAAGAAGGAGAAATACCAGAGCAACTCGAACATCAAAAATCTCCACAATACCTTGAAGATACAGAAGAAATCCAACCCCAAATTAACCCAAGTCCTAAAGGACCAATCCGAATAAAGGTACACCTTCTCCCTCTTACGCAGAAATTGCAAAAACTAAACCGATGGTTACACCCGCCTCTCCAGAGGATCTGATAGAAAAATCATCCAAAAAACTAGGGCGGAAAACAAGCAAAGACATAAGGGAAGAAGAAGCCGAATGGGAGAAAACCCAAGGATCACAAGCGACAATAGACATGGCATTCAGCAAGAACACCAGAGCCAAATTAGCAGGTAAAAAATGGGAGATCAAGCAGGGGGAGGCCCCTCCTCCACCTACAACAACAGATAATGAAGCTAGTCTCTTGGAACATTAGAGGACTGGGTAATCCTAGCAAAATAGAAGCCGTAAAAGATCTCCAAAATATAGAAATATCATACATCCTCATGCTCGAAGAGACCAAACTCAACAAACAATCAATCTTGTCCATTGGAAAAGATAATTGGAAGAAAAATACAGGCATGGCAATCGGCACTATAGGGGATTCCGGCGGCTTTGCCACCCTCTGGTCCTCTGACAATTTTCAGTTATGTAACTCCTTCGCCACTCAACATTGGATTTATACTGAGCTTCTCCATATCTGAAGAAAAATACACATTGCTCTTATCAATCTATACATACCAAATATGTACTCTAAAAAGAAGGATTATTGGGGACTCCTCGATGCTTACAATCCCCACAACCTTATCCTCGCTGGTGATTTGAACACAACCCTCTCCAACACTGAAAAGAAAGGAGGTCTTATTAGAAAACATGTTTTCATATCTCAGATTGATACTCTCATACATAAATGGGACCTTCCGGACATCAAGCCTAAGAAAGGAAAATTCACATGGTCTAACAAGCAGACAGGGCAAGGAAATATCATGGCTTGTCTAGACATATTTCTCATTCAAAGCAGCCTGCTCTCTGATAATCAGACTATCATCTCAAAAAATTTGGTTAATCTAGCCTCGGATCATAAACCGATCCTTCTCCACATGCAAGATAATGAAGACTACAGTCCCATACCCTTTAGATTCAGCCCCCAATGGCTAGAATCTAGCATCTTCTGGAATGTCTTAACGAACGCTTGGAAGACCCCTGTCATTGGATCCTCGAGATACGTCTGGGAACAGAAGCTAATTACCACCAAGAAAGAGCTAAAAAAATGGGCCAAAATCAACTCCCCCCTCCCAATTCCACTAAGACGGCTGTCAGCGATCTTGAAGCTATCCAAAACTCAATGGGCGAAATCCCAATTGACAACAGAACACTTCAGGAAGAAGCTAATCACCAAGCAAAAATTCATCAAGCTTTCCGAAGAGAAGAAAAATTTTGGCGTCTAAAATCCCGTAGCACTTGGCTCAGAGCAGAAGATAAAAACACGGCCTACTTCCACAGGAAGACTAAAGCTTGACTCTCCAACAATCATATCGTTGAGATCAAGTCTGGTAATGGATTAACTATCAAAGGTCACAAATATATTCAAAATGAAGCTTACAAACACTTTTCAAATCTTTTCAAAGAGGAAAACAGCGACGACGAAGATGGAGGCCAAACATTCCTCGATCACATTCCAAAGAAGCTCACAGATAATGACAATGCGGATATTCTCAATCCATTCTCTAAGAAGGAGGTAACCAATATAATCTGGTCATTCGACCCTAATAAAGCGCCTAGTCCCGACGGGTATTCTATCCATTTTTACAAAGCATGCTGGAACCTAATTAGAAATTTTTTTATGACAATGATCAGAGACTTCCACCGTAAAGCCAAGATAGGTGGATGCACAAATTCCAGTTTCCTTGCACTCATCCCAAAAGAGACCAATCCCATCTCTTTCGAAAGATTTCGTCCAATTTCTTTATGCAACACCTCCTACAAGATCATCTCCATGTTGTTATCCAATAGAATGAATCCCATCCTTGCCAAAATCATCTCAGACAACCAGGGCGGATTCCTTCGTGGAAGACAGATATTCGACAATGTTATTTTGGTACAAGAATCCATCCACTCTAGCAAATCTTCCAAGAAAAGGGTATGTTGATCAAACTTGATATGGATAATGCCTTTGACCAAGTCAATCACTCCTTTCTTCTTAAATAATGAAAACTTTGGCTTTGATAACTTCTTCCTAAGTTGGATCTTTGCTTGCATCAATTTCCCTTGGATCTCCCCCCTTGTGAATGGTCGCCCTACCAAATTCTTCCAAGCATCCCGCGGAATCAGACATGGATGTCCCTTGTCTTCTCTATATCATCTTGGCTGACTCCCTTAGTCGCAATTTAAATTATGATCTCAGTATCGGTCTCTTACTTGGCCTCAACCTAGCCTTCAATTTTGTGCCCCTGAATCACACTCTCTTTGCAGATGATTCCCTCTTACTGGGAGGAGGCTCCTCCATAATTGCTTGAAACTTTAAAAAAAACATGGTCAGCTACTGTAAAGCCTCAGATGGTAAGATTAATTTACACAAAATCGTAGTATATGGATGGAATCTTAACAAAATTGTTGCTACCAACATTTCCCGAATCCTCGGAATCAAAGTTCACCAGCACTAGGACAACTTCAAATATTTGGGTCTGCCAATCACCCACGGACTCAAATTCAAATATTTGGGATGATATAATCCACAAAATCAAATCCAAAATTATGAGATGGGGTGGACAATGGCTCAACAAAGCTGGTAAATTGATTCTCTTGAATTCAGTCCTCTCAGCACTTCCAATTTACCGATCCTCACTCCTGCTAGCACCCAAAGGCATTACTGAACACATAATCAAACTTATGAGAGATTTCCTCTGTATGGGAGGAAAAAATAATGAGTGCAAAATCCATCTTGTCAATTGGAAAATCACCATTCAGCCAAAACATGCAGGTGGACTTCAAATTCGAGATCCTTTTAAGGTAAATAAGGCTTTGGGCGGCAAGATTTTTTGGCAAATTTTGAATGACAAACATCACAGGGTCAACATATTATTAAAGAAGAAATATCTAACTGGAAGCACTCTCAGATGCCTCGACAACAAACCGAATTCTAAGGGATCCTCAATTTGGTCTCTCTGCAAAGCAGCCTAGGATTTTTTTTCTCAAGAGTTATCTTGGATACTCGGAAATGGGGAAGATATCAACATCTTTTCTGATAAAATTATGGGAAAAGATCAACTCCAGAACAACCACAATCTCCAGGACATCAACCATTGGCTCAATCAACAAGGAATTAGAACTCTTAGTGATCTCAACAACTAGGATCCTTCTGGCATTTGGCATCGCTGGAAAAAGCTAACCATCCCTGCAAATTTAGAAAATTCCAGAATCCTTCTCTTCGAAAATTTGATTGGTTGTGCTCCCACCCATCTTCAAGACAAGGATGATCGAGGCTAGGGACCAACTGGAAAGTATACCGCTACTTTGGGATTCAAATCCCTCCAAAACCATGCTATATCCAGAAAAAAGCATTTGGGGAATGGTCTGGAATTCTTTCAGAATTCCCAAAGTAAATTTCTTCATGTAGACTCTTGTGCACAAAAAGACACTCACGAGTGACAACCTCATCAAAAGAGGCTTCATCGGACCTCATCGGTTCCCACTTTGTCACAATAATGCCGAAACACTTGATCACCTCTTCTTGAACTTTGCATTCTCAAAAGATGTTTGGAACTACATGCTCCAGGAACTTGATATCGTAGTACCAAACTTTGGCTCCACTACTTGCCTCCTTGCAGATTGGAAATATGTTTACCCAACCCCTTTTTCGAAAAGGAAACTTTGGTATCAAATTTGGACAACAATTCCCAAGCTTACATGTTGGAAGATTTGGATCTCCAGAAATAATGCAATTTTTCAAGATATCTTCCCAACACCACTACAAGTTGATGGACAAGCAAAAGGACTTTTAATTGAATGCATAAATCAATATAAACTTAGAGCAGATACGAATCTTTCCACCACTAGATTAAATTGGATTGGCACCCTCCATCCAATCCCTAGAGTAATCGAACCAAAGCATCGGAAGCTTCCACCTTGGTAGATCAAACTCCCTGATACTGAATTTCAAGCATGGAGAAGCAATCAACCGATGGACAGCCTACATTTTGACGGTGCTTCAAAAAATAACCCTGGTCTAGCTGGAGTTGGAGAAATTCTATTATTCGACGAAGGAAAAATAAAAATCCATTACAAATGGGGTTAGGGTGTTTGTTTGAACAATCTTGCTGAAGCACTAGCACTTCTACAAGGATGTCAAATTGCTAAGCATCAGAAAATCAAAAATCTTCAAGTTTTTGGTGACTCTCTAGTCATTATCAAAGCTTTCAATACGCCCACACAGTACAATAATTTAGCAAAGAACGGGATCATAAGACGCATCCAGCAAATAGCAATCACCTTCAAGAATTTCAAAGCTTATCACATTACAAGAAATTTAAATTATGAAGCAGATATGGAAGCGAAGAAAGCAACCTCCCTTGCACCAGGCATGACAGAACACACTAATGGGGAAACATATTTTTTTCAAATCCCCTAAGATTTCTTTTGTTGGCAAGCTTACTCTGGTTATCTCAAGAACATTGCCAAAGTTCTTCATCCTACATTTACAGACTTTTCACAATTCATTCATCTTATGTACATTCCTTGGACATCTACAAAGTTCAACTTTCTATAGACTTTACGCCACCCATCATCAACTCATGGATATCTCAAGGATATCTCCAGAGTTCAATAGCTACCCGAAGCTCAATAACATTTCCAGACATCCCAAGGACATCCTCTGAGATCAACAAACACCGCTCAGCCGTCTTCAACTCTCCAATTCCTTTGTCAACTTTTGTCTTTTCTTAAGCATTTGTTATAACTAGACAACAAAAACACTCTTTTCTAGCTTCAATATTCAATATACACTCGCAGGTCAGCAGCATCTTTGGCCAACTCATGGACATATTCATAGATCTTCAACTTTAGCCCAGCTATTTCCAATTTTTCAAACCCTTTGTCAACTTCTGTAATGATTGAAGTACATTCAAGGACAATTACATAGTTCATCATTCTACAAAATTTTCGCAGCCCAACAACAACTCTGGACAACTCAAGGACTTCTCCAAAGCTCTACATCTACTCGCAATTCAATAGCACCTCCAAACAACTCAAGTATATTTCCATATTTCAACAAATAACGCTCAGTTGTCTTCAATATTTCAAATTATTAGCCAGCTTCTGTCAACTTTGAAGCAATTCGTTATAATTGGACAGCAAAAACTCTCTGTCCTACTTTCAAATCTCAAATACATACTTGGACAATTCAAGCATATCTCAAGGATTCGCGTCTTAACAGTATTCTTGGACAATTCAAGGACAGCTCCAGAGATCATCATTTATCACTCAGCAGTCTCCATTTTTTCAAACTCTTTGTCAAACTTCTGTCATGATTGAAGCACTTCGTTTAAATGGACATCAAACACACTCTGTCCTATCTCAAACTTCTTTAGCTTCTATGATTATTGTATTCAGTCGACTTGGTGCTAACCACGACTCAAACAATTTTTTTTTTCTTTTTTCAATATATTTTAATCGTTCTTGTTAAAAAAAAAATAAGATCGAGGTGAGGATGAACCATTAGATCACTTTATGTCTAGAACATATCGTGACCATCGGATTACATATGTACAAATGCATACTAATGCATACTAAATAAACACACTTTATCTAAAGATACATTATACCAAGTTGATCTTAACTAAATCCTAAGTGTCTTAATATCCTAACAATGAGTACTAGAAGATCCCAATATTAGGCTTATAAATCAAGATGATTAAAATCAATAAGTTAATTCATGCCAGTGAGAACCAAATGGAACCTTCTTTATAACCATGTTTTGTAGGGGAAGTCAATTGAGAATTCTCATCTCATGAACTTCGCTAGTTCAAAAGAGGCTTCAAAACAATAAAATAGTGTAGTCAAAAAATTGGTGTCGTCGTTGGTTAGAAGATGTAGAGAGATTGGAATCGAAATGAGTGAAGAATCCCTTTGGGATTTTTAATTTGCTCAGCATTCCATAGCCATTTTCAACAATGTCATATCTCTTCAATAAATTATATTGAGTGTAAATAAAAAACAAAAATGGTCGTTTACCAATTGTGATATGCATCATGGAAAAGAAGCATTTTGGTTACAACATGCTCAAGTTCAATGTTGAAATATATATTCGATTGATCACATAATGTTGTTTGTTTGAGAAAATCAAGTTCTCATGGATAACATGCTATGGAAAACTACCATATCTTCTTCCAAGCCCTAAGAATTATAGGGTTCTAATACCATTGTTGAACTGAGGCCAAATGGATTTAACAAGGAAAAATAGAGATAAGCATGAATTGCATTTCATTAAGGTAAATCAAATATAAATACAATGAGATGTGACCATTGATTTAATATTCGAAGAGGTCTCTTAGACTCCATGCTGACTCTTCATATTCACCTATGACTCTTCATGTGAATAGTAATAATAATACAATATATTTTACCATAACCCTAAGGGTTGGGTTTCCAACAAACTTCAATAGATTTCTTTATTTTCAATCTTTTATGAATCAATCGCAATAATTATTATTTTAGAGAAAAAGGCTAAACATTCTACTATTTCGACTTTTTTGTTTTCCATCACCTATTAAGCAATCTTTGCCGAAATTACAATTTTAGATTGATGAAATAGTTGTTTTCAATGTTGAAATAGATTCAACACTCTCAAGTATATCTAGTGCGAGTGGAGTACAATTCAATCCAAAATTATTCTTACCTAATTTCAAGTTTAAAATATCAATTTTTAATTTCAAGTTTAAAATATCAATTTTTACTTTCAAGTTTAAAATATCAATTTTCCTTCCAAATTTTTTGAGTCCCCCAAAAAAAATCAATTTATAACAAGTTTAGACTATCTTCAATATTATTGCCCAAATTATGAGAATGCTTACCTTCAAATTACTATAAAGTGGAGCATTCATTTTAATAAATTTTAAATCAATTGAAGTAAATAAATATAAATTGATTCATTTCATAATTAGACTAAAAGCGTAACAACAATATGCGAGTACGATTAAAATAAGGAAGTAATAATCTCATAAATACAAAAAACATGCATTTTTTTAATTTTAGAAAATTTTAAAATATGCAAGTTGTTCAAAATTTTAGAGTAACTTTCATTTTTTCAATGTAAGCACTGGAAACATAGCATATGATATAACAACATGAAAATATAGTTCAGTAGGTAAGTATGGGCTCATAGCCTCAATGTATGTGAATGTATTTTTTAATGTTAATTAAGTAATGTGTGTGACTTCAACGTTCATTTAAAAAAATAATTGGAACAGTATCACACATTTGTTTGAAATGATTCCTAAATTTGTGTATGTTCAATTTTTACTTTGTCTTGTTGTGCAAAACCATTATTGCTTATGTATTTTGAGTTTATATTTATTTATATATACCCTGAAGATTCACCAATGTGGTTGTTGTCTTGTCATGGTAAAATTACAAATAATACGAGACTTGAGTGGTATTCTAGTTTCACTCTTAAATTAATAATTAATGTATAATTGAATTGTTAAAAGTTAAACTGCATCCTAGTATCTCATTTATTTTATTTGAAATTCGATTTTTATCCTACTAATTACTTTTAATAATAATATTTTCTCAATTTTTCAAAGTTTAAAATTGTAAATATAATTAAACATTTAATCAACTTTAATCTATTCTATCATGTCTTACCAAATTTAAAATTCAATGAAAATTTTTCAGAATACCAATATGGATTAATCTTATTACTCTGGATAAAAGATATACTTATAAAAGATAAAATAATGAAAAGAAGTATTGTTCATAGTAGTTATAAAAACTAATTTAAAATTCAATGAAAATTTTCAGAATACCAATATGGATTAATCTTATTACTCTGGCCAAAAGATATACTTATAAAAGATAAAATAATAAAAGAAGTATTGTTCATAGTAGTTATAAAAACTATAAATGATATGATTATATTGAAAATTCCTCAACCGTACAAAGTTTCAACATTAAACCAAAACCAAAATAAAAAGAATTCAAAAGAGCTTTTTTTCACATAAAAATATATCTTACTATTAATACCGCGAAATAGTAAATAGGATCAATACATCAGGTCATCATACCATATAGGCATGTGAGTAAAACACATACGGGCACATGTTGAGCCCCAAGATAACATCACAGCATCCAGGATCCATCCCAAATCCCAAACATAACCAGAAAGGATACCACAAAAATGCATCAGTATCCCAGCAACTGCATGACCAAAACTAAACAGTCCCCAAGTGGCATAGTATCAAATAGCCAAGACATAAATACATGTAAAATAAGTCCAATAATAAGTCCAAAACAGCCAATGGCCTGGACACAAGTGTCAAATATCAAAAAGCATAGAGCCGCATAAACCAACCTGGTCAAAAAACCAACAAGTAGTTGGAGAAAGTGACTATGAACCTGCACAATATATAGCTGAATATAAACATGAGAGAAAATATCAAATCAAGCCTCAAGTCCAGATCAAAAGAGTCAGATCCAAAGCAGATCAACCAAGCCCTGAGAGAAAAGAAGGTCCTCATGCCATTCCTCCCACAAGATAATGCCAGTCGGTGAGTCCAAAGCCCTCTTGGAAAGGATGTTTGCCTCCATATTTATCTCGTGGTAAACATGGGCAAAGTGAATATGCTGAAAGTCACTGATGAATTTCCGGACAGCAGCCAACCATTTTGTGAGGATCAACACATTAAGAGGGGAAGAACCCAAAGCCCATGATATTATGGAAGAAGAATCACCCATAACAACAAGTGAGGAAACCTGTAAGCACCGAGCAAAGTGTAAAAGTAACCAGAGAGCACATAATTCACTGCGAGTATTCGTTCTAGAACCCAAATTTAAATGGATCCTATAGGAAACAGAGATGTTTAGATGAAGCACCACACCCACCCCACAAACACCTCCCCCCCAGCTGCAGCCCCATCGAAGAACCCACAAGGATACATCAATACCAGAGGAGCAATTCGATAACCAGTACGTTTAACAGTAGAAACAGTCCTACCTCCTGCAAGGACTGAAACGGAATTCTTCTCCATATATAAAGCAATGCTACGACTGCTTAACCAATGCATATTTATAGCTATACCATAAAAAACGTAGTGGTTACGGGCCTTCCATAGCTCCCACAACATATAACACGGGAGTTCCAACCATCGAATTGATCGAGAGTTGCGGAGCCACTGGCCTAAGCTGTCCTTTAAAGTGGACGAGTGCCAGACAGCAGTTATACCAATAGAATTGACAATAAGCGTCCAGAGCTCATTTATGATTGGACACGAAGAGAAGAGATGATCAACCGTTTCCAAGTGTGAACAGCATAAAGGACACCAGCCAGGACCATAGAAGCCACGACGACAGAGATTATCCCAGGTAAGAATATAGTTTCCCATTGCCAACCAAACAAAACATCTAATCCTCAGAGGAAGGGAAAGCTTCCAGATCACAGAGTGCCACCATACCACCTTCGGTTTACAGTCAGCAAATAATGAATCATAAGCAAGTTTTGAAGTGACCAAACCACGAGCAACATCCCATGACCAAACCAACCTGTCTGGGGAATTGCAGAGGTGGATGTTTGCTTGACAGAGGTGCTTTGTGTATTCTGACCATTCCTTTCCCATAGCCCCATGAATGCCAAGTTGACGAGCAGTGATCCATCCCCCATTATTGAAAGAAATAGCATGTGATAGGTTAAAGAACCCCCTAGCTCTGAGATGTGCAAGAAGTTCGAGTGTGAAAGAATACGAGGGGGATGCCCCCAAAACAGGGTCCATTCCAAGTCTGATATCCCAACCATTGCCAGGTATCCAAGAGAGCCACTTTTCCACAACAGAAAAAGATCCCATGAGCCCACGCCATATATTTGAAGTACCATTAACAGAATGCCTGCCAATCCGAAACCAGGACGCCACCGTAGCATGTTTAAGGTATTTGGCCCGAATGATACAACCCCACATAGAGTTATTAAATAATACACGCCACAGGCTCTTTGCATGGAGAGCCATCACAAACAACTCCAGATTCTTTATATTCCAGCCTCCAAGAATATATGGTTGTGCCATACATTTCCAATTAATTAAATGAAACATGTTCTTCTCTCCCCCACCAAACCATATAAAGCGGAAGAATTTCCCCCGAAGTATGCGAATAATTGAAGTCGGTATTTTACAGAGGGAGAACCAGTATACACCCATGTTCTAGAGAACAGCCTTATCCAAAGTAATCCGGCCACCCAGTGAAAGATATCTCAAGCTCCAATGACTAATGCATGTATCGAAACGTTTAACAAGCCATAACCAGTCATTGGTCCTGTATTTTGCAGGTTTGAGGAAATAGCCGAGATATTTTGAGCCTTCTGGTAACTCCTTAAAATCCAAAGGAAGAATACACCTGACACTATGTTCCACAATCACCTCCAGTGAGTGTTTCAGGAAAAAATATTTCACCATACTGATGAGCATACCAGTTACCAAGCAGAAGAAGTCAAGAATTCTCTTATACTGTAACCATTCAGCCAGAGTTGCCAACACAAAAAGCATCACATCGTCCACAAACAGCGAATGGGTAACTGATACACCAACCGAGACTTTGATACCCACAATAGCGCCCTCGCTTTTAGCTTTGTGAATAGAGAGGCTCAGCCCATCCATGATCAGCAGAAACAAAAGGGGGGTGAGAGGGCACCCCTAATGGAGTCCCCTAGACGCCTTGAAGTAATCAGTCGGCTGACCATTAATAAGTACTACATAGTTGACTGACGTAACACAAGCCATAATCCACTTCATAACCTTCCACGGAAGACCAATTTGTATAAGGATCAATTTTAGAAAAGTCCAATTGACTCGGTCGTAGGCTTTTACCAAGTCCAGTTGTAGGATGAGTGCCTCCATCTTCTTCTGATTAATACTGTGGAAAACCTCCTGTGCCACACCAACCACATCGTGAATCTATCGCCCCTCCAAGAAACCAAATTGTTCCAAAGAAATGTATGAGGACAAGAACGGTTTGATACATTGTGCAATTCTCTTAGAAATGATCTTGTATACTAAATTGCACAAAGCAATCGGACGAAAATCATTAAAACTCTCAGGATGTGTTGATTTAGGTATCAGTGCCAGCTAAGTAGAATTTAACGCCCCAGAGACCAGTCCCAAGGACCGAGATTCATCTACAGCATCCCTGAGTTCACTCCCCATGATTTCAAAAAATTGTATGAACAGCTTCACCGTCCACCCATCTGGCCCAGGAGATTTGTCCTTAGCAAAATCCCGAAGAGTGTTATGAACATCTGTGCAAGAAATAGTCTCAAAAATTTTGTCCCCCTCCACATCAGTGAACATCCGAGGATATTCCTTAATAAGTTTAAACTGATCAGGCAGGGAAGTAGTTTTAGGATCAGTATAATAATCTAGAAAATGACGAGAAGCCTCGAACTTCAATTCTTCATCACCACGGATCCGTCGTCCATCATGATCATTTAGATCCCAAATGTTATTTTGTATTCTGTGACCATCAGCATATCGATGGAAGAACTTCATATTTAAGTCACCAGCTTTGAGCCAAATTGCCCGGCTCTTTAACCGCCGGGACTCTTCCTGATTAAGGAGTATTTTGAGTTTCCTTTCCTCCAGCATATCAAGGCGAACACGATCTGATGGAGAGATCCCCGCTCTCAGGGATAGACCCCTAAGATCATCAATTTCAAAATCCAGCGAATTGAGTTCAGAGGTCTGCTCAGCTTTTTTGGATCGTTCCCATTTAATAGTAAAGTCTTTTAAGGACACTAATTTGACTGCAAGCTTGTCCATTGTCGACCGCTCCCCCGAAACATCCGTATCTGCCCAAAGAGAACGGACAGCCACATCAAAATCCAAATTTTTAACCATACAGAATTGAATTTGAAAGGGTATATACGGTGATTCGCATCAATTTCAAATTGCAATATAATGGGAGTATGATCGCTGATATGGATCTGCAGGCACCAAGTTCTGTATGTATGAAATGTGCTCAAAAGTATCTCAGATATCAGGTAACGATCAAGTCGTTTGGAGATCAAATTCTCATCTAGCCGACCATTTGACCACGTTGGGGCTAATGGCCTCGGTTCCACATCAACCAGAGAGTTTGTGGAAAAAAGGTTCTTGAAGTAAGTCCCCAGAGGGTCCCTTCTGGCCACACTACCCCAGATTTCTTCAGCTCCCCATGTAAAATTCAAATCACCAGCAAGTATCAAATTATCCAATGCCAATAAATGTCCCAAACATGCCAGATCCCAGAATGCTTCCTTGTTGCTGTAAGGCCCATAGCAATTTACAATATTTATAACTTGCTCGGATCCCCTAAATTTGCCAGTCAGAAGTATGCCCAGCGAAGTAATAAAAGGATCCAGCTTAAGGACCCCCGGGTTCCATGCAGCCAGGAGCCCACCAGAAAGACCAACCGCATCCATAGTAGACATACACCACCCAGGCTTAATTTTATTGAAGAAAATACGAGCTTTCTCCCCACATACCATAGTTTCTTGTAAAAAAACCAAATCGAGATTAACAATTTGAAGGACTCTTTTGAGGACCAGTTGTTTGAGCATCCCCCCCACACCCCTGATGTTTAAGGAGAGAAAAATCATTATCGACCCCTGGCTAGGGCTTTGATTCCTCTAAGAGCCCTGGTATCCGGAGAGATGGGAGTATTCGGAACGTTTTTGTCAGAACTCCCCAAAGTGTTGACTTTTGTATTTTTCCTAGCACTTCTCATTTTTAATGGGGAGAAATCGGCTGCCAACCCGCCCAGCCGAGCCCCCTTCGCAATACATTGGTCGCCCAACATATTCAAAATGACAGCAGATGGATTGTTATTCATCACCTCCTTATCAGGGGCCAATGTCGCAGAGTCCGGGGGATCAGCCATGGTAGTATTACATGGACCAACATCAACGACAACCCGGTTATTTAAGTAAATAGGGAGGGGGGTTTTTTGGACCATCTCTGAGCAGGAGGGGATGTGCAATATATAATCCAGAGTCTCCGATTCACAAGGTTGGGTGACGGCCGGAGGGACCGATGACAATAGCCCATCCTCAATAGGTGCAAGAACAGGCAAAGTCTCCTCACAATCCGAGGAAAGGATAACAGTAGGACTATGAGTAAAAGCCGACGCCACAGGCAAAATGGGAATGACGGACGAGGTCCCCGGGGAGGAATTACAAACAGGAAGTGGAACATCAGAGGTGGGAGATGCATTATCAGACGAGACAATAGGATCCTTTTCAGATTCAGAGGCAATTGACAACTTTGGATATAAACGACTCAAATAGTTACCATTGTTACCATTGTTGAGCTCCAATGCATTTATAAATTTAATGTCCAAATCATTCAAAGAATGATAAAAAGATGGGTCATTGGATTCCAACTTACCCAGTAAAACCGCAGCCGGAGGTGAGATCCTGTTGGAATATCCGTCAAGACCACCATTCGTATCCACGTCTTTGTCACTGCCATCATCCGAGGACCAAAAGGGATCTGCCCCCCCCCCGGACGACCAAAAGAAAACCGCTGGTTGCACTGCCGCCAAAGATGACCCACCTGTTTGCAATTGGAGCACCAAAAAGGGATGCCCCAATAATCGATGAGCAAATCCAACCAATGGCCACACCAATTGATGTGGAGAACATCAATGAGTCCCAAAGATATGTCTACTTCCACCAAGTGCCGACCCATACGCCGGTCGAAACCCGTAAGGTGCTCCTCCTCCACATGAAGAAACCGACCCAAGCTATTGCCAATAGCTTCAAACGCCCCCCGATTCCAAAGAGCAAGCGGCAAGCCAGGTATGAGTACCCACAAATGACGCATACGCACAGTGGCCGAATCCGGGTCAAAATCAGTATACCACTTTTGTAACATAAGGCTGCCCACACCATGTAGCCACAGCTGAGCTAAAATAGTAGAACAATGAGCTTCCTGCTCAAACTTGAAGCCATACCAGCCTCGAGCCATAGCAAATACCTGAGGAGAGTAACCCACAATGGGATTCCATTTCTCAGTAACCCAACCCACAATGTCCTTGCGGTCCATGGCAAAATAGGAGAATTTCCCCACCAGAACTGTCAAATTGAACTCGACGAGCTCTTCTAAGCCCAGGTCCTGACCCATTGTTAGCCAGACCTCCTCGGGACGACGGCAAAACTTCTCACTCAAACGGTGAGCAGCACGTGAGACATGTCGCGTTTTCCTCTCCTGCACATGAGATGGACAGGCCAGCATGCTATCAACGGAAGGGTTTTAGCCCGATGTCAGCCCAGGAGCACCTGTTAAAGGCAAATGGCCTTTCTTTGCCCCATGTCTGGCACGTGGAGCTCTTTGTCGGCTACCCGAGGCAAGTTGACGCTTAACATGCAGCATATCTCGAAAATAGGATTTAGGTTTAAAACATCCCGCCTCAAAAGAGCTTATTTGACTTATTTTTGTTAGTGAATTCTTTGACCATGAATGCCATATTTATGTTGTTTGATTAGTTACTTTTTGCAAAAGCTATATCATGTTAGATATTAGGCTTTCAAATGACGGGTGTAGAACTATAATTGTTATTATACGTGCCGAAGGTAAGTATACAGCGATCGCTTCGCATTTAATTTCAATTAACTTTTTATTATTTTGTTATTTACAGAAACAAATTTTCTATAATTTTATATAGTTTTACAAATATTTATATATTAAATTGATTATTTAAAAAATAAAAATCAATTTTTAAATTTTTTAAATATAAATTTTGAATTTGTAATTGGTGCAGACTTGTGAATTGACTATTTTCCCCTGCTTATATATCTAATTGTCAGAAGAAGAAAAAAATTAAAAAATAAATAAATAAACAAAAAACATTTATTTGACATCTGTCCTCTTAATTATTGTCCTTTGTCCTGGGTTTTCGTTCGGTCCTATCATACGGGTTTTCGTCCAGTTTCTTTTGGGGACGGTAGAAGCTCAAGATCCCATGGGGGATTAAGGTATCGCCACCCTGCAAGGTGCGCCCACTACTCGACAAATTATAATCACCAACTTGAGCGCGTGACATTAATATTATGATGCAATTAACATTGTAAATATTAAAAGTTTATTAGAGTAATAACAATAAAATTTAAAAACTTTAATTTATGTTTACAACTGGGTTACATGTTAAAAACATCGCAAATGTTTGGGCTTGTTTTAAGAATAATTCAATTTAATTTTAATTATATGTTATGATTATAATAATAATTTTTAATTTCACTTTTCTTAGTTAGTTTTCATTTATTTTAATTCAATTTAAAATAAATTTAAAATTATATATTTTTTCAATTCTAAATTATAAGCTCTGTTTTAAGATCAATTGAGAAACACGTAAAATTTGAGAAGTGATTTAATCTCATAGTAAAATGGTTTTGTTATAAGGTAATAAATGAATTATATGTTATCATTATAATAATAATTTATAATTTCACTCTTCTTAGTTACTGTTCATTTATTTTAATTCAATTTAAAATAAATTTAATCTTTTTTTTTTTTATAAGCTCTGTTTTAAGGTTAATTGTGAAACACATGAAGTTTGAGAAGTGATTTAATCTTATAGTAAAATGGCAGTTATATATAATTATGAATAAAATTATTTCTAAACTATTTTTATTTTAACTTTTATATTTGAACTATATACAATTATTAATTAAATTAGGCGGGTATAAACAGCTTTGCTGCCATTTTTACTTGTTTTGAGTTTAGCACTAGTTAAAAGTATTGACCATTTGGTTAGTACATTTATGCAAAATTTGGATAATGTTACACACTAAATTCTAAAGAATGAATGCAAAACCCATCAAAATATATATATATATGTTTCTCTTTTCACTTTTCTTTTCATATAAAAAAAATTTGAAAATCCTAAAAAAAAATGTTTCTTTTCATTTAATTGTATAAAAAAATGTTTCTTTTCATTTAATTGTATACTAAGAGGGGTTGGACTTATATTAAAATCACAATTTTATATCATTGATTTTTGTAATGTTTTATATTTTGATTTCGACACAAACAACATTATGGTTCTTTTGTATTTCTTATGTATTATCTATTAAACTCAATTTTCAATGCCACACATCGAGTTTACAATTTAATGTTTAGCATTAAGTTAAAATTGAAGCGGCCATGGAGATTTTTCTTAAATGGCTATTATGTAGAAGTAGTCTTGATATTTGTATTTAGCTTTAGGTCAAAATTGAAGTGACCATAAATATTTTTCTCAAACAGGTTTTCCGTACAAATGTTAAGAAAACTTTAGACATCCCATACCATCCTTGTTAAAAGAAATAAAAGTTCATGTCTCTAAAGCATTTTTTATGATGATGAATTTTGAATACAAAAAAATATATAGTTATTGGACTCTATCTTTATAAAAGGATTTAAGAATATGATAAATAGTTCAAGGGAATTTGAGAATAACATAAAAATAGTAAACTTTATGATGGTACATTTTTTTAAAACTAAAATGGTTAGTTTTTTTTTCAGCGAAAAAAACTACTATTGATATTCAAGGAGAATCAAATAGTACAATGATCGACTTGATTCATGGTCTGAATCATTTAAAGACTTTCTGATCACATAGTCTTACTTAAACAGTCTACAGCATTACATTCTTCTCAAAAAGTACCAAATCTGAAAGGCTACATGCCTCTACAAAAAGGAGAGAAAAGAAGTTCCAGCATCTTAATCAAAAAAGTAGATATCACCACTGTCCACAATGGCATTTTCCAGCCATTCATCCCAGAAAAGATGACCTTCCGAGCCCTCCAAAGCTTGCTTTGAAAGTTTATCCGCCATCAAATTGTTTTCTCTATATATGTGCTCAAAAGAGATATTCTGCTGCAATGAGATTTCTCTTTGAGTGTGAATGCACCAGTGACGAAGATTAGTGGCATTGAGTTTAAAGTGTCCCATTTCCCACTTGATCGTTACACAAGAATCTCCATAGACTTTGAGATTCACTAATCCAAAAATATTTGCCAATTTTAAGACACACCAAAGAGCCAAAAGTTATGCTTTCATGTTCGTGCCAGCTCCACAACTGAGACGAACATAGTAGTGATGATCTTCATTCAGAAAGATTACTCCTCCTACTGCACAAATCCCATTTTGTGATGCCCCATCAAAAAATAAGACTGGCTGATTTACTTTGAAAGAAAAATTATGAACTCTGCCAACCTTCAAGCTGTGATCATCAGACTTGTAAGCTAAATACAGCTTCAAAGCAGTTAATCCACAAACCTTTTCATCTGGCTGTAAGCTCTAAAATATGGCACAATTCCTAGTGTACCAAATAGCCCAAGAAATACAAATTGCAATGCTAAAAAAAGACTTACAATTTCTGAACCAATTTAATAAACAGCAGTTGAAATCACCCACATCCCAAGGACGAGTAATATTCAGATTTGCAGAGACAAAGGCCCAAACTTTGTTAGTGAAGCTGCAATTGACTAATAGATGTTGAGAAGTCTCTAATGAAACCAAACAAAGGCTGCACCTGCTTGGGCCAATCCATCCACTCTTAAGCAAATTCTCCCAAGTCTTGAGTTTGTCTTGAATAGCTAACCACAAGAAACATTTTAATTTCAAAGGAATAGACCACTTCCAGAGTCTCTTATACCACCAGTCCTGAGGAAAGATATAATTATCTTGAATTATTCTTAAATATGTTGTTTTAGCAGTGACTATTCCAGTGTTTGCATTTCCACTCCATACCAAACGATCAGGATCCAAATTAATTTTTACACCAATAGAGTTTAAGGATCTGATATAATTTTCCCATTCAATTGCATAACAGCGAGAGAGTTCAAGGTCTTTGGAATTTAACCACACAACAAAACAGGCCTCGCCGTTCCTTTGTATACAAATTCTGTCGAGGGTATTCAAACCAAGAACCTGAAGGTAATTGATTAAAGAATTAGAAAGCAGATAAGTATCCTCCATTCCTAAGACCTGATCTAGGCCAACTCTAATATTAGTACCCGATCCCACTTGCCAAAAGAGGTCTTGTTTGATCCATTTGAATACTTTCATGAAACCCCTCCAAACAAGAGAGAAATTCCATCCCATCATCTGCGGGTTCCTAAGCCAGGTTAGCACATTTAACTTTAGATATTTAAGTTGCATAATCCTGGACCAAAGGGTAGTCCCAAAAATACATCTCCAAAGACTTTTAAGCCTAAGAGCTGCATTGAAAGCTTCCAAGTCTTTGATTCCCCAACCCCCAAATATTTCAGGCCTTGAAAGGGCTTGCCAAGCGACCATTGGCACTTTTACAGAGTCAGAATTCCCTATCCAAAGAAAGTTAAATAAACATTTTCTCATCGAATTTATGATGGAAATCGTCACTTCAAGCAATGAAAACCAATAGACAGGAATGCTAGTAAGCACTGTCTTGACTAAAATAAGCTTTCCACCAATGGACAGAAGTCTAAAAGACCAATGTTTGATCCGATTCTCTATTTTCCTCAGTAGCCAGAACCAATCTTTGATGAGATAATTATTAGGTTTCAATAAGAACCCCAGGTATTTGAAGCCATCCTCCAGAGGGCAGCACTGGAAGGGAAGGAAGGAAGTAATACTTCTCAGAATTAGATCATTGGAGTTGAAATGATAGAAGCTGGATTTTGCTGAGCTTACCTTCATACCAGACGCATTGCAAAAAGTCTGATTATAAACAATTGAGAAAATCATCTTCAAAAGGTACAAAACACTAGTTCATAATATGTCTAATAGAGTTTCCAATAGTGCTATTAATACCATTTACAATCCTCTAAAGTCTGAAAACTATTTTAAAATGACTAAGTGTAACTATACTGCTATATATTTTGACAAACTGGCCTAGTAATTTTTGGTAAAAATGAAGCATGCAAACTGAAAATTATGTTGCACTATTTTCATTTTTCATAACCTAGTCTTATGCTTCTTCATCTATACTGACATTGGCACTAGAAATGTTGAGATCTTCTTCTAGTTCTGCTTCGATTGCCTCGCTTGAGCTTGAGATATCAACATGGTAAGGTTGACGAAATGACTGTCCAATATTGTTCTCACTCTCTGGATTGTCCTCCATTATGGATTTATTTCTGGCTATAAGATATTCGTGTTTATCCAAAGTTAAAGAAATTTATTTTACTTGAGCATTATAGGCACAAATTGTTCCTTCAGCTTCTTCTAAGTGTGAATCGAAACAAGACATATTGGCATTAAGCTAGTGAGAGACTTGTTCTACTTCATCCACATGATTATCCAATATAGGCACATGGTCTGTAATAAGGAGAACAAATGCTATCATTCCTTCCATTTGTGCCTTCAACCAACACATTTGTTGATAGATATCTTGAATATCAGCTTAGATGGCCCCAATTCTTGTAAATATTTCATCTATCTATTTTTCCATGGATACTCCCAAATTAACTTCGCTAGAAATCCAATTCAACCTTAAAAACATTGAGTCCCGAACAACCCAATTAATATAAAAGACAAGCTTTGCGGCTTGCCCAAAACTTTCCATGAATTTCTCATAGGTGTCGACACAAGAAAACTAGTTTTCAAAGGGGTGAACCAACTCTACTTCCTTCCAACCTCTTTCCATTATTATCTCAAGAAATTCCTCCCAAAAATACCAATCACCACAAACGAATACCAAAATAACTACTTAATAAATCAACACTAAATCCCATACTCTCCAGACATGCAAAAGGGAAGAAACTAAACGATGATCGATGAAAATTACTTTCCAGCAAAAGTTGAAGCCTACATTAAACAGAATTAGCAGCCACTCTCCCAGTGCATAGGAGTAGGTGTTATATAATCCATGAAAATCCAATCCACCATTCTAGAATCCCTACTTTCTCCAAACCAACTCCCTCCACTACTGAGTACGAACTGGAGAAGAAAACCCAGGATTTTATTTATTCCCATAAATACACCATGTCTAAATGTACCTCCAAATATTCCTGCATTAATCCCAACTGTGCAAGTCTTGGGAGCTCAAGGAGTTTCATTTACCGAGAAGACTTTCATCCTCCACATGGTTGAAAGCTATACCAAATACATTACATCTTCCTGTCGTTGCATTTGGTCATTAAATGAATGAGGTGACATGAATAAAATATCTATAGAGTGCAAATCTATCATTAGGGGAGCCTGTTGAATATTGTAACTTCTAAGAATATTATATTTGTATATTATTTATTCCGGAGATGTTCCATACCTCCGATGTGATTATACTATGAATCTGGAGATGTTTATTCCTCCGAATTGGTTGTGGTAACTAGGGTTATTAGACCCACCATGTGGGGGTTGGCCCAGTCAGTTATAATAGGGTATTTAACCTAATGGTTAAATACGAGCCTACATGTACTTGTGTAAAATACATGTCAGTGTAGTGTATAAATAGAGGAGGTATGTTCCTCATTTGATACACTCACTCACTTGAGAGAGGCGCACTTGTGGAGGAGAGGTCTGCTATGGTGGAGGAGGAGATCATGTCTTTGGTTTGCATCTTTGTATATTGCTGGTCATCAATATTGAGGAAGCTTTACTGGGTTTTCTACCCCATGAGGGTTTCCCAGGATAAATTTGTGTCTCTTGTGTTTATGCTATGCTTGTTGTTTCTTCAGTGATCCTGTATATGCTATTATTGTGAAATGGAATGTAATGCTACTATTTTCTGTCTTAGCATATTAAATTTTAACATGGTATCAGAGCTAAACTGAAGGAAGGCAAGGTATGGCACTTACGACACTTGCTTTACTTACGACAATTTGAAGGTTAGGGTTTTATATAGCAAAAACCAATCATCGTGGAACTTTCGCTATAAATCCATTTTGGCGAATGTTCAGGATCTGAAACCTTTACAGGTTGTAGATAACATCTCTAGGTATCTTTTGTCCAAAGGGCACCCTTAGATTCGTTGTACTTTGTAAGTTATGATCAGTACAAGTTAGGGTTTCTGCCTCTTCCAGATCTTAGTCAAAATCAGGTGACCTAGGAAAAAAGGTCATAACTTGGGCTAGGAAGCTCCAAATGAAATTTCGTAAAAAGTGACAGGTAGTACACAGACTATAATATCTCAGGAAACTTTTTCAGAGGCCGAAGCTGAACCAGTGACACGTGGCATTCCATACAAGTTCGCTCTCCCGTTTTATCCCATAAATAGGTCACGTTGCGACACTTGGCATAACTCTTTCTCAGAGAGTCCAATTGAGGTCAGACCTTTAGGATGGAAAGATAATAGGGGGAGCTATCTCAGGAAAAGTTTTCAAAGGCCGAAGTTCAAACAGTGACTCGTGGCACGTCGTACAAGTTCGCTCTCCTGTATTATCCCAAAACATGTCACGTTGCGACATTTGGCATAACTCTCTCTCAGAAAATCCAATTGAGGTCAAACCTGTCAGGATGGAAAGATGACAGGTCAGGCTACTGCAGAAAAAGTTTTCAAACCCTGTGGAGCGAAAATTTTGGAGTTATAGCAGAAACAATCAGGTACATATTTCTGTCAAAACAGAATTATTTTTGGAGCACCTTTATTCATGGCTTCCGGAATTTAGTGTTTCGGAGAAAGTTAGAATTTTTGGAATCGGAATCCACGGCTGAATGCTACTTAGGAAAATATAAATTTAGAGACCAAGATCGAATTTTTTGATTGGGTAGAAGACCGGGCTTGATCAAACCCTAGCTCGGGATTTTGATCGGAAAGATGGAAAATTAGGGCTTCAGCAAAAGTTTGAATTTTTGAAGTCTGTAACCACGGCTGGAAGCTTCTCAGAAAAAATAAGAGTTTAGAGCCTTGGATAAAACCTTTTGATTGAGCAGAAGAGTGGGCTTCATCAAACCCTAGTTCGAGATCCTGTTTAGAAGATCCAGGAGTTTCAAAGGCAATTTTGAGGGGTCAAATTTTGGAATTGAAGTATGCTAGTTTGATCAGCTCAGCAAGACACATCCTTCCATTCATTCGGAAGTGTGAAATTCAAAGATTGAATTTTTAGGGTTTCTCTAGCAAACCCTAATCAAGCTCCAGAGCAAGTTTCAGGGGGAGTTGAGGCCAAGGCCTTACATAAGAAGACCACAAGAAGTCTCGACAGGTATGACTTAAGGAGGTTCAGGTATGTCTTGAAATCTGATTCTTGATTAAGTTCATGATGTGTTTGTGTTCATATTATTTATTAGTACAATCTTGATTAATGTTAGTAACAGTATGAATGCATGAAGACATTCATTGATTAGGGATATATGATTGTACTAATGCATTATGGTGTTATGTGAGGTTGATGTTGTCTGCTAACAAGATACAGGTACATCACAAAAGACAATTTCCATGACCATGACAACATGAAGACAAAGACTCACGAGGTATGTATGACTTTGTTATATTATGTTTAACCTATGAGACATGCAGGTTCTAGCTCAGGATCTCTAAATCATTGAAGAGATTGTTTAGGTATGTTGTACATAACTAAGCAGGTATACTAATCCAGGTATGTTTTCCTATGTCATGTTAGAATCTTACCTTGTGTTAGGATCCCTTATGTAAGTATACTTGGTATGATTGGTTAGTAATCAAGGGTTTATGCATATTATGTCTCTTATCTTGGTTGATGATTTAACTAACTAGATCAAACAAGAATATGCATGAGTAAAAGAAGACTTCCTTGAAACCCTGAATACTAATGATCATGACTGTACATATTCAAGATTATTTAGAATTAGAATGTTTTGATAATATTGAGAATATACTAATGAATGTATGTTTGTGTATGAGATCATGAGGATGACACTAGTGTACACTTGAGCATGCACAGTGGTACAGAATGAATAGAAGTTCAGGAGACATACAGAAGATCAAGCGGGAGGCAACCACACAAACATAAAAGATAAGTATTTTAGTTGTTATTAGAAATAGTAAATGATATTGCTTGTATGCATATTTGTATTCCTAGAATATATCATGCTGAGTGTAAACATTCATAAAGCATTGAATAGTATACTACTAATATGCATATGATTGGTAAGTTGGACAAACATTCCATTATTGTTTGTCTAGAATGAAACCTCTTTGCTGACATGCTGAGAGCTGTGCACACTCTCGATAGTATGTTCTGGTAGAGATGGAAGGCATCTAGATAGCTACTGTATGCATACAGGATATGGGAAAGTGTTGTGCCAAAGTATTGGTGAAAATAGTTGCATAACTATGTAAATGATATCTGTATGCATAATAGGTTATCATGTCAATATGATTTGATGATTATGAAGTATTATTAATCATGTACTTAATTTTGATTTGTAGGAAGAGAATCATGATGAGATGTTTTGCTCCAAGGGACTAGATAAGACCATTCTCTTAATAATGTAATTAAAGAAGAAGTGTGAATCAGGTTCTGTATGGGTACCCAGGATCGGTAGTCAATTGATGAGCTTAATGATGATCATGGGTGATGTGGATCTCAACCTTTGCTACAAGGTTGAATATGGATTCTATACACATATGACATGGATGCAAGAAGGAACTCACCACAGAGTTCGAATGATTTTGAGGCTCATATTAGTAGACCCATCTGACGAGAGATGGCACAGATAGATATGCAGAAGATCACTCAATGCAGAGTGTGAATAATGGACAATTGACAGCTTCATGACAAAGCTCGGGCTTTACCAGAAGTAAAGTTGTTCCTAACCTTTACCTTAAGGTTGTGGATGATGAACCTATCATACCATTATTGTATGACGATGATCTCTTTCTGACAAGGAATGAGAAACAGGTCATGAAAATGGCTGCAGAAATGAAAATGAAAGATCTCGGATTAATGCACTACTTCTTAGGTCTAGAAGTATGGCAAGATCCAAAAGGAATCTTTTAAATCAAGGTAAGTATGCTGTGAAGTTTCTAAAAAGATTTGATATGTTAGAGTATAAAGCCATGGCCACTCCCATGGACTCCAACTTGAAGTTATTAGTTAATGACTCATCGTATTTAGTGGACCTAACCCTATATAGACAAATCATTGGGTCATTGATGTATTTAACAAATACTAGGCCAGATATATGCTTTGCTGTAAATACCCTAAGTCAGTATCTAGTAGAACCTAGAAAGGTTCACTTAATAGCTACAAAGCATGTAGTGAGGTACCTAAAAGGTACATTAGATTTTTGGTCTATATTATCTTGGAGGTCATGAACTCCGTTTACATGGTTACTCAGATTCTGATTGGCCAGGAAGTGTCTCAGACAGAAAGAGTACATCAGGTGGATGTTATAGTCCTGAATCTGCCATGATCTCATGGTTCAACAAGAAACAATCTAGTGTGGCTCTCAGTACTGCTGAAGCGGAATATATGGCTGTCTGCTCTGCCAGCTGTGAAGCAGTATGGCTTCAGAAGCTTTTATATGGAGTGTTTGACTTAGAAATGGATCCCACTGTGATTATGTGTGACAATCAAAGCTGCATTAAGATGACTGAAAATCCTGTGTTCCACGATAAGTCAAAACACATAGAGATCCGATACTTCTATATACGAGATATGGTGCAAAGAGGAGTTATCAAACTCGAATATATAAGCACTGAGGATCAGATTGCTAATATCTTGACTAAACCTCTGTCTCGAGTGAAGTTTGAATACTTTCGAGACAAGCTTGGTATAGTTCAAAAGAACTCTCCTCGAAAGGGGGAGTAGCATAGTATCTGATAACAAGTCTGCCTCATCAATGATGAGGTTACCTATTCACTACACTTAGTTACTTAGAATTATTTAGATTTAGGACTCTTATATTTTTACTTTTGATGATAGATGTATTAGTGAGAATACATGCTTTTGATGATAGATGTATTAGTGAGAATACATGCTTTTGATGATAGATGTATTAGTGACATACATGTTTTGATGATGATATACATGTTTTGATGATGAGGTTACATGATGCCTTGATGTATTGATACGTGTTTGTACTTGTATGGATGAAGATACTTGTACCCATGGTGGACTTGACGGGATTGGATCATCCCTGGACTTCAGTCCTAAAGAGAGCAGTAGACGTATGTCTTCGAGAATGAAGTCCTTGGTGGAATTGAGGGGATTGGATCATCCCTAGACTTCAGTCCTAAAGAGAGCCGTAGACATATGTCTTCGAGAATGAAGTCCTTGGTGGAATTGAGGGGATTGGATCATCCCTGGACTTCAGTCCTAAAGAGAGTCGTAGACGCATGTCTTCGAGAATGAAGTCCTTGGTGGACTTGAGGGGATTGGATCATCCCTGGAATTCAGTCCTAAAGAGAGCCGTAGACGTATGTCTTCGAGAATGAAGTCCTTGGTGGACTTGAGGGGATTGGATCATCCATGGACTTCAGTCCTAAAGAGAGTCGTAGACGTATGTCTTCGAGAATGAAGTCCTTGGTGGACTTGAGGGGATTGGATCATCCCTGGAATTCAGTCCTAAAGAGAGCCGTAGACGTATGTCTTCGAGAATGAAGTCCTTGGTGGACTTGAGGGGATTGGATCATCCCTGGACTTCAGTCCTAAAGAGAGTCGTAGACGTATGTCTCCAAGAACAAAATCCTAAATGAACAGGTAAGGGGATTGGATCGTCCTCGGACTTTAGTCCTTTGAATTGAGCCATAGACGTATGTCTTCGAGAACAAAATCCTGAATGAACAGGTGAGGGGATTGGATCGTCCTCGGACTTTAGTCCTTTGAATTGAGCCGTAGACATGATGTCTCTGAGAACTAAATCCTGAATGAACAGGTAAGGGGATTGGATCGTCCTCAGACTATGGTCCTTTGAATTGAGCCGTAGACATGAGGTCTCTGAGAATTGAATGATAGGACTGGATCGTCCCTGAACTTCGGTTCAAAAGGTACATGATAGGACTGGATCGTCCCTGAACTTCGGTTCAAAAGGTACATGATAGGACTGGATCGTCCCTGGACTTCGGTTCAAAAGGTACATGATAGGACTGGATCGTCCCTGGACTTCGATTCAAAAGGTACATGATAGGATTGGATCGTCCCTGGACTTCGGTTCAAAAGGTACATGATAGGACTGGATCGTCCCTGGACTTCGGTTCAAAAGGTACATGATAGGACTGGATCGTCCCTGGACCCTGGTTCAAAATGTACGTGACAAATCCTAGAATTGTTCTAGGTTACATCCATCATGAAACAGGGTTGGCTCTGTATATGTGATACATCCAGCATGAAACAGGGCTGGCTCTGTAGATGTGATACATCCAGCATGAAACAGGGCTGGCTCTGTAGATGTGATACATCCAGCATGAAACAGGGTTGGCTCTGTAGATGTGATACATCCAACATGAAACAGGGCTGGCTCTATAGATGTGATACATCCAGCATGAAACAGGGCTGGCTCTGTAGATGTGATACATCCAGCATGAAACAGGGCTAGCTCTGTAGATGTGATACATCCAGCATGAAACAGAGCTGGCTCTGTAGATGTGATACATCCAGCATGAAACAGGGTTGGCTCTGTAGATGTGATACATCCAGCATGAAACAGGTCTGGCTCTGTAGACGTGACACATCCAGTATGAAAGAGGACTGGCTCTGTGGTGGTAAATCCTAGATCTGATCTAGGTCACATCCAGTATGAAAAAGGACTGGCACTGTGGTTGGGATTAGATCGTCCCTAGACATGAGACTTGTCTTAAAGAGATAAGGATTGATCATCCTGGAACTTGATCTGGATTGTATCATCCATGAACCTATGTCCTAAAGAGAGCAGGATTGATCATCCTGTAATATGATCGTGTGATGACGATGCTGATGATCGTGTGATGACGATACTGATCGTGTGATGTCGATGCTGATGATCGTGTGATGACGATGCTGATCATGTGATGGTGATGCTGATGATCGTGTGATGACGATGCTAATGATCGATGCTGATGATCATGTGATGACGATGATGATCGTGTGATGTCGATGCTGATGATCGTGTGATGTCGATGTTGATGATCGTGTGATGACGATGCTGATGATCGTGTGATGACGATGCTGATGATGACGATGCTGATGATCGAGTGATGTCGATGTTCCAGTAACTAGTTGAGTTACTGATGATGATGAACTGAAGAAAGCTTTCGATGATATATAGATGTATCATGTATGATGTATGACTCGTTGCTCCTGCGGATGTTGTTATAATATCCTTCTCGTTAAGGGGGAGTGTTGAATATTGTAACTTCTAAGAATATTATATTTGTATATTATTTATTCCGGAGATGTTCCATACCTCCGATGTGATTATACTATGAATCCGGAGATGTTTATTCCTCCGAATTGGTTGTGGTAACTAGGGTTATTAGACCCACCATGTGGGGGTCGGCCCAGTCAGTTATAATAGGGTATTTAACCTAATGGTTAAATACGAGCCTACATGTACTTGTGTAAAATACATGTCAGTGTAGTGTATAAATAGAGGAGGTATGTTCCTCATTTGATACACTCACTCAATTGAGAGAGGCGCACTTGTGGAGGAGAGGTCTGTTATGGTGGAGGAGGAGATCATGTCTTTGGTTTGCATCTTTGTATATTGTTGGTCATCTATATTGAGGAAGCTTTACTGGGTTTTCTACCCCATGAGGGTTTCCCAGGATAAATTTGTGTCTCTTGTGTTTATGCTGTGCTTGTTGTTTCTTCAGTGATCCTGTATATGCTATTATTGTGAAATGGAATGTAATGCTGCTATTCTCTGTCTTAGCATATTAAATTTTAACAGAGCCAACAAGATTGTATTTGACCCCCATTTTCTATTAGACCCCCCAAGGATGGTGTGAATCTTCATTTGTTATTCTATCCGCTTTAGAGTTATGCTCTCTTCAAACATGGTAGAACTGTATAAACAAAATTTGAGGGAGAAGACCAGTGATTCATTTGTGGAGTCTTATGGCAATTTGATCTACTATTTCCTGACTATGCCTATTCTGAAAAAGAATAATAAGAGAATCTCCAAGCACCACTTGAGATCGAATTCTTGGCGCAACATATTGTTTCAATCCAAAGAATAAAGCATAATGCTCCACCTAATTATTTGTGCCAATCCCTAGTCCACAAGCATAGGATAAAACTATATTTCCTTCAGGGTAAAAAATAATCCCCCTTGCACCTGCCTCCACAGGATTTCCCTTCGAGGATCCATCAAAAAGAGAGTGTGGCACTGAACACTTTGTATCCACTTTTGGAATTCTTCCTTATTCATTTCTAGTTTCCAAGAATAATTATGCACTTTATTTCCTATACTCTGAATCGGCATCCATTTTTTAGTTTAAAAAAAAATCATCCATTTATCCTCTTCTGTTGTCCGTAATTCATTCATATACTTTCTATTAATGCACAAATGGATGGCTTCACTCAAAAGAGATCTAGCAGATATTGATGTATCTAGTGTTGTGACCAACTTATTATAAAAAAATTCCATAGTTTCTAGCCACCCAAACTTTCCAAAAAATGTATTTTGGGAGAGAAGAAGAGATTCATGTCAAAACAGGATTTCCATTTAAATTCCATGGAAATTTACCTTCCCAATTGAGAAAGTACCCATTCCAATTTTCTGGAAAATCGATATTCTTATTTAATTCCTTGACAATGTTAATCCATACCTACTTTATATAGTGGCAATGAAAAAAGAGATGTAGAATGGTCTCTTATGATTCTTTACATAAGATGCTTATTAAAGGTCCTTCAATATGTCTTTTTTTTATGATTCTCAAATGTAAGGATTTTCCCTTGCACCAATACCCGACAAAAAATATTCACTTTTGGTAATCCATCTTGTTGCCATATTTTTTCCCATAATCTTGAGTATGGAGGATGCGACTACTCCATGTATAATTTTTCATAACCCTCTTTCACTATGTAAAATCCTTTTTTTCCCCAACCTCTAGTATCTTTTATGTCTAGACTAATTAGAGTTGCTCCGTCGAGCAATTGAAGAACTCCATCGTATGAAGGATTCAAGGGAGCTGGAACATTCACATTTTTCCAGCTTACCCAATTTCCTGCTATATCCCATTCAGATAATCCATATAGAGTTCTAGTACCTATTTCATATAACCAACATTTTATTTCCATTAGATCAACATTCTGATTTAGAGGAACTGCTCCTAAGATGGAATCCTTCCATAAGTTTATTATTTTTCCATTGCCTAGAATCCAGTACAATCCATCTTATATAATTCTACCAACAACCTTACATAACCTCCAAATATTCAAACCATCGTGTTCCCATATACAATTATCCACACATCTTAATCTAGAGTGAGAGAAGTATTTTTTCCTGAATATATCTTTCCACTAAGCTTTTCTTCATAAACCAAGTCCCAAATCAATTTGGCACCCATGGCTAGATTCATCAACATTGGATCTCGAATACCAAGACCTCCATGTCCTTTTGGATCTTTGATTATGTCCCACTTTACCAAATGGAATTTTTTCTTATTGATTTTTATTCCTTGCAAAAGAAAGTTCCTTACATAATTGTCAAACTTTTGCATAATTCCTTTTGGAGCAAGTAAAGATGAGCATTGAAAAAAAGGAAGAGAAGAAAGGACTGACCTAATTAAGACGACTTTACAAGTTGGATTAAGCCACCTCATACCCATATTTTAATTTTCTCCTTTATTTTTTGTAGAATTATCTCCAGCTCAGCAATTTTAGTTCTCTTTTGAGCAATACGGATGCCAAGATATTTGAAGGTTGTCTAATTAGTATTGCCAACAAATCCTAATACTCTAGAGATACTTTGCATAAGCTAAGGTGAAACGTTCCATCCAAATATTTTACATTTCCCTTATTTACATCTCCTCTAGAAGCATGAAGGAAGTGATCTAAGGTTAACTTGAATTTGTTGGCATGTATTACCGATGCTCCAACCAGAAGGACTGTATCATCTACAAACTAAGCATATTAACAGCTTTAATCCCTTGGATATTTGAATTCCACAAAGCTTTCCTTCATCCCTTTCCTTTATAAGCTTTTGTCCCAATGTTTATACCATAAGAATATAGAGAAACAGAGATAGAGTATAGCCCTGTCGAAGCCCTCTTGAAGCCTAAAAAAATATGTAGGTCTACCATTTACCAAAGAGGCTATCCACGAATGGTTTATACAAGCTTTTGTCCACTTAATGAATAAGGGGGAGAATCCAAATCTTTCAAGAACTTCAAAGAGGAAACTATGGCTGACTCTATTAAAGGCATTGGCCATATCTAGTTTGATTGACATTCCATGTTCTTTTCTAGCTACACTAGAGTGAATTACTTCTTGGACCAAAACAATAGTGTCCACTACATGTCTTTTTCCAATCAAGCCACTATGTCCTTCTAAAATTATCCAAGGCATCAAACTCTTTAGACGTTTGGCTAAGATTTGAGTCAAAATCTTGTAAGATGAGTTACATAGTGACATTAGTCTAAATCTGGCAAGAAATGTAGGCCAAGCTTCTTTTGGCATCAAATCCAGAAAGGAAGAGTTCGCTGCACCCCCTATTTTCTCTCTTCCTTTAGTCCAATTCAACATTTTACAAAGATCTTACTCGATAATGGACTAACATGATTTATAAAAATGTATAGTAAACTCGTCGGGATTAGAAGACTTGTCTCCATCTTACCCATGAACAACGGCTAGTGCTTCTAATTCACTGATATAATCATTCAACAAATTATTCTCAACAGCGTAAATCAAAGAGGACACATTTTCCAATAGTTCTTTTTTAGATGTTGAATATTCCACCCCTTGCTATGTATACAAGTTTTTGAATGTCAAAATGCTTGTTGTCGTATATTAGATCTACTGGAAATACGGACTCCATCTTCAGTTTGGATCTCTCAAATTGCATTTTTGTTTAATCTAATTTTTGCTTGATTATGAAAGAATAAGGTGTTTCTATCCCCTACCTTTAGCCAAAGAGAAAGATATTTGAAACGCCATACCTCTTCTTCATGTCGATATGATTCATTCAATTTTGCACTCAAATGTTGTTCTCGCTACAACTGATCTTGGGTTAGCTATATTGTTTCCATGTGTTCTTGCAGAGAGCTTAATTTTTTTTTGAAACTTTACTTTTTCTTTTTTTGAAGTTTTTCCCACTTTTTTAACTCCAATTTTACTGCTAGAAGCTTTGATTCCCATACGTAGGATGGGGATCCCATACGTACACATTCCAGGTTCTTCTATAATTTGGTATGCTTCTTCTCGATTTAACCATAGAGGGTTAAATAGGAAAGGTATAGGGCCTTGATTTTCCATTTCTTCAAGTGACAAACAAATTAGTCTATGATCGGAAGTTGCATTTGGGAGAATTTAAGCTTGAATTAGATACCATGTTTTTAGAAGAGAACTATTAACTAGAAATATGTCTAGATGAGCAGCAATATGCCTAGGACCTATCCTCCTATTAGTCCAAGTAAAAGCACCTCTCTTTGGTTTTATATCAACCATATCCAAATCTTCAAGATTCTCACCAAAAGTATCTCTTACTAGTGTGCCTCCTCTTCTTTATTTATGTGAGATAGTGACATTGAAGTCACCTACTATGATACTACATTGCATTTCTCTAAGAGTATTCAAAAATCTCCATAATTCATGCTTGAGATTGTAATGCACTAGTCTATAAAAATTACATATTTTTACAATTTCCTTACTGTTGATGACTTCAAGTTTTGCCATAAGCCAATGCCTATCTTCTTTTTGTTGTCTAAGAGTAAGTTTATTCATATCCCAAAATAGAGCTAAGCCTCCCAAGGCTCCTAGAGAGCTCTTAGCAATTCCGGTACCTTTTTTCCATTTTTTTAGAATACTTGAATTACTTCGATTGCTTCCATTTTCGTCTCCTGGAGTAAAAGAAGGGAGAATCATTCTTTATGTACCATATTCTTCACTATATCTACTTTCTATTTTCCTCCCAAACCTCTACAATTCCAACAGACAATATTCATTACTATTTTTATTATGGACTAGATTTACTTTCGACTTCCCCTTTTTTACTCAATAATGTGCATTTAATAAGCATGTTAAGAGAAGCCTACTTGCCCAATTGTTTTTATATATCTACTTCCTCTTCTTGTAAAGTCTTTTAGGATCTTCTTCATGATTTTTTACTTATCAATCTGTCTTCTTCCATTTCCTTTGAGGATTTATCTTGAGTATGTTGAGAGTGATTCCCTACTTCGACATATGCATAGTCAAGTGGCTCGTTGATCAACTGAGAATTAATTTATATTATTGGATGCTATGGTAGGGTTGAAGCATAATCTTCCATCCCTCTCTCTTCTATAATTGGTTGTGGATCAGATTGCCTATCTACTTGATTTTACTTTGTTGGTTCTACTTCTTGACCTTCAAGTTCTCCTACATCAGCTAATGGTTGGAATTGATTGGAATTTGAGGCCTTTGGACAGTTAGCAACGACTAAGTTTATCTGAGTTTTTCCTTTTTTGTTACCCTCTACCATTCATGTACTAGTTATTTTTGTGATTCCTTCACTTCAGTTTTTGAACAATCCCTTGCAAAATACCCATATCCATGGCAATTCTTGCATTTAAAAGGTAATTGATTGTAATCTACTTTTTGCTCATGCAACCAGCTATCCATGATGAGATTTACAACCTATGGGAGTCGCTTATCTATATCAACCTCAACACAAATTCGAGCACAAGAGAACATAGGAGATTTAGGTTCAGATTTGTCAATAGATTGCCCTAACGAGTTTCCAATAGCTTCAAATACTTCATTAGACCAACAATGCAATGGAAGATGTGGTAATTTTACCCAAACTGCGACAACAATAGGAATATCTTTTTTCAGGATCACATGACATGTTCCAACTATTTAAGTACGTATCTCAGGGGACCATGATGTATGGTCCATTTCGAAAAATTAAATCTCGATCCACTTTAAACTCAAATAGGAACACATAGTAGCCCCTTCCAGAAAAATAACATTGCATCCTACCTGTTAGAAGACACTGTCAATTCTTCTTTATCCATATCTCCATGGCCCTTGGGGAGGGCCAAATCCCATTGAATAACCCACCAATCCTTTTTCTGATAGTCTAATGGCTTTCTTTTCGCTGAATCACATGAGATCTTGATTTCTAGATCAATCTTTCTCTTCACAAAACGAGTTGGATAAAGGATTTAGCTTTATGCTCTTCTACCAACCAATGTAATACTTCATCTAGTTGAATATTTGGGTCCGGATCTGGAGGATCCGATGGATCCATGGCTCCTTTAGTGACTCAAACCTTAGATCGTAAGCTTCAAGGTTGCAAGTTCTTGATTGCAGAGCAATTTTTAAACATATAATGGCATCGATTTTTAATCATGTTTAAGTTAACTATTTTATTGTATTTTGCTTATTGGTTTAACCAGGGATTGACTAAGATAAAGTAACAAACATATAATATCTATTATTTAATCAAATGAATTTTTATTGTTGAATTTTCTTATAGCAAAAATAAATAAAAAATTAAAAATACATTTTCAACATATTCTTTTAGTAATTACCATGATATTCTCCACATTTTATCATATTATCATTTATATTTCAATAAATCTACCTTATCACTTAATATCCATTATTATTATTATTGGACTCTTCTTATAACAAAAATATTTATTTAATATTCTTAAAAATATATTGAAAATTTCAATATATTCTTTGATATTTTTATTAAATACGTAACAAAAAGAAAACGAAAAAAAAAATATCATAGAAGGACCGAGCCACATAACGTGGAACAGCCATGAATGGCCAAACTACACCCTGTCCATGATGGCAAAATCACCCAATTTTGTCCAAGCCATTGTGAGTGGCAACAAATAGACACAAACTTTGAGGTCTGAGTCTAAGCCTAGCAGATAATTGATGCAATATTGTTCTAGAACTTGCAGAGAGTTTTAGGAAACTTCCCGGCGAGAGGGTGTTGCATGTCAACCGCTACTATGCAACACGGCTTCGACATTGTGTAATAGCAATGATAATGATGACTATGTTGTTTCATCAAAATCTCAAACAACCCCATGTTAAGGCTGTCGAAGCATAATCCACTTATTCCTAGTGTAGTCTTCTTCTTTGATGTAGAAAAAATATCCATCCGGACCTCAAATAAAGTTCACATTAAAGTTTATTTTTAATATTTAAAAATTAAAAGTTGGTTTTGTGTTTTTAAAATATATATCAAAATTAACCAAAAAAAAGAGTGAAAGCTAGCGTAAACAAAATGGTAACAAGCCAAGACCAAGATTCTCTCTAAATCATGTATAAGATACGAGCCAATTATTGTAATAAGCAGACTAGGCAAGAAAGACAATAAACTAGGTAATAAAAAGCAATAATAACTATAGGCAATGAGCTAGAAACAAGCAATGTAATAAGCTAGAAGCAAAAAACCAACATAAGCTAGCTAGTATGGATTTAAAAAACAAGTGATAACAAGCTAAAACGAAGATATTGCTTGAGATCATTCAGCAAGTACTTAAATTAGCTATAAATGCTAGTAACAAAATGCTAGTAACAAAATGGCTCGTGTTGGATAAATTATTGGGTAACTTGATTCATAATGAATGGCCATTGGTCTACATTGCTCTGAGGATGTCACGTCTCGAAAAGGGAAAGAATCGTAATCAAAACAAACAATGTTATCATTGATTAAATAATTTTATATGGCCTACAAGTTTATTTTTGTGGGCAATATGCACTATAGTTATTTATATGAGTTAACAAATACAAATACGTTATTTGTACTAAATGTAATTATGATGGTACAACTACTTGGTTTCCAGTTAGGTAGTTATGATTCATATTTACTGCCTACAAAGTTAATTGCAATTGTAATGTATCTATCATTATGGAGTAAGCATGAAAAACTAGATTGGTTGAAATATAAATTTGAATCACCTAGGTGTGAATTTTTTTTTGGTAAGGAAAGTACGACTATAATTATGAATCTAAAATATGTTGGAGTATATGAATATGAACCTAGGAACATTATCTTATTCATACTCAACTAGGTATGCGCATAATCGTTATAGATTTAAGAAAATGACCTAATAATTTACCATGAATAATGAGTGGGAGCATAATGATAATGCCAAGTTGAGAGCATGACATCTATGAGTAGATGTATCTAGATATATATACTTGTTATTAAGGGAATGAGTATAAATTATGGGTCCCAAAATAAGACCGAGGAATTCAAAATTGTGGAAGACTAAATCATTCATGAGTTTAGGCGGATAAGAAATGACAGAAATATAAAGGACAAGGACATAAGATATAGTAGTCCTTAGCATGAGCTAATTCCAATATGAGAGGTGGCATTAGAACCTCGTGTAAAGAGGAGAGCACTGCAAGATAAATCCAATGAACTGATTAGTCAATAATAAATGCATCTATTAATATCATGATAAGTAGAGAAACCTAGTTTTAATGATTTATGGCATACTATGTCATTTTCTTTTAACAAGAACGGTTAAGGAGCATTTGTATTAAAAAAAGAACAGAAAATACAGAGATATGTAGAGGGATTGTTCCCAGAGGGAAACAATGTCCATGACCTCTTGGTCGTCTTTTACAAAATAGAGGTTGTCTCGAAATATCCCTAGATTGTGATAGCTATACCTTCTTACAAATTGCCCGAGCAAGAGAAGACAGAAACAAAACATATAAAAAAAATTTGTTTCGTTATCCAGAACCCAATTGTAAACAGAGCCTTCATCTTGTTTGTGATGCTGAAATTCAAAATTGCTCCTATTCTATAGACTAGAAAATATAGATAAACTGCCATAATATGCATAAGAAAATTATCAGCCATAGTATTTGAAAAGAGAGTATTGTTGGTTAAGAACTAGTAATTCTGAAGATAAGCCAGTTTAGCGACGGTGTTGAGCAGAAGGTCCAGGAACGCTTTCATGTGAGAGACCCTGCTGTATGTCGATGCCAGAACCTTTACTATCATGGAGACCTGGGATGCAACGGGCGATATATTCCCTCAGCCTGTCGATTTTCCCTTCAACATCTGTAATGTTCCGATTATTGTCCTCATTTTTGGAGTCGACGTTTGAAATGTTGGTAGCCACATAGTCCACTGTATCAGAAAGATTAGAGAGTCGCCCGTTCATCATATTGTTGTTATTTCTGATTTCAGAAATGGTAGCCTGGACTATGGTATACATTCTGGAAATAACCCGTTTCATTTCTGAATTTTCTGCCCTGAGAAGGCGAATTTGTTCTTCCAAGGTTTCCATTAAGCTTTGCGTTTCAGGGACTGAAATAGTGTTGGAGAAAGAGTGAGAAAAGGTAGAAGTCGGGCTAAGACCTTCCAAGGTTAGATAATTGAATTTTAACTGATCACTGAAGCTAGAAAGCGGCGAGGAAATTGGGCAGACACCAGAGCGGTCGAGCTCCTGCTTGGGGACAAGAGACTTGTTGCATAGTAGGCACTGAAGCGAGGGATGGAGGTCAGGAAGAGAGGAGCCAACACCCAGGGTGGATGTTAGAGCAAGGCCAAGGAATGAATCACCCATTACAGAATGGGGCTAAACTTTCGCAGAGTACCAGAGGAAGGCGGGAATGGAATGCGAAGTAAGAAGACAGGAATGAAAGAGCCCACCTGACGGAATTAAAACAAGTGTTCCAACCTGATGCGAGAAACGAGAATTCACAGCTATGTTCCATCAAGTGATAAATGAAGACGCAGGAAGGTTTGGGATAATGGTGCCACGTTTAGGGTGGTCGAGGAGACCCATGCATGAATTAAGGTCTAAGTTTAAAAAGATCTTAGGGGGGAAGGGAAGCCCGCAACGAGTCCAAGGTGAGTTAGGAAACTCAACCATGATTAAACAAGATAAATCAAGGAACCCAGCTACGCTCGTACTTGTCTTCATTGCAAACAATGTAACCATAGTCAAGTTGAACTCCCTTCTTCGCCATTTGATCCACAACGTGATTGTTTGTTCGGAGGATATGGAGGAGTTTGAAAGCATTAAAATCACTGAGGATATTTTTGAAGATATGATGCAGCTTGAGAGTAGGGGATTTATAATTCATGATGAGTTTTCGTGACTCTCTTATGACAAGAAGAGAATCATTGAAAACAATCATATCTTTAAATCCTAGGGAACTTGCTATCTCCAGACCCTTAATTAAGGCGAGCCAGTCTTCATAGTTGTTTGATTTCTTCCCCAGTTCCCAACCAAAATCTTTATGTATGTTCCCCCCAGGGTCAAAAATGACCCCTCCCGCACCTACCAACCTAGGGTTACCTTTAGAGGCACCATCGAAGAAGAGAATGTGACATCCTAGTTTTGTCCACCATCTATTGAAAGCTTTCGGGCTCATTCGAATCTACGAATTTAGAGAGTTTGGATTTTTAGGGGAGAAGATCCCCAAGAGGGGGGAGGGAAAGCAAAGGAAGTCATAGGTCCAAAAAATTTCTTCGACAGTCAAGGGTTCAATATGTAAGCGTCTTAATCCTTTTGAGAGCAAGGATTCAATCCATAATGCTTTTGTTGAATAAGAGAATCTGTTTGGGTTGGGGATCTAGTCTTAAAAAATACCTTTGTTTCTGGTTGTCCAGATCTTCCAGTAGATATACTTTGTGAGAGAGACCCAGGCTTTGGAGAAGTCAGGTTTTTCATAGAGTGGTCCTTGATAATAGTCTTTCTAGCAGGAAAAAAGGTCTTTCCAGTTTATTGGAAGAATAAGGTTAATTTGAAGCTCAATAAGAGATATGTGCCAAACCTCCCTGGAAAAGGAGCAATCCAGAAATAGATGCTCAAGAGTTTCTTCCGATTTTTTACAGAGAGTGCATCAAGAAGGTCCTTTGATTCCTCTTTTTTTTTTTAATTCTCAACAGTAAGAATTTTATGTTGCGCTAAAATCAACAAAAGGAGTTGATTTTAGGCAAGTTGTTCTTGCACCATACATTTGTCCACATAGCTTCTTTCATGTTGTTTTTTTTTATAGAGTTGTAGCCGACCTTTACTGAGTAAGTTCCAGTATTCCCCCAACATCTAGTTTCAACTAGATCACGATGAACCGGAGTTGAGCCTTGGAGAATCGTTTGAAGCACTGAATAATCTGAATTCAAATGCTCTGGGATTTCTAAGGTTTTCCAACCTGCCCATCTGTCATTATTGTGCCAATTAGAAATATCATATATAGTAGAGACATGTTGTTGGTCCATCCAGAGATTGAGGTTTCTGAAAAAATTCTAAGTGGAGCTTAGGAGACGAGGGACCAATGTTGTCTTCCCAAACTCGAATCTGCTTACCATTTCCAGGGGACCATCGGAGGCTGTTTTGAATGATGAAAGCGGCTTTATTGTATAATCTCCAAATTGGAGAGCCGTTATCGACAAAGGGTAGAGTATCTATGCATATTTTCCTTCTTCCTCTCAAGTATTTTTTCCTTAAAATATCCTTCCACCACGTTGTTTTCCCATAAACAATGTGCCATAAGATTTTGGCTCCCAGGGCAAGGTTCATCATTCCTAAGTCACAGATTCCAACTCCCCCACGGCATTTTGGGTTACAGACAATATCCCAGTTAATTTGGTGAAACTTCTTAGTACCGCTGGATTTTCCACCTTGCCCAAGGAAATTTCTTAGTTCCTTTGTAATATCCTGAGTTATCATTTTTGGAGTTAAAGAGATAGAACAGGAAAAAATGGGGAAAGTAGCAAGGATGGAGTTGATGAGAATGAGTTTACCAACAGGATTGATCCATCTTGCTCCCCAAGAAGAGACTTTTTTTTTAATCTTTTCAACCAATCCTTGCCAATCAGTAGATTTGTTTTTTCCCTTGTGGATAGGGACACCAAGATAATTGAAGGAGTTCCAATTTGTTTTTCCTTCATAACCTAGGGTTCTTGCTATCCTGATCATTGTTCTTTCCGGGTAGTTCCAACCATAGATCTTAGTTTTTAGAGCATTTACTTTTCCGTCTGAGGCTTTGAGACAGGTGGAGAGGAATTCCTTAAACCTTTCAGCAATGATAACTGAGGCCCCCCCAAGAAGGATTGTATCATCCGCAAACTGGGAATGATTAGCATCTTTGACTCCTCTAGCAATTTTTAGACCTTTGAGATCACCACTGTCTTGAAGGGACTGAAGTTTCCTGCTCAAAGCTTCTGCAACAAGAAGGTAAAGAAATGGAGAAAGAGGGCATCATTGTCGAAGTCCTTGAGAGGCTTGAAAGAAGCCAGTAGGTCTACCGTTAACAAGGGGGGCGATCGAGGGGTTGTTGATGCATGCTTTAATCCATCTGATAATCCTTTTAGAGAAACCCAATCTGAGCATAATCTCGAACAAGAAGAAATGATTGATCCTGTCAAAGGCATTATCCAGGTCTAGCTTGATTGCCATACCTTGTTGTTTATGTTCCAGACTGGAGTGGATGGCTTCTTGAACAATGATGATGTTATCCATGATTTGCCTACCAGCGATGAATCCTCCTTGAGTTTCCAAGATGATGTGTGCCATGATCTTTTTCATTCTGGTAGTCAGAATTTTGGTGAGGATTTTGTAGGAGGTGTTGCACAAGGAAATAGGTCAAAATCTCTCTATTGAGAGAAGATTTTTTTCTTTTGGAATCAAGGCCAGAAATGTGGAATTTGTAGCTCCATTGATTTTGTCTTTCTTTCTGGTCCAATTTAGCATCCTTCTTAAATCATCCTTGATGATGTCCCAAGTAGCACGGTAAAAATTGATCGTGAAGCCATCTGGTCCTGGAGCTTTGTCAAGGTGAAGAGTCCAGATTGCTTCAATGATTTCTTGTTCCGAAATAGGTTTCTCCAAATCTTCATTCTCTAAGACAGAGATGGAAGCAACAATACCTGAAAGAAGGTCTACTTGAGAGAAAGGGCCCGAGTCTCCACTGTCAGAGTATAGTTTACTGAAATGTTGGAAGGCTAGCGATTTGATAGCATCTTGTCCTGTGGTTCGTTGGTCGTTGCTATCCTTCAACTCCTTAATGAAGTTATAGCTCATTCTAGCCTTAGTCTGTTTATGGAAATAATCAGAATTTATGTCTCCCCCTTTTAACCAAAGTTGTCGAGATTTTATTCTCCACATCTCTTCCTCATGTCTGGCGGCTTTTAAGATTTCAAGATCCGGAGCTTTTTCAAGGGTGGTGGAAGCAAAATTGATGTCTTCATGTTCCATTTTAGAATGGAGATTAGCAAGACCTTCTTGGAGTTCCTTTTTAACAGAGGTAGGTTTAGAAAAAGAGGATTTGGCCCAGAGTTTCAAGGCAGCGCGAACTTCCCTAAGTTTGGATTCCCAGATAAAGCTGGGAGAACCAGAGAAGGTGGAGTACCAGGTCATTTGGATTATTTCTAAAGTCTTGACATTATGGAGCCAGATAGGATTAAATCTGAAGGGGATAGGGCCCAGATCAATGAGAGGGGAGAAGGAAAGGGAGATAGGTTTATGATCAGAGGTGGCAGAGGGGATAATGGATGAAATCAAAAGAAAGTCTTTTTGAAGAAAATAAGTACTTACCAGAAACCGGTCGAGTCTTGTAGCAATGTGACCAGGTCCAGTTCGCTTGTTGCTCCAGGTGTATTTTCCATTTTTTGGAATGGGATCCATTAGATCAGTCATCAGGTCTTTTAGCCTTTCACCAAAAGGGTCCCTGATGTTCGAGCCTCCTCTTTTTTCCAAGCTTGATTTCGTGGTGTTGAAGTCCCCTGTGATGATGGCCTCTTTCCCTTGCAATTCAATATTTAGAGGAGCTAAGGAATCCCAAAAGGCCAACTTATCTCTACATTGTATAGGTCCATACACATTACAAATGAAGATGGCATCTTGGTTGCTTTCGCTTTGTATTTCTACTAAAATCCAGTGAATATTTTCTTTTACAATTCTGATTTTGAAATTGTCTTGTCTGCAGAAAGTTGCAATTCCACCTGAGGCACCTCTTGAGCTGATGGCCTTTCCTGTGTTATTCTTCGAGAAGAGATTAGAAAGGCTCATAACCTCTTCTCTCATCATCTTAGTCTCTTGAAGTAGCAAGATGTCTGGTTTCTCGATTTTTAAGATATTTTTCAAAGCTTCCACTTTGATTGAGCCGCCCAAACCTCTGCAATTCCAAGAGACTATTTTCATTATTTCTTGGACGCTATAGATCCTTCTCGGGACCTGGTTTCCTTAAATCCACTAATAGATTTAGTGTTCTGTAGAATTTTTGTGTCTTCTATGCTTAGTTGCCTCCCAAGTTCTAGTTCTCTTTCCGTCTCTTGTTCTCGGTGCTATCTTTGGGATTTTCTTCCCCGTGTGGACAGGGGTGGACCTAAATCTGCTCAATCCTGAGTCTCTTGAGATGAAGAATGACCTGGAGTTATGGACATAGGGTTTACTCGGCTATGTTTAACCATTTTTTCCCACGTTCCTCCAGGTGAAGCCGTTCCATCTGGAATATTTTCTATAGTCTCTTCAACAAGTGAGGGTATCACAAAGGGTTGGATCCTGGTGGCTTACAGATCCACTTCCGTTGTAGGGTTTTCAGAATCTGAAATTTCTCCTTCTTCAGCATGTAGGGTGTCTAATTGGTTTCTAGTAGAGGCTCCCTTGTTTTCTATGGACTGTTCCTTGCCTTTTCCTAGTCAAGTTTCAGGATTGTTGTTATGGAGTAGGGTTTGATTTTTTCCCTCTCTTGATTTGTTTCCATCCTTCTTCTTGATTTTTCTCTGTGTCTTCCTGTGTAGATTTGGGGCAGTTCTTTACAAAGTGTCCATACTCATGACATTTTCTGCATTTGAAAGGGAGTTGCTCATAATCTACCTTTTGAAAGAATTCCCAGCCGTCCATGGAGAGATTTACTCCTTCTGGTAGGCCTTTCTCGAGGTCGACTTCCACACAGATCCTGGCGCAGGAGAAGAGTGGGCCTTTTGGTTCGGCTTTGTCAATGAATCTGCCGAAGGATTTTCCAATAGCTTGAAGAGATTCATCATTCCAACAGTGGAGGTACAGATGAGGATGGCGTACCCAAACTGGAACTGTTGAAGGGACATCTTTTTATGGATCGAAGGATAAGCTCTAGCGATTGAGGTATAGGCCTCTCGGACCCATGAAATAAGGGTCGCTTCTGAATATGAGATCCCTGTCATCCTTGTTTTCAAAGAGAAAGGTGAAAAAACCTTTTCCACAGAAACAATGTTGCAAACCTCCAAAAATGAGAGGCATCCAGTTCTTGGAAATCCAAGTCTCCATGGTTTTCGGTGATGCCCAGATCCCAAAAAATTGGTCAATGAGACCTCTTTCGCTCAAGGAAAGAGCTTTCATTCGTGAAGCTACGGACGTGATCTGGATTCTAGGCGCAGCGGCGCGCTTAACAAATGAGGAGGTTGGCGGATCCGTTGCAGGAAGGGGAGGGGTGGAGGAAACTAGAACTCTGAAGGAAAGGTCTAGGCAGTGTCGAAGCTCCTCTGGGGGAGGATCTGGAGGAGGAGAGGCCATGCGGCAGCCCTATCGAGCAACGGAGCAAACCCTAGCAGAGCCGAGTTGATTTTTCAGCTCCTAAAAACATTGTTCGACCAATGGCATACTGTGTCATTAATAAAAAAACTATTATTGAAATTTATTGCTTGATAGAACTACCTTGTTGTGGCTCAAAATGATTGTGGTTTACTAGAAATTTTTAATAAAGAAATATATATGAAAATCCCTAGCATATACAAGAGAAGAATTGTGTACTAGCTGGGGGTTTCGGGATCTTTCTCTAGCATTAAATGTGATATTGGATTCTTATTATTCATGCATACTAGTGAGTTTGTCTATAGTTGACTAATCCTGATGTTGGGTTGGAGCAGGTCTTTGGACCAGTCTTGGGATTCATGCACCATAATTGGACTGCGCGACAACTTAACCAATGGACCAAAGTGAGCAAAAGGTGGAAGTTAGTTAAGAGTAGTTGGGCATTTGTGTCCACTTTGCAATGGGCTCAGCCCATGTTGCGATGTATAAATATGTAAGGTGTTTACAATTTAAGGGTTATTGATGAATAGTTGTTGTTGGCTTGGTTTTGCAACCAAGATTGAGTGCTATGGGCACCTATCAACAAGTGATAGCAGTTTCAAATATTGAAAGCAAAGAACAATTATAAATCTGAATCTAAAATTAAACTAGCATGTGCATATAACAATAAACTTTGAAAAGATTGAAGAACAAGAACAAGAAATAAAATGAAAAATAACTTTTGTATTATGATACCTCAAATGGTGAGGATGTTGTGGTGTTGAGCAACTCCAAGGTGAGTAGCTCCAAGCTCCAATGGTCTCTTCTCCAAGCTTGCTACAATGGTCAAGAACTCATGAGAGATTTTGACAGCATGAGGATAGGATGATGGATGGATGGAAAGTGAGGAGCCCCTACCACCTTTTTATAGTTTTTGGTGGTGGGGAATACCATTATGGTTTTGAGGAAACCAATGGTATTGACCAACATGGTTTAGGTACCTTTTCCCTCCTTTTTCCTTTTTTGAATATTTTTAATATTTTTATTCTCTTTTTAATATTTTTAGGAATTCTGGACCCTTTTTGAGGGTTTTTTATGCTTTTTGAGGAAAAATATTCATTTTGAGTGGAAAAAGGGGTGTATTAAGGTCTTTTGGTGACCTTTTGATAGCTTTAGAGGCTCAAATGGTGAAAAAGTGGACAAATGGGTCATGTGAATAAGGAAATGAGCTAGTGAGCACTTTTTGGGTGTTAACAGATTGCCCCCTGATGTGTGAGGGCAGGAGCTCATCGTATGGCCGATAGACATCATAGTTCTTTTGTCTTTTTTCTGGGGTTTGGGGAAGAGAAGAGACCGTTTGGAGACTGGATCAACGGCCCTTGGAAGATGCAAAAACAAAAAATATTACATGGCCTCAATATGAATGAGGAATAATCTCTGATAATGGACGAGGCGGGCATACCCATGCTCGTATCAAGACATAACAATTAGTCCCAAGAAGGGGGACCTAAATAAGACATAAAAAATCTGCTGGTACATCATAATTGTCCAAAGGGGACACTATGTTGGGATGTACTCATGATCATAACATGACTGATCTCAATAACTGATACACTGGAATGAAGCGACAACCGTTCTGAATAAGGTCTCAGAAGGGTTGATGAACTGCTAAACCTGAAGGTGTCCAACATCTGTAGGGACTCAATTACTGTGAGTCATCTCTGAGAAGTACATGTAACTGTATACTCGAGGGAGTATAAAACTGGGGTACATCGGAATACTGTCGCCATGCGCAACCCGGATATCTATAGAAAAAATGTAACTGGTTGTTTCCATAGGTAGACTCTCAAATGTGGAAGAGTCAAGTGGTATCCGGGGTCTTCAATAAATAACTGAACGGACCAATACCCTGTGCGAGTCTCAATGATGCGATCAAGGTGTTGACGTCGAGCATGTGAGAAACAACCATTTGGAGAGGCGCTGAGGACTCTTCTCGAAATGATTCGTAGGCACTCATCATAAATGGTGATGAGTCCAATACACGGGGACCTCTAGGTCTATCCTCTGGAATAAATTTGGTTGTCATCAATAGAGGGAGACCAGCAACTAACAAGGCAATGATGTTTCCTTGATAGCAGCGCGAGGTGTAGAACTGAAGTGTGGTAATACTGATGGTAGGACTAACATACTTGTGGGGATGGGAAGTAACTGGGGTCATATAGTGGGTAGACTCAAACTTCCTTTATTCAGAGCATGATGACATGGTTGACCTGGCAGCGTAGGGAACTGACTTGTAGATGCGGGGATCATAGCTTTTAAGGACTGAAGGGTATGTATTAACTCTGGGGGGGGGGGGGACGATCTGATGGGTGCTATCGAGGGATTCTCAGGGTGACATACTGCAGAATACTCTGAACAAAGGCGACCAAAATGGGGAAGCTGCCATATGAGTAGACATGATTTGTTGTGGCGCCGAGAAGCACCAGTGGGTCCTTCTTCGTAGTTTTAATGAGCTCCAAGAAGGGATAAAAGTGTGCTCTAAAATGGTACTGTCCTGTGGATTTTGTGAGCCCAGGACTGTTCGTGCTCATAGGTGCTTTCATTTTTAAGGAGTTTGAAAACGATAAGAAGAGTCTGCAGTGGTTGTGAGTACCGTCATGTTGGTGTTTACGAGCCCAGGATGGTGATTGCTTATGGTCGCTTTCATGTTTAGAGTGTCTGAAAGCGGTAAGTGGACTCCATTGGTGTTCGTTTTCGTAAGTTAGTCTCCAAGGCCTAAAAAAACATAAAATGATGCAAATGGAGAACTCTTCTAGCCGATGTGAATAGAGTATTCCTTTTTCGTAATTAGTCTACAAGGTCCGGAAAAGGGCTAAACTTATACCAGGTAGACACCCTTTCAGATACGTTTAGCGAGCATGAAAGGAAGCAAGGTCTCTCGACGATCTTTTCATTGTTTTAGGAGTCAGAAAAGAGCTTAACAGAAACTCCCTAAGTGCCTTTTTCGTAAAAGGGATTGCTCGGCCCGAAAAAGGGGTAAAACTATACCGAACAAAAAGGGATTGATGAGAGCGAGAAAAGGTCTCAAGCATCGTCATGAGTGCGGAATACAGAATCCGGTGACATAACGATTGTCAAAAAGGGGCGACGGCCAATGTGGCATGCAAACCGAGGTGATGGGTGGTATTTTGAAAACATACCTGAAAATTATGGGGTGAAAGCGAGAAATGATCTCAAGCATCGTCACGAGCATGGAAAACTGCATCCGACGATATCAAACTTGTTAAAAACGGAGAACAACCGATGTGGCACGCAAATCGAGGCAACGAGGGGGCATGGGAAAAATGCCCAAAAAATCTGGGTGTGAGAGCGAGAAATGATCTCAAGCGTCATCATGAGCACGGAAAACTGAATCCGGCGATATAAGACTCGTAAAAAATGGACAACGGCCGATGTGGCACGCAAACAGAGGTGACAAGGGGGCATGGGAAAAATGCCCAAAAAATATGGGCGTGAGAGCGAGAAATGATCTCAAAGCATCATCACGGGCATGAAAATATGAATCCTGCGGTGCAAATGGTGTGAAAAATGGAGGTCATAAGGACTCCGGAATTGTCAAAGGAAATATCTAGGTTAAAAAATGGCTACAAATGAAGGTGGCCCCACCAAGCCAAGGATGTAGTGGTGGGGAGAAATGATGACCCGCGGGGGAGAAATACTTTGTGTATCAAATCAACTCGAATATACAAGTGACACGTGACCTCAAAAATGGTTGAGATCACAAATGTGAAAAAGTGAGCAGGGTTAATGACCTGCCCCCATATGATGTGCATGGGGTTTGTGATTGTGGATCACATATGTGTTGGTTTGAACGATGGGTTCATTGAGGTGTTGAGATAGAAGTGATGGGGTAGGGTCAAAATGATTGATCATGCCCCCTATCCCAGGTTCGAGGTAATCTATTATGTCCCCGAACTCAGAGGTGTCAATGCGGTGCAGATGCTGTCTTAGAGAGGGATCAAGAGGGCATTGACCAATTACTGGAGGGGGGGGTGTACCATGAGGCTGTGGGCCGTGGTGGCATACTGAAGTGATGATATGATGATGGGGGATTCCCCTTGTGGGGTGGATGCCCCCAGTATCTCCGACGAGAATCACGATGATGATGAGTAGGCAATGTTTTGGGCCTGCCCCCATGTTGTGGACATGTGGTTTCCTCGTCGATTTGAAAGGGTTGAACATGTGTGTCAAAGGGATGAATGGAAGGGGCCGACCGGACAGAGGGGTATCCAGTGGAAATCGTGTAAATGGTGTTAATTTCTTCCGAGGAGGAAGATGGTGGGGGATGAATTTCCTCAATGAGAAGAGGGATATCTCTAGGTCGACGTTATTCAACTCGTACAAGGCTGCTCTATAATCTGGGAGATCGGGGCAGTGGTGTGAATAATAGCCATAAATGTCGCATATCGCACAAGGGTGGTTAGTGCAGAGCGTTTTGTCACGAGGGTGAGGAGGTGGCTCAAGTCTTACCACTGGAATTCCGGTGTCGTCATCCAACATATTCATGTGTTCTTGGAGTGTCGGTAATTGTGGACATTGATGAGTGGCATGGCCTACGTCGTCACACAACGAACACTTAGGGGGAATGCGAATAGTGGAGGGGTTTTTAGCTACCTTAGGGGTTGCTGGGGGGGTGCGAGTTATGAGTCCAGTGTTATAAGTTGGTGGGCCTCTGCCCCCTGTGTTCCGTAACAGAGGTGGGGCGTTTCTGGATGTTGATGTCGCAGTCACTATTGGGGGTGGTCTGTTTTGCTGATGAGTGACCAGAGGGGGTGGGTGGCTGGTAATAGGGATAGGTTGTACCAGTTGTAAAATAACAGTCGGATTTGGCGGGGGGCTCGGAGCAGGTAAGTACCATACAGGTATCCCTAATGTTAAGCCAGGAAGGTTGAGTGTAGCCATTACAGGCGAACTGACAACTCCGAAAAATGGGAACAAGAACGAGATAGTGTGAATTGGCGTTGTGCCAATATGAGTAGGCACTGTGGGTGTTTGTGGTAGTGACGAAGGTTGCTGTGTGGTGTGCGACAGGGTGCACAAATACGATGTTTTTTTTATCGGTAAAGGTGGTGAGATCGATGGAAATGTGGAAGTCATAGGTGACTCGGTGTAGATTCCAGGACCAATTGACGACACAAATGATGTTGATGCGTTTTGAATGGTTTGTTCAATCATTGGTAGCACATTTTGAGGAGCTGCGGGGGCATTAGGATCATAATATGTGAGTTGATAGATCTTGATAATGCGTCCTTCATGTGGGAACATCATGAGGCGAAAAACAGATTAAGCCACTGCTTTCATTTTGTACATATAACTACGTCCAAGAAGGAGGTTGTAGTCGAGCTGGGCATTGATCACTTCGATGTCGATAAGGACTAATTTGCCGCCTAGTTCTACGGGTACGTTTGCTAAGAGGCCTTGTGGTTGAGCTGAGCGTCCGTCGTAAGCTCGTAATGCCGTGGTGGATGGTTGTAAAGCGGGGGGAGCCAAGCTTCTGCCACACCAGGGTGGACATAACGCAGGTGGAAGCTCCTTCATCGATGATGCATCGATGCACAACAAGGTTTCGAATGTTTACTGATACTTGGAAAGCCAAATTTGATGGCAATCGAGGTTCGGCTTGGTCTAATTCGAAAGCCATCATGTGTGTGTCGTCAAGGTCTACTCCTCCGATGGCGGATAGTAGTAGTTTTCGTTGTGCAGGGCATGTTTTCAGTACCTCTAAAGCAGACATAGCAGCGGCGGATTGTGCTAGGTCTTCCACGACGTTGTAATTGGATGCTGCACGAGCATTAGGATTGTTGTTAATCATTCGCAAAGGGATATGAGGGATTTTAGGTCCTCCTTCCAACGGCATATTTGGTATGCGTAGTGGTTGATTTGGTGGAAGGGAGGTGGATGCGTCAGTGGGAGGAGTTTCCGGGGGTGGGTCGTACTGATTCCTGCGAGTTTGGAGGTTGATGTCATTGGAAGACATCATCAATAAATGGTGTGTGCCTGGATCCGCATGTTGATAATCAGTTGTAGCATAGGTGATTTGCTACTGGGGTGCAGCAGATCCTTGTGGGGGATCCATAGAGCGAGTATTTACTACTCCCTGGTTTGGCAATGGGTTTTGTAGTATCATGGGTTGCGGTTGATTAAGTGGAGCTGGCTGTCCAGCGTGGCCCTGGCGTTGGGCATCGTCAGCCCAAAGTTTACGTGCTTTCTCTAAATGGGGGCAGTTATGAGTGTAGTGTCCATAGACTCCACATATAGAACATGGGTGGTTTGTTATCAGATTATTTTTTTTTGGCTGCTTGGGATGACGATCAAGATTCTGGTTGGGAGGAGCAGCATTGTTATTATTTGGAGGATTGGGAGGTGGTGGACCTTGATTATGTTGTTGGTTGTTGCCATGGTTACGTCCTCTTCCACGGTTTTGTTGTCCACCCTGGTTGCGTTGGTTGTTTTGGTGTTGGGGTTGATTGTGTTGTGTGTACACTTGCCCTTGAGCAGTGGGAGGATTTTGGGGTGCCTGCTGGGGTTGTTGGTAACCCTGAACTATTGGAGGTGTTGGGTTAGCTGTTGTAGCTTGCTGTGGGTAATACATTTGTTGTGCCGGGAAATGAATTGGGTTCTGGGTGGCCGGTTGGTTATAGTATGTGGGTGGTACATATGTCGATGGCGCTTGCCCATAGCAATGTTGTGGACAAGAGGGTCCATGAGTGTGATGAGTCTGATTCGTTGGAGCGTACGAAGTTGTCGCTCCAGAATTAGATGTAGCCCTAGAGCGGTCTGGGGCATTTATGGTGCTCACCATGCTAAAAGGTTTAATTTGCGGTGTGACTTGGCCGATAATACCATCAGCGGCATGTGATGCCCCCGGAGCGTCACCGCATGAAGAATCGCCTCGTGGGGCGTCTGGTATGATGGTGTAGAGATAGCCTGATTGGGCATAAATTAGGTCGAATTGCTGAGCTTTTAGGATAGCTTCTTCCTCTGACTGGGGTCGTTCGGAAGCGACGTCTTTTGCTATGAGGGGTAGGAGTGATTTAAGGAACCAGTCCAAAAATATACGGTCATCCAGTTTAATCTTACAGAGGCTACGACGCTTGCGCCACTCATGGATGTGGTCGGTGATGTGGGTAGCTGTGTTTTGTCTACAAGACAACAGTATTTCAACTCCTGCATCGTAATGTACAGGTAGCTGAAAAAACTGAAGGAAAGTGGAGGTGAGAGACGTAAAAGTATGGTGGGTCCCATGTGGTTGTTCGATGTACCACTTGGCTACAGAGCCAGTGAACGTTCGTTGCAACAGTCTTAGTCGAATGGAGTCATCCATTATGGAGTTAGATGAACACCATAGGTGAAAAGACATTATGTGGTTTTGGGGGTCCTCCCCAGGTTTTCCTTCAAACTTGGGGATGTCCGAGGGGAGCTTTGTAGGCATGGGTGGCCATGTAGGGTTGTGCCTGATAGGATCCTTGGTTATCCTGGCTAAGTCTGGTAAATTCAGACTAGTCATGTAAGGTAAACTATCAGATGGGTGTGGCGTAGTGACTGGGACATAACTATTCATGGTGGCATTATGTAGTGGTCCAGTAGCCCTAAGGGTATGCTAGGTATTGAAGGTATGTGTCCTCCAACCGTTGTGGTTTGGTATGGGCCAGCATTTCCAAGTGCAACATGGGTTACACCAGGGTTAGGAATAGTGCCAGGAATTCCTGGGATCTGGGTTGTGGTAATGACAGGTGGTGTGATTCCTATGTTTGGCATACCCATAATAGGAGGTAGTCCTGTGTTGGGCATACCTAAAGGTGGAGTGTCCACCATATTAGGCATGCCTAGAGGGTTTGTTGTTACCATGGATGGCACGGTAGTAGAAGGGTTTGTGGATGTATCTCCAATAGTACTGGTAAAACGTGGGTCGTATTGTGGTCCAGCCATGAGGTTGGTTGGTGATAATTCAGTAGGGTTTTCGGATTCAGCCTCAGAATCAGATGTGAAGTGAGGCGTGTCAGAATCGGATGACTGTATGTTTGGCTGATGACATGTCAAGTCAAGGGATAAGGCTCTACGTCGGTGACGTGTAGAGCCAAGTAGACTGAACTGAGGGGGTTCACCCTGAAGACGACGAGATCGTCTTAAATTCTCAATGGTGAGAAATTTTTTTATTTTTTTTTAAATTTCAGTGTAAGGTGGTGATGTAAAAAACTCGAAACCCTAATGCAACAATGAGTGCAAAAGGGGAGTGAAAAAATGAAGGCTCTTAGGCCAAAAATCAACCTCAAAAAGCACTTATTATAGCAGCTATGCTATAATAAGTGGAGGGATTCAACAAAATTGGTCAGAATACCAAAAGTCAAACAGTTTCTAGAAAAAACAGGTGTTACTAGACCAAAGGTGGGTAATGTATCATGCAAACACCTAACTAGAAGTATTGTGAGTCAACAAACGATATCCTTTGCAAGGTGATGAAATCCAAGTCAGACAATATAGAGTGTTGAATCAACAGCTAGATATCCCCCTATTGGGAGGGACACCGGGTAGACAATCCTAAAGAGTGGCAACTAGGATACCCCGTTCATGACACGTTCGGTTGGGTGAATCTGCAGTTTGGTTCTATCGCCGCTGTACACCAAGAGGGCGTACACCGAGAACTTCAAAAGGTATCCTTCGGTTACTGAATGGATTGCGGTATTCCACTCAGAATTCCGGAACCAGTCTGGCTACTTCAACCCTCCCAAGGGAGAGGCCTTCCCGATAAATTGGTTGATAACCGTGTCAAAATTATAAGGAATTTTGGTACCGTAGAGGACAACCACTATGTCTCAAATGTAATAATTGAGGGGTGTTATTGGAACACCTATCCCCCAATTCTACCTAACTACAAAATTCTTTTAAGTGCTCCCCAAGTGGGGTTAAAAGTTTGTTGAGTTTAAGGTAAATTTTAAGGCTCAGTTTAAATTATGTGGCAAAGTGGGTGCAAGTGTGGTATTTAAACTGAAATTGATTTGCCTCGCTTGGGCGATTGATTACAAATGAAAGAAAAGACGCTTCCAGTTTTGCAAAAAATAAAGGCATTTTTGAAATGTAAATGCTTGAAAAAACTATTCAAAAATAATGGATCTTTGAAATAATTTAAAGGGAAGCAAATAACATAAATATTTCAAGAAATAAATGGATCTCTTAAAAGTTGCTTGGGCAAATAAACAGTAAAACCTTGATCTAAATCAAATGCAGAAAAATCTCTCTTTCAATTACTGAAAATTTTTAAAAAGACTTTTAATGGAGCATTCTAAATAATAAAATATTTAATGTGGCTGTAAAAATGCAGAAAAATTAATGCTGTAAAATATGCTAAATGGGTAGAAAATACAGTAAAAAATAATTTTCAAAAAATTGGCCAAATTGAAAAAACTTGTATCGCGGGTTTCGGGAAAACAGCCGCGATGTGCAGCGCGGGTTTCGGCCACGCAGTCATGATGGGCAGCGCGAGTTTCGACCGCGAAGCCACGATGTGCAGCGCGGGTTTCGGTCACACAATCGCGATGTGCAGCGCGGCAAATGGTTGCGAAGCCGCGATGTGCAGCCCGTAAATTGGCCGCGAAGCCGCGGCGAGCCGCACAGAAATAAAGCCGCGAGGTCACGATGAGCCGCGCGACTGTTGGGCAAAAAACCACGAGGCGAAAGCCGAAAAATAGACGCCGAAAAACGAACCCAAAAATGGAAATTTCAGGCTGTTAATGGTAATTGAAGGGGCCAAGATCTAGAACAGCAATGGATCTGCTGTCTAGGATGGCAGATCTATGAATTAAACTGATTAAAACTAACAAAAACTAAGATCTAAAGCAAAAAACTGAGATCTAAGAATTCGAAGCCAGCGGAGTCGCCAAAAACTGTTGGCTTGGTTTTGCAACCAAGATTGAGTGTTATGGGCACCTATCAACAAGTGATAGCAGTTTCAAATATTGAAAGCAAAGAACAATTATAAATCTGAATCTAAAACTAAACTAGCATGTGCATATAACAATAAACTTTGAAAAGATTGAAGAACAAGAACAAGAAATAAAATGAAAAATAACTTTTGTATTATGATACCTCAAATGGTGAGGATGTTGTGGTGTTGAGTAGCTCCAAGGTGAGTAGCTCCAAGCTCCAATGGTCTCTTCTCCAAGCTTGTTACAATGTTCAAGAACTCATGAGAGATTTTGACAGCATGAGGATAGGATGATGGATGGATGGAAAGTGAGGAGCCCCTACCACCTTTTTATAGTTTTTGGTGGTGGGGAATACCATTATGGTTTTGAGGAAACCAATGGTATTGACCAACATGGTTTAGGTACATTTTCCCTCCTTTTTTCTTTTTTGAATATTTTTAATATTTTTATTCCCTTTTTAATTTATTTGGGAATTCTGGACCCTTTTTTAGGGTTTTTTATGTTTTTTGAGGAAAAATATTCATTTTGAGTGGAAAAAGGGGTGTATAAGGTCATTTGGTGACCTTTTGATGGCTTTAGAGGCTCAAATGGTGAAAAAGTGGACAAATGGGTCATGTGAATAAGGAAATGAGCTAGTGAGCATTTTTTGGGTGTTAACAGTTGTTCTTGGATTATTGTTGAATTGTCGTTTGTTCGCTCTTCAACAGTTGTTGTGGTTGTTGTCATAGTTGCTATTATGCTTTGTAATGTTGGGTAGTTTTGGGTCTATAATAGAGATTTGATGCACGATGCACATGTTTTGTAAGACTGTTGCAAAAGATAATGTTGAAGTAAACTTGTTCTAAAGCATATCGATTTTGTGTCTAATGTGATGGATGTTATGTTTCTTTCCCAAATGAATGTTATGTTTTTGCTATTGCTTTGAATGCATTACCTGTTATGATGAATATGTTATCTGGTCTACACATTAGATGAACGAATGTTAGAGTAGTAGAATAAATGTTTCTATCACTTAACCACTACGGAAGCTCGGTTCTTGTAGTCCTTGTAGATGTCTTGGGTGAGATGTCATCTACTAGCAGATGATGCCAAAAATTCTGATATCTAGGGTTTTTTTGGTGAATTTATATTGTAACTTGGGTATGCCCACTATGCACCAACAAATGGTTATGTTTTCGAGGCCATGATCTGTGATTGAAGGGAAGGTGGAGGTCAACTAATGGTTCTGTGGAGACCAACGAAGGAAGAGATAGAAGAGTGGTTGAAAGGGAAGGAATACGACTTTGCCAAAGAGCAGAACAAGAACCCTCAGATTAACAAAGAGCAGTGGTTACAAAAGTACATCTACATAGATCTGTATGAGATTTTCTTTTGTGAGTTCCCTATAATTCTAGTTGAGTGGTTGTTAAGGTTAGCCAAACATAACCCAACATTCTGCATTGTGAAACCAAGGAACTGGAGCCCTGAACTGATCCAACAGGTCAATATTGTAAGTAACATGATCTCATGCGCAGTAGAGTCTTGGTTGGATAGTGTATTGAAGGGTTATGTTACAGAGTTTTCTATAGACTCTATCCAATCATACAACGTCGTTGAGAGGGACTTATTTAAGGGCCCGCACGAAAGATACATGAATTCATTGTATGCGTGGATCAAGATTTTGTTGTGCAGCAAATGAACTATGGTATTGGAATCAGATCACCCTATCACCTAAGCGTCTTTGCGCGCATAGGGGAACTGGAGGTTGACCATAAAACAGTCTCAGTAAAAGAAGGAAAGAATGAATGAAGAGCGAATGAGCTGAGAATGTTGAGAAAAAAGGCTAGGCAATTATAGATGAGACTAGATTATTGTGTGATGGAAAAATATTTTGGAAAGATAGTAGGAAGACGACTGCGGCTGAGATAGAGGAGAAATGTAGTGAGTCTGAAGAAAGATACATCTACATAGGATTCTAGATCGAAGGAGTATCACATACAGAGAAGGAAAAATACCATTAGCTTAGTCCGACCGAAGAAGGTATCCATGTTCAAGCCAAGATTTGCGTTGAACCCACGACCCTATCTGCGTCTACAAAACTCGAGGTAAGAACTCAAAGTTTGTCACTTGCAACTAGTAATAGTAGTAAATGTAGCCAGACTAGTGGAAGTAGTGGGATGAATCCTAGTCAACCAACAGTACAAACTCATAATATTTCCCATAACACAATGGCGGGGGTAGACCCCACCTTGCGGATGCTTGTCTTCCAGGGAGTAAGGACAGACGATCCAGACTAGGATTTGTTTGTTTGTGAGGCGATATGGAAAGTAAAGCAAGTCTAGGATGATGCCACAAAGATTGTGCAGCTTGTGACCACCTTCAAGAATTGCACTTTCACTTGGTATATGAAGTATCAGAATACTACACAAGGCAAAACATTGCATGGCATAAAAAAGGATTTGATAAAGGAATTCAAGAAACCAAAATCTGAGTCGCAGTGCATTACAAAACTGAAAGAGATTAGACAGTCGCTATATGAATCAGTATGGGACTTTGATCATAGATTCAAATTACTGATGGACAAGCTAACATTCCCTGATGGACAAGCTAACATTCCAGATTCAGGGTGAGAAGCATAAGGAGTGGTTTATCGTAGGACCGTTGCCACATATACGTGGCCCATTGCCGCAGCAGAAAATCTTGCCATGAATTTGGAAGCTTCCCCTCTAGGAGAGAACGATGCAAGTATGGTTGAACTACAGTCACAACTAACAGCACCGATGACTCAATTGCAGGAGATTGTTAAGGGGAAGGAAAAGTGCAAAGAAATATGGTGCTCAACCTACAGAAAGGAAGGTCATCATAAGAACGAGTGTCCAAAATATAGAGATTACTTGGCTATGGGACCTCCAAACCATTTACCCAAGCCAGAGGGGTATGGTGCGAGATATGTAGAGGGAATCATCCCCCTACTACTTGTCCATTGCTATAGAAGTATGTGATCATTCCAAGAATATTTTTTGCAATTTTTGTAAATCGATGGGTAGTGATGAGAAGGATTATTGCGCACTGGATCTCATGAGAGAGTGCACTTTAGATGCATACAGATTCCAAGGGGAAATTGGACTGGAAGGGGCAACACAACAAAATAATGCCCTAAGGAATTATAATCAAGGAGGTTGAGGAGGATTTAGAGGCCGAGGCAGAGGAGGATTTGGCAGAGGTAGAGGACCAATCATTTGCTACAACTATGGGAAACAGGGACATTTTGTGCAGTATTGCTAGAACCCCTGTACAACATGACCATACTGTAGATAGTTGGACCATGCGATGGAAGATTGTCAATTACTAGTCGTGAAATGGTAGCAGAGAAGAAACTAGAATCAAAATCAAAATCAAAATCAGAACCAAAACCATAACTAGAACCAAAACCCAAACCAAAACCAAAATCAAAATGTGCAGATGATATCAACAAAAGAATGCAACGTTTAACCAAGGATAGAAACAGTTATGCATGGAGGAGCGCGAAAGGGGTCGATGTGATAGAGCAATAATTGCGAACAAGACAATGGGTTAGGAAAGCCTCCACTCCATCTCTTCATGTTTATGGATAAGGGCTTTTTTATTCTCTAATTATCTCAGATAAACTTTATCTTCTTTATCCAAAATATAGTCCTCATACTTTGATAAAATGTTCCTCATTTGTTCTTCGATCATAAATCATTCTTCTTTGTCTTTGTTTTTTTAACCTTAGTCCACATAATTACTTCTTATTTAAGGCATTTTAGCTTCCATATCAAGCTGTCCATAAGACTATATCCTTCAAGCATATGAAAAGACCTCCATCTCTCCCTAACCATACAACATAAATCCTCATTCAATAACCAAGAAATATTAAATTTTAATGGGTATTTCTTGCCCATATTTGACCCATCCAATTGAAGCATAATAGGGTGATGATCAGATAAGGTACATTTTTCCACGCAAGTCCAGAATTTCTGCAAAGAGTGGATCAAATTGGAGTTCATAAGGTAACGATCAAGACGCTTACAAATCCCAGCACTACCACAACGTCCATTTGACCAAGTAGGTTCCAATTTGACAGGTATAATGTCAATCAGACTATTCCTCATAAGCAGATTGGAGAAGAACTAAAAAAGAGAGTCAATTCGAGTAGAGGATCCCCATAATTTTGTAGGAGACAAAGTGAAGTTTAGGTCTCCTGCCACAATGAGATTGTTAACCCCCAATAAACCACTGGACTCCAAAGAATTCCAAAAGATACCATGATCCTTATAAGGACCATAACAATTCAATAAGGCAACATGTAGGTCAATATGCTTAAAGAAGCCCTCCATCAATAGCCCCCCTAAAGTTCTAAATGGTTTAAAATCTATGTACAAGGGATTCCAACATGACAATAAACCTCCTGAAAGACCACAAGAATCAATAGCACATAATTCCCACTCAGGAAGCATATTAAAGAAGACTTCAATACGCTGGTGCTCAAAGCACATAGTCTCTTGGATTAAAACAACAATAGGGTTAGTATATTTTATAAGTTTTGATAGGGCCCTAACCTTTTCATCCCTACCTAACCCCTGAACATTAAGAGATAAGATAGACACTAAGAACCCTCGTTGAAGGGAAACTCTGGTCCAAGGGCACAAGATTGTGTAGGATCAATATTAATAGGAGAGGATTATGAAACTTCATCCAATCTGACAGAAAGTGGTTTATACAGTGAATCAGGAGAGGAAACCCTCGCTTTCCCATTCTTATTCTTTCTATTGCGTATTGTCAAGTTTTGAAAAAATATAGACTGTGAAGGGGAAACCCCTAAATTTGTAGAAGGATTTTTGGAGTATACCCTCAAGGGAGCTTTATTGCAGGGAGATTGGTGGTCATTCAATTCCTTGAGGGTTATAGAACCTAACGTACATTTGGGGGCCAAAGAAGATTCGGTTGTGTCCAGTGAATCTGTATTAAAATTATCCTTATATGGCATAGTATTCTAACTTGTAGGTAAAGGAGGGTTTGAGCCATCAACCAACTGAGATTTTTTAGAAAAAAAATTAATGTTTTATCCCCAATCCTCGTCGAATTAGAAGACAAAATATATCCAGGCTTAGTATTAACCCCACCCAATTCACCATTAACACACAATCTTTTATTCAAATCATGTTCTACAGAGAGATAAAAATTCAATTCCTATTTTGACACTCCATCATAGGGGATAGGAGAGTCAAGAGTTAGCATACATGAATTATTTCCAAGGAAGTCCGATGGAGTTGCAGAAAGATTAGCCCCTTTGTCAAGTGCCCAAAAATTAGGAGAATTGTCACCTTAGTCCTCCCCCAACTCCTCCAAGTGAAACCCATAAATAAAATAAGGGCATTTTGCTTTGACATGACCTGTCTTTCGGTAGTAAAAACACATTAACGGAATGTGCATATAATCCAATTTCTGGTAGAAAACCCTATCTCCCCATTGAATCTCCAGTTATGCCGGGAGAGCCAAAGTGATATCCAATTCTACCAATAACGCGGACAACCTTTTTATCCATACCAAACATGTTATGTTTATCCACTCTAATTAATTTACCAATCGAATTGGCCAATCCCTCAAGCACGTTTTGTGTCCAGAGCTATAATGGAAACCCCGGAAGGAGGAGCCATAGGTGACGACAAGTCATCTTTTCTTTATCTTGATTAAAAGTCATGTGTCAGCACTTTAATACACTTGATCCACCCTTAATTATCCAAATAGAGTCTAAAATATGTAGAAGGTGTTCTGCACCAGGAAAAATAAAGCAAATCCATCCGTTTATGAGCATATTTATGCGAGGAGCATAGTCGTATAGCGGGATCCAAGTCTGGTTTACCCACTCCACAATTTCCATTATGGAAACCCTAGCCGACTCCAAATAGCCTACAACAGCACGCCTATATAGCACACCAACTATATCCAAGTTTACATGTGCCCTGAGCACAAATATTTGTAATCCCTCCCGTGCCTTATAAGATTTTAACCATCGCCGTGCTCGAGCCTTGTCACTCATGATTCAGCGTCCTAACTTCCCCTCTCTGATTCCATCCCGAGTTGAAATAATATAAGTAATCTCATGCTCAGGGTGTACAGTGTTCGCCTTAACCAGATCAATAAGACAACCCTGCCCCGTCCCATTCTCATTCAAACCACTGATCCTCAACCGAAAGGAAGCATAATAGTTCACATTTGTTTTGTTTTGTTTAGTTCCAACAACCGCCTCCATCAATAGTGACCAGTTGGTGGGGTGATCGACAGCCATCACCACCACAGAGAAAGTAGCGTGATGGTACCAGTCACAGATGTACACCAAGTAAGAGAGGTAAAATAGGGACTCGTTGATTGGCCACCAACAAATGAAACTTCCGCTAAATAGATATGTCAGGACATAAAGAAGAAAAACCTTGGATAGGAAAGTATCTATAGGAGATCTCTGGCCCCCCTACCAAAAAAAGACCACCAAAAAAGCTAGGAAAGGAAACTATGAGAACACTAGTTAGTTGAAACTAGAAAGAAACATCCATCAATTAGCCACCAAAAAACTAGGGTAGAATCTATGAAAAAACCTAGTTAGATGGATAAAAAAGGAAACATCCACCAAGGATAGTGGTAAAAATGGATATTTGTTTTGAAAACCCTAGGATAGAAAAATTATTGAAAAAAGTTGTAGTAAAAGGTAACTTACTTCCCACTTTTTTCTCTTGTTTGGTACTAGGCCAATCATGTAGATCAGCTGGACTCCAAGTTATTGTAGTAATTTCAGCACATTCTATCTAGAGTTGCAGAACAAATCCCTGTTACCAAACCCAACCCAGAGTTTCGCAGAGCCATTCTCCCTGCATTAAAAATGCAATATATCAACTTTATATATATCCTATAAATAAGAGTATGCACGTGGAAACTCAAAATTTTGAAAATTATATTATTACAAAGAAATTATAATCATTAAGAGCGATATATAATTAAATTGTAAATTCATATTCAACTTTGTTTATTTTTTATTTATTAATTATTAATTAACCATTAAAATTATATGTTGATTTGATTAATTGTATAAGATACAGATATCTCTATCCTTAAAGGGAAGATCACATTTCCATTTTCCATGCTTTTATATTTTCCTAATCACACTATTGTAGTTCCTTAAGTTAGGGTTGTAGTAGATTGAAACAATTAACTAGGTTGGCCTCATCTCATAGGGACATGATAATCGGTTTATTTTCTTGATTTGGAGAACTTAAATCATGTTTCCATCTCTCTCTATAATATGAATCTTCTGCCCGCGGGCGTGTATCTCAACTGGAAATTGAAGTGAAATAAAGGTCACAGTGTATATATAGGTTACGAGTTCAAATCACCCAGCCTTACCCATCCCCATGCTTGCGGGTTGTGTGGGTGCACCTAGGGGTATAGTGGTAGAGGACGAGAATCGACCCCATGTAATGCGAGTACATGTACTACCCTAGTTCTTGATTCCCCTAGTACAAAATAATAATAATAATAATATGAATTTTCCTGCTTTAAGATTGTTTGGGGGGAGGATTTGATCCATGAGTCATGATCACATCAATTTTATTTTCACACTTATGCAAAGATGGAACGAGGCCATTTGTCAAAGTAGCAGGATTGATAGTAGTGTAGGTCTTAATTGGATCCAAATAATGATTGACCAGTTTTGAATCTTTCCATCAAGAGGGATTTTGTTCTTCCCTTTAGAAACACATGAAATCTTTGCTCATGAACATGCGGTTCCCACATGTCCATGATCCAAACAGATTCTACATTGAAAGGGATGCGCTCATAATCCAAGGGTATTGTCCAACTATTATCCATGCTTACAACACAATCTAAGTTGAAAGGTGATGCAGTTGCATCTCTAACGAAATAACATGTATATGTGGGAATGTTAACTTTTTCCAAAGCAAAAATTGAGTTGTAGAGAGAATAGAATATGCTATGCAACAACATATTTTGAGTTTTTGTTTGAACACAAGTATAAGCTTCATCCTAATGTGGAAAATATGATGCCAGAGCATCTGATTTGTTGTTCCATAATGTGCAATAGAGTAGAATTGAAGTTAAGGTGTGTATATTTATTAAGGTGAGCAAGACTCTTATTAAAGCCTTTCAAGGTATGCAAGCTTAGAAGATGGTGTGTATTTCATTCACCAAAAATGTGTGTGTGTGTGTGTGTGTGTGTGTGTGTGTGTGTGTGTGTGAGAGAGAGAGAGAGAGAGAGAGAGAGAAGTATTAAAGGGAGGTATAGCTAGATGAAGGACATGAATAAACCTTGAGGGAGACTATGCAAATAAGCCACCCATGAATTTGATTATTGCTACCACATGGATATGAGAGTAGAAAAAACCAATGGAGGTAGACACAGAATTTGAATAGACTCTTAGCATGAAACAGTTATGAAGACAAGCGAATGGATTGATGATGAAATACCACAATTATAATGCAGTGGATTCACTATTGAGTTATTCTTGGTAGTTTAATAATTAGAATTTGAAGCAGTTGGCATTACTTGATAATTTGATTCCCTAATCTCTGTATAAAATGATAAGCTCATGAAAGAACAAGTACATAGGCTCTCCATTTATGCCCTTTGTCTTATGATTTCACTGAAAGTAGCGAGGTGCTCTACAACCTAGCATGGGGGAGATGTTGTCATGTAACGTAATGTTATGTTTTTTTAACTAAAACGAGTATTGTACTAAAAATAAAAAAAATTCGTAGCTGTGAACCAAATCGACAGGGTGCAGTATACAAGTTCCAGCAGCAACGAGATGTGTGACTATAGATATAGTCATTTGTAGAGATTACAATTTGATGGCCAATTTGGAATTCATCAACTGGAGGATAATTTGCTGCAATATGAATAAGACAGAGCAAAAGCTGAATGAGCTTATAAAAATTCTAAAAAGGATAAGAGAGTGCTAAGAGAGATCGATGTCTCTTATGAGCAAAAATAGAGCAGGGGCGTGATCAAATAAGTTGAATACATTCTGTTGTTTGCAAAGGTGAATAATTTCATGTAGCCAGAAGATCAGCGACTCAATTTAGGCATCCATGATGAATGATGGCATACATTCTGCAATGATCGATGGGAGGCGTTCTGCAATGATCAATGGAATACGTTCTGCAGTGAACGATCTACAATGATCGATGGAAGACAGTCTGCACTGATCGAAGAGCCATGAGGAAGTCTCGATTCCATGAAGATGTTCAATTTATGAATGATAGGTTGAGTGTGTGACAGAAGGGAATATCAAGTGTTGAGATAATGGAAAACCGAGTGGCCTGTTTCGCATATAATGCGCCAAGCTCATGGAATTTGATGGGGTTCACTATCACTGCTGGAGAGATTAAGAATCCCTTGGCTGAGTCTAGTGCCAGCATTTGCTTCAATATCAGCTTCATTGTTTAAATTTATTAAGATGTGGAAAGCACTGAACTGGGTAAAAGTACTCGAAATTTGCCGTATACGCTGGATGATTTGATTTAGAACTAGGTTGTTAATGTTAGGATTTGTATTGAGAGCTCTGATGATGATCGTAGAGTCTCTGAAAACTTGTAAATTGTCGATCTTATGTTCTTTGGCGATATGGCATCCTTTCAACAAGGCTAAGGCTTCTGCTATATTATTTGATCAGATGCTCAATCCCCATTTGTACTTCAATCTCATTGTTCCTTCACTTTTCTACAAGATTCCCTCAGCTCCTGCTACGCTAGGATTTTTCTTGGAAGCACCATCGAATTGTAAGTTGTCCATAGCCTGGTTATTTCTCCATTCTTGGAAATCGGGGTTAGTAAGTATGATTTGCCATGCTAGATGGTGTCGCGGTCGGAGCTCTTTACTCGAATTAGGGAGGGTGAATCCTATCCAGTTCATTTATTCTATGTTGAGAGTTGCATCAGTCTTGTATTTGGAGTTGTTGAGGCATTCGATCAGTAAACCTTTGGCTTGGCCCAGGATTTGTAATGGGGTGTAGTGCTTTTCTTGGAAAATGGCATTGTTTCTTGCGATCCATATTTTCCAGCAAGCATATTTGGGACTGTAGATCCAAATGTGGTGCCAGAGCTTCTTTGTGGAGAGGGGAGAAGGATAAGCGGATTTCCAATCCTTAAAGAGATGGGTGGTGGAGGTGAAGGGAGGCATGGGAATATTCAGATCAAGGAGCAAATGTTTCTAGACAACAAAAAGGCCCGTGGAATATTCAGATCAAGGAGCAAATGTTTCCAGACACCAAAAAGGCCCGTGGAATCCTCTCTTGTTGAGATTGTCGCCGGTGAGAACTTTGTAATGGATAAGAGTCCAAGTAAAGAAGATGATTTTAGGGAATCCAAATGGATCCCATACAAGTTTCCATAATTATTTTCTTGCATCATCATGAGTTTGAAGAGCTTTGTAACCAAGAATAGAGGTAGAAGAACCTGTGGGGCCCCAACCCCGTTCGTCTTTGTCCATAAGGTGCATGGGAGCACATCCTTTCAAGTTATCGATGAGTATGATTTTGGTAGACTCAAGATGGAGAGGGATGTCTGTAATTTTCCAGCTTTGCCAGTTGCCATGAACGTCCCAAGAACTGAATTCTTTTAGAGTCGTGATCCCATGTTGATTGAGCCAAGCTGCGATATTATGTAACTCATGGGTGCTTTGAAGTACTTCGTTGTCCATGATCTTATCCGTGAAGATGTCTATTTTCCTGCCATTTCCAGGTACCCAGTAGAGGCCTTTTGAAAAAAACTCCCAAGTTGCCTTGCATAGTGTCCAAATGCTGGAGCCTTTGGAAGATGGCTTTTGGTCTAGACATCTTAAATTGGTCCCGTGTAAATATTTCTTTCTAAGTACTTGACTGACTCGATGGCATTTATTGTGTAAAATTTGGCAGAGAAGTTTACCACCCAGTGCCAAGTTTGCATGGAGTGGATCGCGAATTTGAAGGCCTCCTGAGGATTTTGGCTACTTTATGGTCTCCCAATTCACTAAGTGGATTTTGTTTTCGTTATGTTTCCTGCCAGACCATAGAAAAACTCTCAATAATTTACTTATCTGATCTGCTACTCCTTTTGGAGCTAGGAGGATGGAGAATTGATAGATAGAAAGAGCAGAGAGGGCGGAGTTCACTAAGATCAGTTTTCCATCCTTGCTGAGCCAATGCCTTGCCCATCTTCTAATTCTGCTTTTTATTTTGTTTATCGTGTCGTCCCAATTTCCAGAATTTGAGTTGCCATCTGTGATTGGAAGGCCCAGATAAGTGAATTTGTCCTAGTGGTTGTGGACTTTGATGCCAAAGAATTCTGCTAATTTTGGCTGCAGCATTGTTGTTTAGATTCCAGCAGTAGGCAACACTTTTATGCAAGTTGATCTTGCCTCCGGATGCATTGCAGTACAGATTCAAGTTGCGCATGAATTTTCAAGCTATGATGGAGGAGGCTCCACCCAATAATAGTGAATCATCGACGAAAAGGGTATGATTGAGGGGGTGGGATTCAAGGGTCAAATGGAGGCCAGGTAGGGAGCCTGTGATCATTTCATGATTCAATTTTCGACTGAGTGAGTCTTCTAGGATGATGTACAGGAAGGAGGAGAGTGAGAAGCCTTGTCTAATGCCATGCGTGGCTTGGAAGAAATCAGTGGGGCAGCCATTAATTAAGGGAGCGATCCAAGGTTTGCTTATGCAAGCTGAGATCCAATTGATGAAGGTTTCTTCGAATCCAAAGCATGTCATAATTTTAAAGAGAAAAGAATGCTTGACGCAGCCAAATGCATTGGCCATATCAAGCTTGATTAACATACCTTTTTCCTTTCGATATTTGCTGGAGTGGATTGCTTCTTGTACAAGGATGACATTGTCAAGTGTTTTCCTCCCTTCCAGGAAGCCTCCTTGGTTGTCATAAATAATTTTGTTGAGTAAAGGCTTCATCCGAGTTTCAAGCATCTTGGACATGATTTTGTAGGAGGAGTTGCATAATGAAATCGGTCTGAATCTGTTGAAGGAGCTGGGATTAGTTTATTTTGGGATGAGGGACAAGAAGGTTCTTTTTTTTCCTTGGAAAAAAAGCGTAATTTCATTTCATTGAACAAAATTACATTCTGTATATGCACATCAAAAGTGCATTTCTTTTGCCTCGTTATCAAGGTATGAGTCTGTAACATAAGCTCTTTTAACAAAGCTTATACAAAATCTGTTGATGTATAATATCAGTTCCCCGAGCTTCATTGGTAACATAACATAGTTCAAATAACTGTCTAAAAATTCAGCTCCCCAAGCTTCAATTGTATCATAGCATAGTCAAAAAGAAAAACTACTCCAATAGTGTTTCCAGAAATAGATCAGAAATACAGTAAGATAAACAAAAAGATAACGGTCTGATGCAGAGAGTCAAGTTCCCTGCAGCGTAATGTGCATGTGTTCATTCTATAAACGGCCGATGATAGTACTCTTGAACAATGCCCTCCTGAATCTCTTTCACCTTCCAAATCCCCAGATCCAATTGCAGGCCCTCCTTGGAGGCTTTGTCCGCCTCCTGGTTGTTCTCCCTCTAAACATGACGGCATGAAAAATAGTCAAAAGATTGTTGAACAGCCCGGATATCCTGTAGAATATTAGTTAATCTTAAATTTATGCACTGTTGAGCCCCATTAATCCAGTTAATAAGATTCATGGAGTCCCCATAAATACATAGGTTTCGGCATCCATTTTCAATTGCAAAGATAAGGAGAAGTTTAAGGCTCATAAGTTCAGCATAGTTGTTGCCACCCAATCCCAGTCCCATAGTTAATTCAAAGGAATGTGAATCCGACAGAAAAAGCTTGGCCCCTCCCCCACAAAGATTGTTTTGAGTAGCACCATAAAAAAAACCCCATGGTTTAGACTGGTCGATCTCAACTGCCAAACCTCTCTCTATTTAGCTGCTCTAACATGTTGTGGAAAAGCAGTTAAAATGTCGCATGAAAGTGCAGCAGTAATCACCGAGGTACAAGCTTTATCATTAAAAATAAAATTATTACGCGCAAGCCAAATACCCCAGCACACGAGCAAAGGAAGAGCTTTCATCGATTTGAATATAGGCGACGAATTCCAAAATTCCCAAGCTTGCAGCACCGAAATACCATTCCATACACAGTTGAAGCCTTTAATGCGCGAACACTCATTCCAAACCTCCTGAGTATAAGAACAATGAAGAAAAAGGTGTGTAACAGTTTCCTCCTCTGATTTGCACAGGGGACACCAACCAGGACCCTGTTTATTCTTTTTTTGCAAGTTGTCCCACGTTGGTACCTTATTTTCCAAGACGTTCCACATGAAAAGTCGAGTTTTGGGAGGACTCTTAATCTTCCACAACTTCTTCCACCACCAAACTGGACCCCTATTGAAACCGTGAGCGTTGAGGTAGATATATCCGTTCTTTGGAGTATAATTAGCAAGAGGATCACCTTCCCAAATAAGCTTGTCTTCACGATCCCGCAAAATTACCTGAGAGTGATTAATGTCCACAAGAAATCTGGCAACAGCTTGCTGGTTAATAGCCGGTAGATCAAGTTCCTGAAGAGACCTCCATGACTGAACCCAAGGCCGCAATTACACCGGTTCAGCAAGTTGTGACAGATAAGTGATACCCCTTAACCTTAAAGCTTCCACCGTCCTCCTTGGAAATAAATGTCGGCCACCACATCCAATCCAGGGATCCTCTCCCACCCTGACTATTCTTCCATCACCAATGTTCCAAGCCAGATAATCCGCTATCGCCGGGAAAGAGGTGACCACAGCCTTCCAAATCACAGACCCGCCAACATGAGTCTTCCCCAGGTTTCTGACCCGGTCCTCCACAGTAGCCGGTGCAATATACTTATGAATAATCACCTTCGACCATAAACTATCAGTTTTAAGAATCTGCCATCCCCCTTTAGCTGCTAGCTCTTGAGAAAATAAGAAAATGTTCTTTAGCCCCCAACCTCCAAGAGATTTGGAAACAGCTATGCGCTGCCACCTAACCCAGGGTGATACAAAGTTATCATCTTTCCCATTCCACAAAAATCTAAAGCAGGTTCTCCGAGATGACTCCAAAATCCCTTTTGGGATCCAAGATAATGACATCCAGAAGACTGGGATCGCCTCCAAAACAGACTTAACCAATACCAACCTACCAACTCTCAACAACCATTTATGACTCCATACCTTGAGTCGTTTATTCAACTTCTCAAGTAGCCAGTTCCAGTCCCACTTCTTATAGGCATTAGGCTTCAGTTGAAAGCCCAGGTATTTTAGGCCATCGCCCACCTCCAAAAGGGTGAAGGGAAAATACCTAATAAAGGAGCGCAATTCCACTCCTCTCATCAAATTCACAGAAAGGGTAGACTTCCCAGCATTAATTTCCATCCCTGTTGCCAATGAAAAAGGATCCAAAATTCCCCGAAGAGTATCATCATCATGAACCGAACCAGTACAGAAGATGAGTACATCATCAACAAACAGGATGTGTGTAATAAAAAGATCTAGAGCCACCTGGATACCCTTCAAATTGCGAAGTCTTTTAGCCTCATGAAGAGCCTGGCTCAAACCCTCAGCAACCAGAAGAAAGAGTAATGGAGACAAAGAGCATCCTTGTCTCAGTCCTCTCCCAGCATGAAAAAAGGGGGAGGCCACCCCATTGATCAGAACAGAGAAGGAAATCGTAGTAATGCAGCTCATGATCCACCTGATAAAGCCAATACCAAAACCCAAATGAGTAAGTAGCATACGAAGGTAGAGCCAACTTACTTTGTCATACGCCTTGGATAGGTCAATTTTGAGTACAACCCCTTTTAGTTTCTTCGTTTTGATACTGTGCAGTCCTTCTTGTGCTACACCAATAGCCTCATGAATCTATCGCCCCTCCAAAAACCCAAACTGTTCACCGGAAATATGATGAGAAAGAATGCCTTTCAACCATCTTGCAATGATTTTAGAAACAACCTTGTAGACACAGTTGCATAGCGAAATAGGTCTGAATTCATTAAGTCAAGTAGGATTATCAGATTTTGGAATCAATGCAATGAAGGTAGAGTTGAAACTGGCAGGAATGCGGCCAGAAATGTGAGTATCCTCTACAATCTTGAGAAGATCAGCTCCCAAGAGATCATACAGCTCCAGGAAGAATTCAACCGACCAGCCATCCGGACCCGGACTTCTATCTTTTTGAAAGCTTTGTAGTGCAGCCTTGAGTTCCTCCTCAGAAATTTCTTCCATTAAAGCTTCATTATCCTCCTCCTCAACAAAGCAGGGAAATAGTTGAGCCACTCGGATCACCTTCGCAATATGTGCATGATTATTAGCCCCAAAAAGGGAATGGAAATGCTCCACCCCCACACGAGTCATCCCCTCAAATGAAGTCTGACGTTCCCCCACCAAATTGTCAAGGCTCCAAATAGTGTTAGCCGCTTTCCTACCTTTTGAATAGGCATGAAAAAATTTTGAACGTTCGTCCCCAGCCTCCAGCCAAGTAGCTCGGCTCTTCAGTCTCCAGGTCTCCTCTTTCTCCAGCAAGAGTGTGTTTCGTCGTCCCTCCAATCTTGCCAGTAGATCTCTTGACTCCTGAGACCCCATTCCCCCTCCATATTCATCATAGATTTTGACAAGATCCTCCTCGATCCGTTTAAGTTCAATATCCTCTATACCTTTCTTATCAAATGCCCAAGATTTAATAGGTCCTTTAACCCTCTTAAGGTTCACAGCAAATTGATGAGAGGCAGAGAGTGGAGTCCTGTAATTGAAAGGAACCCACAAAGAGGTTATCAACTTAGAAAAGGATTCATCTTTCAGCCACGTTTTGTTGAACTTCAGAGGTCCAGGAGGTTTGGGAGGACCACTTCGAAGTTCAAGAAAAATGGGAAAATGGTCAGAGCCACCCCCCATCCCCACCCACTGACGAATAAGAAAGAGTCTGTCCACTAGTGGTTCTGAAACCAAGAACCTGTCCAATCTCTTAGCCACCCTATTATCCCTAGCATGATTATTCCTCCAAGTTGGTTTAAGAATAATAGGATCAATGTCAATCAAATTTCTAGCAACAAGACGCTGAGAGAAGAAACCAGGCAAAATCTCTGTCCTGGCCCTAGGCCCCCACACTTCCGACATGCCAAGAGAAAAATTAAAATCACCACCCAGAATCACAGAATCCCCCCTGATCAGAGAGTTGTTTAGTAGCGAATCCCAGAAGGGGATCCGGTTCAAGTAAGGACCATAAATATTAAAAACAGTAAGGACTTCTCCTAAGTCTAGAGTACGAATCGTCAGCCCAAGTGTAGACTCCATCCCCCAAACATTGAGCTTCTTCACAACATGATTGTTCCATCCGATAGCCAAACCCCCAGATCTCCCATGAGCATCCAAAGTTTCAAAGGACCAACCACAAAGCCAACTTTCCAATCTCGCCTTCACCTCCACACCATCACCCAAAGTTTCTTGAAGTAATATAACATCTGGGTGCTCAAGAGTGACCACCCACATAAATGTTGATCTTTTAAAGGGATCAGCCAGACCCCGACAGTTGAGGGACATAACTTTCATTGGCGACCATTCTTGTGGGTGCGCACCACTCTAAGCGCCCGTTCAATAGACTGTTGTTTCCCATCCAAAAGATCCATCTTCGCTTTCGATTGTGCTTTAGAGATAAGAGACTTCCGTCCCCTTCCTTTCGACACTGGTTCCAAACCCTTTCCCAAACTCCCGGGAGAAAGTTTAATGGCAGAGCAAAGGAAATAACCAGAGTCAGATGACTCTGGAGGGGAAGGGGTAGAGGCTTCCTCCCGGAAATTCAACTCCGGGGCAGGGTCAAGGTCCAGGGAAAGTGGGACATCCTTCAAGGCTTCAGGGTCCAGGGAAAGAGGGATATCCATCAAGAATTCAGGGACAAATTCAAGGAGGAGAGGAGGCTTCTCAAATGGCTGGGGAGAGATATTTAAATTCTTCAAACTAGGGATAGGAAGGTGCTATTTGTGTAGCCACCGATTTTTTCCTTTGATTGAAAGTTCCTTATCATTCTCATGAAGTCTTTTTTGATGTACTTCCAGCATGCTTTGTAAAAATGCATAGAGAATCCGTCAAGACCCGGTGCTTTGTCAGATTCGAAGGAGTGAATTGTGTTGAGTACCTCTTGCTCAGTAAAAGGTTTGTGGATGTTAAAATTATCCTCCAGCGTGATGCTCATTGGGATGTGCTCCAGAAGCGCAAGCTCGTCATCTCCTTCAACAATGTCATCTTCAACGAATAGCTTGGAGAAGTGAATGTGAGCAGCATTTTTGATGTTAGTGCTTCCAGTGACGGTCATGCCATTCTCTGTTTTGATTTCAGTGATGTAGTTGGAGGAATGTATGACCTTGAATTGCTTGTGGAAGTAATTGGTGTTGTTATCACCTGCTTTGAGCCAAATGCTTCACGACTTCAACCTCCAGTATTCCTCTTTAGTTCGAAAAGCATGGTAGACGTTGGATTGATGTGTAACTTCTTCATGCAGTGTGATTGCTTCAACGGGATGATTTTCCATAGCGAATTGGATATCTTCTAGAGCACCCACATCAGTCTTTCTGGGATTTGCGGGGGCTAGGAAGTTGGATTTGGCCCAATTCTTAAGTGTGTGTTTGGTGTTTTTCAGTTTTTGTTCCCAAACGTAGCATGGGGAGCCAGAGATGGGGATTCTCCATGCATTTTCCAGAGTGTCCCAGAAGCTAGCATGATCAAGCCATTGGGGGCTCAACCTAAAGGGGATTGGGCCAAGATCCTCATTGTCATGAAAGTGGAGTTGGATGGGTTTATGATCTGAGGCTAGATTGGCCAGAATGTTGGAGGAGATGGTTTAGGTATCGGACAAGAGGCTGCTATGGACGAGGAATCTGTCTAGTCTGGCCATGATATTTCCCTTGCCAAGATGCTTATTGGACCAGGTATATTTCCCTTTTTTGGGTTTGATATTGATGAGGTCCCATGTTTGGAGAAGGGCTTCAACTTGAGGTTTGAAGAAATCTTTTCCAATGAGGCCACCTTTTTTTTCAGAACTGGAAAGGGTGATGTTCATATCACCGGCTAGTATGATGTTCTGAGGATCGTAAGCATCCAGAAAATCTTCAAGTAGACTCCAACAATCCTTTTTCTCGGAGTAAAGATTGGGTACGTACATGTTGAAGATAGCGATATGCTTGTTGCTCTGTAAGTGGGTGAGCTCAGTGTATATCCAGTGTTACGTAGCAAAGGAGTTGTGGAGATGGAATGTTTCGGAGGACCATAAGGTTGCCAGGCTGCCAGAGGCTCCTCTAGCGTTGATTGCGTAACCAATGTTTTTCTTCCATTTTTCTTTTCCAATAGCTAAGACTGTAGTATCATCGAGTTTGGTCTTCTAGAGTAATAGAAGATCAGGCATATCGATTCTTTGAAGATATTTTATTGCTTCAATCTTGTAGGGATTGCCTAAACCTCTACAGTTCCAAGAGACCAGCTTCATCATTTAGGATTGTAGATGGAGGAGGGTGTTCCTCCTACTAGGTCTCCATATTTCTTTCCTACTATTTTGGATTTTTCTGCTGAAAACCATATCTATTGTGGCTTGGGATCCTTGGACTTTCTTGTGCTCAACTTCTTCTTCCCTTAGGTCTTTGGTGGATTTTCGACCTGGATTTTTGGAATATTTGTCAATAGGTTCTTCCGAGGAGGAGGGGGAGTTGGGGGGTCTCACTTTAGTGATTTCAGCATAGGAGGGAGCATCTTTGATCAAGTTAGATATGTTGGGGCTAGGGGTATTCTGAGGCAGGGGGATCTTCGGATCTTCATGGACGAGAGGAGTTACTTGAGAGTCTTGTGGTTCGCGTATTTCTCCTTCTTCTTCAGCCTCAAGGATGTCATGGATCTCAGGTGTTTCTAGGGATTTGAATCTGTTCATGTTGTTCGAGGCCATCGGATAGTGGTGTTGTTGACCTTCTTTCTGTATATTTAGAATTTTTTAGTGGGGTTTCGTACCTGATTTGATATTTTTTTGGATGGTTGTCCATTGTTCTTTTTTCGCATCCGATTCTGGATCCGCAGGCTTCTTTTTGCATGATCTAGCGAAGTGGCCGTATTCGTGGCAGAACTTACACTTAAAGGGGATTTGTTCATAGTCGAGTTCTTAAATATGGGACCAATCTGCTACGGTAAGATTTATTGCTTCTGGGAGGCCGTGTTCCAGATCTACTTCAACGCAGATTCTCGCACGCGAGTATTGATCTTTTCGATCAGCTTTGTCGATGTATTTACCCAGGGCATTTCCTATAGCTTGTAGAGATTCTGTATTCCAGCAGTGGAGGGGTAGATGAGGGAGTCTCACCCAAACAGGGACTGCAGAGGGGATGTCGAGGGATGGATCGAAATTCGGAGTCCATTTGTTCATATAGAGTCCTTGTGGTCCCATGAAGTAGGGTCCGTTCCGGAAGATGAGCTCGCAGTCCTGTTTGCATTCGAAAATGAAGGCAAAGTATCCTTTACCCAGGAAGAAGGATTTAACATCTTCTGTGATAAGGGGTCTCCAATTTTTCTGGACCCAGTTTTCGGTAGACTTCGGGGAAGGCCAAAGGCCTGTGAATTGGCCGATCAATGCACGTTCTGACAGGTTGAGGGTTGTCTTACAGGGTAAATCAACCGGTAAAGCTACAGTCGAGATCTCGTCGAGTTTCTTCACAAAATTTTGTTGAGAATAAGAAAGAGGCTTCTTTCCATGAGCAGCTAAAAGTTTCAAGAAGTTAGCCATATCAGGGGGGGCTTTCTGCTCCCGAAGCCATTGGAGGCAGAGGGAGCAAGCCCTAGGTGAGGGACAATGGGGCAAACGGGGAGGGAATGAGAGGAGGAAATCCATAAGGGATTCCTTCGAGGCAGGAGAGGGGTCAACTCAGACAGCAGAGCAGGCGATTGGGAGGTGGGAGAGAAGCCAAGAGGGTTAGGGGCCTGCAGCCAGGAGAGCTGAGATTATCAGTCATGATCATGTTCAACGAACCGGGCTAAAAGCACGCAGCCAATCGCTGGCCAATGCATGCAGCCAATTGACTTAGCATAGTTCGTTCTCTTTTCACCTTGTAATTTCTGTAACGTAACGTTATGTTACAAAAACTAAAAAGTAATTAAAAAAATTGATGTCCGCTCATAAAATAAAAGAAATTAAAACCAAATAAAAAGTAATTAGAAAAATCCACGTCGGCTCATAAAATAAAAATTTAAAACCAAATAAAAAGTTATTTAAAAAGTCCATGATAGCTCATAAAATAAAATAAAAATAAAAACTAGCATAGATCCATCTTAAACACAAATTTATCAAGCACCAAGAGGGATTAAATTTCTTGAGGCATACATTTTTTATGGATGTGTAAAAAATTTAAGATTAAAAAAAATTATGCCTCAAAAAATTGGATCCCTCTCAGTACTTGATAAATCCGAATTTAAAATGGATCTAAACTAATATAACTAGATTTTGTATTAAAAAGTTGAGAGCCTATGACCTTTTATGATAATTCAATTCCCAAATCTTTGTATAAAATTATAAGCTCGTGAAAGAACAAATAGCCTAGGCTCTCCATTTTGTGGTAAGGGGTCGAGAGCCTATAACCATGTATGATGGAATGGAAGATTAGTAAGACGGAAAATCGAGAGCAATACACTTGCTTAGTTAGGTTTTTTCTTTTAATTGTAAATGGTTATAAAAAGTGAAAGTGTTGAAGCATTTATACTTATAATTTCAATTTATAATACAAATGTAACAATTTCTTCTTCTTTTTTATATTATGCACTAAGTTATAAGATATAAGATAATCTTGGGAATGAGATATTTGAGCTTGGTCACTTTGGAAGTCCCATTTAAAATACAACTTGTGTAAAGGTCCACCATAGTAAATAATATCTCAAAAATAGTAAGTAATTACCTTCATTTGTCACTTTGTCAACTTGTTTACATAGTAAAAATCGCATGTCAAAGGTGGGATTGTCAATTTCAAGATCCCCTATATCTGTTTGGATTTCTTGAACTTCCAAGTTGTTTACATCTGCTAATAACTTACCCTAATTTGAGATATATTTATGACTATCATGAATAATTTTTAACGAGAAAAACATTAAGAGATTTATTATAATTGTTGTGTATATGTAGTCATTTTTACTTTAGTTGTTTTATGGAAAATTATCACACCAAAGTTGTAATGCGTACTATCATTGTATTATGAATATTTCTTTTATAGATTCCGTAAATTAAGATTTAAGTAATATTTTAAAGTTTTCATTTTGGGATATCTTTTTCATGGAGGAATAAATAATTGTTTTAAGGAAAAAATATCACACCAAAGTTGTAGTGTGTATAATCATTGTATTATATATATATATATATATATATTTATTTATTTATTTATTTATTTATTTGATAAGTTAAGATTTAAGTAATTTTTAATAAAGAAAAGATGTTGATTATTATTTAAGTGCATTGTCTTATTTGATATTTGATAGAGGTTTGAAAAATGTCTCTATTATTATCGGAATGCGTTGTTTTGTACATGTTATTATTATTATTCAAATGCATTATTTATTTGAAAGGTGTGACAAAAGTTTTTTATTACTCTATTGTATTTTTTCCAAAATTTTGAGAAAGAGGTTTTTATAACGCTGTAAGGCGTTTTCTAAGTGGAAAAGAGTGTTTGAATTTCACATTTGTTTCGTTGTCAGTCGTTTAATCTTTAGTCTGCCTATCGTAATAAGCTTGCCTGTGTATTCAGGATGTCAAATCTAGTATGTCAAATTTTTTTAAAATATCATGTCAGTTCGATATATGATGGCAGGGCAAACCTTGGTGTTTTCTTCAACAACAACACATAAACAAGCGAGTGCTAACATGAAGGATAGGGGGCATTTGAAACCATCCATGCGTCTATGACATCCGTGTAGAAACTGTGACATCTTTCTGGTAATAATCTCACCATTTGTCCTTCCATGATCACATATAAGATTAAGTCACGTGAAACAGACCCAAAGAAGGCCAAATAAAGCTACCAACGAACATTTTACACTTCAAATTTGCTTGCATGGCACAGGTTTGCTGGTAGATAACATTTTTTTAACTTCATTTTGTTCATCCTCTGAGTTTGTTATGTATATAGTTGATTGCGGCTTCTCTTCATTGGGGCTAGAGCTAGCAGTATCAGCCATACCCAAAGTTGAGCGTTTTGGTTTGGTAGTTTGGTTTAGTTTCTGTTTGGGGTTTTAAAAAGTCGATGAATATCGTTCTGAAGATAATGGATCTGCTATAATTGATATTTACTCTTCATTAATGTAACTGCAATTTCTTGTGGTTACTGTATTGCAAAGTGGAAGCTTCTTCAAATGTTATTAAAACAATTGTAATTATACACTTATTGATATTTGGACTGTTTTTAGTCTTATTATTTCTATGAACAAGATCTAGGCATCAAATGTGAATGGCTACTAGAACTTGCATTGGTTTTGTGTTTCATTCTCGGAGTACTATGACCGTGAAGAGAATCAACAATGAAATGTGTAAATAGGTTGTGTTGGGATAATAGTTTGCATAGGGTTATAAATCTCTTTTTCGTCCATTCATAATCCAGAACATAATACTTATTTATATTGTTATCAAATATATTATGTACAGATCCCTAAGCAATTTAAACTATTGTTTGTTCTCGTTGGTGAAGTAGTGATTGTCGCACATCTTCTATAAAGCTCCCTAAGCAATTTAAACTATCGATTGATCATCCACTAAAGAAAAAAAAACTATCGATTGATTTTGTTGGTCAGGGTAGAATATTCTCATGGTTTAAAATGTTTTTGTGCAAGTGGGGTTGTGTTTTGAATATGTAAATGTAATTTTAGAAATTGAAATTTCTGAAAATCTTTGGAAATTTGAATGTTTTTACAAAATCATTGTCAAAATTTTGGAAATTTAAGAAGTAATAAGATTGACCAAGGTTTTTACACCTTAAGAAAACTATGAACCCTTCAAATTTTCTGAGAAGTTTAGACAAGGTATGGGAATATCCTAGCCATAACTAAAACACCCACCCAACATGGTATGGGAAGATCCCATGTGACTCCCATTCTCATCTTTGTTGGCATTGTTCACTCCATCAGCCTTCTTGTGTTGATTTAAGAAGTTCCTTTGTCATCAATACAACTCGTTTTTTCTTCTTCCGCTTATCTTCTTTGCCTCCATACGACAATATTGCAATACAATCTTTTGCTTAACAAAAAATAAATATGTCTCTTATATAAATATAACTTGGATGTAAACAATAACACTCATTCCACAATTATTAAAATTATAACTATATTTGAAGATAATATATATATAGACATTGATATTTTGGAGAGTATTGTGTTACGCGTATTAGAATAGAAAGGGTTTTATGTTTTTTGTAGATCTAGGCAATATAAGAATTAATTTGTGTTATTATACTTAGAAAGTGCATATACCATTCCGAAATGAGACATGGATGCAAGGGAGATTAATATTATTAGTAAAATTTGGTATGGCTCATGTGGTATCTTTTCATTTTCGTCGAGGTTCACTAGATTTTACTTCACCATCGAAAGTGGGAGGTTTGGCCTTCTGAAATTCCCCATGTGAGTTGTTATTGAAAGGTCTCTTCCTCCTATTCCCATAAGATGGATAACTTGAATTTTCAGTGGAGTCTTTAGAGGCAGATGACTCACTATCTCTAGAAACCCTTCTTGAGTTATGGGACCTCTTGTGAGAATGTGTACTTGAGTTAATCCCAATATTTTGCTCATTTCCTTAGGGTTTCTTATGGCGAATAAATAGAGCCAAATAAATAGACCACTAAAACACCCTACTAGCCTAAAGAAGAGACATAAAGCTTGTGCCTGGACCGAGAAAAATGCTTTTGCAAAGCTGAGAATCCTTACTCATATTCGTAGCTCAGGGATGCTGAAAGGAGTGGTTTCCAAGATCATCAACATCGCTAAGGCTTTTTTGCTTGATCTATCCCTCAAGAATCCTACAAACAACCATTGGAATAATCCCACCATCGCTACACATATGCAATGGAAGAGCCATAAGATTACATACATGTGAGTGGAAGGTGACGCATGGAAGAGAACCTAAAGCACGCGCTAGTGCTTCAACTTTCACCCTTAGCATTCAAACCATGTTAAGGCTCATGTCTAAGTTGTATCGCTATCTATCATCCATGCCACCATTTACAAGCTTAATGAGACCATCTGATGTCATGAAATATCTAGCATCTTCCATGAGGGAAACTATAAGGGAGCCACCATTGTTTAGGGTGGCCTCCATCTTTTTGATGAACCCCTTTGTCCAACCTAATTGCTTCATTTGCAAGATGGTCTACGATAGTACTATTCCATATTTTTATATGAAGGATATTAACTTCCTTAGCCTGGATCAGATGGCATAGAATCTTCTCGTAGGTTCTAAATAGACATATCCCTCTTTAATGGATTGTTTATTGATGAGGAGGGAGTCATCAAATACAAGGATTTTAGGGATTTTTAGGTTGCAAACCAATTCCAATCCCATATATAAGGTGTACAACTCTGCTTGATGAGACCAATTGATGTCATGAAATATCTAGCATCTTCCATGAGGGAAACTCTAAGGGAGCCACCTTTGTTTAGGGTGGCCTCCATCTTTTTGATGAACCCCTTTGTCCAACCTAATTGCTTCATTTACAAGATGGTCTACGATAGTACTATTCCACCTTTTGATATGAAGGATATTAACTTCCTTAACCTGGATCAAATGGCATAGAATCTTCTTGTAGGTTCTAAATAGACATATCCCTCTTTAATGAATTGTTTACTGATGAGGAGGGAGTCATCAAATACAAGGATTTTTGGGATTTGTAGGTTGCAAACCATTTCCAATCCCATATATAAGGTGTACAACTCTACTTGATTATTGGATTCCTTTCCTAATCCTAAGGAGTAAGTCGTTATCATGTGTCCATCAGGATCCAAGAATAGTCCTCTCCCTCCCCCTCACACCTACCACACCAACAATTATACACAAAATCTAGGAATCACGCTTCAAAATAATTCACTACTGAATAGTATGTGATGGTCTTCAAAATATATCCAATTGTATTGATATCTTTTTCTTGCCTGGCATGATCATGATATTTTTTATGTAAGTTTTGAAAAATATTTGTGTTATAAAATTATTTTAGAATTTTTTTTAAGTAACACGAACTTAACATCAACATTATGTGTATATATTTATGTTCTTTTGGATTAAAAAATACAATAGCACGCATATGCACGTTAAAAATCACATAATCTTCAAAATAATTAATAGTCCAACATTATTGGTAAAAGTAGTGACGATCTTCAAAATAATCTCCCCCCGCATTTGTATGTTCTACTTGCTTGGCCTAATTAGGATATTTCCCTAATAAAAAAATACTTTAACCTAATGAATTAGGGTTTCAACTTTGATAACGAGTACTAATCATGCAGTTTAGTGTAACACATCAACAATTACATTGCTTGAAATGTTTTCAATCTAATGGTACTCATATTTTAATGGATGAGTAAGACACTCCCCTTTAGAACCTATGTTTAAATACACAATAATAAATTAATCACGATAAGTGTTTCTAAAATATTAAGATGTATCAATCTTTTTTTTTTTTTTTTTTTTTTAAAGCAAAATAATTTTGAATAAGAAGTTATAGTTTTTTTGGAACTAAAAGTCAATAATGTCCATTCAACCACCAAGTGTTTCTAGCCTATAATTGTTATTTTTCACTATTTAGAATTGTTCTATCATTCATTTGAATTGGAAGGAAAGAAGATAGAATATGTGCTCCCAAAGCCTAAGTTTATTTGAAATCCCCCCCCACACGATGAAAACTTAGAATATTTGTTCTATCCTTCATTGGATTTGGGCAGGTGAGACTATAGGTTAATGCATAAGTTTTCTTCTCTCCCATAATGGATTATTATGGCGGCACACATTATTATTTAATGATGTCATGGGTATAACTCGGATGTGGGTGATGGAACTAGGAGCGACCTCTCGCTCCAATGGTTACATCAAGGGGGATGTTGATGGGTGACAACATGCATGCACCATCCATTTTAAGGCTATCCCACCGCTCGGATAAGTGGATAAATGTTGAGTATGCTAGAGTGTACACGCTCTGTGTTCATGAGTGTGAGGGAATGGTTATGGATAGAACCGCAACATCGAGGCAAGGAAAGTGGTTACATCCATGCTGTAACATACAATACACAATAATTGTCTTACTCAATTTGCAAGTAACTATGGATCAGTCATACAACGGCAATTTTTCTACTCTCATTTAGGTACAAGGGAGATTGCAATGTACTCATGTAAGGGATTCAGGACATGCCAAATTTAATATGGAGTCCCAGACAGTACTACAAATCTATTCTCAGCTCGTGCCTGATGGTTACAGTGATAATCATGGTAATGATCTTCCTACAGATCCACAAAATCAAGGATTTTTATGGCCTTTCCCATTATATAAACATGGTGGCTTCTCCACAATGCAATCTTGTCCCTCCATTCTGCATGGTAAGATAATATTTAAACTTCATAAGCTTGGAAATAAGGAAGGGATTAAGAGGGAGGCAAATATCTTTTGCCTAAACTTTCTATATCTTTAATGCCATCATTGATATGGATCCTCATGAGCGAGCTCATAGTTTGCAAGTACGCAACAAGTGTGGTCATCAGGATTTTGGGAAGCATGATGAAGATCCAACCTTCAACTTGGATGTCTCGACCCATATTGAGCAGGATATGGAGGCTATGAAATCCCTTGCACTTGAGGAGCAGGAGCAAGGCAACATAGTTTCTAGTCCACATTGGGTTGTCAAGACCACTCTTGCCTAGGTTCTGCTGGAAAAGGAAATGCAACGTGAGGAGGTTCAATGTGTTATCAACCGTTTCGGGACAATCTCGAGGAAATTCACTAACGTCTGGATGGGGTCATCAATGTTGTGGGCATGTTGTTCCAAATTGGACCAGGAGATGGTGAATCGGCCTCAGGGATTAGCGTTCAAGGCTCATCTAGTTATATTTAAGTGATACTAAGAATGGAATTTTGTAACTTGGCTTGGGATAGAGGTATTTTGTTTCGTATGGGTTCTAGTCTTAGTTCAATCTCTCACTCCTATAATAGATGGTATCTAGGAACCGTGATAGATGCAGGAGGTATATGGTTGATATACAATCTATTTGGTAACCTAGTTTCCCACCTGTGGGCTGGTATGTTTCATGTTTTTGTCTTAAATCTATAGAACTTCTGTTAAAACCTGATTGACTTGCCTCTCTATAGGTGTAGGACAGTTAACAATTTTGTATTGTGTTCTCTTTTTGTTAATAGAAGGATCCCATATAGCTTAAAAAAAACGATGCCATGGCTATAATAAGTTATATTTGCTTGGTTTAAAGACTAACTAGATTTCTAAACCTTTAAGAGTTTTTTTTAATTATACATTATAATTTATAACTAATTAAAAGTATTATTTATTAATATAAAAGTCTTTTTTTTTAATCTAGCTAAATTATAAAAAGTATGAAATATATTTTTTAAAATGTATGAATCCACTCAAACCATCAAATTTATAACATATAATATGAGATAAACAATATTGATTACATGTAGATGCAAGCCAAAAACACCCAATGGATAAAAAATATGATTTATTGATGAGTGACCTATGGAAGTTGGACTTCCAAATTTGTAAGCTATAATCCCAAACAATGGTGAGTTAATTTCACAAACAAGTCATAATTTTCCTTACTATGTCATAATTTACTAAACTCGATATTCCATGTTATATTAACATTAATTACCAAATTTGTGCAATTTAGTTGCTTGTCATTTTACAATAGGAAAGATTTTGGAGAGCACTTATACGATGCATACACTCCTTATACTATAAACAAGAGCCACGAGGTGGCAATGTCCTAGACATTGTCACTTGCTCTATTTGCATTGTAATTTATCTTTGCAAGAAAAACTAGAATATAATAAAAGCAAGTATTTTTTCTTGTTTGGCAATTTTGTAAACTTGTCCTTTAGTTATGTAACTTTGTCCTTTAGTTTTAGACAAAGTAGTACTAACCAATACCCATGTTAAAAACATACAAGGATAAATAATGCTACAACAATAAGGATATTGTAGTGCTAACCATACCCATGTTAAAGTTACTATCAACAATAAGGACAAAGTAGCGCTAACCATATTCATGTTAGAAACATACAACCGTAAATAATGCTACAACAATAAGGACAAAGTAGTGCTAACCATACCCATGTTAAAGTTACTATGTTGTAGCATTATTTATCGTTGTATGTTTGGGAAAATGATTGATGTTCAACATCACATCATCTAAATATTTGCATGTTTGTTAGGAACCCTTATAAGAATGAAGAATGTTGTTGTTGAATATGTGTAGAATTTCATCCCTAATTGCTCTACAATTGCAATGTAGAAGCTATTAAAGAGTATTTCAAAACTTATTGCTTTTCAAAGTCATTAAAACAAGTATTACTTAGATTATTGAATTAGTTATGAGTCGTCATTAAAACAAGGATTACTGTATAAACTATTCTATATGCACATCATAGTTATAGTTAAAAAATAAAGTAAAAAAAATCAGTTATACTACACAACATAGAAACACTTTCATAAAACTATTATTTCACATTCGAAAGGTTACATATAGGTGATATAGGTGATATAGGTGATAAGTGAAAAAAAATGAATGTAAAATACTAAGCATGTTGATTTCTAAATAGAAATAGATAAAGTAATAATAATATAAAGAACTTGTGTTTATTAAATTTGTTTCGAAAACACTCCTATGGCTATACATTGTTGAATATATGGAAAAACATGAGTAATAATTTTATATTCACTTCTCATTGACGAGATGTAATTGCCCTTGGTCCAACAAATCGTTATCATAATTAATATTTCAATGTTTTTATTATTAAGAATTAGTAAACTTAAGAAAAAAATTAATAAAAAAATAAAATTGAACAATAAAGTGTAATGTATAAAGTTATAGTTTATATTTTATAAAAAATAATCTTAGATTTTATAATAAAAATGAGTTTTATGTATATAAATGTAAAATAATATTTTTTCATAAAAAAAATTAAAATTATAAAGTTGTGATGTTAATACAACTGAAAATGAATATTTTTATAATTGTGCTATTTTTAATATAAATTTATTCAATTTCAAAAGTTAATTAATATTAAAAAAAATCATAAACTTGATTGAACTCAATTATTTAGAAAAAAAACATATATTACAAATTAATATTTTTATTAAAATTAAAAGTTAATTAATATTTCAACTTATAATAATATAATAAAACTTACCAAGATTATTATTACCTACTAGTAATCAAGTAAAGTTTTTTCTATTCGCGGAAAAAATAAAGTTTTTTCTAAATCATATCATCAGAAGGCACTTAATTCCAAAAGCAATATAAAAAGAGTAATTAAGTAAAGTTTTTTCTAAATTATATCATCACACAGCACTTAGTTCCAAAAGCAATAACGGCCCTATAATGGATAAAGTCGAAGCTCTATAATGAATAAAGTTGAAGAAAGATATTAGTGGCTTAGCAAGAATAGAATGTGGTCCCGAACCTACATGATTTACAACTGAACTAAATTGTATCAACTCTTAGAGAATAATCTCATGAGTAACGTTTTTTACTTTGAACATTATACTTTCCTGGTTGGGCTGAGATGCAAATGCAGAGTATGAAGATGGCTTCTTTGTTTCCTTTTGCTTGTACGATTGGGAGCTTGTTTATTTGCAGAGCAGAGTTAATTTTTTAGTTCTGAGTAGGGATCGGCAGCATAAAATCTGTCTCTTTGATTTTTTTTTACCCAATTTTGGGCTGAGTTTAGCTTTGTTTTGCTATATAGTGAAACATTTTGGAAAATAAGCTTCTATGCTTATTTGTAACGGAAGAAGACTTACAGCTACTTTCTAAACCTTATCGCCAATTTATAAACCTTTGTCAACCCCGAAACCAACGAATGTTAAAGGCGAAGGACATCAAATGCAACTGAACCAAAGTTTTTGTTGCAGAGCCTCTTTAAGAATTATAGGCCCTTCAATTAAATCAATGGGGCCGCTGTGAGAGAAGGAATGTATTATCCATGCAGTAACAAATGACTGAATGTTTTCTATTCTGACAATCAAATATGAAAAAAATGTCCATTCTCGTATTATTATATATTAACAATAAAAAATTACACTTCACTATTATCAAATGCACATGAAAATATTATCATTTATTTTCATATTAGCACTCGGAAATCCAGATGCCAACAAAGGGCATCATTAACCTGCTATTCTCCAATGTTATCCGTTAACCATATATTATATTATTCGGAAATCCAATACAATATTTCTCTCTCAACTATGTGAGAGAACCACAGAGTTCTGTCCTACGAAAGACAGATGTGCTGAATTTAAAATTGTAATTTGAACACATGTTCATATAACAAAATGAAAAATTGCATGAAGAATAGACGTGTCTGTTGTGTGTGTCTACTGTCTATGCTAGGTGGAGCTATATTTTTAATTCACGGTAGGCAATCGGCTTCAAAAATGCCTTGGCTCTTCAAACTATTAGTTGATATTCAACGAAGAGATAGGGACAAGAACCAGTTGAACGCTGAACTAAATGCAACAAAAGTGATTGCAAGTTACAAAGCCAAAGTACTACAAATTGCATAAACCGGAGAATTATCAAATCGTTAGAAGAGACAAATGAGCATTCCGCTTGAAGGTTGAAGAAGAACATGTCTGAGGGTATTCTCACTGACTAGGATGAAATCATATGAACTAGAGACTAAAAGTCTCTTCTATAAGCTCTAAGCTCTCACCGGAGCAAGAACCTCCATGGAAATTCTAGGGCGGTGCAGAGCAAGGCCATAGGGGAGAGATTAAATAAAAATATCCTCAGGAACATGAACTGCCATGCCCAGTGAGATTATGGCCATCATCGGGCCGAGCGGAACCAGGAAGTCAACTCTGCTGGAAGTCTTAGCCGGTAGATTCAAGCCCAACAGCGGCAGCAGCTCCATTCTGGTGAATTTGTGGCCCATGAACATTCGTCATTCGAGAAGGATATCTGGATATGTAATGCAGCATAGCGCCTTGTTCCCATTGCTAAGGGTGGAACAGACGCTCATATTCAATGCCCACCTCTAGCTCCTGGCCACTGTTCCGACAACCGAGAAGACGGGCTGGGTCAAGGCTCTTTTGAACGAGCTCGGCTTAGGGCACGTTTTGGGCTGAATCTCAAGAATTTTAAGACATCTTCCCTGTACTAATCAGAGATCAGGGATTCTTTTACCAGGCACTAATAATAAATCAACTATGTTCACAAGACTAAATCTGTTATGTGTGTACACATGGCTATAATCATAGGAATATGCATACTCACTGAATGCAACGCTGCTCTTCTGTTGATGAGTTCTGCACTAAACGATGGATTGGATCTGTTGCTTCTCTTTCAAATGCTGCTCTTTTGTTGCTGAGTGCTGCTCTTCTGTTGCTGAGTTCGGTGTTGTAGGATGATATTGGCTCTGTTAATGCTCTTTCAAATGCTTCTCTATTTCTGAGTTACAGTGCTAGATTTCTGATATTCCCATACATGTTTGAAAGAAAACTTCAAAGTCAAATGAATAGATGATGTGCATGCAAATCTAGGTTTTACATTTGCACAGCCCTCCAACACTTTGCTCGAGCAAGTTGAAGGCAATTCATTGCAGAAGGTGTAGATCATTTAATATGTGATCTTGTGTTTTAATGCATTCATATTCAAATCCATAGACACCGTTGCATTAGTACATGCTACATGCTGTAGGTCGAACACATGTTAGACTAGAACACATGCTAGGCTAGTACATGTTGCAGTTCAAGCATAAATGCAGTGGTTCAAGCATAAATGCAGAAGGTACATGCATGTCTGCCACCTACAGTTCAAGCATAAATGCAGTGGTTCAAACATAAATGCAGAAGGTACATGCATGTCCGGCACTTATGACGTCCGCCCGTCGCCGCCCCCTGGGAGGGTAAAACGAGGCGGACATCATCATATTTGCTCTAATCACATTAAAGATAAATATAATTTTTTAAAAACTTCTAATTGAAAATATCGGAATTCCAATGTTTTGACTATAGCTCAAGAGAAAATTCGAAGACATCAACCAAACCAATACCTCGACATGAAAAATAAATGTCTAGGACATAATAAGAGGCACCATTTTTAGTTATGAAAAACAACACAAAACAAGTAGTTGCATTCATTTTAAGAATGATATAACACTCTATCCACACATACATCATGCATAAACAAGCATATTCATCACATGAAGAAAATAAAATCATTCCACATTCATATGCAAGAGAATATTTATATTTTAACAAAGAAGATCCAAGCAATTGGTTGTGTAAGAGCGATTTTCCACCCAACTGTAGGTATAGGTTGTAGATACCACCCCCAAGTCGGGCTATGAAGCCACTAGGGCAAAGGAAACAATTACATGATTGTCTCTCTCAGCCCGAAACCCATTTTCTCTCATGCTTAGCCAAATTGCTCACCACTAAGAAATTACACTAGGGATCTCACTCAATCATCCCAACTATGGCACTCTCTTCTACTACCCCACACAATACAAGGAATGCATTTCCCTTCACTGCTCCACAGTTCCCTCAAGGAATCCAACCCTTATAGTGCTTACCAGTGTGTGCAAAAAGAGTCCAATATGTTGTATGTTGTTGGAGAAGCTCCCATAACACTAATTCATGGATTCTCAAGCATTCAGGAGCAACAAAACACAAAGGGTAAAGGTTCATATCTTACCCAACCTCTATGCTAGCTTACAACCATTCTCTTTTCTTTAATGTCTGCAATTTTTTTTCCAATTTGAATTTCTGGTTATTTCACAGTTTGGTATTGTAATGGAGAGAACAACATGAGAAAAACTCTATGCAGTGTATACAAATTTGCATGAGAAAATGGATGATAGACTCCAAAGGAGATGAGAAGATGGTGAAAAGACAACTGAGATAAGTTCTAACCATAGAATAAAGGACTCTTACAACTATCATAGAACTATATTCATCCCATACGTCCATAACTACATGAGAAGACTTTTCCCACCAACCTCACATGTGCATTCAATGATTGGATTTAATAGTCAAAAGGAATTAAATGGGATCGTTTAGGACACAAGGTAACAAAATGATCAATTCTAAGGTTGACACTTGGCAATAGAAGATTTAATCTCCCATAGGCCCTATAATATCTTGATTTTGACCCCATTGCATTAAAATGTAAATGATGTAATATTGTTATAAAATCGTGGTGAGTAGCTCAAGGCCAAGGCTCGCCATCGATTTAGATATGCATATGGTTTGCGTGCTAGCCAGGCACAATGGAATTGCAAATATCATGCAAATATGCATTTTAATAAAATACCCACAACTAGCTATACAATGCAATGCAACAAGAGATGGGGGCATGATTTTTACAAGGAATTGGGAGGGAAATATTCAAACCCTTGAAGCCAATCAAGTCAAGCCAAATGTCAATGAGAGAACCCGTAAACCCTCAACTACCCATGTTGACTTTTGTACCCAATCATTTATTTCTTCCAAGAGTTAGTTGAGGTAGTTAATGCCTTGGGGAATGGGGAGGTATGTCTGTCTAAATTCGAGTATGGGCAAGCCACCATTTTGGGGGAAAACGTTTTTGGCTTCTTTGGCAAGAAAAGAGCCATGAATTTCCTCCCCAATCCATTCTTCACCTAGGAGTTTGGCTCTCTCACGATTTTGGAGTTGGTTGGGCGTTTTCCTCCATGTTTTTGTTGTGGTTTCATTCATTTTTCTAGGTGGGAAGGGCGTTTTTGTAATGTATAATAGTGGGGAAGAGGGGAAATCGATTTGGGGGGGTTCCATAGAGGTCGTTTTTGGCCATCTGAATGCTCACATACTCGTGGGAGAAAGTTGTTTCTTCCTTGTGGTTGATTTCCTCTTCCCACAATCCGTTTTTGGTGTGCCCATAATTTGGGGAAAACCCATGGACCCTGTTTTGTAAATCCCTTTGTTGAAAATGTGTATCCATGCCCCATATTTGAGATTGTTGTGTGTGGAAGAGAATGTTGGGGTTGAGATGGGTATCCATTGCTTTGGCTGTGTATGAGCTTGAGTGTCCCCTTTCCTTGTAGGAATCATGCCCAGCTTGGGGGTGGCAATTGTGTTGAGAGATTGATGAACACAATTGGCCTATGGCTGGGTGGAACATTGTAGTTGCATAGCTAGTTGCTTGGGGCAGCTTCACAATAAAGATAAGTATTCTCTATGTGTTTTACTTCTGCACTGTTTTAATTAATTGATGACTGTTATTGATATGCTGGATGCATGTGAAATGTGTGTGGATAGTTAAATTCCATTGTGCATGTTTAGTTGATTATGCATCTGCACATACATGTTTTTAGTTATATGAATTGTCAATGATGAATGGGGCTGAGTTTTCGTAAAAGCCCCTGAATGTGAGTCATGTTCCCTTCCTTGCATTGGATCAACGGGAGGGGACGTGTCAGGCCCCCTTTCCTCTTCCCCTCTAGTGGAATCATAGCCCTTCTAGTGCTCTTTACACAACCACCTTGGACCATTTTATTAATTTCCAACATAATATTTACATAGATTTTGAGTTAGCATGCGAATCTAACCACATGGTCCATATAGAAATATTTACATTATACATGCCTAGCCATTCACTAGTTGGGCCTTGGCTTTGAGCTCAACACTAGGAATCCATACTAGCATATTTACATCATTTACATGAATTGATTTAATACATTCCAAGTCAAAATTGGGGTTATTACATTAAAAAAGGTCTAATTTGTTTTTCGAGGAGGACAACTTGTTTTTATCTTTCTTAGAGTCATGCTCTTTGAAATCCTGAAAGGCTTATATAATGCATACTTTGATTTCTTCCTAGAAATATTAATTGTAAATATTTTTTCTTTGGAAAAAGAAACAATCTATTTATACATATACTCTAATGAGAAGTAGATGTTCTTTTCATATAGAAAAATGGACTAAAGTAACACAAACTTTCCATCCACATGATGTGTATATATTTATGTTCTTTTGGATTGAGGAAATAATAAAAACTACACAATTATACGTAACTTTTTAGCCAGAATGAGTAGACAATTTTATATTAAAGATAGGTTGAGAAGATTCAACAATGTTTATAGCCTAGATATAGTCCAAAAATGATTCAAAACCAACTGGGAGTCAACACAACGAAACAACTTTTCATCATACATCCATAACCTAGTAGCTAAGAAATTTCCATAGAGACTGCTACTATAAACTCAAACAAACTTTCCTAGCAGTAAACAACAAGTAAAAAACATAAAGACTACAAAGACTTAAGAGAACATGTGGATGCTATGGCCTTATTTAGGTTATTGATCATCTTTGGAAATTTCTTTAGAGCTCAAGATCTCCATGACAACTATTGCAGGGTTCTGAACTGAGTCCTCCTTCACCCAGATAGATCCCATTGAATGGCCCTTTTGTGACTATGCAACATTGGGAAGCTCCATGATAATATTAAAATGCATTTTAGATTCACTAATCAACTTGTTGACCTTTTCCCCATGTTCCTTCACAGTATTATTCAGGTGCTCCTGCTTGATAGCTTGCTTAGCTATATGTGCATTTAAAATATCTATTGATCCCACATCAATTTGAGAATTCATATGCCTCATCATCTGTTGAAGTTTCCTAATTTCATGGAGATCCTCTCCACCATAAGAGCTCAAGTTAGAGTGATTGTCCATACCCACAAGCAAAGAGTTTCGAGGCAAATGAGTAGAACTTTCCCACAACAAATACCTTCGACCACCAATAGACAAAACACTAGAGATAGAGCCAAATAATTAGACCACTAAGACACCCTACTAGCCTGAAGAAGAGATAGAAAGCTTGCACCTAGACCGAGAAAAAATGCTTTTTCAGAGCTGAGAATCCTTACCCATACTCGTAGCTCGGGGATTCTAAAAGGAGTGGTTTCGAGGATCATCAACATCGCTAATCCTTTTTTGCTTGATCTATCCCTCCATAATCCTGCAAAAAACCATTCGAATAATCCCACCACCACTACACATCTGCAATGGAAGCGCCATAAGATTACATACATGCAAGTGGAAGGTAATGCATGGAAGAGAGAACCTAAAGCACTAGTGAGTGCTTCAACTCTCACCCTTAGCATTAAAACCATGTCAAGGTTCGTGCATGATTTGTATTACCATCTATCATCCATGCCACCATTTACAAGCTTGATTTGACCAATTGATGTTATGAAATATCTAACATATTCCATGAGGGAAACTCTAAAGGAGCCACCTTTGTTTAGGGTGGCCTCCATCTTTTTGAAGAACCCCTTTGTCCAACCTAATTGCTTCATTTTGCAAGATGGTATGTGATAGTACTATTCCACCTTTTTACATGAAGGATATTAACTTCCTTAACATGGATGAGATGGCATACAATCTTCTCGTAGATTTTGAATAGAACAGATCCCTCTTTAATGAATTATTTACCGATGAGGAGGGAGTCATCAAACACAAGGATTTTTGGGATTTGTAGGTTGCAAACCATTTCCAATCCCATATATAAGGTGTACAACTCAGCTTGATTATTGGATTCCTTTCCTAATCCTTAGGAGTAAGTAGTTATCATTTGTCCATCAGGATCCAAGAAGATCCCCCTCCCTCCCCCTCACGCCTACCACACCAACAATTATACACAAAACCTAGGAATCACACTTCAAAATAATTCACCGTTGAATAGTATGCGATGGTCTTCAAAATATATCTAGTTGTATCAATATCTTCTTCTTTCCTGGCGTGATCATGATATTTTTTACTAAGTTTTGAAAAATATCCGTGCTATAAAATTATTTTAGATATTTTTTAAGTAACATGAACTTAACATCAACATTATGTGTATATATCTATGTTCTTTTGGATTAAAAAATACAATAGCACGCATATGCACATTAAAAATCACATACAATTCAAAATGATTAATAGTCCAACATTATTGGTATTAGTGGCGACGATCTTCAAAATAATCTTCCCCTGCATCTATATGTTCTACTTGCTTGGCCTAATTAGGATATTTCCCAATAAAAAAATACTTTAATCTATTGAATTGTGGTTTCAACTTTGATAACAAATACTAATCATGCAGTTAGTGTAACACATCAACAATTACATTGCTTGAAATGTTTTCAATCTAATGGTACTCATATTTTAATCAATGAGTAAGACACTCTCCTTTAGAACCCATATTGAGCAGGCTATGGAAGCCCTTGCACTTGAGGAGAAGGAGCAAGGCAACGTAGTGGCTAATCCACATTGGGCTGTCAAGACCGCTCTTGCCCAGGTTTTGTTGTAAAAGGAAATGCAACGTGAGAAGGATCAACGTGTTATCAACCGTTTCGGGACAAACTTGAGGAAATTCACTAACGTCTGGATGAGGTCATCAATGTTGTGGGCGTGATGTTCCAAATTGGGCTGGGAGATGGTGAATCGGCCTCGGGGATTGGCGTTCAAGGCTCAACCAGTTCTATTTAAGTGGTACCATAAATGTATTTTTGTAACTTGGCTTGGGTTAGAGGTATTTTGTTCTGTATGGGTTATAGTCTTAGTCTAATCTCTCACTCGTATAATATATGTTATCTAGGAAGCGTGATAGATGCAGGAGATATATGGTTGATCTACAATCTATTTGGTAACCTGGTTTCCCACCCGTGGGAAGGTGTGTTTCATGTTTTTGTCTTAAATCTATATAACGTCTATTAAAACCTGATTGACCTGCCTCTCTACAAGGGTAGGACGATCAACCATTTTGTACTATGTTCTATTTTTGTTTATAGAAGCATCCCATATAGCTTTAAAAAAAATTGATGCCATGGCTATAATAAATTATATTTGCCTGGTTTAAAGACAGACTAGATTTCCAAATCTTTATGAGTTTTTTAATTAAAAATTATAATTATAATTAATTAAAAGTATGATTTATTAATATAAATGTATAATTTTTTTTAATCCAGCTAAATTACAAAAAGTATGATTTTTTTTTAAATGTATGGATCCACTCAAACCATCACATTTATAAAATATAATATGAGATAAGCAATATTGATTACATGTAGATGTAAGCCAAAAATACCCAATGAATTAAAAAAATGATTTATTGATGAGTGACCTATGGAAGTTGGATTTCCAAATTTGTAAGCTATAATCCCAAACATTGGTGAGTTGATTTCATAGATTAGTCATAATTTGCCCTCTTATGTCATAATTTACTAAACTTGATATTCCATGTTGTATTAACATTAATTACCAAATTTGTGTAGTTTAGTTGCTTGAATGCTTGTCATTTTACAATAGGAAAGACTTTGGAGAGCATAATTCTTATATGATGCATACACTCCTTATACTATAAATAAGAGGCACCATTTTTAGTTATGATAAACAATACAAAACCAGTAGTTGCATTCATTTCAACAATGACATAACACAAAACAATAAGGTGTATGCTTTAAGTGAAAAATAATTTAGAGTAGTCAAGTATTTGCATTGATTTCAACAATTATATAAAGCAAAATAATAGGATGCATTGATTTCAACAATTATATAAAGCAAAATAATATGATGCATTGATTTTAGTGACGATACATTGAAAACGGATTTAGAGAAATCATGTACTTATATTGATTTCAATGATGACATAACATAAAACAATAAGGTGTCTGAAACCATTTGAATTGAGCACTTAACGTAAAAGAGAAAGGGTTGACAACTAGGGTTTCCCTAGTCGCTAACCTGTAATTTTTTTCCAGATCTGGTCGTCGTCTTGGGAACTTTTGCTTATCCAAATCTAGATCCATTGTTTGGCACCCCTATTTCGATTTGCAAGTTTTTGATGCCCATAATCTAGTTGGGTTTTCATGTTGTGGATGCTCCACGATTGAACTACACTTTCTTCCTTCGTTGGAGTTGGTAACCATAAGATCCTGTCTATGCATAAGATCTTGTCTATGTGTCGGCTTAACCTGCCTCAGGACTATTAACAACCCAAGCCGCAAAATGGGAGAGGAGGATCCTTTAGAAATCAAAGCGTTAAATCCTTCATCAACACTCTCAATCCGTCCACATGAGCACAATGTTTTCATCGAAAATGTTAAGCAATTAGAGAACATTCCAAATTTAGAGATTTATTCTCAAGAGTCAAGATGAAAAGCCCTTTTAATGTCTGAAAGAGCTCTGATCGAGAAGTTCTTGGGCCTGGCCTAGACCTAGAGCTATCGAAGCATGGGTAGCTAAATAATGGTTCACTAAATTTCATAATCATGTATCTTTTTTGCTCCAAGTTGAGGGTACTTTGTTTTTCTTTTTCCAAATAAGGATGCCCAAGATTTGTTTTTTTACTCTGGACCATACTTCATGGGTTCTAAGGACCTGCATCTATCTTCATGGTCTCTAGATTTTAATCTAGAGCAAGAGATAACAATATTCAAGTGTGGGTTAGATTTCCTCATCTATCTTTATTTTTTTGGGATGACAACACTCTCGTAGATATTGGGAACAACATAGGAAGGCATATTGAAAAAGTAGAACCAAGAGGGAACTCTTTTTCTTGTGTTCTGATTTGTGTGGAAGTCAAACCTTAGATGGGTTTGTTAGAAGTTGTGCAAATTAATATAGAGGGGTGGTGTTACAAGCAACCCCTAGATTGTGAGAAAATTCCTTTTAAATGTAGTCGTTTCCATCTCTATGGGCAATTTTCCAATAAATGTCCTAAATTTCAGTAGGCAACTTCTCCACAGTCGAATATTGAGCAGGTTCATATGGATGCCATAATCATCCTAAAAAGGAACAACAAGCTTCTCCTAATCAAAAGGTAGGTTTTAAGTGGGTTTAGATAAGGCACCGAAGTTCTCAGTGTAAAGAAGATCGTCATTCAAAAGTATCGCATGATGAAGCCTCCAAATTGACCCAAAACAAATTTGAAGTCCTCGAAAATATAGAGGAAACGATGATGGGAACAATGACTGAAAACATGACAAGTTAAACTCCAACAAATTGATGATTCCTTCTAAACCCCAAGTGGATCTATATAAAGTGGCTTAAGAGGAACACACCAAAGAAGAAGAAGAGGATGAAGAAGTTGCAACAACTGAAGATGAGGAAGAAGAGGCAATAACAAAGGATGGGGAGGTTGAGGATGAAGATGTAGAGGAAGAAGGGGAAATAGAGTGACTCTGAGGAAGCACAACTTAACTCAGGAGAACCAACAAAGGATGATGAGGAGGTACCGGTTTATGGAAAAAACTCAACATCTCTTTCCTATGTTAAAGTTTTGAAGAAAATAAAGCAAGAAGAAAATGCAAGAATTGATATTGTCTTTGCCAAGCTAGTAAAAAAAGCCAACAACCATCTCCACCTCTCTCTCGAGGAAGGAAATCTAGCCAGGAAAAGCAGGAAAATGAGTATTCGATGCTTTTCTAACACTACAGGACAACACTTATGTTTTTCTTTTGTGTTTTATTATGCTTTCAGTTTGTTAAGATATATCCATGTTTTGAAGAATATGTAAGGAAAATAAGTAGCAAGAGAAAGTGGTGGATTCACTCCTCCCAAATCGTTGAAGGGAGGAAGATTGATGCAATAGTTTCTATCTTTTTTGGGAAATTTTGTACTTTTCAGTTGTTTGATTTAATGTATCCTTTTTAATACAAGCATCATCTACCCGTTCTAGTTTAAAAAAAAAAACATAAAGCAATAAGGTGCATTGATTTCAATAATGATATAGTGAAAAACGATTTGGAACAATCAAATAGTTACAACGATTTCAATGATGATATAATGCAAAACAATAGGGTGTGTTGATTTCACTATGTGAAATATGATTTAATGTATTAATTGAAGAAACAATACCAATAAAATTGACCCCGCGATTGATTTCAACACCGAATAGTGCAAATTATCAAGTAAAATGGCTTTAACAATAACACAGTGTAAACCCATTTCAAAATGCATATTATGATGCCGTGAAAGAGATTCTCAATAATAAGCTAAAGTCCACTGCTTTATTTGTTTGGGTGTGATCCCTTTGTTAGTATTTGCACATGTAAACAATTATACTATTAGATATAAGATACATGGAATGCATTAAAAGCAAAATCATGCAATAAAATGTAAATAGTATTATGAGAAAGAATTGAGGTTGGAGAAATAAATTATTGATATTGCAAAATAAGAGAGATATGATATGACCTTTAGTACAATATCTTGAGTTAAATGTTTAAATGGTTTTCAAAATCATCTTCTTTTCTCATATGATCGATATGGAAATAGGGGAAACCAAGCATGTGTGGGTAAATTAAAAGTGGAAGAAGACAAATTGAGATTAATGACTGTCTATTCTATATGTTATTTATTATACGTAGCATTGAACATTGTTATTTTACTTCTATTCATCTGAATTATCATGTAACTTTTGAAGTGGCTTTCTTGATAGTATACTCTAAATTTATACCATACTTAGTAAATTTCAAAGGATAGATTAATCTAAAACATATATATAGTAATAATAATGATCAACTAAAGTTCTGATACCGAGGAACCAACCTAGATCCATCTTAAATCTAGATCTTTGAAATAATGAAGGTATGAAAGCCCTCAAAGTGCAAACCTTTCCTCTAGTTTTGTATTCTAAAACATATTTGCATCTTAAGAGATTTGATCCTCTTGGTGCTTAGTTAAGATAAAATTAATTTGGATATTATGAAAAATTATCTAAACTATGTTTTAGTTATTATATATTAAAGATATTCTTACACAAACTTCATATAAAATATAAAATAGAGATTTTTTTTTTAAAAAAACAATTCCACTCTTTAAATCACAACTTAGCCTAGCACCAAATATCCTTAAATTACACAAAATACATATATTGCTTCCCTTCTTCATCGTTAAATCCATTATAGAAGAAGAAGAAGAAATTTTAAGGTCCACGAGGCTAAAAATAGCATATGAGACAAACCACTTCACATGCTGTTTTCTGCAACTCAATCCTTTGCCTATTCAACCTGATGATGAGTGCCCCCAATTTTTCCACGGTCCCCTTGTTGAATAAATTATCCCAAGATTTATCTGCCAAGACACTTGCATTCTGCTACTATCCTTAAAGGCTTTACAGTCTAAAATGGAATATTACTCGAAGTGCAGAAAATGCACACTCTTTCTTCCTAAGCTTCTTTTGGCCTTTTCCAAGAGTTAAACTCTTCAATATAATTCTTTTTCTTTCTCCCTAACTGACAATCAATTCCCTTCTTGCACCTTACCTTCTATTGAGAATTCCCAAAGCCAGACCCGTCCCAAAAGAATCAGTCTGGAGGGTACAATAATGTCGAAGATTGAGTATCTGTGCTACTTTAAATTTTGACCTGGAAAGTTAAGCATCATATTATCACGTGGCTACGTTCCTTTAAATCAATTATCACGTGGCATCGATCCCTCTCGCTCCGTTAATATTCGAAATCTAATCAGGAGATTTTATGCACGTCCGCGTCAATGCACACTTTGAGTGATGTTATATGTGTTTCATCTCCAGGCCCTCTAAAGAATTCATTCTAACTGTGTTGCGCCGGTTGGAGAGTAATGGAGTCTTCTACCTGCAGCTCGGCTATCTCGGCCTCCAACATTTTTGCCAAGGTATGTTGGTTCTACACTTTTGCTGATTGATATTCCATTCAACTATCCGGATATTTTAGTCCAAGTGCTTAAACCCTGAAGTTAAGATTTTGATATTGGGCCGTAAAAATATTTAAAATGTAAACAAATCGTTAAAACACCCGATCAAATTGTTTTCTTAGGTGTGTTTTTGTTTAGTTAATCACAAACGGGTTTACGTTTCTTTTACTCAGGGTGGGGGTACGAGTTGGAAGCTGCGGAGTTACAGTAGTTATTGTTGGAAACAATCGGTAAAAAGAAGCGTAAGATTTGAGGGCATTAGAGCCTCGGTAGCTGCATCTCCTCGGAAATTGGAATCCTCCAAACATGGGATGCAGAAAGCCGGTGAAGTTGTTCGTGTGGGGGTTCTTGGGGCCAGTGGCTACACTGGTTCAGAGGTACGAGGATTGTTTCAACTAAGTTTTCGGCCTCTCTTTCATTTTTTATTCTTGAAGTTATATAAATATTGTTTGACTGTAAAAAGAGTAAATACATGCTGCTGTTATGTGGCTGGTCTGAAACCAGACCAGCCATAAAATGGCAATACCAGTAGTCTTTAAAAACCAGTGTGTGAAACTCTTATAACTAACTAGCTTCTCTTGATATCTAAAATAACTATGATCAAAACTAAAGCTAACACAACCGGAGTTGAAATGAAGGTAACTATCTAAACAAATCAGGACAGTTGGCACCTCTGGTTCTGGATAGACTGGCTTCTTGAAGGCTGTGAAAGGCCCTTACTTGAAGATCATTTCTGTAGCGGTCTTAGCAAGCAGATTAAGTTTTGCATTCATACCAGAAATGGCTTTGGCTATCAGAAGGTACTTGCCATCCAATTGACGAATTTGTCCGGAACCTTGTCCATCTGCAGCAGCACTTCTTTTCTCTCCTCTCGGCTGTCCAGGAGAGTCTTCCCTAATAGAGTCTTCATTTGCCAATAGAGACTAACTGTTTTGGCATGTTTGGTATCCCTGGTTCTAGATGTGCTTGTTTCTGCTACCCAATGTCCAACATCCTGTTGAATATCTTCAGTGCTCATCTTGTCCTGCTCCCTCTTCGCCCAAGCCTCAACATCTTCGACCTTGTGTTGAATACTCAGTGGTAGGTGGTGTGTAAAGTTTAAACAACATCTTCGAGGTTTTGGCCTCCTTTAACACCCGAGGCATTTGGGTTTTGCTACCTCCTCTACCGCCTCCATGCCCTTTCCCCCTACTAACCATGGTTGTTGGCACCATCCTTTAACCCCTGCTATGAGAAATTGGTTTCCCTTGCCTGTTCGGGACCAGAGTACTATGGCTATCACCGACTTGGAGGTTCTCCTGAGTCCCATAAACTGGTCACACTCGACTCGGACTGATTGCTATCGACCTCAATTCCCGTGAGACCGAAGACAATTCTATCTTCTACTCTGTTAGGCTCTCCCCCGCGAGCAAGCTGTTTCCATAAGTCGACCGCTAAGATGGAGAGGAATTCAGACGATGTCTTACAATGATTTCCATTTCTATCCTTCTCAATCGCAGTCTTCTTCATTACATTATTACTGTCCTCATTCATCATTGGTGAAGAATTTGCACTGATTCCCATGATCACCAAAACAATCCTCATCATAACAGTCTGCTTTTGGTCCATAACCCACTGCTCCTTCCAGCGTCGCATCTTCCACCAGATCTGGTTAGCTACGGGGGCATGTGTTAAGCCACTCCCTCTGCTCACCTGTATTAACATCTGTCCCGTTGGGATGGCAAGGTGGCAGTCCTTCCTCTGCTGCATGTTTGGGGCTCAGATTGGCCTCTGATTCCGTCCCTGCCACTTGATACAGGGGAAAGTTATATATATATATGTATATATATATATATATGCATAAAAATCTGACATCCTTCGTGCACTTCAAACTAAAGTTAAAAATTACAATTCTTTCCTTTCCTAGTTTATAAGTGTTTTTTAATCTACAACATGCATTCTCCAAATCTGGAAACTTAACAATGCAATGCAGCTGGCTTACAGAACTCTAGAAAGATGCTTCTATCTTCTGTTCATAGTTTACAACTTTACACACATATATATGCTCAACTGGTCTTTTGATCTGTTTTTTTTCCCAGTTTTTGTTCGGTTGCAATCCGGTTCCGGGTCCTAGGGTCAGTCGGTTCAACCATCGATCCAGTTCTGATAACATTTGTCTGGACGATATCCAAGAGATCATTCTCTTCCAATAGAAGAGTTACCCTTACTTTCCATGATAGGAAATTCAACGCACCTTCCAATTTGTCCTTGAACCTAAGGCTAGTTGATGCCATCTATGAGCTTTAACACACAAACTTCCAAATCTGAGAAGCACTAACTCTCAAACCCTCTAATTGCTGGTCTTGGTTCTCCGTAGTTGGTTTCGACAGTTGATCTATTGTCGTAAACTCTTTGGATCCTCTCAATTAGAGAAGCTTTAATACCATGTGAAAATTCGAAACCCTAGGTGACTACTGTTCTTATGTTCTATATCAAACTAGTCTTTTTTTAACTGCAGAAATATAATTCTTCATATAGCAACAACCACACAATAGTTGGGAAGTAAATAGCAAAAGTGTAAAAAACAATTACACACACAGGGAATTTCTCCCTCAAATAAGCTTATCATTAACTTCTAAGTCACAGGGTTTGTTGAATTTGAACCTTAAAGTTCGAAATTCGAGGAACCAGAAAAATTGAAATCGTTGAGGTTTGCTAATGGAGTTCGTGGGTTTAATTGTATGGCGTGGTTTTGAGGTGCGGAAAGCCTGTTTTTTATTCTATTTTTTATCTTCTTTTTATTTTCTGTTATTAAGAAATCAAAGAGAAAATAGCACAAGATTTTCATCGATGGCATGGGTCGACTGTGGTTGGTGTGCCAACAAATATTCCTTTCCATTGACGACAATGGGTAGATTTTGGTTGGTGTGTTGACGAGTATTTCTTTGTGTTCGTGAAATTCCGGGGACATTTAAATTATTTTCTTAGAATGAAGGACGTAATGGTTCGTAATACCAACTTCATGTGTAAAGTTGTGGAGACCCCCATTATTGAATATCTCGATTGTGTAAATAAACAATGAAGGATAACAATATTGTGTGCAGAACAGTTGTTGGCAGCAACGAGTATTCTGTTGTTCGTTCCACTGTGTCGGTGGGTATGTTGGTGACGCTTGACAGTGTTTTAATTTGTAAAATGTGCTTGTTGAATAGGTTTGAAATCAGCCTGTAGGATAGTTGATAGGTATAAGCTTATCTATATATTAATTACATAGATTACATATTTTATGTTAATTTTTCATATATTATATATTAAATATATAGGTATAATGTTATAAAGTGTTATATATTAATTATAAAAATATAGTTGGTATGTTAAAACTTAATATCTTATAAAATATTTATATTTCGAAAATATGTATATAGTCAAACTTAATGTCGAATCTTATTCGAACTTCATTGAAAATTTCAAATTTGAATTGAACTTTATCCTTGTCAAACTTGAACTTGAACCCGAACCATGTAACTTAGATTAACTTAATCAATACAAGGAAACCTCCACAGTCCACTTGAAACCAGCAGCTACACGGTAAACAAATCACCCTTGAACTGAGTTGTATGACTTGTTGAGAAGGTATATCCTGCACATGAAAAGGAATAATAGTTGTACGACTACTATACAGATTTGTATAGATTGTATGGATCTGTACCATACAAATTGTACTTTGACCTGCTTGTTGCTAGTTGATCCTCTTTCCTTTGCTGCTGCTTTCTTTCCTTCAGTCGCTTAACCTATTCACTGTTCAACTGTTTGACAAAAACTATTGTCTAAATACTCTATCTTGACTTGCCTTTACACTTGATTTGAAACCCTAATCTTCCAAAACCCTAATCTCATTGTGCGATGTACGATTGATATTAATATAAATCACTAATGTATAAATACACTTTATTATACTCAATCAGCTAAATATAAGACTTTCACTTTATTCCTAAAGTGAATTACAAAATAGAATTAACTCGAACTACTTCTGACATGTTCACATTGAACTTGTGCAAAAGTTCTTGTTCGAGCTACATTCTTCAACATTGTAGGCTTTGACAATCATTGTTGCATAACTACAAGCTAGCATGAATATGATTTCCTCTGGATACAATATTGGCCTTCATTAACCTAATTCCTCCTCCAACAATCCACCATTGTTAAACTTGGAATCCTCATTGAAAGTGGAGAGCAAGGTGGGGATACCTCCTTACCTATGTTGCACGAAACTCCTAAAATGCCCACGCATTGGTATAGAAAACTTGTGGAAACTTGGAAACTTTTGGGAAACCCCCAAGGGCCCATGACTGGCTTGAGACCCATGGGAAGTCTAAAAAACCTTAGTATATGGAAAATGAAAACAAATTAACCTCTAACTCGTATCTAAAAATACCTACAAATTAACCTATCGTTCTTATTTTATTGTAAGATAATGTGTTATTAAAAAAACTATATATATAAATATATATATGATGTTTCCCCTAGTGTACCCATTTTTTTTTTTGGGGGGGGGTCATGTTTCCAAGCATTCCCGTTTCCAAAACTTGTACACGTTTCTTGCAACTTAGCTCCTTACAATGGCTAGATGGATGTGCTCAAATTAGATATTTGGCTGAGGCAACTTGACTTGTATTATGATGTGCAAGAACACTTAGATAAGCAGAAGGTTGCTTTTGCAAAGCTATGTATGAGAAGATAAGCTTTACTTTGGTGGGAGAATTTGTGTGAGCCAAAGTAGACACTTGATGTAGCATATGCAAGTTATGAAAGCTAATTAATAAATTGAAAGTTGCAACTGAAAATCACCCTACGTGGTTAAAGACAATTCAATCTATTAATAGCAACAAAGCATAAGCATTCACACATTCATCCTCAAAGATTTTCAAAGTAGAATGGTCTACCCTATAAATATTAATTAATGGCCAATAACAAAGATCGATACAATGCAAGATTACAACACGATATACAGTGGGTACCATTGTAAGTATGCCTACATTCCAAAATGACATGCAATATTTGTTTCTACCATTAGATATCCTTTCTCTCCATGGAATCTATCTCAGCACGCCTTTCTATAGAGGCCAATGGTGGTTAGTAGTTGACATAGGTGGTTACAACCTATTGTGGATATTTGAAAATATGTGCTTAACACAAATTCAGAAATTTCACCGAAGTTTTGCATATCTATTTCTAGTGAACTTCGTGGAAATTTGTAGAGTTTTAATGCAAAACAAAATTTTTACCTTTTGGTTTCCCAGATCTTGACCCTGTAAATTACAGCCTTAAGATGTTATGAAATAAAAACAAAACAACAGCAACAACGGACAATATTTCAATGCTTAACAACCCCAATCTGCTAAGCAATTCAAGAGATGAGATATCAATGTGTTCCAATAAGTTCCATCCCTCTAGGGAAATCTTATCATGCCTATAGCAGATCTGAAAACACCTATGACAGCTGTAAATATAGCTATAAATCTGCCCCAATATTCTTCGGTTGTAATAAATCACCATGAAGCATATAGATGACTGAAAATCAAATCCGCAATTTACACAAGTATTGAACAACTGGAAACTTCATTAACATGCATAAAGATGAAATTCATGTACATACCATAGCCTTATCACAAGGCTAGTACAATCCCTTAGCTCTCCAAAACACTAGCTAGGGAGAACCAAGAAAACCATAGTTTAAACCAAGGAGATAAAAAAATCATGCATCACACAAGCACGTCTTCCAAGACAAGATGTCTCCTCTTCTTCTCTTCACCAAATGCAACCTAGGGTTTCATCTCAAAAACTAATCTCCAAATCTCCAAGGGATGAAACCCTAACCCTAGTCTTCAAGATGCTCCAACAAGCTCAAGAAACCCTAGCGACTCCAAGAGAGAGAGAGAGAGAGAGAGATCAAGTACATAAAAAGATCTAAGAGAGAGAGAGAGAGAGAGAGAGAGAAGTGTGCTCCTCTTGATCACATCTCTACACAATAATGAATGAGTATAGAATGACCATCATCTCCAACATCTTCTTCACAAGAGTAAACCCTAATATCTCACAAGAGCAAGATCCCATGAAAGATGTCTTCCCCTTTCTTAGCTTCTCCTAGGGTTTCCTCACGAACCCTAGCGAGTCACTCCAAGAAGACAAGTACAAAGAGAAGAGTATATGATGATGATGAATGAAAGGATTCTCTGCTTCCTTTATACATATGGGATGTAAGGGAGGCCAACTATACATATGTGGTTTGATGCCCTTACAAGCAAGCTCCAACCTACAATAACACATGTTGGTTCAGACATGCAGAGTGCTACACTCCATGAGTACACAGGTCAAGATCTAAGGTGATATTGTCCACAAGTAAGGATCCAATAGCAAGGGTGCTCCACGAGTTTGTGTCCAATGCTACTCCTACAAGCCTCCAAAGACTTCAACGAACTTCCTAAGCCATGTACTCCAGTGGGTCCACTCCTCTTGCATGAACCTTGTTGCAATCTAGGTGTCCCCAAGCCAATTCGAAGACTCCACGCAGACATCCATCCGCATGTGGCCATCATGTAGAATGTCACCAAAGCTATTGGGAGACCCCCAACACCCTAGGGAAGAATACCACGCAAACACCCAACTGAGGTTAAACAACCACAGTGTAGGCCATCTCCAATTTGCAAATCCATCACGGACCATCTAGGGATTGATGATACACCATGTATCCCAAATCTCATGAAGCAACCCCAAACATGATGTAAACACTTTTAGAGTAACCCTGAAAGCTAACAAACTTTTTAGCCTTATGGTTGAATCTGAAATATAAATTACAATAGCATATATTTCCAATGTTCCCCCAAGGTTTTGGGACGGGGGGATGCAGGAGCAGGGAAATGCACATTTGGGATGTGTGGAGACCACCCCCAAATTTTAGGGAAATTTGGGGGGACGAGGGGATGTTGGGGTCATAAAAATATAAAAAAATATGAAAAATATAAATCCCAACAATAACAATTCATCCCATGTAAATTAGTAAATACTACATTCATGATTGTGCAATCATGCAATGTAAATCAAAATCTAATAGTTTCAGGAGGTTCGGAGTTTCTTCGGGGGACGTCTAGGAGGTTCAAAGTTTCGTGGGGGGATGTCTAGGAGGTTTGAAGTTTCGTTAGGGGACATCCAGGAGGTTCGTAGTTTCGTGGGGGGACATCCAGGAGGTTCGCAACAGAGCGAAATGTTTCTCCCTGTGTTTTGCCAAGGTTCGCCCAAAGAGAAACGCTGAGAAATGTTTCTCCCAGAGTCCCTCCATCTTGGGGACACATGAAATGCGAGAAACGCGTCCCTGACCCTGTGGGATGCGTCCCCGTGGAACACTATATATTTCTTTTCTGTCCAACCAAATACATAAGGCAGTCCAAGAAAATAAACACTGAATAAATATACTTAAAGGGAACTATGTTTCTAGTCCTGAGGGTGCAATCCCCATCACAAAGCAGGTCTGAAAATAACCTATAAACAACAAATTTTCTACAGCGACAAATCTGCCCTCTTACCTTTGATTTACTTGTCAAATTGCTCAACAAAATCTGCTTACTGTTATGTTAAATCGGCATACATAACCAGTGCTAGAAACTACTCAATCAAATTGAGGACATAAACTGAAATCAGATATGCAAGTACACAAAGTTTGGACAACAAAGTACACTTATATATGCATAAGAATGAAGTTACAAGTGCATACCAACAGCTTATGCTTGTACACGATAGTCTATCACAAGCGAGGACTCTCCAATGCATCCAAATCCTAGCTAGGGCATCCACCATCAATAAATAACAAATCCTAACCAACAATCATGGCATAGCAAAGCATTGCATCAAGTTACTCCTAGCGATTCCAAAGGCTCAACAAAAAGCTAGGATCTGTTAAACAAATACTGAATTTATTTAAATGTAGAGAATTAATTTCTGAACATAAACACAGAAGTTTTCTCCTTCTAATCAGCTTATCATCCCTTTGATCAAAGCTTACAAGGCAACCTCCACAGTCTGGTAGACCAGCAGCTGTACAGTCAACAAAATCACCTCTAAACAGAAGTGTATGGTCTGTGTAAGAGATGTACGACCTGCGCATAAAGGGAAAACAACAATAGCAGCTGTATGAGTTGTGTACATCTTGTTGTATGACCTGTTCTTCTTGTTGGTCACTTAAAGAAATATGCTCTTCTCATCCTTGATACACTCCTGCTACTCTGCTGGTCGCTCACTCTGTTCAACTGAATTGACCTCTCTATCTTGTCTATCTTTATGCTTTGCCCAAACCCTAATCTCCTCAACCCTAGCTGCCACCATCTCATCTTGAGATGTACGACTAAGATATTTAATACATTTCATTAATATCCCTAAGACTAAGTCGACTTCAAAAATTAGACTTTCACTTTTATATAAATATTTTGTAATTTTCTTAAGTGGCCGTTTTACAAATAATGAGAGGAAACAAAATAATAGGAAATTTAGCCTAAGATACAACTTGACTTTGTTCATGAGGTCCTTCTCTTGGTTTGGTCCACAAAGTGCCATGTAGATTCTCCCACTCTCCATTGTGGGCCCCACTATGCCATCTTATCCTTTGCATCACCCTTGAAATGTCTTGAAGTACTCCCTGCACATTCATATTGAAATGTGTGTAAGAAGTTCCTGTTCGAGTTACATTTCTCAACACTCCCTCTTAGTGAGGAAGGAATTCTACAACAATCTATGTTTGTCTCGGAATGCTTCAAACTTCCCTTTCACCAAGGGCTTGGTTAGAATATCAACGACTTGTTGATCTGTGGGAATACACTGGAGCTTTACTGCTCCCTTATGAATCCTATCTTGTATGAAATGATATTTGATATCTATGCGTTTGGACCTATCATGAAATATTGGAATCTCAAAGAGTTTGATATAACTCTGATTATCACAGTATATCACTATGGGATCCAACTTTGATTATCACAGTATATCATTGTGGGATCCAACTCTGCGAGCAACTTGCGAAGCCAAATGCCCTCACAACTAGTTGTATTGGCTTCTATATATTTTTCCTCGACTGAGCTAAGTGCCATGGAATTCTTCTTCCTGTTGAACTAGGATATCATACCTAATCCTAGGCTAAAGCAACACCCTGAGGTGCTCTTCTTGTCTGTTGCATTGCCTGCCCAATTTTAGTTTGTATACCCTTGCAAACTCACTTCACCATCTCCAAGTTATCTCAGAGCATACTCCAATGTGCCCCTCAAGTATCTGAGCACATGTTTTGTTGCTACCCAATGCTCTTGCCTCGACTCCACCATGAACCGAAGTCAAGGTGTTCATTGCAAAACATACATCTGGTCTAGTGTTGGCCAAATACATCAAGGAACCTATTAACTACATGTACAACGTAGGGTCCACCAACTCTTAATTTGAAGCTATCACCTTCTTTTCATTAGTGATCATGGGTGTGGCTATAGGTTTATAGTCCTCCATCCGAAACCTCTTGAGGATCTCAATTGCATACTTACTTTACCTAAGGAATATCTCCCTTGGTCTCTGCCAAACCTCCATACCGAATAAGTAATACATCATGTCGATATCCTTCATCTCAAACTTAGTTGCCATATGTACTTTGCACCCTGCAATGAGCTTGTTTTCACCTATAAGAAACAAGTCATCTACATACAACACCAAAATAAATAAATTAGTCCCAACAAATATATAAAATAGACTAGGATTTGCTTCACTTTTGGTGAAGCCCACACTTTGCAAATATCCATCTATCCTGGAATACCATGTTCTCGGTGCCTGCTTAAGTCCATACAAGGCCTTAAGCCTGCAAACATGGGACTCCGTCCCATTTACCTCAAAGGCCTGATGTTGCTCTATGTACATTTCTTTCTCAAGTATCCCATTAAGGAAAGTTGTCTTTACATCCATCTGATGTATCCTCCATCCTATAAATGAAACTAAAGACATAACTACACTAATGGAAGTGTGCCTAGTGAGTTGAGCAAAAGTCTCCTCATAGTTGACTCCCTCTTTTTGGGAGAATCCTCTTGCCACAAACCTTGCCTTGAACTTCTTGATGCTGACATCAACATAATGCTTATATTTGTAAAGTCACCTGGAACTCACTACTCTTTCCCCTCTAGTTTTGGCACTATGTCCCACACATTGTTCTTCATGGAGGTGTACTCCACGATGGTGCTCTCCCTCATTTCGACACACACCAACAAGCAAGTTCACTCCAAGGATATAACTATATTCTAAACTCTAGACTCTACAATCTAATCATATAACAGAATCATATGAATCCTCATGCTCAGAGTTAGAGTCATCTATGTCCTCAACAAAAGTAGACCGAAAATAGGGATCTTGAGTCTGGCTTGATTCCCCTAGGGCTGAAGGCACCTGTCCAACACCAATGTTCGCATCCTCTGGCTATGGAAGTGGGTCCAAGTTCATCCAAGACAGAGAAGTTCGACAATCAGCACCACCAACATCAAGGTACATAGAGCGGTTGTTGTGCTTGATTAAAAGCCAATCCCATACCCTCATATACGATAGAATCCAGTAGAAATGTTGCAATCCTGAAATCCTGAAGTCTGTTGAATTCTGAATGGGATAAAAAATTCTACTTTTTGCATATGAAGTTCGATGTGGTTGGAACTACTCTCAAACATCCTGAAACAATTAATGTTAATGTTAAAAATTTAAGTACAAGGATAGAAAATGAATGATAAAGAGAATGTCACTTTTACTTTAAAATTTAATATTACTATTTAATATTCTTTTTAACTTCCTGTTCTAAACCATTGCATCCCGCCTTTAGCAAGGTAGACTTGTTGGAGGGGTCGTGGGCCCTTTAGGGTTTTAATGTAGACCACAAAAACAATTAAAAAATTGATTCAGGAATAAAAGATCACTTGAAACGTGGTCCTCTCTCTTTGATACGTTTCATGATTTTCCTGAAATGTATCACCTCTAGGCTGAAACATATCACTTTGTCATTGAAACGTATCACTTTAACCCTGGACTGTATCACATTTTCCCTGAAACATATCCAAAACTCTTGAAACGTATCTGTACCAGCCTGATACGTAGCTGTGAGGTTTCAGGGCCATATGCCCTTTGTTTCAAGATCCGAACGGGGAACGGTGTTTCTCCAGGGCTACTGGGACGTTTCTGGTAACTTATGGTTACACTAGCTAGGCTTGGAGAACTTTGTGGAGTAGTCCTAGCTTGTGATAAGCTAGTGGACTGTATGTACTAGCTTATCACAAGCTCTTGGTATGTATTTGTATTTCATTCCTATGTTAATATGAAGTCTACAGTGCTGTCCTAAATTTCTGTACTTACAGATCTGATTTACAACTTATTTCCCATGATGATTTGAGTAGTTAGTAGTGCTGGTCTGATATAATAGTGTAGGCAGATTTACTTGGGTGAACTGAAAAGTAAAGAGAAGCTAACAGGGCAGATTTGTAGCATGTATAAATTTGCTGTAATAAGATTAAATTCAGATCTGGCTTGTATTTGTGGATGTGCCCTTAAGGGCTGGAATCATCTCCCAAGTTTGTATATGATTTGGTGATTGTTTCCTTGGCTGCCTAGTTTATTGGTTGATGGAGAAATGATTTTTATGCTGCTGTAATTGATAAATCAGATTCAGCCCCAAGGCTGAAAGTTCATCAGGAAACAGATTGAAGAAACCCTAATTAAGCAGGGTTAAAATCTGAGTTGCAAAAATGTAGTGAAAATTGTTAGGAAGCACTCAACTCTTGGATTTTTAACACTGATTAAATCTTTACAGAAAACCTTAGTTTTGCACTAAGAAGGTGCAAATTTAAATTGATTTGTTTTGGAATTAAAATTGTTTGTGTTCTTTGTTTCCAACATTGCATAAAGCATTTCTTCAACATTAGAAGTGATTGATAAATTATATATGCTTTTACAAATTTCATTATCCTAAATGCATAGACACATTAAATTGGCATTGAAATTGATAGATAGTTCTTTGCAATTGATCTGTGATAGGACATATGCTTATACAATTTTCTTCACATCTTTAATTTTAATAACCTATATGCATTATATAAGCGTTAAGGTTGATAGGTTTTATTTCCTTTAGTGTGTCCTTGGGCATATGCTTTAATCTCTACTAATTTCTATGTATTGGTTGTGATAATTTCTATATACAACAGATTGTACGCCTTCTCGCAACTCATCCATATTTCAAAATTACCTTAATGACTGCCGATAGGAAGGCAGGGCAGTCTCTTGGGTCAGTTTTTCCGCACTTGATTTCTCAGGTAAACAATTTTATGTAATAGAACATTGGACTATTTAGTATTTGTTATTGTTGTTTTCTATGATCAAGACTGTAAAGGTCCCCTAAATGAAATGCATTTGAGATTTCTTTTAATATCAAGAAGATAAGAGCTCTCTTATGTTCAATGACATCTAACGAATTCCTCTCACCCATGTCATTACTAGTGGGTGGTTATTGTTTAGTTTAGATTCTAGAAGGACTGTTGTTCATGTTTCTCTATTAATAAGTTAGTTGTGGATTGTGTTACCCCCCTATTTGTATGGGTGGTCACTTGGAGGTTTTCTGGACTGATTCCTGAGTTTCTGGGCATGTTTGAGCCTTCTAGCAGCAATAAGACTTCTTGTACCCAAACCTGCGCATGCCTATGAGAAAAGGGGGGCTGAGAAAATTCTGGACATTTCTGGGTGTAACCTCAGATATAAACAGCAGGAAACATAAAGTTTGGGCAGACCTGGGCCTATCCTAACCTCAAATCAGCAGTAAACAGCCATAAATCAGAGATTATGACAGCTAAATTTTGTATATTTGCAGCCATCAAAGGCTACAGGAAGATGGCCTAATCCGAAGGTTGTTGTCCATGGTTGAAGCCTGAAGGTTTCCAGATCTGAAACAAATGAAGATTGTTTCAGGGGACAAGCTTATCAACATAAGTCTGTTCTTAAAGGACCTTAATCTACCATCTGATGAAGTGTGCTCTGAGCCTCTGTATGGTAAGAAGACATTTGTTGGTAAAAATGGGTGTTATCAGCGTGATCAAGAAGGGATGTGAAGTAGCCATGGGTTTTTCCAAAGAGTGTCGAGTTCCAGCTTCATTCCTATCCGATGGCTCAGAGTCACTTGTTTGGTGCCTACTGCACACTATGCCCCTTTTAGGCTTGTGATGTACCTGTCAGATTATGGATTGATATGGACAGTAGAAGTGTAAAACATTTTTTTTGAGTAAGATGATCAACCTTCTATTACCGAAAATGGAAAATAATAGTACATAATATTACAAAAGTTGTCTGCCCATGAAGGGTGTCAGACTGAGAAGTATCCTGCTTCCGCCCATATAGAGAAATTCTTAACAAAACTGTGACACCCATGGCAAAGCTGATCCAACCTACTGGGCATTACATAGCAAATCGTAGCCAGCACCATCGTGCCCCACAAAATAACCCAAGACCCCTAAGAAAACTACAGGAAGCCTGAAACTTCGATCTGTCCTTGAGACAAAATATTGGACACATAACACAAAAATGAAGAAACCGGACTATGAGTTCCAGACTAACCAGACTCCCCGATGGTGGTATCATCTTCTTCCTTCCGCTCATTACCTGGGATGCTCGCCAGTGGATTTGCAGCTTGAGGGGCTGTGATGCCAGGAGTCACTGTCTGAGGAGCCGCCTCTTAGTGGGCCACGTCTTGAGGAATCCCCTCCTCTGGAGTTGAAGTCCCAGCCTGGCTCAGGCGACGGCGAAACGGAGCTTCTGCAACCTCCAACACCCTTTCAATGGCAGCCACGTCTTGGAACAAAGCCTTCCTTAAGCTGTCCAACATTTCTTCCACTAACTCGCCGAATCTTTCTCTCTCCATCATCGATCTCGCCAGCAATGTCCGCACAATCCAGTAAGGGGTGGCTGATGATACAGAGCCATACTCCTCTTCTCCTCTTCGTATCTCTTCTGTCTCCCTCCCTGTGATAGCCTCATCAATATGCGGGGGAGTGGAGTCTAAATAGATTTGATTCCAGTCGACCTCCCTTGGCTGAGGCTTCCTTTGCCTCCCCCCTCCACGAGGCTTCTCATGCGTTGTCTTGGAGCCACTTGAATTCCCATTGCACCAGCTTCTGCGCCACCTCGACGCTGAGAGTTAAACCCAGAATGATACCACAGAGTGGAAATTGGTCTCTCCTCTTCGAGAGCTTCCTTTAAATAGGCATATGCCTCCTTATGTGAGTCACAATCCCTTATAGCCCCCATCTGCTACATTCCTGCCTCCACACGTCTGGGAATCCTGTAGCAATCTTCTCCTACTTTCCAAATCCGGGTCGCATTAGATAAAACCTGTACCATACAATCTCCTTCCTCGCCCCTTCTTCTCCTCACGCCGAGGGATCGTTCACTACTCAACGGCTTCTGCAGAGACATTAAGGTTCACATGCTCCTCTCCTGCCTTGCGTCCTTTGCTCTTCGTAACTCCCGCTGTACCCTCTCCTTGCTGTTCTTCAATGCCTGACTACCTTCGAGAACTCTCCAAGTTAACCCAAAACTCCATAAGCTGTCACCTGTCCTGACTCCCATGTGGGCAATCGTCCTCAACATGTGTCTTCGAGTGCTGCTCCTCGTGACATATGTACCACCCGATCACCCGCATCCGGGGGAAGTAGAAGTGTAAAACTTGATAAAGCACTTGGGAATGGAATGCTTGGAACAAACATCTCTGTTACCTGGACATTATCACAGGTTAATTGGTGACATTTGGAATACTATTTGAAGGTGTTGTGCAATAGTTTTCAAAGACAGACATTCTGGAGAAATTGCTGGGCATGATTCTCCTAGTGCGGATGGTGTGATGCATCTCTGGTCTTGGTGAACAGTTTCATTCCTTTTTCAGGTCCGTTGTGCCCTTTATTAGTATGTATTTCCATCCAGTCAAGGCGCAGGAGTGAAGACATAATCCCTGATCTTCAGTGTTTTTTCAGACTTGGTTGCCTGTAGTCTTCTAAACAGAATAAAAGGAACAGCAAGCTGAAAGTTTTTGCAAAGGTTGGAACCATGATTGTGTCATGTTTTCATGGAAATATTGGGATTGATCTTCCAGCAGAGAAGGGGCAGGAAACTCATGGGGATTATACCATGCTGAGATCGCATCAATAATGTGAAAATATGAGATGCTGCCACATAACAGAGGATAGGCTGCATGCTTATAAGCACCTCATTTTGATTCTGGGCAAATTATAGTGGCAGACTGAATATTATGGGCATCATGGTATGCAGAATGACCTTGAGATTGAGCCCGAGGATTCAACCCAATGATCTGGTTATTTCCTTGGTAACTTTTCCTGGTGCGAATACAAACATTTGGAACCCAAGCAGCATGATTTCTCATGTTCCTGGGGCAGCCGAAAAAGTTTTCCTGTAGCAGATGTTTTCTAAGGATAGCGATGGAAGCAAAAGGAACAACTGATGGCTATGATGGACCATCCTTGTAGTCTATGCGGTTCATTGGATCCATGAGTTGATGGAGGCAAGAGAAGTGTCACACAGATGTATATGGGGCCGCCTGCTTACTATTCGAGCCATTGGGTATGGGGTTGTTCAATGTTGTTCCACGTATCTTGTGATAGATAATGCACAAAGCGTATACCTGTGGATTATGAAATCGTGATGGAGCCAACTCCTAGAAGATGCATTTCTTTAAGTTTTTATCATGAAGCCGCTCTCCACCATTTTGATGCTATACATACCTTCAATCTCAATCAATGGACAGATGGTTCCAATCCACCTCATTATGTGGATATGATGTCGACCTTTAAAATCGTGGATCTGTCTCATGACATCCTTCGAGGGCCAAATCTGCATGTGTAAGAGAAGTTGGAGTCTGTGGGATCCATGCGCTTAAGTGTGTCGATATTACACTAGGCAAATTTTTCTTTTATTTGTATCTTGCATGGTTTGACTCACTTCTATGAAGAGCATTGGTTATCACGTGGAAACACTACCTTTGGGAGGACCTTTCAATATTAAACTTTATTCATCATTCCTAGTGCATGAGGTAGTTATGGTTTGCTCTTTTGAGATTTTAAAAGGGGCAAGTAAATCTCCACCTAGGATAATACCAATTAAAAAGGGGGTGATCAACTCATGGTATTGTGGCTTGGGCCATCTTATGTATGAGTTTGGTAGGAGTTGGAGAAAAGTGGTTGGGGTTTAAAATATTTTATTGAGAATAGAGGGGATCTAGCCACTTTGGGAAGTTTGTTTCATCGAGAGTAGCAAGGTGATCTACAGCCCAGTTTGGGGGAGATGTTGTAACGCGTAACATTGTGTAACACTATGTAACATACCATTCCCATAAAAATAAAATAAAAATGCAAATGATGTTCGCTTAAACAAAAAATATTAAATCATATTGATTTCATCTTGAACTTAGATATATCAAGCACGAGATCAAATATCTTAATGTGTAAATTTTGTTTTAATATGTAAAACATTTACACCTCAAAAAATTGGATCCCTTTATCAAGTACGGGATCAAATATCTTAATGTGCAATTCTTTTTAACGTGTAAAGAATTTAAGATAAACAAATTTACACCTCAAGAAATTGGATCCCTCTTGGTGCTTAATAGATCTAGGTTTAAGATGGATCTATGCTTGTTAAGAGCAAAAGGGAACCCTATATATCTTGAAATTGTAATTGTGGCTTTGACCACTTCTTTAAGCATTTAGTTAGGAGTTTATTAGCTTTAGTGGGGTTTTTGTATTATTTTACCCCACCCTAGGCTAGATCTTAGGGATAAATGAATTTTTTGTTGTAAAGGAAGTTTGAGCTACTGCTATAAAGAGAGTCACTTCTCATTTGAACTCATGGTTGGATTTTGAGAGCTCTCTCTCTTTTGGAGCCTAATTGACATATCTTTTTCATGGAATATTTTGAAGTTTAAGGGCTTTTCTTCTCTTGGGTTATCTTGATGGATGAAAATTGAAGTAACATGTATTTTTTTTATCATTGTAAGATATCTTACCTAGTTCATTGAAAGGTAAATTTGCTCCAATGGAATAACTCTGTGATTTTATGGTTTAATTTTGTTGCTTGTTTGTGGTTTGGCTACCATAGTAGGGGGCTGCAAATCAAGTTACATAAGCTAGGGTACAAGCTAGGGTTAGAGATTGGATGGCGTGTTCCAAAGAGCCACCCTCCCTTGGTGAAATTTTGCATGAAGCTTGAATAGTTTGGGATAAGGATCTTTCTTGCTTTTGCGGAGGTTGCAATTGAACATATATAAACAAGGCCTTTGGAGGATTATCTTGAGACTCCATTTTTGCCTTGGGGATTTGCACTAGTCTTCATGGTCCTCCCATTACCTAAACTATGAAGAAAGACCTCAAGTTTTTCTAAGGCTAACTCTTCAAATCACCTTGTGCCCTTATTGCCATAACCTAACAATCCTATCTAGGGAAGCCCCCCTTGAGTTGGAGAAGAACCAACCAGAAGTGCAAAGAGGCAGTTCTCAAAGTGATAATGGGTAACACCTCTAGGTTGTAGTTGGGCTAGCTGTGTTCTTTGGGGTTTTAACAACACCTGCTAGTTCATTCTGTAATATATTGTATAGCATATACACACATACAATTTTTCTTGGGCATTAGGGCTCTTTGTTCTTGATTTTGAAGTTCATTTATATTTGATAGTGAACCAACCCTTTGATTATAGTTCTTATTTCACTTGTGTTGTTGAGTACCTTGGGTGAACATGAGATATTATATTAGTTTTACTTTTATCTTTGTTTTTGGAGAGTAATAATTTAGCATGCCACATTAGCACCCTATTTGTTAGCTGGTTTGTTATCCATGTGGACTTTTGCTTCCATGGGATTGCAAAGCAGCTAGCATTTTGGGATCAAACGTATGCACTCTTTGGTGGTTAGGGAAGGGAAGACTTATGGTCATTAGTAATTAGTAATTACAATAGACAAGGACGCTAGATTTACATTGGTTTGGTTATCATGATATATACCTTTGGGGTAGATGTTATTCCTTAACTCTTTTTGTTTCTTGTTATTCCTTTTATTTTATTTTTTATTGTTGGTTATACTTTCAATGATAATAATTCTTGTATTGAGAGATAATAACACATACATCTTGTATTTGTATGAAGGTATGTCTACACATTACATTGTTTATGCTTAGCTTTTATGAAATTAAGATTAGTGCCTTATTTAAGATCTTATTGAAATTTATTAGGACCGGAAGGCGGAAAATACATACGGTTAAATCTAAATAGACCTCAATGTTGGCTATTGATGATTTTGAAGGTTGTATAAAGGTGCAATGTGGAGTTTGGGGGTGATCTGGCTCACTGCTTGACATTAAGGAGAGAAGTCATCACAATACAAGACCACAAAATTTACTTCTCCTCTTTGCTAAGCATATGGCCAGATCACCCTCCCCCCAAACTCCACATCGCTCCTTCATAAAACAATCAAGATGATCAACATATAACATTGATCTCTAGAGAGATTTAGGTGGGAGATGTTGTAGTTTTGCAAGGGCATTAGGAGTAATGGCCCTTGGCAGAGAAAATTCATTTTGAAATTACTCAAATGGGCTAGCAAGAAACTTAGCTGCATTGAATTATTCTTGAAAATAGTTAGCAATCTGAGCAAGAGTGGCCCGAGGTGGAGGAGATTCCTCTCGATAGCATGCAAATCGATCAACAAGAAAAATTGCTACATCAACAATAGTGTGGACAGCCCACTTAGGTATAGGCATTGACCCACTGGAAGGAAGAAAAATTGGTTTAGAAAAATCATGCAAGGTGTCGCCATCATCATTGAATAATGAAGTCAAATTGTTAGGAGCATCTACGATATGAGCGTTGGATGAACCATTGACAGGAGCATTGTCATATCCAACATGAGGACTAGATGAGCCATTGACAAGATTATACTGAAAAATTGAAGAGGCATCTACAATAGGAATTTTGCTTAAGCCATCAATAGGGTCCAATTTAGCAACAACTTCGTTCGTATTGTTAAGATTATATGCTACTAAAGACTAAATTCTAACTTCATGAGCATTTAATACATTTTCATAATAGCAGCATAAAGAGGATCTCTGAAAGGCACACAATCACAAGGTACACAACAATTTATTTTGGGAAACTCTCAAGGGGAAGAAAACCCAACAAAACTTCCTCAATATAGATTACCAAAGTACAATGCCCAAAGAACAAGTCTCATAAGAAAGAGAGACTAAACCCAAATACAAGAGCCAAGAACAATCCGCCTTCTCCTTCGCAACCCTTCCTCTTCCTCTCTTGTGCAATGCTTGAGTGAGTGAATGATCAAATGAGAGAGTGATACTCTCTATTTATACTTTACTTTTCACTTGACCTTTTAACCTTATTGGGTCGACCTCACTAACTTGACTGGGCCGACCTCTCTAGGGAGACTCAAATAATATTTATATTAAACATTTTTGGGTACTATTGACCCGACTTACAATGGAGGATTTACCTCATGACTTTTACATGACCAAAGGTAATAATGACATCCCCGAACGAAGTTAAAAACATCTCCGACGGAAGTACAATATAATAATACAAGTAGAATATTCTTCGAAGTTACATTATTTCAACACGTATATCGTAGAAGGTGTACTTGAGATAAGATAAGTTAAGATAATTTTTTTAATGTCCAACAAATGACCACAAAGGTAGGTCAATGGGATTGTGAGGTAACCATGATATCAATACAAAGTGGGAGCGTTAAGGTGGCTCCTATAAAAGTAAGAGGTAAGTCTCTAACCTAAAAACCAAGACCAAGAAGAGCTAACTCCACAGATAAAGAGCCAATCCAGAAGAGAGATGTATAGGGAGATTTGATACAAAAGAAAAATGTAGAAGGGGAGTGCATATGGAATATGTGGTAAAAAAATGGTATGTCATGGTGCATTGGAAGCACTGGAAGTACTGTAAGCATCTCTCCTAGCATCCAAAGCCAAAGGAAAGAGTCTCGAAATAATACTTTGATTGGAGGAAGAAGTGGAAGGGGATATATAATGGTAATGTGCTGCCGCATGGAGTGGCAAGCTTGCTGTTGTGATCTATATGAGGTTGTCTGGCTGCTGGAGCCTGGGACAGGGTCGCGACTGGCCATTCCGCTGGTGTTGGGCTGAAGTGGAGGTGATCCTTAGTGTCCTAATTGATCCGTGGTCATAAGTAGTGTTGTCCTTTGTCGATCTCTTGGTGCCCTTAGAGAAAGGGAGCATCGAGAAGAAGGAAGTGATCCGTTGAGTGGAGGTCGGTCCCGACTGCGAATGTCGTTGGAGGATAAGGGAGTAAAGACAGAAGGCCTCCTACAAGTATAAGGCCAGGTATCTCTGATCAGGGTATTTGAAGAAGCTAGTTAGACTCTGCAGCTCTGTGAGAAGGTCCCTAAAGAGACAAGGGAACTGCTCACGATTATTGTAGTAGATAGGGCACCGAAAGATGAAGTGATCCTTGGTGTATCAACCTCATGAAGATGACACACCTAGAAGATCCTTTTTGATCAATCAATATGGTGATCTGTCTCCACTTTGAGACGATGAGAACCCACACTGTGTACTTATCTTATCTTATCTTGGTCTTTGCCAAGCCTCCATACCCAAGAGTATTTGTAGAAGTAGAAAGGACCAACATCATACTTTGAAGGAGAAGGTTCCATTAAAACACAATGTTATAATTATAAATGCAATAAAGTAAAGCATAACTGAAAGATAGACAAGCATAGCATAACAATAGTACACAACAATTTATCCTGGGAAACCCTTGTGGCCCAACAAAACTTCTTCAATATAGATTCGACAGAAAGTACAATGTCAATCCCGCAAAATAACCCAAGATAAGATGTCTTCAAAAGCAACTACTCTTCTCTCCCAAGTGACTTGACTTTTTCCTCTACTCATGCGAACTTGAGTGAGTGGATGAGGAGACCAAATGAGGAGTGCGACCCTCCTATTTATACTAATCAGAAGATTGACCTTTTTTCCTAACAGGGTCGACTTGACCTCTCAAACAGGGCCGACTTGTCCAAGATACAATAAAATATTATTTTCATGATTTTTCTGGATTCTTCTAGGCCGACACAACTAGTAGGGTTTACATTGATTCTTTCAATGACTCTTACATGAATAAATACAACATAAACAATTCCCGAAGGAAATACAATATAGATAATACAAATAATACAAATAAAACAAATAAGAATATCTTCCGAAGTTACATTCTTCAACACTCCCTCTTAACAAGGAAGGTATTCTTCTGTCACTATCATCATCATCATCTTGCTGCTGCAACTCTATACTTTGACCATTGATTTTTGACATCTTTGGAATCTATACATCACTAGAAGTTTTGAACGAGCAAGCCATTTGGTGGGTCCAACCCAGGAACATACATTACATCGCACATAGCGACCACCTACGTTACCTTACCACGTGTCCATGTCATCTTGTGAGTGTAGCCTAGGAGACTCAATTACGTCACACAGTGACTACCTGCTAGCACGTCACATCTCATCATGTGGAGAACAACCTAGGTTCGAAACCTGCATCTTCGCACATCGGGACAACACAACTCTGTGAGTGTAGCCTAGGAGACTCAAATACGTCACACACAGTGACTACCTTCTACCATGTCACCTCATGTGGAGAACAACCCATGTCCGAGACCTGCTTCTTCGCACACGTGTGTTCCCCAACATAGCACAACAATCACGAGACTCAATTACGTCACGAATGTGACTACCTACTGCATTCTCATGAGTGTAGTCCAGGAGACTCAATTATGTCACCGAAGTGACTTCTCGCTACATCCTCGTGAGTGTAGTCCCGGAGACTACGTCACCGAAGTGACTACCCGCTACATCCTCGTGAGTGTAGTCCGGGAGACTCAATTACGTCACCGAAGTGACTACTCGCTACAACATCACCTCAAGTGGAGAAACGCCCAGGAGCTCAATTACGTCACTACGTGACTACCTGCGTCTCACATGTGCTATGTTGGTCATTTCCCCCTCTTTCAAGGAAACTCGATCTGAACCACTCCAAGCTTGTCCTTGAAGTACTCTAACTTCACTCTTGACAGAGGCTTGGTCAACACATCGGCTATCTGCTCCTTTGTCGCTACATAATAGAGCCTCACTACTCCTCTCTACACCATATCCTGGATATGGTGATACCTGATCTCAATGTGCTTCGAGTTGTCATGAAACACTGGGTTCTCAGACAACTTCACACAACTCTGGTTGTCACAAAAAATACAAGTCACCTCTAACTCGAGATTGAACAATCTTGTAAGTAACTTTCGAAGCCACACTGCCTCGCAGTTTGTTGAACAAGCTGCTATATACTTTGCTTCAGCTGTACTGAGTGCCACTCTTGTCTGCTTCCTATTGAACCAAGAGATCATACCTGATCCCAAATTGAAGCAACACCCTAATGTGCTCTTTCTATCTATAAGACACTACCGGCCCAATCCGCATCAACATAACCCTGCAGGTTAATCTTATGATTTGATGAATATCTGAGGCTGTACCCCTTAGGTAGCTCAACGCATGCTTTGTCGCAACAAGGCAAACACGTCTCGGCTTTACCATGTACTGACTTAATGTGTTCACCGCAAAGCATAAATTCGGCCTCGTGTTCGTTAAGAACATCAACGAACCAATCATCTACCTGTATACCATGGCATCCACTATCTCTGAAGAAGTATCACACAACAACTTCAGATTCGATGCCATTGGTGTGGCCATGGCCTTGCAATCCATCATCCCGAATCTCTTCAGGATCTCTATTGCATATTTTCCTTGGCTATGGAAAAGTTCTTCTGGATTCTGCCACACCTCAAGACCTAAGAAGTAGTGCATCATACCTAGGTCTTTCATCTCAAACTCTACGGCCAGTTTCCTTTTGGTTTCTGCAATGATCTTCTCATCACCTGTCAGGAACAAATCATCTACATACGAAAGCAGTATCACTGGTTTCCCATCCTCAACCTTGAAGTAAAGGTTGGAATCCGCTTTACTCTTGGTAAAACCCAAGCTCGTCAGAAATCCATCAATCCTGTCGTACCATGTCCTGGGTGCTTGTTTCAAACCATACAAGGACTTCTTCAATTTGCACACGTGTTTGCCTGTTATGTGTCTCAAATCCTTGTGGCTGCTCCACATACACTTCCTCTTCCACTACGCTGTTCAGGAAGGCAGTCTTCACGTCCATCTGGTGTACCTTCCACATCATCACTGCAGCTATCTCAAGTATAGCCCTAATCGAAGTGTACAGGAGCACACGTCTCAACATAATTGACTCCCGCTTTTTGAGAGAAACCATGAACCTTGCCTTGTACTTCCGTAGCTTGATTTTGTAAATAAACAGTCATCACTAAGTCTTATCATCCTTCTCTTGTAGGTCATAGCACACGATTTTCCTACAAGTCAAATTCACTTTCATGATTAGTAACATTTCATAGTAATGACAACTTCTTATGTATAATGTACACAATCATGTAACCAATGCATCTTAGCCAATGCTTCAGCACAACACTCATCCGTATCCCGTATAGACACGGTAACTATCTAGATGCCTTCCATCTCTACCAGAACATACTATCAAGAGCGTGCACTGCTCTCAACATGTTAGCAAAGAGGTTTCATCCTAGACTAGCTCCCTCAAGGGCTCATGCGATGTTGTGCAGCATATAGGCCACTTACCCATAACATGCACTACATGAGCACTAATGAGGTGCTCCTTTGACTTGGTCACCTGCAAGTGGCATAGCTACAAGTCCTCTTGGGGAGTGGGGTGTGGTGATCTATCTTGACCTGAAGCTGATGGGAGTCCAGTCTGAACTGAGCAAGTGGGATCTTGAGGCTGTGCATCCAATGTGTATTTGTTTACTCGAGTCTAAAAATAAGACCATCCCTCAGCTAAAAGTGTTTGGAGTAAAATGTGATCCATGTGACCTGGATGTATTGCCTGTAGATATTATTTCTAGTTGCCTGGTTCAGGTCTGGAATGGATGGCGGAAGGTGACCTAGAGTGTCTAAGGAGGTGTTTCCAGGGCCTAAATGTATTCTGATCCATGTAATGGACTCTATAATAGCAAACTGAATTCTGTAACCTATGTTTTGTTATGGTCTATTGAAGCCAGGTTGTTATGGTCATATAAATATAGCCTTTTATAGCTTTAAATGGTTGCTAGATGTAGATATGTAGCAAATAAATAGTACTAGTACATAAGGTTAAATCTGTCAATGTTTTGTAATTTTGAAGTAGAAACTGTAGTTGTAGTCTGGGAAAATATCTTATTATAAGGGTTGTGTTTTTCATTACGAGTATTTACTAATTCCAATATGCAATTCACTGCACTTTGTAGTGAGAAATTGCGACATCATATCTGAGTGCTTCTTTAATAAAAATGCAGGACCTGCCAGATATGGTTGCCATAAAAGATGCAGATTTTTCGAAAGTTGATGCTGTGTTTTGTTGTTTGCCACATGGAACAACACAGGTATCTCCATCACTTGATTTTAATTTTTAATTCATTGTTGGCAATATGGGATTAACCAAAGATATTGAAACCTTGATTTTCCTTCTGCAATTTTAAATATGCAGAAAACTTCTCGCTATTTTCTAATGTTTTTCAGTCTGTCAATATTATGCAGTGCAAAATTCATAATTCAGCATGTAGGAGATAATGATAATATTTTCAAGTACAGTGAATTTAATAGTTACTGTGTTTGAATAGTCTGTTAACTTAGTTCTTTGTATACAGGAAATAGTTGCCTCACTTCCATTGACATTAAAGGTTGTAGATCTTTCTGCGGTACGTTTCCCAATCCTAATAAGAAATTTCTATTTATGATATCTTAAGTAGAATTTCATGTTGTGAGGATGCCATAGAATGTACGTGTTGACAGTACTGATGTACAGGACTTCCGACTGCGTGATACTAGTCAATATGAAGAATGGTATAATCAACCTCATAGAGCACCAGATCTACAGGTACTTTTGCTGCTTGGTTTGGCATTCTGATTGACAACCTTATTTCTGTTAAAGAAAAAAAGCACTTTCATTTCATATCTAGTATTAAAAATTAAAATACAAGAACTTACATCATCTGCCTCAAGCTTACATGAAGTATATGCTGCTATATGCTTACATGTGGAAATATTTCCGCACAGGGGGAGGTATTGGATTACAGGAAGAAACTACTATTTGCTTGGATGAAATGAAACTATCTTAATGTCCTTGAATGATCATAACTGGTAATGGGAGTGTAAAAGTAATCCCTGTAAATAGTACTGTATAAGATTGGATAATAAGGTTGATTAACTACGAGTTACTGTAATTATGATTATGATAAAGATTAGATAAGATAATATTATTAATGTCCCCATCAAATGACCAGAACAGTAGGTCAATGGACTAAAAGGTACGGCTAGTGTAGTTACACTGTGGGAGTGCAAAAGAAACTCCTAGATCAATGCTGAAAGCAAAAAGCTATAAATTAATTGTCTAGCAAAATGATAAGATAGTGTGAGTACGATGATACAATAACAATTCTAGAGACCATGGATTGCGTTTGTTGAGCAACAGAGAGAGAGAGAGAGGGAGGGAGGATGTCGAGGCCTACTGGCCCTGGTGATTGAGGGTGTGAGTGGCGATTGAGATGCAGGCTCATTGTTAGAATTGACAGTCATCGTGAAAGGGCCGATGCAAAGGTGGCTGATATCCTCCAGGGAGTGATTGACACTAAATGGACTTGTTGACTGATCCTTGGCGGAGCCCTACTCTCCTAGACCAGTGTTACAAATATCGGCCGAAAAATCGGCGAATCGCGAAAAATCGGCGAATCGCGAAAAATCGCGACTTTTAAAGGCACCGATTTTTTAAGGAAAAATCAGCCAAAAAATCGGGCCGATTTTTGGCTGATTTTTTGCCGATTTATCCCGATTTTTTGACAGGGCGTGTTAGTGGCCGGAAAAAGTTTGTCTTTTTGTATTTTTTAAGTTTGCCGATTTATTGCCGATTTTTGCCGATGTGCTGCCGAGATATCCCGAAACGATGTTTCCTGGACCTTGCCGATTTTTTCATCGCGCCGATATTTGTAACATTGTCTCCTACCATCCACATGGCCATGGTGAAAAATCTTCTTATAGAAAGAATCTTGACCGCTCAACTGATTTGGGTGGGGCTCGACTTTGGATCTGTCTAAAATTGGCCTGTCTTTGTGTCTAGTGGTTCATGATCTATGACCTAGAATGACAGCCCCTCACAAGCCTCGAAAATGTCAGTCAACCGTGCAAGGGGGGTGGGTTGAGAAGAGATATATGGCCTCACCAATCTAGTGTCTGAAGTATCATGGGTCTCTGCTTGATGCTTGTTGTCTTGATCAATCATGACCACTTGGAAGTATGAATTGATCCTCCTAGAAGTCTTAGGCTGAGATGGGATGAGCAAACACTGAGATCTATGTCTGAGCACTTCTCCCATGAAGAGAGAAAGGTATCTTTGGTTGAGATAGAGACACAAAGTGGAGAGGGAGTTCCTTGAATCTCGGAAAGGGAAATAATAATGAAATCTGATCTCATACTAAAAGGGGCATTTGAAAGTGAGATGCATCTTCATCTCAGGTTCCTTTGAGTGGCAAAGCTAGCAAGTCTTGTTCAGGTGTTGGATGTGGTGATTGGTCTCTACCTAGAGTCTGTGGGAGCCCACCCAAAATTGACCTAGGGGGTTCTTGAATGCATGAATCCATTGTCTTTGTGTGTATGAAAGGTGGACAATAATGTCATCCCATAACTCCAAATAAAAATCTATCTTTGGGTTGACACTTTGAAGAGGCGATCCAAATGACCCTGACATATTGTTTGTAGATGTCATCTTGGGTGCCTTGCTTAAACAACAAGAGGTGGCTCGGTGCGTCTAGAGAGTACTTGAAGGGGGCAACTGGTTGGAGAGATGACCTCCAATTGGATAATTCATGATGCCTTGAATACTTATTATGGGCACACCCTATGGCGCAGGTTGAGGTAGTGGCCTAGGGAGAGCATAGTGTTTGGTGGGGGTACTAAGCTCTCTCAGAAGTTGAGCCCACAAAAGTTCGAACTTTGTGTAGAAAAGAGACCAAAAGGAAGATGACCTCAAGGTGAAAAGGCTAGGCTCCAAACTCTATCTAGATAATATGTTGGAGTATTGTTTGCTTGCATAGGATGATGCATCCAAGAAGAAGGGTTTGAACTCTTTTGGTTGTGGCCTAGTTGGTTTGTGGCAAATTTGATCCCCAAATCTTCAAACAATAGAGGACTATGGGGTTGATGATCGTATCCAAGAGATGCATCTTGGATGAGATCAAGATGTCTTGAAATTGTCTAGAAGCATTTTTGCCTGAGAGAAAGGTGAGGCATATCCCTTGATGATTTGGCATTGGCGGGCCGAATGCAATGCTGAAATAGGTCCCCACAAATTGGACCTCCAAATAGGTGTATATTAATATGATCTCATTCTCTTCTTGCTAGAAGTAGAAATGTAAGTTAGAGAAAACACTCTTTGATTCTTGAAGATCATAACCTTGGTTTTACCTAGGTTGATTGTTACTAATCAGAAATCATTAAAGCTAGCCATGGTATCAATCTATCTTTGTAGCACCTTTGGTGAGGAGGCCAATAGGATCAAGACATTGGCCATGAGGAGCAAAGAGATCAACACATGATGTAGGAGGCAACTGTCCTTGAATATGCTTGATGAGGAAGGAGTCCAACTTGTCAATGTAGGTAGTGAAGAAACTTAGCAAAAGGGGTTACCTCTATTTAACTCCTGTGGTTCTCTAGATGAAGTTAGAAAGGTTGTGTGTTGTGCAAAGGAAGTCAAAAACTGATCCAAAGAGTCTCATGGTGGTAGCTAGGAGGTTGTTCAAAATGCCAATGCCATGAACCCTTTGGAACAAAGCCTCTTTCATCATTGTGTCAGAAGCTTTCCAAAATGCTATATAACAACAATAGACTTTTGAAGAGTGATGACGAGCCTCCTTGATAATGGCCTTGAATGTAAAGATGTGGTTGGTTGTTTGGTGGTTCAGGTGAAAACCCACCTATCCTTTAGCCTTGAGGTGCTGTTATGAATATTTAAGTGATATATGAATTATAAACAATAAATTATTAATTACTAAGGTGATAGGGCGTAACCCTTCATTGTGCATGCTCAAGCCCTATAAAGGCGTGCCTCATTGTAATACTTTATCATCTTCTATCAATATATTATTATTTTATTCTCAATTATGGAAGATGGACTCGCTTCTTAATCCCCCAACCGGACACGGTTGCTCCATTTGGTATCAGAGCCGGATCGGTTCCTCTACACCTTTGTGTTCCTCCCCATTCACCTCATCTCCTTCACACCATTTCTCTCTACTCTCTCCGCGCATCCACACCCACACATCTCTGCCCTCCCTACTGCGCCACTCGTCCATTCCTCCCCACGCCATCTGCGATCTCCCCTCTTCAACTCCTCTTTCACGCTCCCTCACATCCATCCTTCCACGCTGCTCCTCGCTCTAACTCCTTCACACACCATCCTCTTAAGCCCATACGCTATATCATCTCCCTACGCTCCACCCATCTCTTACTCACACTACCCTTGTTGCACTCCTCCATAACCACTTCTGCGCATCTTCACCTCCCATCACAACAGCTCCTGCGTCATCCATACACTGTCCACAAGCTCCATCTCTCGCTCCTGCAACTAGCGCCAATCCACCACCACACCTGCCCTATTCGCAACTCATTCCTTGTGCGTTATTCCACTTCTAGTTCCCCCATGTCATTGCTCATGCCCTTCACCCTCATAAAATCCAACAACACCAACCCTCCAAACTCCCTTCGTTGGCCGCTCACTCCCTTCCCACACCTTCCCTCGGCTCTCCCTCCCTGCCTTGTGCACTCCACGACCAACCCTCGCGCGCCCTTTACATAGTCCCACTCCATTTCACTGCAGCTCGCCACTCCAAACTCTCACTCGTGTTGCCTTTCCCACCTATGACCCACACTTGTGCCCACTCACCATCACAATTCCTTCACGCTTCTCCCTTAAATTCCCCACCACAGTCGTCTCCACAATATTCCTCCTCCACCTACGACGCCTGCTCCCGCCGCGACCTGCAACCATTCACCATCAATATTAATAAAAACAAAATATTATTATAATAATATTCATATTATTATATAATATTAAAATATTATTATTCCATGTTATAATAAAAATATTTAAATATAATATTTATTATTTTTATTTAAATACACTCAATAATTATAGTAATTATTATTACTATAATAATTATCAATTTATCATTTTCCCAAAGACTTTTTTTTTCTCACCCCTCATAAGCCAAAATTAGGTCCAATTATTCACCACCACAACCTAAGAAGCATGAGACGGAGTTAAAAGCCCAAATTGAGAAAATAGAGAAGGATGTCCAAGCTTTCAAGGAAATGATCACCAAGAGCCAAGAGGCAATTAAGAAAGAAATCAAGGAGGAAGTCATTCAAGTAATGGAGCAGAAGATGGACGACAAGTTTGACGTTATGAACAAGGAACAAAAAATGACTGAGACCCAGAAAGATATCAAGGCGATATTACAAAATATGCAAGATAGTAAGGACCAAAAACATGAACAACTTGGTTCGGATATGTCGATCACTTCACCCCGCAACTCTTAGTCACCAGTACGCAACAAACCGAAAGGTACTCAATACCAGCCGTTCATAATGTACCCACCTAGAGCAAAAATAGAAATGACGAAATATAATGGAGGGGAAGACCAATGCGTTGCTTGGTTGAATAAAGCAGAAGAGTACTTCAACATATATAACATTACAACGGATGAAGAAAAGGTCAAGTATGCATCAATGCACCTTGAAGGATATGCCTACAACTCGTATATGTGGTGGAAGGGAGACAACTTCTCATACACTTGGAACTTGTTCAAAAACGACTTCTTAAAAAGGTTTCAAGGTATCACTGAGGACGAATTCTTCTCAAAACTTACCAGGTTACAACAAAGGGGAAGCGTCGAAGAATTCATGCACCAGTGGGAATCTCTCGTCACCAGAGTGTTGGGGTTATCTGAAAAACGACGACTCAAAACCTATCTAGGCGGCTTAAAACCTTATATACAAAAAGAGCTAAAGATGCATGAGATACCAAATGTTGAAGTAGCAAAGTGCAAAGCGAAAGCAACAGAACTCAAACTAGAAGGAATTCCCAAGGCAAGAGTGGAAAGAGGGGCGCAATGCAGATATTGTGGAGACAATTGGTCACCCGGTCATCCATGCAACACCTCTCAATCATATAGTTATGAAGTTGAGAAAGATTCCGAAACATCCACTGGACGCTTTGACAATAATAGGAAGAAGAAGAGGAATACATGTCGTTGATGCGGAGGAGATTGGACTCCTGGCCATAAATGTTGAACCAATCACACAACACACTGCAAAATTATAATTGGAAAAGAAGTACAAGTACTTGCGGAAGAAGACACGTCCGATTTTGATACAGATACAAGCTCATCCGAAGTATCAATAGCGACCATTACCTGTATTCAACAAACTTATAAGGAAGAAGATTTGGCGACACCCAAGAATGTTAACACCCAACAAAAAGAAAATCAGTTAATTATAGGGGGATATATTCCACCTCAGCTAAGAAGTTGCAACAACATTGAAAACAAACAACTCGTATCCCAAGCAACAAAATATACAGGGCCAAGGAGGTTACGACTTACAGGGTCTATTAAAGATAAAAATATCACAATTTTAGTCGACTTGGGAAGTACACACAATATAATATATACCAACATAGCAAGGAAACTTAATCTTTTTGTGTTTCCCACAAAAGGACTCAAAGCCTCAACTATCGTTGATCAACACATAGAAGAAGTGGGAAAATGCCATAAAGTTTCATTGCAAATTCAAAACTTAAACTTGTAGCTCAATTGTTATGCTTTACCTCTCAAGGAAGTAGACATGATATTAGGTGCTGACTGGTTAACATTGTTGGGAATGTACTCTACCAACTTACAAAAACAATACATGGAATTCAGATGGGAAGGAACCAATCACCGATTGTATGGTTGGAAAGGCTCTAGACCTAAGCAGAAGGAATCTCAACACAAAAAGGATCTAGATCTTTGTCACAATAAAGGAGATAAGTCCAGATCGCACATATCACATCAGCATCCACAACTATCCAAAATAGAAGGCAACGCTAGCAAACTAGATGAAAGGGGGTGGCAATGTTATGGATATTTAAGTGATATATTAATTATAAACAATAAATTATTAATTACTAAGATGAAAGGGCGTAACCCTTCACTGTGCATGCTCAAGCCCTATAAAGGTGAGCCTCATTGTAATACTTTATCATCTTCTATCAATATATTATTATTTTATTCTCAATCATCGAAGACGGACTCACTTCTTAATCCCCCAACCGGACACGGTTGCTCCAGGTGCCTACTCTTTGGCGCATCCAAAAGCTATACATGCAAAACTATAGCATATAGTTTTGAGAATGTGTGCCAACCATGATAGTTTGATAGTTGTTTGGATCCAAGTAGGCTTTGATTTGAGAATTGGGTGGATTGTATGTTTGGCCCACATCTAGGTAAAACCCATGTAAACAACATGGTTAAACAAATCAGCAATTTGTGATTTGAGAGATTAGATATCATGTATGAGAAACTTGGCTTGGAAGTCATCCACCAATATTTTTAAACAAATCAACAATGTTTGAGTCAAGAGACTAGATACCATATTTAAGAAACGTGGCTTGGAAGTTGTCCACATCGACTGTTGCGTTGGTGCTTATAACCCTAACTGCTCTCCTGATGTCTCTTTCATTAAAGGGATGGAAAGAAAGGGTGAGGAGATATAGGTGGTTCCTTTCTCGAGAACATCATAGAGGGAGATTGTATGGGATAGACTAAGGATCTAAGTTTGGGGAGGATGTGATGTTTAGGGAAAAGGGTTCACTAGAATGTTTTGGGGGAGTGTTCTAGAAACTCTGTGTCTCCTCAAAGAAAGGGAGATTGTATGGGATAGACTAAGGATCTAAGTTTGGGGAGGATGTGATGTTTAGGGAAAAGGGTTCACTAGAAGGTTTTGGGGGAGTGTTCTAGAAACTCCTTGTCTTCTCAAAGAAAGGAACACTTGCTTCCTACGGAGGAGGCAACTTTAAGATTTTTGAAGGCAAGAGAATGATAAAGGGTCATTTGTGAATGTGAAATGGAGGTGTTTACGAAGAAGTTTGCTATTCCTTGTAAAACTAGTGATTCATGTTGCAAGAACAGGGGGTAAGAGTGTGGGTGTGTTGTTGGATAAAGCAAGGGTAGAAATCATGGTTGCCTCCCCTAGGCCCTAGAAATATTCTCGTATTTTCCTATCATTATGTCCAAGGACAAGAAGAGGGGAAGAATTTCCTAAAGATGGGTGGTGTAAGAGTTGACATATTCCCTGTCAAAGAAAATGGTAGGACAAGGTAAAGGAGGGGAGGGGGTGGGTTGGAGGGACATGGGGGCATGGGGGGAGGGGAAGAGGGAAAAGTTGAGAAAGGCATGGTTTGCAAGGGGAAAGGGGGAGACGAAGAGATGTCAGATGTGAGGGAGTTTGTCTTGATTCAAAAGGAGGCAATCATCCACATTGGTTTCATCATTGTGGGGAAAGCATGTAAAACTCCCCAAGTCAGGGCAGCAAGGGAGACCATTTAGGAGTAGTTGGTTGTGGGATTCCCTAAGTTGTAGAAGGTGTCTCCCATACGATGTGTGGCATGATCCCATTGTTAGAAGACTTGTGAAGGTCTTGTTACAACTCAAACTAACATGTGTGATTAAAGCCCAAAAGAACAATGTCAGCCCAAACTCAACTTATAGGTGTTTATTGTCAGCTCAGTAATTAGTTTTATTGTTATAGAATAGGAAATAAAAAGGGTGAGAGGAGGACCATGAATATTAGTGTCAATACCCAAGGAAAAATGGAGTCAAAGGAGGCTAATCCAAGAAAGGGGCGTGTATATGAAGGGTTAGGGAAATTAGGATTGTGTTCACATGCCCCAAATGAACCCTAATCACATCGAAAAAATAAATGTAGGAATTTACTAGGGATATTGTCAAGGATGTGGTAGCTTCGTTGATAGATCCATAACTTTTTCTAACTCACAAGAAGAAAGAAGTGAAAGCCAAGCAGATGATCAGGATGCAATAAATGATCATCTGCTCCCTTATGTATCCGAGAAGAAGACAACAAAGGACACGTTCAATGCCTTGGTTAACCTTTACCAAAGAGAGAACATTAATTGGAAGATGATATTGCATGACAAGATTAGATTTGTTGAGATGACTAGATCAAACAACATCACTAGTTGCTTGCTGAAGGTCACACAGATCTATGACCGGCTTGTAGCAGTTGGGGAGAATATTGAAGACAAAGAGTTAGTAAACATGGCTATGAATGGATTCTCACCTCAATGGGAAACATTTGTCCAAGGGGTTTGTGCTTAGGAGAATCTTCCCAACTGGGAAAGACCGTGGAATGACTATATCCAGGAGGATACTCGGATGAGTCAAAGGTTAGCAGACAGAGAGGTGACAATGATCATGCCCTTATTGGTTAGGAAAAGAAGGGCAGAAGTAAAGGACCCAACAAGGGTAAGGAAAAGAGTGAGGAGTTAGCCTCATAGTCAAGGAAGGACTTGTGTAAAATCAAGTGCTTTATATGTCATAAGGACAGCGATTATGCGTTAGAGTGTGCAGAGAGGAAGAAGGGTAAGGGGAAGTAGAAACACTAGGTGGCAGCCTTAGCTCAAACTCAGATGAACAAGTTTGCCTCCAAATTCGAGAAGGATTTCTTGATGGTATCTTGCCTCTATTCTGGCACAGTTTCAAAGAACGCATGGTATGTGGATAGTGAAGTATCAAGGCATATGACATCAGGTTGAGAGTTATTTTCAAGTCTTGAAGAGCACAACTTTGGAGTTAAGGTTGAGCTTGGTGATGATGCCAAGTATCCAATATAGTATTACAAGAATCTGACTAGAACCGGTAAAACCAGTTGGACCGACCAATTCTGAGCCCTAGCCAGTTCAAATGGCCCTCTCAAACAAAAAATGACCTATTCTATACGAAACATGCCTGTTCCGACCAGTTTCGGCCGGTTCTAGTCGGTTTCGTATGGAGCCATACAACGACACTTAAGAGGGAGTTTTTTTTTTAAATTTAAAGAAAATAAAAAAGTTGGTTGAGTGGGAAAGGTTTTAGATAACCCTAAACCCTTGAGAAAGCTATAAAAGCAACTCCACCCCCTCTATTTCTCTCACATTATTCATTTGAGTATTTTGAGTTAAGAATCATTCTTGACATTCTCGGGTAGTGTAGCAGCTTTGAAAGAGCATGCTAAGTACCTAAAGCAATCTTGGTTATATCATCATAAAAACAATAAAATACACCTAACAACAGTTACCTACAGCAGTAAAGAGGCTTTGAACAATCCTAACAACAATTCTGAGCTAACTGTGTAGTTAAAGGAAACTTTTGTGGGCATATTCCATTGTGACAGTCTGTTACAACAGGATTGAAACAACCCTTTTAACAACAACACTGTCCTCATCCTGTTAGACATATGATTCAAGTGAAATATGCTCAGTGTTATATACATGAGAAATTTTGCAAATTTGTGTAAAATGGTTTGGTTTACATGGATGCACATGAATATATATATATATATATATATATAATTTTCAAAATTTGAATATTTTATGTATTTTTGGTGGACTGGTTTTGTGATCCGTTCTTTTCCCAGTTTCAGTCCGGTTCCGTTTTTCGGGGTTGACTGATTCGACCACCGGTTCAGTTCTGGTAACCTTCATCCAATAGTAGGAGTTAGTACCATTCCTTTCCAACTCTAGTTAGGTAACTCTTTAGACATTGACGATGTGTTATTTGTTCCAGGTCTCAGGAAGAATTTGCTTTTAGTTTCGATCATGGAAGATAAGGGCTTTGTACTAGAGTTCAGGAATAAGCAAGTCCTCATTAGATCGAAGTTGTCTAGCCCAGGATCAACTCAAGTGATTGGAGTTAGAGAAGGCAATTTGTACAGGTTGTAGGGTGACCTTGTTCGAGCCCTAGTTCATAGCATAGAGAACTTGTGTGAGTTATGGCAAAAGAGGATGGGGCACCTACATCACTAGGCACTGCCTATTTTGAGGGAGATTGTCACAGGTTTTGTAGAGTTCAGCATTGGGCAGTAGGGAGTGTGTAGAGGGTGCACGCTTGGCAAGCATGCCAAGGATGCTTTCCCAAGCAATGAGCACAGATATAAGGGGAGCCTAGATCTAGTGCATTTGAATGTGTGTGGACTGATGTTAGTAGCATCAATCACAGGAAGCATTTACTATGCTTCCTTCATTGGTGACTTCTCTCGTAAAACATGGATCTACTTCTTGAAGACCAAGGATGAACACTTAAGTAGGTTTCAGGAGTTCAAGGCTCTTGTGGAGAACTAGATAGGGAAGAAGATCAAGGCTTTGAGATCAGACAATGGGGGTGCGTATACCTTCAATAATTTCGAGGATTTCTGCAAGGATGCAGGAATCAAGAGGGAGTACACTGTTCCTTACGACCCAATGCAGAACGGGATTGCAAAGCGGAAGAACCAATCCATCATAGGGGTTGCTAAGGCCATGATACATTGCTAGGATTTGTCGATGTTTCTATGCACATTTTCTTGCAATGCAACAATTTACATCCAGAATAGGTGTCCTCACAGGGTTTTGGGAGACAAGACACTAGAGGAGGCATTCATTGGTGTGAAGACGGAGGTGAGTCATGTCCGGATCTTAGGATGTCCAATTTACATCCATATATCAATGGAGAAGAGGACCAAGTTGGAGGCCTCTAGCAGGAAGGGTTTATTTGTTGGCTACATTGAAAATTCAAAGGCTTACAATATCTATATTCTAGGAGAGAGGAAGACAATTTGTAAGTAGGGATGTAAAGTTAGAGGAAGAATTTGCATCTAGGAAGTCTCATGAGCCTTTACCAGTGACATAGGATGAAGAGAAGCAAGCTCCGAAGGTTTACCCAGGGTCACCAACGACTTCTAGTTTGGGGAAACACTCTTCCTATATAGAATCAATCTACAAGTCATGGCATTTGTAGTTCCATCAAATCTGATACAATCACAAGATGAAGCCACATATCTCTAGTGATGAGTCACCTTTGAGATTTGCTATGGTTTTTAATTGGTTAAATAAGAGTTGTTAGTCACCCTTCTAGCTTCTTCCATGTGATAGGGACAAAAGGACCAAAGAAAAGCCATTGCTTTTTTAACAAAGTTATCAGTGCCAAACTTACTTTGGAATTGGACTTGCCTTACGACTCATAGGATGACTTGATTTCGACTTAGCCTTTGACTCAGAATCAATGTTATCAAAACTCGACCAGTTGGATTGGTTTATAGGGTTTTCCGGGTCAAATCATGAGCTCAAACTGCTTTTGGCCGGTTCCGTACAGAACCAACCGGTCTCAATACGTAACTGGTCGGTTCCATACAATAATGCTAGGGTTGCCTAAAACAACAATTTGCAATTTTTTTTAATAAAACAAAGGGACCACGTGTGAGATTTTCATTTGACCCACAACCCCTTCTAACCTTATAAAAGGAGCTTCCCACCCTCCATATCAATCACATCTCGTTTTTGGAATTTTTCCTTTGTTATTTTGCTGTGCTACTGTGTACGGATTGGTTAAGGGCTAAAGTACAGACTGTGTACGGCATGAGGACTCAGATAATTCTGATATATGATTAGATTGTAGATTCTAGAGTCTAGACTATAGTCATATGCTTATTTTTTGACTTTAGAGGCCATTTATAGCCTCTTTGTTGATGTACTTTTCTTCAGATATGTATTTGCACTCGGTGCTATTTTGGTTTTATACACTCTTACTTGCTATATACATGAGAAACTTTGCAGGTTTGAGTATAATGGTTTGAAAGCTATTACTTACATTGGCTTTGAATTCACTGACTCTATGGGAAGAGATAAGGGCTTTCAATAGTCTTGAAGAGCTTATGGGGAAGTCGATCCATATACAAGTGGGGTCCATGAACCCTTTGATCAATGATCAAGTGGGATGAAGTCGATTAGATAGAAAAGAAAATGAGACATTTTGCGACTTGTAGTGTATTGCTATTTAAACAATCGCTTTCAGAGATGTTCACTTTTGATGCTCGTCATTTTAAAACCATTGATATTATAGTTACTTGAGATGGAATGAAGACGGCCTTTAGTTCTTCTTGCACTGTTACAATTCACTGAGATCGACTGCAACATTTTCTATAAACAACATGAGTTCATAATAAAGACCATCAAGTCAGAAATGATGTTTAATCTTTTAGATTTATAATGACTTTAGTTTCAGGGGTTACATGTGGTCTTTTACAAAAGCTATGGATCAGAGAAAAACTATTTTAATTTTGTTCTAAATAAAATGCTGAAATGCTGGACCATCCTGTATATCTCAAAGACAAATTTAGGGTTGGCATTTTAGCTCTTGAGATTAATTTACCTTGCTGGTTTTGTGTGTTATAGAAAGTTCATTGGCATTGTTGTTTTTTTCTAAGTATTTAAGAATCTCATTCTTTACACATTGAGTATTTACCAACCTCATTCTTTATTCATGCAACATGGAACTAGTGAAAACTAGATTAACAATAATTAGGTTGAAATCTTTGTGAATGGAGCAGTGACGATAAATAGTTCCCACAAATTCATGAGCTCTAGGATATCACTTATTTACATGATATATGCATATCTTGTTATATTTTATTTTTGTTCTTACTTATTATGATTTCTTAAGATTCTTTGTTTCTTACTACAAACTATTTTCTTTTTGGGGCCATGCTTGGTTTTATTGACTTTGTTTATTTCACTTTCCTCAGAAAGAAGCTATTTATGGGCTCACGGAGATTCTTCGTGAAAATATACGAAATGCACGTGTGGTAGCAAACCCTGGCTGCTATCCCACTTCTGTACAACTGCCTCTTGTTCCATTGTTGGAGGTTTTATACTTATCTCATGCTAGTTACAATGCTTTGGTATTTAATTCATTTGTTTGATGTATTTTGCTTGTTGATGCATTTGTTTTTTGTGCATGCTTTGTAGGGAATACATTAGTAGATGCCCTTGGTCCCATTTTTAACTCAATGTTAGCTTCTACATGTTTAGTCTCTTCCAGAAAATTTCTTTTATTCAGAGCTCAAAAATCACTTATGGATCATATGGTAGAATATAACCCCCATGTGACCAAACTCGTGAATTGATGTTAAAAAATGATGCAACTTCATTTTTAATAGGAAAAATCTTGTCCTTTAACAAGTCATGTATAGAATCTTTCATTGATGAAACCTTAAGATGCATCATTTTATATTGGGGACACTCTAGTAAAGACTCTGCTGTGGACGATCAAGCCAAAAGGAAAGACTTCATAAAACTACATACCAAATTGTGATAAAAATTGAATACATGGGGTACACATGTTGAACTGTTTCAGATTGACTATCCTTGTAATTAAAACGCCCCATCCAAAGTGTTGACTTGTCATCATATGGGGTTTCTCATCCATTAGTTTCTTTAGAGATACTGCTCTTTCCTCTAAGCTTGGTGATATATAGCTGAGAGACTGAGTTTTGCTTTTGGACTTACTAGGCAGCTTGTTCATTATGATGGAAGCATTGCCACTATAAGTAGTATGGGCCTTCAAATGCTCTAATTTCATGGTCAATTTTTGGGGTTTATTTTGGATTGAAACATTTTAGTGCAATCAATATATTTTATAACTACATGAAATGAATGCTTTCCATGCATTGCTTTATCATATTCCTTTCAAAGATAAAATACAACCTTTGTTGACAATATCTATTCTTCAATTTAGAAGTGGTGATAAAGTCTTTTTTACTTTTCTCCCATAAGAGACGCTCCTAAAATATAGTTTACAAATAGATTTTTCCTTTGAACATTTTCAAAATATGCATGGTGGGTTCATCTTTTGCCATATACAAATCAAGTTGGAGTATTCTGTTAATTTTTCTTGAAGTCTATTCTACATCAAAAGGGATTTGTTGAGCTAAAGGGGCGAGTAACATGTTTTTCCCAAAATTGAAGAGTTGCAATTTGCTTGCTAAAGTTGTTTTATTTCCCACATAGGTCCCATCCTTTCATTAATGTATCAAAAGTAGCAAGAGTGGTAAAGATTGTTTTGGCCACATCATGTAAATACGGTACTTTATGCAGTTCTTTTTTATAATATTCAATGACAGTTTTGTGGCGAAATAGGAATCAAATATGTAGATTGCTTACTAAATGAAAGTGCTTTTCTAGAATTTGGGCCATTTTATTTGATAAATAGTTGTGAGACTTTCAATTGCTCAATATGCTCTAAAAAATGAATTACCTTCTAACTACAATATTCGTTGTAGCAAAGTCAAATTATGCGAGGAAAAATTTATCTCCATTTTTAATAGGATGCTTTAGCAAGTGTACTCTTTAGTATGAGGATTGAGGATTTGTGAAGTCTCATCTTCTTGGATGTTCTACTGATCCATCTAGCGCACACATCCATTTGTTAAAGATTAATCTCAATGGCATGAAGACCCCTAGATTGTATGCTAAGCAATAAATACACCAGTTGAATATGGAACCTAGTTTTACTTATTTGATTGTGAATAATTCTCATAATGCTAACAAGCTTATCCAATAAGCTACTTTCAAGATGGCCCAACATGGAGCACAATGCGTGAATAGCAACATGAACTTTCATTATAAATGTGTTCAAGTAATGAGAGGCATGTTTAATTGCCCAATAACTTTTTTTCTTGTCAATTATATCCATCATATGTTGTTGGATATTTTTTTTGGAAAAACACCTCTGATATTTACATAAGAATATCTACAATCAGAAAAGTGGAAGGGTATAGTTGATGCACAAACTAGCAGCCCGTTAAGATGGACAAGCTGATCGCCTGCTAACCTGACACAACTATGAACTCCCAACTCAATGTGTCACTAACAGAAGGGAGTTCGTCACTTTTGGCTTCCTAGATCCAACAATAAATGAGCCTAGACTATCCAAGGGGGAGACCTTGGCCAAGCTTTTGCTTAGGGCTATCCGAAAACTACCCCAAGTATACACCTAGCACTGACTTTTTGGGAGGTGTCTAAGGGATAGGTGTGGATGAAAACTAGACACAATCTTAATTAAAGGTGATTTGATATTATTAATGTCAAGTACAAATACATTCACCATTAACCATTATCAAGGGCTATAACCATGCATAGTTTAGAGGGCTTTATCAAGGGATAGTTTAACGTTTGGAAACCCAAATTTACATTGACGAAGTGGGTCCCTCACACTTTGTGTGCCCACTTATCATGAAGAATCTACATACAATTATTTAACCATGGAATCCTTACCATTAGAGAGATTTTGAGGTCAAAAAATGGCCTCCTAAGAGATGTACTACAAAAATATGAGATATATTAAAATATTATGAATTGGGGGTTTTATGGGGTAGGTATATATGACAAGTCACCTCCCACACTATTTTCTATGCACAATATAAATAACCATGGTTGAGTTGTTTTTCAAAATTCACTAGAAATCAAATTAATAAAATAAGTCTACATTGATGTGACTAAGATTCATTGTAAATTCCCAAAAAATTATTGTCCTTTAGCATTTATTTGTCTTGAACTTGCAAATGAAATTAAATAATAAAAAATATTTTTAAGAGCTATTTTTTTAATTTTATGTTGACTTTTTATATTTAGTACTTTTCTCATGAATTTAATATAATGTAATTTAATTGAGAATTTATTTACATGTAAAATGTTAATAATATTATTATAATCCACATTGCATTATTATTATTATTATTTATTAAATCTATTATTATTCTTTATTAGTTTGACATTATGTTATTAAATAGAATGGAGTGAATATATAATTTAGAATTAAAAACATAAACATGATACTATATTATTTTATAAAAAAAAGTGAAAGGACTTTCTTTATGAATTAAGAGTACTTCACTTGAAAATGACAATAATATTATTTTATGAAAAAGTGTGAAAAGACATTCATTATGAGTATTTTACTTGAAAATGACAATAATATTATTTTATGAAAATACTATCATTATGAGTACTTTACTTTATGACTTAAAAGTACTTACACCACTACCTTGGTTAACTATGTGTTTTCATTCACCATAGAAATTTGACAAATAAGCATTCTTAACTCATGCAATGCCACCTCACCAAGGGGGATGATGTCATCTACTAGAATGTGATTGGTTGTTTTTTATAGTGCATTTTCTTTGTTTTGAGGCCATTTTTTGATCTCAAAATTTCTCTAATGTACACGAACACAATTCTTACTTACAGAATCATAATTAAAATTTGCACACACGAATCATGGAAGAAACATACTGCAATTGGAAATTACAATAGGAAAATCAAGATATCAAGAAGAAATTGGACAAGGAATTATTATAAAAAATAAGGAAATTTCTCGCCCAAAAGATCATAGTAAAAAACTACTTGCAGAAATCAAGAAGTCAAAAGATATGAAGCAATGCAATCATAAGTTAGTTTTAAATTTTGGTAGGATTAGTGTTTGATGCAGTAAAATAGAAAATCAATGTACTTTAATGCAAAATTACTTTTAATAAACAAGTATTGAAACAAAACATAATTTTCATCTCTTTCAACTTTTCAACTTTAACATTACCAATTTGGGTCATTGTGTTCAAGTAATCCTCAGTAACATGTAATCACCATCAGTAGTATAACTAACACAGTGTTAACCAATAGTAACATAAGTAAAGAAAACAAGTTTAGGGTACTCATCTGGAGCGTGGAACCCTTCCTGTTTTATAGTTAGAAAATTTTACTTTCAGAAAAAGGACTGTGCCTCTCAGAGGCCAGTCAAACACTAGGAACTAGATGACCCTACTAGAGGGTTAGTACAAACCAGAGAGAGAGAGATGATGGGTCTGAGGTACAGTCAAACAGAGATGGTCAATGACAGTCAAAAAACACAGTGATAGTCATAAATAGGATTCAGCACAAAGGTCTAACCCAAGCAATATCTCAGCAAAAATAAAACAAACTTCAATAAGTCTCAGCACCATGTTCTAACCACAATTAGGTTTCAACACAAAGGTCAAACCAAAAAATCAAGTCTCAGTAGTAAGGATCTGGTCAACGCAGATCATCAGTAAAGGTCTAGAATTAAAATAAGATAGTTAACAAGAAACAGAACAGCAGCCCTTAGCAAGTGGAATCAGATCTATATGGGCCACAGCCTCCTCAAATCAACTTATAGCTAGCAGATCGGTCACTACAAAAAAACAGATCTGACCCTTAAGCAAGCTCACGGTGAGGCAGAAAACCCTCAACAAGGTCACAGCAAGGCAGTAATAAGTAGAATGAATTTCAAGTAAACTAAACCACAGATCAGACTCCAGTCAAGTTACAATCATCAGATCAGATCACAGTCAAGGCAGATCAGTAGAGCAGACTTAATTCAAAGCCCTGGCAGGCAGACTGAAACTTTGGATAAACAGGTTGGATCCTTTTAGCAGCAGATCGGACCCCATATAGGCAGATTGGGTCCCTTCAACAACAGCATGAACCTCAAACAGGGTTCTATCAGGTAGATTGGGTCTCCACAGAGATGGCAGCAGCAATAGGGCCTTCATGTTATCCCTTAAACCAGTGTACAAACATCGATGATATATCGCCAACATTGCGATGTTCCTAGCTCGCCGATAATATCGGCAAAAAGTGGTAAATATTGCCATTTTTGAAAATATCGGCAAAAATCAGCAAAAATCGGTAAATATCGGGAAATATCGGCAAAAATCGAAAAATATTGCCAAAAATCGGGAAATATCACCTAAGTAAAAAAATTAATATTTTTGTATTTTTTAATTTCGCCGATATATTGCCAATGTTTGCCGATATTTTCCCCGATAAATCTGATATTTTCTTTTTGGACCCTTGGCGATATATTCGCCGACATGATATTTGTAACACTGCCTTAAACCATCAAACCAATTTAGATCTGGGCTCTAACAGCTGGGCGGCCTCAACAAGTGAGCAAGCAATCATCAGTAACATTACAAGCCATGACGTCAAGCAGAGATCAGTCAGATCTGAGATGCAAAATGTCTTGAGCATGATAACATGAGGAGTAAAGGCTTCAATAAATAGAACAATAAAGACTTCTAGAAGAATCATAATTAATTCTTTAGGGTTCCATAGAATTAGGAGGGTACCATACATAAAAAATAAAATATAAAAGTGACTTGGGTAGGTACCAACGTTTATGGTCAGAAATAAAATAAAAAATATAATTATGTCTTAGGTAGGTGCCAACTCATAAAGGTTTAAGACATAAGAATAAAAATAACATGAAATATAAGTAGGGCCATGTTATCATTAGGTGAGGGTACAAGGACCAATCAAAATGGTACAACTCAAAAACAAAAGTGGGTACCAAGTATATTAAGGTCAAAATATAATAAAGTCACATAAATTATATTTAGAATAACATTGGGTGGGTACTAGGACCAACACATGGTCCAACATAAGATATGAATGGGTACATAACCCATAAACCCTAAGACCAAGGGTAAACCACAAAGTGGATAAACAACCATAGTACCCATAGGATCAAAAGACACTAGATGGTATAAATCAAAAAATAACTCAAGGTGGGTAAATGACCCTATTAACCACAAGTCAAAGACAAGGTACCACAAGACCAATAATCAATAGGGTGTAAGGACCAAAAGTAAATCAACCAAGGTGGAGAAGGTATAACCAGTCATCTCTGTCTCAAATGTATAAATGTTCCATATAACCTGAAAGTTCATCATCACTGTATAAGGAAGGGTCCACACTGGATGATGTGATCATGTGGTCCTCTAGACTGCTTCTGAGGTCAAATGTTAGTGGCTCCATCAAGGGATGGCCAGTCCCTTGAGAAGACCATCTTACTCAACCATCTCGAAGACCTAGGAGAAGAGGACATCACACATGATCATCTTGGTAACTGACTCAGAACCTCCATACTCAAGGAATGGCTCTCATCCCTAGGCTGAGCTTTCAGTCCTAGATTGAAGGTTAATCAACCACGTGCAGGACCTACTTGGTCCTTTTGACCAAGAATATGCTTGGTCCTAGAGTAGGATGTCTCTGTCTCAACCTGCAGGATCTATTTGGTCCTTGTAACCAAGAAACTGTCTGGTCCCAGACCAGAATACCCTAGAGACAAATAGGGGCCCTAGCCACATGCTAGGGACTTTGCCATGCCATCAAGCTGCATGGTCCCCGACCAAGAACCCCAGGAGACAGCTGGGGGCCCTAGAGTACCTTCTAGGGTCTTACTCTTTACTCTGCCTGGTTAACTTGACCAGGAACCCTACTTAACTGACTTAGAATGGGTCTCGCAACTCCACTGACTTTAACAGTTAGAACAAGAGAATCAATATCTTAATGAGAAACTCAATAAGAGGTTATCATAAAAAGATGATGAAAATTCTTGCCTAAGGAACCTTAATCAGAGGTTGCTTTAACAAATCAAAGCCTAAAAGGTTAAAAGATGAGAAACTAGAGATTCAAGACCTTAAAATAAATTCGACATGTCAGAGAACATTGAAAAACTTCACGTTTAAGGGTTCATAATCAAAGCTTACTTGCCTAAATCAAGAAGCTAAATAATGATAAGAAGTCGCTATAGGCGAAGCTAGAGCAATGCATTAACAGAGAACCAGCGATTAATAAAGGAACAATGACTGATCTTGTTGAAATAAAGAAGTCATTATATGTAACATTCAAGATGTCGGAGAGGAACCAATACAGATCTATTCGAAATCTTACCAATCAATACATCACCAAAAGTATCAAAAGATGAGGCTTCCAACAACATGATATGAGATACAAGGATGCGTTATTGTCATCCTAATCATAAAGGTCATTAACAAACTAACCAAAGATAAAATCAACATGCGAAGTTAAGTGAAGATCCTACTATATTGAAGTTCAAGTGTGGAATCTTATCATTTCCCAAAACACAGAAGTCGTTGCCACATGGTTTTGCATAAAATTGAGTTAAGGTTGTCTGACCCATTCACAATGAGACAATTCTGTTGAATGCTTTGTAATTCATATCATCTTGTATCCTCAATTATCACAGCTACAAGAGTAGAGGATCATGAGAAGGCATTACGAGCAAGAACAAGAGATGAGTCTTTTGCATAAATATGCATGAAGGACAAAGCATTTCTAAAGGGGAAGGAAATGTAATAGACATAAATATACATAAACCAACATCAAATAATAATAACAACAACAATAACAATAACACTAAATAAATAGTTAATGAAGTGTCACATTCTAATGAAGGGACAAGACCTATCATCCATGGTGACCAGTCAGTGCATATATAAATATACTGCCCCATGGCATTGTAATGAATTCTATTATTCAATTACTTATATTTTAATTTTATATTACCTGTCCCATATTGATTTCTGTTGTCTGTCCTTATGTTGATTATTCGCTAATAAAAGAACTTTGTTTGTTTCAATTATTTTCTGAAGTAGATCTGTCCTTGCCAATAGGCATTGCCAAAAACAGCTTAAAATATGTTTTCATAGATATCAGGTTGTGGCTTGGCATTTTCCGCATTGTCTTTATGTTGACCGTTGATTGCCAAAATTATGGAGTGAAGGAAATCAGCTTTGTTTATTTGCTACCTGCTCATGTTAGCAGTTTAGCTTCATGTCTCTTGCTGGAGGGCAAATTTGAAGGTATCGAAACAACCCCAGATGGACTCCTATTAATTGCCTTAAACTTTACATGAGGTTAACTATTGTTAGAAGCTTCAAAGGAAGATAGTTACCAAAGGTTAAATGTTTGAATACATAGCATCATCTGGGATGGTGGTTTCCTTTGGCGTTTCTTTAGTTAAATCACTAGAGTACTATCTTGATTCCTTCTAGAAGAAAGTACTGATATGCTCTCTCAAAATGCAGACATAATGCATTCTACATTGTATGTTGAGGACTTTTGAAAATCCACCATGTCTGCCTTTTTTATTCACTTGCTTAGATTTTGAATGCACCCCACAAGTTCTGGAGGTCCTTTATTGTCTTTTGATATCATTTCCTGTTGTAGCGCTTATGGCATAAGTTATTTTTTGATGTATGTCAAAACTGCATAAAATCACACAACTGCATGCCTTCTTAAAAGTACCTTAAGCTTGAAATTGCACTACTGCACACCTTATTAAAAGTACTTTCAAGAATGAAATCACATCTCTGCATGCACTTATATTTTAACTTCTCTTGCTGCTATTAAAATAAGGCAGTCATTTAGCTATATATCTGTCAATGTGGTGTTTAGTGGTTGTGATTGGGCACCTCCATGAAAACAGCCGTGGTTCAAACCCTGGCTGGTGTATACCCCCTTGGGTGTGTGGGAGAGTATTTGACCTTGGTGTTGGTTTGCCTCCATCATCATGTCTGACAAGCCGAATTAGTTTAAGTGGATGTTAATACTAATTGGTATACATATTCTTTTTATTATTTTATATATGTTTTTTATTTATTTTAGTTTCTGTTGTCCTCTCAAATGTGCAGGCTGGACTCATACAAACAAGGAACATTATTATAGATGCTAAATCTGGTGTTAGTGGTGCAGGTCAGTTTTATCCTAAAAATATTCTCCAGTTATGTGAATTCAATGTTGAATCTCCTCACAATTGCCACATCTAGATTTCATTTGGTTTTTGGGATGTGCTTCCTTGTAACTACCGTATTGTAGTTCAACTTTGAAATACAGGAAGATGAGTCGTAATTATATATTATTTTGGATATGCTTCTATAGGTCGTGGAGCAAAGGAGGTAAACTTGTACACTGAAATTGCTGAAGGCATCAATTCCTATGGTATTACCAGGCATCGTCATGGTGAGAGCTTTCGTTCATGCTAGTTATTTGATGTTGTTATCTGGATTGTTCTATGATGCAGAACATGCTTGAGAGCTAATTTTATTGGGTTGCTTTTCTTTTGTAGAACACACTAGCGGAATCTCATTTCAGTATTTACTATTTAGCTTAGGTCATGGACCTGTTGTCACACAACCTAGCGGCCTTGTGATTGCAAGGATTAATTGGATGCTAGATCAGTGGAACCTTGGGACACTGCTCCAAAGTGTCACACGGACAGGGTCCCCTCTCTTTAAGTCTCTTGAATCTACCAAAAGGAAAACTCAGACTAACCATGGGAGGTGCCCCCAATCAAGTTTTTTCGAGTACTTGTTAGTAAAAACCAGCTTTCCCACAGTACTCACAAGACTGATTTATAGAGGAACAAGACACTTAAAATTGCTCCCGGAAGGGAGCGATCAGGGATCACGCTCCCAGGAGCGATTCCTGATTGCTCCCTCTGGGAGTGCGCTTTGGGAGTGAAGTGTTACAGAGTAGGGAGCTTCCCCGCAACATAGGTTATAAATGTCTGAAAATTGTTTTTTTGAACAACTTAATTAAAACTTTGACCAGGATTAAATATATAGGTCACCAAAGGTTATTGCAGACTGAGATTTATGATTTACCAACTTGAATCAAGTTCAGATTTCTTAGTGATTAACAAGTTAAATGTTAAAATATTAATTTTATGGGGTATGTTTAGGTATTGGTATATGTTTAAGATGTGTCTAAGCTGCATAACAGTGTGCTATTCTATGAGTTTAAGTTCAGAGTTTTGATATACCACAAGCATAAAATTCGTTAACTAGTTGAAATTGTTTACTAGATTGAAGATTTGATGTGTAGGATGACCATTACCTATTCCCCCAGGTTACTTTAGTGAGATTAAGCTTTCAATTTAGGGTACAACTCTAGTTCAATCTTGCAACAACTACCAATAGTTGGTGATAAAAATCAGTAGAAGAGAGAAGCGTGACTTGACAATTGGAGAAGTAAAACTCAACAAAGAAAAAGGGTATAGAATGGTGACCTGGTGCCTTGTTCCTGGGTGATGGAGACATTTCCCTCTCCCTAGCAATGCTTTGCCTTTTGTTGTCTTCGTTTGGTGATGACATTTCAAACAAACTCTCCAAATATCCATCCTGAGGTGCCCTTGAAGATCAATTTTCTCCAACCTGCAAAACAACAAAGAGTTCATGAGTACCAGTCAAATTTCTGAAGTTGAAAACCCAAGATATTATGCTCATCAACAAGTGAAGAATAACGTATGAAAGAACAAACAAAGAACCCAATGAGAAACCAACAAGAGTGCGGAGATAACTCCCTTAAGAAATTTGCTCACTGGCAGTCCAAGAGGGACGATTTCATACAATGGAAACACTAAGATCTAGCCTCAAATCTGATTACCAACACAAACAAAATCCTCACACAAGAATTGCTCAAAACACCAACGAATGAAGAAGGAAAATGATTTCTCTATTGCTATAGCAAATGGCTCTCCAAATGTCCTTTACAATGAGCTAGCTTTTCTCTTTTATAGAATAAGAGAGAAACAAGATCCCTAATCATAAGAATTGAGGGCTGAGATTGAAAGATACATGAGCCAAATCAATGGCTGAGATACTTCACCACTTATTAGATTTTAAAATTTTTTATTTGCTGGAAGCTACACTCTTATTGAGGTGGCGAATTGTCTCATTGAGCCCATTTTAAACAGAAAACTTTACAAATATTTTGCTGAAATGATGAATTGGATTCATTAGTGGCCCCCCCATGGCCATCTCCTTGCTAATTTGGAAGAGTTGAATGTAAAAGAATAGCTGATTTTTTTTTACCAAGTGCATCCACCTTGGGGAGAAGTGCACTCCCTTGGTAGCTAGCATGCTGAAATGTGGTCACAACTTGATGTTTGGTGCTAGGAGATGTTAACTTTGTCTTCAGAAACATATTTCATGAGGACCCAAGTCATTACTTTGCACTTTTGATTTCTTGTTGCCATGCTTTTGAGACTTGGGCATTTTTAAAATCAAACCTTAGGAAGTTTGATTAAATTATGCCAATTAATTAGATCTTGATGAATTCTTGGACAAATCACTTGGGAGTTGCCTTGGATGAGTTCTATGCTTCCCCAATATCCCATACCAATCAAAATCATGCCAAAAACCAATCTGCAATATCCATTTGAAGCTGTTCCAAATTATTAAATAAGGACTTTGGCTTTTTTTTTATTGTAAACTTAGGAAATTCCATAAATTAAAACCTATTATTCTATAATATCTGGAAATAACATTTGGAAGGGTTCAATTGGCTTCCAAAGGATGAAGTATGATGAATGGTGATGCAAAGTGATCACATACCACTGGTTGGTACTGTTGACCAAGTCGAACCCCCCTTTGACCAAGTCAAAAAGTCATCTTTGGTGAAAGTTGGGCAATGTTGTCCAATGAATGAAATGACACATCCAATGCCTTTAGGAGGATAAAATAACATCTTAAATGATATGTATTGATAATGCACTATAGCTACAATACGCGCATTATACAAGTGACTCATCACATAGCTTCAAACATAGGAAAACTTGCATAAATTAATATATGACATGAAATCATTGTTTTATATCCATGGTCCCATCTAAACAATCATCAAGAGTATTACAAGGATCATTCTTCTTTTGGGTGAAGTGGATGGGCAAAGTCAACAAGGCTAGTCAAGTGGAGGATTGGTCAAAGATGACTAATTGACTTGAGATAAACAGGGATAAGGGGAACTCTGTGACATTCATTAATCAAGCAGAAACTAGGGAACGTGTCTCACAAATGGATGATGTGTAAGCATATGATACTACTTTTGTCCTTGACAATTAAAATCAACCCCCTTTACTTTGACTTTTGCTTTTTAACTCCTTGGGCTTGCCTTCTTTGATTTTCTTGGAATTCTTTCTTGTACTTTTTGTTCTTTTAGATCATGGCCTTTATTTTTCTTTGAGGCACATGCAAGTTTAGACTTGATTATTTTTCTTGATTGCTTGATTTTTGCAATTTCATCTGGTCTTCTTTTCCTTTCTTTAATTTTGGTGCTGATTTTGCTTTTACACCAATGTTTGGCACAATAAGTCTGGGACTAGGAACCTCTCATTAGCCCTTTTTGAGGCACTGGAGGGGGAAAAATCTCTTCATGTTTCAGGTCTAGGGAGCACATTTCTCCATGGAAAAGATTCATGATCACAGATTTCTTCAGAAAAATTTCTAGATCAAGAGTGGAACCATATCTATCATTATCTAGACATTGGTGCAGATTTGAGGAATGCTAGAAATAATCCTCGCCTTTTTAAGGATACGTTAGTGGTTTCAAGAATGGATTCATGAACAACAGATGCCTCTTCCAAGGAAGTATGGATTTCCTCCTCTTTGACTTCTTTGCATTCAAAATCTTGAAGGATGTCATGTATTTGATCAATAGGCTCATTTTCTTCCAAGATGCTGTTGGTTTTTGTGCAACTTCGGAAGATATTATTCATTGTATTTTATTGTACCTTCATTGTACTTGATTGTACCTCGTAAGGGAGATGAACCTGATGTAATTGCTTATGTAAATTCATGAAAGACTCAATGTAAACCTTGGGGTGCAAAGAAGATAAAGAAAATCATTAAAAATAAATTATTTATTGCCCCCAGGTGAAGTCGGCCCACTTAAGGAATTTTTGGTTTTTGTACTTGTATAAATAAAAGAGGCTAGTGCACCTCATTATCATTCATTCACTCACTTAGCAAGTGCGCATCACTTGGGAGAGGCTGATTTCGCAGCTCTTAAAGGAGGAAACTGATTTTAGCACTTGAAGGAGGAGGCTAATTTCTGGGGTTTCTATTTGTGGAAGACATTTCCACATTTTCTCTTTTTTTATTTGTACTTTGATCTCAGGATTATCATCTCTATGTGAAGGTTGCTAGGTTTTTCTCCCATTTGGGTTTCCCAGGTTAAACTCTGTTTGTTGCTTTGTGCTTTGTCTTGCTTCTAGTGATCTTGGTTATGCATTTATATTATTATGCTATGCTTGTATGAAATTTAACATGGTATCAGAGCAGTTCTAGAAGAAGCCATTGCCGAAGCATTGTCGGAACCCTACCGGAATTAGGGTTTCATCTTGTGAAGTCTCCAACCATAATTTTGGAGAAAAGAAGCTATAGGAATTTCGTTTTTGTCAAGGCGCATCTATTGGTGAAAACATAATTCAATTCCGAGAACTTTCAATTTTTGACCTAACTTTAAGGCTGCAACAGAATTAGGGTTTCAGTTTTAACTCATCTCTCTTCACAGATTTGGACCAGCCCACCCTATATTCAACTCTCCTTGGCAAGGCGAATTTATTTGTGGGTTTAGTTTTTCAAATTATTGACTTTCATTTTTGACCTAGCTCCTACTAGGGTTTCTGAACCAGATCTGCAATCAAGATGATTGGGATGAAGGTTGAAGATCGTTTGGAAGGAGCCTCCAACTTTATCTCCTGGAAGTCTAGGGTTCTCCTACTCCTAGAAGAAAATGATCTCTTGCTATATGTAAATGAGAAGGTCCCTGAACCGGAAGGAGAAGAGAGATTTGTCCCAGATACAATGCTACAGGTGCAAGGCATATGGTCATTATGCAAGTAAGTGCCGAAGTTCTAACAAAAGAAAGTATGAAGCCTCAACTGCTGATGTAGAAGAGGATCATCATCACAAGAAGCAAAGGGATGATGATCGGTCGGAGTTCCTCTTCTAGAAGATCCAGATTGCAAGAACATAGATCTCTTATGGTTCCCACAAGAAGGCAGTGGGGGCCCACCAACCAAAACAATAAGAGATAAGTATTTTGTTTTCTTGCTTACATAGATCTATTTTTGTCTTATATGTTTTTATATGCAGATCTAATGTGTTGAACAGTTGATATAGTTTACCCTGTTATATTATGCATATGAGCTACACAACATTTCATGAAGATAGTCTAGATGATATCTCCCTCCTACATGCTTAGGGTAGTGCACACTCTTGATGGCAAGTTCTAGTGGAGATAACAGACATCTAGATACTTCCCAGAAGGGTTTAATAGACATGTTCATGATTGTTGTGATAAAGTATTAGCTAAGATGCCTGTGTAAACTATTTGCTTTTTCATTTGATTATAAAATGTCACTGATCATCAGTCGAGATTTGACTTGTAGGGAAAAGACCATGTGATTTGGCCTACAAGAGAAGACTTGTTCCGATGGACATATGGATCCCATTGATGTTCAGCAAGAAGCTTCCTGGAATATGACTCTCAGCCTAGAAGGATGACCTCGGAGGAAGCTTTCACAGAAGTGAAACCAGAAGTAAGCCACCTTTAGATATTTGGTTGTTCAGTCTTTGTACATGTGCCCAAGTTGAAACCTTCAGGCAAGAAGGGAACCTTTGTGGGACACAGTGAGTCTTCAAAGACTTACAGAATCTACATCCTAGGGTCCAGACAGATTGAAGTCAGTAGGGATGTGACCTTTGAAGAAAAATTAGTTGTCAGGAAAGGCAGAGGATCAGACATGGAGATCGATGATGAAATGATAGAACCAAATGAGATGAGATCATCTCCCCCTCTAGTTCAAGAGGGAGTTAGCAGAAAAGGATGAACCTATCAATCCAGTTGATATCCCCAGAAATGTTGCAGTAGGTCGGAAAAGACCTAGATGGGCACAACAGACTTAGCATGGAGCATATGGGAAATACAAGGCTAGATTTGTTGCCAGAAGATTCTCTCAGAAAGAGGGAGTCGATTATGATGATACGTTTGCTCCTGTGGCTCGAGATACTTCCATCAAATCGATCATTGCTATTGCTTCAGCTATGAGATGGAAGGTGCATCAGAATGATGCAGACCCCAACCTTTGCTTCGAGGTTGTAGATGATGAGCCAGTGATTTTGGTATTATATGTTGATGACTTGTTTCTCATAGGAAATGAGAAACTCATTGTATGGTGTAAGAAGAATCTCGCCTTTGAGTTTGAAATGAAAGATCTTGGATTGATGCATTACTTCTTGGGATTATAAGTATGGCAGAGGCAGAAAGAGATTTTCCTAGGACAAGGAAAATACACCATTGATATATTGAAGAGATTCGGGATGTTGGACTACAAGTCCATGGCTACTCCGATGGATGAGAATTGGAAGAAGCTGAGCGATTCTACTTCAGATTCTGATTTGTTTGATCCCACCATTTATCGCCAGTTGATTGGGTCATTGATGTATCTGACCAACATTAGACCAGATATATGTTTTGCTGTGAATGCCCTCAGTCAGTTCATGTGTGAACCGAGGCAGATTCATTGGATTGTTGCAAAATATGTGCTCAGATATTTACGTGGCACTGTGGGATATGGTTTGAAGTATGCCTCAGATTGTGACTTGAGGTTGCAGGGGTTTACAGACTCAGATTGGGCTAGATGTGTTGCAGATCGGAAGATGAGTACTTCCGGATGTTGCTTCAGTTTGGGTTCTGTAGTTATTTTTCCTGGTGTAGAAGGAAGCAGAACTCGGTAGCACTCAGTACTGCAGAGGTCGAGTACATGGCTGCTAGCATAGCAGCTTGAGAAGCAGTTTGGCTTCTTAAACTCCTGGTAGGATTGTTCGGCCAGATTCCAGAGCCGACTGTGATTCACTGTGATAACTAGAGCTGTGTGCAGATGTCAGTGAATCCTGTATTTCACGACAGGTTGAAGCATATCGAGATTCGATATCACTTCATTCGTGATATGGTGCAGAAAGGTGCAGTCGAGTTACAGTACGTGCTGACAGATGACCAGACTGCAGATGTTCTCACCAAGGCACTTCCCAGAGTGAAGTTTGAATACTTTCGCGGAAGACTTGGAGTCGAAGAGAACGTGTCCCTCCTTGAGAGGGAAAGATGACATTGAGATGCTTGCCCTGCTTTGCCTTGGTGCCTTCTGCAGTCCAATTACTCAGCCAGATATGGGAGAAATCCCACAGGCAGATGAGTAGGATAGTCAGCAATGGGTCGGGCTCACCCTGGTGCCTTCTGCAATCCAGTTACTCAGCCAGATATGGGAGAAATCCCATAGGCAGATGAGTAGGATAGTCAACAGTTCGTCGGGCTCACCCTGGTGCCTTCTGCAGTCCAGTTACTCAGCCAAATATGGGAGAAATCCTATAGGCAAATGAGTAGGACAGTCAGCAGTTGGTCGGGTTCACACTGGTGCCTCTGCAGTCCAGTTACTCAGCCAGATATGTGAGAAATCCCATAGGCAGATGAGTAGGACAGTCAGTGGTTGGTTGTGTGATTGCACTGGTGCCTCTACAGTCTTGCTATTCAGCCAGATATGGGAGAAATCCCATAGGCAGATGAGTGAGACAGTTTGTAGATGGTCGTGCCCATTTGCTTGTCTGAGATCTCAGCCTGGTATGGGAGGAACCCATTGGCAGATGAGATAGACGGGTAGCAAATGGTATAGCAGAGATGGCACAACTGATTATCTCAGATATCTAGGATTGAGTGATTCTCCTGGATCCAGGATCCAGTGATTCTCCTGGACTCACCGAAGGAATGGTGAGGATGTCACAGATATTCAGGATTGAGAGATTCTCCTGAAATCCAGGATCGAGTGATTCTCCTGCACCACCGAAGGACTGGTGAAGATGATACATTGAGACTGTGTGGACAACCTTTAGTATTCATAGAGATGATGGAGACAATATAGAGTACAAGTCTACAAGATGAAACCCAGATGATCATGATGTCGATGAAGACCGAAGAATACCTTCCTCATTGAGAGGGAGTGTTAGTTTTTGTGCAACTTTGGAAGATATTATTCATCGTATGTTATTGTACCTTCATTGTACTTGATTGTACCTCCTAAGGGAGATGAACCTAATGTAATTTCTTATGTAAATTCATGAAAGACTCGATGTAAACATTGGGGTGCAAAGAAGATAAAGAAAATCATTAAAAATAAATTATTTATTGCCCCCAGGTGAAGTCGGCCCAGTCAGGGAATTTATGGTTTTTGCACTTGTATAAATAAGAGGTTAGTGCACCTCATTATCATTCATTCACTCACTTAGCAAGTGCGCATCACTTGGGAGAGGCTGATTTCACAGCTCTTGAAGGAGGAGGCTGATTTCAGCACTTGGAGGAGGAGGCTGATTTCTGGGGTTTCTACTTGTGCAAGATATTTCCACATTTTCTCTTTTCTTATTTGTACTTTGATCTTAGGATTATCATCTCTATGTGAATGTTGCTGGGTTTTTCTCCCATTTGGGTTTCCCAGGTTAAACTCTGTGTTGTTGCTTTGTGCTTTGTCTTGCTTCTAGTGATCTTGGTTATGCATTTATATTATTATGCTATGCTTGTATGAAATTTAACAGATGCCACATTTCTTCCTAGTAATAATAATGAAATAAAACAATGATTCTTGCTAAGCTATGATGTCACCAAGGAGGGCTATAAAAGGGTTGATTTTATATTGTTATGTTAAATTCGTGACTTAACTCCACTTCACAAATATAATCCCAAAGGGATACATCATCTGTCCTTCCATTGAAGTTTTAGATTCAACCAAAAGTCTTGAAAAGCCACGAGAAGAGCACAAAATGAGGTTACGCTTCTTGGAGGGATACTACAATACCATTCCGTTGCATACTCTTTCAGTGAGAGGGCAAACATCTTCATGAATCAAATTTTTGTTATTATGAAGTCAAGAAAAATGTTGATAAAGATAAAGATTTAGAAAAATGATTCCCATAGAATCTAGTAGCATGGCTCTCCCATAAGTCATAATGGAAATCGTAAGGACTTTGTGGGAGGTGGGTAAGATCCAAAGGGGTAAGAATTTCCTTCCATTATCTGCGAAAGGGAAACATTCTTCATATCCAACCAAAACAATGGAGTTATTCAATGAGTTCACCAGTGGAGTCGATTTGTGGAGTCGCCAGGTGAAGAGATGGATTAGTTCAACGAAATGATTTGTCGTTAAAATACCAAGGAACTCTTTGCTCCCCGACAATGATGCCAAAATTGTTGTCACACAACCTAGCAACCTTGTGATTACAAGGATTAATCAGCCGCCAAACCGGTGGAACCTTGGGACACTGCTCCAAAGTGTTACCCAGACATGGTCCCATCTCTTTATGTCTCTTGAATCCACTAAAAGGAAGTCTCATATTAACCACTGGAGGTGTCCCCATTCAAGCTTTTTTGGGTACTTGCTAGTAAAACACACTTTCCCACAATACTCATAAGAATGATTTATAGAGGAACACGACACTTAAACTGAATTAGGAATGATGAAACGTGTTCCTTGTGGGGAATTCCTAAAGGGGAGAGACAATATATCAGGGATGCTCTCTTCCTAAAATTGCCCGGAAGCCCACGGGGAGGAGTCTACCAAGGAAGCGAAGCCGGGATGCAGATGCAGGAGAAGCTGTGGGCGGAGGTTGCCGGTGTAGTGGACACGATGGACAGGAAAAGCAACAACTGACAGCAGGGATCATAAAGAGACTTAGGCTCGGCATGAGAAGGTCATTGGCAGTAGACACGATGCAAAGCAGAGGACGTTAAGTCGGGCACGCGAGAGTGATGACTCAGTTTGTTGGATTGAAGGTGCATCGGTAGGATGTGTGGTTGAGGGGTGGCACATTGGAAGTTGCAAAGAAGGTGGATGCGACTGTTAAGAGTTGGAGGAGCCATGCGGTGAAGATATTTGGTGCTGGAGGCATCGATGGACAAGGCATTGTTGAGCCACAGGTGGTGGCAGTGCCGACTGTGTGGAGTGTGGTTGCACGTCAAAGAGGCCATGCAGAGGCAGAGAATATCTGTGCTAGCAGGCATGGGTCGGTGCTCAACGAAGATGTGGAGGATTAACGGGAGGACGCTAGGAGCAAAGCGCAAGTAGGGAGCAACTGTCAAGTGAAGATGCGGTCATCAAGTGAAGACGCGACTGCTACCAGAGCTTAAGCCGCCAACAACAGGAGCAGTGTGCAGAGTTGGCGACCTGCAAAGAGGTGTTGTGCCAGTAGAGGAGCTAGGAGAAAAGCGATGTGGGTAGGGCAGGGTAGTTAGCTAGCCAACAGGGCTGTGGGAAGTGGTTGTCAACAAAGCCGCTAGTCGTAGCTAGGAAGAAAAGTCAAGCTGGGATCTCAACAGGACCACTAGTAGGGCTACCAACTCAGCTACGCCCTCAGGCAGTTGCAGGGCAGCCATGGGCAGACTTCAGGTAGCCTAGATCTGCTCAAAAAATTCGAGCAGCAAGCCCAAGAAATTTGGGCGAGCCTAGTAGGGACTGTGAAGTTTCAGAGGGAGTCAGGGAAGTTGTTACAGGTGGAGGAAGTGATGTATGTTCTAGGACTAAGTGTTAGTCTGCTCTTACTATCAACCTTGAATGGCGTGGGGTATGTTGTGTTGTTTTGGGGTGAACAAGTTTTCATACTTTCAGAGGGAGCAGGTACCCAGGATACAACGGTGAGGCTTGGCATTAAGGAGGGTGCATTGTACAAGTTGTTGGGATAGCCTATAGTAATGTCTAAGGCGAGCTTGGAGCATGGGTCAGTGTTAGTGATAGAGGGAGAGCGTGAAGCTTCTCTCAGCAGACCTACTTGGTATGAGATGACACTAATGGATGAGGAGAACAAATTTTGAGATTAGATTCCAGCATGGGTAGCAGGAGGATCTTCAAGCTTAGAAGGAGTAGCTACAACTGTAGAGGATGTGATTGGACTTGGAGGAGGTTCTTCTAGAAGTACCTTCCTCGCTAAGAGGGAGTGTTATATTTTGTAGCTCGGACAGGTACTTCTACGTTGGCTAAGGTGTCTAGCATGTAGAAGTCATCCAGAAAAGTGACTCTAGACAAATGTATTTATAACACTTTATGTAAATGTAAAAGGGTAACTTAAGTCATCTGAATAAGTGATTAAGTTGTAGTCGTTGATCTATGACTTAAGTGATCTCAATGAGAGATTAAGTTCCAGTCATTGGATTAGATATAAGATCTAGATCTAAGGGTCAGTATTGAGTCGGAAGTATTTGGCTCATGGTATTTGAGGGCCCATGGTATTGAGCCCATGGTATTTGCATAAAGTGAATGTTATAAAAGCTTCTATGGAGAGTTGTAGATATAGATCATCTGATCATTGTCAGTATGTGTGAGATACATTGAGAGTGAGTGATCAGATCTAAGAGAGGGATTCTCTTAGAGGCTTCGGAGAGAGGGATTCTCTCAAGCTGAGATCAATGAGTGATCAGATCTAAGATAGGGATTCTCTTAAAGGCTTTGGAGAGAGTGATTCTCTCAAGCTCAGGTAGTCTTCAGTGATTGAGATTTTGAGCATAGATTGCAATGGGAGTGAGTCAGTAGGTTCTCTGAAGCTGTGGAAAATACAAGTGTTGTTTTAAATCTGAAAGAAGAAGACAAATTGTTTGCCAGTTTTCCCTAGGGACTGGGGTTTCCAGGGTAAATCTGAATGTGTCAAATGTGATGATTTTCGGTCTTCAATTTTTGATGTGCATCGTTTGTTAAGTAAATCATTGTATTGCTATTTTTGTTTCAGTTTTATGTGTTAAATTAAGAGTGTATAAAAATCAATGAATAAATATCAACCATATCCGATTTATGAAAAGTTAACATGGTATCAAAATCGAGGTTAAGACTTTGAGCGAGAAGTTGATTTCTGACAATATTTACAAGAGATCAAAATTGTACGACCATGGTATGAACCGTATGGGCACTGTACAGTTGCGTTGCTAGGTAGGCTAGGGCACACTTTGAACACCAGCTAAGCATGCGGGCTGTGGGGTCGAGCTGAGCCCGCAGTGGGAGTCAGTGGCAGAGGTGAAAGCCAATGGGAGGATGTTGGCGGAGAACGACCCCGTTTGGTGTCGGGAAGAAGCCAGGCAAGGAGACGTAGCAGGTAGGGGCTACGACTGCTGGTAGAAAAGCTGGTCGCAGGCTTGGATGCTGACTGAAGCTGCGCATGGAGGAGCTTGCGACGACGATTTGTGGAAGCTCGACTAGGGGATAGGGCTCGGGCCATGGGAGTGGCAGTGGAGAAATGCGAGGAATGAACCCATTGCAGTAGATGCACACTGTGTGGGTGCCTGATAGGAAGTCACGTGAACGGATTGTGGCTGGCAAGTGGAGGCTCGAAAGCATGTGGGGGCAGTCGGACAGGGAAGCTAAGTCGGGACCCAGACGCGGTAGAAGATGTGGGTGTATTGAATGTGGCGGATAGGAAAATCAACAACTGACAGTAGGGATTACATACAGACTTAGGCTCGAGTTGAGAAGGACATTGGCAGTGGACTCGACCCAAAGCATAGGACATGAACTTGTGCACCTGAAAGTGACGACTCGGTCTATCAGATCGAAGGTGCATTGTCAGGACGTGTGGTCTAGTGGTGACACATTGGAAGCTGCAAAGAAGGTGGACACAAATATCAAGAGTTGGAGGAGCTACTCGGCGAAGAGATTTGGTGTTGAAGGCACTTGGCGGACAGGGCACTGTTGAGTTGCGGGCGGCGTCATCACAGGTTGTGTGGAGTGCAGCCGCACGTCATAGAGGCAATGCAGAGGTAGAGAATATCTGTGCAGGTAGTATGGGCTAGTGCTCAACGAAGATGTGGAGGATTGACGAGAGCTGACGTTGGGAGAAAAGCTCAAGCAGGGACCAACCGTCAAGTGAAGACGCGGTTGCTGCTATAGCTGACATCTCTAGCAGCGTGAGCAGTGTGCGGAAGTGGTGGCTTGTAGAGAGGTGTTAAGTCACCAGAGGAGCTAAGAGAAAAGTGATGTGGGCAAAGCATGGCAGTGAGGCAACCAATAGGGTCGTGGGAAGTGGCTGTCGACATAGCTGCTAGCTGCCGTTGGGAAGAAAAGTTGGATGCCAACTCAACAAGACTGTCTATAGGGATGCCAACTCAGTTCCTCCCTCGGACAGCTGTGGGTGTACTTTGGGCAGGACAGATCTGCTAAAAAATTTCAGGTAGCAAGCCTAGGAAATTCGGGTAGGCCTAGTAGAGCTCGGGAAGGGGTAGAAAGGCTGCAGGCAGTCCTAGGAGGGTCTGTGAAGTTTCAGAGGGAGTTCGGGAAGCTGTTACTGGTCGAGGACGTGATGTATGTTCCAGTGCTAAGTGTTAGTTTGTTCTCAATATCAGCCTTGGAGGACGTGAGGTATGTTGTGTTGTTCCGGGATGAATAATTTTTCATACTTTCAGAGGGAGAAAGTACCAAGGATCCAGCGGTGAGGCTTGGCATCAGGGAGGGTGCATTGTCGGGTTGTTGGGATAGCCTGTAGTAAAGTCCAAGGGAAGCTTGGAGCATGGATCAGTGTTAGTGAAAAAGGGAGAGCGTGAGGCTTCTCTCAGCAGGGCTACTTGGTATGAGATGACATTGATGGATGGGGAGAACATATTTCTAGATTAGAGTCTAGCACATGTAGCAGGAGGATCTTCTAGTTCAGAGGGAGTAGTTACAACTGCAGAGGATGTGATTGCTCTTGGATGAGGTTCTTCCAGAAGTACCTTCCTCGCTAAGAGGGAGTGTTCGTTTTGGAGCTTGGACATGTACTTCTACATTGGCGAAGTGAAAGTGATCTCAATTAGAGTTTAAGTCGTAGTCGTTGATCTATGACTTAAGTGATCTCAACGAGAGATTAAGTCCCAATCATTGGATTAGATCTAAAAGATCTAGATCTAAGGGTCAATATTGAGTTAGAAGTATTTGGCTCATGGTATTTGAGGACCCATGGTATTGAGCCCATGGTATTTGCATAAAGTGAATGTTATAAAAGAGTTTATGGAGAGTTGTAGATAGAGACAATCTGATCACAGTTAGTGTGTGTGAGATACATTGAGAGTGAGTGATTAGATCTAAGAGAAGGATTTTCTTAGAGTCTTTGGGGAAAGGGATTCTCTCAAGTTGAGATCAGTGAGTGATCAGATCTAAGAGAGGGATTCTCTTAGAGGCTTTGGAGAGAGTGATTTTCTCAAGGTGGGGTTATCTTTAGTGATTGAGGGGTTGAGCACAAATTGTAGTGGAAGTGAGTTAGTAGGGTCTCTGGAGCTGTGTAAACTATAAGTGTTGTTTTAAATCTAAAACAAGAAGAAAAATTATTTGTTGGTTTCCCCGAGTGATTGGGGTTTCCAAGATAAATCTCAATGTGTCAAATGTGATGATTTCCTATGTCGAATTTCTGCTGTGCATTATTTGTTACGTAAATTAGTGTATTGCTATTTCTCATTCAGTTTTATGTGTTAAATTAAGACTGGGTATAAAAATCAGTGAATAAATATCAATCATATCTGGTTTATGAAAAGTTAATAGTGATATTTCATGTACTCCAAATCTCGTGGAGCACCAACAAACATGGTGTAAACACTTTCGGAGTAACTTGAAAGTCTAGCACATCTAAATGTTGGAAATTACTAAATCATGAAGACAATGATAGCTGGAAATCAAATCTATAATGAGACAATTTTAGATAGTGGAAACCTTCATATATTTATATAAGATATGAATTTCACTTGTATACTCTTAGCTTAAGGTAAGATGGTGCAATCTTCAAAGCTTTCCAAAACCTTGGCTAGTGAAAATCATGAAAAACCCTTGCTCCACCTAGGATACTCCAACAAGCAAGAGTCAACACTAACAAGCCCTTCTTGGCGTCATGCAATGCATCTTCTCTTGTCTTTCCCTCAACGAGTACAACTTGGGGGTTTTGCCACAAACCCTAACTCCAATGTCTCCTTAAGGATGAAAACCTAACCCTAGACTCTAATAATGCTCAAGAAACCCTAGAGGCACAAGACAAGAGAGATAAAGTATAGGGAATAATGTGTGTGTGTGTGTGAGAGAGAGAGAGAGAGGTGCTCCTACATCTCTAAACCCAAGAGATATGAGATGTAAGCTCTCCAAGCATGAATTGTAATGAGATCATCATGTTTGAACTCTTGTTCCCAAGATCAAACCCTAGCATATTACAAGAGCAATAAAAGATGTTCTCTTTCTTCTTTATAAATTCCCTTGTGGTTTCCTCATGAACCCTAACACCTTACTCCTATAGGACAAGTACAGAGAAAAGAGTTCAATGATGATAAGAAATGATTCTCTTTGTCATCTATTTATATGAGAGGTGAAGGGAGGTCTACAAGTCAAGTGAACCTAGTCCTCAACAAGCAACTTACAAGATGCAAGTAGGTGCAGTGGCACACATGTGAAGTGCTCCTCCTACAAGTGAAACATTTCATGCTCCATGGTGATGAAGACACATGCATGCATCCAAGAAAAGGGTGCTCCTCATCCAAGGTCCACAATGCTTCTTCAAGGGTTCCAATGTTCCAATGCCTCTCCTAGGTCATGTGCTCCTCCAGGTCCTCTCCACCTACATGATCACTGTTGCAACCCAAGAATCCCCAAGTCAACTTAAAGACTCAATGCAAGCATTCAAGCAACCCAATGCTGTCTAGGGTTAAGTGCCCTCGTCCAGAATGCCCAATACTCCTGCAATGTAGGATGTTCTTCAACCAAGCAACCTCTCCATGTGGCCATCATGTAGAATGTGACCAAGCTGTGTAAAGATCTCCAATTCTTTGAGTAAGAATGCCAATCAAGCATCCATATGAAGCCTAGCAATCAATGAATAATCCACATCTAGCGTGCAAGTCCGTCATGGAACGACCATGGGATAACTCTGCACTGTGGGCTCCACATTGCATGAAGCACCCCCAAATATGGTGGAAACATTTTCAAGGTAACCCTGAAAGCTAACATCTAGTCCCTTTGACCTACACTTGTGGACATTATTATATCTCCTTTCCTGCTTTACTGATATTTTCATAGGGTACATTGTTTGCAATTACATATTAATATTGTTTTCTTAAATATTCTTTATGCTGTTGATAGTGTCACGGTGCACAATATTTACTCTGTATTTAAGTGAGTTATATTTTCTGATAACCCTTACGTACTACAAATTTAAAGTAAAAGCTGCTTGTTACATAACATGGAACAAACAGAAGCAAAGTCATTGGTGAAATTGACCATAATGTTTTACCCACTTTGACCAATTGGACAGCCTCTGACCAATTTTGACCACTTAGATGTGAGTGTCAGAATATTAATGTATTTAACTGTATTTGACCAAGTCAAATCGACTATGGTTGAGTTTCATGGCAGGCTAGAAAATTTCCCAAATAACAGGTCAGTCCTATAGGTTGTTACTAAATTTGGTGGTATTTACAAAATCTGCATTATAAATTTTAATATCAATGCAAATCGCAAGGGTGGAGGTCTTTCCTGGTCATAGACCTTTGGGAAGCATTGCCAAACTCAGTGATGAAGCTATTTTGATACAAAAATTCACTGCCATATTCAGGTGTTAATGAGAAAAGACACCTCTTATCCAATCCCTGTTCCATAAAACACTTCAGCATTGAAGGCCGCTAGCACTAGCAGAGTGATCTCCCATTCGAAGAGTGAGCATTGACTAAATTCTATTTAATTTAGGTACATGATATTTATAATCGGTTGATCATGGCCGAAAATATCTAATGTATGCATGAAAGAGAAAAAAGGTTAAAACACCATTTTTGTCTACAGCTTTTTTTTTTCTTGGCAAAATGGTTTTGACTAGGATTTCTATGTTCTGTTAGCTAATTATTTTCTATAGCAAGGTTTGTCCTTGGATCCAATTTGGGATTCTTTTTTTAATTTATAGTCTTTAAAATGTTTTGGATGTTTTTCCAGTTCCAGAAATTGAACAAGGACTTTGTGATGCTTCAAAATCAAAAGTCACTGTGAGCTTTACACCTCATCTAATGCCAATGGTAAATTTTCTACAGGACGCTTATAATTAAGTTGATTTACATTGTTTGATAGCCCATTATGTGAATGTGAACGGATGTTGCATTCATTGATTAGTAGTAAAAGGTTTCGCCTAAAAAAGGCAACCCATATTTGTTTTTAGGCTACTTTTGTGAATTTTCAAATCCATTGAAAATTTTGAGTCATGATCAGAGTCGGGGCATGCAATCTACTATATATGTTGAAATGACGTCTGGCGTGAACATAGAAGATTTGTATCAGCACTTGTGTAGCAGATATGAGGTAAAATTTCTAAGACATACTTTTGAGATTGTAACTTAGTTATAATCTGCGTAAGTCAATTTCATGTTATTTTTATTTTCCATCTGAATTGTTTAGTAACTAGTTTGCTCAGACCTACATTTCACATTGTAGTTGAGTTATTAAACACACATCCCTTAAATTTATTTTCAGTTGTTAATCTTAGTTGTTTGGTATTGCAAGTACCCATGCTACTAACTGTAGTAGAGTTTTGAGTTGCTCAGAGTCTCAGACCATATGTAGTACCTATCCAGAAAAAAACATCTACTGTTACTTGGATGCAAGCTACTTATCCTTTCAGTATGAGTAATATCAACAATGAGGAGTCAGTCCTGCAAATCAGTCGTCTCTCCAGGCTCTCTATTAGAAAAGGCCTTAGATTTTAGAACATTTGAAGCATCAGCTGAAATACACAATGTTCCACAGAGTTTCCGGGATGAGGGAATGCGGGAGAGGGGAAACACACAAGGGGGACATGTGGAAGCCACCCCAAATTTTAGGGAAATTCCGGGGGGACGTCGGAGTCATAAAAATTAATTTAAAATATAAAAATTATAAATCCCAACAATATTACCATGCAAAAACTAAAATCTAAATTCATCATTATGCAATGTACATCTAAATTCAAAATTCAAATTTCAAATTTGTAAATGATACAGGACGATTAAATTTGTACATGATACTGAACTATTACCAAATTTCAAATATCAAATTTCAAATTTGTAAATAATACTGAACTATTAGCATGTAAAAACTAAAAATTAAAATTATCATTATGCAATGTATATCTAAATTCAAATTTCAAATTTGTAAAAGATAATGCAATAGATGCTGAAGCCTGAAATAGATACTGAACAATGAACACAGAAAAGTTAAAACAGTGAAATAGACTAAAGTCCAATAGTAAATTAAAATTTCTCAAAAAATAATAGAGTCAAGGACAGTCATCAGTATCTAGCAATGTTTTAAAACTCGGACAAGGACTCGGAATCAGCCGAGGGTCAACTTGGCTTGGACTCGGACTCGGCAATGGTTCAAATCAGTTTGATTTCAATGACTCGGTTTTTAAAAAATTACATAAAATATTCAAATTTTCAAGGTAAAAAATTTATTTTAAAGATTCCAAACCATTAGAGGCAAAACATGCAAAGTCTACTCAAGTATATACCATGTAATGGTGAATATGTCAAAAATTTAAAATGGCACCAAGTGCAATACATATCTGAATCAAAATTGAAAATTCATAATCAACGAGGCTCTAAATGGCCTATGGAGTCCAAAAAACAACATGATATGCCTCCAGGGATACAAGATCAACATGGTCAATCTCATCACAGGGGTAGGGGCAGATTTGACTCATTTCAGACTGTTAGCATACCTAGACAGTTGACTGTTGGACTGGGACAGTGGAAAGTTGAAGAAACAGCCAGCAAAACAACTCAATGGCCACAAGTAATAATGAGATGGACATCAACTCCTTCAAGCTGGGTTGTAGCCTCCTCAATTAGATGCCAAATCCACTACAAACAGTCCAAGAAGATTTCCCAACAAGCTCCAAAACCTCCAACTGCTCAGCCTGCAATTTTGCTCCAAAACCTCCAAATGCTTACAAATGCTCAACGAAGATGGTGTGAGTCAAATAGAAGATAAAATATGCTGCAGATTGCAGCATTGAGAAGTACAAGGCTCGGTTTGTGGGGAGGGGGTTTTCACTGGTAGAGGGAGTTGACTATGATGAGACCTTCACTCCAGTTGCTCGATATACTTTGATGAAAGCAGTGATCTCCATTGCAGTAGAGATGGGTTGGAAGATCCACTAGATGGATGTGAAGACAACATTTCTGAATGGATTCATACAGGAGGGGGGGTGTACATAGAGTAGTCAGAGGGATTTGAGGTGGATGGGAGAGATTCTCATGTGTGCAAACTGAGAAATGCACCATATGGTCTGAACCAAGTTCTGAGAGCTTGGTATTCGAGAATAGATACTTACTTGCAGCAGATGGGTTTCCAAAAGAGTGAGGCAGATCCTAACCTCTACTTCATTGTGGTTGATGGGGATCCACTCATTTTGGTATCGTATGTGGATGAATTGTTTATTACAAGAGCAAAGAAGCTCATAGCCAACTGCAAGAGCGATCTTGCTTCAGTGTTTGAGATGAAAGACATAGGTTTGATGCATTACTTTTTGGGTATGGAGGTTTGGTAGGAGGATGGGCATATCTTTCTAGGATAGGGCAGATACGCAGTTGACATTTTGAAGAGATTTCAGATGGAGAACTCTAGTCCTATGGCCACACCTATGACAACCAACTTGAAGAAGTTGATAGCTTTTGAGGGTGAGTTGGTTGATCCCACTAGGTACTGTCAGCTTATTGGATCATTGATGTATTTGGTCAACACTAGGCCAAATCTGTGCTATGTTGTCAGTACATTGGGTCATTATATGGTGGAGCCTAGGAGTGTGCATTGGGTGGCAGCAAAGCACGTCCTCCGTTATCTTAGAGGTACAGTGGACTATGGACTAAACTACGAGAGAAGGGATGGAGTACAATTGATTAGCTATACAGATTCTGACTCGGCAGGTAGTGCAGTGGACAGGAAAAGCACCTTTGAGTGTTGTTTTAGCTTGGGTTCGACAATGGTGTCATGGCTTAGCAGGAAAAAAGGTTAGTAGCACTGAGTTTTGTAGAGGTAGAATGCATGGCAGCTAGTCTGGCTAGTTGTGAGGCACAAGATGCTAGTGAGCTTATTTGATCATCAGTTGAGGCCAATTGTGATTTACTATGACAATTAAAGTTGCATGAAATTCTCGGAGAATCCAATATTTCACAATCGGTCGAAACATATTGAGATTAGATACCAGTTCATTTGGGATCATGTTCAAAAGGGGGCAGTTGAGCTTCAATATGTGTCTACAGATGAGCAGGTAGCAGACATTCTCACAAAGTCATTGATGAAGGGCAAGTTTGTTTATTTCAGGGACAAGACGGGAATGGTGAAGAACACTTTCCTTGTTAAGAGGGAGTGTCGAAAACGTTAACAAGGATATGTGTTCGGACCTTACCCTTCATATTTGATAAAAGAGATTTTTATTAATGTGGAAGTGAACTCTTTTTTAAATGCAGAAGTGTAATTTTGCATGCGAGATTTGCATGCATGCATTTTTTAATTTGAAAGTGTAATTTTGCATGAAAAGTGAATTAGGGTTCTGGAACCCTAAAAGGCACCCAAGTGTTATAAAAGAGAGTCATAGGGTAAAGGTGAGGTATATGAGACATTGTGAGAAGCAAAATCAATCAAGAAGATGAGCAGGCATTAACATTAAATGGTAATATTAAATTCTTAGAGTAAAAGTGGCATTCTCTTTATCTTTCATTTTCTCTCCTTTTACTTAAATTTTTAACATTACCATTAATGGTTTCATGATGTTTGAGAATGATTCCAACCTCATCAGACTTCATATGCAAAAAGTAGAATTTTAGATTCCATTCAGAATTCAACAAACTTAACAATATTCAGTGTTTCACGATTGCAACGTTTCCATTGGATTCTATCATGTATGAGGGTAGGGGATTGGCATTTAATCAAGTGCATCAACCCCTATATGTACCTCCATGTTGGTGGTGTGGATTATTTAACTCCTTTGTTATGACCTTAAAAAAATGTACCCTTCACTCGAGCATAATTTCTTATTAGGCAAGTGAAGTTTTTTCGACCTTTTTTTAATGCTTGGATTAGGAGGTTTCATCAAAATTGTAGGGTGTCTACTATGCACAATTAGAGTCTAGACAATAACACCATATGATCAGATTGTAGACACTAGACTATAGTTATTGATTAGTGTTGAAATATATAGCTTTGGAAGCTATTTTTTGATGTAATTAAATTATGTACATAAAACCTATTTCATGTCAAGTGTCAAAAGGCTCAAGCCAAGTGTCAAGCTAATGCCAAGTGTCAAAAGGTTCAAAGCCAAGTGTTAACTTTATGACCAAGTGTCATTAACACATGCCAAGTGTCAAAAGGTTCATACCAAGTGTCAAGATGCCAAGTGTCAAAAGGCTAATGCCAAGTATCAAGGACTGCTTAGAGGCCAGCTTAGGGCGGTCCCTAGGGGGGTTGCTTAGGGCAGCCAAGCCTAAGTATAAATAGGGGCTGACCCCTATCACTTGTACACACAATTTTTGGAGAAGAACTCTGCTGTTACAGTCTGCTACAAGGAGGGACATCTAGTGCTGCTATAGTGTCTTCTGCTACAAGGAGGGAGATCTAGTGCTGCTACTGGGTCTACTATAAGTCTGTTACAATACTTTTAAGTGTGTTATCAGTTCTGTTAGTAAAAGTGCTGAAACAGAGGTATTGTTTCAGCACTCCAAGTTAAAGTTGTTAGTCCAAAGTCTTGTACTGCTATTGTGTAATGTTTTCTTTTTAACATATAGTGGAATTCACTGAGGATTGATACCATTCAGACCAAAATAAGATCTTAATCATGGTTATTAGATCATCAGTAGATAAAAGAGGGCCACCGGAACTAGTGGCCACTTGCATGCATTACATGCAGGCCATATTTCATGATGCATGCACATAAATACCTTTATTAAGCCTTCATGCACACAAAAAGCAATGCATGCAAGTCAATTGAGAATTAGAAGAGAAAAACAACCTAGGCATGCAAAAGTTAGGTCATGCACTGGCAAAGTTATAAAAAAGGAAAAAGTGAATGAATAGGTCTCCTTATATGATTATTGATTTGAGTAGTCGATTTGGAGAGCTCAGTGAGCTATTTGGGGTTGAGGGCACACCACTCAACCATTCAGTGTATTTCGGTAGCGAAATCTATTTGCCCTAGTCACTATCAGGTTGGATCATCCAGATTCAACATTGCTATTATCATTAGGTATCATTCTTCAGCATTCTGCAAGGTTCGAGCTACAGATTGGATTGAAGGAACTCACCCTCCTTGCATAGGCGAATTGCACAAAGAGAGATATCTTCGTATTTCATTCTATAGAGGTCCTTTCTTCTGCATGCAAGCTTCATTCTTCCGAGAGCATTCCTATTACCCTAATCCTTGAAAAAGGGCTTCCCTTACGGATCCAGGATCAAGATATCATCATTTTCCTCTCTTAGAAGACGTCCTCTCTTGCATGGGAGACTTTCCTAGAGGTGGGCTCATGTTTTCTACCTCAAAGCTGGTGCATGGTCTGCATGCAACTTCTATAGTGATCAGAGGGGGATTCTAACCCTAGTGCACACCTTCCGGAGCTACTTCCCATCAATATAGCACTTGTACCTCCATCTCAAGTCTGAAGAGGGCGCATTAAATACCAAGGGCGCATTCTTGGAGGGGGAATATTCCATATCTCGCTCATCTTCCGTCACAATGCTTGCATGCTGGTCTCATATTGACGTATATCCACTTCTTCATCTGATGGTATGTACATGCATATTTTCTATCCCTATTTTATAGCATTTCTGATTATTTGGATTATTTAGGGGTTGGCAAACCCATGCATCTGCATGCATGCTCATGCAAGCATGGAAAATACATGCATTCATATTTACTTGAAGTATTGAGCCCTAAAAACTACTAGCTAGCAACAGAAACTCCATAAATAGACAAAAATATTAGTTGGAATATTACAGTGGTATTAGAGCATGCTCCTTGCCAGCTGTGGGGACATAAAAGATGGTTTCAGGTGCATGAGGCTAAAGCAGGTTGAATAAACAAGTGCATGTAAGGTTTGGCGCAGTGCATGTCAGTGCATGTGGATGCATGTTAGTGAATGTGAGTGCATGTGAGTGCATATTAGTGCATGACAGTTTTGGTGCCATGCATGACAATCCATGTCAATTTTAGGTGAAGTGCATGCCATAGCACAGGTTTCTTGCCGTCCAGTGAGATCACGAAGACACTGAGAAGGATCTTGGCTGGAAATTTGGGGAGTTTAGCAGCACTTTGACACTTGCCTCGATATCGTAAATATCTAGCCTTGGGGAATGAGGTATGTGCAACATTATCCTTCCAAGATTATTTCTCCATCCAGTTTGGGAGCCGACCCAGGGATTTGGACGAGGATCTCCTTAAAAGCATAGTTGGGGGAGTAGAGAAAGATGAGCATGATGTACAAGTTGATGGTGAACTTAATATGGAGTTGACAATACATGAGGAGGATAGTACATATGATGCAGTTATCCGATCATCGAACGTCGAGGATTCATCATCTCACCTTAGTAGTGGTGCTTGTGAGGATCAGGGGGTGTTAGCACCTAAATGTGACATGGGTTCAATATTGAGTGATTTGGGCGTATAGGATATTGAAGAGGAAGAGGATCCCACCTATGAGCCTATGGTTACTAGAGATTCCTTGAACAACACTCAGATGGCTCTTCAGGAATCCAATATGCATGTTTTCAGGCTGTGTGACGAGTTGGAGTTGGTACACTCTTCATCATCTACAGCAAGAGTCGAGACATTCATGATAGGCGAGATCCATGAGGAGAGACATGATTGGGAGAAGGTTGACTCTATACATACAGGGCAATATGGAGGTTATGAGTCACTTATTGTGGAGCGGCCATTAATGGTTCCGGTTGTAGTTGCAGATGTGTTGACAAGAGACACACTCCAGTATACTACATTTGTGTGGGATCCAGGTTCAAGTGACACTAGTAGAGTGAGTGCAGAAGAGGATACCGCAACAGACACAGGATACATGACAACTGTAAAACATGAGGGCATGAGTGGCACCCATGGTTTGAGGGGAGTGCATCTGGTGATGATTTTGCATGAGGAGCACTCAAAGTTGCAGGTGATTGAGGAGAGATCTGACACAGAGGGTTTGGATCAGGCAGGGGATCATGAGCCATCTCTGTTAGAGAGAGGTTTAGGCATGATAGGGATAGTTGAGCGCGTTCCCTATGGATCAACTGACAGGGAAGTATATGCATACAGAGGTTGGATGAACATATATATGGCGGGTATAGAGACACTAGATCACAAAATTCGTTGATATCAGTGGAGTATTGGCTATAGTAGCGCATATAGGATACTCGATGGCCCATGAGGATACAGGAGTATGCAACAGTCTATAGGGGTACATAGGGGCACACGATGAGATTTCATGGAGTTTTGGAGTGTTTCCTCCTGGGAGATCACTTGGTAGAGATCACGAGTATACCCTTGTACTGGTACCTCGCAGGACAGTACTTTGGGTAGAAGGTGCTACAGATCTCCTAAGATGATTTGGGACCTTGGAATTTTCCTTGGATTCAGTTGGTTCAATTTGATTGATTATGGAGTTGTGTTGGTATTGCTTGAGGACAAGCAATTTTGGCGAGGGAGGACTGTAATGTTCCCTTTTTAACATATAGTGGAATTGACTGAGGATTGATACCATTCAGACCGAAATAAGATTTTAATCATGGTTATTAGATCACCAGTAGTTAAAAGAGGGCCACAGGAATTAGGGGCCACCTGCATGCATTACATGCGGGCCATATTTCATGACGCATGCACATAAATACCTTTATTAAGCCTTCATGTACACAGAAAGCAATGCATGCAAGTCAACTGAGAATTAGAAGAGAAAAGCGACCTACGCATGCAAAAGTTAGGTCATGCATTGTCAAAGTTATAAAAGAAGCATAATGTGAATGAATAGGTCTGCTTATATGATTATTGATTTGAGAAGTCGATTTGGAGAGCTTAGTGAGCTATTTGGGGTTGAGGGCACACCACTCAACCATTCAGTGTATTTTGGCAGGGAAATCTATTTTCCCTAGTCACTATCAGGTTGGATCATCCAGATTCAACATTGCTATTATCATCATGTATCATTCTTTAGCATTCTGCAGGGTTCGAGCTACAAATTGGATTGAAGGAACTCCCCTCCTTGCATGGGCGAATTGGACAAAGAGAGATATCTTCGTATCTCATTCTGCAAAGGTCCTTTCTTTTGCATGCAGGCTTCATTCTTCCGAGAGCAGTCCTATTACCCTAATCCTTGAAGAAGGGCTTCCCTTACGGATCCAGGATCAAGATATCGTCGTCTTCCTCTCTAGAAGATGTCCTCTCTTGAATGAGCGACTTTCCTAGAGGTGGGCTCACGTTTTCTATCTCAGAGCTGGTGCATGGTCTGCATGTAGCTTCTATAGTGATCAGAGGGGGATTCTAACCCCAGTGCACACCTTCCTGAGCTACTTCCCATCAATATAGCACTTGTACCTCCATCTCAAGTCTGAAGAGGGCGCATTAAATACCAAGGGCTCATTCTTGGAGGAGGAACATTCCATATCTCGCTCATCCTCTGTCACAATTCTTGCACGCTGGTCTCATATTGACGTATATCCACTCCTTCATCTGATGGTACGTACATGCATATTTTCTATCCCTATTTTATAGCATTTCTGATTATTTGGGTTATTTAGGGGTTGGTAGACCCATGCATCTGCATGCATGCTCATGCAAGCATAGACAGTATATGCATTCATATTTACTTCAAGTATTGAGCCCCTAAGACTACTAGCTAGCAATAAAAACTCCATAAACAGACAAAAATATCAGTTGGAATACCAACCCAGCCAAAACTTAAGAGAAGTTTTGGCTGGGTTTTCAACCCCAAGAGGGTTTCCCAGGGTAATCTTGTGTTCTCTCTGTGATTGTCTTACCTTCAGTGATCCTTACTTATGTAGATGTATGCTTATGAATGTTATATGATACATAAAGTTTAAAAATTCATACATATATCTAGTTTTTCCAACAATTAGTACTATGCTTATTTTTCGACTCTAAGGGCCGTTTAGAGCCTATTTGTTAATGTAATTTGGTTCAGAGATGAATTGCACTTGGTGCTATTTTGGCTATATGCTCCCATACTTGCTATATACATGAGAAACTTTGCATATTTGTGTATAACGGTTTGGATTCATATGGATGCACATGACTATATATGCTTTTTTACAAAATTTGAATATTTTATGTAGTTTTTGGTCACTCGGTTTTTTGGTCTGGATTTCTTTCGGTTCTGGTCCTGTTCAGATTTTGGGCTCTGCCGGTTTGATGACCAGTTCGGTCCTGGTAACATTGACTTGCATCCTTGTGGTATTTGTGGTTTTACCAATCATGATCATCGCAGATGTTAGAACAAAGAAATATCAATCCTGATATACAGGTACAGTGGTTGGATAGATGCGTAGGAATGTCAGAAAGTTTCTTCTATGTTGAAAGGATTCTACAAATTGAAAACTTCTAATGTACAACAATATCTCTCACATAAAAAGTTCATGAGTTAGTTGGTCTTCAAAGGTCAAGTTGTTATTAAGGAGAAATCCAAAGAGTCACATGCTTAGGAAAGAGTTGTCAATCTATTCTACTTGAATCATTTCTGAGTAAATCAAATCACGAGTCATTTTCTTCTCATGGTCAAGGGTAAACCAAAGAAACCCTGGATATGTTGTAATGGTTACACTAGTAAGCGAAGGAAAACACTAGGTATGATGTATTGGTTGAAGGTAAGCCAAAAACGACTCATGATATGGTTGAGGGTTAGCAGAAGAAACTTTTGATATGAAGATGAAACAGTTCAGATGATTGACTCAAGATCCAAACTTAACAAAGATTGGTGCAGCTTATGCACGATACAAGAAGGTGATGACAATTAAAGGTATGGATGGAGATGAAGAAGTTTGAAGATGATGCAGGGTACAAAAGACTGATGACGAAGACAACTCAAACATCTAGATTGAATCACAAGAATCCATTAAGGGGGGGTACGAAGGACTAATTCATACCTGTGATATGTAATGGTGACAATATAAAATGTAATGATGCATATAATGCACAAATCTACGTATGATTCAAAGATGAGGAAAAGGAGAGAAGTTAGGATGAGGATCTCATGAAGATCACTCGAGAGATTTAAAGATGTATTCATGGAAGATATTGTGGAGATAGTTGAACCAACATTCCTATTATGACATGGTTGTTATGGTCACCTATTTTTATGTAAGGGACCTTGTTGTACTCTATTGTAAGATGAGAGAAATCTAGATCAATACAATGTGAGGTTTGCAGCATATTTGTGATCTTATGTGTGAGTATTTTGTGTTTGTTGGGCCTAATTTCCCAACACAAGATAAGTGGAGAGATCAACTGGGGATATTGGTAACCTAGGTATTAGTACATATCATTATTAAAAATCATTATATTATACTGGTAGTAGTTTAATTACCTATAACTTATATTTTACATGTATAGATTATTTTACATGGGAGAGATGGTCAGCTGACCATTGCAAGGTTGAGAGAATGGTGGCAGCCCTTTTAGGCTGCTCAGCCATCCTGTAGTCCTCTTTGATGATGATAATACATTATAGATTTCCATCTCGTGTGTGTTCTTCATCTGTCGTTGTTCGGCACCTAACAGTGGTTATGGACTATGGAATGCCAAAGGAAAGTGTGTAGTGAAAATAAAGAAAGATGACGTGACAGTGAAGATTTAGCCATACGGAAATTTGAGAGCAAAACAGAAAAACCTGAAAGTACAGGCAAGAATAACAAGAAAAGATGAAGCCACCTGCTAAGGGATACAAACAAGAATGGAGATAGGAATAAGAAACACGGAACTCTTAAATAAAAATTGATTAAAAGTACGTCTCAATAGAAGAAGATAACAAGGATATGAGTTGAGGAAGTAAACAATTATTTATAAATGGGCAATTGAGATTTTAGATCTGTCAGTAATATTGAATATTTTCTGAAGTTGTCAAAAACAATGGTTACAAAATGCATTAAAGGAAAAATGAAATAGTCAAATTGACAATTGTGCTGATTATGGATTTTTTCATAGTTTTAAAACTCTTGTCAACTCTCTTCTTCTAGTTGGTTCAAGAGCCCCAAAAAACGCAAATTGGAGAAATTTAGTCTCCTGAATGTGTTTTGTCAATATGTAAGAAAGACCCATGTTGGAAATATCAAGCTGTATTATTCTGACATGAATAAATTGTTACAGGACGAGGAATTTGTTATTTTGCTCCAAAAGAAAGCAGTTCCACATACTCGCAATGTCCGGGGTTCAAATTACTGCTTCATGAATGTATTTGAAGATCGTATTCCTGGAAGAGCTATCATAATCTCTGTGGTATAAATTTCTTACTCTATGCATTACAGTTTAAGTATTTATTAGTATATAGTTCTTTCTGGGACACAGTTTTCACTTGTTTTTAATCCTATTTTTTTCCTTTTCATTGTTATTTTTACAGATTGATAACCTTGTCAAGGGTGCATCGGGTCAAGCACTTCAAAACATGAATTTGATGATGGGATATCCTGAAAACCTTGGCCTTCTCCATCAGCCTTTATTTCCTTGATTAAAGATCTCAAGCTTCTTTGATTATGTAAGCATTTTTATTGGAAAGGACATCTAGATTCTGTCTACTTTGTAAACGGACCTGAATCAAGTAGTTTCTGTCTATTTTGTAAACAGACCTGAATCGAGTATGTCAGGTCTGTGTATCTACTTTAGTTTGAGCTTTGAGATTGAGAAAGGTAACATCTTTACTATTCCTTTTCATGAGTAATCTTAGCCGGTAGGAATAATACTCATCTACAAGTTGCTTGCAGTTGGCTTGGGCTTGTCTGATGCATCCTCTGTGTTCTGAAACATAAAGCAATTTTAATTGAAAACCAGCCCATTCAAATAATGTCATTTATTGTTGTTTTTTCCTGTCAATTATTCTGGTCTGTTACGAAAGCTGCAATTTGACACACATCAATTGCTTCGAGAGTTCCATTTTTTTCTGTTTTCATCTTGTAATGTGCTGCGTCATGTGTCTGTTAGGTTCCGCCAGAGTATTAATCTTTTCTTTATTTGTTAGGCACTATACAATCACATGATTTATGGATTTTCAATTTGGTCAGCTGCAGAGAGTTAGTATTTCACTTAAGAAATGATCTATTAATCTGCATTCAACTATCATTTCTTTGGAGGAATTACTAATATTATACAGAAAAATCAGAAATGTACAATATGACTAGCTTTCTATCTTAACTGAGTTAAAGCTACAATAAGGTCAGAATAAGCTTGTGCAGAGATATTCTTTGCATCGTTAATGAACAAAAATCCTTTGGCCTTTGTTTGAACAGTTAACTCATCAAATGCCAATTTCCAAAAGCATGAACATAAGCTACAACCCGTTCAAAAAATACTTACAGCACATCTAGCAAAGAGATTATAATACTGATCACAGATGCTTTGCCCAAGACCAGAGAAGTAACTCAAAGCACTGAAATTTTAAAACACAGACGTTAAAGGAAACATAAATTCTAGAAGATCCACTTAAAACTCTTAAAATGATAGTTGTATCATGGACCTCTATTTTCTTGCAAGAAGTTGATTATTCCAGCAAGCCTTCTACTTCTGGTACGAATCGAATTTTCCTCAAACACGCTCAATACAACAAAAATCAGTACAAGCTAATTGATCTAAGGGAACCATAATTCAAGACCAGTTTATGGAAGTATTAATAATACCATATATGTTAAAGGACATTCGAACTACAGTTAAAGATAGAATAAGGTCAGAATAAGGTTGTGCAGAGATATTCTTTGCATCGTTAATGAACAAAAATGCCTTGGCCTTTGTTTCAACAGTTACCTCATCAAATGCCAATTCCAAAAAGCATGAACAGAACCTAGAACCCCTTCAAAAACATACAGCGGAAATACCAGAGATTATAATACTGATCACCGATGCATTGCCCAAGACCAGAGAAGTAACTCAAAACAGTGAAATTTTAAAACACAGACGTTAAAGGAAAACTCTTAAAATGATATGTGTATCATAGACCTCTGTGTTCTTGCAAGAAGTTGATGAATCATTGTTATGCAGAGAAAACAAGTGGGAGAATGTTGGGTATGTGTTATATTCTCTGCATGTATGTGAAGGGGAGAGTACAATAGAATACATATATTGTATTATGAGTGATTCATAATGAGATGATGAGAAAAATAGCAGTAGTGGCTCCAAGTTTTGCTGGTTTTCACAGTTAAGGGTTTCCAGGGTAAATATCTGTGTACTGTGTGAATGCTGTGGTGTAATATCTGTTTTTCTTAAAAGAATCTGTATGATTTGCTTCTCTACACAGGTTTAAAAATTACATGAATATGCGTTCCTGTTTACCTTTTAAACCATGTGCTAAATCAATTTCCTCCTGTGTAGATTGACATATCCTTCACGTTCAACTTCTTTAACCATTGTAGCCACACCATTCCATATTAACCTACCATGATTACATTCTATACATCGTTCAATCCATTCCTTCATCCAGTCAACATTGTTTGCAATGAATAAATGTATTGCATCCCACTCTGAAGCAACTGTATTAAAATAAAATAATTTACATATAATTAGTTACCATGGTATAACTTCATATTAATAATGGATTATGTAAGAAGACTAAAATTTAAATAAGTACGACGCACATAAAAACAAAAAGACAAATGTATTATAGATATCCACATTCTACTTATATCTCACTTTCCTCATTCTTCCTTTCCCTAGTAGGTGCTCCCCCTTCAAATTTGTTGATGGAGTGGACATCCCAAATGCGATCCATGTTAATAGTTGCAGCTATTTTAGGAATATATTGAGTAATATAAACCATGGTTTGATATACCGTATATCCCTCTACCATAGAACCCTCAGGACGTGATCTTTGTCTAACCAAATCCTTCAATGATTTCAGGTGCATCTCAACCAACCACATGGACCTTGTGTGTATAGGCCCATACATTGCAATATCCATACATTGCAATATCCTCAACTTGGTATATGAGGTAGTGTTCTTGTGCATTGAAAAATTCCGGAGGTAGATAATTTTGCATTTCACATATCATAGGAGGAATTTGTATCCTCCAAAACTTTATATCTTCTTTATCGATTTCTTTGGATTACAACCATTTACAAATGATGTAAGAAAATCTCAAGTTTCAACAACAAAATAATATATAGTATGCATTACAGGTGAAACACATGCAGTCAAATATAAGTACGATGGACAACGAATTGAACAAATTAGACTTTACATATAAATCGCCACCCACCTCATGTATTTTCCAAGATCATATATAACTTGTTTGACACTACTATCAAAGCTGTCTAAGAGAGAAAGAGGTAGAACATACCATAACAAAAAAAATGCATCATTAGGTATTCCCAAAGTAGACAAAAAAACACTACCAATATGTTTCACCAATATACAAATATATACACCAAAATAATTACCTTAATGAAGGTATGCCAATCATGAGTTTTTACTGCATTTAATTCACCTTTCTTTGTTAGGATATTCTTTATGTTTGAAGAAAATTCAGTGGGAAATTTAATTTTTCCAATAACCATTTTTACATCCTTGCTTTGCTCCTTTGTCAATAACCATGGAATGGTGCTTATATTTTGGTCTCCATCACTATTTGAATGAACCACACTTTAAATTGCATGATTGGATTCCTTAATGTCATTACAAATCTTGACATTCATTTTTTTTTTTTTCTCTGTCGCTCCTTCCATCTAAGATTCACCATAACATTTCTGTTGCATTCTTCCCGATGTGCATTGTATCAAATAAATGAACAATTTCTAGATGCTCATAAGATGGGACTCTACTGAATTGCTTGGGATAAATTTTCATTTCTCGTGGAACCACCTCATTATTGATGCCTTGATCACGACCTTCAATATGAAGCATAATTAGAGACATTACAACAACACTTGAAAGTTATTAAAGTGATCAAAATGCAATAAAATATAAAATATTCCAAACATTTCATGTATATGATAAATATACGATTTGATCCATACCTTGATGATTTGATCTATTATATTGTATCTTCCATAAACGAGGTGACATTCTTCGATATTTTAATCGAGTCTCTTCTATCCCATTGAAAATATATTTTTCGGTAGTCCGATACCCATGGTTCCTAGAGAGGAAGTTCCTATACTCATCAAACACTTCCTTTCCTAAACTTTGTGAACGATGAGATTTCATATTAGGACCACAAACTTGACATGCAAATTTACCCTTTGTTTGAAGACCTGCAAGAGATGAAGGAACTCATATATCAATTATTGGAATTATGTATAATGAAGGGATTATTTAAAAAACATGCATGATATGAATTCATAAAATTAAACACTATTAAAGTGCAGTGTAATGTTATAACATACCACATAAAAGTGTTAGCCTTGGGGCATCGTAAATTGTCCATACAAGCATTGCATGGAATTCAAATTCCCTTTCGGATCATCTAATGGTTTAGAGATATCATACATAGTGAAGCCCCTCCATAAATCTAGTAACTCGTTGATAAGAGGCTCAAGATATACATTCATATATTTAACTTGGTAAATGCCTAATTGATTGAGCATACAATACATAATTATTACATATATGATTAAATAAAAAAATATCATACATAATTATAAGACATAAGTTCATAACTTAACACACACACACACGCACACACACATATATATGAGTATAAACAACCAAATATAAGACATATTTATGAAATAAAGAAGACAAATGAGATGTTACCGCAGTAAGAAATTATTCTAAACAAATACCTAGAACAATCATTGCCAACATTATGTGCTCCCTCTTTATTGACATCCACGGAGGAATGTTATTGTTGATAACCAAAAAAGGCCACATCGAGTAAGTAGATCTCAACTCTCCGAATGGATTGACACCGACTGCTTCCAATGAAATCCTAAGATTATGAGATTCTTCTTTAAACTTTTGCCATCTTTCCTCTATATTCGAAAATGCAGATCCATCTGCAGGCATTTGAAAAACACCATCTTTGCTTCTATTCTTTGCATGGTAATACATAAACTTTGTTATGTTTTTGCACCTGAACAATTGCTACAAACGTGGAATAATGGGAATATAACTAATAACCTCACAAGGCACCTTTTTTGTTACTTGATAAGTTCGATATCTACTCTTTTGACATTTTGGGAATTCTTCTTTCGATGCGTGTTCTTTATAATACCGAATATGATCATTAGGAATGCATGCATAACTTGATAATCCATTCCAATATATTTCATAATGGCATGTAGATATTGGTATGTGCAAGGTAAAACATTCGATAGTGGTAACGTAAATTCACCTAACAATATACAACATAGAAAATCAATACTAGTTAATGTAAAGAATACTAACCGTACATATTGCACCCAAATTTTACAGATGAAATACCAAAAAAATAGAGGAAATAAGACTACCTTTATCAACATTTACTAAATGTGATGAAACATATTACATACCTTAGGATCCGTGTGACACAAGTGTTTGACAAACCATTCATAACCTTTAAGTTCACTAGCAACAAAATAGGAGAGAGAAGACTTGTTTCCGAGCCTTCATAAATAGGTGGCTTGCCTTATCAAGTACATGTATATCAAAAACACCATCAATGTTGTCATCATCATCCATTCTGTTACACCTAAATCTTACCATCATGAGACTCAGTGTAAACATCCCTAAAGTTTCCTTGACTAAGTCATTAACCTGGAAGAGATACAAACCCATTAATTCTAGGTTTTGAGAGGTCGTCGCAGGTTGCCTTAATGCAACATGCAACGTCGCAGGTTTCCTTAATGCAACATGCGACATCGCAGGTTGGCCTCTTACAGCCTGCGACGATGTTAGTTAATAGACTAAAATAACTTCTTCGAGCCCATTCTCGAAGCTAGATGACATGGATCCCTATCCTGACCATTTGGGAGAGCTGTGGCATTCGTTTCCTAACCTCTTGGAAAGATCCCCTATCTCTCTCCTACCATATCTCAACCTACCCTATCCACTTAGTCCTATATAAGTGAAGCTCACTCCCATACTAAGAGGAGGAAGTCTATAGTTTCTACATGCTGGTGAAATTACCTTAGGAGAGATCTCTACTCATCTATTGGGAGACTCACACTTTCTTGGGAGGCTTTGGAATTGGTTTGATCGGAGGAGGATTGCTACGTCAAGTCATTGGTTGTAATATTTTCATCCTATGTACTTCTCTTTCAATACAGTAATATAAGTGCTTTCCACCAAAATCTCATTGTGTTAATGATATCTTGTGTAGTTCTCCTGCTTGACTGTTTACTTAGATCTATTATTGTGTAGATGCGTTTTACTTGCTTTGTTGTCTTGTTATCTTGACAGGTTTTGCAACTCAGATTTGAAGACCGTCAAGTTTGGAGAAGCATTCAAGGAGAAAATGATTAGCGATCTATAAGGTAAACGTATCTAGTTCCTTGTTCTCTAATTAGATCTAGGAGAGTGATTTATATTCTGTTCTATTTGTTCTAGACTTGCGTTGAGCTAGGGAGATCAAGCCTCGAGTCTGCTCTTGGTAGATTGTCCGTCAAACAAATCTGGCGATCATACTGGGGAATACATTGTTTTTAGCTTTCAATTTGAATGCCATTTTCAGTTGATTGCTTTTGCAAGCCATCCATAATCTTGTTTTCCTTCTAAGCCTTGTTTCACCATTAGATCTTCACTTTGAAGAGTCTGTAGTCCTCTTATGAGTTTGTACTCACCATTTTTAAAGCATTTCATTGCTCATTGTTTGGAGAATTGGTTCATTTTTGAATGTGGACCTTGCCTGTCGCACCTTGGCAGTGGAGCCAGAGCGACACTCTGTCATTTCTTGGTCTCTGTTCTCTGTCTTTTGGCCTATTGTCGCAACCCATCCATTGGTATACTGCGACATCGTTGTACTTCCTGCATTAGTGACCTGCGACGGTCGCTCTGTGTACAAACATAGACTAAGCCGATCTGTCAAAACTGACATACAGGCATCCCTTCTCCATTTTTTATTTGAGTTTTGGTTTGGTGTACAAATCCCCTTTGTGCTGCAAGATCCAGTTAGAGACCCCATTTTTTATTAGTGTGTTGAAGTGTTTGGGTTCATTTGGAGTTGTTTTCGGTTCCGTCTTGGACAAGTCTGAGATTTGGTAGTGGTGGACACTTTCATCTCCCCCACCTACATCCACTCACCCTTGCATTCCCTCCTCTCCTTGCCGGATCTGGTCATTGTATTGGATCGATTTCCAGACCTCATTCGCATACAATTTTTGAGCTTTGCTTGCTACTGATTGGCTTTGAGTGTTTGTGTGTACTTTCAGTCCATATGAGTGCTTGTCTTTTCTTGAGGTTTTCTGAGTCATTGGAGTGCTGCAAGTGATCTTTTCATTTCAGTATTTGTGTTTAAAACCATTGATGTCATCAAATTGTTATTTTGATACATCCTTTGAAAAATCAAAAGTACTTCATTTCCATCATTTTTCAAGCTCATTTGAAGAATTGTACATGCATTGGAATGTCTCATTTGTAGATCTTTTGGAAAAGTGGAAAGAAAGTTAAATTATTTTTGTTTTTCATGAATTATGAATTGCTCATTTTCTTAAAAAATTTGAGTAGATATCAAGTTTTGCAAAAGTAGTTCCGTGCTTGGAAAGTTACATGCATCTTTTGGTTCTTATGCTTTTAGGCCATTATAATGAAAATGAAAAGCTTGCATACTCTACTTAGAACTTATCTCTTTTCATCGCTTAGCATCATTTTTGGTTTGGAAGGATAAAAGAAAAAGAAAAACATGATTTGATTTGGCTTAGTAGTGTTGTGTTATTTTTTTTGTGTTTCGCTCAAAAGGGAAAAGAATACTTCGTAATAATTTTTGGTAGATTTGGGATTGTGTTGCATTGTGTTGCTTTGGTAAAATCACTGGAAATAAATTTCTCCTTCCCGTACATAGAGTTCATAAAAAGAAAAGTACATTTTTTGCATTTAGTTAGGGATTGCATTATTTTTACCTTTATGTACTCACCTCATGCATTCACCTAACTGTCCAGATAAAATTAACGGTAGAACTAGGGTAAAATTCTTAGTAACTTGTGTGTAAGTTAGAGACGTGTTCCTGCATCGTTAAGCATGGCAGCTGTCGTTATTTTCTAGCACTGTATCCCGGGGGTATTGTAGTCTTCCATGTACTTATCGGTATATCGAAGCTCTTTCACGTACCAACCAGGTATATCGAAGCTCTTTCACGTATCCACCAAGTACCTCAAGTACTTGGGGTATATCGAAAGGTGTTTCACGTACTTGGCATATATAGAAAGGTGTTTCACGTACTCGGTAGTATATAGGAAGGTCTCATGCCATACGGTTGTGCATTAGACAACACAACTATGGATTTGAGCTCCCACGTACCTTGCGTATATCGGGAGACACCATTAGGATTCCTGAGACCAACTGAGTTAACCTTTTGGTCGTCTTAGCAGAGCAATACACCAAGAACATCACTCCGGGAGATTACTACGCACGTATCGTCCAGGCAATCGGTATTCAGGCAAGGGTACGGTCCCAATCCTCCTTGTCGCGTTTTACCTTTGGACCCTACGGTATATAGCGATTTGCGAAGCCTTGACAATCCTGTGAGGTCCTAGACCTTTGAATCCACTCTTATCACATAAGTTTGCTTGTGGCCTTAGTTTGTGTAAGGTTTTGTCTGGTCTGCTTTTCTTTTGTTTATATTTCCTTAGGAGAAACTTTTGTTTCACCACGGTCGTGTCACCTGAAGTGGAAAACCCTACTTTGAATGTTGGAGCACATATGTTCCCTCCAGATTCACCTGCCTCTCATCCCCCGTAGGGTGAGGAAGCACCAACTTCTACTTCACAAGACCTACCTCCCATTCTACTGGGAGATACTAGATCGTTGGAATGGATAAATTCACCCCAGGACGACCCTTCAACAACTTTTGGTCGAACAACAACCTATTGGACATCATCTCTAGGCCACCCAGTGGCTCATTTTGCCGTTGCATCACCACCTAGTTGGGCTACTCTCGACGACCGCATGACACCTTATCGTGAATAATTGGCTCGCCTACGTGCTATGGCCATAGAGTTCACAAACCAGAGTCTTGCACAACGGGCTGCAGAACCGACGTTACCTCCTTATCAACCACTCCCAAGTCGTTATTTATCTTATGATTCACCGGAATCATCCACGCAACACGTGACCACTTCTGAGGTTGGTCAACCATCAACCCCTGCACATCCATCTCTCAGACAGAAGACCAATCCTATACCTCAGACAACCCAACCTGTTGAAAGACAATAGTCCAACACACCTGTGACTACCACGGTTACGTCACCTACTCCTCCCCCACCCCAAACTTCGCGGGGACGATACTTTTTACCCCCTAGCTTCTTTACAGGTAATGATAATCCTACGGTGGACAATCAACAACTAGTGTTGGGTCAACCTTTACTTAGTGGTCAGCAAGTTGTTGCTGGGGGGAAACCCCCGTCCCTTAACCATAATACTGCAGCAAGAGTTCCCATCGATCCTTCCATTGGAAATTCCTTACCTCCCGGACCTTCCACTATGGGATTATCCCATGTTGGGGGACCGTCCAATGTAATTCAACCACCATCGAGTCAAGCGTATCTAGGTCATCTTAACTCTGTGCCGGGTCAACTTAATCTCGGAAATGAACTCTACGAGGTACCCTACCCCAGAAATCCTTACACTCTATGGGGATAGCAAAATGTTTTACAACATGGACCCTTGCTTACAGTCCCTCAAGTCCCTCCACCCCCGTTTGGTCCACCCCCACCTCCCATTGGAGGTGGCGGGCCCCCACACAACTCTGGAGGAGGCAGACCTCTACCTTTTGGCAGAGGACCACCTCATTCCGGCCATCATGGCCCACCCCCTTGGTGGTGGTGGTGGAGGACATCCCATCCCAGGGGTGGTGGTGGAGGACCATCCCATCCTAGTGGTGGTGGTGTAGGACCACCTTACTATGGTGGAGGTGGCGGAGGAGGCCCTTACCCTTCTGGCGGCGGTGGTGGCCCACCACTCCCTCTCGGCAAAGGTGGTGGAGGCTCATCTTATTCTGGCGGTGGTAGCGGACCACCACCTCCTCCCGACAGAGGCAATGGAGGCCCATCCTATCTTGGCGGTGGTGGAGGATCCCCACCATTTGGAGGCGGCCCACCCCTTCCCGGTGGTGGAGGAGGGCCCCCACCTTATGGTAATGGGCCACCTTATTATGGTAATGGACCACCTTACTACGGCGGCAGACCCACATTTGGTTCGACGACCCGTACCCCTAAGGCCAGTTTCCTCCTGGAACACCCTATGGTCAGTCGATACAAGGTCCCACTGGTCCTTACATGCCTTATCAGTACTATCCATACCCGCAACTGCCCTTTTTGGCTACCTTAGACCTACCTGACCTATCTTGCCTGACCAATGACCCCATTTACCACGGAACTAATTGGCCACCCATTCCGGTGAAACTTCCATCAAATATCCCCAAATTTGATGGCAAGCCAGGTGAAGATCCTAAAAACCATGTGACGACATACCACTTGTGGTGTTCATCCAACTCCTTGATGGATGACTCGATCCGTCTTAGGTTACTTCAACGGACTCTCATTGGTTCGGCTTCCAAGTGGTATATTGAACTACCGCCCCATTCTTTTATCGATTTTGGTTCTCTTGCTATGAATTTTTTGATTCATTTCCAGCTGCCTATACTGTATATTAGAGAGATTTTGAGGTCAAAAAATGGCCTCCTAAGAGATGTACGACAAAAATATGAGATATATTAAAATATTATGAATTGGGAGTTTTATGGGGTAGGTATATATGACAAGTCACCTCCCACACTATTTTCTATGCACAATATAAATAACCATGGTTGAGTTACTTTTCAAAATTCACTAGAAATAAAATTAATAAAATAAGTTTACATTGATGTGACTAAGATTCAATATAAATTCCCAAAAATTTATTGTCCTTTAGCATTTATTTGTCTTGAACTTGCAAATGAAATTAAATAATAAAAAACATTTTTAAGAGCTATTTTTTTAATTTTATGTTGACTTTTTATATTTAGTATTTTTCTTATGAATTTAATAATGTAATTTAATTGAGAATTTATTTACATGTAAAATGTCAATAATATTATTATAATCCACATTGCATTATTGTTATTATTATTATTATTTATTAAATCTATTATTATTCTTTATCAGTTTGACATTATGTTATTAAATAGAATGGAGTGAATATATAATTTAAAATTAAAAACATAAAAATGATAATATATTATTTTATAAAAAAATGTGAAATGACTTTTTTTATGAATTAAGAGTACTTCACTTGAAAATGACAATAATATTATTTTATGAGAAAGTGTGAAAAGACATTCATTATGAGTACTTTACTTGAAAATGACAATAATATTATTTTATGAAAAGACTATCATTATGAGTACTTTACTTTATGACTTAAAAGTACTTACACCACTACCTTGGTTAACTATGTGTTTTCATTCACCATAGAAAATTTGACAAATAAACATTCTTAACTCATGCAATGCCACCTCACCAAGGGGGATGATGTCATCTACTAGAATGTGATTGGTTGTATTTTATAGTACATTTTCTTTGTTTTGAGGCCATTTTTTGACCTCAAAATTTCTCTAATGGAAACTGGTACAGAGATTTTGACCTTGCTCCATCAAAATACCACTACTCACATCTCAGATCATATACATGAATGGTGGAGGAGACGACGTCTAATTAAAGCTCCTATTCCAGACCAACTCCTACCAGAATGGTTCACGAAGTCTCTCATTCCCACCATAGCTCGAGATGTTGCCATGGGAGGGGTTGTCACTAAAGAACAAGCCATCGCACGTGCCCATTTACTAGACTTAGTCTATGATCAATCTGGCACATTGTTTGATATTCTTCCTGACGCACCTCGTAACACGTACGACCCCGCGAAACCACCCAAGGGAACCCAAGCCGATGGCATCATTGAATCAATCCCTTAACACCCAGCCTCCCTCTCAAACTGTTGGATCATCGAACACCCAAGGTTCTTCCCCATCACCAACACAGGCTGGTCACGACACCACCAAATCATCCACTCCTACTGTCACCGAAGAAGTGAATTTTGTTCAATCAGCTTCACCTCAGAAGTCTGGTGGCAAGAAGAAGAACAAAGGGAAACCTAAGAAATCTTCCACCTAGCAAGAACACAAGAGCACCCTTGATGACACCAAACAAAAAAGGAAGTTGAAGTATCCTTGTCTATTGTGTGGCGATGACCAATTTTCTAAAGAGTGACCCCATAGAGACGAAGTTCAAAATTTTCTTAAGGGAAAACCCATACCCGCGATCCTCAATGATCCCTTATCTACTCAAAATCAGTAGTTGATTGCTCAAACCTCTCATTCTCAAGGAGAGGCATCCTCTACCGCACATGTTCTCATGATGCGTAGTGAGACGGTCAATTTGAACACTCGATCGCGTTCGTACGACTCAGTCCCTTCGAAGGATCCTGTTGGAAGTGATGCTGAGAAAGCTTCCACTTCTCTACCTGAGGTGACTGTACCATCGACCTCTCTCACCATTGAGAAGCCCTCTTTCGAGTTAGTATTGCGTCAGCCCAAGAGCATGATTCGGAAAGCTGTTTTCAATCCCAATGCTCGGGCAACTCAGAATTACAATATCGTAGAGGACCTGGCGCAAGCTCCTTCTACCATGTCGACAATGGAAGTCTTGCAGAATTGTCCCAATCAATGTAAGACTCTCCTCGCTGCCATTAGTGCATTCGATCTGGATTATTCGAACACCATCATGTTTAGACTCGAGTATTTTAAGCTGAGGCTTTCCCATCAGCTTGCATTTCAACTTGCTACCAACGTTACTGGGAAGATAGTCCATCATACTGTCTTAGATGAAGGGGCTTCTACCTCGGTCATGTTGATCCCTTGTTGGAGAGCCATTGGCTCCCTCGAATTGAACCGTTTTCCCACCACCTTGAAAGCATTCGACGGGCGTGGCTTTCAACCCCATGGGTTACTGTAAGCTTTGCCAATTGAGATGGGGGGAAAGACCACAACCATTAACGTGGAAGTTGTCGCAACCCCATTAGATTATAATCTCTTGCTTGGTTGTAATTGGTTTTACGCCATGACTGCAGTCGCATCATCTGTCTTCCGCATAGTGCAATTCCCTCACCAAGGCCGAATTTCCACTATTGACCAAGTGGATTTCTGCACACTAGACACCACTTCTCATCCCGGTGATAATGTCCTAATGCTTGGGAAATATTCGAAACAATATGAGAGTGTAGGGGTTGGTCTCATAAAATATTCATCTCTTATGGGCATCTTTCCCACACCGGATCCCCCTCATCATGTTGCCTCGGTGAACATGATCTCCTCAGAGATTTCATCTCTTCCCAACCCTATTGATACATGGCTTGTACCCGATGAAGCCACCACACACTTGATTGGAGACATAATTCCTTTTTCACTTGCTGAACGTACCTACGAGGCTATCCAATCAACACCTGAGGACCACGTCACAGTGGCCTCCACCTCATGTTCTCTACAACGGACGTCATCTCTACCCGATTCTCTACTCCAGACTTTTCATTTTGACGAGTCCATTGTGGAGATAATGAGTGCATACGACCCCCCGTGGGAAGACCTCCACCACCGGTCTTCTTTTCTTCCCCCATTGGATTACATGGAGAATAACATTAGGACCATTTTTTCGCCGAATGTATACCCTTGCTCTAAATCCCCGATACTCACGTGTCATATGGACACTGAGGGAAACCTTGTGAACATCGAACCTACCACTTCGATTGACATTTCGGTTACTCTTGGTGTAGTGGAACACATTCAGTTAGGCCAGAAGTGTTCCTCTGAAGAAGTCATTGCTTATACGGCCTTATTCAAGCGATTCCGAGAAATGTTCACTTGGACCTACAAGGAGATGCCTGGGATAGACCCCACCATTGTTTTACACGAAATCAAAATCTATCCCGACGTCAAACCTGTCCGCCAAAAGTTGCGACCGATACACCCTCGGAAGACTACGACAATCAAAGCAGAGATTGAGAAACTCTTGAAGGACGGCTTCATCTACCCTATTCCATTGGCATAATGGGTCTCAAACGTCGTCCCTATTACTAAAAAATAGGGTACCATTCGTGTCTGTGTCGATTATCGGGACCTCAACAAGGCTTGTCCTAAGGACAACTACCCGACTCCCTTTATTGACCAGATTATCGACAATTGTGCTGGAAGTGTCATTTTTTCATTCATGGATGGCTTTTCTGGATACAACTAGATTGAGATCCACCTCGCCGACCAACACAAGAATGCATTCATCTTCCCTTGGGGAACGTTTGTGTATCGTAAACTTCCGTTTGGTCTTAAAAATGTTGGTGCCACATTCCAGCGGGCCATGTCGTACGCCTTCCATGATGTGAAGGACTTTGTGGAACCCTACTTGGATGACGTCCCTGCCCACTCAAAGTAGCGCGAGTTCCACATAGATCATCTGACAGCCGTTTTCCTCAGATGTAGACGGTACAATATCCGTCTGAACCCTCATAATTGTATTTTCTGTGTCGAGTCTGGACGCCTCTTAGGGTTTATCGTCTCGAAAGATGGAATCCGCATTGATCCCTTGAAGGTGGAAGCCATCGTCTCCCTCCCACCTCCAACTAATGTTACGGAACTTCAGAGTCTGCAAGGATGAGCGACTTATTTACGACGCTTCATTTGTAATTTTGTGCAGAAGACTCAGGGCTACATGAGACTACTCAAGAAGGATGTCCCATTCATTTGGGATGAGAAAGCTCAACAATCCTTCGATAGTCTCAAACATGCCATTACCCATGCCCCTGTGCTCCAACCGCCGAATTACTATCGAGATTACATTCTATACCTCGCATCTTCTGACACCACTATCGCCATGGTTTTGGTGCAGGAAGACCAGAATGCCCAAGAACATGTGATATATTACTTAATTAAGGGTCTAATTGACACTGAAACTCGTTACTCACATGTTGAGAAGCTCGCTCTCACGGCGGTTATCGCCATCCATAAGTTTCGACATTACATTTTGCTTCGCACCACCACCATCATCGCCGATTCGAACCCCATGTACCACGTTTTGACACGTCAAGTGCTTGGGGGCAAGTATTCACGCTGGATCATGATACTGCAAGAATTCGATCTCCTTTTGGAGAAGGCTAAGTCTAAAATGTCTTTGGTGTTTGCTGAGCTCATTTGTGACCTTCCTCGTATTGATGTAGAACCTGAGCCCAATGACACTTTTCCGGATGAGTCATTGTTTCTTATCAGTACGTCTGATCCGTGGTATGGGGATATCGCTTTATATATTTAGACCCAACATTTCAGCCCTCAATTATCTCGTGATGACCATCGTCGAATACACCACCATGCAAAGTATTACCTAATTATCAGTGATACTTTGTACCGCTGTGGTATCGATTCTATTCTTCGACGTTGTCTGACTCATGACGAGGCTGAACACATCCTAAATGACTGTCATGCTGGGGTTTATGGTGGTCATCTATCTGGGATGGATACAACCCAGAAGATTCTTCGTGCGGGTAATTATTGGCCGTCTATCTTTAAAGATTGTATCGAGGCCATAAAAAAATGTCCTCGATGTCAACATTTTCATACGAAAAAGCGCACCTATCCCACCCCGTTACACCTGGTTATTTTCATTGGACCCTTCGCTAAATGGGGCATTGACTCCATGCATTGTAAGCCTACCTCAGCCGGGGGGCATAGTTACATCATCGTAGCTATGGACTACTTTACAAAGTGGGCCGAGGAAATGCCTACATACACGAACGACGACAAGACCGCCGCACTCTTCATGTTCAATCATGTCATAGCGCGGCTTGGATTTCCTCAGTCTATAGTTACCGACCATGGTTCTCACTTTCAGAACCACATGGTTCAAGAATTGAGCGGTAGAGTGGGTTTTCGCCACGAAAACTCAACACCCTACTACCCACAGTCTAACGGACAGGTCGAGGCCATTAACAAGGTCTTGTAAATTATGGTCCAGCGTATGGTGGGTACACACAAGTCCAACTCGCATAATATGCTCTTTTCAGCATTATGGGCCTACCGAACTTCCGTCAAGACCGCCATTGGATTTACCCCCTTCCAATTAGTTTATGGATTGGAGGCAGTCCTACCCATAGAGTGCGAAATTCCATCCCTCCAACTCGCCGTCGAACTTCTTCCTAACACTACTGTCGAGGAAGAATGATTCCTTTACCTAGAAAAGCTTGACAAGTCTCGCCGAGATGCCGCTCTTGCCAACGAGGCACACAAGAAATGCATCAAATCACAGTATGACAAGTCAGTTGAACCTCGCATCTTTAACGAGGGTGATTTGGTCCTTACACACAACCAAAAACACGACAAGATGGGGGTAGGAAAGTTTGAGTCCATGTGGCATGGACCTTACATTGTTAAACGTGTTTTGGAGAAGGGAGCCTACAAGCTCAAGGACTACGACGGAATGTCTTTAGGTGAACCCCACAATGGGCTTTACCTGAAGAGGTACTATGCCTGAACTTTTCATGCATAGACATTTTGTATATACTGTACATGGCGTGTGTGTTTTTTTGTGTGGTGTGACGCGTTTATTTTAGTGTGTCTAGATCTTGTTTCCACTTCTTATACCATGTTCTGTCTGCGTGTACAGATGACAACTTGCTATGGATTCGCAGATGGCGCTTGGCATACCCGTAACCTTGCTTCGATAGCCTGGGTATTGTATTCCCCAACATGCGAGCTCATTAGCTCAAGAGGAAATTGTCTTGGATTCGCAACCAACAACGCCGCAGAGTATCAGGTGGTGATTGGAACCTTAACTGACACTCTTTCCTTGGGTATGAACCACATTGTCATCCATTTGGATTCACAACTAGTGGTTTCCCATCTCAACTGGGTCTATGCTATCCGTGATCCCACTTTTCTTCGTCTCTTCAGAGGAGTCTGTCTCTTGGAAAGGTCCTTTGAATCTGTTCAATACTTGCACATTCCACGAGATATGAACATAGTTGCTGACTCGATGGCCAACTTCATTTTGGATTGGTACATCGCACACACATAATATATTCACAAAGCATTCATAACATGTAAAATCATCCATTGTATAAAAGCAAACATATAAACAAGATCACATCATTCATCCATCTAAAACACATAATGTATAAAACCGCGGAAATGTATGTATATATATATATATCATCATAAAAAGTAGTGCTGGTACAAAATATGAAGCACGACGGCTTTCAGTGAGTCTATACAAAATCTGAAGCCTCATAGCTTTCAATAGTACAAAATCTAAGGAATCTGAGCTCTCAGTACGTACATAATAAAGGCCTAACGTTTGGCCCATACACACCTAGGTCTCACAGCTCTCGCCTGCTGACCATGAAAGCAGTCAACTGCTCTCGCTACCTTGTGGAGCAGCACATTGAAACGCATGGATGCCTCAACTGCATATCTCTGCATGGGCCGTGGTAACTCATCCACTATCGGCTATGGAATATCTAACGTCAACCCGGTCAGGTTCTCGTAGACGTTCTCCATCTCTACGATGGCAACATGCGTGACTGGGGTCATGGATGCTCCCCCTCCTCTCCTCGCAAGAAGAGAAACTCCTACTGGTCGCACAGGGCCCACATCTGCACACACATGTTATTAACTTATCAACACTATAACAAAAAAATCATAAATACACAAAACTACAAAGTACAAAGGTCATTGTTCTTACCGATGTCTCCCCACTCTACTCCCTCGGGTAGCGCCAAGTCTGGGTCCTTCGTGAAATCCGTACCACTGTACGGGTAGTCCTCTACCATGAGCAACTGACTTTCCATCCAAGTGAAGAACTCAGGACCGTACCCGATGTGAGGATCCCTAGGATCCCTGTCATCCAAAGGAACCTGTGGGCGCAAGAGGAGAACCCGCTCCAATAGAAACAAGATCACTATCGACCCATATCTGAACTGCTTGAGCTCTCCATGCTGACACTTGGTCAGCTGAGCTCGAATGTTGGTGAGGAGTCCCTCACACTAGTTGAATACCTTCGGAGACATACATTCCTCCGCATACAATATCTAGGACCTAGTAGCTAGGTGAGCCTCTTGGCTCCCTGCTATCCTCACTATGGTAAAAAGTATGGCACGCTGCGGACAATCTCGCACCTCTTTAATGGGAATCTTCCCACTAGAGGCACGAGCATGAGGAGTACAATACTGAAGGATCAAGTCATGCACAGTCCGATCAATTCCCTGTGATCCGGTAAGAGCCACGTTGTCCCCCCTCCGGGACAATCTAGTCAAGAAGTAGATGTCTTCGACATCTATGGTCACTATATGCTCGCCGATCATGAAATGATGCTGAGCTGCATCCCAAGTCCGAAGCATATGTTCTAGCAGCGGGATTTGGGCCCTCATACCTTGGATCTAGAAGAACTTTAGAATTCCACAGTTCCTCAATGCCGTCACACATAACGGATCATTTGCAGCTTGCACATCATCTACCTCGTGTTCTCGCTCACGCCACTCTAATACCATGTTGGATACTACTAACCTGCCAAAAGGAGCATTTTAACATCATTAGAACTCACTTCATCCTTTGGAGTTTCATTTTTTCGGCTAGGTTTGTTTGTGGGGTTGGATGTTTCTGCCGTCGCACCCCATCAATACTGACAGTGCGACGTCGTCGCAACCCAGCTTTGCATGGTTTGCGACGACCCGGGCTCGTCGCAGTTCCCATTAGGGAGACTTGTGACGACCCGAGGACACAATAGCCCCCCACAAATCAACTCAAAAACCCAAAAAATGAACTAAAATTGAAATTGTAAACCACTGGAAATATGCTGGATGAGTTTTAGGGTTACTTGCTCCGAACGGCTCGTGAAATGATTGCTCGCAGCTCCGGCAATCGACATGTGAATTTTTGTCTCCAATGGCACTTCTTCTCCCCAATTTGGCAAATGAACAATGGTAACTATATTTGGCCATTTTTTCTATTTATAAACAAAAAGGAATATTCTTTTTCAAATATTTGATGCTTTTTAGGTCATTTGCTATAGTTTGGATCATTTTTATGGCATTTGAATACCCGGTTGACTTTTTGACCTAGTTTTCAAGTGTGTAGGAGTCGTTAAGTGTTCCATTTTGCGCCGTTTTCACATTGAAGCGATCATCTCATGTATGAACAACCCCTTGAATTTTTTGTTGTTATTTTTATCTGTTAGATTGTAATTATTTAATGATGACGAACTTACTCTTTGTTCTTTCTTGTGCTCTTAAAACCATGAGAATAAGTTACCGAGTTACGATTTATCGCTTTTCCGGGCTCGTTAAACTCCTACGAAAAAGGACCCCCCTGGAGTCTATATTTAAGCTCTTTTCAGGTTCTCGAAATACGAAAAGATTGCTAAGCGAACTTGTCGCATTCACGCTTGTTAAAGTATTTGAATGGCCGTCTCCCTGGTGATAATTTACCCCTTTTTCGGACCAGGGTGTACTATTTACGAAAAAGGAATACTCCAGCCAATCATGATTGGAAGAGTCCTATCCCGCATTGTTTTACCCTTTTTCGAGCGATGAGGCTAACTTTACGAAAAAGGACCATTGGAGTCTTCTTTAGTTCTTTTCAGATTATCTAAACATGAAATGATGACCGAGTTTACCTTCTATGGACTCGTTAAACTTTCACATTGAAGGGCCCGTCATGGGACAAACCCCTCCTATCCCAGGTTTGAAAAATATTTGGGATTGGACTCATCTATGAGATGAGCTATATCGAGCATCTGCTTACCCTCATCAATCTCGTAAAAAACACATGAGGCACTCATCATTCATGATGGGGAAAAAAGAAAGATTTTATGTTACACTCTTTATCTATGGCAGTACCTAGTCATTCTTGAACATGGCACTCATTTGCATTTGTATACTGCACTTGGATCATCCATTTGTCCTCGAGTTTCACCTACTTCCTGAGTCTTATTACTCCTTTGATTCATTCAAAGAACGCTTCCACCATCAATTTTATTAAGAAGTTAGTGTCATACTCGTCATGTCAATACTGCCAAGTCATGCCATGCCCATGTTCAAGAATACTCTCGGCATTTGTTGTCTGCAGTCAGTATGCCTTCCACCATGTCGGTCTACTCTAAGTCAGTCCTGTATGTTACTGTACCATCCGATCTGCTGTCATGTTTCGTGTCGATGATGGGGGATTCATCATGGCCCTCCTTCGACGGATTCATCCTTGTCGACTTCAACACATCATCCAAGGATTGAATCTAGAAACCAATCGAGTACCTTGGGCCTGCATGCCTCAATGGCAGGTTACCTCGCTTTCGACATGAGTTTACATCATTGAATCTTGATTGAAATATTTCGTCATGCATTCGACTTCAACTCATTTATTCATGCTTGATGATATGTACTATGATACCTTGGGAATCATTGACATCAATGGTGATTTCCCTTGCGCTTGTTAACGGTATACATCAATGACCGATAATCAAGTGGTTTCTACCATGTTCAACATCAAGACATTTGTAATCACATGGATAGATTCGTATCATTGGAGGTTCGATTTGAAGACCCTGGGGAGTTATATTTTACCCAGGTTGCGATGAAGATTGTTTTGAGTCATATTACATGGATCCACATTTGTATTGGTCATGGCTATGTTATCATCTCATCATGGATCTACGCTTGTGTCTAGTAGCCATGATTGTGTTCAGTCGGTCATTACTACCATGGATCTGCAATGTGTCGGTCGGTAGCCATGTTGTACATCATATGAGACTGTGTACTCAGATTCAGTTGTACTGCAGCAGTATCCTTCGTCCGACAAGCCATTGACATTCCTTCTGTCAAATCATTTCACCTGTCCGAATTTCAACATCTTTATGCTTTGGGGGACATTCTGTTACACCTAAATCTTACCATCATGAGACTCAGTGTAAACATCCCTAAAGTTTCCTTGACTAAGTCATTAATCTGGAAGAGATACAAACTTATTAATTCTAGGTTTTGAGAGGTTGTCGCAAGCTACCTTAATGCAGCATGTGACGTCACAGGTTGGCCTCTTACAGCTTGCGACGATGTCAGTTAATGGACTAAAATAGCTTCTTCGAGTCCATTCTCGAAGCTAGATGACATGGATCCCTATCCCTGACCATTTGGGAGAGCTGGCATTCGTTTCCTAACCTCTTGGAAAGATCCCCGATCTCTCTCCTACCATATCTCAATCTACCCTATCCACTTAGTCCTATATAAGTGAATCTCACTCCCATACCAAGAGGAGGAAGTCTATAGTGTCTACATGCTGGTGAAATTACCTTAGGATAGATATCTACTCATCTATTGAGAGGCTCACACTTCCTTGGGAGGCTTTGGCATTGGTTTGATCAGAGGATGATTTCTACGTCAAGTCATTGGTTGTAATATTTTCATCCTATGTACTTCCCTTTCAATACAGTAATATAAGTGCTTTCCACCAAAATCTCATTGTGTTAATGATATCTTGTGTAGTTCGCCTGCTTGACTGCTTACTTAGATCTATTATTGTATAGATGCATTTTACTTGCTTTGTTGTCTTGTTATCTTGACAGGTTTTGCAGCTCAGATCTGAAGATCATCAAGCTTGGAGAAGCATTCAAGGAGAAAATGATCAACGATCTATAAGGTAAACGTATCTAGTTCCTTGATCTCTAATTAGATCTAGGAGAGTGATTTATATTATTTTCTATTTGTTCTAGACTCGCGTTGAGCTAGGGAGATCATGCCTCGAGTCCGCTCTTGGTAGATTATCCATCAAACACATTCTAGCATTAAATGTCTCCTGGATCAATCTATTTGTCCCATATTCTTCAACTGTGTTATTAACATCATCTTCTTCTTCCATGGGATCATTATTAACTTGATCTTCAATATTCGATCCACGTTCCAGAATGATGTGTAAACCCACTTCTTCCTCTATGGGCAGTTCCCTTGGGCGTCGTTCCTTTATAATTACAAGCAATATAATAATATTCATGTATATAACAAATATTAACATGACATAAATGTTTACAAATACAATCAATATAAATACTTATAATGAATAACTTATTACCAAGGGACATTATTCATGTTGGCATTACTGAATATTGTTGGCATTGATGTCAACATGAAGACAATGATTGATGTCAACATGAAGACATTGGACAAGGTTGTACAAGTTTGTTAGAAGTTGTTGGCATTAAGACAAGATCGTCAAAAGCATGGGAATGAAGAGTTTGTGTACCAAGAAGACAAGACCAAGAAGACAATGATGAAATTAATGGTGGGGACATATTGACCACACATGAAATTTATGATGTTTGGTTCATAAGGATGTAAATATAAAAAAATCAATTTGGCAGACCTAAGGATACCTAAGGAAGCTTCAGTTCAGGAAACATTGAGTACAAGGGTGTGTTTTATGGTCTAAGGATTACATGTGTCAAGTTCTAGTACAATCCAATCAAATATGTGCATTTAGCGTGCATTTGGGTGACCTAGGTGTGCATTTCCTGTAGGTCACTGTCTACAGGCAAAATTTGACCATTTGAGGAAAAAGGGTGTGCATTTTCACTTGGTTTTAATCATATTTTAATACCCCATTTTGACCCTTATGATATATTGTATTTTAATGTAAATATTGTATACATGCGATGTATGTTTCCCTGCATGGAGCTCAAGGCCAAGGCCCTGTGTATGTTCGTATTTTATTTAAAATGGACAAGCATTTGACATTTTGTTATCCATGTGCTATTAAGCCATGGGATATTGTAAATTGATGTAAATATTAATATTTCAATAAAATACCAAAACTGGCTATGGAAGCAACTAATGAGAAGGGGCCATGTGTATCCACTAGGGAGTGGTGAGGGGGTTGTGGGGTTGAGCCATAAGCTTCCAAATGTCATCTTGAAAACCCATTTGACCTTCCTTGTTGACATTTAATTCAGTTGTAATAAAGTTGTTGAGAAATCAGTCCATGGCTTCAATGGAGCATGGGAAACCCAGAAATTTGTATGGCAGGTATGGGATTTGTTTTTCTTGTACCACAAGCCACCCTTCCTCATGGAAATTGGTTCTTCCTCATTCCCATTCTATTGTTGAACATCCCAGCATCAGTTTTCATCCATTACGAATGCCCAGCAGTGAGAAAAACCAGAAATCACAACTTTGCAAGAACCACGTTTTGGAGTGCCATAAGTGCCTAGAATTTGGTATTGACAGTGAAATCCAATGGGGGATCCATATATATGAACCTTGGGGCGAAATTGAGAGTATTAGATACCCCGATTGGAAAACCCAGTTTTTATAGCCCATAAATCTAGTGACGGGATTGAGTTATTTGATGACAGAATTGTGATAAATCCAAGTGTGAATGATTGAACAGAGGTTGGGTTTGCTTGATCAACCCAGTGAAGGCTGGAATCTCAAGGAATTAGTAGTTGTACCTTTCTATGCCCACCAGGGGTTAAATTTGACGGGCACCCTTACCCATCAACAAAATTTGTTTTGACGGTTTTGTTCCAAAACTGCCCTGCATATAACTTTTAATAAAAAAATTTACCCTTCAATTGAAATTTACTCCTAAGTAGCAAAGAAGTTATGCCTTTGGGATTGCCAGCCCAATAGCCAATCATGAGTTAAACGTGGATGGCCAACCCAATAGCCAATCTCTGTAGGATCGTTATGCCTTTGGGATTGCCTATAGGATTTTTATGCTTCTAAAAGTCCTACTGGTGCTCTCTCATAGATTGTACTCATAGACTACAATCGATACCAGCATTTACACGATGATGAATGATGTCGGGCAGCCTGGAGGATATCAAAGCTAGAATCCATATATGCATATTCAGTCTTGTTCCTTGTCAACAAATACTGAGAAGCATCTCATAGCTAGGCAGTTGATAGCTTGAATGTAGTTAGGTGCTTTATCGCTTAAAGGGTCATAATTAATGGCACAAACTAGTGGCTCAAAAATGGGGAAGAGGCCACACTAAAAGGGACACCAAGCCCTGAAAAGAGGCTTTATTAACACAGGACCTATTAATCCCTATTTTTTTTGCATTTCATATGTTTGCTGATGTGGGACCTGTTAAGTCCTAAAAGGTTTTGCATTTCATATTTTTGTTGATCTGAAATGTGCAAGTTAACATGCATCTATGTTAATTAATTATGTGAAACAGGAAAACTGTAGGCAAGAAAAAAATGGGAAATCCAAGGTTAACATGAATATATGTTATTCTATTAATCTCTCTCAAACAATGAAGAATTCAACTATTTTTTTCTTCTTCAGAATTTAGATATTTTTTTTCAGAAATTAGAATTTAACTCTGTTCTAATCACTATTTGATGATAAAAATGGATTAAACACTCTCTAAAACTCATAATATTTTTTAATTTATTCATTTTTAGTGTATCCCATGTATACCTATATAATATGTATAACTTCAGTTTCTCTTTATCATAATATCCCATAGCTGAAATACGTTTGTTCTTCCATATATCCTAGAAATAAGACACAAAATATATGTATGGTGTATTATAACTGATATATGAAAAAACTTGAAATCTGAAATATAAAAACAGATTTGAAAATATGAAAAACTGAAGCACTCCAAAATCTGAAACTAACAAGACAATAACTATATGAAAATATTCTAAAGTGTTAAGACTACTCAGTTACTAATTAACAAGAAAGAGTTGAAATAACATAGATTTCATCCAGAACTGATCACAGACTTTGAAGAACAAAATTAAACCTTAGCAGCAAACAAACTTGAAATCTGAAATATAAAAACAGATTTGAAAATATGAAAAACTGAAGCGCTCCAAAATCTGAAACTAACAAGACAATAGCTACATGAAAATATTCTAAAGTGTTAAGACTAATCAGTTACTAATTAACAAGAAAGAGTTGAAATAACATAGATTTCATCCAGAACTGATCACAGACTTTGAAGAACAAAATTAAACCTTAGCAGCAAACACGTGATGATGTTGATTTGTGTGATGATGATGTTGAGTAAGAGGAGAATGAGATATAGACACTATGGCAAAACATGTGATGATGTTGATTTGTGTGTCATTGCATATGCAGCTAGAAAATATATAGAAGGTGACATGAAATCAAATGAAATTGTGGAGAACACCAAGTGCAGAGAAGTTTCATGTGTCACATAAGAAGACGACGATAGATTATGGTAAAAATATCATCTCCATGAAGTGTTGTATGGGTCAGAATATTTGCATGGGAGATGTACACATGGTTGTGCTACATGTAAAATTGTGTAATTTAACCCTTCAAACATAGGAGTTTCAAATTGTTCACCTAGGCTCTAAGGCAACTTCAGCTAAATAAATATTCCTCATACCTAATAGGACAGAATAACATGCACTTCCATTGCATTGTAGTCTATAGAGAATCAAAGATAAATGGAAAGAAAAATAACTCATATAAATGGAAGCGAATGAAACTAACACATTTTATATCATTGAATATCATTTACTGTGAAAATGTTCAAAAAGTACATAGAATACCATTGATTGTGAAAATGTTCAAAAAGTACATAGAATATCATCTTGAGATGTTCAATCTTGTCTCACTTGACGTTGGTAGTGCCTATATTTAAGATTTACCATTACAAACCTAAACATAATAGAAAAAACCTTAAATATTTAATATTCTTCTTTCCTTAACAGCTTTCCAGATTTCATATACCCTATCCCATTCCACCATCGTTGAATCTAAACCTGTTAGTGACACCCGCATCAAAGCATATAGTGCATCCAATGATAATTTTGTTCTTCGTACATCCTTTATTATGTTTTGTCTTGAGAACCCTCTCTCACATGCCACTGTACTTGCAGGAACAGCAAGTATTGCCTGCCATAACTTTAGCATGTTAGGAAAATCTGTATGTAGCTCTATGACACAAAAAATCCTCCAAGCATCTTTGATGGATGATCCCTCGCAATTAACACGAAGAGTATCAACAAATGGATGCAGTTCTTTTAAACAAGCTTCAAAATCAAATGTTGTTTTCTTTTCCTCCTTCTCACATAAAGTATGTTGCACATGTTGGAAAATTTTATCAAGCCAACGTTTTGAATTCCGTTCTCTGTCGTGAACATCCTGTAAATAATGACAAGGACTAAACAACCTTGCAGAATTGAAAAAAGAAAGATCGAGGAATCTTCCATTCAAACTCTCTACAAGAGCTTGAACATAATCTTTTGCAAGTTGTTTGCAACTCTCTACTGAACCTTCAATGCAAGGTTTCCATGATTGTTTTTGTGTATCACCATAATCAATAAATGTATGCGGAATTGCTACAAATCGCAATTCATGCCTATGAACAAGTCCCTCTTTATCACAAATCTCTAAATAACCAAATTTAGAGGCATCTAGAAATTTAGATAGGTAACATGTGCCATCTGCAAATGTATCATTTCTTAAAAACCATCTTTTTAAAGTGTTTATGGTAACATCTATGGCTGCTCCTAAAGAAGTAACATCAACGTACTCTTCTTGGAATTTCTTGTTCAACTTGTTTAGTTCACTCATTACATCTGCAAGCATATGTAAGCAAAACTGTACTGAAAATATCCTTGCCCTATCATACCATAAGTCTTTCTTTTCAGTTTTCCACAAAGTCAATATTGGAGGCATCAATACAACAAGTCTTTCAATAACTTGTCTCCTTGAGAGCCATCTAACTCCATGGATTTGAAGAGCATTAAGAATTTCAAGCTGCATAAGTTCTTGTAGAGCAATAAGTTCACTATTTCTTTTAGTAGAATTTTGCACCCAAGAATATACCTTATTTGCCAATTTTTCAACAAATAATAATTCGGGTATTCTTTTGGAAGCATCTGATGCCGCTAAAGCTTCACGATGAGCAATGCAGTGAAAACCCACAAGATTAGGTACATCTTTTTTCATAAAAGTAACAAAACCATTTTCAATCCCAACCATTGATGAAGTGCCATCTGTAGAAACTCCTATCAACCTTTCCTTTGAAAGACCCCTTGCTGCAATTAAATCATTGATTGCATCATATGTTGTTTTTCCTCTTCCATCACAAACATTTATGAGCTTTAAAAACTGTGAAATTGGAGGCCCAAACCCTTTTGAGTCTAGAAATGTGGCATAAACCACAAGATGTTTTCCCAAACTGCGATCCGTACTTTCATCTAGCATCAATGAAAAAAAGGGCTATCCAACATTCTTGAAATCTGTAGCTCTTCAAGATAATCGGATATAGCAAAAAGAAATTCTTTTGCAGCCATGTGATTTGTATATGATGTGTAGTCTTTGATCTTTGGCATGTTTGGTGTTTGCAAGGACATTGTAAACAAGCACAAAGATTCATATTTTGAAAGGGGTAAATATTCTTGCACCATCCAGTAAACTAATTTCATAGTTGTGATGATTTTTTCCTTGTTCCTTTCATCAATGCATGCTATGTGTTCTGGAATAGGTTTTGCTTTCCTCTCATTTCCACATATCCATTTTGCTTGTGAAAGTTTATGGATACTTGAACTAGCATGAACAACTATTGAATCATGTTGCAAGGTAGAGCAACCAATGCCAACTCCCCATGGTCCGATTGCCTTATGCATTTCACAATATATACATTTCATAACTGTTTTTCCTTCATGTTTTGCCTCTCTCAACCACTTATACTTAGTTTTCCATTGTTCACGAAACTCTCTTCTTACTTTCAATTTTCTTTTCTTTTGAGTGCTAGGTTCTCCTCCTTGAAATTCTTCATCACATTCTTCATCTTGCCCTAGGATATCTAAGTCTTCATTCAAATCAAAATTACAATTCTCTCTATTAGGCGATGCAACTTGTGATGTAGACGACCATCCAAAGAATTTTTTGACGGAAGATTGGTTCTTTTTGCTTTGAGACATGTTTTGATGTAATACCTATATAATAAAAAAATGTAATTAAATATTGTACAAATTCTCATAAATAAATCCCTCCACTAAAATGACAATCTCACAATATTAACTCACAATATTGTTTCATTATAATAAATCGAAGTTACATTAGAAGGATTAATATATATTGGGATACACACAATCAGATTTATTAATATATATCATGATATATACAGCCATAAATATTAATCATAATATATCTCAAGATATATATTAATAGTAACATATATTGGGATATATACAGTCATAAATATTAATCCTAATATATCTTAAGATAGATATTAATAGTAATATATCTTTGGATATAAACAATCAGATTAAAAATAAATCTCACCATGTGGGTGGCATTTCTAATTTACCTAAAAGTATTTTCAGCATGTCAACACTATCACATGAGTATGGGTGGCATTTCTCATTTACCTAAAAGGATTTTCCTCATTATAGTGACATGCAAAAGTAATTTCCTCATATTACTAAGTCATAGCTATCACTCTAGCAGTTGGACGTCATCCATGTAACGAGTGAGATGCATAACTTAAAAGTATTAGGAGCTTGGATTTGGTAAAAAAGGTTTTCCAAAAGACCATGATGCAACTAGCAAGGTTAGGTTGAAGTAGTTGAGAGGTTGAGAACTCCAAGGAAGCATTCACACCCACATGTAGCTAGTGCAAACATAATGTGAACTATTGAATTTGAACATTATTAGATCAACTCAAAGAACACATAGAATTAGTTGTTTTTTGAAAGGTTCGAACATAATTAAAGCAATACAAGATAGTGGATTGTTTTCATAAATACAGGTGAACCTTGGTTGCTCAACTACCTCGATCAAATGTAGATTCGAGGTTGATAGATTGGTTTCTTAGTGACAAGAATACATTACCAATGTAATCTCTATTCTACATCATAATCATTTGAACCTACACATTTACTTAAGCTAGAGAATCATTAGTTTCCCTAGTTCAAAATAACACCTTCAATAATTGGGCCAATCGCAACCTTCATATATTGGGCCAAAAGAAACCCTCAATTATTTGACAAACAAAACCGTAGACATTGTTGCAACAATGTGGAACAATATGAATCAACGATAATAGCTTTTAGGAAATGGGGATGGTAAATCAAATTTGTTCTTAGTAGATTCTTGGAATCAATATCTACCTTTAAAAAATAACATCAAATATCAATTATATCAAAATTGTGATAGGTATCTACTATTAGGGATAAAGATTTTTCCATTTTAGGAAATAGAAGAACAAGGTACTTGTCTCAAATTGCTGAGTATTTAGAATTTGGAAAAATCAAAATGTTTGCAAGTCTTCTTAGGGAATTACCATGAAGACATATTTCAATAAAAGAGCGATTAGACCTTCTAAGGCATGGGAAGCAAGGATCTAGTCAATTCATGACTAGTCAAATTTAAACAATCAATCGAACCTCTAATTTTAGAGACAAGAAGATACATAGAGCATTCATTTTGAGGCTATTTTTAACCGTCGATAAACTCTAGATAATATTGGAATAAAAACCAGTATCTTATCCTGGTCATATCGACGCTATTTTTTTTATGAATTTAGATAGTATTGGATGAAAATCAGTATCTTATCTTGGACACCTTGAGACTATTTTTAATGGTTAAGGTTTTTTAAAGTAACATTTAGATTTGTTGATTCTTGAAGAGATTAACAATTAATCATTTTATGATCAAATTTTTACTTTTTATAAAATAAGATGACAACATTTATCATAATTTAGTCGGGAAACTAGTAATGAGGACAGTTATGGCTGAAATGGAGTTTACTAAACATAAAAGCTATATCGACTAAAAATAACTATTTTTAAAGGACAGAAAAACGATACCAATTAAAAATGACCATCTTTAAAGGACAGACATTCATTCCCGCTAAGAGTATTGGATCATTAACTTATTTTCTTAAAAATGACCATCTTTAAAGGACAGACATTCATTCCCACTAAGAGTATTGGATCATTAACTTATTTTCTTACATAACATTAGCTCTTAACCATTCAAAATCAGTTTTAAGTCTTATTCCTAGACTATATCAAATTCCATACAATGTAAGATTATTAAAATAAAAATGAAAAAAATGAAAAATGGTAGTTTGATTAACTCCAACTGGACTGATAAAATAGAATTGAAGGATAAGAACCAAATGTTCTGGGACTGATTGATTGACTCCGACCTTGGTCGATTTTGGAAACAGTCTTTTCGAAATTAAAAATTGAATCTCTTAAATTTTAAATTTCTAAATGAGGTTAGGCTATTGTGATATTTATTTGTTCCTTTTTATGATTTTTAAAGATGTATAGTCAAATTATTGTCGTAACTATGTTTTTGTATCAGTTAAATCATACCCTAATACTTAAAAAAAAGATATAGGATTAAGGGAGAAGAACACAAAATACAAAAAGGTTATATTACTCTCTCAAGATAGATCCACTCCTAAATCAAGGTGATCTTAACTTGAATTTTTAGACTGTTTCCACACTCTGTGTTACAGTGAACTTGTGAGTAGCTGCCAAGCTTGTGACAAGTCTAGTGGGTGATGAAAAAGATGGAAGAGACAAAAATCAGAAAGGAAATCTCAGATTAAGTCTTGCTGATTAGAAGTATACTTGGTCTCGACTCTCAATCATTAATGCTAAACAAATTCTCACTATAAAAAAATGTCCTAAACAAGACAAACTTTCTTCCATTAATCAGAGATGTTAAAGTACATAGTTCTGAATCTTCTGATACAATTTTAGATCAAACTGGCCAAGGAAAGTCAGAGCTGTAGCATGCAATTTTTCACAATTTTTTGACATTTTAAACCTCGAATTGAAATTTTGTTTACTATACATTGATAAGAATTGAAATTTTGTTTTACTGTACAGTGTACACTGATAAAGACCACTGAAAGATGAAACCCTAAATTGAAATTTTGTTTTACTGTATAGTGTACATTGAAAGTTGAAACCCTAAATGCTTATAATGAGAGAGATTAGAATTAGGTTAAAACTAAGGAGTTTGACCAATGGTCATTGAAAGTTACACCAACTGATCTGGTGGTTAACCACAGCCCAACCTACAACCCAAACATTTTACTCAACTACAGCGATTGTTCTTCATGGATTCGTCATCCTCCCCATAATCTTAATAAATATTAACACAGGGAGGATTGGTCGGGTGTTCTGTACTGCTTCCCACTTCATTCCACATACAGAAATGAATGTTCACGCACCCAGTTGCATATAAATAACTGCAGAGGCAGGTACCTGCCCACCTATCTTGGATCATGTATATATAAAGGGAGAGAACCCAACCCATTATGGAGTAAGTCTGGTTTTTTTTAACTTAATGTTAGTGCTCCTTAAAAAGAGGAGTAAAACCCTAGTTGAGGGGACATTCTTCACCTACCGAGAGTCTCCTTGGGTGATGTTCCACGTAGAAAGGATCATGGTTTCCTCTGCCATTTGGCGCTCAAGTGAGGAGTGGGTTAGAGTCTTAGAGGTTTTTATTTTTATTTATACACGTTGATAGTGGGCAATAGGGAGCCCCACCTATTTGGTAGTTTTTTCTGATTTAATACAGCGAGACGGTGGGGAAGGGACGACTTAGCTCGGTGGAGAAATCCCAATCTTAGGTCGTTTGTATATATTTTTCTTATGTGAATCTCTTTGGAACGCGGGGTTGATCTTAGCTGGATACCCCTTGCTTAGACTCTGCGTGTTACTGATGGGCCGATCTCAACCACGTTGGATCCCATTTGTTGTACGTTTGTTTCCTTGGCTTAAATCTCGACCACTATGGTAATCTCACAACATGTTTGCTAACTTGTTCTTCATATAGCAATACTCGTGAACTCTGCGTCTTGTATTTAACACTAGCGAGCTCAGATATGTTTTCTACTGGATCGTTGTCAGTATAAACTCAATATGTTGCCATATGTTTAATTCATATATTTTTCTATGTGCTATAACGAATCTAGTTATGGCCTTAAAAAAAAATGATTTCAGTCTATCACTGGGTGTGATTTTGGGGCGATCTCTCCTAGGGAGGATTGGTCCCAGCATTGCTAGGTTTCGATTTCAGTTTACCCAGAAATCTTTGGTTATATGTTTTTGGATAGAGTTACCATATAGCGATTTTTTGTTTTTGTTTTGATAGTTATCCTGCTTAGCAGAGTCCAATTTGTTTCTATACTGTAATCTATTGGTATACCCCTGCATTTACTATGCTTGACAGAGGACTCAACGATCGCTGTCGTAGGTATTTTGTTTCCTTACTCATGGTAGAAACCTTCAGGCTTGCATAACAGAGTTCTGGTGGGGTGCGATTTTTACATATATAAAACAGATATATATTGTGTTGTTTTTATGGCTGTCTATGCCCTTTTCTCGAATAGAGTTCGACCCCCTCGGTTACCCATATCATATATATAGCTCGCTTCTGACACCGTCACTCTAGTTTTCACTACACGCTACCATCCTCGCGGCTTCCCAACACCAGCCCTTTGACAAAAGCATAAGACAGCAGTCACAGCACTATAAAATCTACAAACACGTTACACTACCCCTCTACGAAATGATATAACAACATTATTAAATCTTCGGATTCTTGTTTGAAAATTGAAGCATTTTCTTCTGTACAGAAATTACCCAATCTCTTTGGAGGTGCCCTAAAGTACAAAAATGTGTTGAAAATCGAACCTAAAATCCATTCATAACTAAATTGAGTGTAAACCCTGAGCTAATTGCGACAAATTCTAACAAATAAACGCGTACAGACTGATTCTGGAGACTTGATTTGAAATTGTTCTATTTCCAATTTTCCAGTAACTGGATAAGTTGAATGGTGTACAATGTACTAACCTTGCAAAGTTTGGTGAAGCCAGATTCGTGAAGGAAGTTCCAGAGAGACTGGAGTTAGTGCTCAGGCCGCAAGCGTGCACTCTGTAGTGGTTCCTCGACGCAAGCTCGGCAGTGACGGCACACAAGGCTTGGAGCCTTGGAGCCTTGGAGGTGAGTATGCAGCTATGCTAATAGCATCTTAATCCATTCCTTCCGGACCTACGGTTTGCAAAGCTTCAGCGTAATGGGTATTTCTCGTAAGACGCCCTTCTCAATTCTTACCGGCTAAGCTATTCAACATTGGTCACTGCAGTCTGCTGCCAGTGGCCACACCGTCTTGCAGGGGCTACAGCGGGCTGCAGCACAGCTTGAGCCTACGACTATGACTCACGACTCGGTGGCGGTGGTGGTGGCTCTAGTTGGCATAGCCCTCATTGAAATCCTATCCATACTTCCAGTCATTCAAGAGACGAGGTATTTCTGGAGACTGGGGCAGAGAGACAATAATGAATGGAGTGACGATGAACGTGTGACAGAAGCATTTGAACGCTTTGGAAGAAAGCTGAAGCCTGAAGGAGATAGAGAAAAATATAACGGAGAGAAACCAAGATGCAGAGAGGTTGAAGAACAGGTCTGGTTCAGTCAAGGTTGCGTATACTTTGCTCTATCCAAACACTTCAAATGTAAGTCGCAATTCGCAAAGGAGGAGTCACCGACTCACTGCCTTTGGATATACTGGGAAGTTGGAACTGGAAGTTGGTGGCACAGTGCATAATGCATTTACGATGGCACTTGCAGCTGTAGGCTGCCAACCTGGGAATTAAACTTGTGCATTAAATGATACCTAATACCTATTACAATTTACGGATATCCAAGCTGGGCCGGCCAACCCTCATGCAGCAGCGCGTCATGCGTATAATATATATAACGTAAACATTACAAATTTACATAGATCACAAATTAATTAACCCCTGCATTAATTTCTATGTACAGTGGTCCGTCGGAGTTGGTGGACCGTGGGAGTGGGGCCTGAGCAATTTCACGAGGTAATTTGTGCATTTATATGTGTGTAAATTTTAAAATATAAAATATATATAATATAATTTATAATATATATAAAATTTATATTCGGGGAAAATATATATATATATAAAATTTATATATGGGCATTTTTTTACCATGCCCGTCAAATTGACGGTTTTAAAAATTTGATAGACTTCAGTGTTGACGTGTATAATCCACGTAGACCAGTAAATTACGGGTAAAAAACCAAAAAACGGGTATACGGGTGTCAAATTTAACCCCTGGTCGAGAGAACTGAAGTCGTCGTTGAAGATAAAACAATGAAAAATGATAGACGGAAATTATAGTCTGACTACGTACATAAGACCTCCGTATAGTTCTCTTTCAGCATTCAAATGATCCGTACAGTCCGTATGACCAACGTTTTCTCTCTTAGCTGAATTGATCAAATGAAAACTTACATCTCGAACAATAGTTAATGAAGATGCTGAATTAATTGACACATACAGTAAGTTATTGAACCATGCAGTTGTCGTGATTTATATGGAATTTTTCAAGATGGGTGGCAAAGCACGTGCTGTCAGGTTTATCAAGGAAGAACCACCAGACATTGCCATTGGTGCGATATTTATTGAAGAATAAATAGAGATTTATGGAAGGTATTTATAACATGTGTATTCCTAGAAGTTTTTAGTTTTTTTTTAAAGTGTGAAATTACTTGTTGCACAAATTTCAACATCCATTAGTTATTTTTGTCTTCTTAGCGTATAATACTCTTTTGTGAGCAAGATCTTTGACATATTAGTGGTAGAGTTGTGCATTTATTGTTTTTCTCATTGTGTTCTATCAATTTGTGGAAAAAATGAATCATGTATGAACAAATAGGGCTATCTAGGGAAAGCATTGAATGCCTTCCATGCCGATTAACAACAAATTTGAGGTTAAAATCATAATAGTCTAGAAAAATTTGTTTATGTTGTAGGATATAGATAAATATTTTAAGAGGACCATACTTTGAAGACAAGAAGGGATCAGTTAAAAGCTTCTGAAATTGATAGTTTCCCAGATAGGTCAGTAGTTTTAGATCTAGGGAATGATCCCTCATTGGTTGACACATGCATGTGGATTGTAGTATACTAATGAGGTTACACGACATCCATGTGGATTGTTGTCTAGTAATTGAGTTCGAGATATCCGTGATTCAGGAGTTCAGGGAAGTGGAACCAAGAACTCGGGAATTCAAATCAGGAACTACACCTTCATGAGGTTATGATGCATCTTGATGGAGCTCAACTTGGTCCAAGAACCGTGTTCAAAGAAGAAGTTTCTAACATATGTTTTCTGATGATTAGCTTTCACTTTTGGTTTGTGTTTTCATTTAGTATATGCATTTTATTTCAATTTGTTATATTTCAACAATGTATGCCTTATGGGGGGTGTTAAGATATAAGGTTATACAAGTAATAAAGTCACCTAAGTGACTTAGGTCAAAAGTTATGTTTTTAGGCGTCTTAGGGTTATGGATTTGTTCACTCAGACTCTTTATAAGAGCTAGGATCTTCATTGTAATGTGGACCCTAATGTCTCGTAATAATATTGTTCCATGTGTTATTGAGATCATATGTTTGGTAATGTAACTCATTCTAGGGTTTCCTGATTCTTTTTTTTCGTAATACAAACATGCATAAGATTGTTAAAGCATCCCTTCTCATGCTTATTACTTGTCCAACTAGGGCAAGAGTAAAGAAGATTGTGGTCTACCTGAATGGGATTTTGATTCTTGCTTCAACTCAATAACTTTTGGTAGATCATCATGCTCATGGCCTTCATTAGATGGAGTTTTTGGTGAGATGATTTACTCTCACTAAGGGATTTTTGTCAAAAACCCGAAATTTTCTGAAAAATTTAAATTTTTTTAAGATAGCAATAATGTTATTAAATGCAGTCCTTTAACTGTCTATTTACATTACATGAATTTAAACGTGCTAGAATGATTTGTTGTTGTACTTAAATGTGATTATGATTTTCTCTTTTCTGTTACTGATTGTTTTATTGTTTGCAACCTCAAGGGGGAGTTGTCATAGCAGACTGGGCTTACTTAGCTTCCGAGCTAATGCATCGAACTGTTCTTCTCCTTACAGATATACAGGTAACGTGCGATCGCGACAATTAAATCTTTAAAGAATTATAATCGAGTTAGCGGTTCCAATTTCACTCAAAATAAAGTCTAAGCATGCTAACTCAGTTTTCAGGTGTTTGAAGGTAGCATTCTGCCTACAACTTCTCTGTTCTTACTGTTATTAAATTAGAACTTAATAGAGAAACAAAAGATAGTTGTATTCCTGAAAACAATCTGCAGAATAGATATTATTGATGATGTTACTGTATTACAGCATCGCCTCATGATTAGTACTGTGAAAAGTAACCTACTGGTTTCCGCCTTAGCTAGATATTCAAACCTATGCAAGTCTCCTTCTAACATCTCAGGATTGTATGAGTTGGACAAATTATTTCTATGTCAATGATTCCGAATTTATAAGCTTATGTTTATAAGAAATCTGAAATATTTGAATACTTGTTATTTTATCGTCATGGTAAGTGAGATGATCTAGCGTAATTCTGATCCCAAGTTAGAATCTATTGTATCTGAAATCCTTCAAGTGAAAATCACATAGAGAAGGACTAATGTTAACATCTCAATTCATTACTGGCAACTTTAGGTGAAGTTCTATGCCTTGCACATGAAGTTATGGTAATTTGGAAATGTCGTAACTGGTTTTTATCAACAAAAGGCGCTTGCATTGCATTCTTTATCTTTATCAACTGTTCTAATGCTAATACATTTCTTTGTGTCCAGAACAATCCAAGGCTGGATTTTAAATGAGGTTGAAATGCCATGAATTGATAACTCAAGTTTAGAGTGATACTAGACAAAATTTTTAAACATTATTGAAATGTTTTATGTGTTAACCATATGGTAGTTAAACTACATTAATGCCACCATTAAGATCACCGTGTTTTATTTGGTTACCTTTATTGTGATTTTTATTGGCAACAAAGGAAGATATCTTCATCGAAATTAATGGACACTAAAACCATGTCATGAATTATTGCTTTTATAGGGCAAAAATTGATAATACAAAGCTCGATTGGCAATGATTTGAATCATGGGATATAATTAGCAGTTTAAACTATAGTCCGCGACCTAATGGAATATCCATGCTATTATTTTGATTTGCAATCTATTAATGGGAATCTCCGTTGTGGAACTATGGAAGTTCGACCCACTCCATGGTTATATTAAAGGGCTACGTGGTTGCATCTGCGCCAAGTAGAGATGATATTTAAACGTTGACTGAAACCCTACATTGTCATTTCTCCCGAAGCCTTCGGGCTCGGGTCCTTCTCTGCAATCTCTCTAGGTTTGAGCCATGTGATGACATTGTTGTTACAGTTCTCAGACTGTTATCATTCCTTTGCTTGGTGATTTCGTTTGCAAGTCTTTAAAATTGACTGCTGACAGCTATGGAAGTGTTTTAGTGCCTAGGGTTTATCCTTGTCGTTCATTTACCAGTCTGGCCGCCATTGTTGCAATGCGTTAACAGTTTGCATGCTGCCTCATCTTTCGTATCGTCCAAAGCTTCGTTGAGCGTCGTTGGTATTCGTTTCTTGGCAACTGTAACCGGTCAAGAGTCTAGGGTTTTTAAATTTTATTAACTGTGGAATCTCTTGTCACGGCGTGTCCTTGCATTTTTGCTTGGTTCTTTTTGATGCTTCCACGGCAGCACATCCTTCTTGTTAGCAGTCAGCGTGTTCGTGTTGGTGAAACGAGAGGGGTTCACCCTTCTATTTCTTACGGCTATCAGCCTACCTACTGTCATTAGAGAGATTTTGAGGTCAAAAAAGGGCCTCCTAAGAGATGTACTACAAAAATATGAGATATATTAAAATATTATGAATTGGGGGTTTTATGGGGTAGGTATATATGACAAGTCACCTCCCACACTATTTTCTATGCACAATATAAATAACCATGGTTGAGTTACTTTTCAAAATTCACTAGAAATAAAATTAATAAAATAAGTCTACATTGATGTGACTAAAATTCATTGTAAATTCCCAAAAATGTATTATCCTTTAACATTTATTTGTCTTGAACTTGCAAATGAAATTAAATAATAAAAAACATTTTTAAGAGCTTTTTTTTAAATTTCATGTTGACTTTTTATATTTAGTACTTTTCTCATGAATTTAATAATGTAATTTAATTGAGAATTTATTTACATGTAAAATGTCAATAATATTATTATAATCCATATTGCATTATTATTATTATTATTATTATTTATTAAATCTATAATTATTATTTATTAGTTTGACAATATGTTATTAAATAGAATGGAGTGAATATATAATTTAAAATTAAAAACATAAAAATGATAATATATTATTTTATAAAAAAATGTGAAAGGACTTTCTTTATGAATTAAGAGTACTTCACTTGAAAATGACAATAATATTATTTTATGTGAAAGTGTGAAAAGACATTCATTATGAGTACTTTACTTGAAAATGACAATAATATTATTTTATGAAAAGACTATCATTATGAGTACTTTACTTTATGACTTAAAAGTACTTACACCACTACCTTGGTTAACTATGTGTTTTCATCCACCATAGAAAATTTGACAAATAAGCATTCTTAACTCATGCAATGCCACCTCACCAAGGGGGATGATGTCATCTACTAGAATGTGATTGGTTGTATTTTATAGTACATTTTCTTTGTTTTGAGGCCCTTTTTTGACCTCAAAATTTCTCTAATGACATGTCTGCATTCAAACTCAGGTAAGCTTATAGTTTCATCCCCTGTCTTTCTGAACACAACAGTGGTTTTTAAGACTCGTCCTTTTTATATATATGAGTATAATTATTGATAATGCTTTTGTTTTGTTGCAGGCTCGGAATCCCTTCGCATTGTGGATGACTCAGGCTTCGGCTGTTGGTTACATATCCGGGTAAGCCTGGTTCTACCATGGCAAGTCCTCCTTGTGGGTCGTTTGCACTGTAGGGTTTTGGTTTTGGAAGCATGGCTTCAGTCGTTTGTAAAATAAACTCCTTGCTAGAGGCGTTTATGGTTTTAACAAGGTGCAAAGATAGGCTATGAGCCTACTCAGGTTGTCGAGGTTACGGCCTCCAGGTCTAATACTGTATCTGTATTTTGCTTTGGGGTTTTTATTACCCAGGGTTTGGAATTTACCTTAATATAACTTATGTCTTGTATGAAAGGCCTGTTCCTTGTCTGCGTTTTCTTTTAAAAATGATGATGATAGGTATAGTATCACGTAAGTCTTTAGTTTTAAAAGAAAACTGCTTGTATCGTAGGTTTGTGAACTCGGCTGTGGATTGAATACTAAAGTAACAAGGTTTTGCTCCTGTGTTGTTCCTATATAATTTTTATCTTATAAAAGAAATGATTTGTTCGTCCATTCTGTAAGATGGAGTCTGTGTATGGGGTATTTCAAGTTCAGAGTTTATATAGAAATGTTACTATCAGAAGAGAGGCTTACGGCCGTAAGTGATACTTGTTGTATGAAATTAAATGTTGGGAGCTATGTCTAAAAGCCTCCTGTAGGTTTCGAGTTGATTGTGCGTGGTAATTATTTTCGACTTCATGTTTTAAAATCATCTACTCTGAAATTTGGCTACGGCCGTGAATGAATCATTGAAATACTATTCAAAGTTTAAACCCCTGTAACGTCTGGTCAAAGTAGGGTTAATACGAAGATACAATAGTGATTAAATTTATTTGTTGGATCTTTAGTTACGATTTTCTCCTAATAGTAGTTTGGGAAATTAAGTGGAAGATTTGATAATATTAACGAAGCTCGATAATGAGCTGTAGCACTGTTCTGTCTTTCTCGTTTAGTACATGTTTTCTCTGCTATTAAAATTTTAAATGTCAAAACTTGGAATGATAGGGTTTCAAAACTACTCGGTTGTGATAACACTTACTGTTTAATCTACTGATACGTTTTAAGATTCTAATACATTAGGGAGTTTTTGGAGATGATAAAAGGGTGATGTTTATACTCGTCAACAGAGTTCTGTTAGTACAAGAAAGTCTTGTAGGAAGAAAAAAATACCATAATTCTTAAGCTTGATAATTGAGCTAGCTATGGTTCTATTTAATTCTATGGTTCCTATAACAATACTAATTTGTTTATCTTATTAATAATTCCTGTATAATGTAATTCTGTTAAAGCTTTTGTATATGTTTTTATTCGATAAGTAAATTCTGAAGAACTTTAGCTAAGATTGACGTTTGATTTAGATGCATATTTTAAACTAGACATACTTTAACTAGGGTTTGTACACTAACAAAAGTAGCCTAACTGCAACTACAAAAGTGCTTGCAACAACCCTGAAATGTCATTGATACTATAATATATATGTATAACTGGATATACATACTCCTGATCCTATAATTATTAAACAAGTTATGTTTCAGAAAATAATTACTGTACACAAAAACATTACTTATCTATTTGACTTATTACAATTAAACTAGGCTAACAAAATTTTACAATAATAAACTAGGTAAAAATATTACAAAAATTTACTATTGCTTACAGTACTACTACTGTATAGCATGCATTGAAATTGCTTGAACCACACGATAATAATAATGTGAAAGAATGCTGAAACACAGTAATTCTTACTAAAGCTACTACTGATATTCAGGGTTTGCAACTTATAATGAATTATATACTACTCAGACATACTGAAGATAAACATAACCTGCAATCATTTATACTTAATAACAAACAGGAATGAGTGGCAGAACCTGTATCAACTGAGGACAACAACAGCAATGGGAGGCTGTTCCTCCCTACCAATTCCTGGAGAGTGCCCAGACAGCACTTCTCAGGACCCCCGAGCTTGCTCTGGTCTCCCTGGCTGGAACTAGGTGCAGCAAAAACAATTCACTCAGCCAAATAGCTAAACTGGAACCAAGTTACTGCAGCATCCCACTCAAACAAATTTCCTTACTGTATTTCCCTCTTCCTCAATGGGACTCTTGAATATCATTCAACTGAATGTATTCTCCCTTCAGAACAAAGTTGAACCCTCAGCTCAGTTCATTGAGTACTATTTAAATGATTGCCTAGGTCTTAGTTGGGTTAACTGTCATTAATGAGCCACCTGCTCAGATTCCACTTTCTTGGGGAATCATGACCCCAAAATATAGGGAAGTTGCCACCTGCAACTTAGGAAGTGTTTGAGGATGCTGCCACTTGTCTTTTGCCTTTCCACCTAGTTCCCTCCACCAGTTAGACCAGTAACCTCTTTTAACAGCTCTCCCATGTTGTTGTCTCCATAATTTATTTATTAATAATTAAAATATTCAGAATTACATTCCATTTCTGGTGACTCTGCTGAGTCATCAATTCCTACTTAGCATTAAACTTAACATAATGTCTCAGGAATATAATAAAATAATTACATTATTTTTGCAAAATTGGGGTATGTGACAATTTTTGCTTCAACATTAAGGAAATAACATTTGAATCTTGTCTCATCCTAAGGATCCATTTTCCCATCCATTCATATCATTTTTCCTATAGGAATTGCTAGCTACATGCATCAATTTTAATTAGGCTTCTTGTGAATATTCCTTGCCTATTCATTTATGCAATATAATACAGATAACTCTTTCGAGTTTGTCTTGGTTTCTTTATGTGTTCAATTTTTGTGATATAGTATCAAAACTTAGCTAGAGAAACGAAATCTACGAGAGTGTGAAGAACCAGGGAATCCTGTCAACAAAGATGGATTGAGGGATTGTTAGTGTAACATATCAAATAGTTGAAAGGGTTTAATTGAAACCATGTAGTACTTTGATTCGAAGCAAATAATTTTTTTTAGTGTCCGCTTGCAGATTTTGGTTCCAACCTAAAAAAATGAGGTGGGGAATCATATGAATTGACCATACAGATGTATGGAAGATGTTGTACAATAGTTGTTGATTCCAGTTGCCTTTCGACCAATTTCATCTGCGAACTGATTCAAGTCATATGGTCATACCAATGCAGATATTGTATGGACCGAACATTACAACCACCAAATAGAATCAGATGACCATCATATGAAACTGAACTTTGTAGTGAACCTAGAATATTATGATTGGCGTGAATATATATGTAACTTTCCACTCGTTATTTTGTCATACAAATGTACAAAATCAATTTTTATAGCTACAAAGCCAAAATTGATCATATGGTTCAACAATTGAACCCAATTTTGGATTGTATGATCTCTTTGATAGTGCAATCAATAAAATTTCTTTGTCCTTTGTCCAATTTAGATGATTTAAGAGTAGATTGGCTCCATTCATGACTGATTTGTTGCCTAGATTTGTAGATCTAGATGTTTCAATTGTCAATTTATTGCTTTTTAGAAGATCCATGGAGAAATCAATTGTTTTGGTGTTGGTTTCTAGCAGATCTGTATGTTTTTGTACTATTTGAGAGAAAATATGGGGTTTATTGGGCTGATTTTGAGTTGATGTGTAAAAAAATGTGTTTTGGGGATAGGGGTCTAGAAATATGCATGTTTATTAGCAATATGTGGATGTAATAGTGGTTTAGAGACAATAACCAGGGGTTTTGATAAGTATTTTTCAACATTTTTCCTTGCTTCAGTATATTTTCTTGCATTTGTGACTTATATATGGCCTATTTACCCAACATCAAGTTGGAAGCCAATGGAAGGTTCTTTGGAAATAACTACAATATGTGAAAGCAACATATGTTGGTCATTTTTTAGTATAGGTGCTTGGTTGATATTGTCCTTAATGTGCACTATGTGCCATGTATGGAGCTCAATATTCTATTAGTTAGTTAGAATGTGAGACACTGTCCCCAATTAGCTTTCACCTTTACTGATCACAAATGCTATACAGTTGACAAAAAAACTCAAACGATCAATGCTCATAGTGTGGAGGATCATGGGATATTCATAGGAGTTTACATTTGACAAATGAAGATGCATGCATTAGAAGACAAGTGTACATTAGGAATTAGTACACTTTTTCATCATCCATATGGGCACCTTAACCTAACCTACCTCTCTTTGTTGGCACGAGAGAATATAGTAGATGGACTAATTGACATCAAGCAAAAGATTTAGGGTGTGTGCTACGCTTGCTAGAAGCAGCACACAAAACCATTTGAAGAAGGACAAACTTGGTGAGTGAACAAAGTCATTCAGTTGGTTCATGCAAATATTTGTGGACCAATGAACATGGCATCAGTCACTAGTGCTAGGTATTTCCTTTTGTTTTTTGATGACTATAGTAGGAAAATGTGAGTGTATTTCTTCAAATTTAAATCTGAAGTGTTTAATGAATTTCAAAATATTCAAGCATTTGTAGAAAAAAAATCTGGTTGTCATACAACCACTCTTAGTTTTGATATGGTGGAGAATTATGCTCCAAAGACTTCAAACTTTTTGTGTTAAACACAAGATCAAAATGTAGTACACTACAACTTACAATGATGTAGTTGAGAGACATAATTGCACAATCATGAATATGGCCAAATGTATGATGCATAACAAGTCTATTCCCAACATATTTTGGGCTAAGGAAGTGTTCACATTAGTAGATCCGTTTAATAGATCTTCAATGATGGTGATGAAGTAGAGGACCCAAATGAAGTATGGTCTAAGAGGAAGCCCATATTCAACAATATTAAGGTTTTGGTTCTATTACATCTTGATTTAGCGCTTGGGTGGAAATATATCAGTCCACTATATATATCAAGAAACAACTTCAAAAGAGAACACCACTTTCACCTCAATGGTAACTTCCCACTTTCAAACCATCTCTCAAGGTCAAGGGAGGTTTCTATAGGGTTATTTAGATAAATTTGAAGAGAGCTAATAAGGGGAGAAGGCATCTTAGTTATGCTTGTTAATGTGTGTTATTAAGTTAATCTTCCCATAAAGTATTTGATCGTGCGAGATAATTAAATTGCATAACAAACCAAATATTTAAATTGGAAATACTCAAGGATGCAAGTAGGGATAATTTTAAGGACCCATACTTATTTAAAAGTGTATAAACCTTGGCGAATCTTACCAATTCTTAAAATGTCAACTATAAAATATTTGGCAACATTTTTCTAAAATTATTTCAATTTCTAAGGATTTTCCATATTTTATATAATAATTTGGCGATTTTTAGAGTGAAAAAAGTTTACCCCATCAAAAATGGGCGAAAGAGGGATTCAAAAAATGCAAATTGGCGAATCTTTTGTGGAAAAAAACATGGAAAAATAGCCCATGGGATAAATTTCGCCCCTAAAATTATCCTTGGATGCAAGAAAGATGCAGAACCATTAACATGAAATAGATAAATTATGGAATTTTAAAGATCATTGCAAGTAATTCACAACAATTGATGCCAAAGTGAAATTAAAAAATGGGTTCATTTGGTGAAATAAAAGGACATTCTAGAATTGAACAGAGTTGCACATGCGACAAGTTATGGCTTACGGTAAGTCTAATCTTGAGCAAGAATTTTATGAAGTGAAGAGTCACTCAAGGTTTAATAAATGTTAAATTTTCAGACTTCCTGAAGTGATGAGAATAACTTCTCCAAGTGTGGTGATTAGATCTTGTGAATTGATGTGCCAATACTTCAATTATGGAATATTCTTTTATTTCAACAAATAAACCCATTTGTTCAATTTATTTTTGGCACTTGTAATGATTTTTAAGTTTCCATAATTGATCTATTTCATTTTCATGGTTCTACATCTTTCTTGCAACCTTGAGTATTTCCAATTTAAGTATTTGGTTTATCATGCAATTTAATTATTTATATGATCAAATGCTTTATGGGAATATTAACTTAATAACACACATTAGCATGTTGATGATTGTAGCTCAGACATGTACTTCTGCATATGCCAACTGTCTAGCATGCAGGATTCATCCAAATTACCTCTCTAGGTACTTGCTTGAGAGAGTAGGTGTATTTTATATCTCTTTCCTAAGTATAACTCACGAAAATCACCTCAATTAACTTAATGTTGGCTAATGCTAAAAGTGAACTTCAGATTAAGTCACAACCGTTGATCTCAAGTGAGGCTTGAGATCCAATCTCAACCATCCATCACTTTGGAGATTGAGGGTTATGGTTTTGGTCATGAATATGTTATAAAAGGGATCCTAAGGAGGCGAAGAGACACACAACAACAATCACATAGAGTGAGTGAGATCTCATTGATTGGTTGGAGAAGGACTTTCATCCAAGTGTGTAGAGGCAGGGTTAGAGGAAAGGAGCAAGATGTGGTGAACGTATCCGTTCACTAATTTAATAGTCGAATCCGACTCTCATATTGAATAATAGATAAAAATAATATATTTGATGGTGATGATAAATTACAATAAGATCGCCTTTTATAAGGCTTGATCCAACATTGTGAAGGGTTATGCCCTTTCACTAGTAACCTAATAATCTATTAATTTATAATTAATAATATTAATTAAATATTCATAGCATTGCCTTCCCCTTTTTTAAAGCTTTGTCCTCAAAGCTTGAGTATTTTCCTAATATCGTCCTTCATTCAGATTCAGTGTCGGTATTAGAATCGGACGTGATTTCTTGTGTAGAGACTTGCACTTCCTTTCCATTGATGATTTTGCACTGTATTGTCTGATTGTTCCTACATTTATGGCCTGGGATCCAATCATCACCGCATCGACGACAAATGTTTTTCTTCTTTTTTCTATTATTAGAGTAACTGTTAGATGACTTTGATCTATTTTCCATTTCATAGGCATATGATTGAGGTTTGTGGCATTGATGGTCGGGTGACCAAGTATCTGCAAAGTACCTACATTGTGTCTCTTTTTCTTGTCGATAATGGTTATCACCTCTTGTTTTTATTCCTTCCAATTTGCGTTCTGCGGCTTTTGCTTTATGTCTTGCCACCTCTACGTTAGGTATGTCATGTAAATTTAACTCTTTTTGGAGGTACGGTTTAAGACCTCCTAAATAGGTTTCGAGTCTTTGTTTGTTAGACAACCCAAATACTCATGTCGATAAGGATTCCCATTGATGTGTGAATTCCTCAACGCTTCCAACCTGTTGTAATCTGGTAAGTTTACTAAAAAATTCATCTTCTTTGATACCTTGAAACCTATTAAAAAAATCATTTTTGAACATGTTCCAGGTGTAGGCAAAATTGTCTCTCTTCCACCATAAGTACCAATTATAGGCGTACCCTTCCATATGCATTGACGCATATTTCACCTTCTCCTCGTCAGATTGAATATTGTAAATGTCGAAGTATTCTTCTGCTTTGTTTAGCCAAGCAACGCATTGGTCTTCACTTCCATTGTATTTCGACAACTCTATTTTTGCCTTAGGTGGGTACACTATGTAAGGGTGATATTGATTCCCTTTTGCTTTATGGTTTGATGGTGGATCGGAACTACTGGATGACGTAAGTGACATATTTGAACTGCTTCGTTGTTGGAGGTGATTTTTGTCTTTTTTATTCTCTACTATCTTACTGATAGCTTCTATTTGGTTGTTTAATCGTGCCTCCATATCTGGCAGTACTTTTGTTTCTATCTCTTGCTTAAGTGTCACATTGTTAATCTTTATTTCTTTTTGCAATTATTCTTGATTCTTGGCAAGTGCTTCCTGTGTGAAAATATGAAATGAGGCATTTAGCATGTCTGGACTACTGACTTGGTCTGTCTTAGGCGTTAGTCTTTGTAACATCTCCATTAATATATTATGGTTCTGCGTCAAGGTGCTCAAGTTCTGGGTTATGGTGTTTATGTTTTGAGTCATAACACTCATTTTGCCATCCAAGTCTTTTTGTTTTTCGTTCAGAGTGTCAAATTTTTCACTCAACCTTCTTTCTAGTACGAGAACAACTTCATCTTTAATTTCTTTTTTAAGCACGACATTGTTATTTTTCATCTCTTCCTTTAAATCTTCTTGAAACACTTTCTCAAGTTTGTCCATTCTGGAGTTTAGACCTTCGACGATTTTTAAATCTCTAATTTGATCTTTTTCTAATTTTTCTAGTCGGTCTCGTAACTCAGCCATGGTTCTTGACCTGGTGTGGGGAGGTGAATATTTGGAATTGATTTTGGTAGGACTAAATTAGTTAATAAGAATTATTGTAAAGACAATAATTATTATGTGGATAAAATAAATAAATATAATTATTATTATATTTAAATATTAAATATATATATATATTTTTAATTTGGAAATCTAATTTTTAATAAAATTAAATATTAATATAATAATATTAATATAGTATTTAATTTTTATTAAAAATTAGGGTTACGGAATGGTGGAGCGAAGGGATGGCCTGGCGTTGTGAGGAGGCGGCGAAGGCAAGGATGCGCAGAGGGGAAACGGGGGTTGGATTGTGAGGAGGCGGCGAGGGCAGGGACGTGTAGAGGAGTGGCAGATGTTGGATGTTGCGGAGGTGGATGGGAAGAGGGACGGGGATAAGCTCGCAGGGGAGCGGCGGTTGGGCAGCGTGGAAGGGCGGACGTAGAAGGGTGGCGGGAAGGAGATGAGGAGATGGAGGAGGGCGCGGGGAGATGCAGGACGACATTGGGAAACTGGAGGGCACGGGGAGATGTGTAGGTCGTAGAAGGGTGGCGGGAAAGAGATGGGGAGATGGAGGAGGGCGCGGGGAGATGTGCAGGTGGCAGTGTGGAGGTGTGCAAGGCTGCCGAGAGGAGACCAGCGCGTGGAAGATGGAGATGGAAAACAGGTGGATGAAAAACGCGAGGGATGCAGCGGAATGGTGGTGTGAAGGATCGCAGAGAGCTGTGAGCAGTGAATGGAAGTGAAGGTGGATGGAGAAGGGAGCAGGAGGGAAGAGTATGGAGGATGTCGTGGAGTTTGGGGGATGAATTTTAGGGTAGCTTGTGAGGAAAGTGCAGTGGTGGGGGAGTTATGTAGTGGAGTGAGCAGCGTGTGAGAGGTGATGGAGCGAATGGAGGAGTGTATGCAGCCTAGAATATGAGTGCGCCGAGAAGAGCCGAAACCATGCTCTGATATTAGGAGGAGCTGAATCCAAGCTCAGGTCGAAAGAGCCGAATCCGTGCTCTGATACCAAATGTGGTGAACGTATCCGTTCACTAATTTAATAGTCGAATCCGACTCTCATATTGAATAATAGATAAGAATAATATATTTGATGGTGATGATAAATTACAATAAGATCGCCTTTTATAAGGCTTGATCCAACATTGTGAAGGGTTACGCCCTTTCACTAGTAACCTAATAATCTATTAATTTATAATTAATAATATTAATTAAATATTCATAGCATAAGAGGAAAAAATGGAATAGCAACCAACAAGGTCGAAGGATAGATATTGAGGTGTGATAGGCTAGGATTTTCGCTACTTTTGTAATTCCTCAGTGGGCCATTTTCCTAGGATTGGAACCCAAATTTTATCTTAATAAAATCATCGATTGCTAGTTTTCCCCCTTTGGTGTTTTCTAGGGTAAACAAGTGTGTCAAATGTGTGATTAAATGTCTTGTTTTATTCCTCTGCATTATTTGTTAAGAACATCAACGTATTTTTGTTTATAATTTCAAAAGTAATTTTTGGGATTAAAAATGATTGAGACCAAAAATCAGATCTGGTCTCTAGAAAAAAATTAACATGGTATAAGAGCGAGATCGAGATCATCCCTGAGAGGGAAATCATGTTTAGAAAAAGGTTTAAGGAAAAAAAGTTAAAGAGTATTGTATGGTTCCCTTACAATAGTCGTATGACCTCACTATACTACCATAGGGAATAATATCTAAACTGTGCACATGGAGGATTCGAGCGATTGTACTAGCTGATCTGCATGGTGTAAAAGTTACCTAGGGCATGGGATAACAGGGAGGAAGTATCAAGTAGCAGAAGGTCGCAACCACTACTGGATCTGTGGGAGTGAGAAAATCTAGGAGGCAGGCAATCTAACAACAGGCTTGCGTGAGGATCCACATACATGAGGGCAGGGATGCAAAAGAGACCGTAGTTGTAGCTACAATAGAAGTAGGTGGCAGAAGGTATATTTGGATCTGTAGAGTAGCAAAAAGTGGGGAGGTAAACCACAAGTTGAAAATTAAGAGATGAGATGGTCAAGGGTGCTCGACTGAAACCCACAAAAGGATACACATGAAGGAAAATAGGCAGCGGGAGGCTATAGGAAGGAGCTACAGGATGGAAGGATAGGGTGTGGAAAAATGGGTAGAGGCATTAGATCCATGAGCGATAGGAAACGAAAGGGATTCACAAGAGGAGCAAGGAAGTAGTAGGGAAAAGAGTTGTAGCCACAACCACTATAGTAGCTGTAAATAGGCAACCGCCAAGACAACTGCAGGACAACAGGGTCACCAACAACAGGCCGACCATCGTTGGGATTCCTAGAAGATAATCGGGAAGTACATAGAAAATTAGGACAGCCCAAAAATGAAGTCCGAAATATTGCAGAAGGTTCAGGTAGCCCCAGATAGAAATTGGGAAGTAGTTTGGGAAACATGCAACAATTCGGGCAGCAAGCGAAAATCCGATTAGCAAGAAAAAATCTGGGAAACAATTCAGTAGTTGAAGATGGAAGCAACCTGTTTGAGGTATGAAGACATGTTGGAGGGTACATCCAAATACAGTCCTTGGAAGGAAATGGTCACATTGGTTCTCCTATAGAACATGTTGTCAGAGTTTGCTAGCACAACTGTGACCCCACCAACATATCCAAAGGACCTGGATGCTCATAACTTGAAGGACATGAAATTTAGGAGGATCATATTAGATTCGGTGAATGATCATTTTCTCCCTCACATATATGAGAATAAGTCAGCCAGGGAATTTTGGGAGGATTTGACAAGTTTATACCAGAGTATAACCACAATAGGAAGATAATGTTGAAGGAGGAACTCGGGAACACTAATATGTACATAAAAGATATAATAGCTTGTTATCTTACCAGGATCATACAAGTTCATGATAAGTTGGCATTAGATGGGGAGACAATGGGATATCTAGAGTTGGTGAGGATTGCTCTGAATGGCTTTACCAAGCCATGGACACCCTTCATCAAAGGGATTGTTGCATGAGAAAATATTCCTAACTAGGAGAGGTTGTGGGATGGATTCATCCAAGAAGAGATTTGATATGAATCTCTATATGGAGGCCAAAAAAAGGGTGATGAGGAGGAGAACATTGCTCTTTCTAGTAAGGTAAAAATAAGCAAAGAAATTCTAGGTTGGGAGTCAACTTCATAGGAGATGAAGAAGAAGGACATGAGAAAAGTCAATTTCTTTGCGTGCCACAAGTGTGGTCACTATGCTTTGCAATGTACAAAATGAAAGAAAGGGAAGAGTAAGTTTCAACAAAAAGAAACATCTGGAGAAGCTCAAGACAAGGAGTTTGTTGAGAAGTTCGAGAAGGATTTCTCATTAGTCTCTTGTATTTTTGGTGTAGTTTCCAGTAGTGTGTTAACGCCTAAAAGTTGCACATATGTGACAGTTTTACGATTCATCTGGTAAAGCATCATCAACATAAAGAATGAATCTCACCACAGACATCCTCAATAGATCCAAAACACAACATGAGTCCACAAGTTCCAAGAAATAGCCAAAACAAAGGGTAGCGCAGGTATTACACAGTTGACACACGCTATAGCGCAAGTTACCTCAACAATGTCCAAGCTACACCTGCATGGATTTTCCTTTGATATCCATGCTACTATCAATACGACGAGACCACTAACGCCCAATGACGAATTAAAGACTCAATCCTCCCCAAATATCGGAATTCGTCTCCTCACACATTTGGGGGCATTAATCATCCCCCCTTGTGTACCTTGGAACTAGTTCATGAAGGAGGAGAGTTCAGATTTGGATCTAGTTGTTTGATGGCCACCTATTGACCTATAAAAGGAATCCATTGACATGCATTTGGTAGAGATAAATTAGAGAAAGGTTATGCTGCTGGATTTGATTTGGAGCTTCATCATATCCCACCATTTCCTACCATTGTGAGCATTCCCAAGCTTACTTTCCACCTACCATCAAGGGGCAAGTGTTTCTCTCCATTTTTCTTCCACCTACTTAGCATTTAGTTTGGACAAGAAAGGCCTCCCTAAGGGATATTTTTGGCTTCCCTTTAAGCCTTCACCTCCTAGGTGTTCTACAACTATTCCATTGGGAAATACAAGAGTGTTTTAGCATATCTTTGGTTGTTGTTGAAGTTTGCATTCTCCCCCCATATCTTTCATTTTGTTTTTATTAATGTTTTCATGTTTGAATGTGAAATACACTAAAAATATCTTGCAAAATCACTTGGATGAATACCACCAACCACTAAAAGGGGCTCCAAGGATTGAGGCCTTGCAACAAATTACAAGGCTTAGCATCTCACCAAGTGGAAGAGTGCACTTGTGCAATTTTTTCCATAACATAGTGCATGGTTCGTGGATAATGGGGATTCTTGTCACATGATGGGGACACATTAGTTGTTCACCAATTTGTTAGATACAGACTTAGATTTGCATATGGAGTTCTGAACTCATTCCAAGTGTAGTGTAAAGGGAGTTGGGACAATCAGGTTCCAGCTGGATCGAGAGGATATCTGTAGGTGGTAGAAGAGTTATATGTTTTTAAGCTAAAGATGATTTTTCTCTCATTTATCAGCATTGGAGGATAGTTGATACGCAATTTATTTCAAGAGTGGTTAAGTTCTTATTCGGCCCAGAGGATATGGCATAGACTCAACACAAGTTCTTGATGCCAAAGAGGGAAAGGTATACAAGTTATAGGGAAATCTTGTATTGGATCCAAGGGGATCTTGGAGTGTGCATCAATGTCAGTGGAAGAGGACAAGTAGAAGATGGATTTGAAATGTGAGCAGAGTTCATAGACTTCCGGTGTGGAGAGTCAACCTTTAAATGGGAAGAGAGAGATATCCCCTTCCAGTTCTACTAAGAAACCGAGTTGGTACCAGATGACATTGATGGATGCTCATGAGTAAGATAAGGCTCCTAGGAGCACATTAAAGGAGAACATGCCTTTGAATAATTTTCCAAACTTCATGATATTGATATGTAGCATCATCAATTCCATGACTTCCAGTGATCAGGGAGAAGTTGACCAACATGGTTGGAGGGATGCTAGTGTGTCGAATGATGTATGTGACAATGTGAAAGGGTGAGAAGGAGAACCAATTCTAGGTGGTTCTTAAATAAGTACCTTCTTCTCTAAGACGGAGTGTTGATGATTATAGCTTGGATAGGTGCTTTTTCATAGGCTAAGTGTCTAACATGCAGGAGTCGTCCAAATTACCTCTCTAGGTACTTGCATGAGAGAGTAAGTGAATTTTATATCTCTTTCCTAAGTCTAACTTAGGAAAATCACATTAATTAACTTAATGTTGGATAATGGCTAAAAGTAAACTTCAGATTAAGTCAAAGCCATTGATCTCAAGTGAGGCTTGAGATCTAATTTTAGCCATCCATCACTTTGGATATTGAGGGTTAGGGTTTTGGTCATTGAAATGTTATAAAAGGAATCCTAAGGAGAGGAGGAGACACACAACAACAATTACACAAAGTGAGTGATTTCTCATTGATTGGTTGGGGAAGGAATTTCATCGAAGTGTGTAGGGGAAGCATTGGAGTAGCACCCAACAAGATTGAATGATAGGTATTGAGGTGTTATAGTCTAAACTATTTGTTGTTTTTTTAATTCCTTAGTTGGCCATTTTCCCAAGACAGGAGCCTAGATTTTATATTAATAAAATCATCGATTGATGGTTTTTCCCCTTTGGGGTTTTTCAGGGTAAAAAAGTGTGTCAAATGTGTGATTAAATTTCTTGTTTTATTCTACTGCGTTATTTGTTAAGAATATCAATGTATTTTTGTTTATAATTTCAGAAGTAATTTTGGGCATACAAATTATTGAGAATGAAAATCAGATCGGGTCTTTAGAAAAAATTAACATAGAAATCATAACTAAGTTGTCTTCTCCCCTTAGCTCTCTTCAAAATTTAGCTAATCAACCCCAGGGAACCCTCCCTTGACCTTGAGAGATGGTCTAAAAGTGGGAAGTTAGCACTGAGGTGACCCTAGTGCTCTTTTTCCAAGTTTCTTCTTGATAACGCTAGTGGATTGAGACTTTTCCACCCAAGTGCTAAATCAAGTTGTAACATTTTGGCTCCGTTTCCAAGGATAAGTCCTTTGAACTTGAGCTTTAATGACATCTTAATCATTTCATGATCCCTTTACTAAGTCACAATTTAGCCATCTCATCCAAGGACTCCACCCAAAGAATTGATGCCTAAAAGGTACTCCACAAGAGGATCTTCTCAAGCACTTGCTCTTTTTGTTCCTGAACCCAAAATATACCATTACCCCTCATTTTGCACGGGTTTCCACTTGTCATTTTCATCACAAACTTCATGGGGGTGGCATGTTGATTATGCCTTGAATGTTACATTTTGGATGTTAATGGATTTTTGATGATTGGTGAAGGTTTGGGTGCTTATTACTATATGATGTCACTCCTCATTCATACATTTTACTTGGTATATTGATAGTTTCCATGATGGTGTTAAGTTCTTGTAACAGGTTCATGGTTGTGCACCTGCTTTTCATGTTGTTTCCTGGGTGAATTGTGCAAAACAAGAATTTGTACTCAAACCTTTGTTTCTCCAATTCCCTAGCTCAGATGGTTTCTTATGACATATGGATGGGAAACTCTTTCATAGCACTATCTCATTGCTAAATTCTCATGCTACATCTCTAGGGAATTAGAGTAAGGCATGTTATTTTTCTAGCTCATTTTTGCTAGTTTTTGGGCCTTTTTCAATAGTTTGGTAACTTGTGTTTTGGAGGGTAGATCTCACTCATACTAGCCTGATTTGGGAAGTTCCATATATGGTTAGAAATATCTACAAAGGTGCATAATGCTCATCCATATTCCTAATAGTTTGGGAGCACTGGAGTAATTGTTTAGGTCGTTTTTGCTAGTTTTTGGGCCATTTTTTAGCAATTTGGAACCCTATCTTCTGGAGGGTAGATATCACTCATCTTGGCTCAGTTTGGGAAATTCAATATATGGTTAAAAACCTATTTCCGACACCTTCACAAGTGTATAGAATGATAAAGAATATTCCAAGGGGTTTGAGAACGCTAAGGTCATCTTGTAGGTTTTTTTTTACATTTGGAGCTATTTCCAGCACTTGGTTTAACCCTATTGTCACATGCTTGGACTATTGGGGCCACTTTTGAGGAAAGCATTGAGTTGTTAGAGGGGTCTAAGGTGTCAAAACGTAGATTTAACCTATTTTCATCGTTGTTTGACCTAGATCTAGTGGTGTACTCTCTCTCTTGGGCCTTATGAATTTTGGACATTGTTCGTGTGGCATTGACCACCTCATATTTTGGGTATTGTTAGAGTTTGTTAGGGTTTTAGTGGACGTTATTCATTGTTTAATCCACCCTAGGATAGATCAATGAATTTTATTTTATTTTATTGCAAATACATTTGAGCTACTCTCCCATATAAAGAGAGCCTTTTCCTCATTTGAACCCATGGTTGGATTTTGAGAGCTCTCTCTCTCTCTTGGAGCCTATTAATTGACGTATCTTTGTGGAGTATTTTGGAGTTAAATGGGGAATTATTTCCTTGTTTATTTTATATTTTAGTCTTGTGGATTGTCTTGTGATTTGACTATCTTATGAGGGTTTATAAGTCAAGCTTTCATATGCTAGGGTATAGGCTAGGGTTATAGATTGAAGGTGTGTTAGATGGTATAAGAATGTAATTTACAATGCTTATTTTTTACAAATGACATAGTATTTCTGCAAACATATTAGACTATATATATATGATGATTACTATGAGTCTCGTGAAAATATACTTATATTCCTTCATTGGTTACGAGGTGAAGTGGTTGTTATCACACAAACTCTAGCTGATGGATAATGAATGTCCCAACAGGGATGGTAGAGGGTGATCAACTAGAATGGTGTAACCTGCAATAGCTAGGTCCTCCGTTCAGGGAACGGAAGTCACACCAGACAAGGCTACTGTCGCTTCAGACAAGGCACGTAGCCAAGTCAGGGGGGAGACCCCGCTCAACCAATGATGGTTGAGAGACAAACACACACCCCACCCAAAGATAGAAAGAAGTACAAACAAGAAATGAGTGCGGATTAAGTCCTAAGTCTAGCTCCAACCAAGAGATGGACACAAGTAGTAAAAATGGGGACAATGTGGAAGTGACCAGCAATAAATTATAATGAAACAAGCTGATTAGATTAGTGATAGCAAGGTTGAAATAGACTAGGGCGTACAATAAGATAGAAAGTGGGAAAATAGAATGAACCTACCCAAGGAAGAGAGTTAAGCAGTGCAACAATGGACTTAGGGCAGCAAATAAAACGTGATTTAAAATACTTCTAGCAATTGGTAGTTTGATTCCTTGACATAAAATGATGATTTGAAACCAATTACAAACTACCCAGAACCCCAAACTGACCCAAGCAAGCAGAAGAGAAAAACGCCCTAGGTGAGGTGTTTTTTCCAGGCTGACCAGTGCTAAAACTATGGGCAAATGGAGTCTAAAGCAAATGAAACTTAAGATTAAGGATTTTAAGATCAATTCATTAGCGAGTTTTGAATTAAAACTAATTCTAACGGTGAAAACTTATGTTTTGTGTTTTTATGGGTTTTTACATGAGATTTTTGCTCAACACACACAATAAAATTTAAAATTCTAGAGACCAACAAGAAGGACCTACTTGGGAGTGAATAGATAGACGAGGATGCCGAAGACTAGCCTTCCAAACTCAGTTTCCAAGCAGCAACGTGTTCCCTTTGCGTTTTGAGCTTCCAGTGGCCAAATTCGCCCTAGGTACCTGCCACAAACAAGATCAAGTCAGTGTATGCAGCAAATAACAAGAGAAACCAGCAAGTAAAAATGACTAAAATGAGAGAATTGAAAGGAGAAAAATGAAATAACAACTCCCTTGTTGATTCTCTGAAGAATTCGAGCAGTTGTGGGGCTCCCACTCCAAAAACTGTGCCCTCCTCCAGCTGAGCTCTTCACCTGCAAATCGTTGGCCAAGGACAAGATGGAAACAATGCACTAGCAACTCAACAAAGATATGAAAGACTAGATATCAGTCAAGCAACACATATCCATCCATAAACTCTCAAGAAACTGTGGAAGAATGGCTCTATATCATCAAAAACTCAAGTGTACAAATGTGCCAAGAGAGACAACAATGGAGTGAGCTCATTCTCTTATAGAGATGGCTCAAAACCTAGCTTCATTCCCCCCAAAACCAATGGATGGGATTAACTTTCCCAATCACCAAATCGAGGGTGGAGATGAGCTCATGAAGGGGGTGCAAATTGCCCAAGTGAAGCACACAAGTGGAGTGGGGGACCCATGGTGGGGTCCATACAACAATCAAAACACAAGTTAGGGGGTGTCTATATGATGTTTTATCCCCCTAACTTAATACATTAAGGCCCCACACCAATACAACATGCAAATCGAATTTGCCAAGGTGGAGAAAACGCCCTCATGGCGAAATTTAACCCATCTAATGAGCTGGCCCAATGGAGGGACCCACAATACATAACATGATGTCCAAACATACCAACATTACCTTAGAAATCACCCTTGAATTAGCCAGCCTTTAATTTTTTCCCTTTGCTATAGTTGCCTTTGTCAATTTTTGATTTTCCATGTATTTTATTGCTGAAGATGTAATTTGTGCTTTTGACCCACCTAGAGTGCCCGGATTTCCGAATTGTCTGCTGCAATGTGATCGTGGACCCCAAAAATAGTAGGAATGATCACTCGAATGACCTCGATCCATCACTTAGGCATTATTTGCCCCAAATCCATGATTTTTAATTAAAACAGGTCATTAATGACCAACAATAATTAAAAATCTCACAAACGCCTCGATCTTTTTACATTCTGTCACTTGGATGCTCATATGGCCCCCCTGTAGATAATAATTGACCAAAATCAAAATTCCGGTCGCAACATTTTTTTTGGGCCCATTTTTGGCCTGGTCAACCTAGTTTGACCAAGTCAAATCTGGTTAACAATGGTGCTAGCTGAAACCTGTATGCAACCATGAAGTGAAAGGATTCCTTATACAAGTTAGTACATTACTAAACAATATGACAATAATATGGTGACAAAAAATGCATTAAATCTCAGAAAAATACAAGGCCCCAAGTGAGGTGGGCCCACCACGTCCAAAAGACTCAACTGCTATGCACAACCTATAGACTTGACCACCTAGTTGACTTTGGGTGATGTGGAACACAAGGTGAAGGATGAGGGATGACCAGGACAAAGATTATGTGACCTTTTGGATAACTCGGGAAAGCGGGGTCCACTGAGATAAGCATACCATGACAAAAACACGGGGAAGGGCGGTGCCTCACACATGGGTATAGTGCAGGGAAACCGCCACTGGTCATCTAACAAGTATCTCACAACTCACATCCATGCCCGAAGACTCCGTGAGGTTCTTTTCTAGAGTCGCCAAACCGTAACTTGAGACTCTAGGGGACAATCTTGAGCTTGTCCCTTCACTCCCTCTCACCTCCTTGCCCCGCAGGACTAGGTGAGGAAATAACCACTACAAATGCTAACATGTACGGCTGACCTGTGTCCATGTGTGTTTACAAACACATTGCATGGAATTTACAATGAATTTCATACTTAGCCCTTTTCGGCTAGATTTTACATTTACAAAATCCTTTTTGGCTTGCTTTACATTTCTTCATTTTACATCATGGCCCTTTTGGGATACATACATATCTCAATAGATATAATCAAGGTGCTCATACTGCAAAGTAATGGGGGTGAGCAATACATGCTTTGATGACCAATGGGGAACACGCGGTGAGGCTACACAATCCTAACTGCATTGCAACATCAGGGGAAACCGACAGGAGCAAATCCCAGGTTTGAGAGTGCATCTCACACACTAAAGAGCCGAGGCACAATAGACAGGGAATCATGGCATGCTCAGAGATTAGTGGGGGAAGGGATCCTCAAGGTCACAAATCGGAATCCAAGTCGGGACAGATCATCATGGATGAGTCGGATGGATGGAGAAAGTGAAGGTGGATCCAAAGTCAGCTGCCTAGGGGGGACTAAGTGACCAAGTCTATACCAAGAGTAGGGGTGTGACCTGGTGTGCATATACAAGAGCGTACTAGAAAGGGGTGGACTGACATCACCAAGGGCTCAATCATATATCATAACAATAACTAGATCACCAAATCAATCATCATATGCAATGTTAGTGTACTATCATGTATAAACAAGTCTAACCAACAATCATGAGCAATAAACATCAAATGCAATACCTGCCGCACCATATACCTGCTGCTGATGCTGTCTCTGAACTGGATCTCTGCTGAATCTGGGCACACATAGTAAACCAACAATACTCTATGATAGTCTTAATCAAAGTAAGACTAAGCAAATGTCTCAATGGGCTCATATCAAAGCCTAGCAATGAAGGGTGATCCGGCGGTAAATGCTAAGTAACATGTCTGGGAAATACAATAAAACCATCTGTCCCACTGATATATCTGCTCGGGGAAATCTGAACAAAACTGTGTGCCTCCTCTGAAGGCATCTGATCTCTAATCTGGAAAAAAAGTACTGTGTGGTCCTCGGCCACACAGTCTGCAGTATGGTAGCTCTAGCTACCATAGATGTGATAACAGTGGTATGTACCCTATGAATTTTCATTATCCGAATTATATTATTATTATTATTATAACAATTCCACCTCCTTAAGGAATACTTTGTCCTCAAAGCACAGTAGATGGGATTCTCTCTAGCTAAGCACATTTTTAGGGTGGCATAAAGTTTGTTTAGTTTTAGTGATTTGAATTCATTCCCGCTTTGAGTGTTAGTGAGGATCCTTTGCATCGCTTGTATCATATCCCAAAGTTTTTTGATGTGGTTGTTTAATGTGAAACCCTTATGCTTCTTGATAAACATATTTCCCTTGCTTCCATTGTTGTATGTTTCACTATGTTTCTTACTCATTCAATAGTTGTAATTCACCTTTCTTGAAATCTAAACCATGTAATTTGTAATATTGACCTTGCTAGTTAAAATCCATGAATTGTTCTTTAATGTTTGTGGCATAAGTGCCCAACTGCATCAACCATTACACAACTATCAATCTATCCATTTCTTCGAGTGGTAGAGAATATATCTTTATTTGTAGTTGCAGTTCTTGTATTTGAACTAAGACTTTATGACTTCTTCCTACTTCTTTGACCTTTTGTCCATGAACAACTGTAATTGTGAGGTCCTTTGTGGGGTACATAATTTTTTTTATATTTTTAGCAACAATGGCGTCTATGCAATTATGAGTAATGTTGGAATATATGAGTATTGTTGCGCCACATTCTGTAGGAATAATTTTTCAGAATAATTTTTTCTTTTGAGCACCATGCATTCCAGAGTATTGAGGCTCATCTTTGCTGCTCTTGGGTCTCCTTTTAGTGATGATGTTATGATCATGAGATATTTGCCATATTTTTATTGTTATGCCATGCCATGATGATTTATGATGTGATGATGTACTTTATGTTGATGTTTCCCAAATTTATGTATTGATTATCTGATGAGTATAGTTAGGAGTATCAACCTACAGGTTGAAGAGGTTAGTAGATTCTTGATTTACTTGTGTACCATTAAACCTAGATGAATCTTGGTATCTGAAAGGTGTGACTGAAATTAACATCAAATAATTATTAAATATTAATATTAAATATAAATTGTAATTTATTTCATTGTAAGGGACAAAACCCTTTAAAAAAACGCTTAATTCATACATAAGGAAATCGATCTATGTATCATTTCATCATTAAGAAAATTATATATTATTCATATTCATCTCTTCAAAATTTTATTGCATTATCTGGTATCAGATCCAAATCGACTCCTCTACTCCTGCGTGTTCCTTCCGATTCACCTCATCTCCTTCACTCCATTTCTCTCCGCTCCCTCTACACATATCCTCCCCTGCACTCCTCCACCGTGCCCTCCTCCCCACATTTTATTACTCCCCCACCACTGCACTCCTTCACCATGCCCTCCTCCGCCCCCTTCACTGCCACCATTACTCCCGCCCACAGTCTCCAGATCCCACACGCTCTCACCATCTCTTCTGTTCACTCCCCCCCCCCCTCGCTCCTGCACTCACCGCTGCTCACAACCTCCTCTCCAGTTGCACTTCCTTCCTTCCCGCCGTCACTCCTTCCTCCATAGCCACCCGATGACCTTCCGCTTTCCCAATCCACATTTATTTACCTTGAATGCACCCTTTTTTCCCCTTTTGTGCCTACATATCCTCCCATCCCATGCTTCCTGCACCCTCTTCCATTCACCTTCACTGCCTACATTTTCATATCCCACTCATCTACCATCTCCACCCTCCTCCACACCCTGTCATCTCCCTAATCCACGTCAATCCCTTGATCACTCACTACTCCTCACCGATCTGCACGTTGTCTCGCCTCTCAATTCACCTCCACGCTGCATATCCCATTCACCCCACAAACCATTCTGCACTCCTCTCTTCCACATTACAACTCCACCAACCCCACGATCCATCCACCAATGCCATCTCTTCCACACTGCAGCTTCAAGACCCCCATCCATCAGCACCGACTCTTCTACACCGAAATTCACCATCCCCATCCACCAACACCATCTTCTTGGTATGCGCTACTCCATCTCCTTTCCACTAGCACTCACTTTGTACGCCTGCTCCCCACCACAACCGTACCCACAATCCAAATCACTCCCCCCTCCTATCGATTCCTCACTCTACATCTCTTATCCCTTACGCATCTTCTCCCCTCACTCCATACTTGTGCGCTCTTGACCTTTGACACCATTTCACGCCCTAAAACCCTCAATTCATTCATTTCACCTAAACTAATAAACATATTATTATTAAATTATTCAATAATAATTATTATTGCTTAGAAACTTGTCACTATTTATATATATATATATATATATATAGATATATATAATTAATGTGCACTCAACCATGAAGTCATTTAGTGAATAATTGAATGAGATCTTCGATTGACATAGGAGAAAGATGGAATAAATATTTGACCGTATCGAACAATCGATGGAAAAAGTTGTTGTTGATGAAGCCTGCAATGAAATAATCCAACAAAGCAGATCAAAGGCTGCCCAAGACGAAGACTTAGAAACTAAATCTAAATTTGATTTTCAAGGCTTGGAAGAAAAAATTGATGAAGAACATGAAAGTGATGTTTTTGAAATTAAATTGAATGAAACGACTGGTTCCATATCACCACCCAATTTTTACGTCAATGAAGATGAAAATTTACCCACAAGTGTAGCAGAAAAAACATTTGCGCATTGTTCTCAACCAGTTTTTTTAGATAATTCTATTGAATTGATTGATGGAGTTGGAAGCCATGTGTTAGAAAAACGGGATCGCAGAGCCATAACAATAAACAAAATGCAAATATAAAACACATCAACACATTACAAGAGAGACACCAATATAATGTGGTTCACCAAAGATGGGATACGTCCACATAGAAATTTTCAGTCTTTATTATTATACCATCCAACAAATGAAGAGATACAACTTGCAGCACATCAGCTGCAACTTCCTCTTCACTCTCTCATAGTCTCTCTCAAGAAGATCAGGCTCCACAACCAACAATCTCCCACTTGGAGACTGATCACATCAAATCCACCGCTACTGTACTTGTTGGACTATGCTATGAACCTTGGACCTGAAAAATTTATCATCTTTAACTTCATTCTTGAAGGACAATTGAAACCGAGCAGGAACTTAGTTTCTCTCTGGTTACTGCCTTTGTCAAAAATTTTGCAGGATTCTGGCTAGTGTGTATCTTTTCCAGCTTCAATAGTTCATCTTCCATAACAGACTGTATGAAATGGTAATTAATATGTATATGTTTAGTCTTAGATTGGGAGTATGATTTATTTGCAAGATGAATGGCACTATCGCTGTCACTATACAATCTATTATCCTCCAGCTTCTTACCCAGTTCCTCCATGAACCTCTGTAACCAAATAATCTCTTTACTAGCCTATGTAGCAGAGACATACTCCGCTTTTGTTGTTGAAAGTGCAAAAACCTTTTGTTGTTTCTAAATCCAACTAAATGTTGTTCCACCTATAGTAAAAAAATATCCCGTGGTGCTCCTCCTGCTATATTTATCACCTACCATATATGCATCAACATATCCTTGTAGAACAATTTTTGAACCTCCAAAACATAATGCATGAGTAGTATTACCTCTCAAATATCTGAGAATCCACTATACTATCTTCCAATGTTCTTTACCTGGATTGTTCATATACCTACTCACAACTCCCACTACATGTGCAATATTTGGTCTTGTGCACACCATGGCATACATCAAGCTGCCGACTGCTGATGAATAGGGAACCTTGGACATGTAGTCTATCTCTTCCTGTGTCTTGGGACACATCTCCTTACTTAGTTTGAAATGGGTGGTCAAATGTGTACTAACTAGTTTTTCATTTTGCATTCTAAACCTCTCCAACACCTTTTCTATGTACTCACCCCAAGACAATATCAATTTGTGATTTTTCTTGTCTCTTGTTATTCTCATACCAAGGATTTGCTTTGCAACACCCAAATCCTCCATCGCAAATGAATTAGCTAACTTCCTTTTGAGCACATTTATATCCTGCATGTTAGACCCTGCAACAAGCATGTCATCCATATACAATAACAAGATATATATCTTCCATTATATAGCCTCTGGAAATAAACTCATTGGTTAGAATGACATCTACTATAACCTTGTTCTGTCATAGACCTGCCAAATTTTAAATACCAATGTTTTGGGATATTGCTTCAGGCCATGCAAGCTATTCTTCAACCCACATACTAAATTCTCATTCCCTATGACCTCATACCCCTGTGGCTGCTGCATATAAATCTCTTCCTCCAAATCCCCATCGAGAAAGATTGTTTTTTCATCTAATTGTTCAAGATGCAAATCTTCTACCACCACTAGACTTAAAATAGTCCTAATTGAAGTCATTTTAACAATAAGAGAAAATATTTAATCAAAATCTATACCTTTCTTTTGTGCAAACCCCTTTACAACAGGTATGGACTTGTACCGCTTCTTTCCTCCATCTTCTTCCTTCAACTTATAAACTCATTTATTCTGCAATGCTCTTTTACTTGCAGGCAATTGAACCAAATGCTAAGTTTGGTTTCTTACCAATGAGTCCATCTCCTCATTCATTCCTTGCTCCCACTTCTTTCTAGTTTCCACCTGCATTGTTTCTTCATAACATTCTGGTTCACCATAGTTAGTCATCAATAAATAATACAATGAAGGAGAGTATCATTCAAGGGGTCTACTTAAACTGGTAGATCGTCTAACACTTGCAGGAGTTTGAGGTACCTATTGTTGTTCTTGATTTTCCGACACCTTTGGAACTTCATTTTCTTTGATTTCATCAAGCATTGTGTACTTTGCGTTTTACTTTTTCCGCTTCTTTCCCTACAAATAATATTTATACATGACCTTTTTACTGAATACTACATCTCTACTTCTAATGATTTTGTTATTTTCATAATCCCATAAGCAGTAACCAAAATCATCAACCCCGTATCCAATAAAGGTACACTTCTTGGATTTAGCCTTAAGCTTTGTTCTATTTTCTCTATCAAAATGGACAAATGCTTCACAATCAAAAGTTCTCAAAAATAAGTAGTTTAACTTTTTACCTGTCCATGCCTCCTTTGGAATCCCACCATTCAAAGCACTTGAAGGACCTTTGTTTATTAAGTAAACAACAATATCTACAACATCTGCCCAAAACTGTAGAGGCAACCTTGCATTCAATCTCATACACCTAGCAGGCTCTATGATTGTTTTGTTCATCTTTTTCAACACACCATTTTCTTGTGGTGTTCCTGTGACTATCTTTTCTCTACGAATCCAATGGTATGAACATTAAATATTAAACTCCTTGCCATAGTATTCACCTCCATTACCAGATGTGAGACACTTCAACCTTTTTCTTGTCTAATTCTCAACCAGAGATTTCCACTTCTTAAAAGTAGCAAACACATTATATTTATATTTAATGCAATAAACCCAAGTTTTTCTAGTTTCATCATCAATAAAAGTAACAAATAATGAGAGACACCAAGAGATTGTAATTGATCCGTTCCCCATACATCTACATGCACAAGCTCTAACTTTTCACCTTTCTTCTATTTCCCAACCCTAAGGAATCTGAATCTCTTCAGTTTTCCATAAACATAGTTCTCAAAGAATTTCAAAATTACCTGCTTTAGATTTGTTAACAAATTTGTCATGTCCTCAAATTCTGCATTGGATCACAATGGCCTAAGCCACTTGGCCATGTTCATGATAGTTTGTCAAATTGGTGCTAAGGATCAGACAATTTCCAAGCATGATTTCCAAGTTAGTAATAATGTAAAATTAGAGCCAAATGGACAAGGTGGGTCACATGAAGAGAAAATTTCCAATTCAAAGTTTGTAATGTCCCCATCCAAATAAACTATCATGGAGGAAAAATCCCACTAACTTACTAGTTCCCTCGGTTGGGGGTGGAAGCATCAAAATTTGAAATAAGGGACCTACAAGACCCAAAATGACCTTATACTTACAAATTCACATTAAATGGGTCAAATACATAATAATAAAAGAAAAATAAGGTGGCATTTGGTCATGGGGGCGCATAAGAGGGTGTGGGGCTCACATGTGGCAAGATTGCCTAGTACACTTGGCATCATTATCTCACCAATTCGAGTCCAAGGTGGAGGGTAACGTACTTGGGGGAGATGAAGAGGAAATATTCATGTCAAGAATCTAGGAGGTTCGAATTGGAGTGGAAGAGTAACTCCCAAGGAAGAGGAAGAGGCATTGTGACACTTGTAGCTAGATTCTAAACAATGATGAAGGAATCTATGAAAAATATTACAAATTCAGACCTGATTGCATACCTATGACACTTCTGACATATCGGGGATAAAAATATCCACCAAGAGGGTGCATAGAGGGATTTATGGTCAACCAATATTCCCAATTCGAATTGGGGGAAAGAAGAATGCAAGGAAGAAGTGGACAAGTGTCTCGTGTGAGAATCTATCACTAATTCGAGTTGAGTGAAGTATATTGGAGGGAATTTGACCTCATGAGTCCACAAGAGGTTAATAAAATAAGAGGATGACAAAGGAGAGCAGCTTTTGGATCATTTTTTTATTTTTATTTATTTTTTTATTTTTTATTTTTTTTCAGAGATATGGATCTAACTAAACTAGCTTACCTATCTATGCAAACAATAGCATATCATAGTAAATAAAAACATAAAGAGAACAAGAGAAAAGAGTACACCAGATATACGTGGTTCACCCAATTTTGATACGTCCATGGGAAGGTAGTCTTCTATTATCTCCAGAATATCTCCTTCAATCTTATAGAGAGCAATGCCAATAACCCCAATGAAAATATAGCAATACTTGTGCAAGTATAGATCATGATGAGTGATTTGACTCCCTTGACTCTATTATATACTAAGAGATGAGGAGGAATTACTCTCACATATTACATGTGGGATAGTATAATTCTCTATAAAAACATCTCTTTATATAATAATGAATATCAAGAGTATATTTTACCATAATGAATATGGTATAAATGTATTACTTTTTTACATAAGATTGTGGATATCTTCCGACATAATACAAAGACATTATTACCTGCCAAAGAATATAAAATATTCCAACACTCCCCCTTAATAATGGCTGGGAGAAAATCCCACTAACAAAGGAAGGAAGGAGTCATTACTGCTCCCCCTTGATGACAACTTCCCTCATCCCAAGTAAGGAACGAAGATGCACATGCTTCGCTGCTGTTAAGTATTTGGTGAAGATATCGGCTGCTTGCTACTCAGTAGGACAACACTCAAGAGAAATAACACCATCTGCAACGAGACCTCGAATGTAATGAGCATCAAGATCGAGATGCTTTGTCTTGGAGTGATATACCAGATTATAAGCAAGTTGAATTGCACCCTGATTGTCACATTTCAACACAGTGGACGATTTCAGAACTAGACCAAGCTCAGTGAGAACATGTCGTAACCAAACTGCTTCTTTTGCTGCTTCTTTGGATGCTCTATAATCTGCTTCACACAAAGATAAAGAAAGAGTCTTCACCTTTTTGCTGGACCAAGAAATCATACTTGGACCAAGTTGAAATATATAACCAGCAGTTGACCATCGATTAGAACTGTCACCTGCCGAGTCAGAATATGTATAACTAGAAAGCGAAACTCTAGTACTGCTCGAATAAAAAACACCATAGTACAATGTACCCTATAAATATCTCAGAATCCTCTTTGCTGCTTGCGAATGAATTTCATGAGGTTGCTGCATGAACCGTGAAACCATATTGACTGCGAAAGAGAGATTTGGTCTGCTGTGAGTTAAATATATCAAAATACCGACAAGCTAACGATAAAGTGTAGCATCAGCAAGAGGAGTATTACACTCAACATTTAAATTTACATCGAACTGAAAAGGCATAGGAGCAGGTTTACAATCACTCATGTGGAAACGAGCCAATAAATATGTAGCATACTTCGGTTGAGAGAGAAAAATACCATCTTCCAGATGTCGAATTTGAAGACCCAAGAAATAGTGCAATATACCAAGATCAGTCATTTCAAACTACTTGTGAAGGTCACTTTTCATACTTTGAATGAGAACAAGTTAGATGCCAGTGATAATAATATCATCCACATATAAAACAATAACAATAATATTATCATCAACATGCGTAACATACAGGTTAGGATTAGATATACAATGCTTAAAACCATTATTCAAGAAATATGGATCAATTTTATCATACCAAGCCCTAGGTGTTTGTTTAAGACCATATAAAGACTTATGTATTTTACATACTAAAATTGATGATTCAACATTAATAAAACCAGGAGGCTATTGCATATAAATATCTTCATTAAGATCACCATTTAAAAATGCACTTTTAACATCCATTTGGTGTATTTCGGATTTATAAGATGAAGCAATAGATTAAATGGTTCTTATTGTATTCATTTTAGCAACAGGAGCAAAAGTTTCAGTATAATCTATACTTTCAAGTTGATTAAAACCTTTTGCAACTAATCTAGCTTTATACTTTTCAATCTGTCATTCTACAGTAAATTTGGTTTTATAAACCCATTTACAACCAACTAAATTATTTCCTGAAGGAAGAGGAACAAGAGACCAAGTATTGTTCTTCATAAGAGAATCATACTCATCAGTCATAGCTTGTTCCCAATGAGGTTTACCCTTAGCTTGAGCATAAGAGGTAGGATCATCTGTGGCCAAAACTTTGGTCATAAGAGAAAAGTTAGATCTATTTCTATGATTATCGGAAGGGATTTCAATAGTACTTCTTGCAAATTCAAGAGTTTTCCGGGCCCAAACAGGAAGATTAAAAGGGACAAAAGTCACTTCAGGAGCTTCGAGACATTCAAGTGGAATACTTGAAGAAGAGGAAGAAGATGAACTAATATCAGTCACAGAACTGGAAGGAGCAATCGAAATAGGAGTAACAGGTGATAAGGGAATATCCAAAGTAACATGAGGTTCTACAGACTCAGGTGGTGGAGAGACTTCAATAAATTGAACATATCTTCTAATGATGAAACTTTGATTAGAAGGATCAAACAACCTATAAGCTTTAGAATCCTTAGAATAACCAATGGATATACACTTGTCAGACTTGGGTTCTAACTTTTTCCGTTTTTCATCAGGAATATGATCCCAACATTCACAACCAAACACTTTAAAGTTACTAATATACAATTTTCTACCATTCCATTTTTTCTCAGGGGTAACATGCCTAACAACTTTTGTAGGAACTCTATTTAAAATAAAGTTAGCACAACTTATGGCTTCGGCCCAAAATTTCTTCTGTAATCCTTTAGAATAAAGCATACATCTAGCCATTTCAACTAAAGTTTTGTTTTTCCTTTCAGCAACACCATTTTGTTGAGGTGTGTAAGGAACCGTCTTTTGATGTTGAATTCCATGCTTAGATAAAAATACTTCAAATTATTTATAAATGAATTCCACCTCATTATCAATTCTTAAAATCTTAATATTTTTACTAGATTCGTTTTCAACCAAGGATTTAAATACTTGAAATTTAGAAAAAGTTTCACTTTTATGTTTCAAAAAATAAACTCATGATTTTCTACTAAAGTCATCAATAAAAGTAAGAAAATAAACTGCATTAGAGATAGAAGGAACTTCAAGAGGACCACAAATGTCACTATGAATTAATTGCAAAGATTCTTTAGCATGCCAAGCTTTACCTTTATCAAACATTTATCTATGATGTTTACCAAGAACACAACCTTCACAAACACTGTTAGTAGACGAAATATTAGGAAAGCCAAGTACCATTTTAGTTAACATTTGCATTTTACCATAATTCAAATGACATAATCTTTCATGCCATAATTTACTTCGTTCATCAACATGAGCAACATAGGAATAAAAAGCTTGTCTTTTAGTTGAATTAAAACCAACAAATTTATATAAATCAACAGTATGATTAACATGACCAGAAGAAACTACTTTGAAATTTTGATTGATGTATTTAAGAACATATTTATCAGGCCAAGCTTCAAATTTATATCCTTTTTGACATGCATGATAAATAGAAAGTAAGTTGATGGGCATATTTTCAACATGAAAAACATCTTCCAATTGATCATTAGCAACATTAACATTACCAGAACCAATTACAGAAAGTTGTTTACCATCACCTATAGATACTTTTTATTGTCATAAGATGAAAATAAAGAAGCATTACCAGTCATATGTTTAGAAGCACCCGAATCCATTATCCATTCCACATTAGAAGAAGAATTACTAGAAGAAACAATAGAAGCACACAAAGCCACTTGTGATTCATTAAAACCATTCTTTTTAGCTTTAGCTTTTAAACGTTTCAATTTAAAGAAATTCTTTTTAGGATGATTAGTTTTACTCCAATGCTTACAAGGATCATACACTTTCTTCTTCTTACTATTGTCATGATGTGCATTAGAAGCATTACCAGATTTATTAGTAGAATTTGAAGTGTGTGAATTAGAACCTTTAACATTATTAAAAATTTTATTAGGAGTCTTATTATGTGCCATAAGAGCCTTATTAGGTGTTAGTTGTCCTGAAAAAATTAATCTTTCTTGCTCATTAATCAATCCTTTACAAAAATTATCAAAAGTAGGTTTCGTGGTATTTGAAGACAATTCAAGATCTCTTGATAATAAATTTAAAGGTAGGGTTAGATCTACATTAAACAAGCTATCTTACTATGAAATGGTGAGTTCCAATGTCAGATATGAAACAATTAACACAAATTTTCAAAGATCTTTAATCAACTATCAAGCATTTCTCAAGATCTAAAACCATCATGAATGCAAACTAAATGGAAGGAAACTTGAATCATTTCATATTAAGCTAGAGAAGAAAGTACCTATCTACCATGAAGCTTGAGATGCATCCTTCTTCCTTTGCCATGAGCTATCCTTTCTCCACCCTTTCTTTTGATGAAGAAGTCGAGCTTTCCAATCCTCCAAATCTCTCCAGCATGCCTTTGCTCTTCCTTTTCCCACATTTACTATGCCCCAAATGCCTTTTTTTATAGCATTGGGAAATGGGGTCTCAAGTTTCTCTTTTCAATATGGGATTATCCCTTTTCATGTTTTTTGATGATTTTCTCTCAAAAACTCACTTTCCATAGTATTTTTAGGCTTTTGTCACAATTTTAGCATATTAAGTACAATTAATGCACTTTTGTGCATTTCTTCTCACTATTTGACTGGTGGAGCTTAGGTTTGAGCCTTTATTGAGTAGTTCAATAAGTGAACCTTGTCTTCTTAAGCTACCTCTTTCTTCACTCAATCTTTCTGATTGTGGATGTAGTGATTAGATAAGAGAGGACTTGTTCTCTTGTGTACTTGTATTTTGTATTCATGTTGCGGGCACATAGTAAAATATACTTCTTCTCCTCACTTAGTTAAAGGTGTTACTTTGAATGTTAATAGATACCCCCTAATGTGTGAGGTCCGAAGTAGAGCTAAGGGCCGAAATACATTATGTTTATACTAATACTATTCATACGGATATTCTTTATTGATCAAAGCAAGGATGAGGAAAGGATAAGTTCACATGTGCATGATTCTAGATAACATCTGCAAGTCAAACATATCAATTTCTCAAATATATAATATCTTCATGAGGCAGGAATACCCATGCTCAACAGTAAACAAGCATGGCCATGAACAATACACAGTGGATCCATGTCAAAAGTAATTTTTTCAGAAATGCAAACATGCACTTTGATGAGTGTGAGAACAAGGTCTTTAATGAACTTCTGACATGGTAGTCTAATCTTGCGCAGCTTGGGCAGTGCATCGATGAGTGATACAATCGTTTTTCTCAAGGTCTTCAATACAAACTGACAATAGTACGAGTTTATATCATGAGAATAAATGAACTGATGTCGAGCGTAATAAAACACCATCTTATTACCATTCATTGATGTATACCGTTAAAAGATGCGAAGAGACCCACCGATAATGATGATGGACTCTGAGGTACTGAGTACAAACTAACCAATGTGAATAGATGTTCTGAAGTCGAACACTTGTAGAATCAAACAATCAGGGGTCATTGATGTATACCCATTGTCATTTGCGAGGAAACCTGCCACTAATGACTGCAAGATCCAAGGTACTCTTGGGTTTCTAGAACCATGTCCTAGATAATGATTTGGTGTCGATAGGAATAGATACGTTGGAAGGAGGGAATTAATGAATCCCACATCAACCGATACGAAACAAAGATCAATAGTCTGATATAATTTGGTAGAACTGCGAGACTCAACACTGTATACTGACACAAGGAAGGCTGACATGATTGGTCAAGAATATTTGAGAAATGGCTAACTTTGTTTGAACTTCCCTTGAACACATAACACGACGCAGAATGGACACTTGGTAACATAGGACTTTGAGTAACCGACCTTAATGAAATCCGCCAATGCCGGATGCATTAACGAAAGCTCCATTGGTGATGGAAAGGATAACCCATTTGTGGAGTTTTGTTCAAAAATTCTGGTACAGTTTCCTAAGGAAAATGTATATGGTGTACTGACAGCGGATACCAAATTATGTGTCATGTTTAAGGGAGACAAGGACTGACTGTTGCCGTTTTCTTCAATACTATAATATGAAGTGATTCAAGTCTCCCCCTTTTTTATTTTTGTGTTTTTTAATTTTTATGCTTTTTTTCAGTTTATTGGTTTGAAAAAGAATAAAGAATGTTTACATGGGAGGGAACGAGTGTTGCATGGGTGTACACCTATTTTTCAAGGGCATGGGTTAGGCCAAGACAACGATCCATATTGAAAACAAGGGCTAAGCTAGTTGTGCACACTCTTACAGATGTTCCCTCCATGGGTAGGCTATATGAAGCAGGATTATGTGTCGACGGACGATGAAAGAATACCATGTGACTGAGTTTATCCAATTTGGTATAATGGCAAAGTAGGAATGGGTCAATGAGGTTTACTTCATGTTGAGTCTTGTGAAAAATGCCAAAATCACAAATCATCATGAATCATGGTCTATCTCCAACTACTTGAATCAAATAGTTCGAATGGTCATAGTCTCCAAGTCTTGTAATCAAAACCATTTCACTACCCAACTATTTAGTCAGAAACCGGTTCAAATGTGCATTTAATATCTAAACAGATAGCCAAAATTGAGGAATGATGCATCTTTCTATCATTCAAAAGGATACGGTTTGTACATGTATGAATAAAAGACAAGTAAAAATACTCATTATTTACCATATTCGTTGTAGGTGCAACCGATGGATGAGAGAAAGCATCTCCTTTCAACATGAATTTCTAGAAGCTGTGAACCTTTATTCAGTGATCTGCTAGTTGTGGGTGAGTTTTGATGCCATACTAGGAAATTTTGAAATAGTTTCACATGTTTTTTATTTTTCCAAATATTTTGATTTTTTTTGTTGATGAAATTTTTTGGGTTTTATCTTGAAGAAAAAGAAACAAAAAGAGAAAAGTATTTACACTGTTCTTTTTGGTGGGTGCAGAGTTACACACTTTTTGGTTTATGATGTAAGCTAGTTTATTTCAGTTTTTACTTATGTCCTTAAATGATGTGTTCAATTAAATCGCAATGAATAATGTACATGCTTGCTTTTTGGTATGATGTTAAGGACTTAGATGCCAATCAAATACGTAGTAGGCTAATGAATCAACCAAACTATTTAGACTTCTAGGGACGTGAATATATTCAATGAACTCCAATTGACACTCCAAAAGATGTACTCGTAGAAACTTTCTAAACAGTGTGGGATTTTGAACTTGATAATGAACATTTAACTGAGATACAACTATTTTCGAGTCCAGTTTGACTATTATTCGTCGGATGCCAAGGGTGATGGCCTCAACAAGAATCTCAATGACTGTTCTATATTCTCCAACATTGTTGGTTGCAGATCCGATAAAAATGCCTCCTGAACTAAAAGCATCGTCATTAGGTGTGAAAATCACCCATGCAGTGGAAGCAATGTTCCAAGAACTACGGCTGGCGCCATCCGCATATCCCAAATATGTGAAGGTTTCTTGTGCCATATGCCAAAGTGACAATGCCAAGCAAGATAAGTGTGTGCCCGAAATAACTAATGTACAAAATTTTATACAAAGAATACAACATAATACAACAAGTGTTGTGAGGCATCAGTGCCTATGCGAAGTATTTCTTCAGATAGAGACCATTTTTTATCTCCGACATGGGTTCCCCATCATAATTGATTAATTCATAAGCTCCTCTCTTTAACACAGTTTTGAGTACAAGTGGGCCAAACCATTTTGGTACAAATTTTCCTTCTCTGATTTTGTCTTGGGTTTGGTCATAAACTAAAACCAAGTCTCATTCAGAGAAGACTCGTGGGTGAGCTGATTTGTCATATTGTGTTTTGACCCTTTTCTTGTGCGCTTCTACATTTAGAGAAGTTTCCCTTCTAGTTTCATCTAGAGAATGAAAATGGAGAAGCTTTTCTTATTCTGTAGAAGTGTTAGGTAGGAGTTCGATTTCTATTTTTAATGATGGGATTTTGCATTCAATTGGAAACACAACTTCCTCTCCATAAAGCAATTGGAAAGGAGTGAATCCGGTTGTGGTTTTAGCAATGGTACGGTAAGCCCAAAGAGCGGTAAACAACATCAAGTTCCAGTTAGTTTTTTTCTTATCAATCGTCCTCTGCAACATAGTTTTCAAAACCCTATTGATGGCTTCGACTTGTCCGTGAGCTTGAGGATAATAGGGCGAGGAAAAGTCCTGCTGCAATCCTAACTGGTTATCAATTTCATCCATAAAGGAATTCCTAAAGTGACTTCCGTTATCAGTAGTGATCTCTTTGGGTACACCAAACCTTGCTATCACGTGATTGAATAGGAAATATGCTGCAGTTTTACCCGTATAGTTGAATGTAGGCATCGCCTCATCCCACTTGGTGAAGTAGTCCACTGCTACGATGATGTAGTGGTGGCCATCAGCTGAAGGCGGGTTGATAGTCATAAAATCAATGGCCCATTTTGAAAATGGACCCACAGTTACTACAGGGTGTAATGGATCAGGATGTGCACGCATTTTTCTTGTGTAGATTTGGTAAGGGTGACACTTTTTAACCGCATTGATGCAATCTTTGAATATTGTAGGCCAAAAGTATCCTGCACGCAATATTTTCTGGGCACTTTCCAACCTAGAAATATGACCACCACATGCCCCAGCATGGCAATCATTCAAAACTAGTTCAGCTTCCTCGTGTACTAAACAACGTCTTAAGATCATGTCTACCCCTCGACGGTACAAAGTATCCCCTATGATGAGGTATCTTCGTGCTTGGTGTTGAATGCGATGCCGTTCAATGCTAGAAAACTGAGGATCAATCCTTTGGGTTTGGAGATATGTGACAAATGTTCCATACCAAGGATCCGAAGTTGCAATGAGGAATACATGTTCATCTGCCCAAGTTTCAACAAATATAGTATCCTCCTTCTCAGAGGGTAACTCAGACATTAGTTCAGCAAATGCCAACGATTTCTTGGCTTTAGAATTTCTGAACTTGAGATCGAATTCTTGCAAAATTACTATCCATTTTGAATATTTTCCACCAATGATATGGTGGGACAAAATGTGTTTCATGGGGTTCATTTAGTTATGGTTTTTTTTCTTGGAATTATGTAAAGTCTAAGTCGTTGGACAACATGAAATTCCTCCAAGGCCAACTTCTGAACCTGGGAATATCTCAATTCGGGACTAGAAAGGCCCTTACTAAGATAGTAAATAACACGCTCTTGTGATGATTCATCTTCTTGTGCCAATACCACTCCTATGGTGGAACTAGATGCTGCCAAATATAGCAAAAATTCTCTACTATAGTTCGGTGGACTAAGTACTGGGGCAGAGACCAAAGCTTTATTTATTGCATCAAATGAATGTTGAGCTTGGTCATCCCATATGAATAGTGCATCTTGTTTTAAGAGATGCATGAAACCTTTAGCTTTTTCGGCAAAATCCTCGACAAATCTTCTTAGGTAATTAGCTTTCCCTTGAAGGCTTTGAAGTTGTGTTATTTTTTTCAGGGAAGAAACCTGAAGTATTGCCTCAACCTTGATGGGATCCACCATAATCCCTTTTTTTGAAACTATGAACCCAAGTTATCTCCTAGAGTCCACACAAAACATGCATTTATGTGGGTTTAACCTAATGTTATACTTGCGACATCGAACAAAGACGGCTCATAAATGTGCACTATGTTCAACTCTCCTTTTAGATTTGGCTGCCAAATCATCAAGATAAACCTAAATGATTTTCTTAATGTCGTGAAATGCATATGACATGGCTCTTTGAAAAGTAGCCCTGACATTTTTAAGGCCGAATGGCATTTTATGATATGCAAAAGTCCCTAAAGGGAATATGAAAGTTGTTTTGTGTTGGTCTTCCTCTTTGATCTGGATTTGGTTGTAACCGGAGAATCCATCCATAAATGAAAATATTTCGTTCCCCGGCACATTCATCTATACTTTGATCGATGAAGGGTGTGGGATAGTTGTCTTTGGGACAAGCCAAATTTAGATCCCTAAAATCAGTACAGACCCATATAGTTCCTTGTGTTTTATTAACCGGAACGGGGTTTGATACCCATTTAGTTAGAGGAACAACATAGATGAATCCTGCTTTCAATCATTTCTCGACCTCTGCTTTAATGGCATCTGACTTCTTAGGATTGTCTGGTCTTAGTTTCTATCGCACTGGTTTAGCATTATTGTATGTTTTTATCTCATGTTCGACGATGCTGGGATCGATGCCTGACATTTCTTCGTAAGGCCAAGCGAACACATCGCGAAACTCCTTGAATAAAGCAGTATAATGTGCGATTTCCTCAGGAGATAAATCCACACCTATGTTGATGTTTTTGACAATGTCAGGCTTGATAGATATATCAATTGGGATGGTTTTCGAAATGTTCGCCAAATTTCCTTCCGAACTCACATTGTGTGTTTGGACAAGGCATTGGTACTTGTTGATGTCATCATCGAAGTAAAAATTTTCCGGTTTGACTTCTAATGAATCGATCTTTGGAAGAAATGAGGATCTGTGATGCATATCCTCCCAAGGTCGTTCAGAGATATTCATGACTTAAAGGATGGCTTCATCCGAAGAAAAAGTCTAATCCAGGATGTCATGAGTACTATGAGAGTTCAAGGTCCATATAGGTGAAGTATAGGGATCATATTCCTCCATCTTGGAAGGATTTTGATTCGAGTCTATGGAATCCATTTGAATAGATTGATAAGAAAGCTCTATGACAGAAAGGGGTACACTACTCTCCATTTCACTATGTGGCATAGAAGTTGGTATATTTCCATCACTCTTTTCAACTAAGATTTTCTCTTGGGAGGCTCCCTCTGATGAGGTGGAGCCAACTTCCGATATGGACTTAGAATATTTTTTTAATGGAAAGTATACTTTTGATGTAATAGTGAAAATGGGAGCATTTCTAGGGGTCGATACCGGTGGTGGAATTGCGAAAGTTCCCATGAGGGATGAATCTTTGAATTCCTACCCCAATATCTTGAATCATCGCTTTCGAATCCCCTACAAAAGTCACATTCGAGTGGAGGCCAGTTTCAAGTGTGCAGTAATCTAGTTGATTGATTGTGACAATCTTCCCTTGCTATGGGAACCGAATAACTCGGAATACTGAAGACACTACAACCGTCATCTTATGTATCCAACTACGTCCCAATAGAAAATTGTAATCTATGGGTGCATCCACTACCTCAACATCTACTTGAACTGTTTTACCTCCCAGTTCGACTGGGCAAGCCATGATAAGTCCATGAGGTGGGAATGAATGACCATCAAATGCTTTGAGTATTGTCTGGGATGGTACTAGGGTGGGTGATCCCAAAGCTTTCCAACATGTTAGTGACATGACACAAGTTGAGGCTCCTTCATCCACAACGGTTAGAAAAATGTTCTTACCATGTGAAGTCACTTTGATATGAAATGTGATTTGTGATGGAAGCTTACATGTGGACTGTTCTAAATCAAAAGTTATCAAATTGCTGTCAGATGGATCGATAGAACCAATAGAAGGAAATAATGCCTTTTGTTGAGTAGTACAACTTTGCAATACTTCCAAGGTGGATATTGCACAAGGATATTGAGCTAAGTCTTCAACCACATTGTATTTTTGGGTAGCTCACGTGTTAGGATTGTGTGTTGTTCTACAGAAAACCCCTTTTGGAGGTCAAGGTACTATGTCTATGGTTGGTTTCTCAATGGTTAGAGAACCACTAGGATGAGATCCAATTGTTTTTGCATCTTTCGAAAGTATGTCATAAGAACGAGCCCTTGTTTGAATGTTTATTTCATGTTCATCAATTGTGAAGATATTAGCATTGGGTGGATTTCCCCCTTGTGGGGGTTTTTCCTGATTTCCTCCTGGTGGAGGTACCGGCGCCGCAAAAACCATCTGTTGTTGCTGGGGGAAGGGTTGATTTAGGACGGAAGGTTGTGTTTTTTTCCCTCCTCGTTGTGCCAATATTTGATGAATATCATCCATGTGAGGACAAAGATGAGTAGGATGATCCTCTTGGAAAATTTTGCAAGGGTATTTATTTTTACGGTTTTCATGATTACCTCCTGTAGGATTATTCACCTTAGGTGCATCTCTTGTTCTAGAGTTAGCATTGGGCTTCTTCTTCTGTTTCTTCTTTTTTCCTTTTGGGTCTGCAGTTTGAACCGTAAGTACTTCAGAAGTTTGGGTGGGAGTTGCGGATTGTTGTGTTTCCTGACCAGCTTTGGGTTGCAAATTTTGAACCGATATTTGTCCCAATTGTTGGGTAATTTGTTCAAGTTGGTTGATGGATCCAATCAAACCATCGGTATGAGGTCCTTTTGGTGGCCTAGCTGGATTAGACGCAGGTCTTACAGCATGAGGTATTAAATCATAAAGTGTGCCTGATTGGGAATATATCAAATCCATTTGTTGAGCACTCTGAATGAGTTGTTCTTCGGTCATGGCTCCTGACATGGCTACATATTTGGAAAGAGTAGGTAATAGGGATTTTATGAACCAATCTGCTAGGAATTGATCAGGGATTTCGGCTTTTATAAGCCTTCGATGCCTCCTCCACTTGTGGATGTGATCCGATATGTGAGTAGCGGTGGATTGTCTAAGTGAAGTTAAAAGTTTTGTTCCGGTCTCATAGTGGATAGGTAATTGAAAATGTGTCAGAAAGACCATAGCTAAAGATGAAAAGTCCGTGAATGTATTGTGTGGAAATTCAATGTACCATTTCGCAGCAGTTCCTGTTAGGGTCCGGTGAAACAATCTCAACCTAATACTATCATCAACAAGGGAATTGGATGAACACCACAAATGGAATGTCATCACATGATTTGATGGATCCTCCCCTGGTTTTCCGTCAAACTTGGGTATGCATGAGGGTAGTTTGGTTGGTATGGTTGGCCATCCATTCAAATGTAGAAAAGGATCATTGATCAGCCAAGATAAATTTGGTAGAGTCAATGTGGCTAGAAATGGTGATTTGACTGGTGCTGTAGAAAATGATTGATACGCGGGTGAAGCTTGATGGCTCCCTTGTTGTTTCCCTTGGTCTTGAAAAGAATTCCAAGAGGGACTGCCCCCTTACAGAGGTTGCATCCAAAAAGGTTGGTTACTTCCTGAATGTTGTCCATTCCATTGTGGAAAAGGATGCATGTATGGATTCCCCCCCTGCAGAGGTATGTTCCAATGAGATTGGTTACTTGGTGGAACATTACCATTCCATTGCAAGATAGGATTAATGGGTGGATTTCCCCCTTGCCACTAGGTTTCTTGAACCCAAAATCCAATGACGTATATGTCCAATTTTCGACATCCAACTATCGACCATCCGACAACCTTCTTCTTGTTTAAACATCAGTCCAAATTCAGAGGATATCCGACAGTAAAATGAACTGTTGGATATCCCACACCTACCTATTGGATATCCGATTGAAGCCCTTTTCAATGTGCTCGTTGCTTATCCAACAAAGATCTTTTTTTAGGAGGTCGGAGATCCGACGACTACAACTTTATATGAAGTCGGATATTCGACGGCCGTTCCATGTAAAAATGGTCGATATCCGACGTTCTTAGACGTCAGTGGTATGGAAAGAACGTCGGATATCTTAGAGGGGCAAGTTGGATATTTGACGGCCGTTCCATGTAAAAATGGCCGATATCCGACGTTCTTAGCTATCCATGGTATGGAAAGAACGTCGGATATCTTAGAGGGGGAATTCGGATATCTGACGACCGTTTCATGTAAAAATGGCCGATATCCGACGTTCTTAGCCATCGGTGGTATGGAAGAACGTCGGATATCTTAGAGGGGGAAGTCAGATATCCGACGGCTATAGTGGAATTAAAAAAAAATACACTATTATTTTGTGATCAAATTTGAATGGTGGGTCTTACGACTCACTGCATGTTTGAGTCTCGACAATCTACCTTTTATATTGAACCATAACAACAAAATAGGTTTGTTAATGGCTCAATTTGCAAAAATTCTAGATACATGAGTAATCAAGATCTCGAGGCTCTATAATTTGATGTGTTTTTTACCAATCCATGATTCGGTGAATTCGTAGTCACTAGCATGAAATTCAAGTTATCTAATGAAATAATTAATGTATCTACCTCTATGTCAAAACTGTTTTCCATGTTGATGCGGGCCACTGCCCTCCTTATTGTCTCACCAAAAGGGATGAGAATGAGGAAGAAGACTTAAAATTATGGACTTCACCATCAAAAAAGCCTTACAATCACATTGGTAAGGAGTGATAAGAAGATCACAACAATCCAACATGTCAAATCTCAGATGATAGTGCCAATTAAAGACTTATATGGTAAATTTAATATAATACTTACTTATAGTTGTCTCTTACTCTTTGCATACACATTTGATAATTTATGGTCGTCTTTGTGCCTTGACTGAAATGATATTATAAGGTGAGGAGGTGCATGCATAATAATCCTTAGTTATCACTATGCGATGAGGATTTTAATGGAAGATGATGTGTATTTAATTCATACTTCCTTATTTATATAATGTACTCATGAGATGATAAAGTATCATAGATGATTCTTTTTCTTGACAGTAAATGAAATGTCATATGCAATACCTCCTCATACAATGATTTTTTAAGTATTAAGATTGATATGAGTTGACTTCATGTGAACATGGGAATGTGACAAATATAAATAATGCCAAAATTATTAGCCAAGATAAGTTCATATAATTTGAACCATAAGATGACAAAACAATGGAATGAAGTAATTGTGATATAATTTATGGTTACCATTCATTAGACTTTCCAATCAACACACAATCCAACCAACTAAGCAAATGCCACAATAACCAATTGTATGACCTCTAGGAAACAAGAGGTAGCCTAATAGCATGCATATGACCACCCACAAATTGTAGCTATCTTCTCAATGATGTGTTTTGATTGGTGAGGTTGGTACCACCTCTAGCTCAAGGAAATTACATGTGTATGTCACCTCTATTTCAACAATCCCTAGTTACAATTCATCTCATGGCTCTATGGCCATCCAATAATTTACATAGTTGGGATCTTGTGTGTCATCACCTACTGGCTAGAAAAAAACACCTTTGTGAGTGGAATTTCAATAAGATATAGACCAAGTTGGGGGTAATGGGAAGAAAAAATGTCCCTGTCCTTTCCATTTCTCATTCCCAACATTCTCTCCTATTATTATTATTTGTTTCTCTCTCTTTTTTCTTTCTTTGTTATTGCATTATATTTCCTTGTTTTCTACTTTCATTAATAGTCTAAATTGTTTATATGTACTGAGTGTTACAACCATTCAAGTTGTTTGGATCCATTTTAGATCTCACCTCCCTATTGAGAGGATTTTTGTTTGTTGAAATATTTAAATGAATCCAACTCTAGATCAATATACCTTTTGTTTGCTTCTTTGGAACATGGCTCTAACTCTGGCTCCTAGCTATAGCTTTGGCTCCAGCTCAATGTTCTACTAGTTATGGCTATGGTTCTAGCTCTAATTATAGCTCCACTTTCTCCCACAGTGCAAAAGTATACTCACTAACCCTTGACTCTAAGCAATATTCATATTCAGAATCTTCAATTAGAATTCATTCCCATCTTTGGTGTGCAAGTATCTCTTCATTATTAGACTTGGATACAATCCATCTTGGAAGTAAATTATAACAAAGTCAAATTCAGGTCTTTTCTAGTTCTGTAAGATCCCAACAAGCATATTCCATCATGCAACAAGTCAACTAAATGAAGTGTGGTATGCCCTCTTTTGCTAGGATCAATTTCTTATGACATGGAAACGATTCTCCAATGATTGCATCTCACTCAAAATTAAAGAGAAGGGTAAGGATATTGGTTCCAGTGCAACATTTACTCAGCCTTTGAAGTTGTGGAAACTCGAAATTGGTTATTAGGAGCAACCAAACATCACAACAATCTCTAAGAAATGGTCAAAATTTAGATGACACGCGAGTGGGTTGTAGAAAGGCAACACTGTAGCCATTAATTGGCTCCTCTCTGTTTCGAGAATAATTTAATATTCTCTACTGAACAGGGCCAACCACGTGAAGGTGGAAGCCCTTAATGCCCCTCCCCCCCTTCACATCACTCTCAATTCCGCATACCCAATGCATGTACTTGAAAAAAAATTATGTGCAAATGCATGCATATTTCATCATAAACAAACATCTACCATTCATTCAATAAATGCTAACATTCATTAAACCATTGTTTCATTCAGTCAACACATTCATTCAATAAAAGATAACATTCAATAAACCATTCATTCAATAAAAGCTAACATTCAATAAAGGTAACATTTTACTACACTGAATCATTAAACTATTCATTCATTCATGAGGCCAAAAATCATGGACGACATTTTATTATAAAAAATAATTAGACAATATTTTTTCAGTCACTTATTTTTTATTCTTCTTCTCTTTAGTACAAAATCTCTAATAAGATCATCTTCTGGACCTTGTCCTCCAGTTCTTGGTTCTTCATCAGCTTGTTGTGATGTCTGCATCCTAGAGTGCTCGCGACGTGGACTTTGCAGCAAGGGGTTTGGATTTGCTGCAACAATGTGAAAATGTTTCATCGATATATTTTGCTATTGTAATGACAAGTATTTCATTTAAAAAAAACATTACAAAGGTGTTTTTTTACCTGTTGTGGCCACATCATGTTCTTCATTTTCCTGTCCAGGCTCAACCTGTACAGTTTGACCCTCTACATGCTCTGCAGTTGAAATATGGAGAAGTACAATTAATGTTCACCGTCTGCAATGCTATATATAAAATCCTAGCATATGAATAAATTCATTACCAGGATTCGAAGCATGATCTTTGATTTGTTGTTATCCCTCCTCGACCTTAAGGGGATCATTGCTTTCCTTCTCAAAACAAAGTCAATATTTTATGTCAATTATTTATAACGAATAGATTGCACAAGTAATAAATCTTCATTAAACTATATAGATTTTATATACCTGTGCACCCGATGGATCAGTACCAGAAGACTTTGTTTGCCCAGACAAGTTTTTTGGCGTTCAACAACAGTTCCAAAGCCATGCTAGAATCCAAGCTTCAAGTCTTCCTCAGTGGCCACTTCTTTGAATTGGTCGGCCTGCATATTTGCATAACGTCATTAATTTACATTTTGCGGTGCAATAAAAGGAAAAATAATTTGCAATTTATTATTTGGATGCATTATTGGTTTTTCGAAACTTACAAATCGTGCTGCCAAATTGGAATAACCACCAGGCCCAAGCTTGTGCTGACCAATTTTTTCCAGTATTGCCTTTGTGGCCTTTGATGGGTCTGTCAGCCTATGCAGGTGTTGAAATACGTTAGATGTTCCAAATTCGATATAGAAATCAATAATAATAAGGTTTAGAATTACATGATTGTGGAAAGTATTGCATACCTCCCTGTGCCTGTTGTTACCTTTCGTTCTTTTCTCAGGCCCCTCTCCTTTCCATCATCCACTAGAGATTTTTACTCTCTTGTTGGAATCATGGGAGGACGCTCATACCTAGGGTTTTTTTCTAGGTGAACCCTATATTGGTCTCGGACAATCTTCATATGTTGTCCATCCTTTTTCAGGACCGCGGCTCAATTGAAGGTCTCGTTTTCGAACAGGTCAACCAACCGATTAGTGAGCTCATCTTTTAAATTTTTTGGTTGTATATCCCACCTTGTGCGGATGGTGGGCCCGAAGATCTCCAAGGACAAATCATTCATATTTTTATAAAAAACATCATTTCCTGCAAAACGATCGTGCCATGATCATAATTAGTTGAAAAAAAATGTTTTATCGGTATATTACAATAAAATTATAAACACTAACTTGCTCAACATATATTTACCTGGGATATTCTCTATCTTTATTGGGATGAGATTTTCGTCCACCAAAAATGTTGTCTCGATTGTTCCCGTGCTAGTGACACGGGAAGATCTTGGAAATGCAGCTTCGACATTATCAATACTAGGAGGCTCGGTGTGGACCCCTTCTTCCGGACGATCTGGTGTGCGTCGGTCACTAGTGGCCGGTGCACTCACAACTGGGATCTGGGGTGTTGCGGAATGTGTTGCCGACTGTTCAGTCGAAAACAATGGTGAAGGAGTCGATGCAAGTGGTGTCGTTTTCTCATGATGCGACGTCTCTCCACGAGAAGCACTGGGGCCAGCATCGCCTTGATGACTAGTGTGTGGTCTCAGAAATTTCTGTAAATACAAACCACATTTTATAAGTTCACTATCATATAAAAGTGAAAATTATAAAGTTATAAATGAATTATATTATGATTCAAGATTCCGCAACTTACTCGCAAGGTTTCAGTTCTATGTTTCAACATCGTAATCCTGGCTTGAATCGCGTCTGTCTGCAGAATTTGGAATAGCAGACGCATAAGCTCCGCACCAAGTTTTTCCAAGACGTTCTGTAGCATCTTAATCGGGTCTGAAGCTGAACCAATTATGTCAGCATCTTTTAACATCTAAGCCACTTCAAGATCTATTGAACGCTGTGATGCTGTTTCATACATCGATTCATTGGTCTACAACAAAAATATATAAAACACTACTGAGTTCTATCATGATAGATTCCTAAAATTATTTTAACAAAACATATCTATCATGATAGATTCCTAAAATTACAACTAGGTTTACCTGATGCCTGGATGATGGTGTCGTCTGATCCACAGTTGTGGACTTGCCCCGATCATCTGACCCCTGCAAAAAGGAAGTAGAAAACATTATCATAACGAAACCAGTATACACACGAAAAATATGTAACAAAATAAAAATTATGCTACGTATTTAATTGGTGACCTGCCCCGATCTGCTAATAGCTGGGAGCTGCCCCTTATAGAACCCTAAATAAAAAACATAGAGAAAATTACCTAAACGAAACCAAAATACTCAATGAAAGAATATAATAACAAAACATCTTGACGTATAATTTAAATTGTACAATTCTGCATCAAATATAGATAACATTATATAAACCAAACTAATCTACTAATGAAAAAACAAAGCAAAAAAAACTCTTTTTTCTTATTATATTTTTACTATTACAAAGATGTATACCTGCTCCCTCAAGGAAGTTGTAGTCCTTTGACCATCTGCTGGCAGGGATTTTCCCCGATCACTAGCCTGCGAAGTAAATATAGAAAATTTGAACGAAATAAACTAACAAAAAATCCTTAAGATGTTAAATTCATTAATATAAGGTTGGGTAAATTGTTATATGTACCACTCCCATAGTAACAATGTTTGTATCTACTCGATTCAAATTGTAATTAATAAGCAACTCTTCCCCTGCATATATTGATTTAATGGCACATACAAAAACATGGTTTCCTTCACGCCCCTCAAATTCACAGTTTAATTGTAGACCTTGGTTGTGTACTATTTATAAATTTTGCAATATTCCCTATGGCCTTTGGCCTTCCGTCAATGTACAATGTTGCTCTTTTATTTTGATCTTTGTCTTTCAATTGTAAATAGTTTGCTGACAATCCATATCTACGCATACTTCGTGTATATTGAACTAGGCGCATTCAATCTTTGTAGTTGTAACAGGGTCCAACATACTCCATCAATTTTGTACATGTGTTGTAACCGACCTTTATGCCATCCATGCAAAACAACACCAAACCATGTAATGCCGACGGTGCAATTCAATATATCCTCTCGTTCACACAAAAATCTGTGTTCGATTGAGGAAGATCCTTGGGTACCCATTGTTTCACTAAATGTATGTACCTCAAGGGCACCTCGACGTCGCCTATTATCTCGTCATCATAGGAACATGACCCCCCTTGAGCGGAAAAAAATTCCATGCGTTTATTGAATTTTCTTCTGGTCTTTTGACATCTAGTTGATAAAACTCTTGTAGACCTACTGGATGTCTCACTTTCCTCCAGCCTTCCTAAACTCCCCTCGCTCGAGGAAGACAGATCTAACAAATACCTGTTTGGTTCTACCTGCACCATGGGAAAAAAGTTTAGATAGGACCTCAAGGAATAGCGCCTCTTAAAAGGTGACATGTAGCGCCTTTTATAAGGTGACTTGTACCGCATTCCCTTTCTCAAAATGTAGGCATTCAAGTGATGAGGAAGAGGATCACTTTATCTTTCTTAGGAGTAGAGATTCATGCAATTATGAGCTGTCTTTTATTGCTCCTTTGGGTCTTGAGTCCCATATCACACCATCTAACTATCTCTGTCGGCATGGCCCTAAAGTCTCTCTCATCCCATCAGTTTGGGTTCATCACTTCGGTAATTGAATTACACTCACATTTAGTAACATATTTATATTTAGCAATAATAATATAAAATAAAAATAACTAACCATTATGGAAAACTTCTAAATTTTTTTATGAATTTCAAAACTAAGATCTTTGAGGTGGTTAATAAGTGTTCACAAATCTTCAAAAACAATATTTTATATAATGTTGTGAAACTTGTATAATCTTATTCAAAATCTAAACTGAAATATTCTTAAGGAAAAGGATGAACTCATTGAATATTGGAAACACATGGGTAGTTTTGTAATAAAGCATGGTCTTCTTAGAGGATTCCCTCTAAGATAGGAAATATCTCCATCTATGTCCTTCCCTTTGACCACTCTTCCCTTGTCCTATATATACAATAAATGTTTCTGTGAACATACGTGAATACCTAGTCTTCAACACTACTCCCAAGTAATGCTTCCTTTGGACAATTACTCGTAATCTTGACTGATGGTATTAATTGCATAACATAAATTTTCAATCATATTGACACAGAGAAAAGTAGGGCTTTCTTTATAATATCATGACCTAGTTACAACGACTCAAAGATACCACGAGGGCCAGCCACAAAGCATATTCTTGTTATTCCTTGTTGATGTATTTGTAATTTTGGAAGATATTCACTTATATATTGTATGTATTACATTTGTACTTTATTGTATCCCCGACGGAGATGTCTTATTCCTCCGATCAGAAGTGTCGTCATTTGTATCCTATTGTTGTACCTCCGACAGAGATGTTTATTCCTCCGGGTCGGAGATGTCATTATTGTACTTGAGTCATGTAAAGTCATTGAGGTCCATCCTCCCATGTATGACAGGGCATTAGACCCCGGAGTAGTGTCGGAAGTTATATTGTAAGTGTCGTAACTTATATTTGATGGGTTATTAGACCACCTTGGTGGGGTCGGCCTTGTATGAGTCATGTGGGTTAAAGGGTTATTAGACCACCCTAGTGGGGTCGACTTAGTAACAAGTGGTAATGGGTTATTAGACTCTCCTAAGGAAAGTCGTCCTAGTTAGAGTAAAAGGCAAGTCAAGTCATTGTATAAATAGAGAGTGTCTCTCTCTCATTCTATTCATTCACTCACTCACTCACTTTGCATTAGTGAGAGAGAGGAGGAGTGCCCACAAGTGGAGGCGGAGTAGCTGATGCAAAAATTTATCTTTTGGGGATTCATCTTGGTGATCTTTGTATTGGTGCTTATTCTATCTCTGAGGAAGTTGCGGGGTTTTTCACCTTCTTGGTTTTCCCCGGTGAAATGCTTTGTGTCTCTTGTCTCTTATGCTTGATATGTTGTACATGTTGTTCTTTCAGTTAAGATCCTAGATTATATTGAATTAAATTATGAAAAACTAACATGGTATCAGAGCTAGCTTGAAGGAAGGCATTGTATGGCATTTATGACACTTGTTGCACTTGCGACAAATTGGAAGCTAGGGCTTGGTATAGTAAAAACCAGTCATCGTGGCACTTTCGCTATAAATCCGTTTTGGCGAAGGTTCAAGATATGAAACTTTTATAGGACAAAGATGAAATGTTCATGTACCTTGTGTCTGAAGCTCAACCTCGGGTTCGTTGTACTTTCTGAGATATGATCCGTACAAGTTAGGGTTTTTGCATCTTCCAGATTGAATCCGTAAATAGGTGACCTAGGCACAGAGGTCATATCTCGGGCTAGGAAGCTCCAAATGGAATTCCGTAAAAAGTGTCATTTAGGGAACGAACTTTAGTTTCACAGGTCCTCTTTTCAGAGGCCGAAGTTGAAATAGTGACACGTGGAATGCCATACAATTTCTCTATACTATTTCATCTTATAAACAAGTCACGTTGTGACACTTGGCATATCTCTCTCTTTGAGAATCCATTAAAGCTCAGATCTGTGGTGTTGGAAAGATGACAAGTCAGTCTACCACAAGCCTAATTTTTAGACCCTGAGGATCTGAAATTTTAGAGATACCTCAGAAACAATATGGCATATATTTATGTCCAAACATAATTGGATTTTGAGCACTTTCATTTTTGGTTTGTCATTGCTGGGGGAAATTAGGGTTTCTGCAAAATTTGGAATTTTTGGAATCTGAGACCACGGCTGGATGCTCCTCATCAAAATCGAAATATAGAGACCAGGATCGAAGTTTTTGGTTGGGTAGAACCCCAGGCTCTATCAAACCCTAGTTTGGGATTTTGACCAGAAAACCAGAAAACGAGAATTTGACAGAAGCTGCAGATCCAAAACTTTCAAAGTCAATTTTGAGGGGTCAAATTTTGGAGATTTCAAAATTGAAGTATACCAGCTTGATCAGCTCAGCAAGGCACATTTTTTCATCCAATCAAAAGTTTGAAATTCAAAGTTTGAATTTTTAGGGTTTCTCTGACAAACCCTAATCCATCTCCAGATCCAGCTTCAACAAATCAAAGTGGATTGGGTTAATCCTAGAAGAGAATGAATTGACACCTACATAAGTTAAGAAGTTCCAGTTCCAGAGGGAGTTGAGGCTAAGGCCTTACATAAGAAGTCTACAAGCAATCCCGACAGGTATGACTTGAGGAGATACATGTATGTTTTGAAATCTGTTCATGATTAAGTTTATAATATGTTTGTCTTCATATTATTGAGATTAGTACAATCTTGATCAATTTTATACTTGTCTTATCACCTTAGTAAAAGTATGAATGCATGTGAGTGATAGAAGACATTCATTGATTAGGGATATGACACTTATGATTGTACTAATGCACTATGGTGTTGTATGAGGATGATGTTGTCCGCTAACATGAAAGGTACATCAAGAAAGACAAATCAAGTTCTAGATCAAGAACATATGACCATGGTGACATGAAGACAAAGACTCATCCATAACCATTGATCACATAGAATCTCTACTTACGAGGTATGTATAATTTGGTTCTACAATGGTTAACTTATGAGATTTAGGTTACTAGCACAAGTCATTGAAGAGAACAAGAAGACATTATGTGGGTATGTTAGACATAACTAGCAAGCATGATAATCCAGGTATGTTTTTCCTATATCAAATTAGAATCCTACCTTGTGTTAGGATCTTATATAAGTATACTTGGTATGATTGATAATTCATGATGTTATAAGTTTGGGAAATCATGGGTTTATGCATATTATGCTTCTTAGTTTGATTAATGATATGACAAACTAGAAGAGTCCTATGGTCAAATAAGAATATGCATGAGTAAAAGAAGTCCTCCTTGAACCTTGAATACTAACGCTTGTGTATGAAATGATCATGACCATAGATGATTAAGATTATTTAGAATCATAATGTTTTGATAAGTATTGAGATTATACTAATGCATGTATGAGATATTGAGGATGACACAATGATGACACTAGTGCACACTTAAGCATGCATAGTGGTCTAGGATGGATAAAAGTTCAATGACATATAATCATGATGATATCATAAAGGAAGAAAAGATCAAGAGGGAGCACACTCCATGAAGCAAATATCAAGAGGGAGCACACTCCAGGAAGCAAAGATCAAGAGGGAGCACAATCCAATAGTTCCTGCAAGGAAGCAAAGATTGAGAGGGAGTCCACCCAACAACCAAACAAAGATAAGTATTTGAATTGTCATTTATTATATATTTTATTACTTAAATGATGTTGTCCAGTCATGTACATGCTTATGTTCCTATATTTAGGATGTATATTATGCATATTAGAAAAGTTGCATTAATGAACAAGATACTACTAATATGCAAGTAATGGGTAAGTGGCCTATGGTACTGTACAACATTCCATTGCTACTTATCTAGAATGAAACCTCTTTGCTGACATGTTGGGAGTTGTGCACACTCTTAACAAATGTTCTGGTAGAGATGGAAGGCATCTAGAAAGTTACGGGATATGGATAAATGCTGTATTGAAGCATTGGCTAAGATAATTGCATGACTGTATGACATACATTATTATGTGTAAGAATTTGTTTTTGAAAAACTGTGAGAAGTTTCTAATCATGCAATTGAATTTGAATCGTAAGAAAGATCATGTACAATCACCTACAAAAGAAGGACAATGACATTTGTTCCAGTGACGAAGTTCAAGAAAACTACCTATTGAAGATATTGAAGAATCTGAAGTTCCCAGGATCAAGGATGTAGTAATGGAAGGATGCCATGATCAAGGAATACCAATCGATCATGAAGAATGATTTTTGGGATGTGGTCCCAAGACCAGAAGGGAAGTCTGTTGTGAATTCCAAGTAGATCTACAAGATCAATCATGCTGCAGATAGTAGCATAGAGAAATACAAGGCAAGTGATGAAGTGGAAGATACACCAGATGGATGTCAAGACAGCTTTCTTGAATGGTGTACTTGAAGAGGAAGTGGAGAATCCACTCGGATTTGAGACACATGACAGGGAGTCACATGTGTGCAAATTGAAGAAAGCCTTGTATGGCTTGAAGCAAGCACCCAGGATATGGTACGGCAGGATAGACAACTTCCTGTCGAGTTTGGGCTTTACCAAGACTAAAGCGGATTCCAATCTTTACTATAAGGTTGAGGAAGGAAATCCAATGATACTCCTACTGTATATGGATGAACTGTTCGTGACAGGTGAGGATAGGTTGATTGTCGATACGAAGAGGAAGCTTGCTGCCAAGTTTGAGATGACAGACTTGGGTATGATGCATTACTTTCTAGGTATGGAGGTGTGGCAGAGTGTAGATGGAATATTCCTTGGACAAGGAAAGTATGCAGTAGATATCCTGAAGCGGTTCGGGATGATGGATTGCAAGGCCATGGCCACACTTATGGAATCGAACCTGAATCTGTTGAGTGATGCTTCATCAGAGGCAGTTGATTCCATGATGTATCGTCAGATAATTGGGTCCTTGATGTACCTGATGAACATGAGACCAAATATTTGCTTTGCAGTGAACACCTTGAGCCAGTTCCTAACGGATCCTAGACATGTTCACCTGATTGCTGTAAAGCATATTCTGAGTTACCTAAAGGGTACGATTGATTATGGGCTCAAGTATGATGCATATCAAAATTTTAACCTGGAGGGTTATGTTGATTCAAATTGGGAAGGAAGTGCTGCAGATAGGAAGAGCACTTCGGGGTGTTGCTTCAATATGGGATCAGGTGTGATCTCTTGGTTTAGCAGGAAGGAATCCTGCATAGCACTGAGTATAGCCGAAGCAGAGTATGTTGCAGCTTGTTCGGCTAGTTGTGAGGTAGTATGGCTAAGGAAGCTACTGTCTGATTTATTTGATCTCCAATTGGATGCTAATTGTATCTATTGTGACAAACAGAGTTGTGTGAAGTTGTCAGAGAACCTGGTGTTCCATGACAAGTCGAAGCATATCGAGATCAAATATCACTATATCAAGGTTATGGTGCAGAGAGGAGTAGTGAAGCTCCAGTATGTTGTGAGAGATGAGCAGATTACAGATGTGTTGACCAAACCACTATCCAAAGTGAAGTTCGAGTACTTCAAAGAGAGGCTTGGTGTTCTTAAGATAGAAGATACTTTGAGGAGGAAGTGATGGGACACATTTGCAGGATCCATTCCAAGCATGCTGATAGGAGGATCCTTCCCATGGCTATTGTAATATCCATAGTTGGATATTCTCAATTAGTTAGGGTTGAACCCATGATTTCTTAAATAACCCACATATCCGTAGATATAAAAATGATATATAAATTTATAGATTGATGAGATGATAAATATACAATTGTTGGCCCACTTTTATAGTAGCTTGGGCATTTTCTATTTGAGGGGATGCATCCTCTCATTAACTGTTACTCCTACTTATTATTAATATTAATGTATTATTAATTATTTGTTACATTGCCTTCCCCTTAAGGGAAGCTTTGTCCTCAAAGCTTATTGGAAAGAAATGATTTTTTGTTTGAATCGACATCTATAGACCCTTTCTTTATTACTGGAGACACTTGATGAAATGAGGTGATATGAGTTACGAATCCCAAGGGAGAATTGTCGCATCATCTCTGATGTGGTCCATCCGAGATCTATTTTTATCGGAGCTATTTGATCGCTTTGTGGAACGTAACTTTTTGTTTGATGCTTAGTGTATAGATTCGATGTTCTTGCTTGTTTGACATCATAATTCCTCTGTGTATGTTCATTTTGACCCTGTCGTTGGTCAAAATGAAGTTTATAATTTGGGTGACGATAAGGAGACCTTGTTGTCTGTTCTTTTGCTTTGTTGCTCTGAGCTGGAAGTTGTATTTCCATCCCTTGATGTTTAAGGTTTCGTTCTGTATCTTTTCCAACTTGTTTTCTAACTGCATGTTATCATTTTGACACTTTTTAATCAATTCTACTTGCAATTTTCTGTCATCTTCAGACTTCTTAAGTTGTTCCTTAAGATCTTTGTTATGACTTCTGATGCAGCTATTTTCTTCCTGCTTGTCTAGAATTTTTCCTTCAATGTCTTCCGTAGATTGTTCTGTCTTTTGACTATTTTTCAACTTCTTAATTTTTGTGACTAGTGTCTTGTTATGATTTCTTAATCTGAAAATCTCTTTGGAATTGTTGGATAGTTCTTTATTACTCTTTGAGATCTATGACTTATGAGACTTTTTAGACTTATCATTTTGCTGTTGAAGAATTTTTATTTGTTGTCGATATTGGTCAACCACTGATTCTTGATCCTCTAATTTGTTTTGTATCTACGCCAGTTCTTCATCCTTGTTGCAAACGACTTTGTTCAAGCGTATTATTTCTGCTTTGTAATCGTTTATTTCTTTCTTTATATCTTAATTTTTCAATCTCTGATTGGAATTGTTTTCATTTTTTAATTCCTCAATTTCCATAGATAATATCTCAATACGGTTTTTATATAATGATTCTCTTGTTCTATTAATCTCTTAGACATATCCCGCTTCATCATGCCAAATGCTTCTTTTAGTCCGAACTGCAATTCTGCTTTAAAATTCGCCATAATTCCTGGCTTGGATGATAACTTGGTCTTCTTTTGACTTTGATTCCTTTAGCGATAGATAGAATCTGGCTTCTTCAACGATAAATTGTCTTCGACTTTTTCGATGATAGAAGGTCTTTGAACTCTTTGACTAGTCTTCCTTGACTTGACTTTTTTTTTCGACGATAAATAGTTTGACTTCTTTTTCTTTTTCTTTGACAATAAGTAGATACAAAAACTGTAATAATTTCCAATATGTATCTCTTAGAAGAACCTTCTTTGACTATATTTTTTTCTTATCAGGTCAAATAACCTTTTTTTTCCAAAAATAATTATTTATTTATTTTTTATTTATAATAATAATTATTAATTAATTAATAATATTATTATATTAATGTTTTATAAACTATATATATATCTATATAGTTTTTTTTTTCTCCAAAAAACTAATTTTTTTGTTGGATTACGAATAGTTCAACCTTTGAGATAATAATAATATGTATTATTATTACTATAGTTATATAATAACTAAACTCATCCTAATTAAGGTATGAGTTATTATAAATAATGGTTTCTTTATAAAACCAAGGCTGGTTTTATAAAACCACGGGATGGTTTTATAAAACCAAGGCAATATGTGGTTTTATAAAACCAAGGTTGGTTAAATAAAACCTATGTTGTGTTTTTTTTTATTCTTCTCTTTTTTTATGCCATCTTCTTTCTTGTTCTCTCTCTTTTTTTAACTTCTCTTTTATTCCCTTCTCTTTTTTTTTCTCTCTTTTAATAATTTTTTTTTCTTCAATAAGGATGGCTAAAAGCCTAATGTAAGGTTAAAAACCTAAATCTCAAAGAAACTTTGACAATTTGGCCACAAGCTGGAATCAACAAGCTCTGATACCATTGTAATATCCATAGTTGGATATTCTCAATTAGTTAGGGTTGAACCCATGATTTCTAAAATAACCCACATATCCGTAGATATAAAAATGATATATAAATTTATAGATTGATGAGATGATAAATATACAATTGTTGGCCCGCTTTTATAGTAGCTTGGGCATTGCCTATTTGAGGGGACGCATCCTCTCATTAACTATTACTCCTACTTATTATTAATATTAATGTATTATTAATTATTTGTTACAGCTGTGGATGTAAGCGTTGTGTGATGAGCATCAGGACGATGCTCCAGATAATATGCATCAGGATTATGTTGTGATGATGATCAGGATGATCATGTGATGATATGTATCAGGATGATGCTATGAGGATGATAAGAACGATCATGTATGGTGAGCATCAGGTCGATGCTCCAGATGTTGTACATCAGGATGATGTATTGTATGATGATGATTAGGACGATCATATGTGAGGAGCATCAGGTCAATGCTCCAGATGTTGTACATCAGGATGATGTATTGTATGATGCTGATCAGGATGATCATATGTGATGAGCATCAGGTCGATGCTCCAGATGTTGTACATCAAGATGTTGTATTATATGATGCTGATCAGGACGATCATATGTGATGAGCATCAGGTCGATGCTCCAGATGTTGTGCATCAAGAGGATGTACTTTATGATGATGATCAGTATGATCATGAGCATCAGGATGATGCTCCATGCGAAGAAGATGATCAGTGGGATCATGAGTATCAAGATGATATTTCGTGGCCATGGATAGGTTGTGCAGTTTCATAGAAAAGATCCTGGAGATCCGAACAGGTTGTGCTAGGCACAGAAAAGATCCTGGGATTCTCTTTAGAGATCTTGCAGGATGCAAGATGCTATTTTAAGGTTTTGCAAGGGTCGCATAGAAAATATCCTGGAGATCCGGATAGGTTGTGCTAGGCACAGAAAAGATCCTGGGATGCTCTTTAGATATTTTGTAGGAGGGAAGATACTCTTTTAAGGTTTTGCGAGTTCACATGTAAAATATCCTGGAGATCCGAACAGGTTGTGCTAGTCAAGGAAAAGATCCTGGGAATCTCTTTAGAGATCTTGCAGGTTGCAAGATACACTTTTAAGGTTTTGTGAAGGTCATATGTAAAATATCTTGGGATATCTGATAGGTTAGGCAGCAAGCTCGCAAAAGTCCTGGGATGCTCTTTCGAGGTTTTGTTGACGCACGTAATCAGGCCTGAGAATTCCACAGGATGGCACGCTCGTAGAGATTATGAATACCTATAGGAGGCTAGGCCTACATCCAACATGAAAAAGGGATGGATTTGTAGAACTTCCTATGATGAGAAGAATTGAGAGATAGCACCAGTGATTGAGATGACGAACACAACAGCAGTGATGATGATGCTCCGTGATCCAGTAACGATGATCCAGCTCCAGAATTGAAGACTTGTGTGTATATGTATTGATGACCTGTGTCAAGAGAATACCTTTCTAGTTAAGAGGGAGTGTTGATGTATTTGTAACTTCGAAAGATATTCACTTGTATATTGTATGTATTACATTTGTACTTTATTGTATCCCCGACGGAGATGTCTTATTCCTCCGATCGGAAGTGTCGTCATTTGTATTCTTATGTTGTACCTCCGACGGAGATGTTTGTTCCTCTAGGTCGGAGAAGTCATTATTGTACTTGAGTCATGTAAAGTCATCGAGGTCCATCCTCCCATGTATGACAGGGAATTAGACCCCGGAGTAGTGTTGCAAGTTATATTGTAAGTTTTGTAACTTATATTTGATGGGTTATTAGACCACCTTGGTGGGGTTGGCCCTGTATGAGTCATGTGGGTTAAAGGGTTATTAGACCACCCTAGTGGGGTCGGCCTAGTGAAAAGTGGTAATGGGTTATTAGACTCTCCTAAGGGAGGTCGGCCCAGTTAGAGTAAAAGGAAATTCAAGTCATTGTATAAATAGAGAGTGTGTCTCTCTCATTCTATTCATTCACTCACTCACTCACTTCGCATTAGTGAGAGAGAGGAGGAGTGCGCACAAGTGGAGGAGGAGTAACTGCTGCAAAAATTTATCTTTAAATTTGGGTATTCATCTTGGTGATCTTTGTATTGGTGCTTATTCTATCTCTGAGGAAGTTGCGGGGTTTTTCACCTTCTTGGTTTTCCACGATGAAATTCTTTGTGTCTCTTGTCTCTTGTCTCTTATGCTTGATATGTTGTACATGTTGTTCTTTCAGTTAAGATCCTAGATCATATTGAATTAAATTATGAAAAAGTAACATTCATTTTCCTAACAGATGCTAGACGTAAGGAGAGACAAGGTTTTTGTTGCAATCTAATACCATAAAGGCTAGTTGCAGAGCATACACCTTTTCTCAGACTCAGACACAGAGCAGAGAGAGACCAAAATTGAATGCCTCAAATGGTTCTCTACCTAAAACTTAGAGAGGATAGGCCCACTCTCTTAGTCGAATGGAATCTTATTATGACAATATGAATGGACAGGCCCCACTCATAGCCAAATACTTTTGAGATATTTACAAATCATCGGAGTATGGGGGACCATATAATTCTCGAAAGTTGGATTGAGTATCCCATTCCTTTGAATAAAGAGACCTCAGGACCACACATCTATTCTTATGCATGTGGACTTCTATGCGGGTTTTGACAAGCCATTGTTCTTTTTTTTTAATGTAGTACTCAAGGATTTGATCCTTAGTAATCTTTGTCTGCAAAATATCTTTGACTTGTTCGAGAGATTCTCCAACATCATGTTTTAGATTATAAATAACAATTGGTTCTAATGCTGTTAGGTTGATGCTGAATGACTACCACCAGTCTCTCATCCAATCAAGGCCGTAGAATGGAGGATCCTCATGGATATGTGTACTTTTATGTCCAAAATTTAGCATGGTATAATATGTTCTATCTATATTTTCTTTTCTCAAGAATTCCCACCATAATTTTTTATATTTTTCATAAGTGTGGGTAGTAGTTGGAAACCGAAGACTAGCATCTTGATGTGGCCATGCTTTCAAAGAACGTATCCGGTTAATACAGTAGTGTTGATGGTCTAGTTGTAGAATTGGGTGATGTGTAGAGACCTCTGTCATGATTAAGTTAAGATCATGGTAGAGGTGTGTTAACCAACTGCTTGCATCAGCTTCTTTTCTCAGGGAGTTGTTGTAAATCATCTCTGGTACAATACTGGACCCCATAGGCATTCTCTTGAGTTCTGGCACTAGTCTAATAAAAGCATTAGATCCCTATAGGTTAGCATCTAATACTTCAGTATGTCTCAACTCCCACCTAGTTTTCCATGTTTGCATTTAATCAAGCCAACTCATTTTATCATTAATATTATAGATCTGATGTTTTCCTTCGATCCAAGCAGATATTTTCATGTTTACTTGTGGGTTATGGGCCCACTGGATTCCGCTTTGACCTTCTACGCTCACTTACTTCGGGCTCGATTTATCCAGGATCGCTTGTTTCAGGATTGCTTACTTTAGGCTCGCTTACTTCAGGCTCGCTTGTTCAAAATTAACAACATACTTATGTGTCAAATATTCTCTTGTTAAAAAGTCAGGAATGTTATTTGTTTTCCCAGAAATGTGCTCAACAGTATAGTTATAACAGGAAAACAATGCTTGCCATCTTGCAAACTTTCCTTATATTCAAGACGGTTGTTTTTCAAAGTGTTCACGTTCTCATATGTGCACCAATTCCTCTTGTAAAAAAAGGATGATCTAACCTAAGAAAGGAACCTTGTGATGACTTATTGTAAAAGAGTGTATGCTACCCCATGTGTTGCCCATTAATCATATACCTTCTTAGTCCAATGTCCCTATCATGTTGTAACATCTAAATCTCTCAAGTTTAGTGGAAAACTCTACAAATCCATTCTCCACCTCTCAAGGATGGCTTTGTCCTAATATATCCTATTAAATGATGGAATTTACATGGTTTTCATTAAGTCACTCATCACTATAGTACTTGGTAATTGAAGGTGTATAATTATTTTCCCACCTAGTGCCCATAATATCTCATATGTTGTTGAATAGATATTTGTTGTTGTCCCATAGTCAGGACACTTATTCTCCAAAATAATTTTCCTCACAAGTTAAATCGAGGAGTTCCACCACTCTTAAAAATATTTACCAACACATATTTGATTGCCAACAATTTTTTCTGATAGGAAAAGTCTTAACTACTTAATACAAATGATTTACCACATATTTTATTACCAACAATTTGATTACTTAAGTCTTACCAACACATATTTGATTACCTGGGTGTAGACGTTTCCTGTAGTATCCTTAGAAGAGTTACTTTTAGAAATGACTGTGCCTCTTAGAGGCAAGTCAACTCTAGGAACCAAGTGACCCTATTATAGGGTTAGTACAAACCAAAGAGAGAGAGATGACTGGGATATGGTACGGTCAATCAAAGAAAGTCAATGACAGTTAAAAGGCTCAGTACAATCACAATAAATATGAGTTGACAGCCAGCAGACTGAGGCCAAAGAGACTCATGGCCTCCAGTAAGGTACAAGGACCAACCAAAGGGTACAAAGACAACTAATAATGTACAAGTCAAAAAGAAAAGAGTGGGTATAAAGACTCATAACCCTTAGGAATAAGGGGGTGTATTACCTCAAATGTGGACAAACTACCACAGTTATACCCATAAGACCAAAAACATAAAAGGGCAAACAAATCAAAAGATAACTCAAGATGAGTAAAAGACCAAAAAGGTAAGAGGCAAGGTACCACAAAAAAATGGAAGGACCAAAATGAAAGAACAAGATACCACAAGACCAATAAGCAACAGGGTGTAAGGACCAAAAGTAAATCAACCATTGTGGGGAAGGTACAAATAAGGTCAAATATATATTGTAATAGCTCCTTGTAACTACCTGTTATTTGACATGCCAAAGAGATGGAAGGTCAAATATATGCAATAGCTCCTTGTAACTACCTCTTGTAACTCAAATAGGACCTCTAAAAGGTATGATAGCAAGCAATCTTCCTAACTAAGGTTTGGAGGGTGCTACGAAGTGGGTATAAAGACTCATAACAATTTGGACAAAGGGGGTGTACCTCAAATGTGGACAAACTACCATAGTACCCATAAGACCAAAAACATAAAAGGTGGTACAAATGAAAAGATAACCCAACATGAGTAAAAGACCCAAAAGGTAAAAGGCAAGGTACCACAAAATATTATCAACAAAATGAAAGGACCAACAGTCAATCAACCAAGGTGGGGTACAACCAATCATCTCTCTCTCAAATGTACCAGTGTTCCATATAACCTGAAATTCCATCATCACAGTAAAAGGAAAATTCCACACGGATGATGTGATCACGTGGTCCTCTAGACTACTCCTAAGGTCAAGTGTTAGTGGCTCCAACAAGGGGTGTCTAGTCCCTTGAGAAGACCATCTAACTCAACCATCTCGAAGACCTAGGAGAAGAGGATATCACACATCATCAGATAGTTGGTAACTGACCATGTAAGAACTCAAAAACCCTAAAGAAACCAAGCGTACAGAAGGGGAGCTAGGAAAAGACAAGTCTTGCAGGCCAAAAAAGCAAGCTCAAAAAATTGTACTGGGACCGGTGTCATAGTAAGCGAGCTGAAACAAAAGTGGCCAGAATGCCAACACGAAACACTAAAAAGAAAAAGACCCTCTAAAAAGGTGAAATAGCAAGCAAACTTCCTAACTAGGAGCTGGAGACCTCGACAAATCGTATCCTTCGCAAGGTGATGAAATCCAAGTCAAACAATACGAAACGAGAGACCGAAGTGGAAGGATATCCCTCTACCGAAAGGGATCCTGGGTAAAAGATCCCTAGAAGAAAAGTTACTAGGCTACCTCGTTCATGACACGTCGGAGAAGGTTAACTGGCACTTCTGTCTTTGAGCCCATGTATCACATATTATGTAGAGTACAAGTAAGACAATGGATAGATATCCTTAGTAGTTAAGTGGAGTGTGACATTCCACAAAGTCCATCCGGAATTAGTCCTCGTGGCTTACCCCCGAAAAAATGGGAGGCCCCTCCACAAATTGGTTGATGGCCGTGTCAATAAATACTAGAGGATTTTAGTACCCTAGAGGAAAACAACTATGTCTCAGATGAAAATGACAAGGGGGAATTTTTTGGATTCCTATCCTCGGTGTCCTACCTAACTACCAAATTCTTTTTATCCTCAAGCGAGGTTAAAGTGTGTTGAGTTAGCGAGTTAAATTTTAATGGTTGTATTACTCAGTCGGGTGATGGAAGTGCAACTCGTGGTGTGATGAATGACTCAAACCATGCAAATGAATATGAATCAAATAATCCTTTCCTTTAAATGAATGCTAGCTAAGTTAAGGAGAGAGTTCTTTCAAACTATAACTACTCTTTCAAATTAAATGAATACAACAATAAATTTCTTCTACTTCTAATGAGTAAAATGCATGACATTGTTTAAACCTTAGCAAGCCTAAGCATGACATTGTGATATTGTGCATAGTCACCAAAAGATGAAATCCTCAAGAATTGCAGGCATTTAGTGTAGAGCCTACGTCGGTGTATCAATTGAGTTTTTTAGTCTACATGTTGAATGAATAAATGTCATCATGATAGAAACTAATATGGCAAAACAGTCTACATAGGCGTATGGAAAAACAACCTTATGGACCTTATCCCATCCTTCAGTGGCTATGTAGATTATATTACCATAATCTCGAAACTAGTATTTCTCGTCTCAATATAGCTACTTCTTTATTAATATTTTAAGTGCATGACAACTAGAAGGATTAGGATGTCAATTTGTAGTTGATTATAAAACTACATGTCTGATTTTTATTTATTCATAACGTGCCATTGGATTGAAATTTACAAATTACCATGCAAAAATTAGTGGGCATGGAATGATATAATCAACAACTTGATAAGGCAAAATGGCACTGACATTATCCATTTTGGTTGCAAGGCTCTTCAAAATTTCACTGGAATCCTCAACTAATCCAACTCAATTTTTTATTTAGGGAGCTAGAAAGCTATTTCTTTTAAAGAGAATTTAGTGCTTTACCTTGCTTAATCATTTAGGGAATCTGGCTGGGGCACAAATGCACAATATTTGAAGATACATATTCCCACCTTTCAAGTTTTCTCTCAGATCAGATCTCTGATTTCAAGCTGTAGAAAGCCTGCTAATCCAGGTGTCTCTTGTCAAGTAGGTGATCTGGGAATAAATAGATCCCAAGCTTGGAGAATTTTTTAAGAAGCCAGGCAACCTCCACCAGAGTTTAGCAGTGGTGTAGGAGCTATTTCCTTACTGATTCTCACTATCAAGGTTAAAGCTGGCTTGGGGATAGGTTCCAATAACTTTGTTGAACTTAAGAATTTGAGATTTCTTCTTATGTGTGGCCTAGAGAAAAATGTCAAACACTCCCATATTTGGAGATTCCTCCCTTGTTATAAATTGAATGAAAGGAATCACACAATTGCATGACATTAAGCTCGGGCCAGCTGTTGACTAGCTAAAAGAGGTTGGAGCCTCTTTTGAAGAAATTTCTTTCCTTAAATTTTCCGAGAACTAAAGAAGCAAACACCTTATCAAAAGAAGGTCAACTGTTAGCTAAGGGAGGGGTCCATGGAACTGGAAGAAATCATAGATGGAATTCTTACTTCTTGTTTCATTAGAGTCTGAAAAATGTTTTTATGCTTCTGTGTTTTTTCTGAAGATGAAGAGCCTTGTAGTGTTTGTAGGGAAATCTAGCTGGTCTGAGAAATTAGGAGCCAGGAATGTAGTTTTTTTTTGGTAAATTCTGGACTTCTATGATGTCATTAGATAAGATATGTAATAAATGGTTAATGAACTGTTAAAATAATATCTTTCTAGCTTCTTTAAGCTTATAAGATGGGAGATGATAAGTTCTGCAGGAACTAGGCTACTAAGTCCATGATGTATACAAAGTATAGAAAGCACCTGAAAATACAATTTTCATTTTCTCTATGAATAGAAATTGAGATTTTTCTTTAGAGAAAAAAAAATTGATTTTAGAAACTCAACTAAAAAAAGACCAAAACCATGGGCAACTAATACCCTATGATTTCCAAATCCCACAAGGAGACAAAGAATCTCACATGAATATAGAATTTACAACTTCCCTGAGTTGTGATTTATTCATTGAGAAGTATTAAATGACAAATCAGTTTGTATGTTCCATAATTTGAAGTAGGGTTCATCCCATCTAACTAAAAAAAAATGTAGACGTTACCAATTCCAAAGGACTGTTACCGCCACAAGTACTGTTAATGATTCCTATCAATCATTGGAATTATCAATCTACTTTAAAGAATAGAGATCATTTCATTAGGCTAAGAGATGTCTTTGTTTCCTACAAAAGTGTGGAATTAGACACAAGTCTCCTACAACAACTATGTATTCATTTTTTTCTCCTTCAGTAAAATGCATTTGGCAATTGTTGGGTGGCATTTGAGAACATCTTCAACCAAAAGGTCAACCATGAGGATGATATAATGGAAAGCAAATATGTTATGCTCTTATGAGCTACAACCTTTTCTTGATGAGCATATTGGGGATGGGGATGGTTGTCTTCTCCATCATGTTTTGATCTCTTTGCTTCTGTTTACTGATGATGTGATCCTCTTGGTCTCCAATGCCAAGTTAGTGCATACAAAAAATTGATTCATTTTCCCATTTGTGTGACCTTTAACAATGGACAATTAACCTATAGGTAAAACTAAGGTTACAGTATTCAATGAGCAAAACAGGCTCTCTCTTCCTATCACTGTAATTTGGTTATTGCATTGCATCCTCAAACAAAGTGGATTTGGACTGTCACTCCCAAATTCTAAGAAAATATAAGTATAATGTAGATGAAAACAAAAAAAAGGTTGAAGAAGAATCTATGTTAGATGCCTATTGTCCATCCAAATACACTTGAAAAAGCACTTCAAACCTAGATTCTACCTAATAGTATGTTGAAACCAACTTGTTCAACTGTTCATCCTTGTGCATTTGTTTAGAGAATTGTAATTTGGTTGACTAAGACAATGCTATCATACATGATTTGGTTGGATTTCTAAAAATGGATCCAAAGAACATCTTCTTGTTATCCATCTATGAAGAACTGGTCCAAATTGTAGGCTTATTCCAGAACATCATTTTCTAGCACATATATAGGGAGAGGAATGTATAGGAAGACCAATTATAAAATCAAGGGATACATCATTTCTTAAAATTGATGCTCTTTATTCTGTACCAAGTCAAGAACCAAAGTCACGTACAATGTGGATTCTCAAATTTGTAGTGGAAAAAAAATGGCAGAGAACAATCTCCCTAATTGCGCCTTTGTTTATGATCTCAATATAGCAATAAATATTGGGGAATATTTATAATTAAATGTTGGAGAGTTGTCTTGGATTTTTTTCCTCGAACACACAGGAATATGTTTGGATAAGTTTCAAACTTGAAAGAAAAACAAAAGTTTCCAAACACTCGAGCTACAGCAGATCACCACCATTGAAACCCTAACTACAAAGAGAGATGGAAAGTTACGAATAGAGTAGAAAGAGGGGTGTTGCACAACGAGAGTCGTTGGAATAATGGCATGTATAATGGCAGTTTTTGGGTCGTGATCAGTATCTGTGAAGTTATTTCTTCATCATGTTTAATGTGGCTGATTTAAAGTGGCTTGTAGAGCAGCCCAAGGCAGGAGGAGCATTGATAGGGTTGTCAGTCTCATCTTCTGTGCAACAAGTTTTTATGAAATTGATCCATCATCCTTCTATGGAGAATGATTGGGAACTGAAGCTTCTACCTATTGTTGCTAAACCAACTCCAGGATTGCTTCCTAGGATTCCCTTTTTAGAAACCATATGTCAGCTTTCCCTCTTCCACACTAAATATACACTTCTTAGGGTTCAAGTAGCATTCAATGAAGGTTTTAGAATGTAAATTCATCAAAAATGGATCATGGAGACCAAAACGAATTTAAAAAACCTTAAATTGCTTGAATGAAGAAAGATTTGCTTCAATGAGAAACAATTTTGGGCTCATTACTCACTGATTTTGGATGCATTGGCTCCTCTTAGTGTTGTCGAGAAATATAAGTGTTTCTGAGTCTCCCCTAGTCGATTGCGGGTCCAACTCCTCTCTTATGCTACTTGCTCGATAGGTTCCTATCTCAATATCATCTCCTCCCTCCGACCATGTTACTCTGCTCACAAGCTAAATGGAAGTGTAGCTCAGTCTCAGCCCCTCCCTCCGACTAGGTTGCTCTGCTATCAAGTTGAACGTAAGTCAAGTGTAGGAGGGTTCAAGATGAAATGTAGCTCAATCTCACCTCCTCCCTCTGATTAGGTTGCTCTGCTCATAGATAGATTGCTCTGCTCAGGATTTGAATGGAAGTCAAGCGCAAGAGGTTCAAGATGAAATGTAGCTCAATCTAAGCTTCTCCCTGCGACTAGGTTGCTCTGATAACGGCTAGGTTTCTATGCTCATGGGTTGAACTGAAGTCAAGTGCCAGAGGGAGAAAGATGAAATGTATTCATTCTTTGGCGCGGGAGGACCAAAGGTAAGTTTTTTTTTACATTTTTGTATGTATTATTTTTTTATTTGTAAATGTATTATTCAGCTCCTCCCTTTTTATGTATTATTATTTGTCATTAAATCTACATATGGTAGTTGGGGATATCCACTTCCTCGCCACATAATTTTAATATTCTAAAATTCATATCTCAAGCTAAACACTCATGTATGACTATGAGAAATCCATGGTTCATGGGGCCAGAAAATTGCATTAATGAACACTAAATACCTCATCTCACTTTAATTATAAACCTAGAGTTCCTACAAACATATGATGTGGTGTACACTATATATGCAACTTAATAGGGCTAATTTGAATTAATTTCTTGAAAAGGAAGTCATTACCCTGACTCTTCACAGAAAAAAGCTCATGATCTTCACTCTAACTCCCTTATCAACGTACAAGGGTAGACACAGGTATTAGGACCATTGTTCTTAGATTGAAGTGCTGGGTTAATACATTGATAAAACTAGGACCCTAAGGCTCCCATTAGATCATTCATTTCTTACAACCTTGAGTAACATGTAAATTTTGGCGAGAAAATATTTTATGTAAATATAGGGGATTTTTTAAAGTAAAAAGGGCCGATTATCAAATTTATTTTTTGAAAAAAAGGCCAAAAATAGTCCATTAGGAAAATTTCACCCCTAAAAATACCCTACTGACAATTCCAATGATTAGACCATTTATTTAATAAATGCTTCATTTGATTTTTCCATGACATGCAACTTGCTTGCCAGAGCACTTCAAGGACATCGGCCCCAAACTTTCTCCAATGCTAAAGGTGAAAAAGTATCAAACAACGTAGTTGAATAAAGATTTGTTAGATATTGCACTTATATCTAGCTATGATGTAGCCTACCACAAAGGCCATTGTCTAGCTAGGTTTGCATTTACAATTTCAAATGAATCCTGAGATAGACCTTTCCTCTTAACCACTCGATCAACTTCACCCAATTGACTGTATCATCTCAATATCTAAATTAAATATAATTAATAATCATAAATTAAATGTCAAAATTATTTCTTAAAAAAATACTTACAAATTTAAACCTAAAATATCATAATCCACTGGTAGATTAATTTATTCATTTTTGGAAATAAATTTGCTCTCAAGTTTTGTACTATATCTACACAACTCACAAATGGTGTTAATACTCTTAAAATTATAATTTTAGAATCCCAAATTAATACTTCTATATTGGCATTTAATCGTCCCATTGGCAATTTAATCTTACCCACCATTTGATAAAAAAATAAAAAATAAAAATAAAAGGAAATAGTTGAAAGGCTTACCCACAATTCCAACTGTGTTCATGAATCACTAGTAAAGAGAAACTATGACATACCTTTGTCATGGTTTAGAGTTGCGCACACCAATATCAACATGTCAAACTGGTGAAAGACGCATAATAAACTACACAAATACAATTTAACAATATAAAAAGAAACTCCTAGCGGAGAAACCAATGATAGTGTTTAAAAAATAATCACCAATATTTTGTTCCTTGCAATTCGAGGTTATTTCCCCTTGGTTTTATATTTGTAGAGTATAATGATGAGGTAGTATTTTTAGAGTATCCTTAAGATACTTCATTTACACATTTAATTATTCTTTTGTTTGACCATGTTTTATATATTCAAAAAACTCAAGCTCAAAGCAACAAGCTAACTTTGATATTATGTTGCTATAAGTCATGACTAGATGTAATCCTTAGCCATATTAAGAAGGTCGTGTTATGTAAAGGTGAGAATATGTTAAGGGATATGAATACAAATTTTTAATTTAGAATCATACTTGGAAATGTATACCTCTTCCACCAAAGAAAAATGTTTTAGGATGTAAATGAATGTATAAAAACAAGTTTCAATCAATTAGTAAGATTGAGAAGCACACAGATTTCTTTGTCACATGGATAATTTGTTAGAAAGAAGGTATTATCACTATATTAAAATATTTATTCCTATTATTAATATAGATCATATTGATATATTGATATTTGATCTTGTACTTACACAATTAATATAGATAATATTTATATTGAACTTGTACTTGCACTTGCTATGATTTAGTTATAATTAGGAAAACAAAATATGGATGTAAAGTTTCAATTTTTCAAAACTTTTAGGTTTTGTTTATATAACAATTTTAAATTTATTTATAAATTGAATAACTAGTCTATTTATGGAATGACTATGGATCAACTCATTGGTTACCAATACTTACCTTGAGAATATTAATAAGTTATTTATACTTAATGGTTAATTTATTTTCATTCATTTCTAAATTTATATGTAATACATGTCAATAGTAAAATTGACATGCATATCTTATACGTGGACTGATTGATTTTTACTAAGGTAGCAATGACATGATCCATGACATGAAGAAAACAATTTATGAGCAATGCAGGTCTTATATGTGGACAACTTGATTTTTACTAGGGTAGTAATGAGATATCCATGACATGAAGAAAATAAGTTATGAGCAAGTTTGGAACAATGGACTTAGGCCTTTTGCATCAATATTCACATTTTGTAAGTTCAAGATTAAATTGTGCTTTGAATTGATTTTGATCAGAAACAATATTGGTCATGATGTTGATGGATATTCCTCTTCTTTGCACATTAATTAATCTATAGGTATGGTTTTTGATGCTCCAATGGTTAGTTTTAGTCATGTTTGAGTCTGGAAAACCCTCCCACAATGTAAATCCATGCATCTAGTCTAACCATGCCAAATTTAAGTACAAGCCAGTACATATTTAAAAAATTTCAACGTTGGCCCCATGTAGCACATTAATTAATCTATAGGTATGGTTTTTGATGCTCCAATGGCTAGTGTCAGTCATGTTTGAGTCTAGAAACCCTCCCACAACGTCAATGCATGCGTCTAGTCTAACCATGCCAAATTTTAGTACAAGCCAACACATATTTAAAAAATTCAACGTTGGCCCCATGTTGTCGAGTCTAAGATAATGATGATGATGATGATGATGAGGATCATGATGAAGAGGATGATGATGATGATGATGAAGATGATGATGATGTTGATGATGGTGGTGGTGATGGCAACGACAATGTCAATGATGATGATGATGATGATGATGACGATGACGATGACGATGATGATGATGACGATGACGATGACGATGATGATGATGATGCTGGATCCGACGACCACACCATACCGCCGACGACAAGAGGTGTCGGATATCAGACTTATGACTTCAAAATAATCCGATGACGACAACGTCCATGATGATGATGATGATGATGATGATGATGACGATCATGATGATGATGATGATAATGACGATGATGATGATGAGGAGGATGATGAAGATGATGATGATGTTTGAGCCTGGAAACCCTCCCACACCATCAATGCATGCATCTAGTTTAATAATGCCAAATTTTAGTCCAAGCCAACACATATTTAAAAAATTTCAACGTTAATGGCTCCACGTAGCACATTAATTAATCTATAGGTATGATTTTTTATGCTCCAATGGTTAGTGTCAGTCATGTTTGATTCTGCAAACCCTCCCACACTATCAATGCATGTGTCTAGTCTATCCATGCCAAATTTCAGTCCAAGCCAGCACATATTTATAAATTTTCAACGTTGGCCCCATGTGGCACATTAATTAATCTATAGGTATGGTTTTTGATGCTCCAATGGTTAGTGTCAGTCATGTTTGAGTCCGGAAACCTTCCCACAATGTCAATGCATGCGTCTAGTCTAACCATATCAAATTTCAATACAAGACAACACGTATTTAAAAAAATTCAACTTTGGCCCCATGAAAAAACATTTGATGGGAAACAAATTGGAAACAACTTGGGAAAATAGATCATCATGATGGTAGAAATAATGATGATGATGATGATGATTATGATGATGAGGATGACGACGATGATGATGATGATGAATATGAAGATGATGATGATGAATCTGATGACCTCGCCATACCACCGACGGTAAGAGGCGTCGGATATCAGACTTCTGACTTCAAAAGAATCCGACGAGCTCGCTAAACCACCAACGACAAATGCCATTGGTCTTTCTAGGTAGCTGCATCAGATATCATACAACGATGATGATCATGATGAATATGATGGTCATGATCAAGCACGCCATTTGGGTTAGCATGATAATTGTGCATTTCCTTACTAAGCTTCTCTCTGTTTCGAGAATAATTTAATATTCTCTACTAAACAGGGCCAACCACGTGAAGGTGGAAGCTCTTATGGCCCATCCCTCCCCTCACATCACTCTCAATTCTCCATAACCTGACAAAAATATCTATGTACAAAAAATTAAATGTGTTTTTTGTCATACTCTATAACAAGCAATGTTTCTAATTATAACATACAGGAAAATGGAAACTCACTAAGAAACAGTTAATTTATTATATGTACCGGCAAAAAATTCAATATTTCTATCGCAATATTAAATCAAGATATATAGAGTAGATATATTACTGCATACCTCGTACACTTCAATGGACTTCATCATATTCTTCATCCGAGTCATCATCTATATCATCCGATGATCCAGATTTAACATTGTAAGGATTAGCCATATCATCATCGTCATCGATTTCAATTATGATCATCATGTCATCGTCGATATCATCTTCTTGGACAATGTCTGATGCATCATCTGATTCAACTAATTCTTCGACATCTTCTTCTAGAACATGATCATCTAACTCATGTTTATCATGATCATGTTCAACGACGTCTTCTTCTTTAAGAACGTCTTCATTACCTTCATATACGTTATACTTTATCGGCCTTCCCCTTGGGTCGTGTCTCACAACAAATGAACAACCCGCTCTACCTAGAACCTCATAGTAAAATACATGTTCACATTGGGTTGGAAGAACATAGGGCTCCATTCCTGGCTCAAACAACCTTGTATTTACCATGGTAAATCCATTATCATGTTCAATAATTGTTTTATCGGGATCACGTTGATTCAATCGACACCTGTACCATTTGACAACGAATAGAAATACGTTGAAGGAGTTAAAGTCACAATAAAGAATGTATTCCAGATACACATAGTATCGATTTTCAGAGAGAATTGGATGTCTGTCACTTCTAGAGGAAACATTGGTCACCTCAAAGACTGCAGATATCCCACAATCTGATGTTTTCTTCATTTCATCCAACTTTTTGATGCGATATCTACAACCATTGCACCACATAGCCTTATGGTGTTTTACCTACAACAAGCCATACAAGAAAATATTACACAATGATCCAATATTTATGATTAACTAGTGCATGTTTATAATGCCATACAGGGAAAAAAATCAGCGTGAACAACAATAATATGTTTGCAAAAAAAAAAAATAGTGTGGTTGATTAATATGCTTACCTTCTTATCTTTTAAACCATATGCTAAATCGATTTCCCTTTGTGTTAGACTGGTATCTCCATTGCGGTGTGCAACTTTAACCAATGAAGCCACACCTTCCCATGATATTCCATGACCAGATTGTTCACATCGTTCAATCCATACCTTCATCCAGTCAAGATTGTTTGCGATGTATAAATGAATTGCATCCCACTATTGACCAACTGTTTGAAATTAAAATTGAATACAAATGTATAGTCACTTAACAAAGTATATTACACTAGTCTAAATTTATGCAAAATATTGAATATAAAAATAGAATATGTATGATATATATACATAAAAATCAACAGTCAAATGTGTTATATTACCTTTCACCTTCCTCGATCTACCTTTCCCCTTCGTGTACTCCCCTTCGAAATATTTATTGGAGTTCAAATCACAAATGCGATGTAAATTGAGCTTTGACGCTAATATAGGAAGATATTCACTAATATACAACATGTTTTGGTATACCATATATCCCTCCATCATAGAACCCTCAGCATGTGCTTGTTGTCTGACCAAACCCTTCATAAATTTCAAGTGCCTCTCAACCATCTACATGGACCTTGAGTGCGCAGGTCCACACAATTCAATCTCCTCAACTTGGTATACGAGGTAGTGTTCCCGTGCATTGAAAAATGTCGAAGGTAGATGCTTCTGCATTTCACACATGAGATGAGGAATTTCTCTCCTCCAATACTTTATATCTTCTTTATGGAATTCTTTAGATGACAACCATCTACAAGAGACATGACAACCTAATCAAGAGATTTAAGAAAAAAAAACATTATATTACATAACATGAATTAGAGAACAAAAATCAAATATAAGTTCTACGATGAATTAAACAAACATTAAGCGCATGCAAAAAATCGCTACTTACCTCATGCATTTCCCGAGATTATATATTACTTGTTTGACATTGTTGTCGAAGTTGTCCGGGAGAGAGAGAGGTAGAACATACTGTAACAATATACAAATCCTTTCATTTTTTAAACAAAGAGTAGACAAACAAAAATACCAACCATATTCACTGAAATAGAAAAAAAAATTAAATGCATACCATAATAATTACCTTCATGAAGACATGCCAATCGTGCATTTTCACCTCCGCAAAATCACCTTTCTTTATTATGATATTCTCCATGTTCGCACAAAATCCGGTGGGAAATTTAAATTTTCACATGACTTCTTTTACAACATTACTTTGCTGGTCCGTTAACATCCATGCACTAGTACAAAACGAGAGATAAGTGACTAGGAGACTAAAAAAGTTAGTCACCATAGCTTTTTCAAGGGATAAACGACTAAAATTGATTAATTTTAAGTGATCCAACTAAAAACGACTAAGAAAAATGACTAATTTAGTCACAGGATAAAATATACGACTAGATAACAAGTGACTAAAATAAAAAATGACTAATTAGTCACAGGAATACAAATATGACTATATAACAATGACTAAGAATATGAATTAGTCACTTATGTTAGTCATTTTTAGTTGTGTCACCCTTGCAATGGAAAATTACAATTTTGACAAAGAATTTGTACAATTTACTAAATTTTAATACTGCATATGTTAATGGGGTCTTTGAATCCATCTATAGTGTTAAAATTTACTAAACTGTAACTTTTTATATGGATTTAGAGACCCATGTGATGTTAATGGTGTCACTCAACAATGGAAAATCCCAGTTTTGACAATGAATTGTTATGATTTAATACTAAATTTTAACAATCTATATGGATTCAATGGTCTCTAGATTTGCTTGAACCATGCTAGTGTTAATTCTCAACATCGATGATTTTGAAGTGTCGAAAAATAATGATTCCAACAGTACTGCACCTATCAAATTTTGTCATCCATTAACCATTCTGATCATCTCACTTGCATCATCATGCAGTTAGCTAGTTTGAAGCACATTTCATGTGCATATCTCATTTCATCATTTTCACAGCTTCCATATATTAATGGGACCCTTCGATAGACTTACAACTAGTTTGCATCTCATGTACTGTGGTCATGTTGTGGTTAGGTCAAGTTTGGGTTTTGGTAGTTTCTTGTCAATCATTATATTGTCATGCCACGAAGTGATCACGAGTGTCTACATAATTGTATTCACCTAGCTAGTCACACTGGTCATGTCCATTTTTTGTTTGACGAAAATCATTATCGTTTGATCCTCTCGGCACTCAGTTGAAATTTCAGCATTTCGTGTCATGACAATTAAGTTTTGTCATTTTCGCATCCTTCATTAATTCATAGGATGTGTCCATGATTCAGTGTTCTCTAATTATGTCTATGCTTGGAATTAAGTTGAAAAATATTCCACCCCTAAGTCTAGTTACATAAAAAAACCAATATCCCATATTTTATAATAAAAATATTAGTGCTTCCCCCTTTTATTAATTATAATTTCCCCAATCCTAGCTTTTAAACCCTTTTGTCTCTAAAATCCTCACCTCTTCCCATTTTCATTTACATAAAAAATAGTAAATCACCTTTAATTAATCCCAAACCCCTTCATCTTATGACCCAGCGTCCAAAAGCCTCCTCCCTCGAGATCCTTTTGTCGACTTATCCTAATTAGTTTCCTAATATTCTCGGCCATAATTAATTTTAAATAAAAAAATGACATTTCTTGACTAATCCCTAATCCCCTTTACAATGTACAATTTTTTTTTAATCTCCTTTGTAATATGTGTGTGTGTGACTGACATTTTTGGTAGAAAAAATAGCCATGAGGTGGCAATGACAAACATAAATACAAATCCTTTATAACTATTTATCATCTTTAATAAAGTTTCAAGTGTCCAAAAAAAATTCCATATTGGCATACAAAATAAGTAGAAAAGTCGTACAACCAAACATGTAGCAATATGGATCAAACCCAATGCAAGTGGTAAATAGCCATGAGGTGGCAATGATAAACATAAATACAAATCCTTTATAAGTATTTATCATCTTTAATAAAGTTTCAAGTGTCCAAAAACAAATTCCATATTGGCATACAAAATAAGTAGAAAAGTCGTACAACCAAACATGTAGCAATATGGATCAAACCCAATGCAAGTGGTAAATCACCTTTTATCATTTTTGGGTTGGTCACCACACCTCTCATTCTATAGCTCCATAGATGGGGCAACAAATTTCCAACCACCATTATGTAGCTTCTTCTCTACCTCTTAAATGACAAATTGAAGAGTCAATAATTTATCAAATTGACGAATTTTTATTAAGCTTGATAGTTCCGGAGGGAAATTTCTTTTCCCCAAAGCTTTTGAAAATAGCTTTGGGGGGTTTTGTGATTCAAAATATCTTAGGCTTCGTGGGTTTGGAAGATGCCTGTATCTCTGGTTTTGAAGCAACAGGAAGAATAATATTGAACTCTAAAGAATTTTTAATAACTTACCTCAGAAGGGCCATTGGTTCTGTTTTTCATTAAAGAAAGAATAGGTATAATCTTCCGTGGATAGGCTGGTTTTGTGACTTCGGTGGTCTGGTTCTGGGTATTTTTTGGAGCGACTTCCGTTTGAATTTTACTATCGGTGGAAAGAGGTGACTTCTGAATTGAGAAATCTAGCTTCATTATCCATCAGTTTCGTTATTGTTTTTTTGTTTGTTGAAAAGCAACATTGATAATTTTTTCCATAAAATAACAAATGTTTGTGCAGAAACCTGTGAATGTACAGGGCCGTGGTTAATTGGTTACTGCAAATGTCAAGGAGGGATTTGAAAGGTTTTTCGTTGGCCTAGGTGTTGTCTTTCTTTGAGGTAAGTGGTGTCCATGTTCACTTTTGGTATTTTATCAATGGCTGATTTGCAGTGAGAATTTCGTTCTTGTTTGTGGATTTAGATTAGCATTTTTTTCTATAAAGAAAAAAAAAGGGCGTCTTGTCCAATTATTTATTTATTGTGGCTAGTATGCCTCTGTATATGGATATTCTTAATGGATTATAGGAACAATGGGAACCCCTATATTTGTAGAGTGGCAAAAAATATAAACCCTAGCCGACATAAAATGATACAAGTCACGGACAATAAGGATAAATTCTTTCGAAAATTCAGCATTCAGAAGAATGGTTTCCTTAGATGGCTTCAGAGACCCTTGGCTAATACTTAGAATTTGGGTGTCCATGTCTTCTTTTGTCCTTGTATCGATAGGTTTTCTGCAGTAAGATTTAGCGTTTTTTTGGCTGGATTTAGATTACCATTTTCGCTGTCAAATATATCGGCTTCTGATCCAATTATTTTGTTGGTAGCATGTCTATGGACAGTTTTTTGGGGCCTTATTTAGTGCTTTTATTGATTAGTTCTGCTTTGAATTTCCACACTAGTTGGTAAGTTGTAATAGACAGTGTCCTGAATTGGGGTTTGGACTTTTCTCACATCTCTTATGTTTTCTTGGATCTTTTGTAGAAGTGTTATGTGTCATAGTCTATATATTTTGTTGCAGGCCGTAACTAAACTCAAATTATTTTGTCCATGGATTCAACAGAAATTATGTACGATGCTTTAATTCCCTATCGTTTTCCTTACATATTTACTATTTACTGTAGAGCCAGGCAATTTTTCCCACTCTTCCACTTAGATTTTCTAGAAGAGTAACTATATTGAAAGGTAGCAATGGGTATTTTCTTTCGTAGAAAATTCCTATGATATCAATTGCTTATATTGTATTTTTTCTGAAATAATGCTCTGTCCTAAATAGTTTCTTGATAAAAATCTTATTTATCAGTGAAAAACCTATAGGATGATAATGATGAATTTTAATATTTCTATGTACTTAAAATGTTTATGCGAATTCAATTATTTCCTTCACTCAGTTCATGCACAACGTATCTCCATATACTCAAATAAGGTTATATTTCTTTTTATGGTTATTTGTATCTAATCGATTAGTTTGTCCAACTTGTTTTGAGATGACCTATATATATCATTTCCTAGTTTCCTGCACAGAGTCTAGAGGTCTTAAGTTCACCTGTAGGTACTATCTGCACAAATTTATAATCAATCTGATATTCCCTTTAGGTATTCACAGGCTTACTCTATGGTTTGGTTAATGAAATTGCCATACATGTATCCATTAGCGATATAGTGCTTAACATAGGATCAAATTTCCGTTTCATTTAGGAACTAATAAAATGAGATTCCATACTTGAATAATAATTTCAAATACCAAGGTAATATCCGGAGTTGCAAGACAACAGATAATAAAATTTTATTTCAACAATTTCTCATTGTAAATATTCAGAAGTAAACTAGTGTTTGTGAATTAAGAAAATAAAACTTCAGAGAAAATAATAATAAATACTTAATAATCAAAATAAGAATCATATATGTTTAACTTCGTCATCAGGGAAAGAGTAACATTGGCACAAATGCACCAACCACCCAACCGTAGGATGATTCCTCAACAATGGCCACACACGAGTTGTCTGCAACTGCATGAGGAAATAAAAACTCTCCCCTGGGTATACTAACATTCTCTGCAGTGTTTTTTAGTATTCCAGTTTGCTACCCCAAATTTAGCCTCCCATCTTCTCTAGTGCTCTCGGCTTAATTCATTTCCAAACAGAACCCCTGTCCTAAAGGTGTCCCTTCCTTTTTAACCTTTTTCTCCATACCTTCCCCTGAACGGAAGGTAGTTAGGTTTCCCTTTGGGGTTCTTGAAATTAACTAAAAAATAGAATAATGAATTTATTGAGCTCATCAGGAAGCAATTCCGAGAGTAATTAAATATATTTATTTTTTCCTCATTCTCAACAGACATAATTCTCTCGGTGATATGTCCCATACCTTTCCAAAGATGAATTTATATTACTTCAAATCTAAATTACATAAGTCATCATTTTCTTTTAATATATATACAAAATTATTGTATGCTGAAATACTAGGGCATTTAATGTCTCATAGTCACATAAATAACTTAATTAGACATGATGTATCAATAAATAAAATACTAACTCTAGTCTAGGGGATATCGCAGGTAGTCGATTTACACTTGCGTGTCACACAACTTTCGCTGTCCATTGACACAATAGTCCTATCACTTACCAAGGTGACCTATGTCACCTAACAGTGGAACATAGTTGGATCCCTGAGGGTTAGCTAAAGTGGTTGATGTCTCTTAGGAAGGTCACATGTTTGACTCTCTTGATCCATTTGGGGTTAGGTGCTTGGAACTTAGGCATATGTGGTTTACCTTGGTTATCACCCATTGATGGCACTGAAGTCTTTGGGATTTCCCATGGAAAAATATATAGAGAATTTTTATTTCTAAAGATACCAAAACAGGTAATCATTACATCAAAAAATCCATGAAAACCAACAATTCAACCTTTCTCTCTTCGTGATTGAAAAGAGTGGGACATATGGAGAAAAGAGTAATGCCTTTCCCTTTCTCTTTTTTAGTATTGTCCATTCCTGCTCCTCTTTCTTGTGATTGGTTCTAGATGGATGCACTGCAGGTGGCTGATTTACATTGTCATTTTATATAGTATGATTACAACTTTCATGTTCCCAGTTTTGAGCGAACTGATGGTGCCGAGTTTTCTTTTACCTTTACTTGTTTTGTGATGGATTTTGGGATGCCTTCTGATTGCTCTAAATTAGGAGGGTCCCGATTTCCTCCTCCCAGCTCCAATAGATCTGAACCAGTTGGTTCCTCGGGAAGTAGTCATGAGACATATGGAGAAAAGGGTAATGCCTTTCCCTTTCTCTTTTTTAGTATTGTCCATTTCTGCTCCTCTTTCTTGTGATTGGTTCTGGATGGATGCACTGCAGGTGGCTGATTTACATTGTCATTTTCTATAGTATGATTACAACTTTTATGTTCCTAGTTTTGAGCGAACTGATGGTGCCGAGTTTTCTTTTACCTTTACTTGTTTTGTGATGGATTTTGGGATGCCTTCTGATTGCTCTAAATTAGGAGGGTCTCGAGTGCCTTCTCCCAACTCCAATAGATCTGAACCAGTTGGTTCCTCAGGAAGATCATTCTTGACTAGGGCTCCACCCAAATGTCATTGTCTTTTGAATCCATCCACTAGGAATACATTTTGTTAGTTTTTCATAACTTTAGCATTATAATATTTCAATTCTTAATCATTATTTTCATCCCACATTCATCATTGCATAATATCATCATTAGTTTGTAGTGGAAATAAAATCAAGGATCACTGAAAGATAACCATGCACAAGAGGCACAAATAGTTTCACCTGGGAAACCCAAATGAGAGAAAACCTAGCAAACTTTTCTCACAATAAATAATCAATCCAATACAAGAACAATACCAATCATGAAGATTGATCCTTAGCACAAGAATGTTCTCTTCTTCCACAAGAACCCCGAGAGAGAACATAGTAAGATAACCCCACAATTTGCTTCACTTGATCTTCACTTGTCCTCCTTGAGAAGTGCACACTCACTTGAGAGAGAGATGTGTGTTGTGTATGTTCAAAATGAAGTGTGGAAGCACTGTATTTATATTCTTCTTTTCACTAGAAGTTTCCACAATTAGGTCGTCTTGTACTTTTATTTAATCTTTTATTTTCTTCCAAGCTGACTTGTCATTTTGTCTTCTAGGTCCAATTTACCGCTTTCATTGGGGTAATTGTTCTCTTCATTGCTTTCCACTTTTTTTGGGACTTCTTAAGAATATGTTTCGATGCTACATTAACATCAACACATTTGAGGCTTTAAGGGTCATTTAGTTCTGTGAAATGACCATTCTCAAAGCATGTTCGAAATCAGAAAGCTACCTGCTTGAAATCTAATTGTTGAGTTCATCAATTTCCTTTGTTTTCTAAGATGAAGAGCCATCTGCATGATAACCTCAACACAAATCCTTGCATATGATATCTCGGAAAATTTATCATTCAAGGAGTGACAGATACGAATCTCCCATTAAAGTTCCCGAATCCCAATGGCTTCCAAATAGTTGGTATGTCTCTATTCTGGAAGGTTGGGAATCCATACCCATATGGTCATTGCTGATAGGGATTCCAAATGTGGATCAAATCTCAATCACCAAGGTCTCATAAACCGATCCACACTACCCAAAAATACTTAGGGTTTTCAATAGTACTGTTGCTAGTAGTCCTCTGACAGCTTAAAAAAGATGGTTGTTGAAACATTAAGGCTGCTGAATAAGTGTTAATAACTGTTTTAGGACTCTGTTGTTTTCTAGCCTTTGGATGTCCATACTTGCTTCTGCTATTGTTTTAATGGGTGCTTTGTAGTGAGAATTTAGTCCTTTGTAAATTTAGATTTATAGTTTCATTTTAAAAATATTGCACTTGTTCTTTGATTGGTTATTTTGTCACCAGCATCCCTCCAAATATGGATAGTCCTAATGAATTATAGGGACAACTAGAACTCTGTTGCAATAATGTGTAACAAAAATGCTCGGGATTTAGGGGATTTTGCTCCCTAGCAGTTCTTTGGTGCTTGGGAAAAAGAATTGCATTCAGAACAATAGTTTTCTTGGATAACTTCAGAGACTGTAACTGGCAGTTGGAATTTTGATCTCCATGTTGGTTTTTTCTGTTGTATTAATAAGTGCTCTGCAATAAGATTCTAATGCTTCCTTTTGTGAATTTTGATTACTGCCTTTGCTATTAAAAATATGTATTGGTGCTTTAATGACTTTGTTCCTAGTATGTCTATAGAGAGGCCTTTGGGGACTTACTTTCCTAGGAGTTCTTGTTTGTGCTCAGAATTTTTTATTATATTCCTTAAGTGCTTTCATTAAATACTTTTTTTTTTCAGGTTCCTGGATATTCGCTCTGATTTATTTGTTCTCTTAGGCAATTGCTTCCATTACTCATTCTGTTTTTATGCTCAGAATATCAAATTATACTGTCTCTAGTGCATCCATTAGATAATTTTGCTTTGAAGTTGCCCAATACTTGCTCTGATGTCCTTGTTCTATTAGTCAAGTGTTCATTGGTCTTCTCCTGTAAATTTTAGTTTTATATTTTCCTGTAAAAAAATGGAGTTGCCGTTCAATAGATCAGAGATATCATTTGTACAACTATAACTGTCTCGATAGCTTAGGGTGAGTATAAATTTTAGTTTTATATTTTCCTATAAAAAAAATGGAGTTGTCATTCAATAGATTCGAGATATCATTTGTACAACTATAACTAGTCTTGATAGCTTAGGGTGAGTATATACTTGCTACGGTAGTGTCTCTTGCTAAAAATTTTAGGGTTTAAAAAACCTTTGCTGCTTGAAGCTCTTCGTTTCGTTCAAAAAAGTGTCATTTGAAAAAATATTTGTTGCTAGTGTTGATAACTTAGGGCAAGGAAATACTTGCTACGATAGTGTCTCGTGCTAAAATTATTAGGGTTTTAGAAACTTTTGCTGCTGGAAGCTCTTAGTTGCCTACAACAAGTATCATTTGAAAAAATATTTGTGTTCAGTGAGCACAAAAGAAAGTGTTCTTATTTATCATAAGTAAGTGGCAAAGTGATTTTGTGGGGATATACCTCTGGCAAGAGGATGGATACCCAAGTAGTGGGAAATGGGTTGGAGATACAAATAGCTGTGAAGGGAAATCTATGGCTCAAACTAGCAGTGAATGTGGAAGGAGAGATATATTCTTAAGGGCAGATGTAATCATCCTAAACCCCAACCCAGCCGTCGATCTATAGTTGGGTTTGCTCATATGATTCATGAAGGGGCAGAAAGCACTGAAGGATCAAGTGCTATTATCAAAGTTGAAGGTGGGAGTCCATGGAGAAACACAAAACTTGGGCTCCTGAAAGATAAAGATGCTACAAATTGCTCATTATGCATGGAAGAATGAACTTCAAGAGGATGGATACCCAAGTAGTGGGCAATGGGTTGGAGATACCAACAGCTGTGAAGGGAAATCTATGGCTCCAACCAGTAGTGAATGTGGAAGGAGAGATATATTCTTAAGGGCAGATGTAATCATCCTAAACCCCAACCTAGCCATCGATCTATAGTTGGGTTTGCTCATATGATTCATGAAGGGGCAGAAAGCATTGAAGGATCAAGTGCTATTATCAAAGTCGAAGGTGGGAGTCCATGGAGAAACACAGAACTTGGGATCCTGAAAGATAAATATGCTACAAATTGCTCATTATGCATGGAAGAATGAACTTCTGGAGAGGTCCTCATCAGCCTCTGTTGTAACTGATCTTTCAGATCCATCATCAACAGCCCAAGTTCAAAGCTCTAGTCGTTTAGATTCACTATGTACTCCAGAGCCTTCATCAACTCTAGCTAGTGATGATGATATGGAAGATGGAGGTACAAATGATAGCAAATCAATGGGAGATGATGGTGATGAAAATGAATCTGATTCAAAACACAGGTACTTTTAACTTTTGTATAAAATTTAGTTTTGAAAATATTTCACTACGCTTTTCGAAGTGGAATCTGTCATTGTGGCTATGATGAATTCTTGTTAAAAATGGTGGGAAGAGGGAAAGTAGTACAATAGACATTGTTGCGGCATCTAGAGCTATTCGTGAGCCACGTGTAATGGTACAAACAACCAGTGAAATTGACATCCTTGATGATGGATACCGTTGGCGCAAGTATGGGCAGAAGGTGGTGAAAGGAAATCCAAATCGAAGGTATAAGTGTATGCATTTTTTAATCTGTTGGAAACATTTTCCTTCTACTCGCTCTTTTGGATACATTTTCTTTGTATTACATAATTTCCTTGCATTTTGTTTACTTCTATTAAGTGCATGTCAAGCATGAATCTTTATAATGATAAAAAAGGACATGATAGAATTTTAACTTGCAAGTAAAATATCTGCATTTCAATGTTGTGCTTTTGGTGACATATTGACAGACCATTGGTCTTGTCAAGGCACTTCAAAATGCATTAGTGAAGGAGGATCAAACATAAAGGACCAAACTTGTGAAGGTAGTGGCAAGTTGTCTCTACCGCAGAAGCTTTAAGTTTGTAAAGTTGTTTGGACTTCTCATGTCACACTTTTGGTATGGTTCTGGCTAATTTTAAACTCCCTTTGACTTTATAGTGGTAAAGTTCTAAAATTATGTACAAACTCAAAACCATTTTACAGTCTTTTACAGAGGAATTTGTAAAGTTCCAACTCTTGGCCTTAACTTTTAAGAACAAATTTATCCGACAACTTTAGGTGGACTTAATTGAAACCATCTAAATATGCCCTGTAGAAACAAATACACATCTACAATGAAATTATAATCATATGCTTGCTTATTTACACTAGTACTTACAATATCCCATCCCTCATAAATTATGTTCATGGGGTTCAAGCCATGGAAAACCAAGGAAATAAAAAAAACTCTCTTTCTGTTTTACATTGGATACTTGGACTTGCCATGGAAACCTACACAAAAGGCTACACAATGTTATACCTTTTAGAATCTCTGCTGGTTTAAGATGCGAGGGATTGTTTTCTGATGCCACTTTATAAGATCTATATGTTTTACTCTTTAATCTAGTTAGATATATTTGTTCACAAAATACCTGGAAATTTGCATTCAATCATAAAGAGAAACTATTAATCTATGTAAGTGGCCAGTAAAAACCAAGATGGCTACATCCTCTGTTGGGTTTGGATATTATTGGCTACATATTAGGAGAATTGATGCCCTTGTGCATGACTAATCATTTACAAGATAACAAAGACTTTACTCAAAGTATGGAATATAGCTTTCGTCCTGTAGAATTTCGAGTAACTGAGAAAATCCCTGTATCATAAAGTTTGTAGCCTTTGGCCTCAGCTAGGAGTCTCAATCTTAAAACCACAAATACAAGCTGCAATTAGCCTTTATCAAAGCAAAATAAACAAAGACGATACAAAAAAAAGAAAAGTAATGCAAATATTAGAAGCCATCCATGGCATTGGTCCTCGGTTATGGAATTTAAGGATTCACCTTTTGATTTCTTCTTGCCAGTAATTGCAGAAAGAAAAGTCGCAGACTACTATATAGTCAAAATAATCTTGAAATCAACTAGATTAAAATCTCAATGAGAAGGGCCTGGACTTGGATCAATCTCCTAGCCTTTGTTAAAAGATTCAAAGTTCCTAGTTTGAGTAATGTGTCTAGGATATACATAGTGTGACAGTGTATGAAAAAAATTTCACTACCCACAGTATCTACTATAAATGCAATGTTTATCATTAGATATTCTAAATTGGTTAGCCCACCTACTGAGTGGATTGGTGGGGGATGCATAGGATTATATTTTAGAATTTAACAATTAAAGTCCACTTCCCCATACAATTGTGTTTTACTTAACTCTAAAGGTTGTTATTTTGGACCTAGAGTTCAAGTCATAAGAGATTTTGTTGTTTTGCATGAGCTTGCATCTTGTAGAGACTTTAAGAACTATCTATTGGTATTTTTCCCTTTCCTTCTCATAAATTTTGAATTATTGGCCCACTTGGATTATTGTATTGATCATTAAACTTCATGGGTAGTTGTAGGTCTCTCACTTCTCACTATTATTACATTATTGGCCTAGGCACTAAGCCATTGACCATTTCATGGAAAATCACCTCACATGTCTTGAATATATTGCAACATTTGGGAAAACATGTAGGTTTTGGAGCTGTGTGCATAATAGGAGAAACAACTCTTAGAGGTGGTATTCATTTTTTGATGCCAAAGTAAAATGTGGATCATAAGGGGTGAGTCTGGAGATTGGGAATGCAAATATACTACCTTACAGTAGCAACCTTTTCAAATATGAATAATTTTGAGCACATATGGGACTATCTTGTCCTAAAGCAAAAGACATCCTATGTATTATGTATACAGGAGCATAAAATTGGAAATTTCATTGACCATAGAGAGTTAATGGACATTATAACCAGAAAAATACTAGGCCGGTTCTAGGAGATGGCAATATTGAAGTTGTTCGGAAGACAAAAGATTTAAAGGTGTGATTTTGCTCACTTTGTCAGTGACAAATGAAGTCCTAGCTCACTTGGAAAATGGATCCAGTGTGTTACTCCTATTGTTGTATGAGGATATGTCCACATTTGAAGACCCTTCCCAGGAAAGCTTGGTTGGATTACATTGATTCCATAGACATTTGTTCATATGCAAATGCGTGTTCATTATGAACTATCATCATTTGGCATTTTCATCACATTGGTTAGAGAATTACAGGTTGATATTAATTGAGCATTTGATGGAATAAGGGTATGTCATTTGTGAACACTTTCATAGAGTTGCTTCTCTTATGATAGCTTATGTTGACCACCTTAGTGGGTGCTGAGGCATTGTAATGGAAGTTGTATGCTTGCACATTTTCCCCATCTTCAATGATTTCCACTAGTGCCTATAGATTGGATCACACCACTATTGCTTGATGCCATTTAGAGTGTCTTGATGAGATGCGGCATGATTCTCACATTTATGGATTATTATCATGTTGTATTGCTTATTAGGTGTCACACTCCACATTTGAAATTGTTTCCATGCTATTCAGGTGATCTTCACCCTGGTTTTTCCTAGGATTCTCAAGATAAGAAGAGCTTGGACGTTGCAGAAAACTTGTTTTTTGGAAATCTTGATCCTATAAACTTATTAGCTAATTAAATGCTTCTCAAATGTTTGGATAAGAAGATATTTCTTGGAACCTAATGGATGTTATCCAACCTGGCCTTTGTATTTGTAGGATGTAGATGAAAAGCTACTAATTTGTACATGAAAAAATATTTACACCATACTTCTATAGAATCGAATTCTCATACGATTAGTACTGCAGTTACCTGCACATAGGCTAATACCATATAGACACTATGTTAAGCTAGTAAATTCCAGCTAATGACATGAATTGAAGATGGTAATCCTTTTTTAAACTATCATAGGAAAAGGCATCCAGAAGACTTGTTTTTAACATATTGTAGATCTAGAAACTTTCGTATAAGATCAAAAGTTGCAAAATGTGTCTTCCTTGAAAGCTTTAGAACCACTGAAACTCCATGTCCAAGTGCACAGTATTACTTTTAGCCTCCATAAAAGTCAGGAATGTCAATTTTATTTAGTATCATTTCTATTTGGGGCTAACATTATCTATATTACGATATGCATAAAACAATGAACTTGAAAGCACCTAATGGTGCTATTCACCATGAAATGGACATGGATAATGTAGATCAATAGCATTTTCAAATGAACTTGGAGTAAAATGGTGCACATCAGCATCTATCATCTTAAGGTAATATTCTGAATTATTAAGCATATGCCTTGAATAGTATGTATTTTTTTTTCTCTGTCACATATCATATGTTTTATTTTCAAGAATCAATACATTGTACTCAATAATTGTAACACTTGGAATTTGTGGAGAGGTTTCTTTCTTGTATTTTTTTTAATCATTGGTTAATGACTATTGATAATGTAGAGGTTTCCCCTATTGTTTGAGGTTGAATCTCCTTTGTCCGTGCAACATCCCCCCTTTAAAAAAGTAGGAAAAATATGTTACCTTGGCCATTGGTGTGAATCTCTTGCCCAGATTCACCAATTCACCTCTTTCCCTTCTAGCTTCCATGCCATCACTTTGATTTGGCCTTGGTCATCCATTATTAATCTCCTCCATCATCCATAGTGCTCAACCATTCACAATCCCACAAGAGAAAGATGCAAAGTAGACATCCATACCACTTCTAATGAGGATAAAACGACAATAATGAATATATTGGTTTCCAATATTGCTAGATAACTTTGAAGTTGCAAGAACTGCTTGTTTCTTTAGCAGGTCACACATCTTAGGTTATTGAGATCACTTATTAATTTCAATCATAATTTCTTAATTTCAATTGTAGGTTGTTGAGATCATTTATGAATTTTGATCATAATTTCTTAATACAGTTTTCAACCATTGATTGCAACAAATTTCTTTATATGTTGGTTCAATTATAGTTTCTTGCTTATATTATCAACCATCAAGAGCTATGCAATTGTTTAAGCACTGGTAACCATCTATCTTTTGACAAATATGTTTTGGATTTTCTATTTTGATGTAATTTAAATGATTAGGATATCCATTGTTTTATGTTTCAGCTATTAACAACTCATTTCTTTTGGAGTGGTAGGTTAACCATGGAAGATTGAGAGAATATGAAGTAAGAAGATACTTCCTAATATCTGAAACCTCTCTTACTATTTGATTCACAAAGAAAGCATGAAAAATTCAAGTTTTGTATTAATGCTTTGGTTTCCAAAGCAAAAAAGGTTCCAGAGGAAGGTTGGAATCTGGACAATGCAGAATGGAACTCCTTGGCCCAGAAATAATGTGCAGGACCATCCAGGAATGATTCAGGTATGTACTTGTTTTTTTTTCCATGGAAATTTTGAGAGATTTATTTTACCCTTATTGCAAACTTTGGGAGGTCCTAGTATATACCCTAAATAGATAAAAAGCCACCTCAAGTACATGGTTCTTCACTTATGTATGAGGATCAAAGGCTTTAAATTTATCAATCCAACAAGCATTGGAAATCGATAATGTCATAATCTATAATATGTGCCAAAAAATTCTAGTTTCAAGGATCCACCTAGAGCTAGGCCCTTTGCAAGCCAATCTTCACAAACATGAAGCAGAGTAATGGGGACAACTCTTATTGCTAGTCCATGAAGATATCCCTTGCATACATCAACATTTGAATTCATTATATAAACCTGTAAGCATTTACCATCAGTATATAGTAACTCCTATGAATTTTGTCCTGCAGATGTGCCCAGAACAGTGCAAGTGTAAAATTTGGTCACAACAATTATTTCAAGCATACAATACTTACCACACTTCTAGTTGTTTCACAGTGACCTAAAACATTTATGTTGAAAAACTACATTGCACTGGAATCTATATGCGATAATATTGTACATTTTACTTCTATATGTCCTTTCAGTGTGATTTTGGATTGAAAGCACTGCATACTGTTGTGTATAGTTGCTAATTTAATAATCTAAATATGTGCAGCCGGAAGGGACAGCTATATCCAATCATGTGATACAGTATGCACTCACAGCAGTTTGTGGCATCTTCACTCTTTTGTGGTTAAAATTTATTTGTTGTCTTGCATAAAGAAAGTAGTTTCACTTGCTAAAGTTGATGCCGTACTTTATGATGGGTATACTTATTTTCCTTTTGCACAATGTTGCAGGTTTCTAGAGAGAGCATTAAACTTTACACTGCAATTAATGATGCCACCATCAACCTTGTTGACAAGGTAGGAAATGTTATGGTTTAAATGTTTAATTAGCATCGCATCTCAATTATAATTGATCTATAGCTCTGATAACTGCAACTGTCTACCTGAAGGTCTTTGAAATGCAATGCCATGATGCTATTAAGGCACTTGATATCTATAGGCGAGCTGGTAAACAGGTATGGTTGGAAATTTCCTGTTCCGAAAGTGTTATAATTGATGTCTTTAGTTTCAAACCATGTCAAAACAGTCCCATATACCTCCTACTATTTTGTTCTCTAGGATGATTGTGATCCAACATTACTATTTTTTTAAAAGCATTTGCTTCGGTGTCTTTCCATCTGAACATATTTGAAGTGTTTAATTTTATCATCATTACCTTCTCTCGTTGTATACACCTACCATTCCTATTCTTTTCCAGCATGTTTAATTTAAAGAAACAAATTTTCTAGCATCATTTCTGAAATGTGGAATGAATATCACTTTGTGTCACCCATGACGAATAAAATAACTTTATTGCAATTATTTGTTCCGCTGGCATGGTAGGCTGAAAAATGATCAGAGTTCTACGAAGTTTGCAAAGGTCTTGACCTTGGACGTGGATTTAAATTTCCTACACTTGAACAGGTACAGATAATTTGTGAACTTTGTCATCATGTTCAGTGCAACTTTTTAGTGTAATGGCATGTAGCTGGTCATTACAGATGTGCATGGTTCTGTGTGATACTTACTTTGGTTCTTGTGAATCAAATTACTGAATGAACAACCACCAGCATCATTCATTTCTACAATGGAAGAGTATGTTAAAGATGCCCCAAGATCATCATCCATCCATAGAGAGTTGGTATGAACATCTATCCTTAAGAGAGTATATAGTATTATAGTGTTTTGAGGATGCCCAAATTGCATTTTGTTTGTTATTTACAAAGTTCTAGTAGGTACAAATGAATAGCAGCAGACTTGCTACTGTACAAATGAAAGGGCAACCTGTTGTTCAAAAAAGTGGTTGTTGCTCATAAGACAATTCCTAGAATAATTTTTACTGCAACTGGTTTTGAAGAAGTGAAGTTGAAGATAATTGAATGTAAAGATCTCAGATAGGCAAACGTCTCTAGTTGTCGAGAGATCAACAATTGATAGACAATTAAAACAAACTTATTGCAAGTTGGATCTTGTATTCTTTTATGTCTGTGAAGGACAACAGCTTGCTTTTGTTCCTGATAATTTGTACAGCCATGGGTTATTGTACTCATGCGTAGTTTGTAAGATCATTCTTCTTTGAATTTTCATCATTGTCACAGTTGAACTGCTATATCTTAGAATTCTTTTAGTATTTGAAGCATTTTTCTTGAATATGTTTGACATTCATTTTGTTCCCATGCAAAATTTATTTGAATATCATCATTGTCAAGCAATAACAACTTCTTAAAGGGTGCTAGCTCAATGGTAGAGCACCTGCCTAATTATAGGCAGGAGATTGGTGGTTCGATTCCTCCGTACCCTATCATAAATCAGTGACTGAGAAAACGACTAAATTCGCATATATATGATTATTAGTAGCTAATTTCCAGTATCTTATAGCGTGACTAACGTTTAGTCGTATTTAGCTTAGTCATTAATATGTTATAATCTAGTAGTTTATTTAGTCGTATATTTGGTCATCAATTGTGACAGTCAATGACTAAATCAGTGAGTATCAATGACTAAATCAGTGAGTATCAATGACTAAATTAATGACTTAATCAGTGACTAAATCGGTGACTATCAATGACTAATAAGTCAACCAATTAATGACTAGTGAAATACGACTAGAGATAAGATAGTGGAAATCGGATACTACTAGTCACCGACTCAAAAATAGTCGTTTATAGTCGAATTTTAGTCATTTTTTTAGTCATTAATTTCTCATTTTGTACTAGTGATGTGTATTGGAGAAAACTCACTATGGCTTGGGAATACCACAACAGACAGATGACTACCATAAATCTACTCAATTCTCAAAACAATGCTATTATAAATGACAATGTTAAAATAATGGAGAAATGTAACCAACCTCGATCCAACGTTTAATGTAGATCCCCGTTGGAGCTTTCAATACGCGCACATCCAAGCACTTGTAATCTGCAAATTAGTCTTGACAACCAATATCTAACAAGTACATGTGATATATAAATGACATTAACATTATCAATAACAATGGTCCATAATATCATAAGCAAATGTAACCCAATATATAATAAATGACATTCACACCATGAATGGACGAGAATATGAGTATTTCTATTAATGAACAAGAAGAAGTACAAAGTGATACGACCTCTTGCCAGCAACCAATCTGACCAAGATCTAGATCAATCCACTTGTGCCTCCACCACTTCAATCCTCCATGAAAGGCAAACTCAAACTAGCAAGGAGTTTGGAAGGTGAACATAACTGGTTAACAACTACAAGGATCAATGAGTGCAGACTCAAGATAGGGAAAAAATCCACTAGAGTGCCTTTACTCTTCTCTTCTTTCTCCCATCCATAAGCCATATGTGCTCAATATATAGTCCTCTCAAAGGTAGGTGAAAGGACTCATCGAGACGTTACTTGGGCAGATGGAGAGCCAAAGGTCACCCAATGACCGCTTTTTGGGAGTAAAAAGTAATAAAATAGTGGTTTTTACCATTTTACTTGATACCCGCGGGCTATAGGGATGCAACTCGTGGGTACGCATGCTATAGTGATGCAACATGCGGGTAGGAACAAAAATAGGGTAGACTGGTATCACTGAAGGATGAAAATGGATCTGAGTCACTGAAATGGATCCTATAGGCCAAAGAATGCTGATGCTCACAGGGTGGAAGATTTCTGTGTAACAGATGCCCCCTAATGTGTGAGGTTAGAGACTGAAATGTGCTACGATGGCCGAAATACATTATAAAACTCAGAAGTGGAGTGATGGAGACACAAGCGGAAAGAACGGCTCACTCGTCATAGTACAATAGTATCTCTGAATACATGTCGGTATAGTACAAAAATTTGATATAATGGCCATGAATAGGCAGTACATAAGTAAATATATGTCACAAGTGATCATAGCCATGATCCCTCTTCAGTAAGATATGGTATTCTGCTGAAAAGAAGACAACTGGTGCAAAATTGGAGGTACAAACTGCTGAAATCTGAGAGGTGATATCTCAGATGTAAAGTCAAAGTCATATGTAGCATACTAAATGCCACAATCACCTGGGGTCTTCTACACAAGCCCTTCGACGGTGCAAGTCCCATCAAGTGAATAAAGGAGTTGGGGTCGAACCTGATGATGTTGATGTATATGTAACTTTGGAATGTATTTCATCTGTGTATTTTATATATATTTATTGTACGCTTATAAGAGATGTGTCATTCCTCTATAAGGAAGTGTCGTCATGTGGATTGACAAGTGTTGCAAGTGTGTGTACTTGCCGATGGGTTATTAGACCACCATGTGGGGTTGGCCCTGAATTATATATATTATAATGTGTATGTACCTAGCTAGACAAGTCGGCCCCATAAGGTCACTGGGCAAAAAGGTTAGTATAAATAGAGATCGGAGATCTCTATTTTATTCATTCGGAAAAGTAACTCACTCTCACTCAGAAAGTGGAGCACTAGTGAGGAGGAGGATCATCTGCTACTAGGAGACTATCTCAGTGTATTTTGGTTGTACTTTGGTTGAGCCATTTCTCTCTCTATCTTTGAGGAAGTTGTGGGGTTTTTCACCTTAGGGTTTTCCCCACGGAAACTCTGTCATGCTTATTGTGGTTGTCATGCATTGATATACTGTATATGTTATTCTCTCAGTAAAGATCCTAGAGTATTGTGAATTAATGCTCAAAATTTAACAGATGAGACATTGTCTGATTACCAGTCATTGATGTATACCGTTAACAGACGTGAGATGACCCACCAATAATGAAAATGGGCATCAAGGCACAGAGCATAATCATCAGAGTGTGAATAAATGGGTTGAAGTCGAACACTAGGATGAATCCATCGATCAGGGGACATTGATGTATTCCCAAAACTGTCGATGGCGAGAGAACCTGCCACTAATGACTGCAAGCCTCAAGGTACTCAACCGAACTCTAAGCCTCAAGTCTCGGAATAAATGAGTTGAAGTTGATGGAACGAGATTCGCTGGAAGGAGGGCATTAAGGCATCCCCCATCAAACAGCACGAGGTACCAGCAATGCTGAAAGATTTGGAAGATCTCAGGTGAAACGGACTGACTCAATAAGGATGGCATACATGCAATAGTCAAGATATCTGAGGAGTGGCTGACACTGGTTTCAGGACTTCCTTTGAACAAGAGCATGAGCAGATGGATAGACTCAGGCAACATAGACTTGACATAAATTGTGCAATGCAGGAGGCATTACAAAGGGCTCCATAATGACTGGAAGCTTAACCAATCGGTGGAGAAAACTGAGTAACAAGTATAGCTCCTAAGGCCCAATGATAGTCCTGACTCATAATGTACGGAGTGGAATGAATGCTCTGTTCAAAGGCGACACAACAGCTGCCAACAAGAAATAGTGACCATAATCCCGTCCGGCTTTTTGGAATATTTGATTTTTTTGTCTTTTTCATATTTGGGGAAAGCTTGAAAAATAATAAAATTGATTATAGTACAACAAGTGAGGGAACGAGTGTCAAATAGCTAGCAGACTAGTCCCAAGCAGTGGAACATACCTATGCTCAACGCAAGGAAGTGCGTGCAGGATGTGGACACTCGGGGGTGTGTTCCCTCAGGGTCAAAGGGTCATCAAATTGTGAAGGGAAAATATATAAGCTCTGCAGGGCTCGACAGGGAAAGTGCTCAGGCACCAGGCTAACAATTGAGTAAGCGGGAGTCGACACAAGGCTCAAGCGGCAAGCAGGATGATGCACTACAATCACAACATGATATAACTGAGGGGAGTCCTTAAGGGAGATGGCCAGCATAAGACAAAGTAAAGTATGAGTCTTCGTTGCAACGTCATGGCGTGACTACAAAGGAATCCCAATCCTGAGGACAAACAACGGCATGGGCACCAAAAGCATAATGGGGTTCTAACTAGGGTACCCATGTTCGGGAAAGCCCTGCCGCCACATGATGACACTTCTATAACAGTGTGAAGGTTCCGTGTTGGTCACGAAGCGGGGTCGCACCTAGGGTTTATGAAAAATGGTCAAAGGTCAAATGCATAATGCATGTGAAAATGGAATCTAACCTATATGCCAAGTGTGAAACGTACCTGCCGTAGGTGTGAAATGGATCAGAACAACTCTCGCCAAGGAAATCTGTTGAAAAAACACTACTCCAGGACACGATATTAGTTCATAACAGCTCAAAATGGAAAAAACTATAGAAAAGTGGGTCCAGAAAATTATAAATAGTAATAAATTTAATAATTTTCAATTCATTTGCACTATTCATCATTTTGGAGTTAAGTGGTAAGTTTGCACCTAAAACTTCAAGCGCCGATCGTGGGAGCTACGAGCAACCGTTCAGCGAACCGTTCGGAGCAAGTTAGTGGTCACTGCCATACCTTTCATTTGAGTGCTTTTATTTCAATTTTGGTCGGTGGGATTTTTTGTTTGGCTAAGCCCTAAATGGCTTTGGCGCTACCCACAGGCTGTAAGTGTGCGGATTGCGGGTAAGGCATCAAATGCAGAGTCAAAACACTGATTGCCTGCGTCTACCTGCAATTGTCTACAATCTAGCCCGCGGGTACGGCCGTGAAGAAGTTTTTAAGCATGAAACTGACTAAAAATCTCTTTCTATGCATTCCAAGATGGTTCTAGAGTGGAGGAAAAGAGAGCATGACGAGGTTGATGAGGCCGTGCGCAACGATTTGCAAGCACAAAAAGCATTGCAAGCATGTGGCTTATATAAATACAGGAGTCTTGGGGGCTTAAGGGCCCAAAACCTACTACTCCGTCATTTGATCAACCACTAGGATTTGGATGCTCAACACTTTAGCCTCAACGGGCAAACACTGACATTGGAAGTGGAGGATATCTACTTCATTACCGGTTTGTCCCGTAGAGGGGAAGTGGCTAGTCTTCGGTCACGGACCGTGGGTGGTGGGATCACTGTGCAAGACTACATAGTACGGTATTGTCCCGCCAACACACGACCAGTGGGAAGTCAAGTGCCAGTCAACCTCATAGTGGATCTGAGTACAAATATCATTGTGGCAACTCTGGTGCAGATCACGGGATCAAAAGCACTACATCAGGCATCCAGACCGGTGATGTTCTACGCATCACAATGCTTGCAGCCTACTATATTCGACTGGTGTACTACTCTGCTGGTGTCTATGAAGACACAACTGACAGAATGCAAAGAGGGGAAGGCCAAAAACTTTGGGTATGGTAGCATCCTCTGCAGTTTCTTCTTTGAGAGAGTTTCGGGACTTAGCCCGAGGGTGGATGTCTCTCCTCATAGTCTCTGAGATCCAGCCCTGACCCGGTGGGCTGAGATACTGACATGACAGGGTGGTGGCCGTCTGGCGTCACCATATACTGAGGAGTTCTTCCGTTGGTGGAACCGACATGTGATCGCTATAGAGGACTATCCCTATGTGGGGATAGACTTCAGACAGGACCATGACATGCCGCTCCCACCAGGCGCAGCTTTCGGAGACATCAGTGAGTACTCTTTTGGTTTTGTGTTTTTTAAATTTGTATGGATTTTTTTTATTATAGTTGAAATGCAAAAAAGATTTTTGGTGGTAATATCATGTGCTAATGGGTGACGGTTTGTTCGCAGAAAAAGGCCTAGTGAGATCTGAGGGCTTCCCGAGACATGGTCGTCGGGGTAGAGATGAGGTGGAAGCAGATGCTGCAGCAGGGCGCACACTCTAGACGTTGTGGTGCAACATATCACGGATGGTTGCCCGAGTACCACTGATAGAGGTAGCCCGACTACCTGAGGCTATGTAGGGCCAGGTAGTGGGTGTTCCTGGTAAGTGGGTGCAGCTACTGTAGCGGATGGTCAACGCAGTACAGTACTACTATGAGACACATTCCATCGAGGCGACAACTAGACCTCCTCGGAGGGAGTAGATATCCCAGGGTCTCATCATTTTTGTATCGATATGTATATTTTTGAGGGCTACGGGCTCCAGTCTTGTATGACACTACCATTTTTGGACATATTTATATATATATACAACTTTGGTTCTCGGTTCTACTATATGTGTGTATGGTACAAATGTATGAATGTCTTTGTATTTATGTGCTTCATGATGAATGTGACAAATGCCAATCTAATACATAGTTAGCGTATGTATCAGATATATAATTATGACTTCTCGGAATGTGAATATATGTAATGGAAACAAAATGTCTCTCCAAGAGTCGTACCTTAAGGAATATCCGTAGTAATGTAGGGTCTCATACATGATACTACCCATTCAGTTGAGACACAACTAGTTGTGAATCTAGGCGGACTTCTAAAGACTGGATACCATGTGAAATGGCATCCCGAAGTAGCTCAACAACGACACTATACTCAGCCACATTGTTAGATGTAGGACCGAGACAAACACTTCCTGAGGACACAACTAGATGGTCAGGTGAAAAGATAACCCAGGCAACAGAAGCAAGCTGCTGTGTATGTCAGCTAGCACCATCCATGAAACCTAAGAACGTAGGACATCCCGCTGACATCTGTCAATCAAACAGAGGCTAATCAGCAGACCCGACAACCAAAAATGCAACCTAGACTATGTACATAAAAACTATACAATATTGTACAAAAGTATCAGCCCAAATCAAAGGTTCAAGCGTATTACCGCTTGAGGTAGAGCCCATTTCTAGGTTCCTTCAAGACAAATCCCTCATAATTTTCTAACTCATAAGCTCCTTTTTCCAGGACACGCCTCACAATGTAAGGACCATGCCACATGGGATTGAACTTTCCTGCCCCTAGGGGTTCTTTAGCTTGGACATACAAGAGTACCAAGTCACCTTCAGCATATTACCGGGGACGGACAGACCTATCATATTGAACCTTGACACGACGCTTGTTAACATCAATGGCCACAGCGGCATCTCGACAGTGTTCGTCAAGTTGCTCGAGGTGTACTAAACGTTGCTCAATCTCCGTCATATCAGGGAGGAGCTCTATGGCTAGCTTGAGCGAAGGGATCTCGCATTCAATCGATAAAAGTGACTCCACACCATGAACTAATTGGAACGGTGAGAACCCAGTGGCAGTCTTAACTGCAGTTCTATAAGCCCACAAAGCAGGATATAACATGATATGCCAATTGGTCTTGCTTTGTTGGATGGTACGTTGGAGAATGGTCTTCAAAGACTTATTTACTGCTTCAACCTGACCATTCGCTTGAGGATAGTAGGAAGGTGAGTGTTCCTGACGAAACCCAAGCTTTAGAGACAAATCCTCCATCATCTTATTTTGAAAGTGACTGCCATGGTCAGTGACAATCTCTTTCGGGATACCGAATCGAGTGATAATCTGGTTGAACACGAAATGGGCTGCAGTAGCACCATTGGCTTTAATGGTATGCATGGCCTAAGCCCATTTTGAAAAATAATACACGACCACAATAATATGATGATGCCCCCCAGCCGAAGCTGGTTTGTAATCCATGAAATCTACCCCCCACTTAGTGAAGGGACCGATAGTGACGACCGGATGGAGGGGCGCTGGATGCGAGTGTATGTTCCGAGAAAACACCTGGCAAGGGTGACATCTCTTCATAGCGTTAATACATTCTTTAAAGATAGTAGGCCAAAAATAACCCGCTCACATAATACGCTGGGCTGTAGCAAGCCCGGATAAGTGATCGCCACACGCCCCTGCATGGAAATCATTAAGTACCTGTTTCGCTTCTTCATGAGTCAAACAACGACGGAGAATGGAATCCTTTCCTCAGCGATACAAAGTGTCACCGACAATAGTATAATCTTTAGTGCGATGTCTCACACGCCGTCGCTCGTCTCGTGAATAATGTGGAGGAAAATTCAAAGTTTGGAGATATCTAATGACATCCCCATACAAAGGGTCCTCGGTCGAGATAAGAAATAAGTGTTCATCCACAAAGGAATCTTCATGAATGACATCCTCATCAAGCCGTGGAAGGTCCGAATAAGCTCAGGAACACCAATGATTTCACTGATTTTGCAGAAGAAAACTCGAGATCAAATTCCTGAAGTATCACAATCCATTTATTATACTTACCCCTGATAAGGTGTCATGAGAGCATGAACTGAAATGGATTGATATGAGCTACAACAGTGGTTGTTCGAAGCAAAATGTAATGCCGTAACCGCTGGACTGCGTGACCAGTCGCAAGTGCCATCTTTTCTACGTGTGTGTACCTTAGTTCAACGTCTACTAAATTTCGACTAAGATAATAGATGACATGCTTGACAAGCGCATCATCTATCTGAACCAAGACCATGCCAATAGTCTCTTGAGACGCGGCCACATAAAGAATGAAATCTAGTGTAAAGTCCGGCGTACTAAGCACGGGGGCTGATACCAAATCTTTCTTAAGGGTGTCGAAAGACTACTGGGCTCGCTCATCCCAGACAAAAGGTGTGTCTTTCTTCAATAGGCGTGTGAAACCTTTAGTAATACTGGCATAGTTAGCTATAAACCGACGCAGAAAAGTAGCTCTCCCTTGGAGGATCTGAAGTTGAAACAGATTACGCGGAGGAGGCAACTGAAGTATTGCCTCAACTTTTAGAGGATCGACTCTAATACCCTCTTTCGAAACTATGAATCCTAGAAGGCGACCAGTCCTAACAGCGAAGATGCATTTGTTTGGATTCAATCGAATTTTGTAGTGGATACATCGTTCTAGAATCATACGGAGGTGCTTGGGGTGGTCCACTCTCTTGTGAGAATGGTCAGCAAGATCATCCAAGAAAACTTCCATAATCTTCTTAAGATCGTGAAAGGCATATGTCATGGCTCGCTGAAAAGTAGCTCCAACGTTCTTGAGGCCGAAGGACATTTTCCAGTACGTAAAAGTTCCCCATGGACAAATAAATGTCGTTTTATGTTGGTCCGCGGGTTTGATTTGAATCTGATTATAACCCGAGAATCCGTCCATGAATGAAAAAATCTCACTTCCCACACAAGCATCCAATATTTGATCAATGAATGGCGCAGGGAAGTTGTCTTTCGGACATGCACGGTTCAAATCTCTGAAATCAGTGCATACACGGATCGTTCCCTGCTTCTTATCCACAAGAACGGGGTTTGACACCCATTCGGTAAGGGGAACGGGGTAGATGAAACCAGCTTTGAGCAGTTTCTCCACCTCTGCCTTAATAGCAGCTGCCTTCCTAGGGTTCACAGCAAGTAATCGTTGTCGAACCAGTTTAGCATTGGGATACATTTTAATCTCGTGTTCAACAATGCGGGGGTCTATTCCTAGCATCTCCTCATATGACCAGGAGAAAGCTTCCCGGATTTTAGTAAACAAATCAGTGTAAATAGCAATCTCCTCAGGAGTGCAATCGGCACCGACGTAAACATTCTCAATCTTTGCGGGAGTGCGGGAGATGTTGATCGAAGTGGTTGGGGAAATATTGGCCATATTCCCCTCCAAGAAAACATCATGCGACTGCAAAAGAGCCACAGGGTGACCAACCATCTCAGCTAGAGTCATCCTAAAATCCTTCTGCTCAATGAGCTCAAGGTTGGGAAGGAAATAAGATCGATGGTGCATATCTTCCCAAGGCCTCTCACTACCACACATGGCTTCGAGGATAGCTTCATCCGATGGCAAAGTATCATCGAGGCAATTGTGAGAGCAAGATGAGTTGACTGCCCAAACTGGCAGTGTAACGGGATCTTCTTCAACTGTCTGGGAAGAAGAGAGATCCGGATCTGCAGTGGTTTGTTGGATGTGATCATAAGTGAGCTCTGCTACAGATAAAGGCATAGACATCCCGACGTGCGCAATGTCTCCAGACATAGAATTCACGGATGGAAAAATCGATGGATCACTACAATAGGAAGTCCCAAATGGCATACTATTCGAAGGAGGAGGCGGACCATCGGAAATGGTTCCAATAAAATTCACAGGTGCATAATAGTTAAAAGTTCCCATCAATGAGGGGTACATTCCAACACCTATGTTCCCAGTTTCCGATTGAGAATCATAAACTTCAGGACTACTGATCCCGTGGATGCTGTGGAAGGAGTTCCAACATAATCCAGCTGATCGATCGTCACAATCTTGCCTTCATGGGGAAAGCAAATAAATCGAAATACAGTAGATGCGACAACCTTCATAGCGTACATCCAGTTCCGACCCAGTAAAAGGTTGTAGTCGATGGGCGCATCAACCACTTCGACTTCAATAGGCATGGACTTACCTCCCAAGGAGACAACAAGGGAAGGGATAATTCCATGCGGCGTAAAAGATCTACCGTCGAATGCAGTGACTGTAGTTCTAGATGCAAGTAGAGGAGGAGAGCCAAGAGCTTTCCAACAAGATAACGACATTACTGACGCATAAGTACCTTCATCAACCATAGTACGTTTGACGAAGATCTTAAGGAAAACCACCTGGATTTGAAAAGCCACGTGGTAAGGAAAGCGAGGTTGGACATCAGTAGTATCGAACTTGATAACACTAGGACTTCCCCCATCCTAAACTCCTAATGCACTTAAAAGGGCATGCTTCTGAGAAGGACAAGCTTGCAAAACTTCAAGAGCCAACATGGCACACGGAGTTTGGCCCAAATCTTCTACGATGGAGTAGTTCTGGGTGGCTCGACCATTAGGATTATGTGTGGAGCGCTTGAGAACACCTTTCAGTATCCGCGGCATAGTAGAAGGCTTCTCGATATGCAAGGAATTATCAGGAGGAGGGGGAGGCTCATTCCCCAAATTCGGTTGTGGTGCACCATAATCACGTTGACGAGTAGCAACATAAACCTCTGACTAAACCATATTCACACATCCATAACCACTAGTATTGGAAGAAGACGTTGTCGTTTCATTAGTACCATAACCAGTGGTGGGAGCATGCGAAGCCATGTTCTGGTGATGAGGTAGGGGATCCTTCAGCACAGCTGGGCTTTGTGCCAAATGCTTTGATGCTTCTTTAATACGAGGACATAAGTGAGTAAGATGATCCTCCCCACAAAGCTTGCAAGGGAATTTCACCTTACGCCTAGGTTTATGATCCTCGCCAGCATTACCGCCTTCCCAAGGAGGGTTGGCATTATCTTTACGAGGAGTATTACGATTTCTATTGTTGTTACTTCCATTGTTTCCACCCCTACGATTATTTCTCCCCTTTTTCTTACCACCAGGCTGCTAGTTACCCGACAGTTTCGTTGATTGCACATTGTGTACATCAGACGACGGAGTGGAAGTGGACAAGGTGTGAACCTGTCCGGGAGCAGACTGGTTTAGCGACAAATTTTGCATCTGATTAGCTACCAAGTCTACAGGGCGAGTGCATGCGGACCCCACGATGCCATCGGCATGTGGTCCAGGAACTGACGTGGGCTCATGTCTTGTTCTCGGTGCATCAGGAATAATGTCATACAAAATGCTAGACTGAGAATAAAGTAGATCTAACTGCTGGACTTTCAAGATTGCTTGTTCCTCAGTTACAATTCCAAACATCGAAACATCCTTAGCAATGTATGGGAGTAAAGACTTAAGGAACCATTCCAACAGGAACTCTGGAGGAATGTTGGATTTCACTAATCTCTTCCGTCGACGCCACTCTTGAACGTGGTCAGAAATATGTGTGGCCTTATTCTGACAGAAGGTGGACAACAACTCAGTACTAGTATCATAACGAACCGGCAACTGGAAATGGTCTAAGAAAACCAAATCAATCTCGTTGAATCCCCTATAGTTGTTTCCGGGAAACTCCACATACCACTTCGTGGCTGCCCCCGTGAGGGTGCGTTGAAATAGTCGTAATCGAATGGAATCATGATTCAAAGAGTTGGAGGAGCACCAAAGGTGAAATGTCATGACATGATCTCCCGGGTCCTCACCACCTTTCCCCTCAAACTTTGGAATGTCCGAAGGGAGCTTGGTAGGGACCGGGGGCCAAGCAGGGTCATGACACACCGGATCATTCGTGAGCTTTGAAAGATCCAGGAGATTCAAGCGTGCAAGGAACGGGAGCTGCGGTTGGAAAGCTTAATTATAAGCTCCCATAAAAGGTTGGTTGAATGGAACTATGTTATACGATGGACCAAAAGCTTGACCATGAGGATTAAACTGCTGATACTGAGGACCTGACATCCCATAAGCTTTCCCATGGCCATAAGATGGATAACCTCCCCCTGCCTGACCCATTTGAGAGTAAGCAGGTATATGTGCGTTTTGAGCACCATATTGGGGTGGTGGGTGATACTGGTGGCCAGCACCGACTGTGTTGTAGTGAGGGTTGCCACCATGGGTATGAGGCATGTATGTCCTATTCATAGTGGGAACCGTGTTGTATTGACCATAATGGTATGGTATGTTCCCAACCCCAATATTAGGATTAGCTTGAGCAGTCGTGTGATGACCATAAGCATGAGAAGTATTCCCAGGTCTAATATGGGTGTGACCAATAGCAGGGTTGGTGGTGTGATGTCCATGTGGATATGAAATATTCCCACCCCCTACATTACTATTACTAGAGGCGGCAATGGACGCAAAAGTATGCGGTATGTGTCCACCCCCGTGGTTGGGAGGAACGGTATCATGTGCAAAAGTAGTCCTGGGTTGACGAGTAGCGACATGTGTATTAGGTGGTGGATGGCGAGTCATGTTTCAGATAACATTTTGACTAGGTTGGGTATTATTTAGGAGGTGGTCGCGTTCCAACATTAGCATGGTTAGGAATCTGACCAGTCCCCATACTATGTGAGTGGGTGGACAACGTAGTGCCCCCAGCTAGGGTAGTGCCCCCAGTGGGTATAGTATGGCTAACACTTTGACTAGTGCCAGCATGAGTACCAACCATAGTGGAAGGTTCGACAGTATTGTGACTAGGCATACCAAAAGAGAGTGTGGTGGGGTTGAACATAGGGCCGAAATCATCATGAGTCTCAGGCCTCCTATATCTAAAATCGCGTGGAATCGAAGGAACGAAAGGCTCATCCTATTCTTCCTCCTCGGGTAATTCGAGCATCCCGTAAAGATAATTATCCGGATTCGAAGGATCAAACGGATCCGGTCAAGTGGATTAGGCCAAATAGAACCAGGTTGAGTCGCAGGTGGATCACCTCCCCAATCCTCACGAGGAGTCTGGGGATCAGAAGTATGTTCAACTCTACCCGAAGGAGTAGAAAGGTCTTGCTTGATATCGGGATGTGCAGCCATGTAGTCCTCAATGTAAGTCACATATGAATCTGAAGACTCAGAGGGACGTCCTCTAGCAATACGTTGTGTAACCAAAGCTGGATTTACACCAGCCAACCGACGGGACCGGCAGAGAGTAGGGATTCGTGCCACGTTCTCTCCGGAGAGAGACACAACGTCTCCTAAAGGCCAACTATCGATCAAAAACAGTAAATCAAAAGCACACACCTAGAGAATCTACAGCCAAGAACAGACAAATAGAGTGGCTAAATGAGCTCCCGACATTAGAGCCAGTATGTCTCGCCTAGGAGAGGCTTGAGACTCCCAAACTATAGCTGGAGGTAATAGAATCAATTATAGAGACACCCAGGCTTCACTGTGTCGACAGGGTCAAGTCCACTGCACGAACACAACTGTGCTGTCCAATCCCTATCTGACTCAGGACACAAACAACATAACCACTACAAGTACCGTGTGCGGTACCTAGGTAAGGCAACTATGTCCACCGCAATATAACCAATGCTCAGGGGGAAAGTTGTAGGTGGGACCCGTCGTATGGGCAAGGTAGCTAAGCCCGAAGCACAAGAGGACGAACCTCCAGTACCCCCAGATACGAACAAATCCTGGATATATCTCCCACGTTCAGCCGGTATCAGAGGGATATCTCCTCAAACAACCTCCCGTGACCTCGTGCTTAAATCTGGTTTGAGTAGAGATTTCCTGAGAACACCGATCTATACCATGGATTCCTCCACTCCCTGGTCAGACACCTAATGTTTCTTTCAGTAGTCTTGGATTGTTAACTCACAATGATCTATTCCAAGACTCTAAACCTATGCTAGTTGGTGTACCCTATAAATAAAATAAGTCTAATCAATTTTATGATTAAGCGTTAATTTTAGTGGCTGTGATTACTCAAGGGATATGGTTGTGAAACTAGTGATGTGTAGACTCAATAATATGCAACATCGTCCAATCCTAGACTCATCTATCCAATAAAACAATGTCACTAATATGCAAAATCAACCAACAATTCCGAAATATATATGCAAACTTTTATCTTTTCAATGCACAAGCAGAACCTAAAATGAAGGCAACAAGCACTCAATGCAAAATGCAGTACATGGAAATAAAATATTTTTGTATTTTCTCTTATAAACAGAAAGGAAAATGAAAAAAACTAAATGAATATTTTTGTATTTTTTCAATATATATGGAATGAAAAAATGCAAGCAAAATCCTACTATTCAGTCACTGAAGTGCCGAGAAGATCACTAAAACAACCCAGCAGATCCTAAACAGCAAGACTCAGCCAAAAGAAAGAGCTCAAAAGGAAGAAACCAAGAGGCTAAAACCAAAAATTGGTAAAAAACCAAGAAGGCTCAACCAAGAGAAACGAAGAGATCTAGTCACAACCAAGGCATGAAACAGTCAAGAAAGAGGCCAACAAAGACTCAGGAATCAACCAAACTCACCCAACAACAACCAATAGCCATAAACCAACAAAAGCCGGAGTTACACGCTACTGTCAAAGGAATACCCGCGGGTACCCACGAGCAGTAGTGTAAGCAGAGGCGGGTATACGTGGGAAGAACTAAGCCAGCCCGCGGGTGAGGAAAAGCAAATGGTCAAATAAAGAGTCCAGAGGCTCAGAAAAAGCAAGTTTTCTACAGTGTATCTTAACGGCCAATCAGTGACACAGAGCTTCGATAAACAACAACTCTAATTATGGACTAATGCTCAAAATTTTTCCCAAACATGGATGTTCTCCCCAGTGGAGTTGCCATTTCTCTATTGGAGAAAACTCACTATGGCTTGGGAATACCACAACAGATAGATGACTACCAGAAATCTATTCAATTCTCAAAACAATGCTATTATAAATGACAATGTTAAAATAATGGAGAAATGTAACCAACCTCGATCCAACGTTTGATGTAGATCCCTGTTGGAGCTTTCAATCCGCGCACATCCAAGCACTTGTAATCTGCAAATTATTCTCGACAACTAATATCTAACAAGTACATGTGATATATAAATGACATTAACATTATCAATAACAATGGTCCATAATATCATAAGCAAATGTAACCCAATGTATAATAAATGACATTCACACCATGAATGGAAGAGAATATGAGTATTTCTATTAATGAATAAGAAGAAGTACAAAGTGATACGACCTCTTGCCAACAACCAATCTGAACCAAGATCTAGATCAATCCACTTGTGCCTCCACCACTTCAATCCTCCATGAAAGGCAAACTCAAACTAGCAAGGATTTTGGAAGGTGAACATAACTGGTTCACAACTACAAGGATCAATGAGTCCAGACTCAAGATAGGGAAAAAATCCACTAGAGTGCCTTTACTCTTCTCTTCTTTCTCCCGTCCATAATCCATATGTGCTCAATATATAGTCCTCTCAAAGGTAGGTGAAAGGACTCATCGAGACATTACTTGGGCAGATGGAGAGCCAAAGGTCACCCAATGACTGCTTTTTGGGAGTAAAAAGTAATAAAATAGTGGTTTTTACCATTTTACTTGATACCCGTGGGCTATAGGGATGCAACTCGTGGGTACGCATGCTATAGTGATGCAACATGTGGGTAGGAACAAAAATAGGGTAGACTGGTATCACTGAAGGATGAAAATGGATCTGAGACACTGAAATGGATCCTATGGGCCAAAGAATGCTGATGCTCACAGAGTGGAATATTTCTGTGTAACATGATGGAAGTGAGTTTATATTAATCTGCTATCCATTGCTATGAAATTGAATGACGTCTCTCATTGCATGGTTGCTATCTTGAATGTCTTTGCAAATTTTGACAATTTTTTCTTTCTCGCTCCTTCCATCCAATATTCGCCATAATGTTTCAGTCACATTCTTTCCGATATGCATTGTATCAAACAGATGAGCAATTTGTAGGTGCTCATAGTAGGGAAACCTACTAAATTGTCTAGGATAACTTTTCATTCCTCGTGGAAGCCCATTAATGCCTTCATGATCACATGAACGACAATCATGAATAGTAGTTTATAAAGAAACTACAAAAATCAATTTCAATTATAGTAAACAACACACAATATAACATTTCATATACGATGATTCATATGTACATTGACGATTTCTATTATATTGCAGCTTCCATAGGTGAGGTGTAATTCTCTGCGGTTTTAATGCAGTCTCTTGCTTTCCATTGAACAAATATTTTTCGGTAGTTCGATACCTTTGATTCTAAGAGAGGAAGTGCCTATACTCATCAAACGCCTCATTTCCTAAGCTTTTTGAATGATGAGATTTGATCTTAGGACCACAAACTGGACATGCAAATTTTCCCTTTGTTTGAAGACCTGCATAAAGAGATGGAATATCTATGCCAATTATAATTATATACAAAATGACTGGATTATTTAGAAAAACATGTGTGCGTAGTATATTAACTAGTTCATAAAATTAAATGCAAATAAAGTGGAACTTATAATTACATACCGCAAAAATGGTTTAACCCTGGGCGTCATGTATTGTCCATACAAGCATTGCATGGAATTGAAATTTCCTTTGTCGTATTGGTCTAGATACGTCATACATAGTGATGCCATTCCATAACTTTAGTAGCTCGTCAATAAGAGGTTCGATATATACATTCATATCTTTGACTTGCTACTTACCTGATTGATTTGAACATATAAAAAATATAATTATGAGACGTACCATTTAGATATATAAACCATATTGCACAAGAGAAAAACAATATATATATATATATATATATATATATATATATATATATATATATATATATATATGACATTGTGCGACTAAATATGACAAATGAGATGCCACTACATTAAAAAAAAAGATGTAGACACAATATAACTGGAACAATCATTGACAAAATTATGTGCTCCCTCTTTATTGACAACCATGGCGGAATGGTATTTTTGATAACAAAAATAGGCCACACCAACTAAATGGATCTAATATCTGCAAATGGATTGACACCATCTGCTGCCAAAGAAATCCTAAGATTACAAGGTTCTTCTTTAAAGTGAGGCCATTTTTCCTCCATATCTCTAAAAGCAGACCCATTTGTAGGCATTCGAATAATGTCGTCTTGACTTATGTTCCGTGCATGGTAATCCATAAACTGCGCTATGTTTTTTCACCTGAACAGTTGTTCCACACGTGGAATAATGAGAATATAACGAAGAACCTTGCGAGGCACCTTTTTTGTTACTTGATCTGTTCGATATCTACTGATATGACATTTCAGACATTCTGTTGCAAATTCATGCTGATTATAATATAGAACATGGTCATCGGGGCATGCATGAATTGCTTCATACTACATTCCAATTTCTTTCATGATGGCAGATAAATCTCGATATGTGCGAGGTAAAATATTTGACGGTGGTAACAAATATTCACCTATCATGCTACAACAAATTAAAATAAAAATCTAGTTAATATAATATAGAAATAATATTAATGAAACACATTTCATCCGTATTAATTTGACTTATGAATTAACAATAAAATTATTAGATCAACCACCATATATATTATGTGATGGAATATATTACATACCTTAACATCCCTGTGAATGATATGTTTGAAAGACCATTCATAACCTTCAAGTTCATTATCAACAATATAGCAGAGAGAAGATTTGTGTTGGAGCCCTCATAAAAAGGTTCACATGCCTTCTCAAGAAGAGGTAAATCATGAATATCATCAAAATGATCATCATTATCATCATCATCCATTATGACATTAAATGAATCATGGATTAAAGTATTTGTACCATCATCTTCAACTATATTATCAATATGATCATCTTCTTCAATATGATTATTAACTTGTTCTCCATTATTCATAGCTCCATGATCCTTTGGTACTTGTTCTGAAAGCACTTCCTCCGGACGATATGCCGTAGGATGTCTTTCTTTTATAATTGCATGAAACCATCAATAGATAAAAGTTAATATAAGAAATTCAAACACAAAATGTAAAAATTTCAAACGCAAAATGTAAAATTTTTTGTGATGAATTGAAAATGTAACAAATTTTGTATGGATCTAGGTTTAAGATGGATTTATGCTGGTGGTAATAACATCAATGGTTTTCGAATAAAATAAGTAATTTTCTCTCTTTAAACTACTAAATTTCAAATCATAAAAAAGCTGTGTTGATTTCAAGCAAGATCTCTTAAGTTCATGAAAACATGTGACTCATGAATGCAAGGTGTAATTTGATCATGTGTTTTGTTTTGAAAAACAAAATATATTTTGATAAAAAAAACACAGTTGATGCATTCATCTAACAACATCATTACTTTGGAAATAAATAAATGAAGTAAAAGGCTTGAAGAGAAATTCACTTTTATTCTTGAAACACTAAGCAATATCTATTTTTTCTTGGTAAACAAAACATGCAATCAATCAAATAGATCAATCAACTACTCTTTATTATTACCTTTGAGTGTAATACAAACAAGAAGAGAAAAATACAAGAAAAACTAAAAATAACAGGTTAAAAATGACTCTTTTCATGAGTGGTCTCTACAGTTAGATAAAAAGGGGAAACAAGAAGGGTCTAGTCGCTACTTTAGAGATGAAAAGAACAACCAATTGTACCGTTGTTCAAATAGGTGCATCCAAACTATCCAAGAGACATAAAAATTGACCCAATTACTGAGCAAAGCTACTCAAATATAACTCAAAATTTCCCATATTGTCCACTAAGGTAAGATAAACGATGCTATGGTTTCTATAGAGAAAATAGAAGAGAAACAACATGCCAATATAGTCGTTATTTCTATTATCATGGAAAGTGTCACAAATCTAGAGAGCTAAGTGCTTTCCCCGGTGAGTGGGATAATCTCACTAACGAACAAATAAATGGGTTATTCTACTATACCCTAGATTCAACATGCACACAAGAAAAAATTATTATAATAATTAATATTAAATATTAAAATAATATTTATTGTCCATGTTAGTCCCCATCTATTGAAACCATTAATAGATAAAAGATAATATAAGAAATATTAAAATAATACATACATTTACAAAAGCAATCAAAATAAAAACATATATAATGCAAAACTTACAAATGGATGATATTCATGTCCCCCCACAGTGTGTCCATGTTCTCTACAATGTTTTCTGGTTGTTGTGATCAAAATTCTTCTCCTCTTAAAGCCCCTGCATTGACTACATGAACAATAACATTTCCCATCACCCCTTCTTTTCACTCCTTCCCACAATCTAGCAAGCAATTGTCGATTTTCTTCGTTTGGATCAGGAATATTGCTATTTGACATTTTCTCGTAAAGAGCTTGAATGAAGATTATCGATCTTAGAAAATCAAGCTCCACACTTCGCTCGCTTTAATCACAAAAACAATAGAAATAGTGAAAAACAATCCGTCGAATAAAAAAACTTCTGCAAACCATCGCTTGTATAGAAAACATGTTGGAATGTTTAGAAATTTATAGGTTTTAAAATATAACCTTTTGTCGGATATCTGATGACTTGAACTTAGTTACCATTGGAGAATAGATGTCGGATATCCTATATTATAGGGCATGATATACTGTCGGAGATTCGACATTCTCGGGTATCATATGACATCGGATATCCGACATCCAGGGCCATAATATATGGTCGGAAATCCGACATACTCGGGATTAATATTAGGTCGGCTATCCGAAGACACTGGTCACTATTCGTCGGAGATCATCGGATATCCAAGGGACGTTGGATATCTGATGAACCCTTCTACCAGTTTAAAAAAAAATCATCAAATTTCGTAATTTTGAAGGTGAAATATGACGACACAGGTCGTTTCGTCGGATTTTCTCGTCGGATTTTGGGCTCAAATTCTGTAGTGTGCGGAGGTGGGCCCCAATAAGATTGGTTACTTTTTAGAATCTGACCACTCCATTTATTGTTTCCTTGGTTTTGATAAGCGTTCCATGGTTGATTTCCCCCTTGCGGGGGTGGTGCCCAAGAATATTGGTTACTTCCTGGGACTTGCCCACTCCATGGTGTAATGGGGTTGATAGGTGGGTTTCCTCCTGGTGTGCTACCTGTTTGGGTTATGGTGTTTCCCCCAGGATTTACACTAGGAAAATTTGGATGATGACCTCCCGAGGCATTTCCACTCATATGTGGAGCATAACCCCAATTGGCATTATTGTTCCATGGTCCATTGGTGCCGCCAAGAATATTGAGATTCCATGGTAAAGGGTTTCCCCCAGAAGTAGAACTTGGAAAAATGTTAGGTATACCAAGATGATTTTGGTTTAATCCTTGATTGTTTTGACCTTGAGTAGCCAAACCATAAGGAAAACCCAAGTTTGGTAAGGCACACCCCCCAGTAGGGATTCTTGCAGATGAAGTGGATGTACTTCCGGAATGGAACCCGAAACTGTACCAACTGGCATTGAAGTGCTAGTTGAACTTGTGCTTATGGCAGGCATACTAACTGTTGGGATTGATGTAGAGGCCAAATTGGAAGTATTGCTACTTCCAATAACTTTGGGAGGTTGTGATGATGTAGTCCCTTGTGCTCTTGATGAAGCCATAGGGTTAATTGTGGGATTTTGCATATTAGTCCAATATCAAAAAAGAGGATTGATGTAATCAATTGGTTCACTGATGTGAAGTATCACTGGGTTTGAAATATTTTCCAAAGGTGGGTTTACGTGAATAGGTGTGTTATTCTCTAGTGTTTCAATTTCAAATGGAGCAAGATTATCAACAATTTCTATGTTTTCCTTGGTAGGTGATGTTTCAGTATTTGTTTGATGTTGTTCTTCTCTATTGTTGTTATTTGAATCTAGAAGTTGTTCAGTTTCCAAGTCACAAGGTTGGGTGTTTTGTATTCGTGTCCGTGATGTAGCAGGGCCTTCAATTTCTGGTGACTCACCTCGCTGTCGCCGTGATTGGCAGATCGGGAGAGTAGCCACTTTGAAGAATTTGATAAAAGGACATGTTTAAAAAGATTTTTGATTTGAAAAAATAGAATCACACAATCCTAAGGCAGTCTAGACTTAACAAAAATAAAAAGTGTCCACACAGTAAAAAGTCCTATAGATACAAGCAAGCAAACTACTTTTCCAAAGAACTGAAGTTCAGTGAAAAGCTGGATTAGAGGGCCTTCCGAAACTAGTAGCTACTGAGGGACATAAAGCCTCAAACAATTGCTAGCAGCGAAGGTGTGAGAAACAATTAAAATAAAATTTAATCGCTAGGGGTGCAAGTGTTGGTTCTTGACCAATCATCCTCCCAAGGAGTAAAAGCTCCAAAGTCTGTCTCAGGTACTGCAAGAGTTCCCCACTTACAATAGCCTATGTGATATCATAGGAAGAGCCACTAAAGCTACCACTTCACAATCAACGGTCGGGCGGAACAGTTGTAATTCGGGGACAACTCTCATAACCAGGGACTCTAGAAAAGTGATGTCACACCGAGGACTTGTCACTTCACATAGAATTCTGTAATGAGCTCATGTCACACTAAACAATCAAGAGGGGGGAACCACTCTTACTTATCCAGATTGACCTCGTGCTTAATGCATGTTTTAGAAGCGCTTTCCCGATAAGCATTTTTTGCTACTAATGGATTTAAACTCTCGGTAATCAATGCTAGTTTCAAAATTTTTGCATCCTAGGACTGTTAACTCTCCAAACCTAATCTAGGGCACTAACCTAATCTTGCTGGTGATATAAAAATCAAATTTTGGTCAATTTTAGATTAAGCGCCAATTTTAAGGGTAGTTTGCTTAGTTTCGGGAGTGGAAGTGAAATTGGTGGTGTGTTGACTCGAAAAATATGAACCACACAATGCAATATGCTCACTATGCTACCTTTCAATTCGATGAATGTTCTAAACTAATGAAATGTTAGAGGTTCATGTGTGTCTTTCAAACAGGCAAAATGTTTTGGTAGATTTTGTATTTTTATGCACAGTTCTTCTAAAATATGGATAATAATTGATTTCAAAGATCAATGTGAACCAAACATATATCTCAGTGGAAAATGAATCTAATTCTATTACAAAGTGGATCTCTGTTTCTCATTTGCAAGGCCACTTGATAGTGCAAGCAAAGAGGATACGCAGAGCCCTTTGGGATGCTTATGAATTATATTCTAAATTGTTACACTTGAGATCCACTTTCTCATTCACAAGATCGCACGAAGGCCCAAGTGAAGAGGATATGGTGGATCAAAAGAACAATGCTTGAAAAATAAAATCCTATACTGTTACACTTGAGATCCACTTTCTCATTCACAAGATCGCACGAAGTCCCAAGTGAAGAGGATACAGTGGCAAGAAAATAAGGTGCTTGAAAAATCAAATCCTAAACCGTTACACTTGAGATCTACTTTCTCATTCACAAGATCGCCCAAAGGCCCAAGTGAAGAGGATACGGTGGCTCAGACACAAATTATCATAAGAAAATTGAGATCTAAAGCTACAACTTCCTCTAATTGTGCAAGATTATAATGAAAATACTTGTAGATCCAAAACAAAATTTGACTAATTAAAGCTTGTTTTTGCTTTTGGAAGAAAATTGTTTTCAAAATAACTCAAATTTTGATGCTAAATTTTTTTTGTTTTTTCAATGAAAATGTGTTCAAATGATCTTTTCAAATGTTAGAATTGATATTTGGTTTCATGTTTCAGATATGCAAGTTTATGAGATTCAGAAATTAAAGGGCCTTAAGGTTCTTTACACAAATTTTTCTATTTTTTCCAATTTTCACTATTTGCAATCTATGAAATTAATCAAAATTATTTAAATATCAGTCCTAATTTTATCCAATCATGGATCTAAAATAAAAATATGGCCTTAAGCAAATGGATCTACCACAAAATGTAAGAAAAATTTGAAAGAAATGTCAATTTAAGCCATTTTTAAAGTTTTTTGGATAGAAATCCCAAATCTGAAGATCTCAAACCAAACCCTCCAAACTTTGTCAAAATTAGTGGTAAAATTATCTTAACATGTATTAAATCAATTTTTAGGTCTGCAGGTACAAAAATGAAGCCTAAAAGTGGCCCTAAAACAGTAAAATCTCAAAACTAGTTCTAGCAATTTTTGCAAATTTGAAACAAGAAAGCTTTAAAATTATTTTAAAATCCTCCAAATCTTGAGCAAAGGAGGATCAAAAGGAGGTTTAAACTCAAGTATAAAAGGTTTCTAAGCCCATCCAAGAATAAAACGCACAAAAACCGAGACAAGGGTCAAGAACCAAGCTCTCAAAACTCAAAAACCCGGTCGACACACAGTCTAGAACAGAGCAGAGCACCCAAGGGAGTCAGGCGCAGGTTGCTAGTGTACAAGGTGATTCGACACTCTGTTTACACAGGTAAAGTGTGCCTTCCTTCTAAAGCAATAAAAACTGAGATCTGGGGTCTATCTTGAAGGATTTTGGGAGTTTGAGAGTGGATCTAGGTCAATTTGGGGCTTCTAAGCCTGCAACACAAGTTTTTGAATGGATCTTAAGGCCATTTTGGAGTAGATATGAAAGGTTAGAGCACCAAAATATGAAGAAAATTTCAAGAAATTTCAACTAGTATGGTCGCCAATCTGATAATAGCTTTAAAGGTAGGGTTAGATCTACATTAAACAAGATATCTTACTATGAAATGGTGAGTTCCAATGTCAGATATGAAACAATTAACAAAAATTTCCTAAGATCTTTAATCAACTATCAAGCATTTCTCAATATCTAAAACCATCATGAATGCAAACTAAATGGAAGGAAACTTGAATCATTTCATATTAAGCTAGAGAAGAAAGTACATATCTACCATGAAGCTTGATATGCATCCTTCTTCCTTTTCCATGAGCTATCCTTTCTCCACCCTTGCTTTTGATGAAGAAGTTGAGCTTTCCAATCCTCCAAATCTCTCCAGCATGCCTTCCTTTGTCCCCCTTTACTATGCCCCAAATTCCTTTGTTTTATAGCATTGGGAAATGAGCTCTCAAGTTTCTCTTTTCAATATGGGATTATCCCTTTTCATGTTTTTTTATTATTTTCTCTCAAAAACCCATTTTCCATAGTATTTTTAGGCTTGTGTCACAACTTTAGCATATTAAGTACAATTAATACACTTTTGTGCATTTCTTCTCACTATTTGACTGGTGGAGCATAGGTTTGAGCCTTTAATGAGTAGTTCAATCACTAAACCTTGTCTTCTTAAGCTACCTCTTTCTTCACTCAATCTTTCTGATTGTGGATGTAGTGATTACATAAGAGAGGACTTGTTCTCTTGTGTACTTGTCTTTTGTCTTCATATTGCGGGCACATAGTAAAATACGCTTCTTCTCCTCACTTAGTCAAGGGTGTTAATTTGAATGTTAACAGCTCTATTCCTAGTTTGAATGAACATATCAAAACAAGATGGCAATTCTTGTTCTACAAGAATTATAAGAGCACTATCTGTTTTCTTGTAATCTGTACCACAATTATTTAATTTTTCATTTAAAATTTTCACTTCAGTAAGATATAATTCTACTCCATCAAAGTTAGTAGGATATATCTCATAAATATTCTTTTGAAGGTAATAAGCAGAAACATCATCATATTTATCAAATAAAGAAGCAAGAGTTTTGCATACCTCAACGGGGTTGTCTTCTGCCTCTATACATATCTGAAGACTATCTGCAACTGTTTGACCAATGAACCCTCTTGCTTGATCACATTTATCTTCCCATATAGCCAAATCTTGAGCATCAACAGATTTCGTGTGTTCACCATTAACAATCTTCCATAGATTCTTACTCATAAGAACATCAATCATTTTTCTCTTCCATGCAAGATAGTTAGGACCAACAAGTTTAGGAACAAAATCTACTTCTGAAGTCATAATGATGGAAATTTTGACTAGAAACCCAAATGCTAGAAATGACAAGAGAAAGATAGTGAATAACAAAAAACTGAAATACTTTACCATACTGATCTAAATCTGCAAAAAACAAAGTTAGAAAAAAACAGTAAAGGAAAGAGAAAATTTTACTTACAACCCTTTTGATTGAGTGCCCAGACTTGCCCATACTTTTGTTATGTTTGCGTAAGTGGACACGGAATAGCTTCTCCAGTTCCAAACACAGGCTATAATAAAAATTCCGGTAAATATTGACCGAATTATGGTCACTCGTGGGTCTTCCAACAGGAAACCTACGAATAAACACTGATACTCGCGGGTTCTGCTCAACAAAGGTCTCGGTTACTCGTGGTTTGCGATGTAAAGGAGTCATGGCTACTCACGGGTCTCTGCACTGTAAGGTTGCGAATATGCCGAAGTATTCACGAGCTCAACACAGGTAAGGTTGCGAATATGCCGAAGTATTCACGAGCTCAGCACAGGGAGGGTTGCGAATAGTTTGAAGCAAACGCAGGTTCGGCAGTGGAACAGTCGCGAGTATGCCGGAGCATACGCGGGTCTGCGCACTGGGATGCCGCGAGTCTACAGAGTATTCATGGGTTCGCAATAAGAACAATCATGGTTAACTGTGGGTTCCTGTGAAGAAAAGTCGCGAGTGTCTAGTATAAGGTTGAAAACAGTGCTGAATCTGCCGAAGACGGAAACCTGCACAAAGTCTACCAAACTTGGATGAAAATTTCCGTTTTGACAACCGGAAGATAGTTCTCCTTGAGTAGAATAAGAAAATCATATAGATCTACAAAAACAACATCAAGAAACCCTTGAAATATTTCTGCAAAAATATACACAACAAGGTTAGGGTTAGAAATAAAAAAACTGCAGAAATATGCCCATATCTGAAGAGAATCCTAATGGATACCAGACAGAAAGCAAATCTACAAGAAATAATCAATTCCCAAACGATAAAATATTGTTTGAAAGAAATAGAAGGTGCTAGATAATAGCAACAAGCTCTGATACCACGTCATAGATATGGATCTAACTAAACTAGCTTACCTATCTATGCAAACAATAACATATCACAGTAATTAAGAACAAAAAGAGTACACCAGATATACATGGTTCACCCAATTGGGTTACGTTCACGGGAATGTAGTCTTCTATTATCTCCATAATATCTCCCTCAAGCTTACAGAGAGCAATGCCAATAACCCCAATACAATATAGCAATACTTGTGAAAGTATAGATCATGATGAGTGATGTGACTCCCTTGACTCTATTATATACTAAGAGATGAGGAGGAATTACTCTCACATATTACATGTGGGATAATATAATTCTCCATAATAACATCTCTTTATATAATAATGAATATCAAGAGTATATTTTACCATAATGAATATGGAATAAATGTATTACTCTTTTACATAAGATTGTGGATATATTCCGACATAATACAAATACATTATTATGGCTTCCAAGGAATATAAAATATTCCAATAGTTTTGCACTCTTGGAGAGCTTAGCTTGTCCTTGCACAGTGGATGTTCATCCTCACTGCCATTGAACCAATTTTGAAGGTGAAATATTCTTGTCCAAGTTGGTTGGAGGATAGGTCATGAATACCTCTTATTAGAGATTAATAAAGGTGTTTTGATGTAGGTTCTAGTCCCCTTTCCTTTTTAGCTCATCTACCATTTCTTTCTTCACTATCTCTTCTCAATCTTCTCTCAATGTCCATATTCTACTATTGATGGCGCATTCATAGTTGTGTAGTCTTTGTGGAGGATGATTTTTTTGAATCCATGGTAATTTATATGATGTATGTATCTGTAATAATATTCACTTTGGATCCATAGCTTCAAAATACCATACCTTTCAAGTAATATTTCCAATCTTGATTTGAGCTAGTTTCCCCTTTATCTTCACAAGGAGTTTTGGAGTGATTTTGTATATGTTTTAGATTTTCCATTGAGGTCCTATATCACATACAAGTCTCTTTACATAAAATAAGGAAGTTCGAATCCCAAAAGTTCATAGACTAGTGGGGTTTTTAACCATTGAATTCACCTAGTATTTTCCCCTTCCTTCCTCCTGGAGAAATGCAAGCCCTGAATGTTTCTAATGAATTTATTAGAGTCTAAGAGATGAATTAGTATGTTTTAAGACCTATCAAGCCCCTAAATACAAAATTCTAAATAATTTGGGAGAATTTGGGTTTCACTAGTCCAAGTTTTGAAAATTGGCCAAAATGGAGTAATTTTTCAAAAAGGGACATTATAGTGGTATCAGAGCATGGCACTTGCACCTGTGCATTGGATCATCCATTGAATAAGGAAATTTCAGCCATGTATTATTCACATTCAGAGTATCTAGAGGATTATTCTTTCTATGCCTCAGAGGAAGATGATTTTGATCTGTATGATGGAAGCTATGTGGATGAGGAACCCTCTTGCAGTACCTCTACCGAGTTCACATTTAGAGATGATTATGGTTACTATTGTGATCACTTTTAAAATAAATATGTATACTGGGATATCACACCACTAAGGAAATATCCTTTGAAGGAAGCAACATGGTGGAGGGAAACTTGCAAAACCCTACCCCAACAATATCAAGCCTATAATGTTATTATGGAGTCATCCCTAGTAGTTCCTTTAAAAAAAATTATGGATTCTTTTTTTGGATATAGGCCCAATAATTAATATGTGGAGTTAGTGAAGAAAGGTCTATGCCCTTATTGCAAAAAAACTTGGAGAGAAAATCATATATGTTTGAGTGAAAAGGAGGAGTGAAATGAGGAGACCCATGAGCCACCTAGTTTTGTAGGTGGTGAAGCAGAAGAAGCATTACATGAAGAGGATCGAAAGTCACTCCAAAGTGACTCTGAAAGAGACTCAAGAAACATCACATGAGAATGAATAAAATCCATTGAAACTACTGAAGATCATTCCGAGACACATTCTACTTTGGACATGGGACAAAGAGCATCTATTGATGGATGCTTGAACTGTGAAGGAGTACCTAATTGGTTGTCTTGATACCTTAAAATTTTGGAGATGACCCTTTGACTCAAATCTTCAAAAGCTTCTTGTTGTCCTCTGAAGCTGCCAAGTGCCCTGAAAATCTGGAATATATGATTGACATATTAGTTTGCAATATATCAATTAGTTAGCAAATTACCTGAAAATGTGCTAACAAAACTGATATTCCTTCTCTGTTGTCGAGTATGCAATGAATCATGAAATTTGGAATTTTGAAATTCCTTTCTCCGGTAGACTTGGGATGTTATTTGACCCTTCAGATTTGAGATTTGATTATAGAATTTGAATGATAATCTTTCTGAAAACATCGCTGCTAGAATGTTACTCCAACTCTTTAAATGTTTTTCCACCTTGATGTTCCTCTCATGAACCTTCAATGCTTTTGTACTGGAGTGCATCCTTATAATCTTAATACACAGAGTCACAAGCTTGAATGAGTTGGTAAAAGTAAACACACACGAGCCTTTTGTCTTTGACACTTGCCAATCAGTTCTATTTGAGTTTGGTAAGCTTTCCCATTATACTCGACACCCGTGCACAAATGCTGGCGATATTGTTCTGGCTTTTTAACATATGGATAAGTTAGCACTTTACTTTTCAATTCTCACTAAGTGCTCATGTGGATCTTTCTCAGCATTTTGCTATGGAAATTGGAACATATATTATGATCTCAATCCTGGGCATTCAATGTGTAAAAACTTAACAATTGGACCCGAACCTTAAAAGTGTGAGTGATTGGTTCGTTGACTTGGGAACTTTTGACTAAACATGAAATAGAACATGGTTTAGAAAACCATAACCTTTTACCCATGACATAAAAAACCATAAACTTTTACGTGGCTTTATATTGACATTAAGCATAAATGCTTTAATAGCCATGTAACATGGAAAGTTTGAATGATTTTATAAAAACTATTATTTAATAGAAAGATTTTTATTTAAATAATAATTATAAAATCATAATTCCTAAATAATCAAAAAGTAATATTTGACACATTTTGATAAGGATGTGAGAAAATGGAAGGTTAATACTTTGACCAAATTTTGGATTGGAGGGAATTGAGCATTTTTAAACGAAAGTTTAAAGGATAAAGGATTGGATCTTGATACATTAATGGATATGCACATTGTGATATTCATCAGATTGCGTTTAAGAAGATGAGAAAATAAGGATAATTAACCAGGATGACTAGAATACTTATGACTTTTGCAAAAAAGCTAGTGGAAATTATGGTGACAACATTACCCATATGGATCTTTTACATGATGAAACTTATGCACTTTCTTATCATTTGGGTGAGTTGGTTCATTCTCCTACATCCTACACTTCCATATTTTGCAACATTCATCCAAGTGATCTCTCTACATGAATACTCCATTGCCATTGTTGAATGTGACCGATGGTATTAATGTAGGATGTTATACAATCCCAAAAAATGTCTTACATAGTGAATGCCATATTTGTGGAATTCGTAATGTCCAACACTGCATCTACAAATACATATTTACTGGAGACAAAATATAATTTTTTAAAATATGTTATTGAGTCTTGGGTTGACACCAAATAAATTTACAAACTAATTATATTACCAAAAAACCAATGATGATAATAAAAAATATAGTATAAATAATAAGTACCAGTAGTAACAATGAGAATAATATAATATATTAATGAAATAGTGTTAATGGGGAATTAGTTGGTTGGTCAATCAATGACATAACCACTCCTTCCTTAAAGGTACAAAATTTCCAATGATATTTTCACCCCTTGTACAATGATCAGTATTATGTATTATGTATTATTTGTATTTTAGCCATTATGATTATAGAGACAATAATGTTCCTTACCCTTATGGACCTTAATGAAAGTATCCTTTAGCACATTGTGACTTCTAGACATAGAAATTGCTTAAAAATGAAAGATCTCTGGCCATTATCACACCCATAACACCCTAACCCATATTGAACTATATTCGCTGATGTTGACTATTAGTATTCATTGATACCCTACAACAACTCACCACCTACCAGTGACCTACCAACTATCCCATTAACCACACAATCCATTATAAACCCCTATCTCATTAAGGTCTATATTATTTGCTAATATTTGACCATCATTAACCATATCAACCACCATTGACCAAGATTTCCCATTGTTTGACCATCGTTAACCATATCAACCACCATTGACCATGCTTTCCCATTGTTGACCTTGTTTGACCCTAATCATATTAACTATATATAACATATTCAACCATGATTCACCATATTAACCACATTGACCCTCTTTATCCTATCCCACTTATTGACTAACGTTGTTCCCACTTATATTCCAATAATCCATTAATAATCTCGTCATCTTGCGTCCATAATCCTCCTAACTTGATAATATCATCATTCATAATCCTCCTAAACTATGGTCCTAATTTACACTTCAAACCTTAACCGTCATTGACAATGTTGACCATCATTTCCCACTGTTGAGAACCATTGACCATGGTTGATCATGGAATACCAAATAAGTCACTTATGGTTGACCATCATTCACCATGGTCGTTCTTTTTATCCACTCACCCATAATCCTTAACCCATATCATCCTATGTTGGCTAATGTCTACTATTAGTCAACATCAATTCCTTGCCATAGCTAGGAACCTATACGTCACCCACCAACTTGCCGACTAACCAACTAATTCATTAATTACCCATGGTGACCAACTTTTTTTGTCACCTGATCACTAATTACCCATTTTTCTACTAGTGTCTTCTTATAAGAGAAGTGTGCAATTTCAAAAGGACCTTCTATTTGAGTTGGGAATTCTGACATAAATATAGGTGATCCTAATACCATAGTGAATCATTAGTTCACATAAAATTATATAATGAAATAGGGTCCTCTTGTAGTTTTTGAATGATCTTGCATGCCCTATGATTCTACTTCTATTCTATCATTAATTCTTTCACCCAACCATATTACATAATGGAAACTGAACATAGTAATCCCTCTATGTCATCTTCTTTCCTTGAAAGTGCATCTGCCACCACATTTTGTTTTCCTTTTTTTGTACATGATTTCAAATTCATAACTTAACATCTCTGTAACCCGTTTTTGTTTCTCTTTTGAAGATAATTGTTGTTCCAAGAAGTACTTAAAGATTTCATGATATGTTCCTACTTTGAAGTGTCTTCCTATTAGGTAAGGGTGTCATGTCTTAATTGCATGCAAAATGGACAATATTTCATTTTCATAAATTGGTTTAAGTTTTTTCCTTTAAGTTGGAAACTCCCAAAGGAAAGGGGCCTTCCTTTTTGCATTAAAACTACACCAATTCCATGTATTGAGGCATCACATTCCATGTATAAGTTTTTGTGAAATCAGGTGTGGATAATACATAATTTTTACACATAGTCTCTAAGTTTTTAAAAATATTTGGTTTTTGAGTCCAAGAGAATTTGTCCCTTTTTAATAACCTTGTTAGATGTGTTTCTATTTAACCATAGTTCTTGATGAACTTATGGTATTATCCTGTCAATGGTAAAAATACACTAGGATTCTTCAAGTATTTAGGAATTGACCATTCCATGATCGCTTTAATTTTGTTGAGGTCCACTTTGATGTCTTCACGATATACAATATGACCCAATATTCCACTTCATGAACCCCCAAAGGAACATTTTGATGGCTTGGCATATAGTTGGATCTCCTTCAATAGTTTTAAGACAATATCAACATCTTGCACATGCTACTCCCCAGATTTTCTATATATTAGTATATCATCAAAAAATCTAACACGGATTTTCTGAGGAATGGTTTACAAATATAATTCATCAATATTTGAAATATGGAAGGTATTGGTAAGGCCAAATGACATCAGAAAAAAATCATAATGACCTTCATGTGTTCTAAAGTTTTTTTTGGAATGTGTTCTAGCCTTATTCTAATTTGATGATATCCAAAATGGAGGTCTAACTTGGTAAAGAAAATTGTTCCCTGTAATTCATCTAATAATTCATAAATGTCAAGAAGAGAAAACTTATCGTTAATTGTCATCGTGTTTATCTCTCTATAATCTAGAAACATATTACATTAACCTTTCTTTTTGTGAACCATCACCACTGGTGAAGAGAAATAAGTGTGACTAGGTTGAATGATCCTCGCATCTAACATTTCTTGAACCATATTCTCAATCTCAATATTTTGTGTATATGTGTACCTATAGGGTCTAACGTTAGGTGGTATTGTTCCTAGTTGTAAGTGAATCACATGGTCATGATATCGAATAGGTGGAAGACCTTTAGGTATATCTCCAAAAACCTTGGAATGATTGTCAATAACTCTTTGGATATCCATTGAATAGAGGTTATATATGCTTGAACATCCAGTGAACATAGTTGTGCAATTACACCCTAGTGTCCCTTTTTTAACAAATTTAACATGTTGTCAAAGCTTGTCACTTTATATGGTTTCCTTGGAATAACTCTATGTCCAATTTCCTTGTCTTCTGAGACTAGTACAAAATGGATAATTAGTGTCTAAAAAACTAGAATTTGGATATAAACGACTATTTTTTAGGCGTTAAGTTAGTCGTATATCACTTATTCATTACTTGACCAATTAATGACTAAGAGATATACAACTAAGTTAGTCAGGTGAAAAGAGATTGCTAATTTGTTACCATTAGTCACCACCTCAAAAATAGTCGTTTATATCCAAATTCTAGTTGTTTGTTTAGTCACTAATTATCCATTTTGTACTAGTATTATTGACACTGAGAACATCATTGAAATTAGATTGCTTACAAACAAATATAATGACCCACTTTTACTAGGATGTGATCATGCATATTCTTGTCTATATCGTAATAAAAGCTATCATGTTTAAAAAAAATAGGAAACAACCAATTAGATTGAAAATCCATGAATAATTTTGGTCCACACTCAACCATTAAGCAAATTAGAGGCCAGGTTTAAAAATATTTAACATAGGGATCCTTTCTATATCAATAAGTAAATATTGACTACTTTTGAACTGGATATGGAATCAACAATGAAGGTAAAAATTAGGAGATGAAAGATGCAAAAAATATTCATAAACAACTATAAAAACTTAAGATTGCAAACATCTCTGGGAATGTATAGGAATATATTTTGATGTCATCTTAGACACATAAAAATTCAAATATCTTAGTACATAAATTAAATAAAAAATATATACATTTTTGAGTCATAAATTTATCACCTATAAAAACTTAAGATTGCAAACATCTGTGGGAATGTATAGGAATATATTTTGATGTCATCTTAGACACATAAAAATTCAAATATCTTAGTACATAAATTAAATAAAAAATATATACATTTTTGAGTCATAAATTTATCGTCTGCAATATAACTAGACAAATTAGAACACAAACCTGCTACTACAGATGATGCACAACAAGGATCCATCTTTGCCCCACTCTTCATATTATTTTTGTTGTCATGGATTCTCATTGAGAACTTTTCATAGACACGTAAATTCTCTTTGAACTTGTTGTTTGAAGCTAGAATAAGAATCCTTAGCCAAATCATGCTGCTGAAAAGGCTCCTTATTGCATACAGAGAGGTATGAAATGCACATAACATGGCCACACGTGAGCCACATATATGCAAAGAAAAGAGTGAAAAGCTGTAGATAGAAGGGACGCCAAATTATTGAGAAAAGAGTGAGGGTAAGAGGGTCACGAAATATATTTTCTTGACTTCTAATGACACCTGTTATTTTTCCTACGAGATGGTGGTGGTCCTTTTTGTAGTCCACTCTATTTAGGTGGGAGAGTATCAGGTAGAAAGGCATGGTGTGTTCGACTGAATCATTGTAATCTTCTGAATTCATTGGTTTCGGGTGTATCGATTTAATATTGTTTAAAATGAAATGAAAGAAGCATGAATTACTAGTTCATGAACAAAATATTCACTAGTAATGAGAAAAACTATTAAAGCATTCAATTAATCATGCAAACCAGAAGGATACAATTATTACAATATCAGATTCTTCTCCAATCAAATGATTAGACCTTTTTAGCATACACAAACATCCATCAAGTAGTTTCAAATATATAGTAAGAGCAATGCACATAGTACACCCATGCATGAAAAAGAGCCTAAAGCTCACGTGTTGGATTCCAGTAACCATCCAAAATTATTATGTGATTGGCTGCTGGAATATTTATACACTGGACCTTTCTATTTGAAGGATAATTAATTTTTTCTCTTATATTTTTCCTTTGAACACCATTTGTATGCTCGTCAAGCTTGCAAAAAATACTTGTTAGAATGAAAATTACAATGAACTCCTATTTTTTCATATTAATCTTTGAATGGACCCTCTAAATTTTCAGATGCATAAGAAAACTGTGAGAATTGAAGCCACATTACAAGAATATGTTGCAAGCAATTGCAATATGCTATAATGCTAACTAGAGTAAAAGTAAGACTTATGTTGTGTAATACCCCATTTTGACCCTTATGATATATTGACTTTTAATGTAATTATTGTATACATGCGATGCATGTTTCCCTAGTGTGGAGTCCAAGGCCAAGGCCCCGTTAGTGTATGTTCATATTTTATTTAAAATGGACAAGCATTTGACATTTTATTATTCATGTGCTATTAAGCCATGGGATATTGTAAATTGATGTAAATATCAATATTTCAAAAAAGTACAAAAACTGGCTATGGAAGCAACTAATGAGAAGGGGCCATGTATATCGACTAGGGAGTGGTGAGGGGGTTTTGGGGTTGAGCCATAAGCTACCAAATGTCATATTGAGAACCCATTTGACCTTCTTTGCTGACATTTAATTCAGTTGTAAGAAAGTTGTTGAGAAATCAGTCCATGGCTTCAATGGAGCATGGGCAGCCCAGAAATTCGTATGACAGGTATGGGCTCTGTTTTTCTTGTACCACAAGTCACCCTACCTCATGGGAATTGGTTCTTCCTCATTCCCATTCCATTGTTGAACATCCTAGCATAAGTTTTCATCCATTACGAATGCCCAACAGTGAGAAAAACCAGAAATCGCAACTTTGCAAGAACCCATGTTTTGGAGTGCCATAAATGCCCAAAATTTCGTATTGACAGTGAAATCCAATGGGGGATCCATAGATATGATCTTTGGGGCAAAATTGAGATTATTAGATACCCCAAAATCCATTGGAAAACCCAGTTTTTATAGCCCAGAAATCCAGTGACGGGATTGAGTTATTTGATGACAGAATTGTGAGAAATCCAAGTGTGAATGATTGAACAGAGGTTGAGTTTGCTTGATCAACCTAGTGAATGCTAGAATCTCAAGGAATTAACAGCTGGACCTTTCTATTCCCACCCTAAATAGCTCTCGAGGGAAGGGATGTCTGAGGGACTGTGCAGCAGAGAAGGGGACCTTTCTTGTGTTGGGTGAGGTAGGTATTGTGGGTGCCATGACTGTTGAGTTCATTTGAGATTCCTATAGCTCTGTGGTTGAGCTCATTGGCTTAGCATACTCCTTTGCTTATTACATGCTTGATAAACCCAACCCTGTGTTGGCTTAGCATGATTGTTTGAGTGAAACCATGGCTGTGAGTGAGCCTGTTTAGTTCCTCCTTAGTGGATACACAACTTAGCTTGGGGGTGATCTTGTTGTGGGGAAAATGCACCTATAGTTAAGGGGAGAAACTACCAACTTACGGTGATAAAGATAGACTTATAAGTGTTCTGCAAGTACAACAAATAAATGAAGAGATTAGGGTTTAGAGATGTAGGCACCTTATTCAGAAGGTTGATCCTAGCTTTGCCTCCCTTGCTCTTCAATGCTTATCCAGTTTCGCAATGCCCAGACCTGCAAAACAACTTGATACCTTTCTCAAATACATTTGACTACATATATAATATTGATATTCATAATAGAAGAAGACATCAAACTATAATCAAACTGTAATCAAATATAAGACACATCAATAGGTCATATTTGGAAAGAGAAGAACGTCTGATCTTTATTAATGAATGAAAGCAAGTACATAAAGTTATACCTTCCTTCAAGCTTGGCACTTCACGAAACCTAGATTCAAGGTCTCCTGCTTCCGTTCTCCAAGGATCCCAGCCTCTAAGCAACCGTGCTAGGGTTTACCAAAACTGAAGCACAAGAGAGGGGGATGAGGGTCTCCATTCCTCCAGCATAACTTTGTAATTGGGCTTAGTCCCTTCACATGACCCTTCTACCCTTCTTATATAGTCAGTGAGGAAGAGGAAAAGAAGTTACAACCACTCAAGAGGTTTCCCAACCAACTTAACTTACTCGAATTTTGAGATTTTGACCAAAACAGGGGTGTATGCTACTCTATAGTAGACAAAGTCGTGTACACATGGCAATGGGCGCTACTTTAAATGAGACAAAGTCGCGTACACACGCTACTATTATAACAGTAGAGTCGCGCTCATGTTGAAAAATGGCCAAAAACAGGCTTTTCTGCTCATTTTCAGAAGATGGTTTGGTCTGGAAAAATGTTCCTAAGGGTCATATACATCAAATGGGTTAAGAATGAGGTAATTTCAACCATTTTTAGTGTCCCAAATGACTCCTCCATCCACAAATGTCCTGTTGTGTGACTGAACTTGATCTCAAGAAGTGTCGTCATGCGACCAAGGGAAGCAAGTGTCGTCACGGACGAAGAGATGTCATTTCAAGCTATAACAGATGCCCCCTAATGTATGAGGTCAGAGGGAGTATGGGAAACGATGGCCGAAATACATTATAAAAAAAAGAGTTGAATCGTGGAGGAACGGAGAAACCAAGAATCATAGGCTCAAATGAAGTACCTGAAAGCAAAGGCAATGTCAGACAAACTCATCCTTGGGGTAACTGTCCATGTTCAAATAGTGGAACATGACCTCCAAGAGGATACAATAATGATCCAAAATACTGATGCATATATCATGGCCACTAGAATACAAGCGTGGATCCATGAGGAACATAAGTGTAAACATAGCCACATAAATACAAGGTGGATCTATGTCAAAACTGGAGAACATAGCCATAGAGAACAAGCTGGATCTATGTCTCATCAAAAAAGAGTGTGGCTCAGTCTTGCGCAACTTGGGCGATAACATAAATGAGGTGATGCTATCAAGGATCCCAAGGTCTTCATCCAAAAACAACCCAAGGTACAAACCTATCCATGCGAATAAATGAGTTGATGTCAAACATGGGAGGTATCGTTTGATTACCGGTCATTGATGTATACCGTTAACAAACGCGAGGGTGTCCACCAATAATGAAAATGGAACCCAAGGTAACTAGTACATTCAAGCAAGTGCGAATAGATGGTCTTGCCGTCGAACACTTGAAGAATCCATCAGATAGGAGACATTGATGTATTCCCATCTATCCAATAGCGAGGGAAACTGCCACTAATGACTGCAATCCCCAAGGTACTAACCGAAACTCTAAACTTCATTCCCATAGCACAATGAGCTGAAGTCGATGGGAAGAAGTCCGTTGGAAGGGAGGCCATAATGCATCCTCCATCATCCAACATGAGGGACACTCAAACAGGTATGAGCTGATTTGGAGTAGGACTAAACACATGATGAAACATACTGACACCAAGGAATGGCCGACGCATGAGGTCAAGGCAACTGCAGAATGGCCGACACGGGTTATATCCTTGAACAGTGAGCACGACACAAGAGTGACTTAGGCAGCTTTTAACACAAAGAGACCACGATACAAATCTGCAATGTAGGAGACATTAATAGATTCTCCAAATGATTGGAAGACTAACCAAACGGAGGAGTAGGAACTCTGAGATCAGGTTTACCCTAAGGCCAACGCTAGAACCCAACATGTTTGATAGACTCAAAATAGGTGCTTTGTTCAAGGAGATAGTTGACTCGCTGCCATCATATTGAAAGATATTTTAACATTCTTCCCTTCCCTTTCGTTTTTCATTTTTTAACGAGCTTGACAAAGAACTAAAGCATGCTCGACGGTATTTTCATATTTAAGGAGTCTAAAAAACCTAGAAGAAAATGTTAAATTTTCAGTATTAAATCACAATACTATAGGATCTTTGCTGAGAGAATAACATCTACAGTATATCAATGCATGACAATCATAATATGACAAGCATCACAAGCATCATAAGAATCAAAAGCATAGAGACAAGAGACACAGAGTTTCCGTGGGGAAAACCCTAAGGTGAAAAACCCCACAACTTCCTCAGAGATAGAGAGAGCAATGGCTCAACCAAAATACAACCAAATAATACAGAGATAGTCTCCTAGCAGATGATCCTCCTCCTCCTCACTAGTGCGCCACTTTCCAGAGAGAGAGATAGATACTTTTCCGAGTGAGTAAAATAGAGATCTCCTATCTCTATTTATACTCACCTTTTTTCCCAGTGACCTACTGGGGCCGACTTGTCTACTTTAGTACATCCACATTATATTATATATTAATTAGGGCCGACCCCATAAGGTGGTCTAATAACCCATCGGCAAGTACACACACTTGCGACACTTGTCAATCCACATGACGACACTTCCTTATAGAGGAATAACACATCTCTTATAAGGGTACAATAAATATACATATAATATACTGATGAAATACATTCCGAAGTTACATATACATCAACACTCCCTCTTAACAAGGAAGGTATTTCTCGACACAGATTTGCTAGACAAGTCTTCTTCTCTGGATCATCATCATCGATGCATCGTCATCGTCATCGTCACTGCTGCTGCTATCTCGTCCAATCTCTGTCTCTACTCGTCATAGGAAGTTCTACAGAGCCAGTCCTTTTTCATACTGGATGTAGGCCCACCACCTGCAGGTCTTCATCATCACTGGCCATACTGTGGAATCCTCAGGACTTTTACGTGCGTCACAAAACCTCGAAAGAGCATCCCAGGATATTACGGGTACACAACTCCAACCTGTAGGATCTCCCAGGGCGCTATTACATGTGACCCCACCACAAAACCTCGAAAGAGCATCTTAGGATGTTACGGGTACACAACTCCGACCTAAGATCTCCCAGGGCACAAATTACATGTGGTCCACCACAAAACCTAGCAAGAGCATCTCAGGATGTTACGGGTACACAACTCCGACCTGAGATCTCCTAGGGCACAAATTACATGTGGTCATGGCAAAACCTCGCAAGAGCATCTCAGGATGTTACGGGTACACAACTCCGACCTGAAATCTCCCAGGGCCCAAATTACATGCCATAGGACAAAACCTCGCAAGAGCATCTCAGGATGTTACGGGTACACAACTCCGACCTGAGATCTCCCAGGGCAACGAATTACATGTCCTCCCAGAGCAATGTCTCGAAAGAGCATCCCAGGCTGTTACGGGTACACAACTCCGACCTATAGGATCTCCCAGACATGCTCATCTGCACAACCTGATCCACGGCCACAGAGTATCAACCTGATACTCACCATACATCATCCTGATGTACTCATGATCGTCTTGATCATAATCACTGCAACGTCCTGCTGCAAGTCATCTGGAGCAACATCCTGAAGCTCGTCATCTATGATCATCCTGATCATCACTGCAACATCCTGTTGCATGTCATCTGGAGCAACATCCTGAAGCTCGTCATCTATGATCATCCTGATCATCACTGCAACATCCTGCTGCATGTCATCTACCTGATCATCAATGCATCTTCCTGATGCATACCAAGTATCATACATGATCCTCCTGATCATTAATGCATCTACCTGATGCATACCAAGTATCTACCTGATACATATCATCATACATGATCCTCCTGATCATCAATGCATCTACCTGATGCATACCAAGTATCTACCTGATACATATCATCATACATGATCCTCCTGATCATCAATGTATCCACCTGATACAAATACAAATACATGGTCCAAGCATCCAACATGATGCATAAACAATACATACACATGATCCAACTGATCATATCCTGCATCCAACATGATACATAAAATGATCCAACTGATCATATCCAGCATCCAACATGATGCGTACATACATACATAAAATGATCCAACTGATCATATCCAGCATCCAACATGATGTGTACATACATACATAAAATGATCCAACTGATCATATCAAGCAGAAACTAGAACATCATCCTGATGCTCATCATCCAGCGCTTACATCCACAGCCATGTGAAGGATCCTCCTTCCAACATGCTTGGAATGGCTTCAGCAAATGTGTCCATCACTTCTTCCTCGAAGTGTCCTCGATCTGAATAACGCCAAGCCTCTCTCTGAAGTACTCGAACTTCACCCTGGCTAGTGGCTTCGTCAGCACATCTGCAATCTGCTCGTCCGTCGCAACATACAGGAGCTTCACAGCTCCTCTCTGCACCATATTCCTGATATAGTGATATTTGATCTCTATGTGTTTCGACCTGTCATGAAACACTGGGTTCTCGGACAGCTTCACACAACTCTGGTTATCACAGAAGATACCAGTAGCCTCCAACGGGAGATCAAATAACTCAGACAGTAGCTTCCGTAGCCATACTGCCTCACAACTAGCTGAACAGGCTGCAACATACTCTGCCTCAGCTGTACTCAGTGCTACGCAGGACTGCTTCCTGCTAAACCAAGAGATCACACCTGATCCCATACTGAAGCAACACCCAGATGTGCTCTTCCTATCTGCAGCACTGCCATCCCAATCTGAATCAACATAACCCTGCAGGTTAAACTTTTGATTCTCCTCATACCTGAGCCCATAATACACTGTACCCTTCAGGTACCTCAGAACATGCTTTACAGCAACCAGGTGAACACTCCTCGGATCCGTCAGGAACTGGCTCAATGTGTTCACATCAAAGTAAATGTCTGGTCTCGTGTTCTTCAAGTACATCAAGGACCCAATCATCTGATGATACAAAGAGATATCAACCGGCTCAGATGAAGCATCACATAGAAGCTTCAGATTCGATGCCATAGGTGTGGCCATGGCCTTGCAATCCATCATCCCAAATCTCTTCAGGATATCTACTGTGTACTTCCCTTGACCAAGGAAGATCCCACCTGCATTCTGCCACATCTCCACGCCAAAAACAAATAGTGCATCATCCCCAAGTTCTTCATCTCGAACTCGGTAGTAAGCTTCCGCTGCGTGTCGGCAATCAATCTATCTTCACCATACCAAGTTCTGCACATATATGATTTCCTATCATGTGTCTCAGAATGAAGTGGCTGCTTCTTCTTCAACTACACCATTCAAGAAAGCTGTCTTGAATCCATCTGGTGTATCTTCTATTTCATCACTTTTATGTTTCTCTATGCTGCCATCTGCAACATGCTTGATCTGAAAGTTCTATTTGGAAGTCACAACAGACTTCCCTTTGGCTCTTGGGATCGCATCCCAGACATCATTCTTCATGATCGACGGATCATGGTATTTCATTTCTTCATCCCAGATCCTGGGAATTTCAATATCTTCAATAGATATCTTTGTTGCTGGAACAAATGTTGTAGTCCTTTTTGTAGGTGAAGATATACGGTCTTTCCTACAAAACAGATTAAATTGCATGATTAGAAACAACTCATAATTTTCAGAACAAATTCTTACACATGAAGAAATATGTCATACAGTCATGCAGTCATGCAATTATCTTAGCCAATGCTTCAATACAACATTTATCCATATCCCGTAACTTTCTAGATGCCTTCCAATCTCTACCAGAACATTGTTAAGAGTGTGCACAACTCCCAACATGTCAGCAAAGAGGTTTCATTCTAGATAAGTAGCAATGGAATGTTGTACAGTGCCATAGGCCACTTACCCAACACATGCATATTAGTAGTATACTGTTCATTAATTCAATCATTCTAATATGCACAATACATATCCTAAGTCTAGGAACATGAGCATATACATCATTGAACAATTTTATTTAAGCAAACAAATATGCAAGATAATTAAAATACTTATCTTTGTTTGTTTGTTGGGTGGACTCCCTCTGAGTCTTTTCTTCCTTGCAGGAGCTGCTGGAGTCCTTCTAAACCTTCTTGTTGTGGAATGTAGAGATATGGACAACTCCCTCTGAATATCTGCACCCTTGCAGAAACCACTGGAGTGTGCTCCCTCTTGATCTTTGCTTCCTGGATTACCTGTTCTTGAACTCATATTCATCCTTGGTCCCTATGCATGCTTATTAGTATCATTCATTAAAACACAATAATCTCAAGTATGTATAGTCATGATCATTTCAAACAGAAATAATAAGCATTAGCATTCAAGGTTTATATATAGGACTCTTATGGTTAGTCATATCATAAGAAACATAACATGTATAAACCTATAATTACTCAAACCTATGACTCTTCTGGTTAGTCATATTATTAATTAAGGTAAGATGCATATGCCCATGATTATTCAAACTTATGACTTTATGAACAATCATCATCAATCATGCCATGCATACTTATATGATAGATCCTATGATATAAGAAACACATACCTGGTCACCATATTTGCTAGTTATGTCTAGCAATGTGTTCTTGTTCTCTTCAATGACCTGCATGACTCATTAGTTAACTTTTGCAAAAACAAATTATACATACCTCTATGTGATCCATGACTATGGATGAATCTTTGTATTTATGTCACCATGGCATGTTCAGGTTGTCCCTTCAAATTGTACAAACCTCCCTCTTGCTTTCCAATCACTACTGCATCATCTATGATCTTTCCCTTTGGCCACATTAGGACTTGGCCATCCACAAATGCAACCCTCATACCTTTTGCATCTAATGCAGAAATGGAGAGTAAGTTCTTCTTGAGCCCAGGTACATAAAGTACTTCTTTCATCTTCAATGATTTTCCAGAATCTAGATTGTAGGAGGCTTCACCACTTCCTTTGATTGGGTATTGATAATCATCCCCAAGTTTCACTTTATGGGGTGATTCATGTTCAGAAAGATTCACAAAAGATTCCTTGAACCCAGTCATGTGTTTGGAGGCCCCACTATCAATTAACCAATCATTACATCCATGGGAGATGGTACCTGTAAGAGCAGAGATCAGAACATACTCTTCTTCACTTGATGAGTCATCATCACTATCACTTTCTGCCCTAGCCTTCTTCTTTGGAGGTTCATCATCTTCGGCAGCATGAGCATGAAACCTTCTTTTGCTGCCCTTCTTTTTCTCACTGGAGTTGTTCTTATTATCCCTTTTGTTCTTGGGACAATCTGAAGCAAAGTGACCCTTCTCATTGCATGTGAAGCATCTTAGGTCCTTCTTATTCTTTTGATGAAATCTTTTGGGGTGAGGGTGATCCTTCTTGGTTTTGCTTCTTTTGGTGTGAGCTGCAAGAGCTTGATCTTCACCTCCCATCTTTTCCTCACGAGCTATAAGTCTAGCTTCTTCTTGAGAACATTCTTCCCGAAGTCTACTGAAGGAGATCAACTTCTTCCTTGCACAAATTCCTTGAATAAAGGAATCCCATGACCTGGGTAGGCCATTTAGAGTGGTCATCACCACTTCACCATTCTCCACTATTTCATCTACTGCTTCTAATTGTTCCTTGATCTGAGAGACCCTTGAAAAGTAGGATTGAATGGTTTCCCCATTCTGAAACTTTACTGCTTTCAATTGGTTCCGCAGGGTCATCTTCCGATTTATGTTCTTTCCTTCAAATAGCTTGGTCAAAGATTCAAACATCTCTTTGGGTGTCTTGAGAGAAGACACATGGGGTATGAGATGGTCTTTGATAGAATCAGCAATGATTCTCTTTGCCTTGACCAAGTTCTTCTTGTGCAATACCTTGGCCTCTTCATCCTCTGGGATAAGGATGTCTTCTTTCACATATGAGTCCAACTCATTCTCTTCCAGGATTAGCCCAATCCTATACTTCCAGGCTCGGAAGTTATCAGCCCCTTCAAGCTTATCCTCAAGCTTGGTGTGAAGAGACATCTTTAAGAGTACTTCAAATGGAAATAGAAAAGATTTAGAACTTACCTCTTGAAGTGTTGAAAACTGGATCTGGTCCCGGATTAGGGTTTGTCAGAGAAACCCTAAAAATTCAAAATGTGAATTTCAAAATTCCGAAAGGATAGAAAGATGCGCCTTGGAGAGCTGATCAGCCTAGTACATTTAGAATTTGAGATCAGCAAAGTCTTGTCCTTCAAAATTGCCTTTTTGTCCTCCCGGGTTCACTGGGGAGAGCCCTGAATTAGGGTTTGAGTTTCCCGGAGATCTACCCAGCCAAAAATCTCAATCCAAAGCTCAAACCTTCGATTTTTGCAAGGAGCTTCCAGCTGTACCTTCAGTTTCCAGAAATTCCTATTTTTGTGGAAACCCTAATTTTTAGGGCCAAAACTGAAAATGCTCGGAACTGAAATCTGATTGGACAGAAAGATGCGCCTTGATGAGTAGATCCAATCTACTATACTGAATTTCAAAAATCTGTGGAGAGAAACCCAATAAACAAGGAATACAAGCTTCCGTCACTGCAAAATGTCTTCTTCTCAGTTAGGCTCTGATACCATGTTAAATTTTCAGTATTAAATCACAATACTATAGGATCTTTGCTGAGAGAATAACATCTACAGTATATCAATGCATGACAATCATAATATGACAAGCATCACAAGCATCATAAGAATCAAAAGCATAGAGACAAGAGACACAGAGTTTCCGTGGGGAAAACCCTAAGGTGAAAAACCCCACAACTTCCTCAGAGATAGAGAGAGCAATGGCTCAACCAAAATACAACCAAATAATACAGAGATAGTCTCCTAGCAGATGATCCTCCTCCTCCTCACTAGTGCGCCACTTTCCAGAGAGAGAGATAGATACTTTTCCGAGTGAGTAAAATAGAGATCTCCTATCTCTATTTATACTCACCTTTTTGCCCAGTGACCTACTGGGGCCGACTTGTCTACTTTAGTACATCCACATTATATTATATATTAATTAGGGCCGACCCCATAAGGTGGTCTAATAACCCATCGACAAGTACACACACTTGCGACACTTGTCAATCCACATGACGACACTTCCTTATAGAGGAATAACACATCTCTTATAAGGGTACAATAAATATACATATAATATACTGATGAAATACATTCCGAAGTTACATATACATCAACAGAAAAGTCCATACACCTATCCGTGGATTTTATATCGAGCCTGGATTGGTCTGTGCTCGGCGGTGTTTTCTTGCTTATAGAGTTGAAAAACTTAAACAGTCCTCTATACACCTATCCGTGGATTTTATATCGAGCCCGGATTGGTATGTGCTCGCTTGGTGTTTTCTTGTTTATAGAGTTGAAAAACTTAAACAGTCCTCTACATACCCTCTCGTGGATTTCACATCGAGCCCGAGTAGGTGAATGCTCGCTTGGTATTTTCATGTTTAAAGAGTCTGAAAACCCTAAAGAGAGACTCCAAAAGGTCATTTTTCGTACAATTAGTCTCCTCCCCCGAAAAAGTATAAAACAATGAAAGGAGAACTCTTCTAGCGCATACAGGAGTATACCTAGAGTATAGATTTTCCGTAGTTAATCCACTGAGGCCCGGAAAAGGGATAATTCTATATCTGAGTGGATGTCGATTCAGTTATTTTAACGAGCCCGAAAGGACAACTATGCTCGGCAAACTTTTCCTATTTAAGGAGTCTGAAAAGGGCTTAAAAGAACTCCATAGGGATCTTTTCCGTAAAGGTTTAACGAGTCCGGAAAAGTAAACTCACGACCTCCTTACTGTTTTTAACGAGCTCAAAGGAGATAGAAAAATGCTCATAGCCTCCTTACTGTTTTTAACGAGCTCGAAGGAAAGGTGGAAGAGTGCTCATAACCTACTTACTGTTTTTAACGAGCTCGAAGTAAAAGAAGAATGCTCGAAATGGGAGGAGACGAGTGTTAGGGACATGCGAAACTAGCTCCAAGCGCATGGAACAAAGCTATGCATAATGCAAGGAACATGAGCAAGATAAGGACACTCAGGGTGTGTCTCCTCCAGGTAAAAGGTGTCGAACCGCGAAGGCAAAATGATACAGGGCTTAGCGAAAATGAGATCAGAAATGGAGGCTTATATAACGAGCTAAAAGCGTGGAAGCCGGCTTCAGGCTCATTAGCGCAAGCGGGATCATAATAGATGCATATGCAATTTGAACACAAAGATGGGAGCCTTATCAGGGATGGCCAGAAATATATGAGGAAGAAAGATATGAAGCTTCTTCTCAAAGTCATGGTAAATCTAAAAAGGCTCCCGAGCCTATGAGAAAAACTCAGCATGGGCACTAGAATGGAATAAGGGTGCTGACTAGGGTGACCCATGTTAGGTAGGCTCTGCTGTCGGACTGGTGCAAAATGCATAAAGAGATGGCTAACACACCAATATCCAGCAGGTTCGACCCTATGGTGAATTCGGATGGCAAAAGGTTCAAATGCAACATAACAGCGGGGAAGCCTAAACCTATATGCAAGGTTCCGAATATACCTGACATGGTCGCACAAGGTGTCGAAAAGGACCAGTAAGCAAGTATACATCCAGCTAAGAATCCTGTCTCCAAGAAACATTAGTACCAGGATCATATCTAAAACATATGTAAGGAAAGACCTGATACAAGTCACTGTGGTAGAAATACTTTCAACTTCGCTATCATCAACAACAGGAATAAACAAGGCAGAGTTTTCAAATGAAGACTCTATGGTACCCAAGCCCGAGGACTTACAATCAACAAGATCGACTTCAGGATGAAGATCAAAGTTGAAGGACATGATGGAATCTGCAGAAACAAATTCATCATCACGGGAGTTGAAAATTCTAGAAGCAAAATCAAAATCAGCAGGAACACCGATTTGCGGATCTATAGGAGAGTCCAAAGACTCAACAGTAGGAAGATCAGACTTTTAGGTCAAACTGGGGCTGGACATAACTGCAACTGGATCAACATCCAAATGAATGGCAGACTGTACTATGGACTCTAGGAAAACTTCATCGGAAGGAAGTATATCATCCCAGATAGAACACATATCTAAACATTCAGATGGAGGTGTCACTTGGTCAAAAGCTGGGACCAAGTCCCGAGAAGGTAAGCATGAACTCAGAGACTTCTTCTCCGTAGCAGTTGAACTCAAGGAACAATATGCCACATAAGGCTCATGTGACATAGTAGTGCCTAATGACGAGGGATCAAATTGGTCTTCAGTTGGGTAATAAGGAGGATCAACGAATGCAAGTTGGTCGATGGTGACAATGTTTTCGTTATGAGGGAAATGCATCACACGAAAAAGCGTAGACACCACAGCATGCATAGCATAAATGTAATCACGCCCAAGGATCATATCAAAGTCCACAGGGTCCTTTAGAACCATAAAATCAACTAAGACTATTTTTCCACCCAAGGTAACAGGTGCCTGATGGAGGAATCCGATCGGTTCACTAGGTCTTCTATCAAAGGTCAACGGCCAATTAACAGCTGGAATAACATTAGGGAAACCCAAATCCCTCCAAGCATAAGCGGATAAGATACTAACAGAAGCACCTTCATCAACAATGCATCGATTAACCGTATGGTTCCCGATATCAACCTTTATCTGGAAAGGTGTCGAAGAAGGAAGACGAGGCTCGACGAGACTATTCCAATCAAAGGAAACAATCCTAGGGCTTGGTAGGGGTTCACATGGTACAGATGAAGTGCCCCCTTTTTCAGGAATATCCAAACTGCTAATGCATAAGACTTCAGCAGTAGGTGCATCAATCTCCGAAGGACTGATGGGATCGATCGAATATTGCATCGATTTGATCACTTCACTCTCCGAAGGAAGAGTGGGGTCGACCAAATATTGCATTGGTTCAACCACTTTTTCAACCAAAGGTTGATCTGACTGCAGGGAATCTATAGACAACTCAGGAATAGAGGTTCCTTCAGACATGGACCACACTCTTCGTGCCTCTGGAATGGCAGGGCATCGGTGAGTAAGGTGATCTCCCTTACAAAGTTTACAAGGGAACTTTGGTTTCCGTCCTATAGGTTTAGACTCCTTTACAATGTCAGTACTCTCAGCATGACTAGCATTGGCTGATAGCTTGCCCCCAGCATGACTCACAGAGGCTAGTTGCTCAGAAGCATCAGACTTTTGAACTAAGGACCACACTTTTTTCACTTCTGGAAGTACAGGGCACAAGTAAGTAAGGTGATCTCCCTCACAAAACTTACAAGGGAACTTAAGCTTCTGTTTGTTTGGTTTGTCGACAATGTCAACTTCCTCAGCATGACTTGGAGTGGCTGATCTGGTGTCTCCAGTATGACTCACAGGAACTGGTGACTTGTCATTAATATGACTAGCAGTGATCAATGACGTGTCCTCAACATGACTGACAGTGGTTGAAGACAAACTTTTAGTATGATTTTCAGTGACTAAAATTTTTCTCCCAGCATGACCTCCAGAGGCTGGGTAGGTGCCCCCTGCATGATTTGCAGAGGCAGGGTGCTTGCCCCCAGCATGACTTACAGAGGCTGGGTTGCTGCCCCCTTGTTTTAGCATCTTCTTCCCATTCTTCCTCCGTCTATTCCTTTTAGACTGCTGGCTACTAGTATTGCTACTTTCGCCACATGAGGTAGAAGGAGGAGGATAAGATGTTACTGGAAAGGGAGGCACAGGGTTCTGATGCTCTTGATTTGAGGTGCTCACCAAAGAAGCGTCAGGAGCATGCAAGGCATTCGGAGTGGAAAACAACCAAACCGGCAGCCCAATAGTGAATCCAGGAAGATTCAGAGTAGCCATTAAGGGAGCACCAATGTTTCCAATGAATGGAACAGCACAAGGATCCCCCGGAACAGGGGTACCTTGATTGGCACTCGCCGAAATGCTAGACATAGTTTCCTGCTCAAATGAACAAGAAATTCTCTAAGGCAGACTAAAAAAAAGTAGCACAAAGAGCACACCACTAAAAAGGTCCTAGGTAAATCAAACCAGGCAAACAGATGCCTTCCGGAGAAGAGTCTGGGATGATGAGGGCCCAGAATAAATCAACTAAGGAAGAAAGACAGTTACCCGGGGTCCACAATACAATGACTAAGGGTGCAAGCGCTGGAATCACCCAACCGCCCTCGCAAAGACCTGCAAGGGGTTTCCTCCCACGTCTGTCTTAGGTACAATAGATATACCCTCTGCTGTCACCTGTGTATGAACCTAGAGTCAGATACTATGGATACCACAACACCGAAAACTCCTGGGGGAACAGTCACCAATCGAATCAGAAAGCGTGGGCAGGGTAGCTAAGCCCGAAACTTGAAAGAGTCCCCAATACGCAATCCGATCCTGGCGTATGCTCGAACAGAAAGTAGGAGGAGTATTCCCACAAACTGATCTTGTAATGACCTACTACATAGATCCCAGGCAAGTTTTGAGTGAGGTGGGTTTACCTGTGATAGTCTCACTACGATTTTTGCGTAATGTGTGATCTTGGGTGGTTTAAGGTGTTTTAAATCCAAGATCCTAACCAAGACTAGTTGGTATAGTGTAACCTAGAAAAGAAAATGTTGCTAGTTCAATTTATTAGGGTTCATTTTAAAGGTTACTTGATTACTCAAAAAGGTAGTGGGTGTGTGAGAGTGGTTATAGTAGAGATAGAGTACTGAAAATGAAAAACAAATCTTTTTCTTTTCAATGCAAGTCTTAAAATTCTGATCTAGAATGCATGTGCAAATGCAGTTTTTAATATTTCGAATGCAAAAAAGGTAAAAATAAAGTCTAAATGTACAAAAATAAACTCAAAACCTAAAAATGCAGCTACTCAAGCAACTAGGTATGCAAAAGAAAACTTGTTCTTTTTGATGCAACGCACTCTAAAATCTTTTAAGCCACTTGCAAGGTACTCTATTCAGAAGATAAATCAAAATTCTTTATGCTTTTCAAAGGTAAGAAACAAAAACTGAAACTACCCTACTATCAAAGCAAAGCAAATAAACTTTCAGATTCTCTTTATGAAACAGTAAAAGCTATCAAATATGACTTTCAAATTCTTATTGATGTAAGCATGCCAACCATTGGGAAAAGAGTACAAAAACTACTTTTAGACCCAAATGAAGCAAATGACCTACGAAGAAGTATGGTTTGGTAAAGTCAGGTCTGCACATAAACAATGCAAACAAGGTCTTGAACAACAGCCAAAACACTTGAGCTTTCACTACAAAAGAAAAACTAAAAGCATAAGGGAGGATAAGAAACCAACCTAAAAGAGAAATTTCACTCAAATAGATACAAACAGGGTCAAGAAGACTCAAGAGATTTCAAATCCAGTGGAAAATGGGGCAAGCAAGTTCAGTCAGACTCAAATTAGGGTACAAAACACCAAACAGGTCCACAACCCCCCAACTTAGGTCAACAAACCCCAAAACTTTCCAAACAAGCCCAAAATGATCAAAAGAGGTTCAAATCATGAATGTAGGATCAATACAAGGATGGGAGACCACTTACAGGGGTTTAACTCAGACCTAGGGTCATCAGGGACCCAAAAAAATGCAGCCACAGCCCCCAGATTTGGGTCCACAACCCAAAAACTCAAAAAATCAAACCCAGATTTTGAGCGCTACTGTGTATGAAGGAAACTAGCGCTCATAGCAGTATGGGCGCTACTGTGCAGAGGAAAAGTAGCGTATGAGCGCTACTGTGTGGTACAAACAGTAGCGTACAAGAAAAAAAGTCTAAAAAATGGGGTTAAACCCCCAAACTGGGTCCACAAAGGTTTGCAAGGGCTGGGAAGGGTCTGTAAAAAGCCCAGGAGGGTCAAACAGAGCCTACTAACTGATCCTAATAAAAAAATGAACAAATACCATCAAACAAGACTAAAGAAATGACCTTGGATACCCCTAAGCAGTTAGGCTTTCCCCAGCGGAGTCGCCATTCTGTTGTGGGGAAAATGCACCTATAGTTAAGGGGAGAAACTACCAACTTACGGTGATAAAGATAGACTTACAAGTGTTCTGCAAGTACAACAAATAAATGAAGAGATTAGGGTTTAGAGATGTAGGCACCTTATTCAGAAGGTTGATCCTAGCTTTGCCTCCCTTGCTCTTCAATGCTTATCCAGTTTCGCAATGCCCAGACCTGCAAAACAACTTGATACCTTTCTCAAATACATTTGACTACATATATAATATTGATATTCATAATAGAAGAAGACATCAAACTATAATCAAACTGTAATCAAATATAAGACACATCAATAGGTCATATTTGGAAAGAGAAGAACGTCTGATCTTTATTAATGAATGAAAGCAAGTACATAAAGTTATACCTTCCTTCAAGCTTGGCACTTCACGAAACCTAGATTCAAGGTCTCCTGCTTCCGTTCTCCAAGGATCCTAGCCTCTAAGCAACCGTGCTAGGGTTTACCAAAACTGAAGCACAAGAGAGGGGGATGAGGGTCTCCATTCCTCCAGCATAACTTTGTAATTGGGCTTAGTCCCTTCACATGACCCTTCTACCCTTCTTATATAGTCAGTGAGGAAGAGGAAAAGAAGTTACAACCACTCAAGAGGTTTCCCAACCAACTTAACTTACTCGAATTTCGAGATTTTGACCAAAACAGGGGTGTACGCTACTCTATAGTAGACAAAGTCGTGTACACATGGCAATGGGCGCTACTTTAAATGAGACAAAGTCGCGTACACACGCTACTATTATAACAGTAGAGTCGCGCTCATGTTGAAAAATGGCCAAAAACATGCTTTTCTGCTCATTTTCAGGAGATGGTTTGGTCTGGAAAAATGTTCCTAAGGGTCATATACATCAAATGGGTCAAGAATGACGTAATTTCAACCATTTTTAGTGTCCCAAATGACTCCTCCATCCACAAATGTCCTGTTGTGTGACTGAACTTGATCTCAAGAAGTGTCGTCATGCGACCAAGGGAAGCAAGTGTCATCACGGATGGAGAGGTGTCATTTCAAGCTATAACAGATCTCTCAGCTGAAAGAATATAGGTTGGACAGAGATCTATGGTTGGGTGGAATGTTTCTATTACATAGGCAATTTTTTGGACAGCTTCATCTCAAAGATAAGTGTTCTCTGCGGTTTAAATTATATGCATTTTGTGTTCTGCAATGTGTTAATTCTGAATGATAATTATTCATGTTAATGGATTGAAATGATTATCTTAATATGGTTGATATGAGACCTGTTCCTAGCATTGGAATGTGATTGATTCCCTGCATGTTGAATCATCCTCTGCTTGTGATAGATATGTTGATGCATTACTGTTTGTGTGTGTGCAAATATGTTTTAATTCCGCTATGTAATTACAGTATGCATTCTATTTAAATAGTAAAATTCAGTCTTATGGATTTGGGAAAGAATCAGACATCCCCATGTTACAGTCATGTTCCCTCCGTGGTTTGGAATGACGGGAGGGGACGCGACATGTTGAGTCTCCAATTTGACACGTTATTAATAATTTAATCCATTATTTTCACCTCACCCTTTACTCATTTATTGTCATTCCTAGCTTAAGTCTTCTTGAAAATACCATGATACACTTCCATATGCTCAAGTGGTTAATGTTGGAGCATTTTCCAACCACACATCATTTATTTGAGCTTCACAGCTTAATTTGCCACTTATCCTAAGTATTTTTCCTAATTATGTGCTTACATGATCAACAGATCATCAGTTTTAGTGAACTGGGCCTCATCCTTCATTCAAGGAGACAACTGGGCCTCCTCCATCATTCGAGGATCTAACTGAGGTGATTTGCATGACTAAAGCGCCCTACTCAGTCCAACTTACAACATTTATTATTATATTAAGCCAACTAGAGTTAAAAAGGCACCCTCCTACTCAGTTTGACTTCATCTGGTGTTATTTTCACCTAATATTCAATTAACTGAAGTCAGAAAGGCACCCCCCCTAATTTTGGGCATTCAGTTGAGTTCTGGATTCATTTAGACTCAGTTAGACAGTTTCAGAGTCTGTTAGAGTTAGTTACATGGTAGTTAAGTGGTTAACTGATGTGCCGAGTGGTGTTAACTTCCAAGTAAGCCACTCTCATGCATTCAATCCGAATGACCTCTCTAGGACTTGAATTGCTTGGCTTATTGTAGCCATTGTTACACATGGTAATCATCTTATGATTTATGATGATGCATGAACTGCTGCAAACCTTTTGCATCAATGTTTTGACACACAATTTTCTGCATGCATCTCTAGTAACTGTTGTCTTTGTTTCATAGATTTGTTGTGCTTGAATTTTACATGGTACCAAAGCCATGGAAGGACAAGGAAACTCTTCTACAAATTTTTTGATGAATATTCAGCAAGTTTGCTCAAAAAATTCCAACACTGCACTAGAAGCTGGAAGTTTTCCATATAAATCTTGGATAATGTGCATCCAACTTATCAAGCTTGATTGATAGGCTATGGCGGGTGTGATGCAACTTGAAAAGTGCAGGTTGTCGACCTAAAAATTGTTTGTTTGTTTGTGACTGCATGTTTCTCACAACCTCCTATTGCATTCACTATAGCAGAGATGGAATCTTCTTCACAGAATCTCCTTACTCCTTTCAAATATCATCAGTGGAAGGATGCTATAGAGATAGTGATGCGCTCCAAAGGACTCTACAGAGTTACTATGGGCACAAAACCAGATCCTAATGCAGCTATAGAGAAGTCCAAGTTCTTCAATAAGCTTTATGAAGCTTATGGTTTCTTATGTCTCAATATTTCGAAAGATCTTCTTTTCCATCTCAGCAGATTTAAGACTCTAAAAGAAGTATGCGAACAACTTGCCAAACTTTTTGGCAAGCATGATGAGATGAGGGCTTATAAGTTGGAGAATGAACTGATTTCCCTAAATCCTGAGAATTTCGAAACCATCAATGAGTATTTCACCAAGTTCAAGCATTTGGTGCTTCATTTGAAGCAATGTGGTGTCGAGAAGAAAGATGATTAGTTGATTGTTTCTATCCTTTCGAAACTAGGAACATATTATTTAGTGTTTGTCTTTACTTTCAATTTGGGAAAACTCACCATTCCGAATTGGAATATGCCTACCTTGAATGCATTTATTGAGTCCTTAACAAAATAACATGACAAGCTTGTTCATATGGGGTCCATGATATCCTCCAAATATCAAGCTCTTTTTGCAGGAGGACCTAAGGTTTCGAATGATAAAGGAAAGAAAAAGAAAGAGAAGACCAAGTTTGATCATTCCAAGGAAAATGAGAATACCATGCAGCCAGATGAACCCTTAGGTTCAAGAAAAGACAAGAAAAAGGGAAAGGAGAAGACAAAGTTTTCTTACTGTGGCAGGGGATTTCATCCCGAAAGCTCATGCATGAAGAAAAATATTGATCAGATTTCCCTTCTCTTAGAGAAAAAAAACATCACTCTTCCATATGGCACAAGGAAGAAGGACAATAATGATCATGCAGAAAGAGGTCATGCACTCATGGAAAGTGTTTCGAATTCTACAACTCTTCTCACAGATTCAGGAGCTTTGAATCACATGGTTGAAATAAAAGACTCCTTCTCATCATCAGGCTCCAACAACTGCATATCCATTCACATGGGAGATGATTCACAAATTTCATCGAAAGGAAAATGTACTATTCATTCAGAACATGGTTGTTTTCAAAATGTTCTCTATGTTCCTTCTCTTTTTTCAAACCTGTTTTCTGTGTATTAGATGACACACATTGGTCTTCCCAAGAAGGTTGTATTCATCCCTAATTATGTTGAAATTTTTGATATTAGCATTGGAAAACTCATTGCAACAGGAAAGACAAATCATGTTTCTAGAACCTATGAGTTTTTATCACTTTTTTCCGTATTCAAATCCAAGTGCCCCCTTCTGACTCATGGAAATGAGGTTATCTGGATATGGCATGAGAGGTTTGGAAACCTAAATTATAAATATTTTCAGCTTCTACAAAATAATTCCATGGTTGAAGGACTTCTGAAAATCAAATCCTCAAAAGGGATATGCAAGGGTTGCATCATTGGCAAGCATCCAGAGCACAAGTTCGATCAAGAAAAAGCTAGAATATATTCTTGTATTTTGGAGTTGATTCACAGTGATATTAGTGGTAATTTACCAAATCCCTCCATGAATGGATCAAAGTATGTTCTGACCTTCATTGATGGCTTCTCCAGATTCACATGGGTCTACTTTCTCAAGAAAAAATCGAAAGTGCTTGAAAGGTTCAAGAATTTCAAGGCTTCTGTTGAGATTGCTACTGGGAGAAAGATTAAAGATCTTAGATCTGATAATGGTGGAGAATATATAAAATTAGATCTGCTGCAAATTTTTGTGGAAAATGGAATCCAAATCCAACACACAGTCCCCTACACACCTTAGGAGAATGGTGTAGCAGAGAGGAAAAACCAAGCATTGAAAGAGATGGCTACTTGTATGCTTGATTCAAAAGGGTCCATGAATGTTTTTGCATACATTCAGAAAAGAGTTCCACACTCATCCGTCAAAGGTACAACTCCTTTCAAATCCTACACTGGTCACAAGCCTGATGTGTCACATCTCAGGGTTTTTGGCTCCGCTCCATGGGTTAGAATTCCGATTGAGAAGATAAGATATTTGGAACCACAAAGTAATGAGTGCATCCTCATTGTATATGCTGAAGAATCCAAAGGATACAAAATCATGGATATAATATCCAAAATAATATTCATCGATCTAAGTGTCCAATTTGAAGAACCACTTCATGATCTACAACTAGTGGAGGAAGAAATTGCCAAATTGCTTCCTCTTTCGGAAGAAGATTCAAGAGATGATACTGAAAGTTTATGTTCTGATATTTCTGATATTATGTTTGATATTAATGAACATGAAATATTAGGTTCGGATTCAAATCCATATGATCCCCCTCAGTTTCCAAAGTGGGCAGAAAAGACTCTTACATCTGTTGGTTCTAACATTGGAAATCCTGTCGATCCAAGAAAAACCCGAGCAGACTTTCAAAGAGAAGGTATGGCTCTTTCATATGATGATCCATTGCTGTTCGAAAAATGTTTTTTAACGATTGGTTCAGATCCTAAATCATACTACCATTCCCACTGAGATCCGATATGGAAACCGCTATGGATGAAGAGTACAATTCTCTTCAGAAAAAATGCAACATGGGAGCTAGTTTCTCTTCCACCTGGGAGGAAATTGGTTCAATGCAAATGGGTCTATCGAACCAAGGTTTTTGCTGATGGTTCAAACTGCAAATACAAATATAGGTTGGTGGAAAAAGGTTTCTGACAAGTCCATGGTGTGGACTACACAAATTTTTTTGCACCGGTTGCAGAAATGGACTCAATCCGGCTAGTTTTGGCAATTTCTGCATCCAAGCATTTGGAGGTGCACCACATGGATGTGAAGAGTGAATTTATTCATGGGTATCTTCAGGAATATATTTACATGAAGCATCCCAAAGTTCACATATGATATCTGACACATTTTTGCATATTAAGGAAATCCTTGTATGGTTTAAAACAGAACCCAAGAGTTTGGTATGCAAAGATGGATTCCTTTCTTAGTCACAAAACTTCGCGAGATGAAAATCAGATACAGAAGTATGAAGGTAATTATATGATCATTGTACTTTATGTTGATTACCTATTTATTTCAAGAAGCAGTATTGCTTCGATTGGCACTATAAAAATCGCTTTACACCAAGCATTTGATATGAGTGATTTAGGCTTGCTGAGGTAGTTTATTGGTCTCAAGATCACTCCAAATTTTGATGGGATTATGGTTTCTCAGTAAAAATATGATTTGGACCTACTAAATAAGTTCAATATGGAAAAATGTAAAGCGGCACCATTCCCATTCCTCTCAGGAATCAGTCTTGAGGATGGTGATTCTACACCGTTGGTGGATTCCACACTTTATCGACAATTGATTGGTATTCTTTTGTATTTGACACAATCTAGGCATGATATTTATTATGTCATGAGTGTTGTGTTAAGGTACATGCATAAACCCCATGATATTCACTGGAAGGCATCCAAAAGGATCTTTCACTATGTGTATAGTACGAGACATTTTGGCATTCACTATGTTGCGGATTCCGATCTTGACTTGGTTGGATTCACTGATTCAGATTGGGAGGGTGATAGAATTGATCGGAATTCCACTTCTGGATATGTTTTCATGATTGGAACAGGGCATATGTTATGGTCAAGAAAAAATCAGGCTTCCATTTCCTTATCTTCAGCAGAGGCGGAGCATCGAGGAGCAGTCGATGCTTGTAGTCAGGCAGTTTGGTTGCAGGGTATTTTGGCAGAGTTTGATATTGGTAGCACCACTTCTATTGTCATTTTTTGTGACAATCAGAGTGCTATCAAGATCTTGACAGATCCATTTCAGATACAGAGAACAAATCATACCTAGATCCACATTCACTACATCCGAGATCTTGTGCATGACAGAAGCATTGTACTGCAATATTTCCTTACAGAAGAGCAAATTGCAGACATCTTCACCAAGAGCTTCACTGAGAAGAAGTTCTCTTACCTTTGTTCACTATTGAGGGTGAGTTCTACTATGGTGAAGACATATTAGATCCTTCAGTGTTCAGTTTGAGGGGGGGGTTTCTTTCCCACTGGGTTTTTCCCTCTTTCCTCACTTAGATTTTTTGAACATTTTTAGGATTAATTATGTACTGGGTGACCTATGGCCTTTGTTGTCGGGTCCCTTTTATAATTTTTTTACTCCTCCACATGAGATTAGCTTAAGGGGGGGTGTTGGAGCATTTTCCAACCACACATCATTTATTTGAGCTTCACAGCTTAATTTCCCACTTATACTAATTATTTTGACTCAATTATGTGCTTACATCATCAACATATCATCGGTTTCAGTGAACTGAGCCTCCTCCTTCATTCGGGGATTCAACTGGGCCATTAATATCAGTTAGCTATGCCTCATCCATCATTCGGGGAACCAAATGAGGTTATTTTCATGACTAAAGTGCCCTACTCAGTCCAATTGACAGCATTTATTATTATATTCATCCAACTGGATTCACAAAGGCGCCCTCCTACTCAGTTTGACTCCATCTGGTTTTATTTTCACCTAATATTCAGTTAACTTAAGTCAGAAAGGCACCCTCCCCTAATTTTGGGCATTCAATTGAGTTTTGGATTCAGTTAAACAGTTTCATATTCTGTTAGAGTCAGTTACATGGTAGTTAAGTGGTTAATTGATGTGCCGAGTGGTGTTAAATTCCAAGTAAGCCACTCTCATGCATTCAATTCGAATGACCTCTCTAGGATTCAAATTGCTTCGATTATTGTAGCCGTTGTTACGCATTGTAATCATCTTCTAAGTTTATGATAATGTATGAACTGCTGCAAACCTTTTGCATCAGTGTTTTGACACACAATTTTTCGCATGCATCTCTAGTAATTGTTGTCTTTGTTTCATAGATCTGTTGTGCTTGAATTTTACAGTTAAATGGCACATATTTCCTTTATTTAAAAAAATAATGATAAATAGGATTGGTTTTCTAATGATGGTTGTTCAAGTTCAGTTCCTATAGAATTAGTTGGTTCAACTCTTGGAGTAACGCGATCTTGCAACAATCATTTCCATATTTCTTGCAACAACTTCTTATAGGTGGTAGTTTTCAAACAAGAACTTGCCATGTCATATCCAAGCAGATGAAGATGAAATGAAAATTTCGAAAACATGGGTTTTGTGTAGAGTATGATTATTTGAGTAAACACAAGAATAATTCCAAGAAAATGAAAAATAATAATTGTTTGGGTGAGATCTTAATTTTTTTAATGATTTTCCTTATTCTTATAGGTAGATTCCTAGAAATATCTTGCTATTTAGATGATTCCACCACTTCAAGGATCTATATCTCATTGAGGATGATGTGTTATTCCTTTCAAACATCCTTGGACCTAATCCAAGATTTGATGGTGAAGATATCCACACATTTAGGATATAAGGTTTATCCATATATTTTTGGATCATGTGTTGGTTGAACATCCACTTGTTTAGGGATTAGTTTTATCTATTGTAACCTCTTCTCCTCTTATGAATGCATGTATAAATATGAGGAGAAATAGGTTGGAGAGGGTGGATATTCATTGTAAAGGATATCATCCTTTTTGTATTCATTTGTTAGAGAACCTTGTTGATGGTAATATAAACTCTTGTTGTTGCACCTTATGGATTAGTTTTGTGATTATTTCATAGCATATGCTTAATCAGTAAGGCTCCCTGATATGAGTATGTGTTGTGTCATTAGTTAGTCTCTTTTGTTTGAATTTTATTATACATTTTTATTTGATTTCGTAAGTTATTTGATTTACTGCTTTTTAATTGCTTCCTATTTACTTATGCTTTAATATTCATTTCCTTACGCTCTTTCATTTTTTCCTTCATGTAGTCGACTGAGTGGGGTTTGAAGAATCGATTCCCTACATATTCAAGATTAAGCATTATTTGTTATCAATATTTTTTTATTTTGAATAGAAACATATTACCCCTCTAAAGATTTGATTGTTAAGAGTTGGATTGCTACACATACATGTCATATAATTCATCATTGATTAGCTTCTCATGCAAGAGAATATTGTTTGCATGTAATTGGTTATGTGTGTGTATTTACTTTACTTTTCATTGCATATGTATCTAAATGATGCATTAATATAACTTATTTAGTGAACAAATAAAGTAATGTCTGGCACCAAGATTTGTGCTAGACCTAGAATTCTACCTTAGAAGTTTCACAACTAATTACTGTCAATTTCAGAGATTTACATTCGCAATTAGTTCTTTGCTTTCATATTTGGTTTTATATATTTTCAAGTGTTCGTTAAATTCATTAAGTGGTACTTGCAGAGTATTTCCAATACAAATATTGTAATTAACTTACATTTATACCTTAGAAGCTCACAACTAAATATAGTCAAACTCACGAAATGATATCTCATGCTTAGTTCAATTGTTTTGTTAATTTTATATTTACTTATAGTGGATGTGTTTTTTATTCTTGATTTATTCTAAGTTAATTCATTTAAGTGGAATCTACAAAGTACTATCATGTACACAATATGTACTAGGCTTGCATTCCTACTTTAGAAATCCACAAAATAACTTGTAACAAGTTCAGTAAAGCACATCCCATAGTTACATTGCATATTCATATAGGATATGCTCTAATACCGCACATAATTTTCTTGCATATCTTAAGCTTACAAAACCCAGATTGATAATAAAATGTAGCAGGAATTAAGATAATTAATTTGATTGACATTTTTGGTGCTATTGTCTCGGAGATGCTTAAGGGATTAGAGGACTCATTCTTGCATAGTATTTTTTTTTGTTCTCTTTTAGTTTGATTCATGCTACTCATTCGAACAGGGTCTTGGTGACAACATGCTTTTGGTATCATGAGGATTCCAAGTACATGAATTTTCTTTAATATTACTTGGTGTGGTGTGCTTGTTTCTGAAAATTTTATTTCTTTCTTTTACATTTTCGGTATTGTAAGAATCCCCGATACACTAATTCATGTGAAAGACAGGGTTATCATCCAACAAGCATAATTTAAAGCATGCTCAAGGGTTTTTGAGTAAGGGAGGATGTTACTTCAAGCACTTTCTCAAATTTTGGTACCCTGAAAAATAGATCTACATCTTGGGAAGCACAAAAGAGCCACATCTACAACAAGAATATCTAGAAGCTTTCTTTGATCATCCTTTTCCATATGGAAAAGCGACCAAAGAACCATGGAGATTGATCGATGGAGAGAAGGCATTAGAACTTGAGATTGAATAATTTCTTACAATTCTGTGTCCATATCCTTTGTGCAAGAGCCCAATATTCAAATATATCCAAGATGTGACAAAGGTGGACATGCAAACTTGTACTAATGAACAAGTAAACCAAGAGAACAATGACTACATTGAACAATGGTTCTAAAAAATTAGCGGGCCAAAGCAACACTTCATGCTCCAAAATATCTTGGCATAAAATCAATCAGATCAACCAGTTCCTCATATTCTGGTATCCATCAAATCTTATCCTTCAGATTTGAATACGAGTTCATTTGTAATCCTATTACACAAATGGCTTCATTGGAAATACTCCTACACTTGAGAATACATTTTCTTTTTTCCAAGTGGATAGGGTATTGTAATAAATAGATAAATAAAAGTAAAGATAAAAATAATCCTAACTGTGAAAACCAAAGTCCCGGTGCAGTTAGACACGAAATTTGATTGAAAACCAGGTTACTCGCTGGAAAAGATCGCAATAAATTCAACACAAGTAGCTACATATTTCCGTTGTAGTAATTTTCCCTATGATAGATCTTCATGTAGCAGAGTTTCAGTTCAACATCCTAGTTCCAAAAATAAGAAGGTATCATTTAAAGAGATCATCATCGCATTCCACGTGGTCTAGATATCCTCCATTTAGCCTCTTCATTCTTCCAAGCAACATCACAACAAAGAAGAGTAAAAGCAAGCATCTCTAGGAATTCGGTTTCAAGAATCCATTTCTTTCAGTACTTCCACGATCCTATACTAAACAAATACAACATTCTATTAGAGTTTGCACTTTAATTCAATTTAGCTAGATCTTTAAACTGAAAGATAGACAAGCATAGAAAAACACAAAAGACACTAGAATTTTCCTCAGGGAAACCATAAAGGAGAAAAACCCACAACTTCCTCAGAAATAGATTTGTCACTAGTACAATATCAAACAAGATGGAAAACCCAAAATTTATAAGATGTCTTCTGCGACTCTCTCTTTCTCCTCCAATGAACTTGTATTCTCTCTCACTTGGTGCGATATTTCTTGAGTGACTGTGAGTGCCAAATGAGAGAGTGACTCTCTTTATTTATACTTTATGTGTGGGTGACCTAATTCCCCAATGGGGCCGACCTCACTTACCTAATTGGGCCGACCTCTCTTAGGGAGACTCAAAATACAATTTACATTTGACCTTTGGGGAACTATTTCCCCGACTTACAATGGAGGTTTTACCTCGATATTCTAGTATGACCAAATACAATAATGACATCCCCGAACGGAGGAAAACATCTTCAAAGGAGGTACAATAAAAGTACAATAATAATATACAAATGAATATCTTCCAAAGTTACATTTACAACAACACTCCCTCTTGACTAATAAGGTATTATCTTACCACAGTCATCATCACTCTGGATACAAAATAGTATGGACAATGTCATCATCACTTGATCATCATCATCACTGGATCATCATCATCGCTACTGCAACAATCCTCATGTCATTTATAATTGACTAGTGGCATTTCTCAAATCTATCTGTCATGAGAAGTTCTACAGAGCCATCCATTTTTCATGTTGGGTGTAGTCCTAACTCTCATCTAGGTATTCATCATCTCCATGAGCAAGCCATCAAGTAGGTACAACCCAATACCACACATTACATTGCCACCACAATCACTTGCATCTCCTACTATCATCTCATCGTATCCGGATGATCTCATCATGACACACAAAGAGAAACCTAGGTGCATACATCATGTCCAACAGACCATCTTCGTCTTACACCCAGTGGATACATCCCAGGAGCACCCCGGGTGCATTATGTCTCTCTCGATCAACCTGCGTCTTCAAACATGTGGATACATTCGAGGAGCACCCCAGGTGCATTACGTCCCTATGGACCACCTACATCTTCCACCATGTAAGATACAACCCAAGAAAACCCCAGGTGTCTTTATGACCTGTGGACCTACTAGCATCTCCAAACATGTGGATACATCACAGGACCACCCTAGGTGCATTACTTCCCTATGGACCACCTGTGTCTTCTACCATGTGATATACAGCTCTGGTGCACCTGCGTCTTCCAGTCTCATCACTCCCTCTTTCGAGGAACATCGATATGATAAAACCAAGCTTCTCTATGAAGTACTTGAAATTAACTCTAATGGCTTGGTAAACACATCGTATATCTTCTTGTTTATCGCTACATATTGGAGCTTCACTGCTCCTCTTTGCACCATATCTCAGATATAGTGATACTTGATCTCAATATGCTTTGTCTTGTCATGGAACATCGGGTTCTCAGACAACTTCACACAACTCTGGTTGTCACAGAAGATACAAGTCACCTCGAGCTTTAGATCAAACAAATATGACAGTAGCTTCTGAATCCATACTGCCTCAAAACTAGCCAAACAAGATACAACATACTTTGCTTCGACTGTACTCAGTGCTATGCATGACTGCTTCCTGCTAAACCAGGAGATCATACTGGATCCCAAAATGAAGCAACATCCCAAAGTGCTCTTTATGTCTATGGCACTGCCTTCCCAATCCGAATCAACATAGCCATGCAGGTTACTCGTATGATTCGTCTCATACTTGATCCCATACTCAATCGTACCCTTTAGGTACCTCAATATATGTTTTGCAGTCATCAAGTGAACATGCCTCGAATCTATCAGGAACTGGATCAGGGTGTTCATAGAAAAACATATGTCTGTTCTCCCGTTCGTTAAGCACATTAACGAACTAATCATCTGCTTGTACATCATGGAATCAACTGTCTATGAAGAATAATCACACAGTATATTCATGTTCGATGCCATAGGTGTGGCCATTTCCTTGCAGTCCATCATTACAAACCTCTTCAAAATATCCACTACATGCTTTCCTTCACCAAAGGAAATCCCATCTGTACTCTGCCACACCTCCATGACTAAGAAGTAGAGCATGATTCCTAGTTCCTTCTTCTCAAAATATGCGTCAAGCCTTCTCTTTGTATCTGCAATGAGCTCATCCTCCCCTGTTACAAACATGTCTTCTACATATAGTAGTAATATCATTGGTCTTCCACCTTCAACCTTGAAGTAAAGCTTGGAATTTGATTTACTCTTGGTAAATCCTAAGCTCATCAGAAAGTTTTCCACTTTGTCGTACCATGTCTTGGGTGCTTGCTTCAAACCATACAAGGCTTTATTCAACTTGTACACATGAGTCTGTCTGTCATGTGTCTCGAATCCCAGTGGCGGCTCCAAATACACTTCATCTTCGACTAATTCAAGAATGTTGTCTTGACGTCCATCTGGTGTACCTTCCATTTCATTACTGCAACCAATGAAAGTATAGATCTGATGGAAGTATATCTTGCTACAAGTGCAAATGTATCCTTGTAGTCTATGCCTTCCTTCTGGGAGAAGCCACGTGCCACAAATATTTCCTTTTTTTTTCTATGCTACCATATGTAGCATTCTTGATATTGTATATCCATTTTGAAGTCACAACGGACTTACCTACTGGTCTTGTAACTATCTCACAGACATCATTCTTCATAATTGAATGGTACTCCTCGATCATGGAATCCTTCCATTCCTTCTTTTATGATGCTTCCTCATAGTTGGAAGGTTCTTCATCAATGATGTCACATAGTAGGGCCACATAGTTGGAGTATGGTATGGGTCTATTTATTTCTCCATGCATCCCATCTAGAGCACCATACTTCTCTGCATCTTGTATTGCTTCACGTGCCCATGTTGTTCTTCTCTTGTGGGATTTATTCTCATGGGGTGGATCTACAGGTTCTTGTGGTTCTTCCATGTCGTGGTCTTCATGATCCTCTTGAATTGCTTCTTCCATAACAATGTCTTTGGTTCTAGTAACTTCAGGTTCTTCAGTTTCTTTAATAGGTAATTTTCTTTATTTGTTGTATGATGAGTCTTCATCAAAAGTTATGTCTCTGTTGATTTCGATCTTCTTGAATGTCGTAGATGAACCATCGTCAATTGTTCTTCAGAATAAGTCTCATCATTATTCTCTTGTAAGTACATGATCTTTCCTACAAGTCAAATTTAGTTGTATTTAGAAACATTTCATAATATTCAAAACAAATTCTTATGCATAAAGACATAGGTCATATAGTCATGCAACTATCTTAGCCAATGCTTCAACACAACATTCATCCATATTCCGTATACATATGGTAACTTTATGGATTCCTTCCATCTCTACCGAAACATTATTAATAGCGTGCACTAATCCTAACATGTCAGCAAAGAGGTTTCATTCTAGATAAGTAGCAATGGAATTTTGTATAGTACCATAGGCCACTTACCCATTACTTGCATATTAGTAGTATTATGTTCATCAATGCCACTTCTCTAACATGCATAATACACAGCCTAAATCTAGGAACATAAGTATGTACACAACTAAAAAATATCATTTAAATAGTTAGATATACAATAAATGACAATTCAAATACTTATCTTTTTTTGGTTTTTGGGTAGACTCCCTCTTGATATTTGCTTTGTTGCAGGAACTACTAGAGTGTGTTATACTTAATCATCTAATTCTAAGGACTTGTGCCTTTCTTGTTTATGATAGGAAATGTTGAGAAAGTATTATACATAGTAGATCACTTGTTCTTTGTACTGGAGTAGACTCTGTGTGTCCCTACTTCAATGCTGAGTTGGATGAGAGGTTCTTCCATATTGATCTTTATTTTTTTTATGGAGTCCAACTTTGTAGGAGATTCTCCTACTCCTTTCATGTAATACTGAAATTCATCTCTAGCTTCACCTTATGAGGTGGAACCTTATGAATCAACCCTTATAATTGGTTACCTTCATTTATTACAATACATATTCTTCATCACTCAAAGAATATTCTTTTGTTCTTTTGCTTGCGGTTTCATCATCTTCTTTAGTATGTGCATGATGCCTCTTCTTGTTGATTTTTCTGAAGGATCCTTGGTTCCTAGGACAGTTTCTTGAATAATTTCCTTTCTCATCACATGTAAAGTACCTAATACTAGAGAGGTCTCTTCTAGGTCCATGATTCCTATGGAATATTTTAGACTTCTTGTGATGGTGTTCCTCATTCTTGTTTTGATTCTTCTTAGTATGAGCAGTTAGGGCTTGGTCATCGTCAGCTCCCATATTTTCTTCTCTTGCTACTAATCGAGCTTATTCTTGGGTGCATTCTTCCCATAATCTGCTGAATGTGATTAGCTTCTTTTTAGAACATATTCCTTGAATGAATGAGTCCCATGATCTTGGGATACCATTCAAGATGGTCATTACAATATATCCTTCTTCTACTTTGTATTCAATTGCTTCAAGTTACTCCTTGATTTAAGAGACCCTTGTGAATTAAGATTGCATACTCTCTGAGTGTTGGATATTTACATTCTTGAATTGGTTCCTTAGAGTCATCTTCTGATTGATGTTCTTCCCTTCGAATATATTCGTTAAATCATTGAAAATCTCCTTGGGAGTCTTCAAGGATGATGCATGAGGTATGAGTTGATATTTTATGGAGTCTACAGTAATCCTCTTGGACTTGACCAAGTTCTTCTTGTGGATTAAATTTTTCCTCTTCTCCCTCTGTTCTGGAACCTCCTCATTGACATACTTGTCCAAATCATTCTCTTCTAGGACAAAAGAGATTCTATACTTCCATGCCCAAAAGTTATCAGCTCCCTCAAGCTTATCCTCAAGCTTGGTGTGAATTATCATTTTGATATGAGAACCTCAAATGGAAATAGCAATGAATTAGATATTACCAATTTGAGATGCCCAACTTGGTCCTGGAGTTGACTGACCTAGGGTTTGACAAAGAAACTCTAATTTTTCAAATTTGGAATCTTGAACTTCTACTTGGATGGAAATATGCGCCTCCTCAAGACGAGTTGAGAATTGTACTCCCTTTTCCAAATCTGTGGATATAATTAAAAAATAATTGATGCCCCAGTTTTCCCCCGACAGTAGTGATAGGGCCAAATATGAAAATTATCGGTTTTGAATTATGATTCCATAGGAAGATGCACCCTCCTAAGGCGACTTGAAATGACCCCATTTTCATTCTGATCTGTGGAGGGAAGTGCCCGGAACAGCAAGCCCTAGTTTCTCCTGGTGCATGTGACTGGGTCAAAATTGAAACTTATCCAAACTGGATTCTGCTTCCTCCAAAAGATGTGCTCTCCTAGGTAGAGTTATCCTAGCCCTCGTTTCTTAATGATCTATGGAGAGAAGAACTTAAACTAGGAATCCCTGGTTTCCTGCTTTTGCACAATGTCTTCTTTTCCGATTGGCTCTGATACCATGTTAGAGTTTGCACTTTAATTCAATTTAGTTATATATTTAAACTAAAATATAGACAAGCACAACAAAACACAAAAGACAAAAGAATTTTCCTCAAGGAAACCATAAAGAAGAAAACCCCACAAGTTCCTCAGAAATAGATGTCTCTAGTACAATATCAAACAAGATGGAAAACCCAAAATATAAGATGTCTTCTACATCTCTCTCTCTTTCTCCTCCAACAAACTTGTCTTCTCTCTCACTTGGTGCGAAATTGCTTGAGTGAGTGTGAGTGTCAAATGAGAGAGTGACTCTCTCTATTTATACTTTATGTGTGGGTGACCTAATTCCTCAATGGGGCCGACCTCACTTACCTAACAGGGCCGACCTCTCCTAGGGAGAATCAAAAATACAATTTACATTTGTCCTTTGGGGAACTATTGCCCCGACTTACAATGGAAGTTTTACCTCGATATTCTAGTATGACCAAATACAATAATGACATCCCTGAACAGAGGAAAAACATATCCGATGGAGGTACAATTAAAGTACAATAATGATATAATAATAATATACAAATGAATATCTTCCGAAGTTACATTTACAACAACACATTCCACATAAGATCCAATAGGATTAACTTCTTGTTTGTAGCATGAAATCATAGATGCTAGAATAATTCATGTTTAAGTTCCCTCTACTCTTTTCTGTATTTCATTATTTCGAGATGATGATTCTCTAGATGATCAACTTCATATTTATTGAGTATAAGCCTCAACATTCATGCTCTTGTCATTTTCATAAGCTACAAGAACATGTGCATGTTCAATTACAGGAAGTGCAGGCTCAATTACTGGAAGTCTCGTAAGTCATAATTTGGTATTTTGCTTGTCAATTTGGTTATTTACATTGCCGGAAGAAGAAATGAAGGATATGATTTTTGTCGAGCACCACCCCAATATGGTTTCTCTCCTATTTTTCCAACTCAAACAACAACATTGAGTTTGGGATTCCATGGTCAAATTTAGGTTAGTGCTTCAATGGATGAGAGAAATCAGGTCATCGAATCTCGATTTCATGCTTCCAGCCATGGAATCGTGGAAGTCTGAAGTGATATATTTTGTATAATACATGTTTTCGATATGTTTTCACAAATTGCATATTCCTTTTGTTTTATTTGGAATTCATTAGTTGTAGATCCGTGTTTGTAGGATTGACAATTTCAAACCTGCATATTTCGTCTACATGAGGAGCATGAATGTTGTGTCCTTTGCTTAGATACATGTACTAGAGAATCATTGGTGGTCACTATCATGAAGAGAATCCACTTGAATGTCATTAATGAGTGCACATAGGTCCAAATGAGGTCACAATTATGAGAATGATCATAGAGTAGCCAAGAAGGAATTTGCATAAGAAAGAATCATATGCCACTTACATCCAATCAATGAAATCCACTTGTACAAGACGTGAAAATCCCTGCCACCATCAAGAATTGATCATTGTTGTGCCTTGTGAGTCTATATATCAAATGAAGAGGGAATCCCTTCCTGAAGTGGTTGATGAGATGGTCGAGATTGCAAGGAGTTCAATTCCATTCCTTATATTTCGAATGATACCCATGATAATCAAGATGAAGCTTGTTTTTTCAAATGTTTTTATTTATACATGAAGTGATGTTTCCCTCAAAGTGATTTGTTGAGAAGATACCTATTCCCATCATTAAAGATGAGAATCTCTCACAGGGGAAGAATCTTCCCTTGTCACAAGCACAAAAATTGAAGGCATAGAATTCCATGAGTTGTTAGTCAAAGATTGTTAGATCCGTTATGAAGAGAAATCCATATCAAAATTCTAGATGGAAAACTAACAACATACAACAATTCTATTTTCTTTGGAATTTTCTTATTTGGGATAATCCACCTTAGCACCGACAAGCTGGAATCTAAATTGATTCTCCTCGTTCAGCATTAAGCTATGATAAAATTGCAAGGCCGCATTGATTGTATGATCCATCTATTCAAGAGAAGAAGGTTTCATCACTAAAATTTGATCATAATTTTTATATCTTTTTCAAGGATGTTCATCATTCTAAGAAATTTTCAGAGTTTCCAGCTTAAGAGAAGGTTCAACATGCATCGGTATTTCTTTTAATTACAAGCACAAATATGGACACTTTTGTTCTTGCAAGAAACTAATCTTATTTCTACAAGGATATGATACTCCTAATTCTTGAAATGGCCTCTTGAGGGTTTTATTTGGGATTTCATGCAATAGGTTGTTGAATAAATTGATAGTAAACACCCATGATGTGAGTATATGGTTGTAGTATAAGGTTAAGTATTCTCATGATAGGAAGCATGAATATGATGGAAAGAAAGCGACTATGAAGGTAGAGAGTAGTAATGATTGTGGAAGTGGATGCAACAATGATATTTTAGGCAATGGAAATCAACATCAACATTATTCCTAGCACTTCTGTAGCTAGTATTTTCACACAAGCTAATGCAAAAGAGCACTTACTAAGGATTATCGAACCCTTAGTAACAGTTCGTGAATGGGTAGTGTGTGAGTGTAAACAAAAAAGTAAAAATGTTGGAAATTATTATAGTAAAATAAAAATCTAAACTAAAATGATTAATACCTTGAGATATTCCATGAGAATCAAATAATAATTTTTCTATTATAAACAATGGTTTTACAATAGGTGAAAATGGGTGATCTACCGGCTTGAGGAAGCCGAGGTAGAGAGCATGCAAGAGGATGTCTCTTGCGGCTCTGTGTGTAAGGGAAGTGTAGTAAACAGAAGTAAAGATCAATAAAACTAGAACTAAACTATGCAAATAGGAATATAACCCAAAGTATGATGGCTTATGGGTCGTAAATGAAAAACTAAAATGAAAATATTATGCAGTAAATGGAAAACTAAAATGAAAACATTATGCCGTAAATATGAATAGTAACAGTAAATGTGAAATTGTAACAGTAAAAAAAAGCAAGTAACTTTAAACTTTCCCTTTCAACAAACACACATAAATCACATGAAAGAATCTAATTTCTTTTATTAAAAAAATTGTCTTATACATGAATAGAGAATACCTCATACAATGGTGTCCCATGCAGCTAGGCTGAGTGTGTCTCTCTTGGTTCCAAGCAGCCGAATGTCCCACACTTTGTCACGGAGGTGCCGAAGTTCAACTAGGGTGAAATGAGAGCAATAACAAAGGGTTAATGGACTAGAGGGAATTTCGGTAGAGTAACGATGATTAATGTGGAGATATCGTAAATGGGAACCTTCATATCACATAAATAGGAAAATACTTAGGATTTAGGGTTTCCAAACCATGGTGTTTTTTCCATTTTACCACTAGTAATTTTTGAATTTGAGCGGGACTTTCTTTTAATGTGGACTTTCCCAAATTTTGGTGGATTTTTCCCTATTTTGGTGGAGATCCCTATTTTGGTGGAGATACCTATTTTAGTGGAGATCCCTATTTTTGGTGGAGATCACTATTTTGGTGGGATTTCCTATTTTGGTGGAGATCCCTATTTTGGTGGGATTTCCTAACTTTGCGGGATAAGTCCACTTTCCATGATGTATTGAATTTTCTCTAGATTTTTTGGTGTATGAAGGTTCACCATATTGATTTTTTGGTGTGAAAATTAATGATGTGTAAATGGTAAGTAGGCTATGATGTATGAACGAGTTTCTTTTGTGAACAGGTTTCCCCTTGATGTATGAGGTTAGGAGCTGATTGTATGACCGATGTAACACATAGGACTTGGAAAAGAATGTGACAATAGTGTGGATAAAAGAGGACTTCACTGGAGAGGAGAGAAAACTCGTTATTGGGGCTGCAAGGGGAAAATATGCAAATACAACATTCAAAATGGATGAGATGCATATAATCACAAATATACATGGACAAGGAAGGCATTCCCATGCTCGTATAAATGACTCAAGATATACAAATAGAGAGGCCCATAGGAGGACCTAAAAAATACATGGATCACTATTGTGTACATCATAATGGTCCATAGGGGACACAAATATGCGACATATTCATGGTCCAACAATGACTGATCTAAAGAGCTGGAACTGGGAACAATGGAATCCATCCTGAATGCGGTACCATAAAAACCGATGCACTGCCGGATCTAAAGCGGTCCAACAACTATATGGAATAAAAAACTGAGAGTTGTAATCTCAAAGGTACATGGAATGCATCTGAACTGGATACTCTAGGAAGCATATAACTGGAGGGCTTCCAAACACTGTCGCCAACGCAACCCGAATATCCGCGAGAACATGAAACTGGGGGGTTCCAAATAGAATCACTAATGTGCTAGAGTCAGGGGACATCTGGGGTATTCGACCAATAACTGAAGGGACCAATAACCTATACGAATATCAGCGGTGCGATGATGAAGTTGGAGTCGAGCACGTGAGAAACAATCACCCGAAATGACACTAAGGACTCCTCTTGGATGGTCCGTAGGAACTCATCATTGATGGGGGTGAGGCCAAGATACATGGACATCTAGGTTTATCCTCTAGAATAGATGTGCTAGCGTCGACAGAGGGAGACCTGCAACTACCAAGGCAATGAGGCTTCCTTGATAGGAGCATGAGGTATACGTCCAACATGTAATAGTACTGGACCCGAGACTGGGATGCTTTGGAGGGAATATGAGGGTCACGAAGTTATGGGAATCAAAATTCCTTTTTTCATAGTATGATGATAGGGATGAACTAACAGCATATGAAACCAATCTCTCGGGGAGAGGACAATAACTTAGGGTATCATGAGATATGATTGCAATGGGGGAGACTCAGGTGGGGGGGGGGATGATTTAGTGATATCAGGAGATCGCGAGGGTGACTCATCGCAAAATAATATAAAAAAAAGATAACTGTACTTAGAAATTTTTCCATAACATGGGGCTATCCATGATTTGTAGGGGCGTTGAAAGGCACCATTTGGGCCTCTTCATGGTTTAAGGAGCTCAAAGAAGGGGTAGAAGTGTGCTTGATATGGTACCATTTGTACGAGCCCAGGACGGTTAGTGCTCGTGGTCTCTTTCAATTTTAGAGAGTATGAAAGAAATAAAAAGACCCCGAGGGTTGTATTTTTCGTGTTTTAGTCCCGAAGCCCAAAAAAGCATAAAAGAATGCAATGGAGAACTCTTCTATCCAAAGAGACTAGAGTATTCCTTTTTCGTAATTAGTCCATCCACTTTGAAAAAAAGATTAAAATTATACTGAATAGATTCCCTTTCAGATACTTTAATGAGCATGAAAGGAAGTAATATTGCTTGGTGATATTTTCATTCTTTAAGGAGTTAGAAAAGGGCTTAACAGAAACTCCATGATGGGATCCCCAAGGAATGGACAATGAGCAACGTTATGAGTAACTACATGCGGCTTCAACCCGGTATGTAAAACTACTGGGGCTCCCAATCCTAAGAGGGGATTGAACGAAATGGGTGCCAAATGCAAGGGGTTCTAAGAATGGTCACCCATGTGGAGGGAGGTTCTACTTCTGAGCAGGGGGAAATGCAAGTGTGGCTGGGTGGGGCCACCTAATTGGGAAGAAAGGGGGGTCCTATAGGTGCAAGGGAAAAGACCAAGGAAATGCATCAACATTTTAGAGGGAAATATGTCCTATATGCCATACAAGGGGTTATAAGAGTGGAGATTAGTTGTCGACTGAAACAAGTGGTGCTCAATGCAACTTGGACCTGTACACATGGAAACGATACTAAAGCATAAAATGTGCATATGAAAATCAAACCAAATATACAAGTGACGTGTGACCTCGTAAATGGCCGAGATCAAGCATGTGTAAAAATGAGTAGGGTTAATGGCCTGCCCCCATGCTATGGGAATGGGGTTTGTGATTATGGATCAAATATGTGTTGGTGTGAGCGATGGGCTCACTGAGATACCAAGATATATGTGATTGGGTAGGGTCAAAAGGATTGAGCATGCCATGTATCCCAGGGTCGAGGTAATCAATTATTCCCCCTAATTGAGAGGTGTCAATGTGGTGCGAATGTTTTCTCGGAGAGGGATCAACAAGGCATCGACCAACTGCTGGAAGGTGGGTACACCGTGAGGCTATTGGTCATGGTGGAAAATCAAATTGATGATATGATGATGGGGGATTCCCCTTGCAGGGTGGATGTCCCTAGTATCTACGACGAGAATGATGATGATGATAAGTAGGCAAGTTTTTGGGCCTGCCCCCATGCTTTGGGCATGTGATTTCCTTGTCGATTCGAACAAATAGTTCGAAGGTATCACTTGAACTTGGTGAAGCGACTGTGGTGTCGATGGTTGAAATAATATAAATCGTGTTTACCTCATCCAACAAGGATTCCAGGGGGTGGATCTCCTTGATAACATTAATTGAGGACTCTAAGGATGGTTCTCACAACTCATGGAGCAACAACCGGTACTATGGTAGGTTGGGTAAATGGTGGGAATAATGGCCATAGATGCCACAAATTGTGCAAGATTGATTGGTGCATAGTGACTTGTTGCGTGCTTGCGGGGGGTGTTGAAAGTTGAACAATTGGAATGTTCTCATTATCGTCCAATGAATCCATATGGGAAGGTTGGGTAGGTGCGGACAATTATGGGTAGCATGATCCAATGTATTGCATAAAGAACATTTCATATGTGTACATGCTTGAGGAGGGGGGTTCACGGCTTTGTTCGCAGTTGTCGGGGTGTTGGTTTTTGTGGATTTTCCCCCAAGTCTTTTGGAAGAATGGGAAGCGGGGTTTTGGGAAGTTGTTGCCGACACACCAGGAGGTGGGTGATTGGTTAGAATAGTTGGAGAATGACCTGGGGGGTTGGTGCGGGATTAGGTGCAGTTAGGTACCAGACAGGGAGCCCGAATGTCAATCCCAGAAGGATCAGAGTTTCCATGATCGACACGTTTACGAATCCTGATGGGAGAAACAAGAAAGGGATTGTGTGGATTGGGATAGCTCCCACGTGAATAGGTACTGATGGCGGTTGAGGTTGCTATGGCCATTGGGGTTGCAGAGGAGGAACCGGTTGAGCTACATGTTGTGCTACAGGAGCTAGTTGGCCTAATGAAATAGTGCACAAATCCGATATCTCAATGGCCAGTGGGGGTGGGGGTAAGGTGAAAAAGGTGGAAGTCATCAGGGCCTTAGAGTAAAGACCCTACCCTATGGTTGAAATCAAAGGAGTAGGCACGCCAAGTATAGGTTTATCAACCATGGGGATGACATTTTCTGGTGTAGCGGGGGCATTCGGGTCATAGTGAGTGAGTTGGTAAAGTTTGATGACTCGTCCCCAATGGGGGGAACATCATCATCATAAGATGAAACACAGATGAGGAGACAACCTTCATCACATACATGTAGCTACGTCCTAAAATAAGGTTGTAGTTAAGCTGAGCATTTATGATTTCGATGTCAATCAAGATGGTTTTTCTGGCTAGTTGGATGGGGACATTGGAAAGAAGGCCTTGCGGTTGGGATGGGTGGCCATCATAAGCTCGAAGGGCCGTCGTTGATGCTTGCAGAGGAGGGGATCCTATTTTTTCCATACGAACTTGGACATGACGCATGTAGAGGCACCCTCATCGACTATGCATCGGTGTATAATGAGGTTTTAGATCGAAACTGAGATCTGAAATGCAATAGAAGAAGGCATGCAAGGTTCTGACTGATCTAAGTCGAATGCCATCAATTGTGAGTCTGAAGGGTTGATTGCACCTAATGCGGATAGCAATGATTTTTGTTTTCTTAGGCAGTTTTTTAGAACTTCCAAGGATGACATGGAAGCGGGGGGACTAGGCCAAGTCATCCACAACTTTATAATTAGGGGCAGGGCGAGCATTGGGGTTATTAGGAATGCGACGCAGAGGGAATTTGGGGGCTCCTTCGATCGGTGGTGGTGGAAGGCGTAATGATTGGTTAACGGGGTTTTACGTGGTATCCTTATCTGCAGGTATGATTTCCCTAGTTGAACCATATTGGTTACAATGAGTCTGTAGATTGACATCGACCAATGAAATCATTAGGAGGTGGTGAACTCCTGACTTATAGACTTGACTTGTGGATGCATTGTAGGTTGGGGGTGGTTGTGTTGTGAGGACCCCTTGCTTGGGTAGGGTTTTTTGTAATGTCATAGTTTGTGTTGTGACGACCCCTTGCATGGGTAAGGGGTTTTGCAACACCATAGGAGGTTGTGTGGTTTGGGATGGTTGAGGTTGTGCCGAAGGAGGGGCAGCGATAGTGTTGCGGTGGTTGGCCTCATCCCAAAACTGGCTAGATGCAGCTAAGTGGGGACAATGGTGAGTGTAGTGTCCATAAAAATTAAAAAAGGAACAAGGTTGGTTGGTTCATAGATGTGGGTTCTTACCCTGTCGGGGAGGTTGATTGGGGTTTTGATTCACCGGATTGGGGCCATTATTAACTGGGGGGTCAGGAGGAGGTCCACCCCTCCCCTGGAGTTCTTGTTTCCATGATTACGGCTGCATCTTCTGCCTTATTGGCCTTGTTGGTTGTTGGGGGCGGGTTGGTTTGGTTGCTGGTTTTGCTGAGCATAAACCTTTCGTTGAGGTGTAGGGGGAGCCTAAGGTTGGGATGGTGTAGGTTTTTTCCGCGGTTGATAATAGGTAGGGGGTACTTGATGTTGGGGGGAGTGGGAGCGAGCGGTGGGTGGTAGTAATCTGGTGGGGCCGCAGGAGGGGGGTATGCTTATTGGTTATGAACATAGCTAGGTGTCACGTATGTGGGACCATATGTTTGAGCAATGTGGGATGGTGGAACATACGAAGGTGTTTATTTAAAATAAGTTGTTGTACGAGAAAAATCAGGACCGCGGCTCATAGTGGGTTACGCAGGTGTCGGAGGCATGTGCACGGGGGATCAGTTAGTGGACGCAATGTGGCCGATGATTCCATCTACTGCATGGGATTCCCTTGGTGCGTCCTTACGAGAAGTATCGCCATGCAGGGCGTTGGGTAATATGGTGTATAGGTAGCTTGATTGGGTGGAGATAAGGTCGAACTACTGGGATTTAAGGATAGCCTCTTCTTTGGTCTGGGTTGCTCAGATGCCACATCCTTGGATATGGATGGTATGAAGGAATTCAAGAACCAATCTAAAAATATGCGGTCATCTAATTTAATCTTACAGAAACTGCGGCGTTTACACCATTCATGGATATGGTCCATGATATGGGTAGCCGTATTTTTTTTCTGCAAGATAGGAGGATCTCAACACCATCATCGTAATGAACTAGTCGCTCGAAGAACTCCAGGAAATTCAAAGTGAGGGACGTAAAGGTGGAATGAGTCCCATGGGGATGGTCAATGTACCACTTGGTTGCAGGTCCATTGAAGTTTCATTGTAATAGGGGTAGTCGAATATAGTCATCCACTATGGAGTTATAGGAACACCACAAGTGGAAGGACATGATATGGTTCTGTGGGTCTTCCCCACCCTTCCCCTCAAACTTGGGTATGTACAAAGGGAGCTTGGTGGGAATAGGAGGCCACATGGGATCATGTTGGATTGGGTCTCCGGTCAATCTATCTAGGTCATGGAGGTTGATACTGGCCATGAATGGAAAACTTGCAGGAGGATGTGACATGGAAAGGCCGACCTGTGTCCTAGCCATGGCGACTATCATGGGTTCACCTCCGCCAAATGTGGGTGCATGGGCGTTATTCGTAATGGGAATATAGTAAATACCTATATGAGGGGGAGAGATCTAAAAGGAAGTAGTGGTTCCCCCAAGGGTACTACCAGTAACCAGGGGGGATGTGGTTGTCGGGATGGGACTGATGCCTCTAGGTATGGATGCAATGGCTAGGTGCATAGTGGTGCCATGGGTAGGTCTTGTGGTAGCAGGAATAGAGGGTCCTATGGATCCCATGACTGAGATATATTTTGTAGTGGAGGCAAGGCCACTAGATTGTCCACCGCCAACGATTCCTCTGTAGAAAGGGTTAGGGTTCATGTCGTCCATGGGGATAGATGGTGTTGTAGGTATGTGTGAATTTGATTCAGAATCAAATGTGAAATAAGCTGCATCGGGATGAATATCTGGCGATGAAAGTGTGCGTCTCAAGGGAGTGTGACGAGTGGGGTCTAATGGACCGTGTTGTGGGGACTACCTCCGTAGTCTATAGGAGTATCTCAGGGGATCAATGATAACAGGTTTAAAAGTGCTAAAGGGATGTGGTAAAAAACATGCTAAAAAATACTACTGTAACCATGAGTGCAAAACGAGAGCTCTAAAAAAATGGCAATCGGGCCAACAATAAGCTCCAAAAAACCTATTGCAACATCGTGCTACAATAGGTGGAGTGAAAATAAAATGGCCAGTATACCAACAAGTATCATTCCTAGAAATAAAAATACTCACTAACCTATGGGGTATAGGAGCATCCAAACACTTATCTAAAAGATATGGAAGCTCATGCAAATCGTATCCCCTATAGGGTGATGAAATCCGTAGTCAAGCAATACGAAATGGAGAACCAAATTGCTAAGGGATATCCATCTACCGAGAAGGATCTCAGGTAAAAGAGTCCTAGAAGAATGACAAATAAGATACCCTGTTTATGGCATGTCCGAAAAGGTGTCCCGCGTATTCAATTCTTTGGTTGTCACGCACCCGATATGGGGGCCAACATGCACAACTATTTATGGACAATATGTACGAGTGGACTCAAATAGATATCCCTAGTCTGAATGGTTCAGATCTAGAACAAATGAGTACATAACATGAGTATATTTCCTATATCAATTGAAATGCAAGACATATAAAAGAGATGGCTTACCTCAAGTGTGCAGATCATTTCTCCTTGCTGCTCCAGGCTCCAAGTCCCGATCTTCAGATCCTTAGTTGCAAAACCAGAGAAGACATGTGGAAAAAAAAATTTAATAAAAGCACACAGATGTGAATTGATCTAGATTAACAGTCAAAGAAGAAAACCCTAAACATCATTAACACAATAAAGTTTATGGAAAGAACTTGTATTAAATGTAATAGTAAGAAGTACAAAGGGAGTATTTTACGACCGATGCTTTGACGTCATAATGGATGAAGAGGATCATCTAGCACCAGCATAAAATTACTCTATCCTTCCTCCATTAAAAATGGAGAAGGGGTTCATATATATAGATATAAAGGGATAGGAGAGGTTGATGATTTAGGGGAGAGTCTTAAGGGATCATCCCACTAGGTAAGGGGATCGAATGCCACTTTTCCAGGTAAGTAAGGATAAGTCTCCATGGCATCCAAGCTTCGAGAATTCACTTGAAGCTTCTCTTTTTACATTTTAACCAACTGTGACACACCTTGAAAAAGGGAAACATGCGCCATAGATAGATCAATGCACCTTGTACAAGAGCACACTACGTCACTGACGTGCTTTGCTAAGTTGCAGAGCATGCCACCTTGAACCTGACGCAACTTGTTGGACAGCAGGGCGCGTCAGAGTGACAACAAAAGGTTAAAGGGGAAGACAACAACTTCTCTTTCACGGTTTTAGCACAGGGACTTTAGGGATCATGGAATCCAGAGGACACATGACTCATGATGACGAGATTTTGGTGTAACAAAATTCCCCTCAAAGCATGAAGCTAGAAAAATAAGGTAGGTGAAATAGTTTGTAATAAGGAAAAAATTGAAGTATGGATTTTTGCTTGGAGTGACGAACACAGATATTCTGTAGTACAATCAACTCTGAGATACATGTCTTGAACTGATTCATAACATGGTTGTCGACCAATACATTGCAGATCCATGGTAATAAAGACCGAATGAACACAATCATGGCTACTAGACACAATCACAGATCCATGATAATATGATAACACAACCACGACCTATATAAAAGTGGATCCATATAATATGACTCAAACAATCTCCATCGCAACATGAGTGAGATTTATGACTTAACCCAGGGTCTTCAAGCCGAACCCACAATGATATGATTCTAACCATGTGATTACAATGCCTTGAATTCGAACATGGTAGAAATCAATTGATTACCAGTCATTGATGTATATCATTAACAAGTGCGAGGGAAATCACCATTGATGTCAATGATCCCCAAGGTATCAAAGTACATACCATTGAATTTGAATAAATTATATGAGGTCGAACACTTAGTGGAATATTTCAATCAAAATTCAATGATGTGAACTTACTGTTGAAAGCGAGGAAACCTGTCATTTAGGCATGCAGGCCCAAGTTACCTGAATGGTTTCTAGGTTTAATCCTCAGATGATTTGTTGAAGTCAATAAGGATAAACCGGTCGAAGGAGGGTCATGATGTTTCCCCCATCATCGACATGAAACACGATCGATTTTTTTTTTGGAGTAGATCAGACTGTAGAGTGACACTTGATACTGACTCAGGAATGACCAACATGATAGAAGGTAGAATGATTGCATATATTGAATTTGACGAATAGACCTCTCTTGAACATGGGAATGGAATGACTTGCCAGCATTGACATGACGAGAATGACACCGATCCCTAATGCAACTAATTATGGAAGAATTCTTTGAATGATTCAAAGAAGTGAAAAGACTCATGGAATTGGTGGGGCATGAAGACAAGTAGATTACCCAAGTATTTGAATGCATATGCAAACAAGTTCCATGTTCAAGATTGACTAAGTACTTCCATAACTACAATGAAACACAAACTCTTTCCTTATCCCCATCATGATCGATGAGTACCTCTTTTGTTTTTTAATGATATTGAGGACGGTAACAGGTGCTCGGTATATCTCATCCTTCAGATGAGACCAATCAAATATGTTTTACGAACATGAGATAGGAGGTGTTTGTCCCAAAACGGGCCCTTCTATGTCATATTTTAACAAGTCTAGAGAAGGAAAACTCGGTGTCATTTCATGTTTAGAGAGTCTGAAAAGACCTAAAGAAGACTCCAAATGGTTCTTTTTCATAAAATTTAGTCTCCTCATCCGAAAAAATAAAAAACAACATGAGATAGAACTCTTCCAGTCATGATTAACCGGAGTGGTCATTTTTCATAAATAGTCCTCCTGGTCCGAAAAAGGGCTAAATTATCACCAAAAATACGACCTTTCAGATACTTTTACAAGTGTGAAAGAATCAAGTTCGCTTGGCGATCTTTTCATATTTAGGGAGTCTGAAAAGAGCTTAAAGGGGAACTACGAGGGGTTCCTTTTTCGTGGGAGTTTTACGAGCCCAAAAAAGTGATAAAATATAACTCGGTTACTTATTCTCATAGTTTTACGAGCACGAGAAAGGACAAAAGCAATATCGATGCCATTAATATTTGATTGTAATGAGTGAGATAATAGAATAAAAAATGCTCGACGACTTACTCACACTTGATAAACAGTATGAAATGTCAAAGATGGTTGCCAATAAAATAAAAAAACCGCTTTAATTCATCTATAAAATCCAAAAACTAAGTCAGAATCGACAATAAGGTGTTTAGACGTAAAATATTACCAACTATAGCAAAAAATACCCATAAAAGAAATATTAAAAAGGGAATATTGCATTTTCTTTTATGTAAAAGTCAAATAGTAAGAAACAGTTACCAATTGTTTTTTTACTAAGTTGGAATGGTAAAAACACCATTTTGGAGCTGATTTTCGAACGTCAATTGAGAAAAATACGATCAGTTGTTTCTCACCACGTCAGCGACATGTAGGCCTTAACCTTGCTATCTATCTTTCTAGTGGATTAATTCCTTTCTTTATGGTTAATGTTTTGGTTTTTTTGGCTTGTTAAGAAGGGGATTGTGCATGCCTTGGGCGACGCGATTTCCCCTTGCGGGAAGTGCGTCGAGGTCTCTTTGATGCACTTCTCGCATGGATAAGGTGCGTTGCTGATGCATTGCCCGCAAAGGCGGGGTGCGTTGGCGCAGATCCACATAGAAAAACAAAAAATGGGGCCAAAGAAGCCCAACCCAAAGCTTGAGAAACGTTCTAATATGCATCTAATTGATGTTATGCAGGTATTTGGCTTGAACTATGGTCCAATGGAAGGAACGAGAGCATGAAATGGAATATTACCAAGAGGAAAATGATCCAAATTCAATGAACGCATTGCTAAGATGCGGCTTGTTCAAGTTCTTTCACGTACAGAGCATGAGGTCCCACGTACAGTTACTGGATTATCTGATCGGATTGTGCGATCCTGACTAGCAACACTACCATGTCAGTTCCCAAATTCTTAATTTGGATGTGGAGGATGTTTATTTTTTGACGGATTTGTCTAGGAAGGGAGCCCCAGTTTCACTATCCAGTCCACGGGGTAGTGACCAGTCTACTGATAGCTTGGTGGCTCAGTTTTGCATACCGGGGACACAGATTCTTGCTGGGAAAACACTGATTAAGAATGTGTGAGACTGACCCCTACGTACTGTGCTCTTCACCATAGAGTGGGTGGCGGGAAGCAGGGATGATCATCAGGTCAGCAAGGCCCATATGCTTTATGCCATCGAGTGTATGGCACATACTGTCTTCAACTGGTTTGAGGGACTCCTCACCAATGTCAGGGAACAACTCACCAAGTGCCGCAGGGGTGAGCTGAAACAGTTTGGATACATATCCATCATGGTATCGTTCTCTCTAGAATGAGTCCCATTGCTGAGGCCATAGTTTGAGCTAGATGATCTCGATCCGCGAGATCCTCACATGGTTAGGTGGTACGAGGTCATGGACCTCCATGGAGGTGTAAGTCCCATCATCAGTTTATGTCCCACATTCTTCAGGTGGTTATGCGGGAAGCTCCTCATGGTTGAGGATTATGCGTACGTGGGTACATATTTTAGGGGAGACCCAGAATTGGCCCTTCCTGAGGGTGAGAAGTGGGGAGACCTAGGTAAGAATGCAAATCTTGTTGTGTTTTTTCATTTTATAATTTTTAAATGTTTTTTGTGTAGTACTGATGGTTCACACATGTTTGATGCAGATGTTATCCCGTCTCACCCGATAGGTGCTTGTCCAATCAAAAGAAGAGGGGTGGTATAGGATATAATGAATGCTCATTAGGATTCAGTAGAGGAGTTGAGAGAGCTAGAGGAGAACCTCCTGAGCTTTACGTTGGACATACTCGACATATCTATAGATGACCTACCTCGCCACTACCAACGTCACATAGCTAGAGTCTTGGCATGCTTTGGTATACTGCTCCGTAGAGTAGCTAGGGCCATTATTTTCTATCATGAGAATCTACGAGGATAGATCATGGTGTGATATATTGTACTGAAATCCATATGATTCAGATTTTTGTAGTTAGGACCTATTGAAAGGTTATGTGCTTCATATTTTGTATCAGTACCACATTTTTGTACATGATATATATATATATATATATATATATATATATATATATATATATATAACACTATTTTGTGGTTATATACATTATGTATTCTATGATGATTGAGGATATTATGGATGTTTAGCTTACATACTATGAGTAGTTTACATGTTGTGTCATTTTATGCACATTTGATGAAAATTCTTATGAATGTGCAATGTACCAATTTAATATAAAATTAGCTAGGGAATCAACAACAATGTTCATGTCTCTCAGAATATGTAGGTATTGAATTGACTCAAAGGACCTATCCAAGAGACGTACTCTCCGGAATAGATGGAGTAACATGAGATCACGGATAGCACAGAATCGGTTAAGATGGGAGACCACTAGTTGTGAATCAAGGTAGATAACAAGATTTCCCACACCCAAGGAACAAGCGTCGTTCAATAATCCAATTACCGCATGATACTCGATGACATTATTGGTCGCAAACCCTAAGCAAGTTCCTCCTGAACTAATTATTTCTCCGGTAGGGGAATAAAGTACCCAAGTTGTCGAAGCGAGGTTATGGGTGTGCCAACTAGCGCCATCTGTGAATCCAAAACATGCTTCCATCTGCACATCCAGGAAGAACATGGTATAAGTGGAGTGATAAGATCCTCACACACTAAAAATAAAGTGTCACACCAAGCAAAACACACGCCATGTACAATATATACAAAGTACTAATGTGTAAATGATTTAGGAATAGTACCGCTTTAGGTAGAGCCCATTGCGAGGCTCCCCCAAAGATATCCTGTTGTAATCCTCAATTTCATATGCTCCTTTTTTCCAACACATGTTTAATCACATATGGACCGTACCACATGGACTCAAGTTTACCTACCCACAGCTTATCATGTTTTTGGTCGTAAGTGAGGACCAAATCTCTCTCGTTGAATATACGAGGCTTGGATGACTTGTCATACTCGGCATTGATGTGATTCTTATGAGCTTCATTAGCCAGAGCTGCATCAAGGCAGGTTTTGTCGAGTTTTTCCAAGTATAGAAATCATTCTTCCTCGGCAGTGGTGTTTGGTAGAAGTTCAAAAACGAGTTTTAGTGACGGAATCTTGCACTCTATAGGTAGTACTGCCTCTAGTCTATAGACTAATTGAAAAGGTATAGATCCAGTGGCAGTTTTGACGGAAGTCTTATATGACCATAGGGATGAAAAAAGCATGGCATGCCAGTTGGACTTATGTATCCCTACCATACGTTGAATCATGGTTTTCAAGACCTTGTTAATGGCCTCTACTTGTCCATTTGACTGAGGGTATTAGGGAGTTGATTTCTCATGTCAAAAAACTAGCCTTGCGCTTAGTTCATCCACCATCTTGTTTTGGAAATGTGATCCATGGTTAGTGATGATGGCTTTAAGGACTCCGAATTGTGCAATGATATGATTGAACATAAAGAGTGCGACAGTTGCACCGTCTTCTTTGTATGTAGTCATATCCTCGGCCCATTTGGTGAATTAGTCTACTGCAACAATAACATAACCATGCCCCCGGGCCGATGTAGGCTTATAGTGCATGAAGCTAATGCCCCATTTGGAAAAGGGACTGATGACGATAACTGGATGTAATGGGGCAGGATGTGAGTGTTTTCTATGATGAAAAAACTGGCATGGAGGAAACTTCTTGAATGATTCAATACAATCTTTAAAGATGGAGGGCCAATAGTATCCAGTGCGTAGGATTTTATGGGATGTAGGAATCCTAGAAAGATGATCTCCACATGCCCCCGAGTGGCAATAATTCAGTACATGCTCAGACTCCTCATGATTTAAGTAGTTTCGGAGGATAGAATCGACACCATGATGGTACAATGTTTCACCAATGCTGAGGTAATACTTTGCGTGGTGATGCACACGACGGCATTTGTCATGATAAATTTGAGGACCGAAGCGTTGGGTATGGGGATACAATGTGATGTCTCCATATCATGGTTCAGAAGTACTGATAAGAAACAAAGACTCATCGAGGAGGGATTCCATGGGCTCAGTTTCCTCATCAGTATGGGGAAGATCTCAAATTAGTTCCACAAAAATCAAAGACTTCTTTTATTTGGCCTTCTCAAACTGGAGGTCGAATTCTTGAAGAATCACAATCTAGCATGAAAAATTTCCCCCTAGTACCTGGCGCGTAAGAACATGGTACATGTGTTTAGAGTTGGCGATGATGGTGGTAGTGTAGAGGAGGTTGTAATGATGGAACTTCTGGACAACAATGACTGTTGCGAGAGCTAGCTTCTCGACATGCGAATACCGTATTTCATAGTCAATGAGACCCTTACTAATGTAGTATATCACATGCTCCTGGGCATTACTATATTCCTGTACCAAAACCACAGCGATAGTGGAAGTGGAAGCAACAAGATAAAGCATATAATCCTTGGTGTAATTTGGCGGTTGTAACATAGGTGCATGAGTGATAGCATTTTTCAATTTGTCGAAGGATTTTTGAGTATAATCATCCCAAATGAATGGGATGTCCTTCTTGAGCAAACGCATGTATCCCTGTGTCTTTTCTGCGAAATTGCACACGAAACTCCTCAAGTAGTTTTCCTTCCCCTGCAAACTTCAAAGTTCTAGAATATTTGTAGGCGGTGGTAGGGAAACAATGGCTTCCACCTTCAGTGGATCGATGTGGATCTCATCCTTTGAAATGATGAAGCCTAACAAGCGTCCAGACTCGACACAAAAGATGCACTTATGAGGATTTAGACAGATATTATACCATTGACAACTGAGGAATACAACCGTAAGATGATCAATGTGGAAGTCTCGACGATTCGAATGAGTAGGGAGATCTTCTAGGTAAGGTTCCACAAAATCCTTCACGTCGTGGAAAGCGTACAACATAGCCTGCTGGAATGTAGCACTAGCATTTTTAAGGCCAAAAGGGAGTTTGCGATACGCGAATGTACCCCATGGGAAGATGAAATCCATCTTATGTTGATTGATAGGATGGATCTCTATCTGATTATAGCCAGAAAAGCCATCCATTAATGAGAATATGATGCTTCTGGTACAATTGTCGATGATTTGGTCAATAAACAGGGTAGCGTAATTGTCCTTGGGACAATCCTTATTCAAATTCCTATAATTGACACAAACCCTAATGGTGCCCTTTTTTTAGTAACGGGGATGACATTAGAGACCCAATCTGTTAAGGGAACAAGATAAATGAAACCAACCTTCAATATCTTTTCTATCTCTGCCTTAATAGCCACAGTTTTCCTAGGGTGCACAGGGCGTAGTTTTTTTCCGGACAGGTTTTGTGTCGAGATATGTTTGAATCTCGTGCATAACGATAGCAGGATCAATCCCAATAATTTACTCATAGCTCCATGCAAATACGTCGCATAATTTTTTAAACAAGGCCGTGAAAATAGTGACTTCTTCTAGAGAACAAGTTTGGCCTAGGTGAATTTGTTCCACGACTCTAGGTTTTACCGAGATGTTGATAGGAAAGGTAGGCATGATGTTAGGCAGGTTCCCTCTGTTACTGTATCAACTGTCATGATAGGATATTGAAGTTAAGGAAAGACATCCGGTGAAACAATTGTTTCAATGGCGTTCTCTACCAAATCTACTAGTGGAAGGAAAGATGATCTATGGTGAAGGTATTCCCATCAGGGATCATCCATGCTCATAATCTCCATGATTGACTCGTCAGAATGAAAATTATGGAGTAGAGGATCAGGTAGGGATGAGTTCTATTGTAATGGCATAGAACATGAGGTGGATTCCACAGTAGAGTGGACATCTGGTAAATCATCGGCTGATTGGATGGCCTCGTAAGAAACTTCTGCGGGGCTGAGAGGAATCACATCTCCAATCGAATCCAAATGATCTGGATCAGGCACAATCCATTAGTCCGTTGAGTAATGAGAGGAAAAAATAATGTTCACCATGGAAACATGGGAAGGGGGATCTAGTGTTGGAAAGACTCCCATGAGGGATGAATCTTTAAGGGTTCCTAACCCCACACTCTCATATATCTGCATAGAGTGTCCTAAAAGAGGGAAATTTTCCGCGAGATGAGTAGTGTTGTCAAGTGTACATAAATATAATTGGTCGATAGTGACAATATTCCCTTGGTGGAAAAATTGCACAATGCGGAAGACAGATGATGCAACCGCAGTCATGGCATAGAACCAGTTTCAACCAAGTAATAGGTTGTAATACAATGGGGCAACAACAACTTCCATGTTAATGGAAAATCTCTTACCGCCTAACTCAACGGTCAAATATTGTAACATCCTGTGAGGTTGAAAGCCACGTCCATCAAAGGATTTCAATGTGGTGGGGGAACGGTTCAACTCAGGAGAGCTAATGGCTCGCCAACAGGATAATGACATAACCGAGGTAAAGGCTCCTTTGTCGAAGACAGTACGATGGATGATTTCCCCATAAATGTTAGTAATGATTTGAAACACAAGTTGGTGGGAAATCCTCGGCTTGAAATACTCTAGCTTGAACATGATGGTGTTGGAGGAATATGGATCTACAACTCCAATCATGGATAACAGGGTATTACGTCGAATGGGACAGTTTTGTAAGGCTTATAACATCGATATATCACAAGGAGCTTGTGCTAAATCCTCTACTATATTATAGTTTTGAGCAGCCCAAGCATTAGGATTGAAAATGGATTTTCGAATCATGCTCTTGGATGGACGCAATATTGAATCTGGTAAAGGTTTCTCTATGACGAGAGGACCTTGAGGTGAAGGAATTCTAGATGTAGATGCAAGAAATTTTTTAGGATTACCTCCGTTAGATTCCTTTGTAGAAGGAGAGTCATATGATCATGATTGAGTATTTAAGTTGATTGTTTCGCTCCGCATCATGAGAACATGAGTGGTGGTGGACGGTTCTCCTTGAGAAGTAGATTGTTGTTGTGAAATAATTTGTTGTTGTTGTGTGGGGAAGGGATCGATTAAGACTGCAGGTGTGGGGTTCCCTTTAAGGAAATTTTGCACTTCCTCCTGATGTGGGAATTCTTTGGTAAAGTGATCATCACCACACAGTAAACAAGGATATTTTACCTTCCGATTTTGTTTATTGTCTTCGGTATTGTTTCTTGGCTCCTGCTAGTAAGAAGACTTTTTGGATTTACCTTTGTTCTTATTTTTATCACTGGATTTTTGAGGTGAAGTATATTGAACTGAATTCACTTCCTTAGTGGAAGCAGGGTTGGGTGATTGTTTGGTGTGATGTCTAGCCTGTGTCATGGGTGGGGTCGAACTATGATTCCTTTGTGATCCACCAGATTGTGTAGCAGGTTGGGTGTGAACAGAATCAATGATGCCATCGGCATGAGGTCCCATAGGTGGTTTTGATGGATCATATTTAGGGAAGGGGGCATCATGAATGATATCATATAAGGTGCTAGATTGGGCATAGACAAGGTCTAAATACTGAGCATGAGATATAGCTTGTTCCTCCGTAATGGCCCCACCCATAGCTACGTCTTTAGCTATGATAGGAAGTAGTGACTTTGTGAACCAATATGCCATGAGTTGGTCTGGAATGGGAGCTTTAATAAGATGTTGTATCCTCCTCCACTCATGAATATGATCAGAAATGTGAGTGGCAGTAGTTTGGCAGAGAGAAGTCAAAAGATCCGTTCCAATTTCGTAGCGGATCGACAACTCAAAGTGAGTAAAAAAATGACATAGCCAAATATTAGAAATCATGAAAGGAATGTGGTGGCAACTCGTTGTACCACTTTGCGACAGTACCAGTAAGGGTTCTTTGAAATAACCTCAAATAGATGGAATCATCCATTAAGTAATTGGACGAACACCACAAATGATAAGTCATAACATGGTTCTTAGGGTCCTCACTGGGTTTGTCGTCAAACTTCAAAATATCCAATGGTAACTTCACAAGAATCGTAGGCCAATTTATGCCATGATGAATGGGATCATTAGTCAAACGTGACAAGTCTGACAGATCAAGTGTAGCCATAAATGGTAATTGTTGGTTTGATTGTGGATACTGGTAATACTTGATAAGGAATTGATGTACCAGTAGGACCATGGATATATTGATCGTAAGGTCCTCCTGTAGTAAATTGGCCATATGGAGGTGGGCCTCCTGGGTTGGGAGGTCGACTTGAAGGGGGTCCTCCTCCTCCAAAATAAGGTGGTCCTCCGCCATAAAGTGGGGGTCCTCCTCCTACAGAATAAGGTGTTCCTCTACCATAAGGTGGGGGTCCTCCTCCTCCAGAATAGGGTGGGTATCTGCTAGAATGCGGGGGTCCTTCTCCTCCAGAATAATGTGGGCCTCCGCCAAAGTGCGGGGGTCCTCCTCCTCTAGAATAAGGTGGTCCTCCACCAAAATATGGGGGTCCTCCTCCTCCAAAATAAGGTGGGCCTCCTCCAGAATGCGGGGGTCCTCCTCCAGAATAAGGTGGTGGTGGTGGACTGGATGGTGGGGGAGGTGGCGGGACAACTGGTGGAGGTGGTGGGGGTGGTCCACCGCTTGGAGGTCCAGGTAGTGTGTTGGCAACCCCAACAACTCCCCTTCATTTTTTTAACAAATAAAGGGGCCCCTCATGTAAAAAATTTGTAAATACTTAGTCTTTGGTTTGCTTGCTTGATTCAGTTAGTTGTTGAATGATCTCCTTCGGATCCTTGACTCTTTGCACTACTTTTTTTGGGCTTGGTTCTCATCTCATTATGCTACGGTGATTTTCGTCATTTAATTTTATTGGCTTCCTAATTTCTCAATCATTCTTCCATACTCCTATCTAATTTTGTTTAAGTTAATCACATACTTTGACTCAAAGCTAAATTCGATTTATAACATCAATGTATTATTTTCCCCTTAATCTTTCTTTATAATATTATAAAGATATATTGTGATTAATGCTTAACTTCATTTTTTTTTTAAAACTCTCCAACTATAAGACTTTAATATTATTCCATTGATTTGTCTTTAAAAAAAATTGTGCAGCTTTCTTCACTCATGAATATAATTATATTTAAAGAAAGAAAAACTTCACGTTGGAAATAATAGATTATTGATGTTTAAATAAGCATTCTTTTTATGGATAATAAGATGACTAGATTTTTGTTATCTTTGAGTTGGAGATAAAAAACAAAAATTAAAAGTTCAACATAAAATGAAAAGAAGTTATTACATGATTCTTAGTCATCATCGGTTGATGTTATAGCATTGTTACTTATCCATGGTTTTGATTATTTTTTAATAAATAATTTTATATATTTAAAATATCATTTTATTAAATTTTACTGAAGTTATCATGAAATAAAGCCTACTTTTGAAAAGTTTTCAAGTTTTCATTACATCATTGGTTTATATGTAATCCAAAACATATGTCATTTTTCAAGCCAAAATTTGAATTGATATTTTATGTGATAGATGGAAAATAACGTATCCTTCCCATCGCCACGAAGTCCAAAGGAATGAATGGTTAACATAAACAAAGCATATTTATATAATATTTTAACATGATGTCTAAAAAAAGAGAAAATTTACAATTATGTTTATGAAAAGGACATAAAATTGTTAATTTCGTATTATGGTTTGGCTTTCTTTTGGAAGCCTTTTATTATATCTCTTTCTATTAAGGAAGATAAAAGCGTGCTTTTCAAATATCTCTTTTGTTATTGAACCATTGGTATTTCTTGCAAGCTAAACAACTTCTCTATCTAGCCACTAATAGGTTAATTTTGACTTGTGGGAGAAACCTTAGTGTGGTTTTACGAAATGACTATGAGGATGGGAGGGAGGTGGAAAAAACATCTACTCCTTACCGAATCTCTTCTATTCAATCATTCATGGACATTAAAAACTATATTATCTGTGAGAATATGAATGCACTATAGTGCCTCTTTATTTAACAGTTTTAGGATTCCTTTTGAGAACATTCTAAAAATAACCCCAAGGTTGTGTGTCCTAGTGTTGGTTGCATGTTGACTTGCCATGGGAAACTATGCATGCATGAATCAAATAAAGCAAACCTAAAATAGTGTGTGTTCTACATGTTGAATCCTCTTCAAAAGTAGACATAAAAGTAGTGCTTCATTTCTCAGGACAAACACTCAAAGCTTGATGAATGTGCTAAAATCAAACCCATCATAGCACTCCCACTTGATATCTAGAAATTGTCAATAAAGGGGCACCAAAATTGGAAAAAGTGTTGCCTCATACAGAAGATAAACTATTGAAATTAGTGCATTAATTGTTGATCCTCTTGCAATTAAAATAAGGACAATTCCCTGCATCTGCTAGTAGATTTATCATTCATCAATTAGATGCTAAAAAATAGTCATGGGAGAGTTGACTTGTGACCAACCCTATTTCCTAGAATTTGCTACAAGCATAAACGACTACAAGTCCTCCATGATAGAAAACACGTACATTATTGTTCCGGGTTTGTTTCCCAAACCTATGCTCATGACTTATGTGTGCCCCTTACTGGATTATTGTTAAAGATACAAAGAATGAGAGAGCTATATATGTAGCTGATTGGTCTACTACTTAAAAAAGAAGAAACTATATCCCAAACCATGACCTACTAGAAAAATAAAATGAGGAGTATGATATTCCAAGAAATGATGATGAAAAGGATCTAAAGGATCAAGGACCAATTGTTGAATAGGAATGTGACTTACAGGGGAAATATGCTCAGTCTATTTCTAAACGTCCAAGATTTCTAGTAAATCCTACATCTACATATGTAGCCAAATTAGCATATGGTATAGTCGCTATTGTAGTCTCCATCAATTGAGCATACAATTAGATATTGCTCATACCCTAGGATTTGTTGACATGCATTCAAAGACCATCCACAACTGAAGGTTTGAGATGGTTCCAAGGCTTGAGAATGTGTCTAGAATAGACCATCTTTATATTAGCATATACTTGTTTGTGATGTTCCTCCTTGTCCCTAGATATGGTACCTCCAAACAATTGATGATGAGTTTCTTTGATTGGACCATGACTGCTCTAGTTTCCAATTTGTTGTAAAAATTCCTTAGCATTAGGAAGGATGATGATATCATGTTGCTATTGATTTTCACTATGTTGTGAATCAAGAAAGATTTCAATTGAGAAGCAAACTTGGAACAAGAGACAAGTCAATAACAACCTTTACTATGGAAAATTAATGGCATTTTAAAAACTTCTTATGTATGATGAATTGAAGTGGAAGTACCATTTCATGGAAATAGTGTATCGTGCATTAAAATAAAAACCAAATGTTTGCATATATGCAAATTATAATTTTTTTGAATGTTAATATATCTTATCCTAAGGATAGTTCCGCTAAACATGTAGTAAATTAAGGGTATATTGATGGATGGTAGCTTTAGTTGAAGTCGATGGGAGACCAAAAGTGAAAATTGTAGTCATTCTTAGCCAAGGTGTCTTCATAGTACTTTCAGCCAGTGCATGTTGTTTTCCATTTGGGATGCGTTTGCATTGGGAGGTGCATGCACTGTTTTTAATGTGCTTTAGCTTTTAAGTTACCTATTCATTTAGAAAAGTCTTCAGTCTTCTCTTTGTTAGTATAGTAGACTTTTGGCCACAATTGAGAAATTTTTTTGGTTTCTAATTTCCCTGATTAAAGCTAAGGCCTAAAAGTGATCAAATCTAAGAATCACTAATCTCGTTTCCCTATAAGTGATTTCTTGAATATCTACTTGAATTGATTTGCACATAGATCCTATAGATCCAATTTCCAGATATATATATATATTTTTATGGCGTTTACATCAACTAAGAGTACATCTCTGTCTTTTCACTTAGTAATCTTTGTTGAAGCATATAGCTGGAAGCAGAAGTTAAGGAACATCTTTGAACTTTTCTTCGACTAAGATTTGAAGTGTCGTGATTTTGTGTGCATTACCGGGCAAACTAGCAGGGTGGCCCAGTAACCATATATGAAGGGGATGTGACCCAATGTTACCTCAGTCACACTTAGACACCAAACAAGATCTCCTATGCAATAGTGTTAGTAACCAGTGTCTTTCATGGAGTCAAATGGAGAATGAAGAAGACATACTATGAAACATAAGTGGTGTAGATGCTATTAAGACAAAGTAAGCACATCAATGTCAGAAGCAAAGTAAAATTTTGATTAGGCACTAATCCTAAACAACTATTGTGGCATAAACATGATAAGCAAGGCATGCACAAGTTATAAGCAAAGTAAAATGTTGATTAGGCACTAATCCTAAACAACTATTGTGGCATAAACGTTATAAGCAAGGCACGCAAAAGTTAGTATTGCCACCATATGGTTCACTACTTATTACTTGTCCTTAAAGATTTAGGTTCAACATTCAATATGGATTCAAATAGACCAAATCACAATTTATATCAACATGTGATATTCCTCATTCAGGTCTATTGTATTAACAAAAACCAACATTTAGTGAGTATATTTTGCGTAGATAATTAGGCCACATCACAATAATGTATCCACATTGAGTTGTGTGACCATCATTGCAAAAATAGATCAAATATGCAACAATATATCAGTATAGCATCACTCAGTTTATAACACTTTCTTAAGGTGCTTAACATCAGTATTAGCATCAATCATTTTACCATTTACAACCACGAATAGCATCATCCAATAGATCAACAAATTTTTATTTAAATACACACACTAAACCTCTGTTTCTTGGTTTAGAAGGACTGTCGAAGAGTAGCGGAGGGATAAAGCTTGGAAAGCCACCTAAAAGAGACCTTAAAGCCTCGTTCTAGAGATTATGGAGTTGCTTGAAGGGAGGAAAACCTAGAAGAGAGGAGTGATTGGGATCTGAGGGAGAGATTAGGGATTGGTTGGGGCTGTAGAAAGGTTTTCAAGATCAAAGAAAGGAGGCCAAAGGTAAGAAATGGCAAAGGGGAGAGGGTCAAGGCCTTAGGAGAATTGGACAAAGGTTAGAGAACATAAAAGAAGGGAGGATGAAGGTTGGGAGAGGAGAAAAAGGGGAGGCCAAGGAGAAAAAAGGAAAGACCATGGGGAGTAAGTGGAGGCCCTAGGACTGTTAAGGTTTAGATTTAGGGTTTTATTTTTAGCATTTTAGGGGTTTTTACTATTTTTTAAGGGTTTCTATGAGAGTAAAAATATAAACACATACCTAATTAAAAAAATAAAATAAATTGAAGACCTAGATTTCAAACCCTAATTTATTATGACATGCAATATTTACAAATGTAAATGAAAAGTTTGATAAGAAGAAGAAGTTTTGATAACTAGGATTTTAATGGATGAAACCCTAAACCTTAGGCCTAGAGGAGAGGTGAACAGCCTCCATCTTGGAGTAAATTTCTCTTTGAATTCTAAACTAGGGCTTCCTACAACAACCTCTAGGGTTCGTTATAGGAGCCTAATCTAGGACAAAATTAGAGATCCAAGGCCAAACTAGGGAAAACCTCCTCTAGGGAGTGTTTTACACCATGCAAAGAATATAGAAGGAAGACAAGAAGGCCTAAATATTAAAAAAAAATGCAGCTCTATGGCCACCATTCAATCATCAAGAAGCAATACACTCACCCCCTTCCTTCCTTGAGCATTCACAATTCTCCATTTCATGGGTTATTAGGTTCAATAATAGTTTCAATGTTGAAGAGAAATCATGTTATAACTTCCAAGATAATTATCTAAATAAGCATTTACACTAGAAGAAACTTGTATTCTTTCACATTTCCCTGACTCCAAAGACCTAACCCCTCCCTTCCTTGAGCATTCACAATTATCCAAAGCATAGGTATATTTTTTTACTTTTTTTAATCCATTACCACTTAGTATGCCAAAATATAATCATGTAAGCCCGGGTCTGATATGCAGCTCAAGGTTGTGAGTTCATGGTTGTATATCTCATACTCTAGTATTTAGTATGCCATCATTTGTGTGATATGAGACAAGCATCCTTGATCTTTTCAATATCTAGGTTTTAATCAAATATGTGCTTAGAGAGGTCTATGCAAGTGTCCACATTCAATGCACTGTGTTATCACTTGGTAATTTTCTTGGCTGCGAGGGAAAATTCCCAAGGTAACCTCGAACCAATCTTTAGGACTGGAAATTGGTGTTTCCAATCCAGAGGGGTATCCCTCTATGAGTTTGTTGTCTAATGTCACTTCAAAAACAATTCATGTATCTAGAACAACCGCCATATATTATGGTAATCAACAGCTTATAAATTTTGGTAGGGAAAAGAGGAAAGTAACTATTGGGAATGGAGTCAAAGGGTAAGTATTAATCAAATATTTTAACAACTGGTTGATGAGGAAATCAAGGTTCAAAGGCAAGATAGTTACAATTCACACAGACAATGAATCTTAAATAAGATGGAAGATGAATTAAGAAAACAGTTCATCAAATCAAGCCATCTATCAAGGATGAATCCTATATTGACTTTAGAATAAATGGTGAAACATTTGAATTTTTATGAGCTCAAAACATCTAACCATGGATGAATTCTGATACATTTATTTTCATTCAAATATAGAAGATAGACATTAAATGAAAATATGGAAATAATAAATAGATTGAGGAACTGCACCACATGAATCTTTGATATGAAAACCTCAAGTACTTCTATATTAAAAATATCTGATTAACTTAAAAAATATATGCACATGATAGTTCTTTTTTCTCCCAATCTGAAACCCCCATTACATTGTAAAAATTAAAATATATACAAATGTTACCAAAAGCGGATCTTAACAAACTATTACAAAAATAGAATTCATGAAAATTCTTTGCCTAAGGATTAAAATTTTTCCAACTTTTCATTGCCAACTATTAAGTGAAACAAGTAATCTTGAGGAGGTGACCACATGTCTTTCTTATCTCTTTATGTCCTTATGCTTTGATTTTATTAAAGGATCTCGATCAAATTTGAGCTTTAATGAATTGTCATATGCTGGTTGGGTGAGTCACCATGATGAAAATAAATTGTTAGCATTCAATGCAATATGTATTTAGTTTTTCCATATCTTTCAACCTCCTTCCATTGAATTTGAGAAGGAATTTTGTAGTGAACCATTTCTTTAATTAAGACTTCTAATTCCACATAGAGTGCACATGAAATAAGATGCAAATTTGATCTAATCATTTTGAATTGACTGAGAATTTCAAAATCATTTGTTAGCTTGTCAACAATTGTCTCTCCCTTAATTAGATCTTGATCTAAATATTCAAACTTGGAATGATCCATATCAACTTGAGTTAACAGATTATGATATTCTTCTCGAGTAATTAACCTTTCCTTATCATCCCAAAAGGAAGGAATCCCTTTTTGAAAAAGTGGACTAAACTTGTTCTTAAAAATTTGCACACTTTGAATCAGCTGCTTTGTTTTTCCCTGTACATTTCTTACATGATTGTGCTTTCCAGTGATTTTCCTAGCCCAAATGATAATAGTTGTTCTATCATTTATTCCTAGATTTGGTAAATATGCATTAGGTATCGTATTCCAGAAGTTGACTACGTTGTGGGATATTTCTAAAGGCCTTTTTTGCAATGTTTCATTTATGACTTTACATCTATGAAGAGTTGTATTTGCTACACCATTTTTATCATCTATAAGTTCAAATATTATCTAAATTTAGTAATATCAACTACCAATGAATCCCGGTTGAGATGTTTTTCTCCTTGTAAAGAAACTTTTCCCTTCGCCCATGAATTGAGATTAGAATTTCTTTCTTGCAAAAGATTTTTTTCTTTCTGAATCTGATTATTATTTTCATCCTTTTGAACCATTTCTTGTTTGAGTTTTTTTTTATTTTCGTCTTCCAACTCCTTGATCTCAACATCCTTTAAATTAATCTGACATAGCTTTTGTCAACTCCTCTGTAGATGAATCATTCTCTTGATTTGAACTTACAATTACAACTTTTAATAATAATTCATCTTTTTCCTTTTTCCATTGCTACTTCTCATTCTCCAATTGCAGAAACTTACCTTTATAATTCATCATCTCCTAATAAATAGAATCATTTTCTTGTTGCAATGTTGTTAACTTTGGAGCTTGTACATGTTGAGTGTCTGGAATCTTCAACTTCTTTTTGAGCCCGTGAATTGTATTTTCTTTGTCATCAAGGAGGCTTTTAATAGGTTGTTTATCAATAGGGTTTGATCCTAGAGCAATAATACCTAATTGTAGATTTTTAATGTGTGTTTTCCATGCCTTGATTTATGCTTTCCCCTGTTTGAACTTACCTTCTAATTTTGTAACCCTTGTTTGTAACTTTGAAACATTTAAAGTGGCCTATAAAAGGTCAGTATATATAATCTCACTAGTTTGCTGGTGTAAATGAACCTTGTGAGGCACATTTTTTTCATTGAAATTTATTTTCACTTCTAACACCTTATCCTCACTTGCAACTGCAATATTCCAAGTTTTCTTTTCTTGACCTTTAACAGTAACCAGTGAAACTTTGTCCCTTGATATTTGTCGAACCTATGGAAACAAAATTTTCTTTTCTACTAGAAATTTATTTTTCTTTGATGTGTATTGTGAAACCAAGTCATTTCTAGACTTAAATCGAGAACCCGAGTTGTCATCATGAACATTTGAATATGAATATTGTTGAATTTGAATAGCAGGTTGTAGGGGTAAAATATTCTCTTCTGGGTCTACTAAGACTTGTTATTTTAAAATAACAATGTCTTTATCTTGATCAAGCTTGACCCTTTTACTTGAGGATTCCTCATCAATATCCATACTTGTTACTTTTGATATAGTCCGTTTATTGTCTTTCTTGGATGGAGTCTGAGCTGGTAGAGAAAAAGAATATGTTTGAACTATATGAAATTGAGATCCCTGAGCTTTATTAAACTCTTCTAACACTTGTTGGTCCCGATCAAAGCTCTATAAATCGGCAATTTTATCCAATCCTTCAATTGTTTGATGTTCAAAAGATGCACTTTTTGTTGTTTTTCCTTCTTTGTGATATAATATGATGAGGATCATATCTAATTTTCTCAGCTTCCTGAAAATTCATAGCTTTCAACAAGTTTTCCACTATAGTAAGGGATGATTTACTTTTGATGAAAAATGGTCCAACTTTGAATGAAACTTGATATCTGATGCCTTATTGAATTTTGCGAAATGTATATTTTCTGAATGAAGTCTTTGTCTAACAAAATCAAGAGAAATTATCCTTGGATCCAAAAATGTTGGCAGAATATAAGGTGCATCAATAAACCATAAACCCTGATGACAATATGATCCTTGTACAAAAAACAATCTCATGTTCTGGTTTCTGGAGTGTGTTGTGACATGATTTTCATATCCTCTGAAATCCTTTGCAATTCAACATTAAAAATAAGTCTATAGATTCTGGACATGATTCTGTTGAACCTTCTTTGTCTCAGATGAGATAACTGAATGATCTAAGAAAAATGTTGGATCCTGAAGCTTTAAGTCTACTTGATTGTAGTATATCAATGCATTTAGAAGATAATTTTAGTATTGAAAATGCTTCAAAGTATGAAAATTCACTAGTTGAGCATGAATTACCTCAACTAGGAATTCATCAAAATTAAGGAAGACAATTTGACTTGAATTTGACATACTAGCCTTCATAAGAAACCCAAACATGACTTCAATGAAAAATTTATCATTATCAAGACTTAAAATTTGACTCAATAGTGATAAAACCAACTGTACATCCTCTTTGAAAATATTTATATCATATGGAAATGACATAGTTTGTCCATACTTCAAGAATTTGGAAAGGAATTCATTTTTCATCTCTGAAATGCATTGTTGGTAAACCTTAATACATTCTTCTTCGTTAAATGACATAGTGGTTTGGGGAGATGGTTCGAATAATCCTAGTGACTCTCTAATGACTTTTGAATTTACATGACAAAGTATTTTAGACCCATCAAAGAAAATAATTGTTCTTTCGGACTTTGAATAGTTAGTTGCACACCAACTGACGAACTTAGGAAAATGATAACTTTGTTCCTAACTAAAATGAGAAATGAATGAAATGCAAATTTTCAAAACATCCATACATCTGGGCTCTAATGCAGTTAATATTTCTTTAGACTTTGAGACGATACTAACAGATAAGATAGGATACAAAATGTCTCCTCTCATATCGACTATGAATTTTTCTTTTTCATCCATGTAGTTACAAAGTAAAACAGAAACTAGAATTTCTTCCATAGAAATAGTCGCAGTGAATTACCCATTGGAGCGATACTGCATAGAAGATTGGTTCCCGGTCGAACGGTATCGTTGTGAAGTCAACCAACCAAATTTGAAAATGGAGGACAGAAACAGTGGATAGAAACAATGGACATAAAGGATACATAATAAAATAGGTTTCAGAATATTTGAAAGGCGGTTTTGTACCTCCTGCTCCAATCCCGAGAATCAATCACCGGCGGACACGTGGCAAGGCAGATTAGATTTCATAACCGATTAAGCACTATAACATTCATGCAAGTTGATCCTACAAAATGAGAAGAGAGTCGTTGATGTGGCTGTGCCACGATATACAGGAAATGTGGACCCCATCAGTGTGTTTATGGTGTGGACTTATCATGGCCATTAAAGGGTGTCGGAAATGTGGACCCCATCAGTGTGTTTACGGTGTGGACCTCTTATGGCCAAGATCTATATCACTTATTGTGACATCGCTAACTCAACTTAACATATTGAATCGTATCATTTCGTTAAACTATAGATAAGTAAAATAAGGAGTTATGATAAGATGAAGTATTTTCTCTAACCTATTGACTTGTAGCATTCGAAAACTTTAGATAATAAGCCTAATAGTATGCACATAACTCCATGAAATGGCTCATAAAAAAATTGATGATATATTGCTTTATTGTATAGACTCGTAGAATTTTAGTAAACTATAGATAGAACATGGACAAAACATAACTCCAAAGACATGTCATTTTATGAGGAGTCTAAAAATAGCAATAAATTAAATAAGGTGATAAATGTGGATAACATAACAATGGGATAGTGACCTTTCAAGTCCTGCATTATTGTGTTTGAAATATTGATCTAAAAATATTGAGGGGTTAAAAATAGAAAGGATTAATCGGGACAAGTCTTAAAAGTCTGGACCTAAACTTACTTATGTTTCCTTACTGTAATGAAGGATCTTATTAACAATTTAATTCCTCTTCAAATGTGAGGGAGATAATAAGGAAAAAGATGATCGTATCGTACTAGGTTGACCTATCAAGACTGTTTTCCCTCTAGAGCCTCATCTTCAAAGTATCATCTTGAAATGAAACCTTCTTCATCAAGTAAGGATTACTTAGTGTCTATCCTTTTAGGCCCATAATCAAATAACATTTCTTTCGAAGTTTTTCCTTATTGTCAAAAATATTGATTTGAAAATATTATGAGGCCAAAAATAGCAAGAAGGGTTAATCATGGCAAGTCTTTGAAGTATTAGCTTGAAAGGAATGAGAGGGCCTTCCATGGCTTGGAAATATTGACCTCTACCTATCTACCTACCTACCTGATAGGGATTTTCAAAGTCTTATATTGGAACGTGTAAGGACCTTGCCATTTATTTTGTAACTGAGTATTCCCCAAATTCCTTTTCTTAATTTTTTATCTAAGTGGTTGTATACCTTCTTACCAAAAATGAATGAGCAATCAATGCATATGAAGGTGATGAAGATACAAAGGAGTCAAACTTGTATAATTTTAGAGTCATAATTACTACTAGATGCAATAAAATGTTAAACTTGTCATGAATGATTAATTTGGTACATGGAAAGTAGCATTGTGGTGAGTCATGGTGCCATCCTTCACTTCTATATATCATGAAGCAAAGACATCTAGAGGAGAATCATCACTGAAATTTTTTTACTTAGTGTTGGACTAATGAAGCAAAGTGAATAGGTTTTTTTAGACATGATTTGAGGCCCTTGAGTCTATAGACCATTCACTTTGACGAGACTCATTGACATTCAATGTACAAATCGGGGCAAGAAGAGACATGGATTTACTTTCATACTAATTTACTATTCTTGTTGTTAGGTTTGTCCTATATTGTTCTCTTTTCCAAGGAAATGGCATGAATTTGGAGAAACGTAAATCTTCCAATGCAAAAAATTAAAAATGAAAGTGAAAGAACAAAATTCACTATATTTGAAATTATTCACAAACCTTATTTTTTTTATGCATGCATTTGACTTCATAATTCGCCTTTGAAGGTCACCATAAAGATAAGAGCATTTTCCTATGATATAATACATTGCTTAGGTTTGGTTATTGAGTCTACTCTATTGTTTTAAGTGTTTTCGTCATGCTTGCATGTGTGATGTAATTTTCCTTCTTCCACGAGGTATTGAAGCTTTCTCTACATGGTCCGCATAGTTATTTAGGAAAAAGGTACATAGTAATTCATGATTTAGGGTTCTCCAACGCTGTGAAAAAAAGATCTAGGGTTTTCCAATATTTTAATAAATCAAATTCTTGGAGACCTTTTCTAAATTGAGTTATTTTGGCCATTTCTTAAAGTTTGTGCTACTACATTATTGTTGATGAACCCAAGTGCAACTCATTTGTTGATTTTGATAATATGCATGATTGCGTTATCTTATGGTTGGATTGGTACTAAAACATTATGGTAAGGTATGGTTAAAATAAGAAAGGCCTGAGTTTGAATGTATGTTTATGTATGGAGTGTATATTATCATCTCACTGAATTACGAGGGTAAGCAAAATGGAGATATATGTGGCGTATGAATGTATAAATTTCGAGAGCTTAAATGGAGAGGGTTTGTACTTAAGTTTAAATGGAGGTTTTTCTTCACTTAATGGAGAGGGTTTGTACTTAAGATTATGTAAAAGAAATTACAATTGATAGTTAAATTGTATAAAACAATTTTTTATGATCTTTATTAACATTTATTAGAATTGTTGAATGCTTTACATCATTGGAATGACATCTTAGCTGTAACTTATTTAAATTTTTATTATCGTATGTAATATGATTATCGTTTCATTTCATATGTTGTAATATTAGATATATGACAGAGAAATTAATTATTGCATGAAATAAATAATAACTTTTCATTCTAAACGTTTTTTTGCAAAACAAGGATCTTCCAAAAGATCTAGATGATCCTCATCAAATAGATCCAGATCACGTTGGGTCTGATGCTGAGATGGTATATGATGCTCATGATTACACAAATACAAATGACAGCGAGGCCAATACTGATGCAGATGACGGTGATGATGATGATGGTGGTGATGATGATGATGGTGGTGATGGATATCCGCTGAAGTGCGACCGATGTTTAAAAAAGAAGATGCTTTTTAGATGGTCGATAGCATGTGGTAAAAAATCAGACATCTATGCCGTCGGATTTTGGGTTAAAAATCGTAGTGTTTGCTTCACATTAAATTCATTAATCCTGTATAACATATTTATATATTCTTCACATGCATCGGCTTCTATTTTTACCTTCTGACTTCAGGATGAACTCACTCTCCATCTGGATGCATCAATCTTGCATGAATAAGTGTGCCCCACTTCTCATGCAGTGCATTAACTCAGTCAACTGATTCTTAGGATGAACTCGCCTCTTAATTGAAAGCTTGGCCACTTAGTTAGGTGGCTAACTTAAGTGTCGTCATGCAAGTGTCACAACTCAAGTGTCATCTTTTAGTTTAACATAAGTGTCGTCTTTTAGTTTAAGATAAGTGTCGTCTTTTAGTTTAAGATAAGTGTCGTCATGCAATAATGCTAGTTAACTAGATTTTCTTTATTATCACTTAGTTAACTCTCTTTAACGGATTATTTCTTGTTAGCATAAGTGTCATCTTTTAGTTTAACATAAGTGTTGTCATGCAATAACACTTAGTTAACTAGATATTCTTTGTTATCACTTAGTTAGCTCTCTTTAATTGATCATTTCTTGTTAACATCATTGTAGTGATCAAATCTAGTTCTCCTTTAATTTACTGAAGCCTTCACTGAAGTTTTACAATTCAAATTCTCTCTTAATTAACTATTTTATGTGTAAATCAAATTCTCTCATAACTTATCACATCTTATCTTTATCTCTTGTCTTATATGCACATGTGTTAACGTTAATTATCTATCATATCAGATCATAATCAGAAATGCTAGGATCATATTATATTACTCTTGGACCAAATGATCATATGCTAAAGTAATTTACTCTAGAGGTGGTTAGTCTTTAAAGGAGACTTAATAGCAATCGGTGACCATGGTTAGTAATACATCACACAACATTAATGCTTCAACATGCAACGCATCTACCTCTATAACTGGAGGTCCACCCCATGGGTACCTACTATAACTAGAGGTCCACATGAGAATCTAACTTGGCACACAAGTCCCGAGCCTTGTCCAACAAGACTTTACAACATCATCATTTTGATACATCAAAGCATTCACCTCAACACATGAGAAATAACCTTTTACAATTGAAGGCTTAGTCATTGTTGAGTCCAACTCAAAAATCTACTCCAAGTTCATGAGTCCAACTCAGGCTCCCTACCTCAACATGAGGCCAAACACTGGCTCCACAAGATTGACTTGGAGAATGACTCATAATGCTGCACATTTAACAGAATTCAGATCTGTTCAATTCTTCTTTGGGATCTACGAAAGAAGAACGTTTTTTTGTTTTTTTCAAGAAGCGTGAGATTCTCTTCAACGGAATCTCTTTCGCTCTTTTTATTCCCCCAAAGATCTAGCTGGGCTTTCTATTTGCATAGGCAGCATTCCCAACGTTCAAAATCAATTGTGGTCCCTCTCATAACTGAGATGACATAGATCTATGGCATATTGGAAGGATTTCTATGTCCACTTGTGGCAATAATAATTTGCTTGCTCGGACGATTAGAGGCACATATAACTTGAACGAGAATATTGTTTCAGACTGCAATTCTGTCGACGTACTCAGTTTTTTAGTCTGCCCATTTGAAACACTTAACCTCAACACGAATAAGGATCTGGTGCATCCTGTCTTATCAGATCTGGCCTTCTCTTCCTCGGCATCCTCTTATGATGCGTTTTTCGGCAATCTGATCCTTGAAGCTTGGAGAAGAAAATTGTTGTGAAGAAAATTGTATTGAAAAGTGTGTTGTATTATGCACATATTTTCATTTTGGTATGTTACGAGGGTTCAATTGCTGAGTAGAACCGAGGAACATGTGCTCATTATAATCTTTTCCCATGTGATATGATGAACGTTGGGTTGTTTCCCATGGTCAGATTTGCCATCTTTTGTGCCACCTATGAGATCACCTTCTTGGATCAGTTTCCCTTGGTTGGCATGCCTTGTCTTCGCCCTGATTGCTACCGATTTCGCAGAATATTTCAGAGTCAGGGAGCTTTTTGCAGTTGACAGTGCTACTGTTGCTAGGGTTTCTTCAACATGTCTTGTTTAGTATATTTGGAAAGAAGTTGTGTTGGATATCTTTGTGATCTCTGTGATGCATGATGTTGAAGCTGGAAATTTGTTTTTTCTGGTCTCCTTAGCATAGTCTCTCTTTGTAGCTTGGTTAGATTTGTACTAGTGCTCAAATGTTGCAGGCTTTCCCTCCAGTGATCATAGTGGGTGTGGAGATAGTGCTTGGATTAGTGGGCTCTCTTTCATTAGGTTGGTGCCATCGATGTGGTGGGTGCCCATTTCATCCACGGCAGTAAAGTGACGGAGATCCCCCGTTGCAAGAACTGTCGGACTTTCTTCAACGTTCAAATATCAACCCTAGGTACACTTTTTGAAGTCATGAATCCATGATCCATTTCGTTAAAATTTAAAGAAGTGGCCAGAGATGGACTTGTATTTCCCGGTCGGAGACATTTGAAGAAGTGCGCAATTAGTGTATGAAGAAAGAGACTAGGGATTTTTACATGGTATCTCCGTGTATTCAAATTCCAATGAATATTGTCCAAATCTTATAGACTGATTTTGCATTGAGTTACAAGGAATGTTTTTATGGTTTTGTGTTCAACACTCATGCAACATAATTTGATTACCAAATGTGCACATAAAAGATATAATATATACATATGTATTTAATATTAAGAAATACACTCACATCAACTCAGTATTACATTTGTAACTTTTGATTGCCTGTAACAGCAGTACACATAAATGTTTAAAATCAGATTTCAAGTGTACCTCCATATTACAGTTTGGTTGTTTGTTACAACTACCTAACACAATAATTTATCAAATTTTATGTAACTTCCAATCTTCCACTTGATATCTTCTATGAGTCTATGATTTTTCAAATTTTCAATGTAAATGTTCATTGTTCAATGAATCATTGAATTTAGAATTATGAATCATGATTCATAATTTTTGAAGAAATCTGAAATATGCATGTATAATGTGACTATGACACACACACACACACACATATATAATATCCCTATGTACCCAAGTACCATGTTTCAAAAAGTGACATTTATACTTGATACCCAAGTTTCCTGGAACTTAACATTTTACCACTTTTATGTTAAATAAAAACTCATCCACACATTTGTTACACTTATAGTTACAATTATAATATAATAATGTTAAATAGAAGGATCCAAATGTCACTAATCCACCTACAAATAACCATGTAGGTATCATTGGGATTTATGCAATTGAAAAGAAAAATAAAACCTCTCCTAATGCCTACAAAGATTTGACGTTAAGGCATTCTCAACTCAAATTGCAATCCAAATTGTATAATGTGTTTCACCTTCTAATTTTTAATAGATATTTTTAAAAATACAATGAACTAAGACTTACATTTAAACCTGCAATGAATATTCTAAGACTTATTTAAACTTGGAGTGTTAGTAAAGATTAACGTTTTAAAAAATCCACTGAACTAAGACTTACATTTAAACGTGCAATGAAGATTCTATGACTTATTTAAACTTGGAGTGTTACTAAAGATTATGAGTGTTAAAACTATACCGTGATTACAAATGTTTCATTGTATTCATATTTGTGGAGCTACCACAAATATGGATAATGCGACTCTTATTAAATAGATTTATATTTACACTATAAGTGTTTATATCTTAGAATTTGGGGTGGACTATTATCTATGTTTTTCCTAGATTGAAGGAGGATGATACAAGTATACTATCCAAATTGATTTTGATTTTATGAGTGTAATTCAAAATTCCAAATAAACAATTATAAAAAAAAGAAATATAAAAAATAACTTGTAGTTGATGCATGGATAACTCACCAGGTCGCTAGGCATGGACAAGAATAGGTGATTACAACTAAGCATAGGGAACAAGTAATATATAACTTCTTCATGACACTTAACTTGTCACCTATCGATGCTCACCGACCATAAGTTAAGTGGTTGTACTAATTAGTACTTAATTGAAGAAAACTCTAACAAAACTTTGAACCAAATGGGGAGAAAGAGCACAAGTCAAGACACTAACACAACTATGTGCGATATTGTCCATTAGGAATGATAAATTGTTAGAGCAAATTTCCTAGCAGATTTGATTGTGCCCATGCTTGTGAGTCTTCTTAACCATGAGAATAATGCAACTATTGATGGCATCGGCATGTTGACGCATCACTCATGCTCATGGAAACTTCTTGTTTGTGGTGTCCATTCTTAGGTTAGTGGAAACTTCTTATTTGTGGTGCCCCTCTCATCGAAGACAAATCAAAGTAATTTGAGACCATCTATATTTCTCATTACATTATAAACTCGATTTTCCAAATTATTGCACAACATTGCATCGAATTCCAAATCAATACAATTGTTGTTTAAATCCCGCAATGAATGTTCTAGGTGTTTCATATTAGGGTATTATGCACGTCTTTGAGATTGAAACTAGGGTGCATAAAAGAAGGCATGGCAAAGATGGAATGGATAAACTAAAAATAATAATAAAAAAAAATAAAAATAAAGCCAACCATCCATGACATTGTAACCTCATTAACAAATGTCTAATGTTAACACTTGACAAATAGTGTTGGCTCTTCCAAGTGTTTGGAATCTTCCCATGCATGCAAACAACTTGTCCACCCGCCAGTTGAAATACTATACACAACTATTGCTTGGCTTGGTTAACCATTACTCCAAATCTTTTAATCAATTTCTCTTACAGACATGTAGAGACTAAATCTCTCGTTAGCGGGACCGTATAAGGAAGCATCAGATTGTTCCATACTCTAACAGTGGTAGAAATGGTGATGTAGATATGGAAAAGGACAAGGCCTCGACTAAACGTGAATGGTTCTTATAGATTGTCACCTTTGTTTTCATTTATTTTGTGTAAAGGCCATTACTGTGCATTTCCCTTTTGCTGGGAAGCCAAAATATTTATTTGGCTTGAGGAATCGCCAGGGTTGTATCGTTGTGTGAGGCCTTGCACACTGAGTTTAAGACAACCGACAATCCTTTCCTGTTGATGTTGAATTCCTGGGAATCCAACCCAGCCAGCTAAGGATTATCACTTTCTATAGCTGAAAGAGCTAACAAATATCTAGATAATGATTACCACGAATTTGTGGGAAGGCAGGGGAGTGTTTCTTTTACTCACAACAACACGCATTAATCATTAAACTTAGAAACTATCACCTCCAGGATGATTTTCAGCAAGAAAATAAAGTTATGCAACTGTTTCAGCAAACTGTATTCTACAGGAACCGTTTCAACAACTGTTTCAACAAGTAATTTAACTTTGTTTCAATGACCCCCGCATACATAAAACTTAGGCTAATACTCTATTTCAGTAATCAAACACATTTAACACATCTATACTTGAAAATAAACTTTGATCTCTTAACTTGCTATAGCAAAATAACATCAAAATCAATATGAGTTTACTAACTCAAAAATAGAGCATAACAGAAAATACAGAGTAAACACTCTATTTTTAACTTCAACTGATAATTGTATTCCACTCTATATAAATCAAGATTACAAGGATGAGTATTTATAGTGTTTCAAGATAATCGATCATTAAATGCTAATTGACCCTTCGTTACAAAATTATCTCTGTAGAAATAAATACTCTGTCTCATTGAAAATCTATAGGATGACAAAATGATGACTATATTGGCCTTTCAGAAATACAATGGATGAATGCGATTGCTGGTACTGATTCTTCATGTTCTGTAAAGTAAAAATATTTTAATGATAGTGGCTCTTCGCAACTTTAATAAACTGAACCAGGGTGGTGATTGCCTCTTCAAATATTGAATGGATAAAGCGGTGTGGTGGTGGAGGCTCTTCAAAATCTTGGCGGTTACCAAACTGAGCGGTGGAATAATTAATTAATTTCCAACATACTCCCCCTTAATTATTTCACCCAAAAACAAAACTTTGTAACACTAGATTTCTTCCAAAAAAGAAATGTTACATCTTAAAAACCCCAATGTTTTTTCTATGAAACTCAAACAACTCCTTCCCCAAAGGTTTTGTAAATAGGTTAACAAACTAATTTTCTGATCTGCAAAATTCCATACTGATTTCATTCTTGTTTATCAATTCTCGAATAAAGTGATACCTTGTATCAATATGCTTACTTCTTTTACGAAAGCCGTGATTTCGTGATAGTGCATAATGGCTGATTTATTGTCACAGAAAGTCTGAGTTGGCTCATCTTGTTCATGCTGCAACTCAGAAAGAGTTCTTCTCATCCACATAGTTTGACATGCAGTTGTTGTTGTTGCAACATACTCTTCCTCAGCAGAGGATAATGTCACTATGGGATGCTTATTTGAAGCTTATGCTACTGATCCCGATCCAAAACTGAATACATATCCAGATGTGCTCTTTCTATCATCTGTAGAACTTGCAAAATCACTGTCAGTATATCCAATCAACTTAAAATTTGAATTTGATGTATACTGGATACCAAAATTTGTTGTTCCAGTAACATATCTCAGGATCCTCTTTCCAACTTGCCAGTGGGTTTTCTTTGGAGACTCCATAAATCTCGAAATCAAACTTACTGCAAACACTATATCAGGTCTTGTTGCAGTCAAGTACATGAGACTTCCTACCAGTCTCTTATCCAACGTTGGATCAACTTTTGACCCATCATTCTCCTTACTAAGTTTTTTGATAGTTGCAATTGGAGTTACATCTGGCTTACGATTCATCATTTTGAATATTTTCAATACACCATTTGCATACTTAGTTTGATTGATAAAAATACCATCCTAAGATTGAGTTACTTCAATACCAAGAAAATATTTCATCATTCCTAAATCCGTCATCTCAAATTCTGTTTTCATGGTAGTCTTAAACTCATCTACTGGAAGATATTCGGTTAAGATCAAATCATCAACATATAAGCAAACAATCAGTATTTACCTTCTTAGTTTACCTTTGTATACAAGGTTGGATCACTTGGACTTCTGTTGAATCCTTCACTGTTCAAATATTCATCAATCCTGTTGTACCATACTCTGGGTGCCTATTTCAATCCATACAATTCTTTCTTTAATCTATATACCCTGTCTTCTTGTCCATCAATTTCGTATCCAGGATGTTGTTTCACTTAAACCTCTTCTTCTAAAAATCCATTAAAAAACGCAGACATTAAATCCATTTGATGCACATACCATTTATTATGAGAAGCAATAACTAATACCATCCATACCGTATCAAGTCTAGCTACAGGTGCAAAAGTCTCATTATAATCAACACCAGGTTGTTGACTAAACCCCTGAGCTACAAGTCTTTCTTTGTATTTTTCAACTTCACCATCAGCATTTAACTTAGTCTTATAAATCCATTTGACACCAATACAATTTTTATTATCAAACAAATCTACAAGATCCCAAGTATTATTTCTTTCTATGGCATCAATTTCTTCATCCATTGCTTTTATCCAAACATTCTCTTTAATGGCCTCATATAAATTTGTTGGATCACATGCTATCAATGCAAAATTTGAAACTTGATCGACTTCTTCATTTTTCTCATACAGTTCTCTTAAAATTCTAGTCTTCTGACCTCTAACTCTGTTTCTTAATGAAGCTAATGTAGGATTTGATTCATTAGTTACCTCTGATCCAGTTCCTTACTATCCACCAACACTTGATAGTTCACCATTTTCTTGAGTTATGGGCGTTCTGACAGGTGTTCTTATTGTTGGTGTAGACGCATGTGGAGTTAACTGTCCACTCTGTATTCCTTGCTCATCTCCTTCATCTTCTGCGTGAGGTGTAACAACATCCTCTGCAACCATTTTATCTATGTTTCCATCCCACGCTTCTTCTTCCTTAAACACCACATATCTGCTGACAACATACTTCTTGGAGATGCGATTATAGATTCTATATGCTTTAGATTCTTTACTATATCCAACAAAAATACACTTCTGAATTCTATCATCTAACTTTCTCCTCATCTCTTCGGGTACATGTGCATAATCTACACACCCAAAAATCATCAAATAAGATATGTTGCTACTCTTACCACTCCATGTTCGCTGGGGAACTCGATCCTTCATGCTCTTAGTTGGAATTATGTTCATAATATACACTGAACAAGTAACAACGTCTCCCCAATATTCATCCAGAAGATGATTCTCCTTCAACATACTTCGAGCCATGTTCATAATGGTTCAATTCTTTATTTTTGCCACTATGTTTTGTTGTGGAGTGTAGCGAGCAGTAAACTGTCTTTTAAGTCCATAATATTGAAAAAATTCCACAAAATCATTTAACATTAACTCACCTCCTCTATCTGATCTCAAGACTTTAATAAGTCTGTCACTCTCCTTTTTCAACCATAGCTGTAAAACTTTTAAACACATCAAAAGCTTGAGATTTATGTTTAAGCAAATACACCCAAGTTTTTTGATTGAAATCATCAATAAAAGTCATAAAATAAACATTACCAGTCAAATAAGGTGTTTACATCGGTCCACACAAATCTGTGTGTACCAACTCCAATGGTGCTTTTCCTCTGTATGAGACTCCAGAGATGAATTTATCTCTATGATGCTTCCCTAATATGCATCTCTCACATGATCTTGTTGGCTGCTAAATATAGGGCAACCCTGTTACCATCTGCTTCTTCTATAGCAAATCTAAGCCACCAAAATATAAATGGCCATACCTCAAATGCCACAACCATGATTTATCTAAACTCTTATTTTTATAAGCATTCAAAGAGTTAGTCAAATCAATCCTCATAATCAGCAGAAACATTCTATTCTTTGTCATCTCTACTCTGGCTATCAATTGCTTACTTGGATATTTGTCATAAATAGTACATACATTGTTCTTGAAGAACACTCTGTAATTTTTCTCTAACAATTGTCCAACACTTAATAAGTTACACATTAAACCAGGAACATAATAAACATCATGAATTGTTCTTCTTTCACCATTCTTAGCATATACAACAATCACACCTTTACCATTAAATTTTACCTTACTGTCATTACCTAGCTTCACTTCAGACTGAATGCTTGTATCTAGACTTAAAAATAACTCCTTATTTCAAGTCATGTGGTTGTTGCATGCGTTGTCCAAGAACCATATATCATTTGAACTTTCTCGGGTGACATTACAAGTTAAAAACATAGGATTCTCCTCATTTTCAGTCTCCTCTGTAATGTGTGTAAAAAACTTACTAGTATGTGTTGATGTATTTGTAACTTCGGAAGATATTCACTTGTATATTGTATGTATTACATTTGTACTTTATTGTATCCCCGATGGAGATGTCTTATTGCTCCGATCGGAAGTGTCGTCATTTGTATTTGCAAGTGTCGCAAGTTATATTGTAAGTGTTGTAACTTATATTTGATGGGTTATTAGACCACCTTAGAGGGGTCGGCCCAGTATGAGTTAAGTTGAAGGGTTATTAGAATCCCTTAAGGAGTCGGCCCAGTTAGGGTAAAAGGCAGGTCAAGTTAAAGTATAAATAGAGTGGTTGCACCACTCTATTTTCTCATTCACTCATTAATCCAACTCACATAGTTGAGAGAGAGGAGTGCACACAAGTGGAGGAGGAGTATCTGCTAGAGACATCTATCTTTTGGGGTTTCATCTTTGTGATCTTTGTATTGGTGCTTATTCTATATCTGAGGAAGTTGCGGGGTTTTTCACCTTTATGGTTTTCCCCGAGGAAACATTGTGTCTCTTGTGTCTATGATTGTTATGCTGTGCATGTTATTTTCTTAGTAGGATCCTAGATAATATTTGAATGAAATTATCAAAATTTTAACATGGTATCAAAGCGGGACTAAGAAGAAGATATTGCATTGCTGCGGAAGCTAGGGATTCTTGATTTTTGGGTTTCTCTCCACAGATCATCAAAGGCAGGAGGATAGGCTGATTCTCCTAAGGAAGGCGCATCTTTCTATCGAACATAATTTGATTTTGAGAATTTTCAGTTTTTGGCCTGTCACTGCTGTGGGAAATTAGGGTTTTTGACAGAAGTGGAATTTTGGAGTGCTCTCAGCATAGGATTCATCTCCTCAGCAAAATCGAAGTGTAGAGACCAAGATCGAACTTTTTGGTTGGGAAGAACCCCAAGATCTATCAAACCCTAGTTCGGGTTTTGGACTAGAAAACCAGAAAACCAGATTTTGACAAAAGTTGCAGATCCGAAATTCGCATGTCAATTTTGAGGGGTCAATTTTGGAGTTTTCAAAATCTGAGCACACCAGCTTTCTCGCCTCAGTCTATTGCATTTCCCTGTCCAGACAGAAGTTTGAAATTCCAAGTTTGGATTTTTAGGGTTTCTCTGTCAGCTCCAAATCCAGTTTCAACAAATCAAGTGGTAAGACCTAAATATTTTATTTCCATTTGAGTTTCTCATTAAGATGTCTCACCACACCAAGCTTGAGGATAAGCTTGAAGGGGATGATAACTTATGAGCATGGAAGTATAGGATTGGGTTAATCGTAGAAGAGAATGAATTGGACACCTACATAATTGAAGAGGTTCCAGTTCCAAAGGGAGATGAGGCTAAGGCCTTACATAAGAATAACTTGGTTAAGGCCAAGAGAATCATTGCAGATTCCATCAAAGACCATCTCATACCACATGTGTCTTCCCTAAAGACACCCAAGGAGATGTTTGATTTCTTGACCAAGTTGTTTGAAGGAAAGAATATAAATCAGAAGATGACATTGCGGAACCAATTGAAGAGTGTGAAGATACATAATGGAGAGACCATCCAATCCTACTTTACTAAGGTCTCTCAAATCAAAGAACAACTTGAAGCTGTAGATGAAGTGGTGGAGAATGGAGAAATTGTGATGACCACTTTGAATGGCCTACCTAGGTCATGGGACTCCTTCATCCAAGGAATTTGGGAAAAAAAGAAATTGATTTCTTTCAGTAGACTATGGGAGGAATGCTCACAAGAAGAAGCTAGACTTGTGGCTCGAGAAGAAAAGATGGGAAGTGAAGATCAAGATCTCACAGCACACACCAAGAGAAGTAAGTTCAAGAGGGAGAAAACTCATTACAAAATATCTTCTCACCATCATCAAAGGGAGAACATTAAGGAAGATCACTCTCACATTAGATGCTTCACATGTGATGAGAAGGGACACTATGCTTGAGATTGTCCCAGGAATAGAAAAAGATTCAACAACAACAACAACAAGATATATCATGCTCATGATGTAGAGGATGATGAACCTCCCAGAAAGAAGACTAAGGAAGAAAGTGAAGACTCTTCAAGTGACGAAGAGTATGTTCTAATCTCTGCTCTCACAGGTACTGTTGCACATGGGTGTAATGATTGGCTTATTGATAGTGGGGCTTCCAAACACATGAAGGGATTTAAAGAATCCTTCATGGACCTATCTGAACATGAGTCACCGCATAAGGTGAAACTTGGGGATGACTATCAATACCCTATAAAAGGAAGTGGTGAAGCCTCCTACAAGTTAGACTCTAGGAAGTCTTTGAAGATGAAAGCAGTTCTATATGTACCTACACTCAAGAAGAATCTTCTCTCCATATCATCTTTGGATGCAAAGGGGATGAGAGTTGTATTTGTGGATGGCCAAGTACTTATGTGGCCAAAAGGTAAGACCATAGATGATGCAGTAGTAATTGGAGAGCAAGAGGGAGGATTGTACAAATTGAAGGCACAACTTGAACAAGACATGGTACATGAATCCATGGATCCAAGTGAACTTTGGCACAGAAGGATTGCACATGTGCATTATAGAGAACTACCAATTGCAAGCAAATCAGTAGAAGGTCTTCCTGAAATCCAGTCAAAGCATGAAGGTGTTTGCAAAGGATGTGAAAAACGAAAGAACTCAAAGAAGGAATTTCCAAGTAGTGAAAGCAAGTAAAAAGAAATCTTGGAAATTATCCACTCTGATGTCATCCAGTTCTCTGAGTGGGTATGTATATTATGTTTCTTTTATTGATGATTTCTCTAGAAAGACTTGGATTTATTTCTTAAAGAACAAAGATGAAGTATTTAGTAAATTCAAGGAATTCAAATCCTTGATAGAAAACCACACTGAAAAGAATATCAAGACTTTTAGATCCGACAATGGTGGAGAATTCACTTTAGAAGACTTCAAGAAGTTATGCAGTGATTCAGGGATTAAGAGGGAGTTGACCACTCCTTACAATCCACAACATAATGGAGTTGCATAAAGGAAGAATAGAACAATCATGGAAGCAACACAGGAAATGATTCATGACCAAGATCTGCCTATGCACCTATGGGAAGAAGCATCAAAGACAACTGTATATGTACAGAACATAACACCACACAAGATACTTGACAACCAGACACCAGAAGAAGCTTTATCTGGTGAGAAACCAGACGTTAGTCACCTCAAGATATTTGGCTATCCAATATACACACATATTCCAAAAGAAAAGAGGACAAAGCTAGATCCTTCAGGGAAGAAGGGTATATTTGTGGGTTACAGTGAAAACTCAAAAGCATACATAATCTACTTTCCAGGGTTCAAGAATATTGACATCAGCAGGGATGTGACTTTTGATGAAGACTCAGCATACATCAAATCTAGGAAACCACCTGTTGAAGACAACGAAGAACCAAGAGTACCTAGAATACAAGACACCACCATGAATGAAGCAATTCTAGAAGAGGATTGTGAAATAGAAGATCCACAAGAGCCTGTAGATCCACCCCGTGAGAAGAACTTTCACAAGAGGAAACTAGCATGGGCAAGAGAGCTCATCCAAGATGCAGAGAGGTATGGTGTTCCAGAGGAGGAACACAAAGAAAGAAAAAGGACAAGGTCACACACCAGCTATGTAGCCTTGTTATGTGACATAATGGACAAAGAACCTTCCAACTATGAAGAAGCGACAGAAAATAAAGAATGGAAGGAGGCCATGATCGAAGAATACCAATCAATCATGATGTATGGGATGTGGTCCCAAGACCAAAATGGAAGTCTGTGGTGACTTCCAAGTGGATCTACAAGATCAAGCATGCTGCAGATGGTAGCATAGAGAAATACAAGGCAAGGTTTGTGGCTCGTGGCTTCTCCCAGAAAGAAGGGATAGATTATGAAGAAACTTTTACACCTGTATCCAGATACACTTCCATCAGAATAGTACTTTCTCTGGATGCAGTGATGAAGTGGAAGATACACCAGATGGATGTCAAGACAACTTTCTTGAATGGTGTAGTGGAAGAAGAAGTGTATGTGGAGTAGCTACTTGGTTTTGAGACACATGATAGGGAGTCACATGTGTTCAAATTAAAGAAATCCTTGTACGGTTTGAAACAAGCACCCAGGACATGGTACGATAGGATAGATAGCTTCCTGACCAGTTTGGGATTTACCAAGAGTAAAGAGGATTCCAACCTTTACTACAAGGTTGAGGAAGGAAATCCAGTGATACTCCTACTGTATGTAGATGGCATGTTTGTGATAGGTGAGAATGGGTTGATTGCTGATACGAAGAGGAAGCTTACTGCCGAGTTCGATATGAAGGACTTGGGTACGATGCATTACTTTCTAGGCATGAAGGTGTGGCAGAGTACAGATGGAATCTTCCTTGGACAAGGGAAGTATACAATAGAGATCCTAAAGCGGTTTGGGATGATGGGCTGCAAGGCCATGGCCACACCTATGGCATCGAACCTGAAGCTATTGAGTGATGCTTCATCAGAGTCGGTTGATGCCACGATGTATCGTCAGATGATTGGGTCCTTGATGTACTCGACGAACATGAGACCAGATATTTGCTTTGTTGTGAACACATTGAGCCAGTTCTTGACAAATCTGAGACATGTTCACTTGATTGCTGCAAAGCATATTCTGAGGTACCTAAAGGGTATGCTTGATTATGGGATCAAGTATGATGTGAATCAAAAGGTTAACCTGGAGGGTTATGTTGATTCATATTGGGCAGGCAGTGCTGCAGATAGGAAGAGCACTTCGGGGTGCTTCTTTAGTATGGTATCAGGGGTGATCTCTTGGTTTAGCAGGAAGCAGTCCTGCCTAGCACTGAGTACGGCTGAAGCAGAGTATGTTGCAGCTTGTTCAGCCAGTTGTGAAGCAGTATGGCTAAGGAAGCTACTGTCAGATTTATTTGATCTCCAGTTGGATGCTACTTGTATATTCTGTGACAACCAGAGTTGTGTGAAGTTGTTTGAGAACCCGGTGTTCCATGACAAGTCGAAGCATATCGAGATCAAGTATCACTATATCAGGGATATGGTGCAGAGAGGAGCAGTGGAGCTCTTGAGATGTTGCGACGGACGAGTAGATAGAATATGTGTTGACCAAGCCACTATCTAGGGTGAAGTTTGAGTACTTCAGAGAGAGGCTTGGTGTTCTTCAGATCAAAGATACTTCCAAGAGGAAGTGACGAGACACAGATGTAGGAACCCTTCCTAGCATGGTGACAGGAGGGTCCTCCCCATGGCTGCGGATGCAAATGCTGTGTGATAAGCATCTGTATGATGCTTTATATGATGCTTTATATGATGATGATCTGTATGATCATGTGCATCCGTATGATGCACCGTGAGTGATGATGATCTGTATGATCATGAGCATCCGTATGATGCTTCGTGGCCATGGATATCTTGCAGGTTGTGCAGTAGCATGTAATAGGTCCTTGGGAGATCTTGCAGGTTGTGCTTGGCACGTAATCAGTCCTGGGATGCTCTTTCGAGGTTTTGCTTGTTCTCATGTAATAGGTCCCTGGGAGATCTTTCAGGTTGTGCTTGGCACGTAATCAGTCCTAGGATGCTCTTTCGAGGTTTTGCTTGTTCACATGTAATAGGTCCCTGGGAGATCTTGCAGGTTGTGCTTGGAACGTAATCAGTTTTGGGATGCTCTTTCGAGGTTTTGCTTGTTCGCATGTAATCAGTCCTGAGAGATCTTGTAGGTTGAGTAGTAGCTCGTAATCAGTCCTGGGATGCTCTTTTCAGGTTTTGTAGATGCGCATAATCAGTCTTGAGATTCCACCGGATGGGCCGCTCGTAGAGATGATGAATGCCTACATGGAGGCTAGGCCTACATCCAGCATAAAAAAGGGCTGGCTCTGTAGAACTTCCTATGACGAGTAGAATTGAGAGATAGAACTAGTGATCGAGATGACGAGTACAACAACGGTGACGATGATGCTCTAGTGATCCAGTGACGATGATCCAGCTCCAGTATTGAAGACTTGTGCCTATATGTATTGATGACCCGTGTCAAGAGAATACCTTCCTAGTTAAGAGGGAGTGTTGATGTATGTGTAACTTCGGAAGATATTCACTTGTATATTGTATGTATTACATTTGTGCTTTATTGCATCCCCGATGGAGATGTCTTATTCCTCCGATCAGAAGTGTCGTCATTTGTATTTGCAAGTGTCACAAGTTATATTGTAAGTGTCGTAACTTATATTTGATGGGTTATTAGACCACCTTAGAGGGGTTGTCCCAGTATGAGTTAAGTGGAAGGGTTATTAGACTCCCTTAAAGAGTCGGCCCAGTTAGGGTAAAAGGCAGGTCAAGTTAAAGTATAAATAGAGTGGTTGCACCACTCTATTTGCTCATTCACTCATTCATCCAACTCACATAGTTGAGAGAGAGGAGTGCGCACAAGTGAAGAAGGAGTAGCTTCTAGAGACATCTATCTTTTGGGGTTTCATCTTTGTGATCTTTGTATTGGTGCTTATTCTATCTCTGAGGAAGTTGCGGGGTTTTTCACCTTTATGGTTTTCCCCGAGGAAACATTGTGTCTCTTGTGTCTGTGATTGTTATGCTGTGCATGTTATTCTCTTAGTAGGATCCTAGATAATATTTGAATGAAATTATCAAAATGCTAACAGTATGTGCTTGCTTCTTCCAACACTTGTTATCAAAATGCCCAAATTTCTTGCAATAGAAACATTGAACTTTAGATCTATCATACCTTTGATTTCTTGGCTGCCATGTTCTACTGCTACTCCCCCTTACCCTAGGATTATTATGTTGTAACTTATCTTCAGATTCTGAATCATTTCTATTGTCACTATTATCATCATTTCGACCTCCTCTTCCTATGCTACTAGACCTTCCTCTGCCTCTGCCTCTAGTAACATGTAGCTGATATTTAAAAGCATTTTCTAATGGAGTATCATCATACTTGTTCATTCTTGATTCATGAGCAATTAAAGAACCAGTCAACTCATCAATTTGCATTTGAATGAGATCTTTAAACTCTTCAATGGGAACAACTATTGCTTCAAACTTCTTTGGAAAACATCTTAACAATTTCTTAATCATGGGCTCATCTGAGAGGTCTTAACCATAATTTATTAGCTGGTTTACAATGTTCATGACTTGAGTCATAAAATTATCAACGGTCTCATTGTCCTTCATCTTCAAATTCTCAAAGTCCCTTCTCAAGTTCTGCAACTTAACATTCTTCACCTTGGTCACACCTTGATAACAAGTTTCAAGAGTGTCCCAAGCTTTCTTTGAAGACTCAACACTTGATGTCTTTGGAAATATGGATTCACTTAGGCCTTGATGAATACGTCCAAGAGATTTGTTGTCCTTCTTCTTATTTTCCTCAACAGAACACGCTCAACATTTGATAGATCCAATTCAGCATCTTGATCAGCTGGCTCTGGGTAGCCAATCGTAACAAACTCCCAAATATCCTAAGCACACAGGATAGTTATCATATTAATAAACCATGTGTCATAGTTTCTCTCAGTCAACACATGAATTTGTGGTTGCACTACACTGTTGTTAGTAGGCATCATAAATTAAATTCCAAATTATTGTAAACAGAAAAAAATGAGAGAAAATAGATCAACCATGCTCTGATACCACTGTGGGAAGGAAGGGGAGTGTTTCTTTTACTCGCAACAACACGCACTAATCATTAAACTCAGAAACTATCACCTACAAGATGATTTTCAGCAAGAAAATAAAGTTCTGCAACTGTTTCAGCAAATTGTATTCTACAGGAAGTGTTTCAGCCATTGTTTCAGCAAACTGTATTCTACAGGAAGTGTTTCAGCAACTGTTTTAGCAAGTAATTTAACTTTGTTTCGATGACCCCAGCATTCATAAAACTTAGGTTAATACTCTATTTCAACAATCAGACACATTTAACACATCTATACTTGAAAATAAACTCCGATCTTTTAACTTGCTACAACAAAATAACTTCGAAATAAATATGGGTTTACAAACTCAAAAATAAAGCATAACATAAAATATAGAGTAAAAACTCTGTTTTTAACTTCAACTGATAATTTTATTCCACTCTATATAAATCAAGATTACAGGGATGAGTATTTATAGTGTTTAAAGATAATCGGTCATTAAATGCTAATTGACCATTCATTACAAAATTATCTCTGTAGAAATAAATACTCTGTCTCATTGAAATTCTACAGGCTGACAAAATGAGGACTGTGTTGGCCTTTCAGAAATACAGTGGATGAATGCGATTGCTAGTACTGATTATTCATGTTCTGTAAATTCAAAATATTTTAATGATAGTGGTTCTTCACAACTTTAATATTAAATGGATAAAGCAGTGTGGCGGTGGAGGCTCTTCAAAATATCGACGAAGCGGTGGAATAATTAATTAATTTCCAACATAAATGTAGAGCTGGTAACTCACAGAATGATGCTTATAAATATTGCACATAAATATGGCTTTAGTTTGGCTCAATCTGGCTAGTCTGTCAAAAGTTACCTTCTCCAAAATACCTAAAAATTGAATGGGCATGACTGACAAAAAAACCCCTGAAAATATAAGATTTTGAGTTTTGAGGGAAGTTAATTTTGAGCTTTAATACTGATGTGGTTTAGGTTTTCTTGCAAACTTCTCATTAAAAACAATAAACTATCTTCAATATGGAAGTCTGGACTGCAACTTTCCAGCCAAGGAGCGTCCAAATTCAGTCAATCCATTGTGGTTAAAGCTGTTGCGATGATTTCTCTAGTAGAGAATGTTCTTCATGTATTAGAAGCGAATGTAAATATATATAGTGGAATACATAATGCATTGGATAGGATCTCTATAGATGATAGGAAATAAATGCCTTCCAAGATAGATGAATGGTAATTAAAAATCAGTAAAGCCAATAAATGAAAAGTACCTTAGAACAAAGGAAAAAGGCACAACCCAGATAAATCCTGACAGAACTCATCAGATTTATAGAAAATGTGTAATTTTTTAAGTGTTTATGATGTTACTTTTGTGTATCTAAGGGTTTCAACAAAGGTACATTTATTGATGCAATTAAAGTTTCTCCAGATTGATTGGTTTGGTTCATGATTACTGCTCGCTGCTTTTAAAGTTTATCTTTCTCTTTATGTTTGAAAATACAATTTATTTATGTTGCTCGCTGAGAGCTATCTAACCACAATTACAGAATAGGGGCTGAAGGATCATTACAAGGCCTTTGGAAAGTCCATGGTCATGAAGGATATAAACAATGGCTAGTCAAGGGGTTTGGGTAAGTTGTTCAAATGAAATACATCGTTGATGGCAGAATGATATGCCGTGTATTGCATTTAGAAAGTTAAAGAAGATAATCCCGGAATTGATATTATATATCATAGTATTCTGCAACAAAATTTAAAGATACTTACTTGCAAGCCTGGAGATGTTAATGATTCAATCTCGCTGTAATTTGATCCAGGACAAATTTGCCATAGTTCCAATGCACTAGCGCTGGAAAACACCAACAACACAAATTTGCGGCTATAATAAAAATTAACAATGCTTCTTCTTAGACTATGAAGAAGAACAATATGAAACTGAAAATACGAGTGCATTGAATTTTGTATTATGAAGGAGCAAACCTGAATGCTATGGCAGTACACTATCAGCAAAGTATGTGGCAATGCCAAATGCCATGTAAAACTTTGAAACACGGTCAAATGGCAATGCCAAATGCTTCAACCCATAGTTCGTTATGATTACATCAACTTCCTCCCTCTCTAAGAAATATAATTTTCATTTTGAGGAATATTATTTAATATTCAACTCTAAATTATTAATTCCATCATCGTACTCTTAATTATTAATCCCATCATCATACTATTAAATATGAGCTATTTTAACTTCCTCCTTCATAATTTTTTTTTATAATGAGGTCAATGGCAATGCCTACACCCTCATTATGGACCCTCCTTAACATACACATGAAAATATTGTTTTGTTCCAAAACATACTCAAAAGTGAATTGAACCTTTCTTTTCATTTCAACTTGATAAAAATTACAACTTACCACTTAAATTAAAATCCTTGCACTTGTGTATTGAGTTTTATATCTTCCTTTTAGCAATATCAAATATTTTTTCTTTAATAATTCTATATAATGAATATATTTAAATGATAATTACCCAAGGTCCCTATAATATAATAACAACCTACTTTGACTTAAATAATTTTGAAATGTACCCCTTTTTATTGAAATTCAAAACCCTATTTTAATATATTTTGTATTCCAACTTTAAAATTATACAAGCTTTCTCCATACTTGCTTTCTCTATACTTATGTTAGAGAGATAAATATTTATATGCCATTAGGCATTTATTATATGGAAAAGCTTTTCATGAGATCCATCTACTAAACCAATTAAAAACTGACATACGGGTCCTCTCATTACAGCAAAATCCTATGATTAACTCCTTTTTTGGCATCTAGTCACCTTTTTAGTGTATTTTTCTTCATTCTCAAAGCAAAGGTGGCACTATTTCACAGGATGGAGCTTTTGTTGGCATTTTCAGTGCCTTGTTTCAAAAGTCGGTGCTAAATAAACAAAAGCTTTAGTGCCTAGTTTAGATCCCTCTTTAGTGATAGGATTAGTGCCAACTTTAGTGCCAAGAATAGTGCCTAGTTTAGCTCCCTGCCTAGTTTTGCTTCTATAATAGAGCCTATTTTAGCATCTAGTTTTTCTCCCAAAATAACACCTCGTTTTGCTCCTAGTACATCATATGAGTTGGTTAATATATGGATTAGATGCTATGGGTTAAAATGGAAATGGGTTAAAGGCTAAAGGCTCTGATGATGATGATCACAATAATAAGGATGATGATGATGCATGGTGACAATGACGATGGTATTGATGATGGTTTGCTTATAAATAATAATGATCACAATGACACTAATGATGCAGATGATGATGATGACAATTACTAGTTAAGACCCATCCATATTGCTCAGAGCATCCTAATGGTTCCTACATTCCCACTCAAAGGCCAAATCTCCTTTACCAAGTACATTTAAAATAATTGAATGCAATTTTTTATCATCACAATGATCATGACAATGACTATGATGATATATGACGATTATAATGATGACAACAATGATGATAATTTTGATTTCAATGATGATGATGATAAGTACGATGAAGATGATGAGGATGAGGATGAAAATTACTAATTAAAACCTATACATAGTGTTCAAAACATTCTCATGGTGCATGCATTCCCACTCAGAGGCCAAATATCCTTTACGAAATTCATGTAAGGTAGTTGGATTTCTACGAATATAACACCAAGTACACTGCATCAACCCATCGCACTTCACCTCTCAGGAGTATTATTTGCCTTTGATTTGGGATATATGCATCATCATGAGGTTTTGATTACTATGTATGGGTATTGGTACCTTGACCATGGTCGAGGGAGGAAACTTAGGAATTATGCATTAAAGTTGTCTTCTAAGGATCAAGGGCCATGAATGAGGCTTTGAACCACCATACATTCTCTCTCTATGGTATCTTTAGCTATTGAGAGGAGATATAAATTACCTCATAAGTTTTTTAGCACTAGGAATGGATGATAAGGCCTTGCACATGCTTGGGGGAGTAAACATACATCATGCAACTTGAAGAACACTTCTAGACATTTAAGGTCAAGAACATCACCTTTAACACACATGATCTCCTTAGGATATTCTTATTCTTAGAGTGGGGATATGGTTACAACCAACATAGATCCATCTTAAATTCGGATCTATCAAGCACCGGGAGGGATCCAATGTCTTGAGGTGTATTTTTTTTATAACCTAAACTCAAGAAATTTGATCTCTCTTGATTGATAGATCCAGGTTTAAGTTTTTATTTTATAGACGAACATCCATTTTTTAATTACTTTTCATAATATTTTATTTTATGAGCCAACATGGATTTTTTTAAATACTTTCCATATTTTTTTATTTTATGAGCCGACATGAATTTTTTTAATTATTTTGTTAGGAACAAACGTTACAACATCTCCCCCATACTAGGCTATAGATCACCTCGCTCTTGTTGGTGCAATTAAGATTTTTTGATCTCTATATACAGGTGTAAGGATGTTAACCATGGTTGGTGGAGGAAAATCAAGTAATAGGACCTTATGGTAGGTTCTAGGGCTCAAGATCCATGAATGACTCCTTGATCCACCACACATGAATTTTTGAGGGGACCTTTGGCCTTCAAGTGGGGATATGTGAACCATTACAAATTTTCAAGCACTAGGTATGGGTCTTAGGGCCTTAGAAATGGTTGAGAATGATACCTAATCCTTAGTCCTTAAATGATCTAAGGTGAAGAAGAACATGTTAAACCATCAAAAATGATATTTCCAAAGTATGTTTGACCTCCAATTGGGGAAATTGGTGTGATTAGGATATTTTAAACAATAAGTATGGGTCTCAAGGCCCTAAATATGGTTAATGGAAGAAACTCATGCCTTAGGCCCCAAAGGAATATTCTAGACATCTAGGGTCAAGAACAATGGCTCAAACCACTACACATGACCTCTTGAGGGAATCATTTTCCTTTGAGTGGGGATATGATGCCACTATTATTTTTTTAGCACTAAGGATAGGTCTCTAGGCTCTATACATGGTCGTGGGAGTAAATGTGGACTTAGGTACTAGTGAAAGATTCTAGGCATCCATAGATAAGAATGAAACTTCAAAAAACAAAGCATGGCCTCCTAAGGGTATCCTTGTCCTTCAAGTGGGGGTTGGATCCATTTGATTAGTAGCTACAAGTCTTGTGATCATATAAATGATCAAGTGAGGAATCCCATTATTTGCAGCATAAAGTAATATTTAAAGCGTCTTGGGCCATGTGAAACTCCTTAAAACACCACACATAGCTCCTTAGGGATAGCTAAGCCTTATTCCCTAAAGGAATATTTTAAGCATCCAACTTTAAAAACCATTATACCTTACTAAACCACACATGACCTCTTGAGCATATCCTTGGATTAAAAGTGGGGATATTGGAAGCTTTACAAGGTTTAAGCAGTATGTACGAGTATGTAGTCCTTAGATATCATCGGGGTAAAAGTATAAGGCGTGGGACTTAAATGAATATTAGAGGAATCCAAACCCAAGAATGGAGTCTTGATCTAAAAAACATGACCTCTTAAGGGGATATTTGACCTTAAACTGTGGATAATTATTTTTAGAGAAAGAAGGTATGGTTCATAAGGACCTCAACATGATTAAGGGAGGAACATAGGTCATAGGACCTAAAGGAATATTTCATGCATCCAAAGCCCAAAAAAACATCTCAAACCAATACAAACGTCCCACCAAAGGGATCATTCACCTTTGAGTGGGCATTTTGGCACCATTTGCATTTTTGAGAACTAAGCATTGGTCTTGAATCCTTAACCAAGATCAAGAAAATAAACTCAAAGATTGGACTTCAAAAGTTTTTTATATGGGTTAAGGTCCATGAGTGAGGCCTCAAACCACCATACATGAATTCTTCATTCGATATTTAGCCTTTGATTGGTGAAATGGGAACCATTATAAGGTTTTCATCATCAAGGATTTTTTGTAGGGTCTTGGACATGTTTAAGAAAGGAAAATAAGTCCTTAGGACCTAAAGTAATTTTCTAAGCATTTAACACCAAGTTCGTTGCCTTAAAAAATCACACCTTGCCTCTCAAGAGTATCATTTTCCTTTGATTTTGGATATATAAATCACTAGTAGTTTTCTATTACTATAAATGGGTTTTGGTGCCTTGTCGATAATCGATGGAGGAAACTCAGGCCTTATGCATTAAAGATATCTTCTAAGAATCAAGGGCCATGAATGAGGCCTTAAACCTCCACACATTATATGTCTATAGTATATTTGGCCTTTCAGGTGAGATATAAACTCCCTTATAATGTTTTTAGCACTAGGAATGGATCACAAGTCCTTGCAAATGGTTGGGGGAGTACACATAAGTTGTGGTTCTATAGTAGTATGTATTAGACATCCATAGTTCCTCTCTCAAGTTCTACAACATTATTTTGTTGCACCAGTCTTGCATTTAATCATTAGTACTTAAAATATAAAGTAGGTTCAAGTAATCATGACAACATATTTTTTATTATTAAAAGACACTCGTGTTCCTCGTCTCACCTTTCCCATGATCCTAAGAACCTTTTAATATTTTTCCCTTTAAAAGCTCACTTTAGGGCCTAAGACCTAAGGTTTTGATCCAAGACCATGGTTTAGTCCTCAACACCAATCCTTAGTTGACCAAATATTTATTTTTGCACTATCACCAAAAGCATTTCATAAAAGGCGATGCTATTCCACTACAATATTTCTCTAAGATTTTTTCATCATAGTCCCTCATTCATTTGTGTGAGTGTTTGTGAATATGATAAAAGGTGGAACAAAAGGGTTGATGGAAATTAAATTGGTGACAAATAATCACAAGCTAGGGATCGATGATCGAGCCTCTATCATCGATTCATGAGATGAAAAATATAAGAGGAAAGAGGAGCCACTTAGGGGAAAACAAGGAAAATGGAGGAATGGGAAACCCTACACCTTTAAAATGATGCACAGATGTAGGGCATGTAAATATTTGAATAATTCACATGTATTATGGAATAATTCTCGACGTGATATTTTTCTATGCTTATATCTTCCAAGTTGGTAAGAAGGTTGCCTCGCGTAACTTTCTAAAATTTGGTTCCATCCAAATAATGTGTTATCTTAGTCATGTTAATTATGACTCTTTCCCATTAAAGAGTATCGATGGATTAATTTTTGTCGTTATTTTGGATAGTTAGTGACTTATCAAGCACATAAAGAGTGCCACTGCTCATTATTAGCCCTACCATGATACAATGAAAGACAATTTCATTGCTTGGGTTAATAAACAAGCCTCCTACACTTGGTTTGGGTTAGTAGGGCTGATTTAACTTCGGAATTTTAGTATTCCCTCACCTATTACATCACTTGATTCATGTTTATGACAACCATTAATGCTACAATGTTCGATAGGATCTTACTGGCACATAATCGAGATCAATCCCTCTTGGTTTGGATTGTTTCTTAAGAATAATATTTTTGCCTCTGGGAAGGACATCCTAGAATTATTTCAAAGTTTTGAAACCCTCCAATATCATTATTTCCCATGTCAAGGATGATCAAGTCAAATTTCATGATGTACAAGGTTAGTTTGCAAAAAATTCAGCATTGGCCCCTTTTTCCAGTCACTAGATGGGTTCCAAGTCGACATGAATATTCATGGAAAATAAAATAGGTTGTGTTCATTATGATAAAAATACAAATTGTTTAGATTGCGAGATATGGATAAGCTTTCTGAAAATACATTGTTTACTTGATTATGTGTTTGTTTGCGTAGTCTACAAAGAGAGCAAAGTGCACACCTCCTAAATAGTCAAATTCCACTATCATGAATTCATAATCATGTTCTATTCTGAATCTAATCCAAACAAAAAATCGATATTATTGGAAATATATATTAGTTCAAGATATTTCCAACAATGCATCATATACCTGGTTTTAGCTCTCAATGATTGACAACAAGACTTAGCATTTTCAAGTCCTCTATTAAGCAACAATTTGGTGCTAGTGATTTAGGGTTTAAAAAATACTATTGATAGACTCTAAATCATAAATTTATAGTTTCAATGTTGTATTTGGTTATATCCCATTCCAACAACACCTCATTCACCTCATTTTGACATCAGATGACCCATTTATGGTTATCACAAAGTTCAATACTTTTTATGAGGGGGTTGTTTTGGCGAGCATAATAGAGTTTCAGGACAATAAAAAATGCATCTAATAGTCTCATTCCCTATTAATGAGTGGACATCATCGAATTAATCATTGATAAAATTCCAATGATTACTTCATTTTTCTCAATTGGGCATCATATGACAATGTGGAAACCTTCAAAAAAATTGAGTCTTTTGTAGACCCCACTAGCCTATCAGTATTAAGGACATATCGTCTTGAGAAAAATTGAGGGGAGAGATGGCATGGGATCAATTCATCAATGACATACTCATGACGGGCTCATTGATACCTTTTTTATGACATGTTGCACACCCCATTCTAACTCCATCTCACCAAGACCCTCCTTAGCCTCTCTAGTCAAAGTCAAAGTTGAAGTCAAGGGTTGAGTAGCATTCTTTTCAAGAAAATAATAAAAAATTATTATTAAAAAATGTTAAAAAATTAATAATTAAAATTAAAGAGGAAAAAAATAAGGAGATGCCACTCATTCAAAAAGGAGAAATATTTAAGAATGAAAATCAAGGAAAACGGGAAATCCTTATTCCCCTTTCTCCTTGGTTCATTTGACAAATTTGGAAATGGATCTCTGCATATCTAGTTCATGGGTGGAATATCATTTTTTTTCATATAGATTTTATAATGAGAAACACCCCCGAGAAGTTACCATTGCTAGCGATCACTAGTTCATGGTTAAAATTGATAAATAGTCATTGCTTCACATTTTGGTTCATTGAGTTCTTTTTAATACTAGTTCAATGGATTGTGTTGATTGTATGGTTGCATGATGTCCCAGTTCTAGTAATTTTTTGTTGGTTTTTACATGCATGATGAAAATTGTACCATATATGAATGAACTTATTACTTATGCAAGTTTATGGTTGATTTGAGTTTTTTTGGTGTTAGAATGGTTTTAGTGTTGTTTGAACCATAACTCGGGGGTGAATTTGTGTTATGTAAAGACGAATTGGGTGTTCATTTACAAAGTATTTAATTGTTAGGATGAATTGTTTTACTATTGTTTTAGTTTTGTAAAAATATTTTAAGAGGGAGGGGATTTGAACCCTTCTTTGGTACCAGACTCAAGCATGAATTTTTTCTTTAAGTGATTAGAAGAAGCACGTCTAAAGGTGATTCTATTTTGAATCAAGTCAACTTCAAGGGGTACCTCTATCATTTGATCTTGGAATCCTTGTTTTGAGTCCAAAAAAATTGTTTCCAAAAATAAATTTCATGATCTAGACACTTATGGGGGTTTCTCTTTGCCTGGTTTTTTAGTATGATTTTGTTCTTGGTTCCCTAATAATGTAGCTTTATGTAGCTAGGTTCCAAGTGTTTGACAAAATACCACAACCAAATAGATGTCTACCAAGTGTTTACATAATCCCTCAACCAAATAGTTGTCTACCAAGTGTTTGACAAAATCCCCCAACCAAATAATTGTCTACCAAGTGTTTACAAAATCCCTCAACCAAACAGTTGTCTACCAAGTATTTGACAAAATCCCCCAACCAAATAATTGTCTACCAAGTGTTTGATAAAATGCATGATCCAAAATTTCCATAACTCCATCCGAAGGTGAAATTTATGTTAGATATTGATGGACTGGGTGGTAGTTTACAAATTGTTTAGTTATTTGGATGAATTATTTTACTGTTGGTTCAATTGTGTAAAAATATTGTAAGAGGGAGGGAATTTGAACCGCTCTTTGACACTAGACCCAAGCCCAAAAAAAATGTGCAAATTATTCAAATGACCAAATCTATAGGTGACTGTTTTGAATTAGGTTGACTTCAAGGAGTATCTGTGCCATATGAACTTGGAACCCCCATTTTGAGTCCAAAAAAATGTTTCTAAGACCAAATTTTGTGATTTGGACACACTTTAAAAAAATGTAGATCCCCTTATGGCGATTTCTCTTTGCCTGGGTTTTGGGTGTGATTTTATTCCCAATTTATTAAGAATGTTAGAAGGATATCATGAAATTAATAGTTGTAGGTAGCTAGGTGCCAAGTGTTTAAAAAAATCCCTCAATCAAATAGTTGTATACAAAGTGTTCTATGAAACTCCTTCATCCAAAGGTGGAATTTCACAAAAAAGAAGAAGTTAGAATGACTGGAGTGGAGAGCACTCAAACTCTACAATGGACAAAATAATAAATTCAACCCATATTTTTTGAAAAATTATGGGACCAACTCACTTTATTTTACAACTTCCTAAGTATATTTTCTAGCCGAGTTTGGGTTCATTTTCAAGCTGATTTTGGCTTAAACAACTTGTTGTTTACATCTTTTGTTTGCTTCCATGAATTTCCAACCGCATTAACATGGTTGTTGTTTTTAGTTACCCCCTTTTGACCTAATTTTACAAGGAAACTGCAAAATCATATTAGTAGGTAAGTTGTCCTAGATCTCAAAGGAGTCGAGGAGTTAATCTAGTTTAATTTTTAGCCTAAAAGGGTGCTATCATATTGTTATCTCTTCTTAATTTTTTGGTATGAAAAACAAGCGAGCTAATATTTCACATCCATGCCCTAGTTTCACACATTCTTTCCCTTTTGGGCCATACAAGAAGCCAAGGGAGGACAATAGCCAAGCAGGGTGGTTTTAATAAGATTTGCACTCAAGTTCCTTGCCTCTCTTTCTTCCCCTTTTTTACCACCTCAAAAACTAGACCATTCAAGGTACAGGTCGCATCTACCTCTTTATGAGCTATCAAAGAGATTGTAACATGCCCCATTGTTGAACATGTGGAATACATCTCAATGGTTGTATTTTTCTCATAACAAAGATGTTTTAAAGAAACTTAGAGACGAAAAAGTATGTGAAATAGCATTGGATGTTCCCAAACCTCAAGGAATTACAAATATAAATGATAAGGAAATTAGGAAATACCATTACATTAGTGCAAAAATATGAATGATTGCATGAAGTTCAAATGACAGACCATGTGAGAATTCATTAGATAATGTGAAAATGATATTTGGAATGTTATGACATTGGTGCAATAAGGAGAAGATTATGTATACAAATTCAATGTGTGTTTTCATATGTTTTTGGGTCAAAGAGATGGATAACATTTTTTGGAGTCTATTTGGGGATTGTTTGCTACATAATGGACAACCAGAGTAATCTATCATGGATTTTATATATTTAAGTTAGATGTGTATATAATTTACAGTTTGTCCACAATAAAACTAAACAATGCTTGAGTTCTTCTCCAAATAAAATTGTGAATGCCATATGATGGTGCATTTCCATATACATGTTTTACTAATTTTAGAATTGAAACAAAACAAGTTTTACTATGTTTGACTATTTTTATTATGATGGTGTAGAGGCTTGAAAACACAATTTCTATTTAGAAAATAGGTATAGTAAAAAGTTGGTCAAATTTTATTTGGAAGCTTTGATTAGTTTCAGCTTCCCCTTTGTTTCTATCCATCTAATGTTGATTCTAAGTGGTCTTGACTTAGAATACTACATTTAAGTCCTTAGTTGAAGGTTAAATGAGTTATCCTTTGAACTTTGGTGACATAATTTTTATGCTCCATCCGACTTAGATGGGTTTGAAATTTCACTAGATAGAACTTTCTGTAGGATTGGATTCTATTTTGAATAACATTATTTTTATTAACTATAATATTATAGAGAATAATTTAAGTTGTATCGCCCTCTTATAGGTGCTACATAAACCCACTGGCATGCCTATTGTATTATAAGGGTGATCCTCATATAGGTCTCTCATTTCGTTATCTCATCCTCTTAGTTGTCTCTAAAACCCTTAGCTCTTGTGAATTTTTTTATTATCCATCGTGTTTTATCATTTGACAGTTGTTCAAGTTCACAACATTTGTGTCTTATTTTGGTTTCTTATTCGTATAAAATGTTAGATTTCTAACAATACATGACCTTTATATACCGATCTCACTTTTTTTTACAATGACTATGCATGAGGAGGAGATCCAATTATTTTCTTTAAATCTATCCAACAGACAATGTAGGCACTCTATTGTGAATTGTTAACTTTGTTAAGATTCAATATGCTAAGACAGAAAATATCAGCATTACATTCCATTTCACAACAATAGTATATACAGGATCATTGAAAGAACAACAAACACAACATAAACACAAGAGACACAGATTTATCCTGGGAAACCCTCATGGGGTAGAAAACCCAGCAAAGCTTCCTCAATATAGATGACTAGCAAATACAAAGATGTAACCCACACCCATGAGCTCCTTCTCCTCCACAGTGGATCTCTCTCTCACTTATACGCTAATCACAAGTGAGTGCAATGTGTGTTAAATGAGGAACACACCTCCTCTATTTATACACAACTCTGACTTGACTTTTACACTAACTAGGTTGGCCCCAACTTTAACCACTGGGTTAAACACCCCATTACAACTAACTCTGGGCCGACCCCACTAGGGAAGTCTAATAACCCAAGTTACCACATTCCGACAGAGGAATAAACATCTCCGGATATACAATAAGGTCTTCACGGAGGAATGAAACATCTCCAGAATAATAAAGTACAAATATAATATTCTTAGAAGTTACAATATTTCAACACTCCTGCTTAACAAGAAGGATATTATAACAACATATGCAGGAACAAGGAGTCATCAACTACATCATACATGATAAATCTATAGATCATTGGAAGCTTTCTCAACATCATCAGTAACTCAACCAGTTACTGGAATATCTTCAAGATCTTCAATACTGGAACATCAACATCTTCAGTACTAAGTCTTCATCTTCTGCAGCACTCGAACAACTACAGTAACATCATCATCTGGATCACTCGATCAACAGCCTCATCGTCTGGATCAACCGATCAACATCATCATCTGGATCTCTCGATCAACAGCCTCATCGTTGGGATATATTGATCATCATCATAATAGCATCAACTGGATCCTCTCGATCAACAGCATCACATCATCAACTGAATCCTCTCGATCAACAACATCATTTGGATCATCTTGATCTATAGCATCTGTATCATCTCGATCTACAACATCTGGATCATCTCGATATACAGCATTTGGATCATCTCGATCTACAGCATCTCGATCTACAACATCTAGATCATCTGCAATACACACGATCCAATTCTAGGATGATCAATCCTGCTCACTTTAAGACATCTCTCATGTCTATGGACGATACAATCCAGATCCAGATCCTTTTAAGACAAATCTCATGTCTAGGGACGATGCAGTCCATGATCCTTTTAAGACAAATCTCATGTCTAGGGACGATGCAGTCCATGATCCTTTTAAGACAAATCTCATGTCTAGGGACGATGTAGTACCGACCACAATGCTAGTCCTTTTTCATATTGGATGTGACCTAGATCAGATCTAGGATTTACCACCATAGAGCTAGTCCTTTTTCATACTGGATGTAGGCCTGCCACCTGCAGGTCTTCATCATCTATAGAGCCAGCCCTTTTTTTTCATGCTGGATGTATCACATCTACAGAGACAACCCTTTCTTCATGCTGGATGTATCACATCTATAGAGCCAGCCCTTTTTCATGCTGGATGTATCACATCTACAGAGCCAGCCCTTTTTCATGCTGGATGTAACCTAGATCAAATCTAGGATTTATCACCACAAAGCCAGTCCTTTTTCATACTGGATGTGACCTAGATAAAATCTAGGATTTATCACGTACATTTTGAACTAAAAGCTCAGGGATGATGCAGTCCTATCATCAATTTTCGGAGACAGATGTCTACGGATCAATTATGGGACCGAATTCTGGGGAATATACAGTCCCCACATTCTTGGAGACATCTGTCTACGGATCAATTATGGGACCAAAGTCCGGGGATGATACAATCCCTCTTCTTTCTCAGAGACATATGTCTACGGATCAATTCTGGGACAGAAGACCACGGATGATACAATCCCTCTTCTTTCTCGGAGATATATGTCTACGGATCAATTCTGGGACCAAAGTCCGGGGATGATACAATCCTCTTCTTTCTCGGATACATATGTCTATGGATCTCTTTTAGAACATGTGTTCAAGGATGATACAATCCACTCGTCAACTTAGACCCTATTTAAGGACCATTTACCAACCTCACTGTTGGTATCACCAATATAGGTATCCACATCATTGACCTCACTGTCGATGTAGACAATCTCATCAATAGTGACCACATTACTCCCCCTTTCGAGGAGGTTCCTTCTGAACTACACCAAGCTTATTTCGAAAATACTCAAATTTTACTTGAGACAGAGGTTTGGTCAATATATCAACAACTTGTTCATCAATGCTTACATACTCAAGCTTGATAGCTCCTTTCCGCACCATATCCCGTATATAGAAATATCGGATCTCTATGTGCTTTTACTTATCATGGAATACTGGATTCTCTGTCATCTTGATACAACTCTGGTTGTCACACAGGATCACAGTGGAGTCCATCTCTAAGTCAAACAATCCTGATAACAACTTCCGAAGCCATACCGCTTCACAACTAGTAGAGCAAGCAGCTATATATTCTGCTTCAGCTGTGCTGAGAGCCACACTAGACTACTTCCTGCTAAACCACGCGATCATAGAAGATCCCAGACAATAACATCTACCCAATGTACTCTTCCTGTCTGATACACTTCCTGCCCAATCAACATCTGTGTAGCCATACAATATGATCTCCAAGATAGCATAGACCAAAGTCTATCGTACTCTTTTGGTACCTCATCACATGCTTTGCAGCTATCAGGTGAACACACCTAGGTTCCACTAGATACTGACTCAAGGTGTTCACAAAGCATATATCTGGCATGGTATTCGTTAGATACATCAATGACCCAATAATTTGTCTGCACAGAGTCACATCCACTAACTATGATGAGTCATCAGCTAATAGCTTCAAGTCGGAACCCATGAGAGTGGCCATGGTTGTACATTCCAACATATCAAATCTTATCAATATTTCCACAGCATACTTTCCCTGGTTGAGAAATATTCCTTATGAGCCTTGCCATACTTCCAACCTGGGAAGTAATGCATCAATCTGAGATCTTTCATCTCAAATTCTGTAGATTCTTCTTGCTTTCCATGATCTATTTATCATTCCTTGTCAGAAAGAGATCATCCACATACAGTAATAGTATGACAGGTTCATCATCCATAACCTTAAGGTAAAGGTTAGGATCAACTTTAATTTTTGTAAATCCCAAGCTTGTCAAGAATCTATCAGCTCTCCCTCTGTGACTGAACATCATTCACACTCTGCATTGAGTGTTCTTTTGCATATCTATCTAGGCCATCTCTCGTCAGATGGGTCTACTGATATGAGCCTCAAGATCATTCGAACTCTATGGTGAGTTCCTTCTTGCATCCATCTAAGAGAAGAATGTCATTTGTATGTAGACACCATCTTCAACCTTGTAGCAAAGGTTGAAATTCGCATCACCCATGGTGATCATTAAGCTCATCAAATGACTATCGATCTTGGGTATCCGTACAAATCTTTCTTCAATTACACCATTAAGATAATGGTCTTAACTAGCCACTTGGAGCAAACATCTCGTCATGATCGTCTTCGTCTTTCTAAGAGAATCTTCTAGCCACGAGCCTTCTATAGTATGTTTGATTTGTAAGTCTTCTTGTTGAACATCCATCACTTGCTCGGTGTTCATCATCCTTCTTTTGCAGATCATAACACATGATCTTTCCTACAAATCAAGGTTAATTACATGATTAGTAATACTTCATAATCATCAAATCATGTTGACATGATAACCTATTATGCATATAGACATGATTCACATAGTCATGCAACTATCTTGACCAATATTTCAGCACAACACTTTTCCTTATTCTGTATGCATACAGTGGCTATCTAGATGCCTTCCATCTCTACCAGAACATACTGTTAAGAGCGTGCACAACTCTCAGCATGTCAGCAAGGAGGTTTCATTCTAGATAGAAAACAATGGAATGTTTGTCCAACTTACCCATCATATGCATATTAGTAGTATACTGTTCAATGCCATATGAATGCTTACACTCAGCATGATATATTCTAAGAATGGATACAAATACTACGAGCAATATCATTTACTATTCATAGATTCAAGAAGTAATTCAAATGACAACTTAAACACTTATCTTTTATGTTTGTGTGGTTGCCTCCCGCTTGATTTTTATTTTGAACTTCTATCCATCCTCGACCACTATGCATGCTTAAGTGTGCACTAGTGTCATCCTCATGATCTCATACACAAACATACATTCATTAGTATAATCTCAATATTATCAAAACATTATAATTCTAAATAATCTTAAGTATGTATGGTCATGATTATTTCATACACAGGTATACTTACCTAAGATCCTAACAAAGTAGGATTCTAACTTGATATAGGAAAACATACCTGGATTATCAAGCTTGGTTATGTCTTAACATACCCAAACAATATCTTCTTTGTTCTCTTCAATGATTTAGAGACCTTGTGCTAGAACCTGCATATCTCATAGGTTAAGCATAGTAGAACAAAGTCATACATACCTCGTAAGTAGAGCTTCTATGTGATCAAATATTATGGATGAGTCTTTGTCTTTATGTCATCATGGTCATAGAACTTGATTTGTCTTTCTTGATGTACCTGTATCTTGTTAGCAGACACCATCATCCTCATACAATACCACAAGTGCATTAGTACAATCATAAGTGTCATAACCCTAATCAATGAATGTCTTCTACCATTCACATGCATTCATTATCAAACAATCATAATTGTACTAACCTCAATAATATGAAGACAAACATATCATGAACAAATTTCAACACATACCTTTATCTCCTCAAGTCATACCTGTTAGGATTGTTCTTAACCCAATCCACTTTGATTTGTTGAAACTTGCTGAGCCGATCAAGCTAGCATACTTCAATTTTGAAATCTTCAAATTTTGACCCCTCAAAATTGCCTTTGAAACTTCTGGATCTTCTGGACAGGATCTCAACCTAGGGTTTGATGAAGCCCACCCTTTTTCCCAATCAAAAGGTTCGATCCAAAGCTCTAAACTTCAATTTTTCTGAGGAGCTTCCAGCTGTGGTCATAGACTTCAAAAATTTCAACTTTTGCAGAAGCCCTAATTTTCCACCTTTCCGATCAAAATCCTGAACTAGGGTTTGATCAAGCTCAACCTTCTGCCCAACCAAAAAATTTGATCTTGGTCTCTAAATTTTGATTTTGTTGAGGAGAATTTAGCCATGGATTTCGATTCAAAAAATTCCAACTTTCTCTGAAACCCTAAATTCCCGCAGCAGTGATAAGCCAAGAATGAAGGTGCTCAGAAAACAATTCTGTTTTGACATAAATATGCACCTGATTGTTTCTGGTGCATCTATGACATTATGAATCGACAGGGTCTAAAAGTTTGGATTGTGGTAGCCTGACCTGTCATATTTCCAACCCCACAGTTATGACCTCAATTGGATTCTCTGAAAGAGAGTTATGCCAAGTGTCGCAACGTGACCTGTTTATGGGATAAAACAAGAGAGCGAACTTGTACGACATGCCACATGCCACTGGTTCAACTTCGGCCTCTGAAAACGTTACCTGAGAAACTACAGTCCATGCTCTACCTGTCACTTTTCACTAATTTTCATTTGGAGCTTCTTAGCCCAAGTCGTGACCTTTTTTCCTAGGTCACCTGTTTATGACTGAGATCTGGAAGAGGCAGAAACCCTAACTTGTATTGATCATAAATCACAAAGTACAATGAATTAGAGGTTGTACTTTGGACACAAGGTATAGGGCAATGTTATCTATGACATGTAAAGGTTTCAGATCCTGAACCTTCTCCAAAATGTATATGTAGTGAAAGTTCCACGATGATTGGTTTTTGCTATATAAAACCCTAACCTTCAAATTGTCGCAAATGAAGCAAGTGTCATAAGTGCCATACATTGCCTTCCTTCAGGTTAGCTCTGATACCATGTTAAGACAGAAAATATTAGCATTACATTCCATTTCACAACAATAGCATATACAGGATCACTAAAAGAACAACAAGCATAGCATAAACACAAGAGACACAGATTTATCTTGGGAAACCCTCATGGGGTAGAAAACCCAGCAAAGCTTCCTCAATATAGATGACCAGAAAATACAAAGATGTAACCCACAACCATGAGCTCCTTCTCCTCCACATTGGATCTCTCTCTCACTTATGCGCTAATCACAAGTGAGTGCAATGTGTGTTAAATGAGGAACACACCTCCTATATTTATACACAACTCCGGCTTGACTTTTACACTAACTAGGTCAGCCCCAAATTTAACCACTAGGTTAAACACCCCATTATAGCTGACTCTGGGCCGAACCCACTAGGGAAGTCTAATAACCCAAGTTACCAAATTTCGACGGAGGAATAAACATCTCCGGATATACAATAAGGTCTTCATGGAGGAATGAAACATCTCCGGAATAATAAAGTACAAATATAATATTCTTAGAAGTTACAATATTTCAACAAACTTGTGATGACTATCATAATTGTCCTCAAGAGTCTCCTAGATTTTCCCTTCTCATTTTAGCATCAGCATTGCTTTCATTACCTTATCTTTTAGGAAAGGATCGTGTAGATTGTACTTACAAGGCAATTTTAATCTTGACTCTCCAAAAACACTTGCACTTCTAAATCACAAATTAAAAAAAAATGTCAACCAACATTCAACCTAATTTATATGACCATCAAACATTTCCTTAAGATCACACCCATCCACCTCCTTCATCTTGTGGATTACCATTGGAAGCTTCATCAAATACTAACCCATGTTCACCATGGCCACAGTTTGGAGTTGTTGGTGTGGTTATCTTTTCATTTTCGTTGGAACTCCTGATACCATTACATTAGCCAATTTTTTTGGCTCGTTTCATGAACCTTTCAACCTGAACATTGAATTGAGGTAGAAATCATCTCAATCACCAAAATTTCACTTTAGAGTCATCCTCGTGAGTGTTGTCATATTTCTCCCTAAACACTAGCTTTTTCCTATTGAGCCATTTTTGCCACCAAATGTTTTTAACTAGAACATTCCAAATAGTTCTCAAGGTTTCTTTTGACTATGAATCCTTAAGGTAAGCAATCATCCATAAAAAAATATGCTAGATGAAACATATCTCAAATTTTTCCGATGAAGACACAAAGATTCTATGAAGAAGTGAATAATCTATAAGATTAGAGATGTTCTTGTCAGTTATCGTTCACTGGATATGGAAAGGACGAACTTGAATACTTTTATTCTTCCTTATATGAAAATTTTGTTTTTACTCATAAGCCAATTTTATTTTAGAATGGTAGAGAAGTTCCCAATACTTGACTCCATCATAAAGAAAGGTCCTTATAAGGGAAAAATTTACATGAGTGAATATAAAACTATCCATTATTCACACTATATCGCTACTTTATTCTAGTTCTTTCACCAACCTTACTTAAAATCAGCTCATCAAAAGATATTCATGTGGGATTCATATGGGCCCTCTCCAATATAGAATGATATCGATCATTGACTATAAACCACAATAAATATTAATTTTTAAAATCGATTTTCCTATTGGTATTTCACATAGTTCCAAGGAGGTATGGTATCAATCCTTGTATCGATCCTCATCAACTAGTATCAATCCTCCCTTTGGTTAAGGAAACAACATTGATTCTTGGCCATTTTCTAATTGGATATTCAGGAACCATAGAAGAATTATGAGTAGCTCATAGAATTATCCAAAATTTATTGTTCCTCTAGAATCATCAAGAAAGAATCATAGAAAAGTGTCAAATTCCTAGTTGTTGTTAGGATATTTTTGACACTTAGGAGTTAGTTAAGTTCAAATTGGTCTAATATATTTGTTAGGTATGCATTTGTATATATGTAATCCAACGGCCACGATATAAAGTGATCCGACGGTTCAACTTCTCTCGATCTTAATGACACTTGATCCATGGCTTAACACCCGATTTGTCCATGATCTCTATTTAAATAGCATGGAGGGTCAATTGCCGAATGATTCATTATTGATAGAAGCTCATGTAATATTTTTTCTTCTACATAATAAATTGCTCTGTAGAAGCTATTTGGACGGGGTCGTGGACTGTTTCCCTCTAGGGGTTTTTAAACACGCCAAAACAATGGTGTATTGATCTATGATCTTTGTGTGTGAGCAGTGTCATTGGTGTCTGGTATGTGTGGATATACCTGTTATTCAAACATGGTATCCGAGCGTAGTTGAGGGACGTCTCCATTTTATTGCGATCAAGATCTGAAGCCGGTACGACTGCACGCGGGAGATATTGCCAAAATATGTTATTTATGGTCATTTTTGGATTGGATTAAGCACTCCATTATGTTCAGAGTGTTGATTCCATTAAGGATCGCCCTTTGTTTTGTACAAAAAGGCTTCTGTTTTTCCTATCTGCGGCCATTTTACAGATCTGAGGTATATTGTTTTGTTTTCCGCAGTTTTAATTCTCTGTCTCTGTTTCATTTCGATTTGTTCCCTTTTTTTTTGGAAGTGATAGCCTCCTCTCTTCACATGCTAGCGGTCTCAGTTGATCACAAACGGAGGGTAAGGTAGTCCGCTTACCATGGGGGACTAACGGAAAACTAACAAAGGGTTGGAAACCCTCTAGTTTTTTGTCTTGTTTTGCTGTTTTCGGTGTGTAAAGTTGTTTTGCAGACTAAAACAGGGGTCTATGGGGTAAGCACGCACTACAAGTCAAGAAGAGTGAAAAAATAAATAAAAAATCTCCCTCCTCCTTCACAACATTTTCTATATTTTTAATATAGCTCACTTGGTTAAAAGTTACTTATTAAGAGGTCTTAAGTTCAAATCCTGTTATTATTTGTTGCGTTATTAAAAAAACAAAAAATCACTTAAAATCTCATAAGTTACTTTCTTTCCTTTTAAGTTGTTTTTTCCTTTTTTCTTTTCTAAAGCAACATTATAAAAGAAAAGAAAAAAGTTTCCTTTTATTTTTAAGTTGTTTTTTTTCTTCTTTTTTAAAGTAACTTTATGTAAAAGTGACCTTCACTTATTTATAGAAGTAAGGCACATAAATGATTTTTTTGGTAAAAGTGAACTTATGAGTTAAGTTAGGACTAAGGGGGGATTTTTTTTGCTCTGCACTTACCTTCACTCACCATGTGGTTCCTTGGCTGCTCTTTCAATTTGTTTTCAAAAGGGAATAACGTTTTCATTCGGAAGCTGATTGTAGTGTCGTTTTTTTTTAAACCACTTATTTTTTCGAGATCTATTATTTTTTTCAGCTAGTTTTCAGCCTTGAATTCATATTTATTTCATAATGGAAATTTCAAATGATATTCTTCTTACCAGTACTAACTATTTTGTATGGAAGTCTCGTATGGAAGATATTCTTAGAAGCAAAGGGTTATATATACTTACCCTTGGCATGGAAAATCCTCCCTCTGATACTGATAAACTCGAAAAATGGGAAAATAAAAATGATTCAGCTTGTGGTTTCATTGGTTTGCCAGTTTCTCCTGATCTACAGTTTCATCTTCAAGGAATTCATGCACCGGATGATTCTTGGCAAAAGCTAAATACTATTTTTGGTATTAAAAATGATATTAGAGCTCATCAACTTGAGAATGAGTTGCTTACATTAGATCCTAATAATTTTTCTTGCATGAAAGATTTTATAACAAAATTTAAGACTCTTAGAGTCTTGTTGGCTGCATGTAAAGTCATAAAGGCAGATGATGGCCTTATTTACGCCATTCTTTCCAAGTTAGGGCCTGCATATTCTGTGTTTGTCTCAACCTTTCATTCCACTAGAGAAGCTCTTCTTTCTTCAGGAGCTCAATATAAATCTCCCTCTTTTGATTTTTTTTGTGATTCTTTAATAAGAGAACAAGAAAAACTCTTACATCTTGGACTAATTAATACTTCTAGTACTTTAAAAAAATATTTATTAGGTCAGGAGCTACATGGTCTGAAGAATTCAAAGAATGCGAAGAATCCAGAGAAGCAATATCCAAAGAAGCACAATCAAAATAACAAGGGTCCTAAATCTTCTCAGCCTCAAAATGATCCTCAACACGATAAAGCCGCCAAATTTCAAGGAAAGAAGACATAAAGACATTGCAACTTTTGTAATCGCAATGGGCATGAAGAGTCAAGATGTTTTAAGAGGATGGAAGCTATGGAAGCAGAAATGAAGAAGCATCGCATTCAGCTTGATTCTTCTTCAACTTCATCTTCAGGACAAGCACTTTCAGCCTCTAGTTTTGTACTTACAACATCTTCTTGTTCTTCTTCAAATGAATGGCTTATAGATTCTGGAGAATCTTACAATATGGCTAAGGATAAAACCATGTTTTCTGATTTAAATAATTGTAACACCAAACAAATATTTGTTGGTGATGATAGATCCCTTAGTGTTGAAGGGTCTGGTATTGTTCATCTAGACAATGGACAGTTTAATGATGTATTATGTGTTCCTACTCTTTCATGTAATATTTTATCAGTATACCATATCACTCATTCTGGTGAAGGTAAAACCGTAGAGTTTTCACCTCACCAAGTTGTAATCAGAAATTTAAAGGATCCACAACATGTATTAGCTACTGGAACAGTTGATGATATTACCAGGTTGTACAAGTTTGACAACTTTGGTCAATCTTAACTTCCATCAGTTTTTGTTGCTCATAGTGATGAACTGAGCAAGCTTTGGCGTGAGTGATTTGGTCACTTAAATTATCGCTCATTGCAACAACTATGTAAATAAAATATGGTAACATGTCTTCCTGTGGTCTCTTGCAAGGATGGTGTTTGTTCCGGTTGTGTATTAGAAAAACATCATCGGGACAGTTTTGACAAATGTGCCTCTTGGCACGCCTCTAATCCTTTGTAGCTTGTGCACAGTAATTTGTGTGGTCCTCTACCTTTTGCTTCCTTCTTTGGTTTCAAATACTTCTTGAATTTCATTGATGATTACTCCAGATGCACTTAGGTTTATTTCTTAAAACTTAAGAGCGAAGTTTTTTGGCATTTTCTTGGCCTACAAGACCCTTGTTGAGAAACAATCTGGTCATCAAATTATTAAGTTAAGATCTAATAATGGGGGAGAATTTGTTAACAACAAGTTCACTAATTTCTGCATTGAACAAGGAATCCAACAACAACATACTGTTCCATATACACCACAACAAAATGGTGTAGCTGAAAAGAAAAACTGCACTCTAAAAGAAATGGCTAATTGTATGCTCCAAGCTAAAGGACTAAGTCTCTCGTATTGGGCTGAAGCTATAAATTGTGCAAATTACATAATTAATCGCACCCCCACTAAAGATTTAAAAGGAATTAAACCAAAAGAAGAATGGAGTAAAATTAAACTAGATGTCATTCATTTTCATGTGTTTGGTAGTGAAGCATGGGCTCATATTATGGATGAAAAATAGAAAGCATTACAACCTAAAAGTTAAAAGTGCATATTTGTTGGTTATTCTGAAGATGTCAAAGGCTATAGGATTCTTCTGCCACATTCTCATAATATAATTATAATAAGAGACATCAAATTTGATGAATATATATTGGCCTGCGAGCCTAATTCAGGGCCTGTGCCATCATCTTCTTCTTCTTCCTCACCTCTTGATATTTCTCCTAATCCAGTTACTTCTTCAGATGATGATGATAGCGAGGATGAAAATCCTCCTCCACCTACTCAACCTCCTCTAGCACCAGCTTCACAGCTTCCTAAATGGGTCCGTTCTACTAGAGAAGTTGTAGGTGATCTTGCTGGTGATCCTACAGATCGGTGTCATACTCGCTCTTAGTTTCAACAAGCCTCATTAATTTTGGCTCAAGTTATACAAAACTGTGATCTAGAGACATTTGAAGAAGCTTCTGGCCATCCATATTGGGATGCAGCAATGGATGAAGAATACAAATCCTTAATGGAAAATAACACTTGGGATCTTGTTCCTCTTCCCAAAGGAAGAAAACTTGTCAGATGTAAGTGGGTTTACAGAACCAAATATGGACCAGATGGCAGTATTGACAAACATAAGGAAAGACTAGTTGCTAAAGGATTCTCTCAAGTTGAAGGCATAGACTACACCGAAACCTTTGCACCGATAGCCAAAATTAATTCCATCTGCCTTATTCTTTCCCTTGCCACATATTTTCATTGGGAAGTTCATCAGAGGATGTTAAATATACCTTCTTGCATGGGAATTTGCAAGAGAAATATACATGGAACAAAATCCTGGTAACATTCAGTCTGACTCAAGCCTTTTTTTCCACCTCAAGAAATCTCTCTATGGCCTTAAGAAAGCCCCTTGATCCTGGTATGCTAAAATAGACATGTTTCTTATAGATACTATTTTTTCTAGATGCCATTCTGATTCAAATGTCTATACCAAGAATGTCAGTGACCATCTCATAATCCTATTCCTTTATGTTGATGACCTAATACTTACTGGTAGTGACCTCAAAATTATCCACCATGTGAAGTTATGTCTTAAGCAGCAGTTTGAAATGACAAAGCTTGGACACTTGCACTATTTTCTTGGCCTCCAAGTCTTGCAAACTTAAAAAGGTATCTCCCTTTCCCAATCTAAGTATGCATGTGATCTTCTCCGCCGCTTTCACATGGAATATTGTAAACCAGTTCCCTCTCCCTTCCATCCTGGAGTCAAAATTTCCACCACCTGTTCAACACTTGAAGTAGATGCTACTTTGTATCGTCAGCTTGTTGGTAGCCTCTTGTACTTAACTCACACCCATCCTGACATTTCATTTGTTGTTGGTCTTGTTTCCCGATATATGCAATGAACTCATGAAAGTCATTGGAAAGCAAGAAAAATAATCCTTCGGTATGTTCGAGGTACAGTTCAGTTCAGGATACATTACAATTCAGGGGGGACTCCTTCTTTAGTTGGTTACATTGATTCTGATTGGTCTGGTGACCCCGATGATCGAAAGTCCACTGCAGGATATGTATCCAATTTGGGTTCAGGACCTATTTCTTGGGATTCTAGGAAACAAAGTGCACTTCCTCTTTCTTCAACCGAAGCCGATTACCGTGCAGCTGTTCGTGCTAGTCAGGAATCCATGTGGCTTCGACATATCCTTTCAGAGTTTGGGTTCCAGCAGTAGCATCCGACCACACTTTGGTGTGACAATCGGAGTGCCATTCAGTTAGTCAAATATCCAGTCCAACATCAACGCATCAAACACATTGAAATTCACATGCACTTCATTAGAAAGCTCCTCCAGGATCATGTTCTTGAAGTGTTCTATTATCAAACAAATTATCAAGTTGCAGACATTTTCACCAAGTCTCTTACAGAAGTGAAGTTTTCCAAACTTCAAACTATGCTAGGAGTATAGGAAGTTGTCATTAAGGGGGGATAGGCTTTAATGCCTCCTTACTTCTCCTAATTTTGTGTCGCCTTTGTAAATCATTCAATCCTATCCCAGGTTGTTCTTAAGGGAGGATGTTAGGATATTTTTGACACTTAGTAGTTAGTTAAGTTCAACTTGGTCTAATATATTCATTAGGTATGCATTTGTATATATGTAATCCAATGGTCACGATATAAAGTGATATGATGGTCAACTTTTCTTGATCTTAACAACACTTGATCTATGGCTTAACACCCAATTGGTACATGATCTCTATTTAAAGAGCATGGAGGGTCACTTTCCAAATGATCCATTATTGAGAGAAGCTCATGTAATATTTTTTCATCTGCATAATAAATTGCTCCGTAGAAGCGATTTGGACGGGGCCATGGATTGTTTCCCTCTAGGGGGTTTTAACCACGTCAAACAATTGGTGTACTGATCTATGATATTTGTGTGTGAGTGGTGTCCTTGGTGTTTGGTCTGTGTGGATATACCTGTTATTTAAATAGTTTTCCACCATTAGGGATGGGGAGAGGGATGCATTTGATTTTCTGAGAGTCATTTTATTTTGAAGAAGGTTTTTGAGAGATTCTCTATCCATTACATATATAATGGGTTACAAGGGATATATTTGCCTGTTAGATTTGAAAAATGACATTTCTTTATATTTAATGGCCTCGGGTTTACTAAGACCCCCAAAAATGGAAAAAAAAATGGGTAGGTGGTGAAATTGGGTGAGATCCCTGAGGGATTTCACTAGTATTCTTCTTTCGTGATCAAAAAAGAATATATATATATACCCTTCATAGATGGAATGGAAACACCAGAAAACTAGATTTTGGCTCAGGACACTATTATATTTTTTGCCACTTTGGAGGCCTCTTGGGGCCCTCGCTATTTTGTATATGAAATTTTGGGACATTGGCTCATTAGAGCCGTTCTATTTTATGTCACATCCACAGTGCTGGATACTATACTGTAAAGGCTTACATAAGCTTTCTACAATATGTAATTTGATTTCTCTTAATTAAATTATGCTTTTTTTCTTTGGAATATATATATATATATATATATATATATATATATATATATATATATATAAAGTATGACTATTTCTATTCTTTCAACAATCCCTTAGTGCCTTTTCAAAATTTGATTAGCTGAGCCAAATTTCATGAGAATATTTACTATAACATCCCTGGTTTGAAAACCCTAGTCTGATAATGCCAAGATGTAATTATTGTCTATGAATTCCTGTAAGGATGAACATATTATATTTTGAAATTATTAATATTAAAATCTGCAACTAGCTATGTTGAGGAAGTACAGTCAAGAGATCGGAGACTCATGTATTCACTAGAGACAATAAGGGGGTTAGAATGTCTTACGAGGGAAAACCATGTTATGGCCCCATTAACCCTTTAAGTCCCTAAAATTACCTTATGTTATTAATAAGCAAAACAAATCCCTTTTTATTAACTTAAACTTATTTTATGGCTTAAAGGGGATTAAGTGTGATTTTAGAGATGTCTTAGTTTTTAATTAATTAAAAGGAGAAAAAAATGGCTCATGGGTGAGACTATGTGGCAAAAGAAAGGAATTGTACCATGCAAAACCAAGATTCAAACTGTTTTTCCTGAGCCCAAGCCCATAGGGTGTGTGGGAAGTTCTGATCGATCATAGGAGGTAATTATTTTCGGGGAATGAAAGATGATACAAATTCTTGAACCCATGAACTGGATTGTTGGATATTTTCTGTTGAAACTCTGTCCATTTTGTCTTTGGTCATTCCAGTGAAGTGGAAAATGGTGTAGCTATCTGTCTTGGTGGAATCCTGAGCACAAATGGCAATGATATGTATCACTATTGTGTAGTCAGAAGGAAATCAAGGAAGTGGAATGCACTGTTTGGCATGGAATTGGATTTAGGCTAATTTTCTTGATTTCCAAGTGTTTAATCTTGAGAAATTATGGGACTAGTGAGATGTATGTTTGGTGAATGCATGAGTCTAAGATCGGGGGTGGAATTTTTTTGAGAGATTAATGTGTAAATTTTCCTATGGTTGGGTGGAGCATGCCTCACATGGAGCCAGTTTCCCTTTCAATTCAAATCTCAGATACGTATTAGTTAAAAATGTTTATGAAATTTTCTTGTTATTTAACAGTTTATGGAAAATTCAATGATGAATGGAATTCAATGAATAATTTTTTTTAATTATGGATGTGAATGCTGGGTTGGTTATGCATGTCAAGTTTTATCTAAAATTATAATGGCAATGAAAAAAAATCCAATTCTGGAAATGTATTTCTGGGAATTTAGTTTTTCATAGGTGAATAAGTTGTAAATTTTGGAAATGTAAATGAATTCTGGGAAATCCTATTTTTTTTGTTATGCATACACACATGGGAATTTTTGTACCGCTAGGACTTGTGTGTCATTACATAAAACATTTTTGGTCAATCCCAACCATTTATACTTTTCTAGAAGACATTTATATGCTCAGAAGTTGTAAATATGCTCACGAGTTAATGTTTGAGTGTTACTGAATCTCTGTTTTTAAATGACATAATAAATTCTTATTGATCACTGAAATTGCATGTTCAATGAACAATTTATAAGTCATTAAATGATAGAAGAAAGGTTGTGATATTCATTCTCAATCGTAGGGTATTTGAGGATTTATGTATGTAGCTGTAACTATCCTTTTGATTCAGTAACTTCTAATTTATTGATTCATTGCAACTAAGTTTTACTAAGCAGATCAAATCTTGTGTCTTAGGTCTTGTGTCGCAAGTCTCGTGTCATAGGTATTGTGTCACAACTATTGTGGAAAAAATATTATAACAATGCTTGTGTCACGAGTCTTGTGTCTCATATCTTGTGTCTCGAGTCTTTCGTCGCAGGTCTTGCATCACAGCTCTTATGTCACAGGTCCTATGTCACAACTCTTGTGTCACAATTACTATAATAGTGCTTGTGTCACAGGTCTTGTGTCGCAAGTCTTGTGTCACAACTCTTGTGTCACAGCTCTTGTGTTACAAATATTCTATCATGGCTCTGTTGTCACGACTCTTGTTTCATAGCTCTAGTGTCATAGCTCTTATGTCATAGCTTATGTTTCATAGTTATTATGTTTAAATCTATAATAAATCAAATTGTGCTATGTTGATCTAGTGTTTTGTATGTTGATCAATTATGTTTATATATTATGCTTCCGCTAAAATACTTATGTCTATTATGCATTATTGTGCATTGGTTATAAGAATGCACATAAGCATTATGCATGTAATATTTTTATCGAAAACAAAAAAATAGTGTGTTTTAAGTTTGGTGTAACGTTGGGTGCATTACATTTACAATGATATTTGTTGGGATTGTATATAGAAAGTATGGCCTTGAGGACATTCTAGACCAACTTATGCCTAGATGGAATATGACTAGGTAACAACCCATCCTTGCATTATTGAGTCTCAACATTTTTGAAATCACCACAAAATAACTAATAGGTCTCAATAAATGCTTCAACAAACCACACCCATATAATCCCTTTTCTTCTATACCATTTTGGAGCATGAATATTAGGTAGGCCTAAAACATGACATTTAAAACTAAACAAGGTCCATACAACACAATTTGAGGGATCAATCCAATAGTGGATAATAATATGTGTACATTGTTTTTAGAAAGAAGGGTTATGGCCCCACCTTTACCTTCAACTTGGTTGGTAAAAAAAATGAAAGAGTTTGTATTGATTACCTGAAGTGATGACTTAAGCATAAAACCTAGTACTTTATCTTCTTGCAAAGAGAATATCAAGGTTATAAAACAACATGGCAAATTTTTTGGACCATGAGTTTACAATAGGGGTATGTAAAACCTTGTACGTTCCATGAAACTACCTTCATTGCAAACTTTATATGTGGTAAGACATAATCTACTTAGCTTTGAATCCTATTGGATTATCGAAAGGGTTTAGAGAAGTCACTTCCTACATTTTGGGTGGGAAGACATCATTGAAAATCATACTTTTTGGTGTCTTTTGAGGATATTTTGTAGTGATCCTTAACTAGTAAATTGAATCAAAGAAATGATATAGAACCATTAAAATTCATAAATAACCAAATACATTCACCAGAAGAATAAAACCAAGATATAGAAAAATACCCTTAGTGTAGGGTAACACAATCAATTACTCTTTAAGAAAGGATCCCCTCCACAATACATGATTGTTACAATACAATTCATCCAACATATCACATACAATGATACTCATGTACATATTTATACTTTCTCATGAGTATTGATTGAGGTCTATGCCGACTTCCCCTTATTATTATATTATTTCCTCTAAGAACCTAGTGAGCCTATTTATTACCCACCAACTACCAACTGGGCCTATAGTCACATTACATTATCCCATTGGTTACCTCCCTTGGTACCTGTTGAATCCCCGGGTATGGTAATGATGGAATGTTTTCCAAGGAAAAAAAAAGAGGGTGACAACCCAATCTGAAAGGCTTCAAACAACTATGCACAAGAGCAGTTATATCCCCAGACTATTTGGTGTGGTTGACTCCCATGGATATTAGGCCTCCGCTAGCACTTATGTGAATAGATCCGAATGGATCTGTCTTCCTGTTAAGGAAGATTGAAAGTGTTATGTGTCTAAGGGGTAAGCAGTGTTAGCTTAAGAAATATATGATTAAGTTAGATCTAGATTAGGAAAGATGATTTAAGCTTGCAGAACAATCAGATCTTGAATTTAATAAGTGTTTCACCAATTAATAAACATATTCATTGGATCTAAACTTATCAGCTTGAGAGAAAGGAAAACAATGACAATTGAATGATTTTACCTTAAGAGTTATAACATATATTAGACTGTCATGTTATGATATGCTAATTGAAAAATTGGCATCTATGTAATTAAATTTGTCTATCATTTGCAGAAATAGATAAATGAGTTAAATAAATAAATTCATTTAACACATAACAACATGTGGATCATATGTTAAGATAAATCTAACCTACATATCGATGCATTAATTAAAGTTGCAAAATAAAACAAAGTTCATTCATAAACAGAAGTGAGAAATCATAATTTATCAAAGAAATTTGATAAATCATACAAAAGAGATGGCAAAGAGAGACTAACTGAATTTCATTCAAGTCTGCAAAAAATTACAATGCCTCAAAGAAACAGAGTATCTCCAGTTCTCCTTCGGTGATTTTCTCCCCCCCATGTTATGAGATTCTATCTCTTTAAATAATAATTACATCAAATTACAAGGATAGATTTCCCATAAAACGGGGATTACAAAATATTTCTAATCTAGGACTTGCCAAGGGAAATTTGCCACTTGGCCCACACATCTAACAATTCTTCTACATCCGGATATTTGGCCAGTTCAAGTGCAAGCTGAGTATTACAAGTGAAAGATTCAATCTCGTTTTTCTTCACTTTATGCCATGCACATAGAAAAAGATTGATATTTATCCCTAAACTGATGGGTTCCTTGATTAATTCTTTAACATCTGAGATCTGAATGTGCTCTAACTGTTGAATTCTCTCTTTGGACTGCAAACATCTCAAATCAACTTGCTCAATCGTAAGCTTAGGTGGGCAAGCCTTCTCGATAAGGTCCAAGGTTGGAAAATATAGGATCATCAATACATTATCTGCTACATACCATATCCTTCCACAAACAACTTGTGCTTTCTGAATTGTGGTCTCGACTAATTCACAAGCATGGTGCCATGCTTCCAAAGAGATTCTAAGCCTTCTGAACTTGATATTGTCCAGAACAGGGATATCTTCTGGTTTGTCCTTAATGTATCTCTGCCAATCAACCACATCTTCAATTTCCCTAGTTGCTTCTTCCCTTCTCTAATTATGATGTTCAAGGACATCAAAATGACCCTCAAAAACATTGTGTGTCTCCTAGATTTCATTCAGGGATTCAACTAATTGAACCAAAATCATTCTATAGTATTCATTTATTTCAAGAGCTAGTTCCTTGAATTCTTCCATGGAAAACCTAGAGAAAGTGGAGGTAGCTTATTTGGCTATTGAATCCTTCAACTGATGCTCAAGAAGTATGATCTTATCAGCATAGCCAATGTTTAGCACTTGTGCTTCTTGAAGTTGTTGTTGAAGAGATTCATTTTGGGCCTGTAGGTCTTTCACATGATTATCATGCTCATTTCTCAACTCTTGGAGTTGAGATTGATGCTCTTCTTCAATTTTAGTTTGATTCTCTTTAAGATTCTTCAATTCTTCTTTCTTGGCCTCAATTTCTTTATTCAAATAAGTGATTGAATCATAATTAGCCCCTGCAAAGGCTCCCATTGCTGCAGTAATTTCCAGTACTTCTTATTGTGCACCAGTGGATGTTTTATACCATGTGACTTGATTGGGAAGGGGGCCCTACATAACAGTCCCTCCCCTTTGTCTTTTATCTCCTCTTTTCACAATTGCCTTCTCAAATTTACTGTAGAAATATTCCCCTTGGGAAACCACAACATCCTCTCCAAATTCTGCCACTATGTCTACTGTGGAAGCGAGTACAACAGAAGTTGAAACCAAAGGTGCAGTTTGGGAAACAACAGAAGTTGGAATTGGGATGGTTATTTGGGTGGTGGAGATGGAAGGAGAAATGATGTTGGAAACTGATGGTGAAGAGGAAGTGAGAGAAGAAGTCAAGGTAACAGTTTCATGAAGAGAAATAGAGCCTGTGGTTTCTCAAGGTGATAAGGATATAGCTGGATCTTAGACTTTAGTAATCTGTGGCAATAAGATGGAAGGTGGAGTTACCAATGATTCTTGTGAAGTGGTAATGGGAACAACAGGTGGTTAAATTGTGGTGGATGAAGGAAGATTGGTATCAGCTGATGAAATAGAAGAGAGTGTAGTATCAATTGATGAGATGGAAGGGACTGTAGTGGAAGTAAGTGGGGGTGTAGAGGTATATGCAGTAGACACTATGCTTACTTATTGGAAAGGGATATTTGGAAAAGGATCACCCATTTCCATACCATTTAAGAGATCATCAAAGGTTGGTGCTACAGTAACTTCTTGTACAACATGAACAGTAGTAGGGAAATAAGATGGAAGCATTTCATCCTCCAAGTAACTTCCATCGATCATGGTCACCACTGGTACATAGCTTCTAACATTTTGTTTCTTCACTGGAGTATCTATTGTACTAACCTTAGTATCCACTACCGAACAAATATCTACCAATTCTCTTTTCATCTCAGTAGCCGACTGAATCAGAGCATTGATATTAGCTAGAGGATCGAGCTTTATTGTGTCTTCCGTAGGAACCTTACCCTTGTCATCAGCATGGTAAGTAAGCATCAAAGGGGTGCTTACTTTTTGAGTTTCTTTCTCTTCCCTTTCCTTCTGTACCTTTTCATCGTGATAGCTCAAACTTTCTTTATTGCAAAATTTTAGCTTTGAGCTCATGCTGATACTGAAAAATAAAATTCTTTTCTTCTAGAGAGGAAGTCTTATTCAGGACTTCAACAAATGAATCAACACCCTAGTAAATAAAATCATCCGGAACGATCTGATGAGCATACTCACTCTTCATGTGCTCCTGTGCAAAATGGTTCATCAGAAAAGACCTAGGATCACGCATCCTCTTCGGGGCTTTTCCAAGCTTGAGTGCAACGATATTTTTTCCATGTAACCCACCATGGGTTTAATTATGAATTGTCATAGGCCCAAGATGAAGTGGGAACTTTGGCCATCCTCTTCTCTTGGCCCCAGTAAGTTTTGGGAAGACACCATCTGTTACTGTTTGATAAGAAACTTCTTCCAACAACAATATGTCTGGCACAATTCTGGGCAACAGATGGGTTGTGTTGCTTCCCCAAATCCTAACATAAGAGAAGTATTCCCATACATACCAATCACCCATAGTGGAGACCAGCGCCTTGGAATTTTCAGAAAAAGTGGGAGCATTCTCCTTGAAAACGATCAAATAAATTGAACCAACAAGATGGTCAAAGATATCACAGATTAAAGGCAGGAATTTATCTTCCCACAATGTTGAAGAATAAATGTGGACAGGGTCCAATTCCACCCCATGGAGGGAAACTAAAAATACGCACAGAAGATATCCATGATGTAGGGTGAGTGAAAGAAAGTGGAACTTCTGGAGGCTGGGGTCTTATGATATTTCTCAATTGTCGCCTTGATTTCCAGTGATAGAATTTGAGCCCTGTTGAAGGAATCTCCTGTAGTAGTTACATGGTGAGCCAGGGGTTCCTACTCAGCCTTAAAAACTGAGCAATCTGGTAATCCGTATAGCCTGCAGAACATGGGCGCCAGCAGAGCGAACGACTCTTTGAACTAGGAAATGGGGTAGCATTTGTCAGCCTTGGGCATGAATCTTGCAGGGGTATTCATCCAAGACTTTAGAATTTCATCAAAGTTGAATTGGTTCTTGGCGGAGTTCAAGAATTTGGAATTCAGCAACTGGTATGGTGGTCTTTTGGGTAGAAAAAGGTTAACTGTTCCCTAGATTTATTATTGAAGGAATGGTCTTGAGGTTGGGCGTAATCAATTATCCACTTGATGCAATCAACATAGGGCATAAGAACCGATCTAGTAGCAATGGAATGTAATTGCAACTTATTGATGTTCCTATAAAAGGATTGGTTTTGCTGGATTGCAGAAAGGTCTTCATTGTCGAAAACAGAATAAATGCGGGCCCAATCTAGGTGAATAGTTTCAGAGACCCTTCTATTTTTATCAGAGAGGATTCCACTGTTTGGGTCTTTGTTTTTAAGTTCCCTTAGGGCCTTTTTGGAGAGGGTGTTTTTCGACATGGCTGGGTAGCTTAGAATTGTGATAAAACAACAACAATCAATTAATTAAAAATAATTTTAACTTTGAATTACCACCAAAACGTGGATAAAGTGCTAAAAACCAACCCATGTCGAACATGGGAGTAAAAATGGAAATCCGCAGTAAAATCCTTCGTTCAAATGAAATTCGTAATTCAAAAAACAGTGAAAAAATCGTATAAATCAACAATAATTAAGCTACAATGGGGTGAATCCAGACCGTAAGATCAAAAGGAATCAACATCTTAGATTAAATCATGAAGAGCAGAAAAAGAAATTGCGGGATCAACTTTTTGCGAAATTTTGATTGAGGCTTCCGCAATCTGCAATGCGGGTTGCGGAAGTGAAAGTTTGGACATAAGTGATTTAAATGTTTCTGCAATCTGCAATCCGCAGTTGGATAACGAAGCAGTGAAAAAATAACAATAAAAGTCAATCTTTCTCAATCCGCAATGCGGGTTGCGGAAGTGCAATTTCAATTCGTTTATTATGGTTTCCGCAATCTGCAATTCGCAAATCGCGGGTTGCGGAACATGAATGTTTATTATCAACAACAAAGTACTTTCCGCATTTCGCAATCCACAATTTGCGGGTTGCAGATTGCGGACATGCAAACACAATCTTTATTTTCTAAGTGGTTTCCGCTTTCCGCAACCTGCAGTTTGCGGAAGTAAAATCCGATTTTATTAAAAATTTTCCGACATCCACAATCCAAAATTGCGGGTTGTGGGTTGCAGAAAGGGAAGATTTAAAAGGCGAAAATTTCAAACGGGTTGCGGAAACGATAAAATTTGAAGAAAAAACAAAATTTCCACAGTTTTCAAACACACATAAAAGAAAGGTTTTTTTAACAAAGTTTATTAAATACAAAGCATGGGAATAAGAAAATATCAAAACAACAATCAAAACATCCCCAAAAATAAGTAAAGGAAATCCAATTTACCTTCAAAATCGTAGTGGGGTTCCCATTTTTATTAATAAAAATGGGATTTGTTGTTCCTACAACAAATGACCATTGGCTGGGCGAAGCAGTGATCTCTGTGAACATAATCCTCAGCTTTAAGGAAAAGACATTTAAGAATAAAAAGAATGTTTCAACCTGCAACTTGTTAACACCCAAAAAGTGCTCACTACCTCATCTACCCCATTACATGACTCATTTGTCCATATTTCCTACCATATTTGCCTCCAATACCTTAAAATCCCATTAAAAAGCCTCCAAAAGGCCACAAAACCATTAAAAATGCCTCCAAAAGGCCAAAAAACCCCTTTTCCCCCCAAAATAATCCAAAATTCCTCTAAAATAGCAAAAACCCTCTAAAAAGGGAATAAAAATATAAAAAAAAAGAGGAAAAAGAGGGAAAAAGAAGGCAAAAACCCTATATAGCTGACCTAAACCATATGGTTCCCAAAACCATGGGCCAACACTCCATCACTAAAAACCTATAAATAGGTGATGGAGGCCCCTCATTTCATATCCACAGTCAAATACACCCTTACTCTGCCAAAATCACTTTTGAAACCCTAGCTCACCCTTGAGCTACTTTCACCCTTGAGTGCCCCCTTTGGCCCATTTCCACCCTTTGGAGAAAGAGAAAGGAGCAAAGCTGGAAGCTTGGAAGCAACCCTCCTGGACTGCTGCAAGAGCTCCACCAAACCTTCACATTGGAGGTATAATTAATACAAAACCCTTGTTATTATCTTGTCTTTTCTATTTTATGCACATGTTTAGACTAATTACCATTTTTTACTATATTGTTTTTATTTACTGTTTATTAAACTGCTACTAATGAGTCCTTTCTCCTCAGTAGGTGCTCATTTTCACAAGCTGGGGTGAAAACCCTGGCTACAGTTTTGGCGACTCCACTGGTGTTCCTTTGAATTTATGGTTATAGTTTTAAAAGTTTTTAAATTTTCTGCATTAATTTTTTGTTTTTTTCCTTTCAGCTGTCCCTTTCGGCTGCCGTAAATCGCGTTTTTTACCGCCTGCAGCTGCGTTCCGACTGCGTCTTTTAGGCATATACCTGCGATCCGACCGCGACTCTCAGACTGTTTCCGGCAACCTACCGACGGTTTCCAGTCTGTTACCTGCGATCTGACCGTGGCTATTAGCTTGTTTCGTGCGGTCCGACAGCGGCTGTTAACCCATTTTCCCGCGTCCCTCTTGTGGCTTTCAACCATTTTTCTGCAACCCGCCGGCGTCTTTCAGCCAAAATCCTGCAACCCTCCTGCGTCTTTCGGCCTTTTTCCTGCGTCCCGCCTGCGGCTCTCAGCCATTTTTCCGCAACCCGCCGGCGTCTTTCGGCCTTTTTCCTGCGTCCCTCCTGCGTCTTTCAGCCATTTTTCTGCAACCCGTCGGCGTCTTTAGGCCTTTTTCTTGTAGTCCTATTGCGTCTTTCGGACAAAATCCCGCAACCTGTTTGCGACTGTTGAGCTGTTTTCCGCGGTCCGATCGCCCAGAGTTGCCACAAACCCATGGTCTATTTTTTTTTTTTTTTGAACCCAGCACTTTGCTGCAATATTTTCTGCACTTGCACAACCATCTGTCCTACCTGCAGCCATACTTTCCTACAACCTTTTCTGCATTTTTATTTCTGTTCCATTTACAGAATAATTTTTAAAATTTTAGCATTTTAATTGAAAAGAGAAAATTTTGCATTTCAAAGTTTAAATTCTGTATTGTTATTTTTAGTTAGAAAGTTGCCCACTCCGTGGCACTTTTGTTTGGGTTCATCATCTCACACGCACACACTCTGTCAACTAATTCAAGTGATCCCTAAAATACTACTTAACACAACCAACATTCTAACCCCACTTGGGGAACACATAAGAATTTTTGTAGTTAGGTAGGATCGGGGGGATAGGCATCCAAATAACACCCCTCGGTTGATTACACTTGAGACATAGTTGTTGTCCATTAGGGAACCAAAATCCCCTAGTATTTTTTGGCACGGTTTAAAACCAATTTATCGGGAAGGTCTCTCCCCTAGGAGGGTTGAAGTCACCAGACTGGTTCCGGAGGCCTGAGTGGAATACCGCAATCCATTCAGTAACCGAAGGCTACCTTTCACAGTTCTTGGGGTATCACCCGTATGGGAATACCGCGGCAATAGAACCAAACGAAAGATTCACCCAACCGAACGTGTCATGAACGGGGTATCTTAGCTGCTTTTCTTCTAGGATTGACTACCCGGTGTCCCTCCCGGTAGGGGGATATCTTTAGCCACTTGGCTCTACTATCCATATTGTCTGACTTGGATTTCATCACCTTGCAGAGGATATGTCTAGTTGAGTCAGAATACTATTTAGCTAGGTGTTTGCATGCTCCCTTACCTCCTTTTGGTCTAGCGAGTCCACTATTTTTATTTTTTAGGAAACCTGCTGCTTGTTGGTATTCTAACCATTTTTGTTGATACTCCACTTATTGTAGCACAACTATTACAGTGAGTGTTTTGAGTTGGTTGTTGGCCTGAGTGCCATATTTTTTGAGCTCTCCTTCTGCACACTCGGTTGCATTAGGGTTTTTGAGCTGTTTTTCACTCAACACAACCCCCAGATACTTGACACCATCTGTCACCATTGAGTCCCCGAGACATTCTCGGTGCCTTCGGGGCGAGCCCCCACAACACGGTTCACTTGACATCACCCATTATAGACATAGATCTTCATCACTTGATACCACTCATCATAGATCTCGAGCCTTGTCACTTGACTCCACTCGTCAAAGGCATAGAACTCCGTCACTCGATCTTGACGCCCCTTATTTTACCTCTGATTCTAAGGCAGAGTCTGAGAACCCTATTTACACTGCACCAACCAGCCCCATGGCTGGCGTAACTTCTACCCCTTTCTTTGTAGGAACCATTGGTGGAACATCCACCACCACACCAGCTACCACACCTGCTTTGGGTATGCCGTCGATGGGGCCCACATCTACCATTCCGATCACTATACCCATTCTAGTAGCGGGCATACCTAGCGCCACTCCATCAGTGAATCATACTACACTTGGTGGTGTAGGACCGTCCCATACCACTTTCGTCCCTCCACTTGGGGGCACCATCCCTAACCTTGCCCCTCCACTTAGGGGCATTGGCCCCAACATGGTCACACCCGCTAGTATGTCACATCCTTCTACTAGTTTTCCATTCATGGCTAGTCTCAACCTTCTTGACCTAGCTAGACTGACTAACGATCCCATTAGACACGACCCTGCGTGGCCTCACATGCCCACCAAGCTCCCCTTCGACATCCCTAAGTTTGAGGGAAAGGCAGGTGAGGACCCCTAGAACCATATTATGTCCTTCCATCTATGGTGTTCCTCTAACTCCATAGTGGACGACTCTGTCCGCCTCCGTCTGTTACAGTGCACCCTCACTGGCTCTGCAGATAAGTGGTACATCGAGCAGCCCCATGGGACCCATGCCACCTTTACCTCCCTTGCCTCGAATTTCCTGCAGTTCTTTCAGTTACCTATCCGCTATGACGCGGGAGTTGAGATCCTATTGTCTTGCAGACAGAACACGACTACCCACATCACTAACCACATTAATGAGTGGCGTCGACGTCGCAGCCTCTGCAAAATCAAGTTAGATGATTGTATCTTCTTAGATTGGTTTCTAAAATCCCTCCTTCCTGTCATTGCTAAGGATGTGGCATCCGAATGACCCCAGTCCGAAGAAGAGGCCTTCCTCAAAGCCCAGCAATTTGACCTCATTTATGCCTAGTCGAGTTATCTGTATTCCATCATACCTGATGCCCCTCGCGGCAATTCCTCCCAACACGATGCGCCGGGGGCATCCCATGCCGCAGATGGCATCATTGGTCGTATTGCCTCGCATCATCAACCCTTTTCCATAGCACGTCCTAGCCATGGCCCCGACCTTTCACGGGCTACATCACAGTCTGGAGCAACCAATTCATATGCTCCCATGTCACATCACCACCATTCCCACGGACCCTCATGTCCACCTCAGTGCGTTGGCCATGCACCCCCCGCTTATGCCCCCCCGTTCGTACCTCAGCCATATTACCACCCACAGGCTGCGCCAGCTCCTGTGTCCTCTCAAGCCCAACATGCTTATTACCCACCACAGGAAGCCCCTGCGGCAAACCCACAACCCGTTCCGCAGACGTATCAGCAACCCCCACAAGGTTCAGCACCTACGCAGCCTCCACCTGTTTATTAGCCACCGCAGCCTGCTCCTGAACCTGCATAACCCCAGAACCCACCTACTGCCCAAGGGAAAGTATATGCCCAACAGAACCCGCAGCAGAACCAAAACAACCAGCGCCAACAGGGCCAACAAAACCGTGGCAAAGGCTATAACCATGGGAACAACCAACCTCCAGACCAAGGTGTTCAACCTCCCAATCCCCCAAATAACAATAACGAGGCACCTGCCAACCAGAACCCTGATCGACCGCCCAAGCAGGCCAAAAATCCTAATTTGCGAACAAACCGTCCTTGTTCTATTTGTGGGGTCTATGGCCACTATACCCATGCTTTCCCACATTTGGAGCGAGCTCGACAACTTTGGACTGATGATGCCCATTTCCAAGGGCACATGGCTCCTTAGGCACCACCCAACCCCCCACCTCAACATCAACCTTTGGTGCTGCAAAACCCCTTACCAACCCAAGGCGTAGTGAACACTCAGCCGTTGGCTCCCCCTCAAGGCAACGCGCCACCACAACAATAGATCACTTATGCCGCTCCTGATCAACCCATGTTCGAATCAGGTACCCACCACTTGTTAATGATGTCATCAGCCGATGTCAACCTCCAAACCTGTCAAAACCAATATGGCTCCACCCTTGAAGCCTCTCCCGCCGACAAAAACACTAACGCCCATCCAACTGATTAGACATTACGTATACCTCCGGATCCACTAGATGGCGCCTCCAAAGCACCTCGCTTCCCACTTCATCGCATCAACAATAACCCCAATGCTCGCGCTGCGTCAAATTACAACATTGTAGATGACTTAGCCCAATCTCCCGTAGCCATGTATGCGTTAGAAGTCTTAAAAAACTGTCCTTCACAGCGCAAGACTTTTCTCTCCGCCATTGGTGCTATTGACCCAAATGATTCACGACTGATGGCCTTCGATTTGGACCAGTCTGAACCATGCCTGCCTTCCACTTTAGCGTTCCAAGTTTATGTTTCTGTTCAGAATCTTGTCATCCATCGGTGCATTATTGATGAAGGTGCCTGTACATGCGTTATGTCCACATTCGTTTGGCAGGAGTTGGGATCCCCTACTCTCCAGTAGTCCACCACTGCGTTGCGAGCCTACAACGGCCATTCGCCTCAACCCCAAGGTCTCTTAGCTAATGTCCCCGTCCAGTTGGCTGGTAAAACCGTACTCATTGACATAGAAGTCATCAATGTCCAACTTGATTATAACCTCTTACTTGGCCGCAGCTACATGTATGCCATGCGGGCGGTTTCCTCATATGTTTTTTGTACCATGATGTTCCACCATGATGGACGCGTGGTCAAGGTCGACCAACTCATCTATTACGATCCCAATGCCCCTGCTGCACCCGAAAATGTTCTCCCCATGATTGAACAATCTGTTTGTGGTGCAACTACCTCGTTTGTTTCCTCCGTGGGACCCAGACTTTACTCAAATACGTCGATGACCTCAACATTCCAATCCATTCCACCCCCATCACCCGCGATTGAAGTATCTGACCTATGTACCCTTTCCCACAATACACAAACACCCAACAATCAACCGCCCTTGTTACCCAAACCACCATTGGTACCTAGTCACATTGGTGTTACACCCATCCACACAATCCCCTTCCTATTCCCTCCCTCAGGAGTAGTAAGCGCCCCGGTTATGGCTACTCTCAGCCTCCCTGGGTTAACCTTGGGATTACCCGTGTGGTATATTTCGCCTCCCGTTCCCCCGCCGACACCAAATTTCATCCTACAACCGGTGCAACCCATTGCCACTACTAGTCATCCACCTCCCGGTGTCACTACCCCTTCGTCATCTACGAATCCCCCCCCTCTTATCAAGCACATTGGGGGCAGAGGCCCACAACCATACACTGCTGTACCCCCACCCAAAACAATTAAACCCCCCCGTGTTTCGTGCTCCCCCCAAATACTCGTTGTGTGATGAGTTAGACCATCCAACTCATCAATGTCCACAATTACCTGCATTACAGGAACACATGCAAATGATTGACGACGACCCCAACATCCCGGTTGTCGAACTAGATCTAACCCCTAAGCCTCATGATAAATCACTGCGTACCAACCACCCTTGTGCAATATGCGGTATTTATGGCCATTACTCACATCACTGTCCTAATCTGCCAGATTACAGAGCAGCTCTCAACGAGATGAATAATTTGGACCTTGAGATGGCACCCCCCATAATTGAGGAGATCCACCCCCTAGTATCACCCTCATCTGGAGAGATTCACACCATTTATATGATCTCTTCGACTACCACTCCCTCATCAACCAATTTGAAAACTCAAAGTTTCCGCAATGATGAGGAGATTCTAGAGGCTTTCACTTCCCTGGATTATCCCTGGGACGACATGCACCATCGTTCCTATTTCCTCCCAGAAGAGTCCTCCTCCAACACAGCTACCCAATTTACGGTTGAGTCCAAAGATTTCCTTCCCACCAAAGTCGACTGGTTTAAGGATCCCATTCCCGCTCCTGATGCTTTTGAGGAAGGTAACATGGCCAACATCTCACCCGTCATCCACATCGATATCTTTGACCTAGCCGGTGCTCCTGAACTCATTTCGTTAGGAGCTTCCTGCACTGAGCACGAGATAGGAGAGTACAAGAAACTTTTCCAAGAGTTTCGTGATGTCTTTTCCTGGTCCTATACCAACATAACTGGTCTTGAACCCGCTATTATAGAGAACCGCATTGACACCTCTGAGCTCGGGGGCATAATAGACTACCTCGACCCTGGGATAGGGGGCATGATCAATCATTTCGAACCTTCCCCATCACATCTATCTCAGCACATCAATGATCCCATTGTTCAAACCAACACATATGTCATCCACAATCACAAACCCCCTGCACATAGCAAGGGGGCAGGTCATTAACCCTGCTCACTTTTTCACATTTGTGATCTCAACCATTTTTGAGGTCATGTGTTACTTGTATATATGATTTGATTCGATACACCTAGTATTCTTCCCCCGCGGGTAATCATTTCTCTCCACCATTGCATCCTTGACTTGGTGGGCTTACCTTTATTTGCAACCATTTTTTAACCTAGTTATTTCCTTTGACCATTCCAGAGTCCTTATGACCTCCGTTTTTTCGCACCATTTGCACCGCTGGATTCATATTTCCGTGCCCGTGATGATGCTTGAGATCATTTCTCGCTCTCACCAAAAACTTTTGGAATTTTTTCCATACACGTCACCATCTCGGTTTGCGTGCCACATCAGCCGTTATCCGTTTTTGACACTTTTTATATCGCCGGATTCATTTTTCGAGCTCGTGATGATGCTTGAGATCATTTCTCGCTCTCACTAGGTACAGTTTCAACATTTTGTCCTGACACCTTGCTACCTTAGTTTGCGCGCCACATCGGCCGCCATCGGATTGTCCCACATTTTTACATGAGCCAGTCACTCCACTCATACTGCAATTATTTCATTATTTTTCCACCATGCATTATCCCGCAAGGAGGCCCACCAGTGTTCTCCCCTACCCTCGTTCTTGGTCATCATCAATGTTCCTTGATTGAGCAATTCCTCCTTGCCTGGCCATTCCTTTTGTTCGGTATAATTTTATCCCTTTTTCGGGCCGGACAAGTCCTTTACGAAAAAGGCACTTAGGGAGTTTCTTTTAAGCTCTTTTCTGACTCCTAAAACAATGAAAAGATCGCCGAGCAATCTTGCTTCCTTTCATGCTTGTTAAAGTACCTGAAAGGGCATCTATCTGGTATAAGTTTAACCCTTTTCTGGACCTGGTAGACTACTTACGAAAAATGAATACTCTAGTCACATCGGCTAGAAGAGTTCTTCATTGCATCCTTTTATGCTTTTTCGGGCCTTGGAGACTAACACACGAAAAAGCAACCCCCTGGAGTCTTCTTATCGCTTTCAGACTCTCTAAAATTGAAAGCAACCACAAGCATGAACTATTATGGGCTCGTACAAATCCACACGACAGTACCATTCCATTATTTCAGAGTCTTCTTATCGCTTTCAGACTCCTTAAAATTGAAAGCAACCATGAGCATGAACTGTCATGGGCTCGTACCAATCCACACGACAGTACCATTCCATTATTTCCGAGTCTTCTTATCGCTTCCAGACTCCTTAAAATTGAAAGCAATCACGAGCATGAACTGTCCTGGGCTCGTATAAATCCACACGACAGTACCATTTTACACACACTTCTTCTAGTTCCTTAACCCATGAAGAAGTCCCCCCGTGCCCCTTGGCACTATGATCGATCATCTCGGCAGCACCCCCCATCAGGTCGCCTTTGTTCAGAGTATTCTGTAGTCTCCTGCCATTTTACACCAGCTTGAGTATCACTCATCCCAGTCACTATCCTTGATCCATTATAGCTATGATCCCTTTCCCACCAGTCAGTTTCATATGCTGCCCGATCATCCCCTGCCATCATACTCTGAAAAAAGGAAGTTTGAGTCCACCCACTCTACTTGCCCAGTTATCCCCCACAGTATGTCAGTCCTACCATCAGTACTCTCACACTTCAGTTCTCCACCTCGCGCTCCTATCAAGGAAACATCATTTCCTTGCTAGTTGCAGGTCTCCCTCTGTCGACGACAACCCCTCTATTCCAGAGGATAGACCCAGAGGTCCCTGCGCCTTGGACCCATCACCATCAGTGGTGAGTGCCTACGGACCATTTTGATGGGAGTCATCATTGCCTCTCCCAGTGGTTGTTTCTCACATGCTCGACTTCAATGCATTGTCGAGAATCGCGCAGGGTTTATATCCCTTCAGTTATTGGCCGAAGACCCCGGATTTCCCCCAACTCTAGCACATTGGTGAGTCATTTCGGAACACCCAGTTATATGTTCCCGTGGATGTCTGGGTTGCGTTGGCGATTGTATTCGGAAGCCATCCAGTTATATGCTTTCTTGAGTACCTAGCTCAGTTCCAGTTCATTGTACCATGGAGAGTATGACTCCTTGTCACTATGATCCAACAGCTCATCAGTTCCTTTGGTACCACATTCAGTAGCACTGTTGTATTTCCAGTGTATCAATTCTTCAGTTCAGACATGGTCAGCCCAGCAGTATGTCCCAGATTTGTTTCCCCTCTGGACCCTTATGATGTACACAGTGGTTCTCTATGTATCCTACAGGTCCCCTTTTTCGGGCCTCACTGTTATTTTTTATGTATCTTGATACGAGCATGGGTATGCCCGCCTCGCCCATATATTGAGATTCTTCCTCATTCATTATTTGAGGCCATGTATATTTCATGTCCCCATATTTTGGACCCCATTGTTATTATTGTTCTATATCTTGATACGAGCATGGGAATGCCCGCCTTGTCCATATGTTCAGATTATTCCTCATTCATTATTGAGGTCATGTACTTTCAGTTTTTGCAGTTTGTTCGGGACCGTTGTTTCGGGCTCTAGTTCGTTCCTTCTCTTCTCCACACCCCAGGAAAACCATAAAAGACTTATGATGTCTATCAGCCATACGATGAGTTCCTGCCCTCACACATCAAGGGGAAATCTGTTAACACCCAAAAAGTGCTCACTACCTCATCTACCCCATTACATGACTCATTTGTCCATATTTCCTACCATATTTGCCTCCACTACCTTAAAATCCCATTAAAAAGCCTCCAAAAGGCCAAAGAAGCCTCCGAAAGGCCACAAAACCATTAAAAAAGCCTCCAAAAGGCCAAAAAAACCCCTTTTCCCTCCAAAATAATCCAAAATTCCTCTAAAATAGAAAAACCCTCTAAAAAGGGAATAAAAATATAAAAAAAAGAGGAAAAAGAGGGAAAAAGAAGGCAAAAAACCTATACAGCTGACCTAAACCATATTGTTCCCAAAACCATGGGCCAATACTCCACCACTAAAAACCTATAAATAGGTGATGGAGGCCCCTCATTTCATATCCACAGTCAAATACACCCTTACTCTACCAAAATCACTCTTGAAACCCTAGCTAACCCTTGAGCTACTTTCACCCTTGAGTGCCCCCTTTGGCCCATTTCCACCCTTTGGAGAAAGAGAAAGGATCAAAGTTGGAAGCTTGGAAGCAGCCCTCCTGGACTGCTACAAGAGCTCCACCAAACCTTCACATTGGAGGTATAATTAATACAAAAACACTTGTTATTATCTTGTCTTTTCTATTTTATGCACATGTTTAGACTAATTACCATTTTTTACTGTACTATTTTTATTTACTGTTTATTGAACTGCTACTAACGAGTCCTTTCTCCTTAGTAGGTGCTCATTTGCACAAGCTGGGGTGAAAACCCTAGCTACACAACTTACAAAATGTTTTCACAAAAACATAACCAAATAGCAGAGTTGATTTCACATAATTGATATATCCCCATCCAAAATGAATTAATGATGATGTTCATGTTGAAAAGGAAGCCTAGTAGTAAGAAGGTAATCCTTAACCATTATGCAAACATAGGAGGGAAGTTTGTGATAAGCCTTAGAACAAACTTACAACCATTCCATATCACCAAATCATGAGTCACCTTGAATTATTAACCATTTATTTATTGTATGTACAGATGCATTACTCAAAATACACACACACACACACATACACACACATTGGCAAAGAAAAATGTGAAAATAAGAATTTGTTGAAACAAGGCCATTTCCCTGACTTGGTCATCATATTTTGGCAATGCCATTCACAAACCTCACCTGGAAATTGAACAAGCTAGCTCTATAAGGAGACTCATTGTCTTTTATCTTTTGACACTAAATGCAATTATCAGGGCTTGGTAACCATATGGCAATAATTCCAGACCAAAATAAATTTCATGATCATGGTCGGGATGGCTTGTAATAAGACCCCCCTATACTTGAATGCAACAAAATGTCTTATGAAAAAGAAACAAAATTGTTTGAATTGTAAATTACAAGACACTAGCATGGCTTGGTGACCATATTCTAGTAATGTTACTCACTGATGTTTGCAGATCATGAATGGACCAACTTGTAATAGGATCTTCCACCTTCTAGTAGCAACTAGAAGTCACCTCCCTAGCTTGGTGACCAGATGTGGAGATGTCATTCCATTGGACACCTATGAACGTAATGGGATGGCTTGTAATAAGACCCCCCATCTTGCAATCTACAGTTATTAAAACATATTTAATTTTCAGGATGATCATGATGGGATCCAAAACAGCTAAAAGTTGACCAGGCTATAAAGATTTACTCCCAATCACTAATGGAACATAAGTTACAGAGACCTAGTCACCCCTTATAACTTCAATTAACAAAATGAGACATCTATAAAGATGGTTATTGAGGTGGGAAAGTATCAATTAAAGCTCTGCAAAAGACTGGATCTTACATTTTATGAAAAGACATATTCACATATAGACCAAGTAAAGTGAATCTGACATGGCCACCCCAAAACTTCAGACTGTATTTGTTGGCCCGGTTTTGCAACCAGGCTTAGTGCTATGGGCACCTGCTAACTAGTAGCAGCAGTTTCAATGGAAATAAATAACAATAAACTAATTAAATAAGACTAATCATGGATCTATGCAAAGATATTAAGCGAATAACAAAAATAATTTAAAATCAAGAACAAGACAATGTAGAATAATGAATTTGTATTGAAAGAATGGGGCAAGCAAGTGCTTGCGGAATCAATACCTCTAATGGTGAGGTTGAATGGCTCCAAGGATGAGCAACTCCAATCTCCAATGGTCTCTTCTCCAATGTGGTTTGCAATGGCTAAAATGTTCAAGGGAGATTTCAGCAGCATAAGGATGAGATAATGGATGGATGTGAAATGAGGAGCCTCTACCACCTTTTTATAGGTTTTGGTGGTGGGGAATACCATTTGTGGTTTTGTGGAAACCAAATGGTATTGACTAACATGGTTTAGGTACTTTTCCCTCCTTTTTCCTTTTTTGAATAAAAATAATATTTTAATTCCCTTTTTAATATTTTTGGGAATTTGGACCCTTTTTGAGGGTTTTTTATGCTTTTCAGGAAAAATAATCTTTTTTAATGGAAAAAGGGGTGTACTCAGGTCTTTTGGTGACCTTTTGTTGGTTTCAGAGGCTCAGATGGTGGAAAAGTGGACAAATGGGTCATGTGAATAAGGGAATGAGCTAGTGAGCACTTTTTAGGTGTTAACAGATTGCCCCCTGATGTGTGAGGGCAGGAGCTCATCGTATGGCCGATAGACATCATAGTTCTTTTGTCTTTTTTCAGGAGATTGGGGGAGAGAAGAGACCGGTTGGAGACTGGAGCCACGACCCTTGGAAGCTGTAAAAACAAAAAATATTACATGGCCTCAATATGAATGAGGTATAATCTTTGATAATGGACGAGGCGGGCATTCCCATGCTCGTATCAAGACATATACATAACAATTAGTCCCAAGAAGGGGGATCTAATACATAAAGAATCTACTGGTACATCATAATGGTCCGGTGGGGACATTATTTTGTGATATACTCCTGATCATAACTGATCGCAATAACTGATACACTGGACTAGCTGATGAACTGCTGAAACTGAAGGTGTCCAATATCTGTAGGGACTCAAAGACCATGAGTCATCTCTGAGAATTAATGTAACTGTATACTCAAGGGAGTATGAAACTGGGGTACGTCTGAATACTGTCGCCATGCGCAACCCGGATATCTATAGAAAAAGTGTACTAGTTGTTTCCATATGTAGACTCTCAAATGTGGAGGAGTCAGGAGGTATCCGGGGTCTTCGACTAATAACTGAGTGGACGAATGCCCTGTGCGAGTCTCAACGATGCGATCAAGGTGTTGAAGTCGAGCATGTGAGAAACAACCATTTGGAGAGGCACTGAGGACTCTTCTCGAAATGATTCGTAGGCACTCATCATAAATGGTGATGAGTCCAAGACATAGGGACCTCTAGGTCTATCCTCTGGAATAAATTTGGTTGTTGTCGACAGAGGGAGACCAGCAACTAACAAGGCAATGATGTTTCCTTGATAGGAGCGCGAGGTGTAGAACTGAAGTGTGGTAGTACTGATGGTAGGACTGACATACTTGTGGGGATGGGAAGTAACTGGGTCAAAAAGTGGGTAGACTCAAACTTCCTTTGTTCAGAGCATGATGGCATGGTTGACCTGGCAGCGTGGGGAACTGACTTGTAGGTGTGGGGATCATTGCTTTGACTGAATGGTATATATTGACTTTGGGGGGGAGGACGAGCTGGTAGGTGCCGTCGAGGGATTATCAAGGTGACATACTGCAGAATACTCTGAACAAAGGCGACCAGAATGGGGAGGCTGCCTGATGAGTAGATTTGATCTGTCGTGGCGCCAAGAGGCACCATTGATTCCTTCTTCGTAGTTTTAATGAGCTCCAAGAAGGGATAAAAGTGTGCTCTGAATTGGTACGGTCCTGTGGATTTTGTGAGCCCAGGATGGCTCATGCTCATGGTTGCTTTCATGTTTAGAGAGTCTGAAAACGGTAAGTGGACTCTATTGGTGTTTCTTTTTCGTAATTTTAGTCTCCTAGGCCCGAAAAAGCATAAAATGATGCGGATGGAGAACTCTTCTAGCCGATGTGACTAGAGTATACCTTTTTCGTAATTAGTCTACAAGGTCCGGAAAAGGGGTAAACTTATACCAGGTAGATGCCCTTTCAGATACATTTAACGAGCATGAAAGGAAACAAGGTTGCTCGGCAATCTTTTCATTGTTTTAAGAGTCAGAAAAGAGCTTAACAGAAACTCCCTAAGTGCCTTTTTCGTAAAAGGGGTTGCTCGGCCCGAAAAATGGGTAAAATTATACCGAACAAAAATGGATTGATGAGGGCGAGAAAAGGTCTCAAGCATCGTCATCAGTGCGGAAAACTGGTTCCGGTGACATAAGGATTGTCGAAATCGGAGAACGGCCGATGTGGCACGCAAACCGAGGTTATGTGAAGGGCATGGAAAAATGTTCGAAAAAATCTAAATGTGAGAACGAGAAATGATCTCAAGCATCATCACAAGCGCGGAAAACTGAATCCGACGATATAAGGCACGTCCAAAACGGAGAACGGCCGATGTGGCACGCAAATCGAGGTGACGAGGGAGCATGGAAGAAATGGCCGAAAAATATATAGGTGAGAGCGAGAAATGATCTCAAACCTCATCACGAGCGCGGAAAACTGAATTCGGTGATATAAGGCATGCCCCGAACTGAGAACGACCGATGTGGCATGCAAACCGAGGTGAGAAGGGGGCATGGAAAAAATGCCCTGAAAATCGGGACGTGACAGCAAGAAATGATCTCAAACATCATCACGAGCGCGGAAAACTGAATCCGGTGATATAAGGCATGTCCAAAACGGAGAATGGCCGATTTGGCACGCAAACCGAGGCCACCAGAGAGGCCCAAAAAATGGTCAAAAAATGGATCTCGTGAAAACGAAAAAAGGAAGGAACCTACATGAAGTTCTCGTTGTACTGATTCCAACGGTACCAATGGTTTGAGAAATGGACTTCGTATGATACCGCAATGGTTGTTGGAAAATTGGTAGAATTTCTATAAATAGGGCGTGGGGCCCAAATTACTTGTCATTGTTACGTGCGAGTTTGATAGAGCTGTCAGAGCTTTTTCTCGATTTCCGGGAGATTTCACCGTTGGTTTTCGATTTAGCGAGTTGCAGGTAACTCTATTTGCCTTAGCCTTGTCAATTATGTCTTTTTTGTTTGGTGGCGGGCCCCCGAAGGCCGCGAAATTCCATGTTGACTCTCCAACATGGAACCGCGCGGGTTTCGGGGCTAAACCCGCGATGAACCGCGCGGGTTTTAGGCTGACAGTCGTGAAGTTCATCGCGACTGTGAGGCTGGAACCCGCGATGTTCATCGCGGGTTCATGGGGATAGTCGTGATGTTCATCGCGACTGTTCGGCCAGAACCCGCGATGTTCATCGCGGGTTTTTGCATGGATCCCGCGATGGTCATCGCGGCTTTTTGTGGAAAAGCCGCGATGGGCAGCGCGGTTTTTTGTGTAAAAGCCGCGATGGGGCTTTTTCATAATTTTTTTTTTTTTTTTTTTTTTATGCTCGGGCTAAAAAATTTCTTCTGTTTGCTGGCAGGATGTTGAGGAGGCCACAGTCCTCGTGGCGGGAGCTTGGTTATGGTTTTGGTTGTTTCCACGGTTATGTCCTCTTCCTCGGTTTGGTTTCCCACCCTGGTTGCGTTGGTTATTTTGGTATTGGGGCTGATGTTGTTGTGCGTACACATGCCCTTGAGCATTGGGGGGATTCTGGGGAGCCTCAGGTGCGGGAGCAGGTTGCGGTGGGTAGTATGCAGGTGGAGCTGGAGGTGGTCCAGCTGCCTGTTGGGGTTGTTGGTACCCCTGAGCTGTTGGAGGTGCGAGATTAGCTGGTGCAGCTGGTTGTGGGTATTGCATCTGCTGTTGTGGGAACTGCATGGGGGTATGTGTGGTAGGTTGAGTATAGTATGTAGGAGGTACATATGCTGATGGCGCTTGCCCATAGCAATGTTGTGGACAAGAGGGCCCATGAATGTGATGGGTCTGGTTTGTTGGAGCATAAGAAGTTGTCGCTCCGGAACTGGATGTAGCCCTAGAGAGGTCTGGGGCAGGCATGGTACTCACCATGCTGAAAGGTTTAGCTTGGGGTGTGATTTGGCCAATAATGCCATCGGCGGCATGAGATGCCCCAGGCGTGTCATTGCGTGAAGAGTCACATCGTGGGGCATCTGGTATGATGGTGTATAAATAACCTGACTGGGCGTAGATGAGATCAAACTGTTGGGATTTGAGGATGGCCTCTTCTTCAGACTGGGGTCTTTCAGATGCCACATCCTTCGCGATGAGCGGGAGGAGGGATTTTAGAAACCAATCTAAAAAGATACGGTCGTCTAACTTAATTTTGCAGAGGCTCCGGCGTCGACGCCACTCATGAATGTGGTCAGTGATGTGGGTGGTCGTATTCTGTCTGCAAGACAGTAGGATCTCGACGCCCGCATCATAGCGGACAGGTAACTGAAAGAACTGTAGAAAGGTCGAGGCCAGGGAGGTAAATGTAGCATGCGTCCCATGGGGTTGCTCAATATACCACTTGGCTGCAGAGCCAGTGAAGGTGCGCTGTAAGAGCCGGAGGCGGACAGAGTCGTCCACTATGGAGTTGGAGAAACACCATAGATGGAAGGACATGATATGGTTCTGGGGGTCTTCACCCGTCTTACCCTCAAACTTAGGGATGTTAGAGGGGAGTTTGGTGGGCATGTGAGGCCACGCAGGATCATGTCTGATGGGGTCATTTGTGAGCCTAGCTAAGTCTGGCAGGTTCAGACTCGCCATGTATGGTAAGCTAGCGGATGTGGGGACTGGAACTGGGATATGCCTAGTCATTGTGGTGTGGGGTCCAGTAGCACCTAAGGGTATGCTAGGTATGGAGGGTATGTTCCCTCCAATAGGTGTAGTCTGGTATGGGCCAGCGCCTCCAAGTGCAACATGGGTTACACTTGGGTTAGGAATAGCAGTGGGGATTCCTGGGATAGGGTTTGTGGGAACCAGAGGGGGTGTGACCCCTATGTTGGGCATGCCCATAACAGGTGGTGGACCTATGTTGGGAATTCCTATAACAGGAGATGGCCCTGTGTTGGGCATTCCTAAATGTGGAGTGTTGCCCATATTGGGCATACCCAGGGGGGTGGTTGCTTCCGTGGATGGCACTGTAGTAGAAGGGTCTGTAGACGTCTCTCCTATGGTGCTGGTAAAGAGTGGATCAAATGGTGTTCCAGCCATAATGGTGGTTGGTGGTAACTCTGTGGGGTTTTCAGATTCTACCTCCAAATCAAATGTGAAGTGAGGTGTGTCAGAATCGGATGACTGTCCAGCTGATTGACGATGTGTCGAATCAAGGGATAAGGCTCTGCATCCGTGACGTGGAGAGCCAAGTGGACTAAACTCTGGGAGTTCGCCCTGTAGACGACGAGAGCGTCTAAAATTCTCAATGGTGAGAATTAGGTTTCTGTGTGAAAAATGTGTTTAAGTATCAGGTGGTGATATATATATAAAAGACTCAAAACCCTAATGCAACCAAGGGTGCAAGAAGGGGAGTGAAAAAGAAGGCTCTCAGGCCAAAAAATCAACCTCAGAAAAGGCACTTATTCTAGCAGCTGTGCTACAATAAGTGGAGGAAAGCAACAAATGGTCAGAGTACCAACATGCAAACGGCTTCTAGAAAAAATAGGTGTAACTAGACCAAAGGTGGGTTGAATCATGCAAACACCTAACTAAAAGTATTGTGACTCAAACAATCGATATCCTCTGCAAGGTGATGAAATCCAAGTCAGACAATATGATTGTTGAGACAACGGCTAGATATCCCCCTACCGGGAGGGACACCGGGTAATCAATCCTAAAGACAGGCTACTAGGATACTCCGTTCATGACGCGTCGAGAAAAGGTAAATCTGCCGTTTGGTCCTTTGATCGCAATATCCCAATACAGGGATATCCCGAGAACTGCGAATGGTAGCCCTTCGGTTACTGAATGGATTTCGGTATTCCACTCAGGCTTCCGGAACCATCCTCGCGACTTCAACCCTCCTAAGGGAGAGGCCTTCCCACAAACCGGTTGTGACTGCGCCAAAAAGTACTAAGAGATTTTAGCTCCCTAATTGGACAACTTCTATGTCTCAGATGTAATAACTGAGGGGTGTTATTGGAACACCTATCCCCCCAATACTACCTAGCTACAAAGTTGTTTTAGTGTTCCCCAAGTGGGGTTAAACGTGTGTTGGAATTAGGGTACGTTTTAAGGCTTAGTTCAATTAAGTGATCGAGTGAGTGCACGTGAGGTATTGTAAACTGAACTTGAAAGAAGTAAATGCTTTATAGGAAATTTTCAAAAAATAAAGGATCTTTCAAAAATAAAAAGCAAATATTTATGACTTCTTTCAATAATTGAAAACTAAATGCTTTGCGAAACTAACTCAAAAAATAAAGAATCTTTTGAATTCTGAAAGCAAATAATAGACTTCTTTAAAAGAAATAAATGGATTTATTTTTCAAGGAAATTGCTAAGGGCAAGATTTTAAAGAAGTAAACAGGAAAAAATTTAAATCTAGATAAAAATGCAGAAATAAGTCTTTCTTTCACTTTCTTGAAATTTTTTTAAAAAGATTTCTAGATATGCATTTTAAATAGTAAAAAAAATTTTCAAAGCTGTAAAATATGCAGAATTTAATACTGTAAAAAATGTTCTATGGGCAGAAAGTACAGTAAAAATTAATTTTTAAAATCAGAATGGTCGAATGAAAAAATCAGCAGCGCGGGTTTTTTACAGAAAAGCCGCGATAGACCGCGCGGGTTTCTGTCGCACAGTCGCGATGGACCGCGCAGGTTTTGGTTACGCAGTCGCGATGGACCGCGCGGAAAATATCTGCGAAGCCGCGGTGTGCAGCGCGCAAATAGGCCGCGAAGTCGCGGTGGACCGCGCGGAAAAGGGTCGCGCAGTCGCGATGTGCAGCGCGGTAAATGACCGCGATGCCGCGATGTGCAGCGCGGAAAACGGCAAAAAAGCCGCGGTGAACCGCGCGGAAAAAAGGCCGAAAGCTGCGATGGACCGCGCGACTGTCAAGCTAAAAACCGCGAGACGGAAGCCGTGCACGGAAGCCAAAAAACGAACCCGAAAATCAAGAATTCCGGGCTGTTAATGGCAATAGATGAGGCCAAAACTTAGAGCAGCAATGGATCTGCTGTCTAAGATGGCAGATCTATGGATCTAAAGGTTAAAAAATAATAAAAAACTAAGATTAAAAGCAAAACTAGAGATCTATTGTTCAAAACCCAGTGGAGTCGCCAAACCAGAGATTCTGGGTTCGATCCCCAGCGGAGTCGCCAAAAACTGTTGGCCCGGTTTTGCAACCAGGATTAGTGCTATGGGCACCTGCTAACTAGTAGCAGCAGTTTCAATGGAAATAAATAACAATAAACTAATTAAATAAGACTAATCATGGATCTATGCAAAGATATTAAGCGAATAACAAAAATAATTTAAAATCAAGAACAAGACAATGTAGAATAATGAATTTGTATTGAAAGAATGGGGCAAGCAAGTGCTTGCGGAATCAATACCTCTAATGGTGAGGTTGAATGGCTCCAAGGATGAGCAACTCCAATCTCCAATGGTCTCTTCTCCAATGTGGTTTGCAATGGCTAAAATGCTCAAGGAAGATTTCAGCAGCATAAGGATGAGATAATGGATGGATGTGAAATGAGGAGCCTCTACCACCTTTTTATAGGTTTTGGTGGTGGGGAATACCATTTGTGGTTTTGTGGAAACCAAATGGTATTGACCAACATGGTTTAGGTACTTTTCCCTCCTTTTTCCTTTTTTGAATAAAAATAATATTTTAATTCTCTTTTTAATATTTTTGGGAATTTGGACCCTTTTTGAGGGTTTTTTATGCTTTTCAGGAAAAATAATATTTTTTAATGGAAAAAGGGGTGTACTCAGGTCTTTTGGTGACCTTTTGTTGGTTTCAGAGGCTCAGATGGTGGAAAAGTGGACAAATGGGTCATGTGAATAAGGGAATGAGCTAGTGAGCACTTTTTAGGTGTTAACAGTATTGATATGGGATGCAATGATCTTCAGCCTATGCCGAATGTGTTGACATTATTATGATTCAAAAGAAAATAAAATTTAAAATAAAAGCAAACAAATCAAAGAAAGGAAAGAAAAGAAAACCACACCTATGTACAGATAAACCAAATGATCCTCTAAATGAAATACTTTTTGAGCAGCTAAACGTTAACTAGATAGGTTTCAGAGACACCTTCCAAAGTTTGTAACTCAACAGTACTAGGACCAAGCTTTTATGTAATAATGAATGGTCCTTGCCATAAGCATTGAAATTTGGTATAATCATTCTTATCTTTATGTTCTTTATCCCATTTTAACACCAAATCTCCCTATGGTAGAAATTTCTTCCTACGGATAAGAAGAGGTTTTCTTAGCTTAAAATAAAGTAACCTAAGACATATCGTGACAAATGTGCCCTTGAAATCCTAAATCAAACTGATACAACAAGATTAAATGTACTTGAAAATGGAGGATGAATGCCACTCACCTTAAATCGGACGTTTGTTCCGCTTCCAACTTTAGTCTTGAAGCTCCTAAGTTGGACCTGTCAAGTTCAAACAAGGACAAACAAACAATGTTCCAAATACCTTGAAATACAAGTTAGATCTAAATTCTATTGAATACACTTCATGGCAATGATCGAACCATAATACACACAAAGTGGTATACAAGACAAGTTATTATTAATTAGAAGCTTGAAGACACTTACAAAGAGTTCCTTGATGTCCAAGTCACCTCCAGCTCCAAAGGTTCCTCCCTTTAGCTATCTTTGCAAATACCTTAGGATCATAAGTTTGATTCCCCAAGTAGTCCTCCCTTTGGCTCATGGATGGCCTCTCCTTTATAGCACTTGGAAATTTAACCATGGGGAGAGGAAGGTGGATCTAGTGAGAGTTTAGTGGATCAACCAGGCTAAACAAAGAGAAGAGGTTGAGATTGAATCAGGTATGCCAATCCCAAAAATTTCTCTCGAAAGTTGAAGATCCAAACTACATGCACAAAGGCTATTATGGTATTTTCTCTCCCTGGAAGCTAAGCATAGCGCAAAAATGTTGTCATTTTTGCGCCCCTGTCGTTATTCAATACACGAAAATATGGTAATTTCGTGCCTTGGGCTATAGACAGGCCGCGAAAATTAGGGTAAATAAGGTCAATCTAGGTGACACTTGGCCCATTAAGTTGTCATTCAACTAGAAGGAGTTGGATTTGTTTCCTAGGTGTCCAGATGAAACCAAGGAGGGAACCAAAAAGTTACAACACATATTAGGAGGAAGCGTCGCTAGGCCATATGTTATGAATATGCGACACTAAGACTCAAAGTGCAACTTTGAGGTATAACAGATGCCCCCTAAAGTGTGATGTCAGAAGAAACTGATGGCCAAAATACTTTACCAATAAATTGCATAGAGATAGTATCGAGGGAGTCAGGGAGGAGCTACAACGAAACAAGATGTCAAATACCATCGAGTTGGGCATACCCATCCTTGGAATAACTAACACAAAGCATGGTTGTCGACCAATACACTGCAGATCCATGAGAACTGAGATGACATAGACTGTGGACAAATCATGGCTACTATGAACAATCGTAGATCCATGAGACGACAATAACACATCCACGACCAATACAAAAGTGGATCTGTGTGAAAATATAGGTCATCAACACGATGTCTATGTAGAGACCCACTCAATAATCGCCATTGCATCATAGACGCAAAAAATATCAATGGCATTCAGGGTCTTCTACCCAATCTCGAAACGATACGATCCTAACCATGTGATTACAAGGTGTTGAAGTCGAACATGATAGGAACCACTTGATTACCGGTCAATGATGTGAACCATTAACAAGTGTGAGGGTAACTACCAATAATTACAATGATCCCCAAGGTATCTCTAGTACAACCCAACAAATGTGAATAATGTTTCCTGAAGTCGAACATTCGAGGGGTCATTCGATGAGAGGAAAATAATGAAAACCTACTATCGAATACAAGGAAACCTTCCATTGAGGCATGCAGGAACCAAGGTATTATGGTTGGTTTCTAAGTTTGATTCCCAGATAATGAGTTGACGTCGACAGGAACAAACTCGTCGAAGGAGGGCCATGATGAATCCCACATCATCGACATGAAACCAACATAGGAAAGAGAGGTGGAGTGACAAATCAAACGAGTACATACAGAAACAAGAGGATTTGACATAACTGTTATTTTTTCAGAAATTTCAATCTGATCTAGGATCTTAACTGAGAGAATAACATGTACAGCATATCTACAACATATCAAACATGGACACAATAATGCAAGCACACAAGAGACACAAAGTTTCACCGGGGAAAACCAAGAAGGTGAAAAAACCCCGCAACTTCCTTAGAGATAGATAGAGCAATGATACAATCCAAGTACAAGAGATAGTCCTCCTAGTAGCAGCTTCTCCTCCTCCACTAGTGCACCACTCTCCAATGAGTGTGTAAGTGAGAATGTGAATGATCAAATAGAGTGCCTCTTGCACTCTATTTATACATTACTTGCCTTGCTTAATAACCTTTACTAGGTCGGCCTCAACTTAACCACATAGCATAATGCTGACAGGGCCGATCCCATCAAGGTGGTATAATAACCCATCAAGTATAAGTTACGACACTTACAATATAAATGACAACACTTCCGTATAGAGGAATAATAACATCTCTATAGGAATACAATATACATATATGAAATACATTCCAAAGTTACATATACATCAACAATAACTGCAGAGGTTGAATCAAAATGATGTTGACCCTTTGAACATATAACGGCATGGGACAGAACTTGGCAGCAAGGATTAAATAGAAGAGACAACTACAGCAAGAGTAGACTCAAGAAAAAAGACTCATGACTATAGTTATCACTTGATTAGAAAGACTAACTATCCCAAAGAAGACAAGGTGTGGATACATGCCAAGTTCAAAGGTGACGACTCACAAGCTGCCAAAAGTTAAACTTGACTCATTTCCCATTTTCCCCCTGTCACAACTGACGAGTACCTCTTTGTGGTTTAACAAGCTTGAAGAAGATAACAGATGCTCGGTATAGCTCATCTTATGGATGAGTCCAATCTCACATGTTTTACAAACCTGAGAAAGGAGGGGTTCATCCCAATGCGGGCCCTTTGATGTTAAATTTTAACGAGTCCAAAGAAGGAAAACTCGGTCGTTTTTCATGTTTAGAGAGTCTAAAAAAATTAAAGAAGACTCAAAAATGTACTTTTTCCTAAAGTTAGTTCCCCAGACCCGAAAATGTGTAAATTAATTCCTGAGAGAACTCTCCTAGTGAAAGGCTGACTTAGGTATACCTTTCTCGTAAATAGTCTAAACGGTCCAAAAAAGGGGTAGCTTACCACCGAATAGACGTCGTTTCAAATACTTTTACAAACGTGAAAGAGACAAGGCACTTGGAAATCTTTTCATAACGAGGGAGTCTAGAAAGAGCTTAAAAGGAACTCCAAAGGTCTGTTTTCGTAACGTAATCATCTTGGTCCGAAAAAGAATAAAATAATACCAAGACAATACTTTCCTCATTGTTTTACGAGCATGGGTAAAGCCAACTAAGCTCAACACCAATTTTCTTAGGTTTGATAAGCATGACTCAGGTGTGAAAAGCGCTTGGAATCGTTTTCAGGTTTAAATCCAGAGCACGAAAAAGATAAAGTAAGCTCAAAATGAAGGTCAATACAACACCAATGAGAACAACGCGCGATAACCTGCAAAAGTTGGTCAAAAATACCCTAGAAGCAAGAATTAGTTCATCAAAATAAAGAATTGACCTAAAAAATGCTTTTGAAATAAATAATGGGTAAAAATATCTATAAAGATGTATAAAAGAAGGTAAAAAGGAAATTACCCATTGTCATTTGTTTGTTTCTTACCCAAAGAAGATTTGTTTACCTTGTGGAGGGAAAATATTCAACCGAAGATATCAAGAGATCTAGGGCACCATTTCGACTGTTATTCGGACCAGGTAAATCTTCTCAAGCTGCTCTTTCATTTCATCCTTTTATTTTACTGTTTCATGCCACTTTTTCTGATTTAGGAGAGGCTCTAGGGAAAAAATTTCACCCTTGATATTTTCACGCCCTCTCTATGTCCAGAGGTGCGAAAATCTCAGTATTTTCGTGTTCTTCCTTAAGGATGGGGCACAGAAATACTCAGTTTTCGCGTCCATGGAGAGTGCCTAGGCGCTAAAATCCGTAGAGGAAGGAAAAATGTAAGTTTGTTTCTCTACTTCAGCATGAAATCAGGCTTTCACCTACTCACAAACACTTTCTTTGACATTTTACAGGGTTTTAAAATTACTTGAGTGAAAATGGTTGATTGGAAGGAGAGAGAACATGAAGATGATGATAGAATAACTCTACAAGACAATGCCATGCTAACTACACTACGGGAATGTGGTTTACTGAAATTCTTCAAAACAAGGGGCATCTGCAAACAAGGAAAGCTATTAAACTATATCATTCAGATGTGGGATAGTGACATCCAAGCTTTCCGGATTGGAGAGCACACCCTCGAGATAGAGCTCGAGGATATTTAATTTTTGAATGGTCTCTCCAAGAGAGGGGCGTGGGTCAATTTGTCCAGTCACAGGACCTTAGAAGAGACCATTGACATGTATATTTCCTGTTATTGTAGATAGGGGTCCCGTAAGAAGAGTGGGAAGGTAGTCATAGAGGATGTGATAGAGATCCCATTGAGAACCATTCTGTATACCATTCCATGTGTAGCAGGTAGCGTGGGTTCCCACCATGAAACGAAGGCACATATGACCTATGCAGTAGAATGCATGGCACCAACACTGTTCAATTGGTGTGGAGGGGTCCTAGTGAATCTCAAAGATGAGGTAACCAAGTGTAGGAATGAAGATATCCATCAGGTTGGATATGGGAGTATCCCAGTCACATTCTTCCTGGAGAGGGTACCACTATTGTGCCCTCAGATAGACATACCGATCCGTCCTGCATACGAGCTTCGGGTAGGGAGATGGAGCGACTATGTTGGGCAGCTCAGCGGGCCGCATGTCCTGGGTTTTGGCGAGGACTTCTTCTCGTGGCTTGAGGAGAAGATTGTTATGATTGAGGACTATCCCTATGACGGGGTGGACTTCCGAGAGGATATTGAATTGGCATTTCTCAAGGAGGATGATTGGGATGACTTAGGTATGTGACCTTCATAGTTGTGTTTTTGGTATTTTTGTAATTTATAATTTTTTTGATGTTTTTTAATGCGTGGAAAAGAATCTAACACATGTACGTGCACTATCGCAGATCGCGGACCACAAAGGCCAGCGGGGTACTCACCATTTCATCGATGAGGTATTCAACAACATTTCAAGGATGAGGAGGAGGAGGAGGTAGGGGGTCTATGTGATATTGAGCGGAACCTACAGGGTTTGACGATGGGTATCCATCCCATGACGATGCCTGGTATACCTCTCCACCTCCAGAGGAACACTGTAGGGGTGTCAGAGCGTATTGGTAGGTTTATCCACCATGTGGAAAGAGCAATCGTATGTTACCACGAGCACCGAGAGGTTGATGATTAGTGTTTAGGTAGTAGTGTTTTTAGCGGCATGTACACGATATGTAGGCCAGAGAGCCAATTTTTTCTTTTGGATGCATCATACTATTGTACTTCGTAAAAACACTTTTTATATGATATTTACATATGTGGACCTATCTCTATAGCTTCTTTATTTACAATGAGTTGTGTATTTACATTTTTTGCATGCGTTTGTTATGATGTTTTGTTTATATGTGGTCTAGATACCAATCCAATATATAGTTAGCTAATGAATCAGCCACCATATTGAATTCTCTTGGCATATGTTGATACTGGATATAGTCAAATGATATTTCCAAGAGGATTACCCTTATGTAAAATCGAAGTAATATAGGATCACAGATGGTGTAGACACGATTCAACTGAGATAATACTAGTTGAGAATCCAGGTAGACTAAAAAGGTGCGGATCCCGAGAGAAGCAACTTCAGTTAGGAGTTCGATAACTGCATGGTACTTCGCGATGTTGTTTATTGCGGGGCCTGGATAGATGCCACCCGATGATATTAGCTCACCGGCAGGGGAATACAGTACCCATTCCGTGGAACCAACATTCTGTGTATGACGACTCGCACCTTCTGCGAATCCATAGTACACTGACATTTGTGCATACAATCACAAGTCGAGATAAATAACAATGTATCAGATAGAGTCTTCTCACACAAAAGTGAACTAAAAACATGCTAAATGCATTATGTACAAGATGCTATATGCAGGATAGTGCTACGCATAAAATATCTTCAGGTAGCCCCCATTACAAGGCTGACCCAAAGGTATACCATCGACATTGACAAGCTCATAAGATCCTTTCTCTAACACACATTTTATGACGTAGGGGCCGTACCACACAGATTCGAATTTTCCCTTACCTATTTTTTCATGCATCTGATCATAGGTAAGGACTAGGTCTCCCTCGTTGATTACCTGAGGTTGAACGGACTTATCGTACTAGGATTTGATGCGCTTTTTGTGAGCTTCATTAGCAAGTGCAGCGCATCACCGAGTTTCATCTAGCTTGGCTAGATATAGAAACCGTTCCTCTTCGGTGGTAGTGTTAGGTAAATGTTATACTACTAGCTTCAGAGATGGTATTTCACACTCAATCGGGAGGATCACTTCCAATCCATACACCAGTTGAAATGGTGTGAACCCGATTGCATTTTTAACAGAAGTTCGATAGGCCCAAAGAGTTGAAAAGAGAGCTAAGTGCCTGTTTTATTTTTGTGTGCCAACAATGCGTTGGATCATGTTTTTCAAGAATTTATTAATTGCCTCTACTTGACCGTTAGATTTTGGGTAGTACGGAGTTGATTTTTCATGGAGAAAACCCATCTTGGAACTCAGTTCTTCTATCATGTGGTTCCTGAAGTGCGAACCGTGATTAGTTACAATGGCCTACGGGACACCGAACCTAGCTATAATGTGATTGAATATGAAAAGTGTTGTGATTTTTCCATCTTTAGCGTATGTAGGCATGGCTCCATCCCATTTTGTAAAGTAGTCAACGGGGACGATGACATAACTATTCCCCCCGGCTGAAGTGGGATTACAATGCGTGAAATCAATACCCCATTTTGCAAAGGGGTCGACGACAATGACAGGATGGAGAGGAGTTGGGTGCGAGCGTTTCTTAGAATGAAATAATTGACACAGAGGGCACTTCTTAACCATTTCAATGCAATCTTTGAAGATCGAAGGCCAGAAGTAACCGGCTTGCAGAATTTTCTAGGCGGTAGCCATCCCAGAAAGGTGACAACCACATGCTACAGAGTGGCTTCAACACATGTTCTGCCTCATCAAGGGTTAAGAAACGGTGTAGCACGGATTCAATACCACAACGATACAATGTATTGCTAATAATAAGATAATACTTAGCGTGGTGTCGAATATGGCGGTGATCATCACGGTTAATATTGGGACAACAGTGTTGGGTCTGGAGATACAAGATGATATCTCCATACCAAGGGTTAGTCGTGCTGATGAGGAACAAGGATTCATCCATAAATGAATCGATGGGATCTGATTGATCATCGGCATGGGGCAACACACACATTAGGTCGACAAAGACCAAATATTTTTTGGATTTCACTTTGGCGAATTCCAAATCGAATTCTTGAAGGACGACAATCCAACGAGAATATGCCCCCCTAGCACTTGACATGTTAGGATGCAGTACATTGGGTTGAAGTTCACGATAATAGTGGTTTTGCAAAGCAAAATATAGTGTATGAATATCTAGACCACCAAAAAATGTGGCTAGAGCCATCTTCTCCACATGTGAGTAACGCATCTTGGAGTCCATGAGGGTCTTACTGAGATAGTACACAACATGTTCTTGGTCGTTACTATCTTCCTGAACAAAAACCATGCCAACGGTGGTGGTATAGGCGGTGAGATATAAAATATAGTCCCATGTATAGTCGGGGGGTTGTATCACGGGTGCATTAGTGAGGGAATTTTTCAGGTTGTTAAAAGACCGTTGGGATTCATCATCCCAGATGAAAGGAATGTCTTTTTTGAGAAGCCTCATGTATCCCTTAGTGATCTCGGTGAAGTTGCAGACAAAACGACATAAGAAGTTTGCATGCCCTTGCAAACTTTGGAGTTTTGGAATATTAGAGGGGGAAGGTAAGGCCAAAATGGCCTCCACCTTCACAGGATCAAGGCGTATGCCATCCTTGGAGATAATGAAACCTAACAATTTTCCGGCTTCGACACAGAATACGCATTTATGTGGATTCAGGCAAATGTTGTAGTGATGACATTGTGAGAATATTGCCCTCAGTTGATCTGGATGTTCCTCTCGTGAATTAGAATGCGTGGGTAGGTCATCCAGATAGGGTTCTAACATGATTTATATCATGAAAAGCGTATGACATGGCCCATTGAAAAGTGGCCCCAACGTTCTTAAGACCAAAGGGTAACCTGTGCTACGCAAAGGTCCCCCATGGAAAAATAAAAGCGATTTTTTGTTGATCGGATGGGAGTATCTCGATCTGATTATAGCCAGAGAAGCCATCCATGAATGAGAATATGACACTCCCAGAACAATTGTCGATAATCTGGTCAATAAAAAGCGTTGGTTAGTTGTCCTTTGGACAAGCTTTGTTCAAGTCTCTATAATCGACACAGACCCTAATCGTACCATGTTTCTTTGCTATGGGAACGATGTTGGACACCCAATCTGTCAATGGGAAAGGGTAAATAAAACTAGCATGAAGAAGTTTTTCAACTGCCTCTTTTATGGCAGTTGTTTTACGCGGATGCATGGGTCAGAGTTTTTGTCGGACTGGTCGGGCACCAAGGTAGAATTGTATCTCATGAACCACAATGGAGGGGTCTATTCCTGGAATTTCTTCATAACTCTGAGTGAAAATGTCATGGAATTCTTTGAATAGGGAAGTATAGAACTCTACCTCGGTAGGTGTGCATGTTTTTCCCAGATGGATTAGTTCCATGACACCAGGTTTCATGGAAATGTCAATGGGAATGGTTTCCATGATGTTTGTTGAATTTCCTTCGGAAAACACGTCATGTGTAGATATGGGAGTCTTAGTGTTGGCATTGTCCAATTAAACAATGGATTTAGAGTCAAGATCCACCGCATGAATCATAGGAAAAGAAGACTGATGATGGTGATCTTCCCAAGGTGGTTCATTAATGTTCATGATCTCCATAATAGATGGGAAATATTTGTGTAAGGGAGTCAGTGTAGGGCAAAGATGAAGGGTTTTGAGTTGGAGGACATGCCATCACGTGATGGTCAATTGTATCTATCCAGTCGGAAGCTGACTGAATCGCCTGGTATGTTGCTAAGTTCCGGTTCAAAGGCATGGAAGAGACGAGGGTTTCAAACTCGGAAGGAATCGGTACCACCCATGAATCATCAGATTCGTAGGATTGAGAAGTGCTTGTTGAAATCATATTGATTGGAAAAAATGGGGGTGGAAGTTCCGGAAATACTCCAATAATGGAGGAATCCTTCAAGAGACCAACGCCAATGTATTCAAAATGAGGCTGGGAGTGTGCCACTAACTGAACATTGTTGGTGGAGTTTTGATGTATATCCGGAGTACAAAAGTATAGCTGATCTAAAGTGACGATATTTCCTTGGTGAGGGAATTGCACTAAGAGAAAAATAGAGGATGCTACAACGGTCATGGCGTAGAACCAGTTATGACCGAGTAAGATGTTATAGTCTAACAAAGCATCAACAATTTCCATATGAATAGATACAGTCTTTCCCCCTAGTTCAATGGAAAGTGATGGGATGAGTCCATATGGTTGGAAATCGTGTCCATCAAATGCTTTTAGAGTGGTTGGAGACTAGGTTACTTCTGGAGAACCTATAGCTCTCCAGTGGGTCGAAGACATAATGGAAGTGGAAGAACCCTCATCCAAAATGGTACGATGGATGTTGTTTCCACAAATCCTAGTGTGAATATGGAATGCTAACTAGTGAGAAAGCCTTGGCTTGAAATATTCTAAGTTGAACAAAATTTGTATTGGAAGAATCCGGTTCAACGGCTCCAAGTGATGATAACAAGGTTCTACGTTGTGTAGGGAAGTGTTGTAGAACTTTGAGAGTAGACATGTCATGTAGAACTTTGAGAGTAGACATGTCACAAGGTGCTTGAGCTAAGTCTTCAATGATGTTGTAGTTTTGGGTTGCTCATGCATTTGGATTAAATGTCGCCTTTTGAATGGTGGCCTTAGTTGGCCGCAACATGGTATCAATGACGGGTCTCTCAATATGGAGATGACCATTAGAAGGAGGGGTCGAATGGGGATATTCTATGGGAGACTTTATTTTGGAAATCTCGGTTTTGTTCGAACTTGGTACAGAGTCATATGTCTTTGAGCAAGTAGATATGTGAACCATCTAGTTACTCATCATGAGAACTTCGCGATTTGAGGATGTTCTACTCTAGAAGAGTTGTTTTGGTTTCCCCCTTGCGGGGTTTCATTTGTGACCATTTGTTGTTGTTGATGAGGAAAAGGGTTGATTAACACTGTCGGGCGAGAAGAATCTTTTAAAAATTTATTGACTTCCTCTTTGTAAGGAGAGTCTCTCGTGTAATGATCTTCCTGACAGATGAGGCAGAGAAACTTTTCTTTTCATCTAGGTTTGTTGTCATTATTGGTCTGTTGAGGTTTGGGATTTTCCTGCTGAGTAGAAGGTTTCTTGGATTTTCCTTGATTGTTCTTCTTTTTCCCTCTAGATGGTTGTAACGAGGATTGAACGACGTTCACCTCGGAGGACTGAGCAGGAGAAGTAGATGTTTTAGGTGTATCCTGATTTTGAGGTGGAGAAGTAGTAGTTTGTTTCCCACTTGGCTTGGTTGTAGGCTAAGCCTTCACAGAACCAACTACTCTGTCGATAGGAGGTTCGGTAGCAGGATTTGATGGATCATTGGTGGGGAGGGAGGCATGGGGAATGAGCTCATATAAAGTTACAGATTGGGTATAAACCAAAAACATATACTGCACACGAGAGATTGCTTGTTCCTCTGTGACAGGTCCGCCCATAGCAACATCCCTAACGATGGGTGGCAGTAGTGACTTAGTGAAACAATCAGCCAGTAATTGGTTCGGGATGGGTGCCTTGATTAATCTTCGGTGTCTTCGCCACTCATGAATGTGGTCAGATATGTGGGTGGAAGTAGTTTTGCGCAACGAAGTTAACAAGTTTGTTCCAGTCTCATATCGGATGGGAAGTTGGAAGTGTGTCAAGAACTGCATAGCCAGGGTGTTGAAATATATGAAGGAGTGCTGGGGAAGCTCGATATACCATTTTGTTGTCATATCGATGAGCATGCGTTGGAAGAGCTGTAGTCGAATAGAGTCATCCATCAGTGAGTTCGAAGAACACCAAAGATGGAATGTCATAACGTGATTTTTTGGATCTTCCCCAGGTTTCGCATCGAACTTTGGAATGTATGATCGTAGTTTGGCAGGGATGGGTGGCCAATGAGGTTCGTGCCAAATAGTATCGTTGATAAGTCTAGACAGGTCGGGTAAGTCTAATGTGGCCAGAAATGGAAGTTGTCGATTGGGTTGCGGGAATGAGTAGTACTGATGGGGTGTTGGAATGCATGTAGGGACTTGCACCGCATATTGATGCATGTTGTAACCAAACATATTACTCGTGGGGCACTGTTGGAAGTTTTGAGCATTAGGGATCATCTGGTTCACCGGTGGTTGATTCAGAGTCATAGGATTGATAAATTGATTCGGAATCGAGTTGGATACTGGTTGTTGGGCATACTGTTGGGTGGGAATAAATGGTGTAGAGAACTAGGGTTGCTAAGCCCAGGGGTTGTTTCCAAATCCTTGGTTGGCTGGGTTTCCCATGCCTTGAGTAGATGGGGGTGCCTGAAAGAATGGGGCCCATGGAATGTTTGTTCCGCTCTAATTAAGAGACGGGGTTTGAGGAGGTGGGTTCCATTGATTGTTCAAGGCATTTTAATAGGGTATGAAAAAATTCAGATTAGGGGGAAAAGAAGATTGATATTGATTAGCTTGCCCCCCGGATGGATTCTAGTTTACAAACATGGAATGCCCCCTAGTAGGTGGGACTTGTGGCCCCCAAGAAGGAATTGGACCTGATGAAGGAATGGGTATGTTGGTTCCACTTTGGGTGTTAAGAAAAGGACATCCACCGCCAGGTTGATGGTGTTTTCCCCACGGAGCAGATGATGCTGATGGAGGAGGTTGTTGGTTGGTCCCGCTTGGGGCACTAACAGATGGCTGTCCTCCAAAACGTGAGGTATGTGGTACCCACATGGTAGATGATCCAGATGGAGGAGGTTGGTTATTAGGTCCACTTGGGGTCCTAATAAACGGTTGTCCTCCGAAACTAGTGTAAATTGTGGCTAAAGATTGACCTCTAGTCACATTAGGTGTTCGAACAGTAGGAATAGATGGTCTTCCAACGAGAACGCTAGAATATTTGGGTTGTGCAGGTTGAGTAGTTGCATGAGTGGGTCCGACTTGTGAATATGATGGTGCACTAGTTCCATATGGTAAAGATGACGATGAGAAAGTAGGGTTTGTCCTCATGGTTGGGGTATTCCCTGAAGAAGTACCAAAAATGTATTTTGGAAATAGATGTGGGGAAGGTCGAAGAGGAATTTCGGGTATCAATTGCATAGGTATGGAAAGAGTGCGAAAATCATCTAGGGGTTGGCCCAGAGTTGTGTTCCATAATGAGGAGGATGGATAAAAAATGTTTGTCGTCGCCGAAATATCAGGGAAGAATTCTGGTTGAGTCTAGTCCGTGGGTCCTGACCAACCTACATATGATTCGCTGTAAGTAGTATCACGGGATGAAGATCAGGGTGTTGTGGAATCACGAGAGATTACTGCTTGGGAAGCAGGTGGGGGAGGATATTGCGAAGTTGAAGCCAGTATCTGAGCAACTTCACGTCTAAATGCTTTCATTGCCACTTGTTCGTTGGCTAGACTAGTCATTTCGGCCCGGATTGATGTCATGATATCTAAGGCTGAAGGGAGGTCGGGAGAAGGCATTCCGAATGATTGATTGCTAGAAGATCCAATTTCGTAGCTATGTGTAATTGGGGAATAAGTTATAATAGGTGGACGTCCCCATAGTGGCGGAGGTTGACTAAAGTCGGTAACTAAGTGGAATTTCCTAGTAGCTATGGGTTCAAATTCTTCAATAATCTCAACATATCCTTCAGGGAGATCAAATGATGATTGCATAACAAGAATAGTGCTAGTCTCTAGAAGGGTGATGACCTCTAGAAGAACAGGGGTTTGAGGTGGGACACTAACTTCTGGGGCTAAAGTATTTTCCATTGCGGTGTTGACTTTGGAGGAAACAGTGGATTCAGGTATTGTACTAGTATTAGTTACCATACTAAGTTATGGAACAGTACTAGTCTCTAGAACTGTGCTATTTGTTAGGGGTACCGTAGCAGTCGGTGGTGTCCTACTAGTAGATGGTGGAGAATTCCCCCGACCAGCTGGTTGGCTAGTAGGGGGGGTAGTTATGTGTGAAGAGGGAGGGCGGATGGTACGAGGCACTAGTTCGATACTTTTCCCTTGTTATCTACGTGATTTCCGTTGATCTTCCATGGACCTAGATTAAGTGTCCTGGGGAAAGTCTCGTGAAAAAGAACTCAAAAACCCTAAATCAATCGAGTGTGCCAAAGGGGATCTAGGAAAATAAAAGGCATGCAGGCCAAAATAACAAGCTAAAAAAACTTGACTGGGACTGGTGTCGCAGTAAGAGAGATACAACAAAATGTCCAGAATGCCAACAAGCAACACTTAAAAATGAAAAAGACCCTCTAAAAGGTGAAATAACAAGCTAGGATCTGGAGACCTCAACAGATCATATCCTTCGCAAGGTGATGAAATCCAATTCGAACAATACGAAATGAGAGACCAAAGTGGAAGGATATCCCTCTACTGAAAGGGATCCTCGGTAAAATATCCCTAGAAGAAAAGTCACTAAGCTACCTCGTTCATGACACGTCCGAGAAGGTTAACTGGAGCTTCTTCCTTTGAGCCCTTGTATCACCTATATTGAAAATACAAGGAAGACAATGGATAGATGTCCTTAGGCGCTAAGTGGAGTGTGGCATTCCACAAAGTCCGTATGGAACCTGCTCTCGCTGCTTACCGTCGTGGAACGGGAGGCCCTCTCAACAAACTGGTCGATGACCGTGTCAATAAGTAATAGAGGATTTTAGTACCCTAGAGGACAACCACTATGTTTCAGATGCAAAGTGACAAGGGGGAGTTGTTTGGATTCCTATCCCCGGTGTCCTACCTAACTAACCAATTGTTTTGTATCCTCAAATGAGGTTAAGATGTGTTAAGTTAGGGAGATACCTTTTAGTGGTTTGTCTTACTTAATCAGGTAAACGGAAGTGCAATTGAATGATGTTGTGACTTGACTCAAAACATGCATATGCGAATGAATCAAATACACCTTTCTTTTCGATGAATAACTAGCTATAGTAGGGAGAGGATTCTTTGATCCTAAAAGCAAAATGCAAATGCAAACTTTCTCAAAGATGAAAACCACTCAATTTGTATTTTTCGTTGTATGTGCCAAACTAAAAGTACTCTTTCAAAGTGAATGAATCCAACAATATTTTTCTACTTCTAATAAGAAAAATGTATGACAAGTAAGAATGGAGAGATGCCTTCCGAATGCAAAAACAACTTTGATCTTTTCAATGAAAGAGAAAGAATGCTTCGAAAAAGTTCTTCAAAATCAATTTTATGTAAAGATGCTTTTTCAAAATGATATGATCTTCTCAATATTGTAATCAAGGATTCAAATGCATAAAACAAAAATGGCCTTGAATGTTCAGAAATGACCAAAGATTTGAAAATATGTCAAGAAGGAAAATGACCTATTTACTACGTCACATGAACTCATAAAATTCAAACCTAACAATTGAATGACACAAACAAAGATAAATTGCAGCCTTGCTTATGGATATTAGGGTAAATGTGTAGACCAAGTGTAGGGAATGAGGAGTGTGTAGGCAACATTGAAAGCAGTGACCTAGATACCAATGTGCTTGAAGTGTCTAGAAAGGGATCTTGAAAATCAAGCAAAGGTCTCAAAGGTTCCAAAGAGAAACAAAATGCAAGCAATCTAATGTAATCACATAGGTCACAGAGGTCTGACCACTATCAACAGAAGAACACTGGAACACTAAGTCAGAAATCAAATGAAGAAAACCAAGCAAAAACAAAAAATTAGCTTCTCTCATGGAATTTTTGCGGGTCCATAGGCAGCCCAGATGCGAAAAATTACCAATTTTCATGTTTTCCAAAATAGATGGGGCGCAAAAATATTAGGATTTTCACTTTGGTAGGCATAGGCAAGCCACGAAAATATATAGTGGGAAAAAAAATTGATTTTTCTAGGGTTTTGCAGACCCAGGGGACTAAATCATGAGGCTCAACAATATAACAGAGATAAAATCATGCAGAATATGCAGAGAAGGGGGTGTGAATGAAGGTAAAAACCAAAATTCACAATCGATTCAAAGATTGGATAAAACCCAGCGGAGTCACCAAAATCTGTGGTAGAACTTTCTTCCTATGGATAAGAAGAGGTTCTCTCAGCTTAAACTAAAGTAACCTAAAACATATCATAACAAATTCACCCTTGAAATCCTAAATCAAACTCATACATCAAGATTAAACGTACTTGAAAATGGAGGATGAATGCCACCCACCTTAAATCGGACGTTTGTTCCGCTTCCAGCTTTAGTCTTGAAGCTCCTAAGTTGGACCTGTCAAAATCAAGCAAGGATAAACAAACGATCTTCCAAATATCTTGAAATACAAGTTAGATCTAAATTCTATTGAATACACTTCATGGAAATGATCGAACCATAATACACACAAAGTGGGAAACAAGACAAGTTATTTTGATTAGAAGCTTGAAGACACTTACAAAGAGTTCCTTGATGTCCAAGTCACCTCCAGCTCCAAATATTCCTCCATTTCGCTATCTCTGCAAATACCTTAGGATCATAGGTTTGATTCCCCAAGTAGTCCTCCCTTTGGATCATGGATGGGCTCTCCTTTATAGCACTTGGAAAGTTAACCATAGGGAGAGCAAGGTGATCTAGTGAGATTTTAGTGGATCAACCAGGCTAAACAAAGAGAAGAGGTTGAGATCGAATCAGGTGTGCCAATCCCAAGGAAATATCTCAGAAGTTGAAGATCCAATTTCCATGCACAAAGGCTATTATGGGATTTTTGCGCCCTGGAAGGTGAGCATAGCATGGAAATGTTGTCATTTTCGCGCCCCAGTAGTTATGCAATACTCGAAAATATGGTATTTTCGTGCCTTGGGCTATAGACAAGCCGCGAAAATTAGGGTAAACAAGGTCAATCTAGGTGACACTTGGCCCATTAGGTTTTCATTCGACCATAAGGGGTTGGATTTGTTTCCTAGGTGTCTAGATGAAACCAAGGAGGGAACCAACAAAATACAACACATATTAGGAGGAATCTTCGCTAGGTCATATGTCATGAAGATGCAACACTAAGGCTCGAAGTGTAACTTTGAGGTATAAAACTACTGCTGTGAAATACCTATCAGTTGAGGAATTCTCATCAAACCATCTCTTTACCAATTTCCGGTGTTGATATAGCTTTCTTTGGGATTTTTCCCTATCTTCTTCCAACTTAAGTATTGTGTGAATCCTTTGTTGAAGTGGAGAAGAATCATCCTCTTGTATTGAATGAGCTAATTGTAATGAAGGGCTAATAAGATTAGATGGTAAGATGGCCTCCTTATCATAAACCAAACAGTAAGAAGAGTTTCCAATGGCAGCTTTTGGGGTGACACGGTCTTCCCAAAGAGCATTATACAGTTGGGTGTGCCAATTCTTATGATGGGTGGCTACTGTCTTCTTTAATATGTTAATCAAGTTTTTATTGGAAGACTTAGCTAGATAATAGTTGGTAGAATATTTAAGTTTGATCCCTTTTTCAAATGCATACTGGGTAAGGTCAATAGAGGAGAAATAGGAAGCATTGTCAAAAAAACAAAAACTCGGGTGCCCCAAACCTAGTGACTATATGACTCGAGAAAGGATATCACTGATTTTGTGTTTTCCAACCTGAGAGGAGATGCCTCTACCCACCTGTTGAAGTATTATTTGGCTGTCAGTATGTATCTATGTTGCAAGGAGGAGGCATGGGTAATAGGACCAACAAAATCCAGGCCCCATTGTTGAAATGGAAATTGGACGGTGACTGGATGAAGGGGAAATGCAGGCTTCTTGAAATTTCCAGCACATTTTTGACATGCTTCACATTTCCTAGTAAAAGCATATGCATATCTTAATAAAGTTGGCTAGTAATAGATTGCTCTCAGGATCTTATGGGCAGTAGTTTCCCCTGAGAAGTGTCCTCCTGCAGGTCCTGCATGAAATTCCAATAGAATGTTGTCAGTTTCAGTCTTTTCCAAACATCTAAGAAACACACCATCATAGTTTTTCCTAAAAGTCACACCATCAATAAACTGATATGGTGCAACCTTTAGTCTTAAATCCCTACGCTTTTTAAAATCAAGGGTTTCGGGAGCAAACCCATGTGTTAGAAAAAACTTGATGTCATCATACCATTCAGACGTTGGTGTTGTAATAACATTTACAGAACTTTTGGATGTACTTTCTTCCTGATTCCACTCGAGTTGTTGTTGCACATGGTCGTTAGATTGAGCAGTAAGTAAGCACAAACCTTGGCCTTTTACAATTTTAGCAGGTTTGATCTCAAGGTCGTATTCCTGGAGAGTTGTCATCCAGTGAGTGCGTTTTTCACCGAGCTCCTTTTGGATCAGAACATTCCTGATGGCTACATAAGGGAGAATAGCCTTAGTCCGAGATTTCAAAAGATAGGGTCTATAGTGTTTTACCGACTTATAGACCGCATAGGCCTGTTTATCAATCTTGGAATAATTTAGTTCGACCCCTTTAAACATGGAGATCATGAAGGAGATAGGAATCTCAACATCATCAGGATGTTTCTGCGTGAGAACAATTGCATACGAGAAATCAATAGAAAATGTATATAAAATAAAATATTTAGTGAAATCGGGAGACATCAGAGCAGGAGCTTCTGCGATGGCTTTCTGAATTTCAGCAAAGGCGTTTCTCTGGTCATCAGACCATTTGAATCGTGCATCTTTTTTAATCAATTGTTGCAAAGGTTTGACAATCCGTGCAAAATTAGAAACAAATCTTCTAACAAAATTAATCTTACCTAAGAACAACTACATGGCTTTTCTAGAACTGGGAAGTACGATCTTGGCAATGGCGTCTGTCCTCTCTGGGTCAATAATCATGTCGTGTTTTGAAATGATGAATCTAAACAACTTACCTTCAGTAAATGCAAAGATGGATTTCTTCGGATTCAACGAAATCCCATATTTTCTGCACCGCTTGAATACCCGTTTAAGAGAAAACAGATGTTCATGCCTCTTTTTAGAATAAATTGTAATGTCATCAAGATAAACAACAACATAATTATGCATTAACCCCCTGAAATCTATGTCCATAGCTCTCTGGAAAGTGGCACCTGCATTTATCAATCCAAAAGGCATTCATCTGTAAGCAAATGTTCCCCAAGGGGTTCTGAAAGTTGTTTTCAATTGGTCAGTGGGGGAAACTAACACTTGATTGTATCCTGAGAAACCATCTAATAGAGAGAACATCTCAGCACCTGCAACCTTTTGTAAAATATGCTCCATGGGGGGAATAGGGTAATTGTCTTTCTTAGATGCTTTATTAAGGTTCCTGAACTCTACACACAATATAATTTCCCCATTATTCTTCCGAACAGGGACCAAATTTTCAATCCATTATGTGTGTCTGATTGGGAATACAATTCTGGCTGCTAGCAGTTTCTCGAGCTCTTTTTTAACATACGGTTCGAAGTTGGGATGCATCTTTCTCAATTTCTGTTGGTAATGTTTGACATCAGGTTTCATGGGTATATTGTGATGCATGACATGGGTATCAAAGGTATTGAGCTCATCATATGTCCAAGCGAACACATCTTCGAACTCTCTGCATAATTTAATGAAATATTTCCTCTCCTCAAGAGAGCAGTCAATCCCTAAATTGATTAACCAAGGGTTTTGATCGGTTCCTACGTTTACAGGTTCACAATTCAGAGATGATATTTGAGTTTTGCAGTTTGTCTTATGTTTGAATTTGCAGATCATAGTACTTTTCCAAACTGATGACTGACTTGGGAATGAGATTGGAAGGGAAGTTAGGATCTGATAAATATTTCTCATGATCAACCTCATCTATTGCTACATCTTGGAAAGTATCTTAAGATGTGAGGAAATCTAAGATCTGTTGATCATCATCAAAAAATTTCCAACAAGTTACATTGTCAGGAATAGAAGTTTTTTACACTAACTCAATAGAGAAATTATCAGGAGACAAACCTTCTTGAGGAATCAATCTAGGGGAATTATTGGCCAAAAAATCCGTGTCAAATTTTTGGGACGTGGGAACTGACTTAATATTGAATGCATTAAAATAATTATTCAGATCCCTTACAAGCTTCTGATAATTAACCAAACAGGGAGATATACACTGAATCTTATTCCTTACCTATTTCACAATAATTTCGAAATCCCCCTAGCATTCTATTACCTGAGCGCCGAGATTAATTGCTTTCCTGAGTCCTTGAAACAGAGCCTCATATTCAACAATATTGTTGGTGCACTCAAATTCTAGTATGTAGGAAATCATTATTTTGGTCCTCTTTGGGTCTATTAAGACACATTCTGCACCAGCTCCATCTTTAGATCTTGACCCATCAAAGAACAAAGTCCATGCATTTGAATCTATCCTAAAATTAGTATTCACATTATAGATATTATCTACAACAGAACCAGAGAATGGGACAGAAGTAAAATTAACAATTTGGTATTGATTCTGAACGTTCTCAGCAGGTGATGAATCTGCAGGTAAATCCCCGAAAAATGTGTCAAAAAAGTAGTGTTCTATGTGTGAGCAAAAATAAGCAGCAGGCTCACTGGAATCATTCAAATCAATTACAGTTTGTTTCATGTATGGCTCTATGTTGATTTTGATTCTATTAGGTCTTGCATTATAAGAAATCCACAAGTTGGACCAATGGTGAAATGTCCCTTATTTGAAATTTATTAAAATGGTGAAATTTTCAATTTTTCCACCAGTTCGACCCTTGACTAGTATTGGTTTCTTGATCTCCAAATGGACCCAAATTATCCCAACTTGTCACATAAGGTATATGGATGGTATTAGGAAATTATTATGAGGTTCATGTATTCTTTAGAGTCTTCTAAAGGATTCTTCAAATCTCCTTAGGGTTATGGCCAAGGTAGGGGATTTGACTAGCAATTTTTCGTAACTAGTATTGGTTTCTTGATCTCCAAATAGGTTCAAATGCTGCCAAATTGTTACATAAGGTATATAGACGGTATTAGGAAATGATTATGAGTTTCATGGATTCCTTATAGTCTTCAAAAATCTTCTGCAACTCTCCTTTGAATTCTGGCCAATGTAGGGAATTTGACTAGCAGTTAGGGGTTCAATTCCCCATGGGGTAGATGTTGGAAATGGCTCTCCGAATTCTATTGGACCCTCTCAAAATTATGAAAAGAGGAAGGGGATATATAGGTTACATCAATATAGTCTCATATGTATCACCATTCAGTTGATTAATTCTTCTACAATCCTCTTAAATCAAATACAAAAAGACTAGTTTCGACATAGGGCAGAAATGATAGTAAATATTCACAAATGGTTATGAAACTTAAGAATATTGCTCCAAATGCTTGTATAATGAATATGAAAATTCTTCAGAATATTATTGGCACTCCATACAACATTAATACATCAGAAATTGACTGTACCATTCGAATTTGATACCACTTCAAGTGCAAATAACAAGGTATTGGGGAAATGACACCATTTGTTCATAGTTTAGCATTTTTACATCAAGTCTCTTTGAGTTTCGACCTAAAAGTATTCTGAGAAGTAGAAACAGAGTATATATATCATATTACAAATATATGGGGCCTCAAGAGCTATCCCAAAGAGTTCATCACCTCAACAAGTGCGCCTCTCCTCAAGGAGTAAGAATATGCCAAGGAATAGAAGAATGGTTGTAGAAGCAAGTTGAAGAGATGTGACCATGAGCTTCCCTATAGCTTAAACCTGTAACAAAAGACTCCATTGTATCTCCAAATGAAAGGTTTAAATGGCCTCTCCAATTTCCAATTAGGATGAGAATCTTTCACCCTCAAAATTGGTGCTAAGGCAAGTAGAGTAACACTCCACTAGCTCTCCTCTCCAAATGCAAAATGTAAAAATGATAAAAAACCCTATCCTTCTATGTTATTGTCTTTTATAAACTTCTAAGGTCCTCCATGGGTCGAATTCCTTCCAAGATATTCATTCCAACTCAAGTTGGGAAGAGATTCCAATGTATGCCACTTGTCCCTCAAATTCTAGCCTCCTCCTCCAACAAATTTGAATAGGTGTCTCTTTGGATTCCCTAACTCCCTTGAGCGCCCTCTTGGAGGATATTTTTATCCCTGATATGTCATATATGTCAGATGTCAGCATTCAGGTCTGATTTGTGTCATAGGTGTCATCGCATCTTCATCATTGTTTTCATAGAGCTAGGGAATCTAGTTTAAGTGTCCCACTAGCTCCAAAATGCCTCTTCCTCTTCCACTCCAATTCGACCTTAATTGAGTCATGCCAAGTATATTGACCTTCCAACTCATCCCAAGAACGTTGGTATTCTTATTGATTTGAAATGACAAGAGGAGGATTCCATGTGGCATAGAAAATCTAGCTTGTGTGGGTTCCACATCCTCCATGTGTCTTCATGATCAATTGCCACTTTGATTTTCCCTTGCATTTATTTATTTTGCTCCTTTATTAAATATTTATGCCATTCTAATGTACAAACATCATTTATTATCCCCCTTATTTCAAATCCCAAAGCTTCCACTGTGAAGAACCTGCAACAATTAATTACTGAAAATACACGAGATAGCAGAAATAATAGAACTCAGAATTGCTTTTATTGATCGCAGGCCACTTCGAGGGGGAAACCTCCTTTGAGCAAGATCAATACAAATAACTTCACGGTACCTTCATTGGTCTCGACACAAACTTATATACTAAGTCTAGGCACCAATACCATGGGTCAATACCATGTGTCAATACAAACCATGGGCCAATACAAACTATGGATCAACAATTACTACGGGACGACTTACAAAGCATATGCATCCAACAACAATAAGACAAACTATGGATCAACAAATACTATGGGACAACTTACAAAGCATATGCATCCAACAACAATATACTAAAAATTAAATAGAAGGGTTGACATGGGTTCCTAACATCCCCTCTCCCTTAGAAAAAGCTTTGTCCTCAAAGCTTTAGATGTGGAAATTGATGCAAAATTTGAAGGACTGGTTCCCCTGTAGCATCCCTGGGTTGCATTCCAGGCCACTGATGCCTTGTGAGTTTCAGGGAGGGTTGCTTAGAAGGTTGTATATGAAGAAGAACCATATCATCTGCGTGAAAAGTGCGCTCAGAATGGTGTTGATCGGTTTGTTGTTTCAATCGAATTATTGCCATGTGAAGATTGTCCTACAGAATGAGAAGAATCTGATTGCGGTTTCGAAGAACCGAGTCAATTGCCTAAAATAGGGAGTTGCTGAGGGTGTATGGAAGAAGAACTGTTGGTTCCTGTCCATAGAATGCTTCATATGGTGTCCTTTTAGATGTGGTATTGTACCACTAGAGCGCTTCTAGGAAATCCATTGAAATAGTTGTCAAAATCTGTGTAGGGATGGGCAAGGGTTCGAGTAGTCCCAAAAGGAGTGTTGTTTCACCCTTGTTGAACTGGAAAGTATCACAGTCAACCACCATTTGTTGAATTGTCATTTTCAGTCCCTGCCAAAAGAAGTTACATTGTTCCCGGTCATACATTTTTAGGAACCCAGAGTGCCATACTGATGAAGAAGCATGGAGTTCATAGAAGAGATAGCCCTATTGAACATATTGCAACCAATTTGGAACAAGCAGAGAAATAACTGTAAGAGAAACTGGGTCATCAAATGTGCGAGAAGGAGCATCTGCCACCATATTGTCCTCACCCTTCTTGTAAGTGATCGCACAGGCATAACCCATGAGTCGGATAACCCATTTTAGGTGTGCTGGGGAGGAGACCCATTGTTCCAGGAAATTTTCTAGACTCTGGAGATCAGTCTTGATGCAGAAATAATTCCCTAATATGTATGGCTTCCACTTCTGTATTGCATGCAAAATAGATATCATTTCCTGTTGAGATGTAGATGCGACTAAATTCTTACCGGAAAGGTCTCTTGAAGGTGACAAGCCCACTGGTTCAACAAGGACACCTGCATATCTATCCAAGGAAGTAGGGGAGACCGTTGATGGGTGCATCTGAATGGAATGGAGTTGAGCAATGACACCATGTGAATTCTTCTTAAGGCTATTTTCTAGGTGATATGAACTGATGATGCGGAGAGACCCTTGTTGTAAGTCCTTAGATTTGTGTTGTTTCCCATTGATTGAAAACTGCATCCAAAGTTCAGCAAAATCCCATAATATGGGGCCAAGTGTGCGTAACCATTGAATGCCCAAAACCACATCACATCCACCTAGGGACAAGGAAAACATGCCAGAGCGTAGATTATAATCTTCCAGAGAGATACGCACATTATGACACTTCCCCTTGCAAGGTAAGGTGCCCCCATTGGCAACCACGACTTCAAAGTTGGAGCAAGGATGGACAAAACAATCAACATGTTTGGTGATCCCAGGGTCAATGAAGTTATGAGTGCTACCAGAATCAATGAGTATTGTAAGAGGAAGCTTCTTGAAGTAACCCTTGATCCGTATTGTTTGGGGGGTGGTGACACCGGATAAAGCATGGAGAGATATCTCTAGTTGTCCATCCTGAGATGGGGGGTCAATAGGAGACTCCTGAATGTCGACTTGATCATCCATTGTGTTTGGAGTTTCTTCACCAATTGTAGAGGTAAGCGGAGAATCCATATCCAGGAGATAGATCTTTTGTTGAACACATCTATGTCCCTAAGTGAATTTCTCATCACAATTATAACAAAGCCCTTTTTCTCTATGTGCCTGCATCTCTGTTTCAGACAAATGCTTGATAGGAGTTGGTCGAGGAGCTGGCGGGATGGGAGGTCGTTGAGAACCCATATTTCGGAAGGGAACAAAAGTGGGTTTGGAGCACTGTTGGGCTGCAATCTTGTCTTCTGCCAACTTATCCAACCCTAGGAATTCCATCATTGTGTTGGGACACAACATTTTAACCTCTAACCGGATTTCATCCTTAAGACTACTGATAAAACAACTCTGATAGAATTCATCAGACAATCCTTCTGTGTGATTGGCTAGTTTCTCAAATTCTGTCTGATACTCTCTCATAGTGACACTTTGACGAATTTTAGTGAGTGCTCCGGTGAAGTCATCAAAAGCACTAGGACCAAATCGTTGCAAAAGGAGTTGGAAAAAATCTGTCCATTTTGGCTCGTCATGAGCCTTTATGTACCAATGCTACCATTGAAGGGTTTCATGTTCCAAATGAAAGGATGCAAGTGGAAATTTTTGGACATCAAAAGTATTATGCAGACTAAAATACTGGTCTGCACGATAGATCCATCCATTCGGATCAGTACCATTGAAGCAAGGAAATTCAAGCTTCGGAACATGGAAATTGTTGGAAGAAGAGAACCCATTGGCTATAGAAGATTCTTGCTGTTGGTTATTGTTCATGGCTGAATGCTGAAGATGGAGGATGAGAAATTTCTCATCTAGATCTTGGAGTTTGGTTTGGATGGCTGCAAGTGCTTCCTTCATGGTTTTTGCTCCTGCGCGGGTGACAACCATAACCAGGAGTTTTTTTTTTTGGGGGGGGCGGGGGGATGGATATAAAAACACAAACAAAAGCTTATTTAGTAAAGGGAAATTTGGATTTGGGAAAAACTTGGAGGGGTGATTGGGGTTTGACTAGGTTTTGGACACTTTTTGATGGATAGGGAAGCAAAAAAAGGGGATTTCAGAAGCGGGGTGAAAGAATGAGAAAATTTGTCAAAGAGGGACAAAGAAGCAAAAATAGGGAATGAACACGCTGGCAAAATTGGGAGGCGAGTGGGTGAAAATTGAAGAAGTTATGGCAAACCCTAAAAATAGACAAATGTGAGATTTTTGGCTTTGGGAAGTAGAATTTGGGATAGGGTCCTCAGGAATGAAATATGCAGAATGGGATTGCAGGGGTGTCCGGGAAGTTTCAGGGGAAATGGAGTTAAAACAAGGGAGATATGGCGAAAAAACGGAATTATATATATATATATATATATATATATTTCAGGAATGGATCTGCAACAACGCAGAAGGGATTAGAACAATTGGATCTGAAATGGTGCGGAAGGGATCGGCAACAGATGGATCTGAAACGGTGCCAAATGGATAAAAAATGGCTGGATCTGAAACGACTTGATTTGGAATGGCTTGAATGGATCTGAAATGGCATGGAAGTGATCGACAAAAGTTCAGCTAAAAATAGATATGGACCTTAGGTATGTTCGGATTCCTAACAGTTCATGGGTTTCAATCGGCCACCAATGCTATCTGACGGCTTGCGCATTGGGGCAGTACCCCTCATTGCACGGCTCAGGTAAAACTGATAACCGCTTTGCCATAAATGACAGCTCTTGGTTTACCTCATGGGTGGGAACTAGTCAATCACGTAGGGGTTGTTTCCCTTTTCGCTAGTAGGTCCTCTCAATGGGCCAGCTACTTTGGGGTTCTTGTGGTACTCCTCACAATGAGTTTTAGGGCTTATGCCCAAGTACTTCCCACAGTTAAGCGGATAGGGATTATTCCCAGATTCGAACTTGCAACAGATGCGAAATTTTTTTTTTGGCAGAAATTCCACCCAACAGGCCCAAGAAAGTGCTCTGATACCAGATGTGAAGAACCTGCAACAATTAATTAATGAAAATACACGAGATAGCAGAAATAATAGAACTCAGAATCGCTTTTATTGATCACAGGTCACTTCGAGTGGGAAAACTCCTTTGAGCAAGCTCAATACCAATAACTTCACGGTACCTTCATTGGTCTCAACACAAACTTATATACTAAGTCTAGGCACCAATACCATGTTTCAATACAAACCATGGGCCAATACAAACTATGGATTAACAATTACTACAGGACGAATTACAAATCATATGCGTCCAACAACAATAAGACAAACTATGGATCAACAAATACTACGGGACGACTTACAAAGCATATGCATCCAACAACAATATACTAACAAAGTAAATAGAAGGGTTGACATGGGTTCCTAACATCCACCCCCAACTTAGGGAACTAGTCATTTTCCTCCACGACAGTTCATTTGGATGGGTATATTACAAATTTTGAATTGAGAATTTCTCTTAATGTGACCCACCTTGTCCATTTGGATCTAATTTCACATTATTACTAACTTGGACTTCATTCTTGGCAATTATTTGACCCTTAGCATCAATTTGACAAACTATCATGAGTATGGCCAAGGGGCTTAGGCCATTGTGACCCAACGCAAAATTTTGGGACATGACACAGTCAGTAGCAAAATAACCTTTAAGATTTTCTGACCAATCCCTACTTGGCCACATTCCATATGCCTCAGGGATATCAACCACAACTATGTCAATGGTTTGGTGGATTCTTGGATCAGCAGATAGTGTCAGAAAAACATTCTTCAACTCTCCCACTACCCTAACCCTCGATTGGTCAAGTTGAACTCTTTGGGTAGGGCAAGGTTCCCATGATGCATTCATCTTCCTGCAAATAGACAGAGGCATCACATTAGATGAAGCATCTGAGTCTATCATGCAGTTATGAACATTCCTATTGAAAATTTTGAAGGTGAGTAAGAAAGGAGGCATCTTCTTTCCACCAGGATTTTGGCCACCTGGTTTAGAATATGTCTCTAAGTTGTTGTTTTGAACTTCTATAGGTTTGTTCACAATCATGCTTTTAGGCAGGCTGTCTCTCATGGCAGGGTTTTTCAAAAGTTCAAAAAGAGATATGTTAGCCTTTACCCTTTTCAAGTCATCAATTAAAATATATTCAATCTCAGGGATGATAGTCTCTTTCTGTGTTACTGCTTTGCCTCTATTCAGGGTAGGTGTAGAAGGGGAAGCTTCCTGTGTAGAGTGTCCTTTGATTCTTGTATTATAAGGATGTTGGACGTTAAAAACAGTCTCAGGCTCATCTTCCTCTTCAGCCATACAGAGTTTTGAAAAGTAGCTAATAGTGTTGACCTACTAGTCCTCTTCTTCATTTGGTGGTTCAGGATCCTGATTTTATTTTGGATTTTCATTAGGGTGATTAGGAGGATTATGGGATTCAGAAACCAATGCTTTAAAAATAGAATAAATTTCATCAGAATTTAACCCCTCATCTGGATTAGGTGGAATTTGGTTATGAGGGGGTTGGTAAGGCCTACTAAAAGGTGATCTAACAAATCCTTTGTTATTGGTTTGATTTTCAGTGTTGGTCTTTTTTAAGTCCACCATCTCATTAGAGATATTCTGAAGAAATTTTTTCATATAATTCATCTCAAATGGATCCTGGTTTTGCATAGTGGGCTTAGGAGGATTCTCTTGTTTCCTGCGCGAGGTAGAAGGTTGTTCAGATTGAATGTCAGGATTATATTTTAAACAAAACATGTCCCTTTCTACCTGGATGGCTTCAGCGAAAGAGTCTTGCAAGTTATCTTTGTGTGCTCTTTTGACCCACATGGCTATGGGGATAGGAAGACCTTTAATGTAATATGCAACCAATAATTATTCTGCAGGAAGAACAGTGGCTGGGATTCTATTCTTTAAGTAGGAAAATCTCTAGTTGTAATCTTTAACCCTTTCTTTTCCCTTTATTTTCATTGAGGAAAGATCAATGACCAGATCCTAAAGGGTTTTATCGTCTCCAAATTTTTGGATAAAGAGGGTTTCAAAATCATTCCAACAAGAAATGGACCGTGCTTCCAAGGCGAAATACCAAGTAGATGCTTTCCCTTCAAAGGTATAGGGGAACAAATTGCAGACTACATCTTCATGTATGCCACTTCTCATCTGTAACGTCCCCTTCCGTTGTCAAATGCAGGGAAGGAAACATTAACAACACACGGGGGCTTTTGGAAGACTTAGCCCCAATATTAAATTACTCATAAATATCTAACAATTAAAAACTTCTATATGCAGATTCATCTCAATATAAACACAGCGGAATTAAACATAATAGCAAGCACACAAACAGTAGTGCCTAACATATATATATATATATATATCACAGCGGGGGATGATTCAGCATATAGAGACTCAATCTCGTTACAATGCCATGCATGGATTCCAAATTAAGATAATCAACTCATTTCATTAAACATGGACAATTTAACATATTGCAGAACACAAAATGCAAATAATTTATAATACACAGAACACTTATCTTGAGAAGTAGATGTCCAACGACTGGCTACGTGAGAGCAACGTTCCACCCAACCATAGATCTCTTTTCAGCCTATATTCTTTCAGCTGAGAGATCACCCCCGAGCTGGGCTGTGTATCCACTAAGGAGGAACTAGATGGCTCACTCACAGTCAGGGTTTCACTCAAACAACCATGCTAAGCCAACACACAGTTGGGTTTATCAAGCATATGGATGACAAATGAGGAGGATGCTAATCCAGTGAGCTCAACCACAAAGCTACAGGCATCTCAAATGATCTCAGCAGTCATGGCACCCACAATACCTACCGCACCCCAACACAAGGAAGGTCCCCTTCTCTGCTGCACAGTCCCTCGGGCGTCCCTTCCCTCCAGTTCTCTTTAGGGTGGGCATAGAAAGGTCCAGCTGCTAATTCCTTGAGATTCTAGCCTTCACTGGGTTTATCAAGCAAACCAAACCTCTGCTCAGTCATTCACACTTGGATTTCTCACAGTTCTGTTATCCAATAACTCAATCCCGTCACTTCATTTCTGGGCTGTAAAAACTGGGATTTCCAATGGATTTCGGGGTAGCTAATGCTCCCAAATTCACCCCAAGGTTCATACCAATGGATCCCCCATTGGATTTCACTGTCCGATGCCAAATCTGGGCGTTCTTGGCTCTTCAAAACGCGGGTTCTTTCAAAGTCGCGATTTCTGGTTTTTCACTCTGCTGGCAAATCGTTTTTGGATGGAAAATGATGCTGGTTAGTTTCACAAATGGAATGGGGATGAGGAAGAAGCAACATCCATGAGGTAGAGTGGCTTGTGGTACAAGAAAACAGAGCCCATACTCTGCCATACGAATTTCTGAGCTGCCCATGCTCCATTGAAGCCATGGACTGACTTCCTCAACCACTTCCTTACAACAGAATTAAATGTCATCAAGGAAAGTCAAATGGGTTCTCATAATGACATTTGGCAGCATATGGTTCATCCCCACAACCCCCTCACCACTCCCTAGTGGATACACATGGCCCCTTCTCATTCGTTGCCTCCATAGCCAGTCTTGGAATTTTATATTGCATGATGTTTATTTACATCCTATTACAATTTCCATGGCTTAAGAGCACATGGGCATCAATTATCAATGCTTTCCCTTTTAAATCAAATTCGGGTTTTCACTAGCGGGGCCTTGGCCTTGAGCTCCACGCTAGGAAAACATACATCACATGTACACATTATTTACATTAAATGCTAATATATCCTAAGGGTCAAAATGGGGTATTACAATCCCCTCCCCCTTAGAATAACACCGTCCTCGGTGTTCCAAGACTTAGGCACACATATACAATTTACACATATCCAAAACTTCAAAAAAAAACTTTACAGATTTGCCCTGCATTCTGTTCTTTACTTTGAACTTTCAGGACCAAGTCCTTTGATTTTCACGAGCTGCTCCTGCTGATTCGGATCTTCCAGCTCATCCATAAGTCTGAAAACTTTATGGCTGCTACCCTCTTGAGGTTCATCTCGTTCTGCTGCTTTTGCATCTTGAGCATCTCTCCAATATTTTCTTGGGTCTTGGCAATTGTTTGAAGAAGACTTCCAGCCAATTCTAATAGCCTATGGTCTGCTGCCATGGTCATTGTGCACAGCTGGTTCTCACTTGGCTCACAAGCAACACTTGCTCATAACAACTGCAACCAATTGATTTAATTTCCACCTGTGAAATTCATCATTACAATTCTCATTAGGCCAAGCATAACCCAAACATAAAAAAAATCAGTCAATGGTTTTTTCCCCAGTTGACATGGATAGTCCATGCTTTACTCATGAGACTCCCACACTTTTCATGCTTGCCAACATACACATGAATTCCTTCATGTTCATCCATTCACAGGAAATTCATTAATTAGCATTCACAATTCACTTTCATCAAATAAACACACTCTACTTTTAGCCATACATGCATTCAACAATTTTTTTTTGTTTATAAATGCATCAATAAAAAGGAAAGAGAGAGCAGTAAGAGTTTCTTCTCTTAGTCTTGTTCCATTCTGGAACCCACACCACCACGGTGGTTTTCATGCTCCTAGTCTCTTTCACCTCAACGTGAATGCTTGACCTGCCCTTCTTGGCTATGACACGTAGTGTCTATGGTCTATTCCAGACCTTTCAACCATGGAGTTCCTCCACTCGGTTGGTCTAACTCTTGGCTGCTAGGACTCACATAGTTCCACTAGCCCCATCTTTCCATTACTGCTCATGCTGAGCTCTTTAGGACGGTTACATGTCCACACGCATCCTTGAGATGCTTTCATAGTCATTGCTTCCAGCAATACCTACGCTCAAACATTGAATTAATTCACATGTTTAGTTTATTTTCATAGGAAATCATAACCAAATCATATACATATGTATATTCACAAGCAAGAATTACAAGATAACCAAATACTTAGCTGCATTGGATGTCTTCACTTTATTCCATAGGGTCCTTCTTTGCTTTACAAGCCTTGGAATCGCCTATGGATTTGGGTGTTTAGCCAGCGCGCAGGCTGCCCCTCAACATCAAATAACCTTACATGTTTGGCCAGCACGCAGGCTGCTCCAAATCACCAATAATCTTGCATGTTTGGCCAGCACGCAGGCTGCTCCAAATCATCAATAATCTTTGCATGTTTGGACAGCACGCAGGCTGCTCCAAATCATCAATAATCTTGCATGTTTGGCCAGCGCACAGGCTGCTCCAAATCATCAATAATCTTTGCATGTTTGGACAGCACGCAGGCTGCTCCAAATCATAAATAATCTTGCCGAACCAGCCACTCTCTGGATTTACCAAGCAACTTTTAGTTCTTTCAGGGTCCTTGCTTCCTGCATTGACCAAGGTTTCCAACAAAGAAACAATAATGCATCAGCTCACTGTTACAAGCTTTATACTTGAAACCTTCATTATTTCAAATAAGAAATGAATGAAATTGAATACTTATCTGTATTGTGCATTTCCTCTCTGGTCCACAGGGTCCTGCTTTTACTTTGTAAGCCTTGGGATCCTCCTGCGGACTAGGATGTTTGGCCAGCACGCAGGCTGCTCCAAATCATCAAATAATTAACACCTTACCAGTACACCTTCACGCCGACTGGAAGGAAACTTCACTACGACCATTTCTAGGTCAAGGCTCTACTATGGAGCCATAGGCATATAATAGCCATTTCATCAATACTTCACAACTCTTCATCGAAACCCCCACAACCTCCACAACCTCCACAACATCCTTTCATTTATATTAACCCTTCCACCACAACCCCTCACAACATCCTTTTATTTAGATTCTTTAGTGTGTAACATCAATTACAATTTATTTAGGCTGTCAACACAAGATGCATTAGCAAGTTCATTAGTATTGCTGCTCTAAACTGTAAACATATTTCATAACATTCACTATCCAACCTTGAAACACCAGGAATGCGTCCATTCCCTTAAGGCGTAGTCAATATTGGCATCCCTAACATAACTCAGCAACAGAAAGGCGTGCACTCCTTACCGATGTGAACTATGAAGATCCTAATCATACTTCAAGCAGTCTGCCATAATGGAAATAAAATCAAAACATGCTCTGCATATTAACTCTAATAATTAGACATGCATGTATGTATATATATATATATATATCAATCAGGGTTTATGGAACACTTATCCATTTTGCAGATGTTATTTCTCTTCTTTAATGAGGAATGGGGGCTCCTTCTCTGAGTTGACAGTCCCTCGGTTTGCCATCCCAATTCCTTTTGATGTTGCATGCCTCTCACATGTCTTACTGACATAATCTTCACCATCTCACTCATATTGTTTACCAATCATGTAGTGCAGATGAGACATTAATAATGTCTTATGGCGTTTCACCTGAAACCCATTTTCAAATCATGGAATCCCTTCCCATGAAGTTTGGCTTCTGCAGGACCTCTCTCTCTCGGTCTTACTGCAATGTGTCTCCCTGGCACACTTATTAAACAGCCAAACAGTCAGCAACATTTAACAATACCAATCAAATTTGATTGTTCCATAACCAATCCATGGCACTAATAATTAAATTCAGTATGAATTTGCAACTCTGTCTACTACAGAAATTAGTTTTCTTATCCATGAGGCTATCCTCATATTGCTTGGCTCTTGTAAGTGGCACCACTCTGCCCGCTATGGTCTTATGCCCGCTGCCATACATGCGCATCCACTTACAGCATGTCCTCCTGACACATTTCCATACAAGCCAAACAATCATTAGCAATTATTAGCAAAATTTCAAATCTGAAACACTTACAAATCTGAGATTTACAACTGTTCTTACTAACAGAACTTAGAGCTCTCAACCATGAGATTTCTTCTCATAAGCTCTAGATCAAATTTTCAAATCTGTTTCTCACATAAATTTGATTTGCAATTGTGATATTATTCTCATAGCCATATCATTCATACAACTCTGTCCTACCACAGAGCATTCTAGCATCCCATGAAATGATCCTAGAATTATCATCAATTCATCATTTCATTCATTATTTATTTTGCAATAACATATGCATCAGTTCTATGCATTCATACAATGCATCACAAGATTTATGAAATCTCTTAATGCACATCTACTCAATGCTACCTTGCATTGTTTCATTAGTACTATGCATTCAAGCATATTATAATTGAAACATGACTATCTCATATAACTTTCATTACCATAATCAGGACCACCAGTCCTCACTTGCTTTGGTTATTAAGCACATAACCAACATATACATGGCATGATATAAATTCATTTGAATGCATTGAGATTTCTAAACAGTCCCAATCGGTATTCAATATCACATGCAAACTAACTCAACATAGCTCAAACATAGTTGAAGAGATCTTACCAAATCCTCTTTCAACATTCATGCAATTTGGCACCAATAATCATTACCTGCATGGTTACCATATACATCGCCTGATGTTACCTGATCAGTTAGCCTCTTACCAAGGCTGCTCAGTCCTTTTGCCAACTTTATGATCATAGATTTGTTGCACCATCCTTTCTGCATAAGTTGTTGGCTTCATGCAACAACATCCTCAGCACATTTAGCCATGCTCTTTGTTATCTTTGGTCCTACAACCAATACCAACATCAATAGTGATTATCAACCACAATATTCTCCATTAGTGGTTCATTGCATATGCAGACTTCATTATTCTACCAATATGCAATATCTCATTTATGCACAAGCATTTCCATATGCACTATGCAATGTTTGTTAAGATGCCATCTAGTGCATATACATCTATGTAATCCCTTACATTTTTAACATTTTTATGCAATATGACAATTTCATAATTATAAGTATGATAACAAACAAGGGTTTAAAGAATTCTTCCCTTTTCGATCCCTCACTGTAACATGGAATTCCTCTTCCATATCATGCAATTGTAGAAATTGCCCACATTGACAACAAAATTTGTTTGTCAAACAGCCGATGGCACTCTTCTGCACTAAATATCTATGATATATGTAGACCTCATTCAAACTCTGGTCATGCATCATTGCTCCTTGCTGGACAAGCTTTCCAATGCCTGTCTTCATGCTCCATTCCGACATCAGGTGCGGGAACTGCATCTCTTCAAAAATGACAACTTGTACTCCAATTCTGCACATTTTACACAGTTGTATTTTGGTCCAGAATGCCAACTTCAGCCACCTGTGGAAGAAAATCTATGAAGAATCGCAAAAACTTTTATATCGGGCAAAGTTAGTCCATATAACCAGGAAGACTCGGCACTTCGCGGATCTCAATTTCGATGCACCATTCATCTTCTATGAAATTCTGGGTTTAACTACTTCTTACTTTTCACATTTTTAACTCCCTTTGCATCCTATGCTCCACGTATGTGCCACCTGCGCACAACCTGCGCGCAATCCGCGCACTATCCTCGCGCAACCTGCACGCCATCTGCGCGCAATCCGCGCGCAACCTGTACGCCATCTACGCGCAATTTGTGCGCGACCCGCATGCAATCCGCGCGCAATCTGTGCGCGATCCGCGTGCAATCTGTACTCCATCTGCGCGCAATCTGTGCGCGATCCGCGCGCAATCTTTACGCCATCTGCGCGCAATCCGCGCGCAATCTGTGCGCGATCCGCGCGCAATCTGTACGCCATCTGCGCGCAATCTGTGCGCGATCTATGCGCGATCCGCGCGAAATTTGTACGCCATCTGCGCGCAATCTGTGCGCGATCCGCGCGCAATCTGTACGCCATCTGCGCGCAATCTGTACGCGATCCGCGCGCAATCTGTACGCCATCTGCGCGCAATCCGCTCGCAATCTGTGCGCGATCCGTGCGCAATCTGTACGCCATCTGCGCGCGATCTGTGCGCGATCCGCGCGCAATCTGTACGCCATCTGCGCGCAATTTGTGCGCGATCCGCGCGCAATCTGTACGCCATCTGCGCGCAATCCGCTCGCAATCTGTGCGCGATCCGTGCGCAATCTGTACGCCATCTGCGCGCGATCTGTGCGCTATCCGCGCGCAATCTGTACGCCATCTGCGCGCAATCTGTGCGCGATCTGTGCGCGATCCGCGCGAAATCTGTGTGCGATCCGCGTGCAATCTGCGCATAATCTACGCGCAACCTGTGTGCTTGCGGGGGTCATATCTCCCTCGTCCCTTAACCAAATTGGACAAATTTGGTACCGTTGGAAAGCTCTTGGAGAGCTCTATGCAATGGTGTGATCCTCTGCCACATCTGATAAATCTAATCCTGTCATTTTTCCAAATCAAAATTCTGCCCCCAACTTCCCAATTTTACATCAAAACCATTCTGTCTCTTGCCTACAACTGCAACTTTTCACAACAGTTAGAAAATTTTCTGGAAAGTGCCCTTTCATCCCCTTACAGAGGTGAACTACTACATAAAAACTTGCATAAAAACAGTAAGAGAATGACAAGAACTTGCATCTCTAATAAGGGATTTTCTTTTCATTTCACATTCAACAATCCAACCAATGGATTCACAATTAATCTCCAAGCAGCCAACAAGCATGGGTAAGGAGACTCATGAGCATAAGGGCGTAATTTGCAGGCTTTCCTCACTTCTGAAAACCATCAATTGGCCACACAATGTGGATTCATTGTAATTAACAATCATCATTAAGACATGGGGCTGTAACAACTGATTATTCATGCTTTTAAACAAACAGAACTCATTTCCAGCCATGCTCAACATTCAAGTTCATGCATTCAAAGCATCATGGACATTCAAGGAACATGGATTCATCATTAATCAAGGTCTCAAGCACACGATGTATCATCTCCTATGCACAGCAATTAACAACAACAACAACAACAAAACAATATAAGATGGCAGAGGTTGCCCCTCCTTTCTCTCCTCCATGGAGGCAAACAAACAAATACAAACTGAATGCTACAGCATTGGGGACAAATTAGAGCAAGCATTCAACCTAAAAATGAATTTTCTCGCTCCTTCCCCTATTTCATAGAATGCAATCAATGCAAGCATCTTGCAAAAATCCCCAAACAGTCATGGAAATGATTTCCCATTCCAACAAATAGAAGCCATGTAATCTTGAGGTTTCTTTAATGCATTTTAGTTCCAAATACAAAATGCATGTGCACACAATGATTTATATCTCTGTGAAGGGCCCAACAGCCGTAGTGTTGAACCTAGAGCTCTGATACCACTCTGTAACGTCCCCTTCCGTTGCCAAATGCAGGGAAGGAAACATTAACAACACACCGGGGCTTTTGGAAGACTTAGCCCCAATATTAAATTACTCATAAATATCTAACAATTAAAAACTTCTATATGCAGATTCATCTCAATATAAACACAGCGGAATTAAACATAATAGCAAGCACACAAACAGTAGTGCCTAACATATATATATATATATATATCACAGCGGGGGATGATTCAGCATATAGAGACTCAATCTCGTTACAATGCCATGCATGGATTCCAAATTAAGATAATCAACTCATTTCATTAAACATGGACAATTTAACATATTGCAGAACACAAAATGCAAATAATTTATAATACACAGAACACTTATCTTGAGAAGTAGATGTCCAACGACTGGCTACGTGAGAGCAACGTTCCACCCAACCATAGATCTCTTTTCAGCCTATATTCTTTCAGCTGAGAGATCACCCCCGAGCTGGGCTGTGTATCCACTAAGGAGGAACTAGATGGCTCACTCACAGTCAGGGTTTCACTCAAACAGCCATGCTAAGCCAACACACAGTTGGGTTTATCAAGCATATGGATGACAAATGAGGAGGATGCTCGGATTCCTATAGCATATGGACCTTAGGTATGTTCGGATTCCTAACAGTTCATGGGTTTCAATCGGCCACCAATGCTATCTGACGGCTTGCGCATTGGGGCAGTACCCCTCATTGCACGGCTCAGGTAAAACTGATAACCGCTTTGCCATAAATGACAGCTCTTGGTTTACCTCATGGGTGGGAACTAGTCAATCACGTAGGGGTTGTTTCCCTTTTCGCTAGTAGGTCCTCTCAATGGGCCAGCTACTTTGGGGTTCTTGTGGTACTCCTCACAATGAGTTTTAGGGCTTATGCCCAAGTACTTCCCACAGTTAAGCGGATAGGGATTATTCCCAGATTCGAACTTGCAACAGATGCGAAATTTTTTTTTTGGCAGAAATTCCACCCAACAGGCCCAAGAAAGTGCTCTGATACCAGATGTGAAGAACCTGCAACAATTAATTAATGAAAATACACGAGATAGCAGAAATAATAGAACTCAGAATCGCTTTTATTGATCACAGGTCACTTCGAGTGGGAAAACTCCTTTGAGCAAGCTCAATACCAATAACTTCACGGTACCTTCATTGGTCTCAACACAAACTTATATACTAAGTCTAGGCACCAATACCATGTTTCAATACAAACCATGGGCCAATACAAACTATGGATTAACAATTACTACAGGACGAATTACAAATCATATGCGTCCAACAACAATAAGACAAACTATGGATCAACAAATACTACGGGACGACTTACAAAGCATATGCATCCAACAACAATATACTAACAAAGTAAATAGAAGGGTTGACATGGGTTCCTAACATCCACCCCCAACTTAGGGAACTAGTCATTTTCCTCCACGACAGTTCATTTGGATGGGTATATTACAAATTTTGAATTGAGAATTTCTCTTAATGTGACCCACCTTGTCCATTTGGATCTAATTTCACATTATTACTAACTTGGACTTCATTCTTGGCAATTATTTGACCCTTAGCATCAATTTGACAAACTATCATGAGTATGGCCAAGGGGCTTAGGCCATTGTGACCCAACGCAAAATTTTGGGACATGACACAGTCAGTAGCAAAATAACCTTTAAGATTTTCTGACCAATCCCTACTTGGCCACATTCCATATGCCTCAGGGATATCAACCACAACTATGTCAATGGTTTGGTGGATTCTTGGATCAGCAGATAGTGTCAGAAAAACATTCTTCAACTCTCCCACTACCCTAACCCTCGATTGGTCAAGTTGAACTCTTTGGGTAGGGCAAGGTTCCCATGATGCATTCATCTTCCTGCAAATAGACAGAGGCATCACATTAGATGAAGCATCTGAGTCTATCATGCAGTTATGAACATTCCTATTGAAAATTTTGAAGGTGAGTAAGAAAGGAGGCATCTTCTTTCCACCAGGATTTTGGCCACCTGGTTTAGAATATGTCTCTAAGTTGTTGTTTTGAACTTCTATAGGTTTGTTCACAATCATGCTTTTAGGCAGGCTGTCTCTCATGGCAGGGTTTTTCAAAAGTTCAAAAAGAGATATGTTAGCCTTTACCCTTTTCAAGTCATCAATTAAAATATATTCAATCTCAGGGATGATAGTCTCTTTCTGTGTTACTGCTTTGCCTCTATTCAGGGTAGGTGTAGAAGGGGAAGCTTCCTGTGTAGAGTGTCCTTTGATTCTTGTATTATAAGGATGTTGGACGTTAAAAACAGTCTCAGGCTCATCTTCCTCTTCAGCCATACAGAGTTTTGAAAAGTAGCTAATAGTGTTGACCTACTAGTCCTCTTCTTCATTTGGTGGTTCAGGATCCTGATTTTATTTTGGATTTTCATTAGGGTGATTAGGAGGATTATGGGATTCAGAAACCAATGCTTTAAAAATAGAATAAATTTCATCAGAATTTAACCCCTCATCTGGATTAGGTGGAATTTGGTTATGAGGGGGTTGGTAAGGCCTACTAAAAGGTGATCTAACAAATCCTTTGTTATTGGTTTGATTTTCAGTGTTGGTCTTTTTTAAGTCCACCATCTCATTAGAGATATTCTGAAGAAATTTTTTCATATAATTCATCTCAAATGGATCCTGGTTTTGCATAGTGGGCTTAGGAGGATTCTCTTGTTTCCTGCGCGAGGTAGAAGGTTGTTCAGATTGAATGTCAGGATTATATTTTAAACAAAACATGTCCCTTTCTACCTGGATGGCTTCAGCGAAAGAGTCTTGCAAGTTATCTTTGTGTGCTCTTTTGACCCACATGGCTATGGGGATAGGAAGACCTTTAATGTAATATGCAACCAATAATTATTCTGCAGGAAGAACAGTGGCTGGGATTCTATTCTTTAAGTAGGAAAATCTCTAGTTGTAATCTTTAACCCTTTCTTTTCCCTTTATTTTCATTGAGGAAAGATCAATGACCAGATCCTAAAGGGTTTTATCGTCTCCAAATTTTTGGATAAAGAGGGTTTCAAAATCATTCCAACAAGAAATGGACCGTGCTTCCAAGGCGAAATACCAAGTAGATGCTTTCCCTTCAAAGGTATAGGGGAACAAATTGCAGACTACATCTTCATGTATGCCACTTCTCATCTGTAACGTCCCCTTCCGTTGTCAAATGCAGGGAAGGAAACATTAACAACACACCGGGGCTTTTGGAAGACTTAGCCCCAATATTAAATTACTCATAAATATCTAACAATTAAAAACTTCTATATGCAGATTCATCTCAATATAAACACAGCGGAATTAAACATAATAGCAAGCACACAAACAGTAGTGCCTAACATATATATATATATATATATCACAGCGGGGGATGATTCAGCATATAGAGACTCAATCTCGTTACAATGCCATGCATGGATTCCAAATTAAGATAATCAACTCATTTCATTAAACATGGACAATTTAACATATTGCAGAACACAAAATGCAAATAATTTATAATACACAGAACACTTATCTTGAGAAGTAGATGTCCAACGACTGGCTACGTGAGAGCAACGTTCCACCCAACCATAGATCTCTTTTCAGCCTATATTCTTTCAGCTGAGAGATCACCCCCGAGCTGGGCTGTGTATCCACTAAGGAGGAACTAGATGGCTCACTCACAGTCAGGGTTTCACTCAAACAACCATGCTAAGCCAACACACAGTTGGGTTTATCAAGCATATGGATGACAAATGAGGAGGATGCTAATCCAGTGAGCTCAACCACAAAGCTACAGGCATCTCAAATGATCTCAGCAGTCATGGCACCCACAATACCTACCGCACCCCAACACAAGGAAGGTCCCCTTCTCTGCTGCACAGTCCCTCGGGCGTCCCTTCCCTCCAGTTCTCTTTAGGGTGGGCATAGAAAGGTCCAGCTGCTAATTCCTTGAGATTCTAGCCTTCACTGGGTTTATCAAGCAAACCAAACCTCTGCTCAGTCATTCACACTTGGATTTCTCACAGTTCTGTTATCCAATAACTCAATCCCGTCACTTCATTTCTGGGCTGTAAAAACTGGGATTTCCAATGGATTTCGGGGTAGCTAATGCTCCCAAATTCACCCCAAGGTTCATACCAATGGATCCCCCATTGGATTTCACTGTCCGATGCCAAATCTGGGCGTTCTTGGCTCTTCAAAACGCGGGTTCTTTCAAAGTCGCGATTTCTGGTTTTTCACTCTGCTGGCAAATCGTTTTTGGATGGAAAATGATGCTGGTTAGTTTCACAAATGGAATGGGGATGAGGAAGAAGCAACATCCATGAGGTAGAGTGGCTTGTGGTACAAGAAAACAGAGCCCATACTCTGCCATACGAATTTCTGAGCTGCCCATGCTCCATTGAAGCCATGGACTGACTTCCTCAACCACTTCCTTACAACAGAATTAAATGTCATCAAGGAAAGTCAAATGGGTTCTCATAATGACATTTGGCAGCATATGGTTCATCCCCACAACCCCCTCACCACTCCCTAGTGGATACACATGGCCCCTTCTCATTCGTTGCCTCCATAGCCAGTCTTGGAATTTTATATTGCATGATGTTTATTTACATCCTATTACAATTTCCATGGCTTAAGAGCACATGGGCATCAATTATCAATGCTTTCCCTTTTAAATCAAATTCGGGTTTTCACTAGCGGGGCCTTGGCCTTGAGCTCCACGCTAGGAAAACATACATCACATGTACACATTATTTACATTAAATGCTAATATATCCTAAGGGTCAAAATGGGGTATTACATCATCCTAATAACTTCCATGAAGGTCTTAATATAGTCCAGTGCAGGTGATTTATCATCTGGATTAAATTTAGGAAACCAGTTTTCTGGGTTTTTGGGAAGCCTATGTTGTTCCCCAACAATGAATAAAACATCCTTGTCTAGCTAAGGTCTGTTTTGGCCTTTAGCCATCGAAATATCTTCTGAAGAAGAACTTGAAGATGACTCATTGTTTGATGATTCCTCAGACGAGGATGATGATGAAGAAGGAGGTGTTGGTGGTGGTCCACCTGTTGCAATGTTGGGTTCTAGGATATGCTGATCTTGATCTGTTTCTTGAAATAATGAATCAATTTGGAAGTTAGGAAATAGTTCCTTTTGAGATGTGTTCATATTATCTGTGTTTTGATTATCAGAATTTTGATTGTCGATATCAATCCAAGAATTGTTGGTTTGACGTTATTGGGATAATATTTGTCTTAGGTTCTGATTTTCTTCAATTCTTTGTTCAACCTGATCAATGCTATCATGTGTACTCTTTTTTAATTGCTCAAGGGTGAGAGGCCCTCTAGCAGGTGATACAAAAATAATTTGAGGCCTTGGTGTTTCTTGTCCTGTTACAGGAGTAGCAGGTATTACAGTTGGATCTTGAACTGGTTCTTCTATGGATGTGGATGCTTGAGTGTGGCTCCTGGTAACAACCAGTACTCTTGCTGGAGGATGTTTACTAGTGTTTTGTTTAGGCATGACTGGTCATGGCCCTCCTTCTAGTGCCATTTGTTGAAGCCCTGGGTATGGTAATGCTAGAATGTTTTCCAAGGTGAACAACAGAGGGTGACAACCCAATCTGAAAGGATTCAAACAACACTATGCAAGAGAAATTCTATCCCCATACTGTTTAGTGTGGTTGACTCCCAAGGATATTAGGCCTCCGCTAGCAGTTATATGAATAGATCCGAATGGATCTGTCTTCCTGTTAAGGAAGATTGAAAGTGTTATGTGTCTAATGGGTAAGTAGTGTTAGCTTAAGAAAATATCTGATTAAGTCAGATCTAGATTAGGAAAGATGATTTAAGTTTGTAGAACAATCAGATCTTGAATTTAATAAGTGTTTCACCAATTAATAAACATATGAATTGGATATGAACTTATCAGCTTGAGAGAAAGGCAAACAATGACAATTGAATGATTTTACCTTAAGAGTTATAACATATATTAGACTGTCGTGTTATGATATGCTAATTGAAAAATTGGCATCTATGTAATTAAATATGTTTCTCATTTGGAGAAATAGATAAATGAGTTAAATAAATAAATTCATTTAACACATAACAACATGTGGATCGTATGTTAAGATAAATCTAACCTATAGATTGATGCATTCATTAAAGTTGAAAAATAAAATAGATTTCATTCATAAATAGAAGTGAGAAATCAGAATCTATCAAAGAAATTTGATAAATAATACAAAAGAGATGGAAAAGAGAGACTAAATGAATTTCGTTCAATTCTGCAAAAAATTGCAATGCCTCAAAGAAGCAGAGTATCTCCAGTTCTCCTTCGGTGATTTTATCCCCCCCATGTTATGATATTCTATCCCTTTAAATAATAATTACATCAAATTACAAGGATATATTTCCCATAAAACATGGATTACAAAATATGTCTAATCTAGGACTTGCCAAGGGCAGTTTACCACTTGGCCCACACATCTAACAATTCTTCTACATCCATATATTTGGCCAGTTCAAGTGCAAGCTGAGTATTACAAGTGAAATATTCAATCTCATTTTTCTTCACTTTATTCCATGCACGCAGAAAAAAGATTTATCTTTATCCCTAAACTGATGGGTTCCTTGATTAATTCTTTAACATCTGAGATATGAATGTGCTCTAACTACTGAATTCGCTCTTTGGACTACAAACATATTGAATCAACCTGCTCAATTGTAAGCTTAGGTGGGAAATCCTTCTTGATAAGGTCCAAGGTTGGAAAATCTAGGATCATCAATACATTATTTGTTGCATACCATCTCCTACCACAAAATGCCCGTGCTTTCTGAATTGTGGTCTCGACTGATTCACAAGCATGTTGCCATGCTTCCAAAGAGATTATAAGCCTTCTGAACTTGATATTGTCCAGAACACAAATATCTTCTGTTTTTTCCTTAATGTATCTATGCCAATCAACCGCATCTTCAATTTCCCTAGTTGCTTCTTCCCTTCTCTCATTATGTTGTTCAAGGACATCAGAATGACGCTCAAAACCATTGTGTGTCTCCTGGATTTTATTCAGGGATTCAAATAATTTAACCAAAAGCTTTCTATAGTCTTCATTTATTTCAAGAGCTAGTTCCTTGAATTATTCCATAGAAAAACTGGAGAAAGAGGAGGTAGCTTCTTTGGCTATTGAATCCTTCAACTGCTGCTCAAGAAGTATGATCTTCTCTTCTCAGCATAGCCAATGTTTAGCACTTGTGCTTCCTGCAGCTGCTCTTGGATAGATGCATTTTGGGCATGTAGTTCTTTCACCTGATTATCATGCTCATTTCTCAACTCTTGGAGTTGAGATTGATGTTGTTCTTCAATTTCAGTTTTCTTCTCCTTAAGCTTCTGCAATTATTCTTTCTTGGCCTCAATTTCTTTATTCAAAGAAGTGACTGAATCATAATTATCCCCTGCAAAGGATCCCATTGCTATAACAGTTTCCAGTGCATCAGTGGATGTTTTCTGCCATATGAACTAATCGGGAATAGGGCCCTGCATAACAGTCCCTCCTTTTTGTCTTTAATCTCCTATTTTCACCATTGCCTTCTCAGATTTACCGTAGAAATATCCCCCTAGGGAAACCACAACATCCTCTCCAACGACTGCCACTATGTATACTTTGGAAGCGGGTACAACAGAAGTTGAAACCAAAGGTGCAGTTTGGGAAACAACAGAAGTTGGAATTGATATGCTTATTTGGGTGGTGGAGATGGAAGGAGAAATGATGTTGGAAATTGATGGTGAAGAGGAAGTGAGAGGAGAATTCAGGGTAACAGTTTCAGGAAGAGAAATAGAGATTGTGGTTTTTGATGGTGATAAGGATATAGCTGGATCTTGGACTCCAGTAACCTGTGGCAATAAGATGGAAGGTGGAGTTACCAATGATTCTTGTGAAGTGGTCATGGAAACAACAAGTGTTTCAACTATGGTGGATGAAGGAATATTGGGATCAACTGATGAAATAGAAGAGAGTGTAGTATCAAATAATGAGATGGAAGAGACTGTAGTGGAAGTGAGTGGGGGTGTAGAGGTATATGCAGTAGCCAGTATGGTTACTTCTTGGAAAGGGAGATCTGAAGGAGGATCACCCATTGCCATACCATTTAAGAGATCAACAAAGGTTGGTGCGACAGTAACTTTTTGTATGACAGGCACAATAGTAGGGAAAAAAGATGGAAGCATTTCATCCTCCAAGTCACTGTCATCGATCATGGTCACCATTGGTACAGAGCTTCTAAAATTTTGTTTCTTCATTGGAGTGTTTTCCATACTAACCTTAGTATCCATTACCGAATACATCTCTGCCAATTCTCTTTTCATCTCGGTAGCCGACTAAATCAGAGCATTGAGATTATCCAGAGGCTTGGGTTGTACTATGTCTTCCGCAGGAGCCTTACCGTTGTCATCAGCATGGTAAGTAAGCATCAAAGGGGTGCTTACTTTCTGAGCTTCTTTCTCTTCCCTTTCCTTCTGCACCTTTTTATCAAGTGATAGCTCAAACTTTCTGCATAATTGCATAACTTTAGCTTTGATCTCATGCTAATACTGAAAAATAAAATTCTTTTCTTCCAGAGAGGAAGTCTTTATCACGACTTTAGCAAATGAATCAACACCATGGTAAATAGAATCATCTAGAACGGTTTGATGATCATACTCACTCTATATGTGCTCCTGTGCAAAATGGTTCATCAGAAAATACCTAGGATCATGCATCCTCTTCGGGGCTTTGCCAAGCTTGAGTGCAACAATATTTTTTCCAAGTAACCCAGCATGGGTTGAATTCTGAATTGTCAGAGGCCCAAGATGAAGTGGGAACTTTGGCCATCCTCTTCTCTTGTCCCCATTAAGTTTTGGGAAGACACCATCTGTTATTGTCTGATAAGCAACTTCTTCCAACAACAATACGTTTAGCACAATTCTGGGCAACAGATGGGATGTGTTGCTGCCCCAAATCCTAACATGGGAGAAGTATTCCCCTACATACCAATTACCCATAGTGGAGACCAATTCCTTGTCATTTTAAAAAAAAGTGGGAGCATTCTCCTTGAAAACCATCAGATAATTTGAACCAACAAGATGGTCAAATATACCATAGATTAAAAGCAGGAAGTTATCTTCCCATAGTGCTGAACAGTAAATGTGGACAGGTGGTGCAGACAGGGTTCAATTCCACCCCATGGAGGGAAACTAAAAAGCCGCAAAGAAGATATCCATGATGTAGGTTGAGTAAAAGAAAGTGGGATTTCTGGAGGCCGGGGTCTTCTGATGTTTCTCAATTGCTGCCTTGATTTCCAGTGATAGAATTTGAGTCCAGTTGAAGGAATATCCCATAGTAAGTACATGGTGAGCCAGGGGTGCCCACTCAGCCTTAAAAATTGAGAAATCTAGTAATCCGTATAGCCTATAGAACATGGCCTCTAGTAGAGCAAACAGATATTTGAACCAGGAAATGGGGAAGCATTTGTCATCCTTGGGCGTGAAGCTTGCAGGGGTATTCATCCAAGACTTTAGCATTTCATCAAAGTTGAATTGGGTCTTGGCAGAGTCCAGGAATTTGGAATTCAACAACTAGTCGGGTGGTCTTAGGGCATAAGTTTTGGCGAAATCTTCGGGCCGAAAAGAGGTTAACTGTGCCCCAAACTTATCATTGAAGGAACGGTCTTGAGGTTGGGCGTAGTCAATTATCCACTTGATGGCATCAATATAAGGCATAAGGACCGGTCTAGCAGCAATGAAATGTAACTATGTATTACTAATGTTCTTATAAAAGGATTGGTTTTGCTGGATTGCAGAAAGGTCATCATTGTCGAAAATAGAGTAAATGCGGGCCCAATCCAGGTGAAGAGTTTTAGAGACCCTGCCATTTGTATCAGAGAGGATTCCATTGTTTGGGTCTTTGTTTTTGAGTTCCCTTAGGGTCGTTTTGGAGCGGGTGTTTTTCGACATAGCTGGGTAGCTTAGAACTATGATAAAACGACAACAATCAATCAATTAAAACTAATTTTAACTTTGAATTACCACCAAAACGTGGATAATGTGCTAAAAACCAACCTGTGTCGAAGACAGGAGTAAAAATAGCAATCCTGGTAAAAATCCGCAGTAAAAATCCTTCGCTCAAATGAAATTCGTAATTTGAAAAACAGTGAAAAAATCGTAGAAATCGACAATACTTAAGCTACAACGTGGTGAATCCAGACCGTAAGATCAAAAAGAATCAATGGCTTAGATTAAATCGTGAAGAGCGGAAAAAGAAATTACAGGATCATTTTTTTGCGAAATTTTGATTGAGGCTTCTGCAATCAGCAATTCGCAATGCGGGTTGCGGAAGTGCAAGTTTGGACATAAGATATTTTAATGTTTTTGCAATCCACAATCTGCAATTGGATAACGAAGCGGTGAAAAAATAACAAGAAAAGTAAATCTTTCTGCAATGCGGGTTGTAGGTTGCAGGTTGTAGAAGTGCAATTTCAATTCGTTTATTATGGTTTCCACAATCCGAAAAATGTGGGTTGCGGAATGTGAATGTTTATTATCAACGACAAAGTACTTTCCGCATTCCACAATCCACAATTTGCGGGTTGCGGATTGCGGACATGCAAACACAATCTTTATTTTCTAAGTGGTTTCCGCTTTCCGCGATCCGTAGTTTGTGGGTTGCGGATTGCGGAAGTAAAATCCAATTTTATTAAAATTTTCCCAACATCCACAATCCACAATTGCGGGTTGCGGAAAGGAAATATTTAAAAGGAGAAAATTTCAAACATCCACAATGCAATGCGGATTGTGGGTTGCGGAACGGAGGTAAACAATAAAATTTGAAGAAAAAACAAATTTTCCGCACTTTTCAAAACACATAAAAGAAAGGCTTTTTCAGCAAATTTTATTAAATACAAAGCATGGGAATAAGAAAAGATCAAAACAACAATCAAAACATCCCCAAAAATAAGTAAAGGAAATCCAATTTACCTTCAAAATCGTAGTGTGGTTCCCATTTTTATTAAAAAAAAATGGGATCTGTTGTGCCTACAACAGTACCTCATATTATCCTCCCTAGGTAGATAACATATTCAACACCAAGGTTTAATTGAGAAGCAATTAGCCATGAGGGTGAAGACTAGGCCTAATGGACCCTAACTTGTGTAAGGAAATTAGTAAGGAGATAACAAGAGAGTATCTAACCACTACAAAGATTGAAGGTTTCTTTTAAGTCAGATTAGGGTTGTCCTAAAGGCTAATTAGAGCTTCTAAACATGGAAATACATTGAGACTATTGATTCTACGGAGTTTTCCCCCCTTTTGCCACCCTTTTCCAATAATAATTTTCTATTTTGGGTGAATCCTAAGGGGTTTACACCATTGTTTTAGTAATTTGGGGAGAAACATCATCTATTTTTTACCAGCAAGGAGTAATATTCAATCCCATGGTGTTGTATTTAACATCTAATATAGGTGTTGGGAAGATTTATGTATTGCAGTGTATAACACATCATTCTATCTCCCACCTCAATATATTAAAAAACTTTTAGATCTTTGGAAATATTAAAACTCTTAAACATACCCTCTTTTAAGCATGTGAGTTTAACAATTGATCTAGTTCATGGCAAATTAAACAATTATAATATGTGTTAAAAACATCCTAGAAAATCATAATATTGTAAGGGGATCCCTAAGAATTCAACCTAGAATGGATATTAAAGTTGGGATGCTTCCCCAATGAATAATTCCTTATTCTACTTGTAAAACACAAGCAAGTGTTTTGACTCATCCAAGAGTTATGTGAAATTACTTCATGGCAAGGTTTCCTTCAACAAAAGAACAGTCAAAAAAATCTATTGATAGTTGTTCAAATCCACTTGTGAGTTCCCCAATCCTCTTTGACCTAAACCTTAATCATAACCTTTGGTGAGATACACCTTACAAAATACCCTAGAAATTACCCTAGAAATGTGTGATTTGTTAGAGTTTTACATATTAAAACACATTATCAAGGAAAAAATCATAAAGAGAGAATTCATTTCTTGCATCCCATAAATTAAAACACATGATCAAGGAAAAATTCATAAAGAGAGAATTCATTTCTTGCATCCCATAAATTAAAACACATTATCAAGGAAAAATTCATAAAGAGAGAATTCATTTCTTGCATCCCATAATCGAAATGAGCTTTTTCAAGGATTTTGGAGTAACCATTAGTCAAATCCTTGATCATTAACTCCTTCTATGATTGTTCAAATAACATTATTAAACAATGGAGTGGCCATGCAGCATCATTACAAGGATAAAGCGACACAACCTCTAGCCCATGTCAAATCATTCTACCCAAAATAGTAAATGCACAAGTAAGAAATAAATTCAATCTTAACCCCCGTATCTTTACACATAAAATCCCTCTATGTCAAAGTATTCAACTTTATCTTTCTCGTATGTCTACCACTAAGATAACTTAGTTGATGATGCTTCAAAAGTAATAATGGAGAAGAGATGGAAAACCAAGTCTATAAGGGAAGGGGTTATTAGTTGCAGAGATACAAATGGATTTATAATACATCAAATATTAAAATGTAAATAATTTTTTTATTTATATTATAAGTTAAAGAAGCATATATGTAAACATGTTATTTCTACATGAACATAGTTACTTTCTCTTTATTAAAAAATCAAGAGAAATATGTAATATTAACAACTATAAATAAGTTTTTTATAAAATGATTTTTACAATTTACTTAATACGATTTCCCTATTGGGGCATTAAAGTTCTTCTTCCTTTAGTCAAATAACTAAAGTTCCTCTATGTCCATTGGTTGTAGCCTGGGTGGTTGGGAGGAATGTTTGTTACCCTCCTCGCCCAGGTTCAATTCTTGTAAGTGACATATTGCTCTTGTTGAGCCCATATTGTAATGATTGTAATTCGTGCCACCTTGATTCTCTAGAATAGCAGGTGGTGACCATTTCCCCAGGTGGACTAGCCCTCTAACAAACGGCGAACCACCCTTTAAAAAAAAAAACTAAAGTTCCTCTCCCTCGTGTTTAAAAAAATCTTATTTATATAGATTAAAAAAATACAAACATGGATAGTTAAAAAAATGTAACTTTTTAATTGTGGATCATGGTAGGTTACATTTACAGTTTGAGTGGGTTTAACGATTAAGAGTGTGTATTTTCTCCTAGGAGGTCACAGTTTCAAATTCGGAGGGGGATAGGGTATGTACACCATTGTAGACTTTAGCAATCAAATCGTTGCATAGAGGCAGGTCCCTTGTCCCACAAACAAGGGGGTGTCATACACCAAATTAGTGTCTCACTTGGTGGTGACCTTAAAAATAGATTATTATTATTATCAAACTTAGTGTTGATTATAATGGTTAGTTATGGAAAAAAATAAGTTAAAAAATAGAGAAACTTAGTTTTAGTAAGTTTGTTTTTTTTCATATTAAAAATATTCCACTATAATTTATTAATTAGTTAAATATTTTAATGTTTTAGAATTTTAAATTCATATAATATTTTTATCAGTTTAAAGAAATGTTTTTAAAAAAATTATCCACATTTTAGCTTAATTTTTATAAAAATATAAAACTTTAATCAAAATACATTCTTAATTTTAATGATAAAATGGAATTTATTATAACTAAATAATCCAATGTTTGAAAACATTATAATAAACTTGATTATAAAAAATGTTTGATTTATGATTAAAATGTAAGAACATTTTCCATATAATGTGGAGTTATCGTTTTCATGTTTTGTAACGATAATACTATTACTTAAAAAAAAAAAAAACTGGATTAATCAAAATATAGTTTCCTTCTTCTTCGAATGCGGATGAGGACAGCGGGAGAGGCGACGTGAAGGGAGGGACACATGTAGGGCCCAGACTGACACATGTTATGGAGGAACCTTTATGAAGGCAGGCAGTGATGCATGCGGTCTTGGGAGAATAGGTGTGCGGGCGATCATCCCAGGTGGTAACTGTACAAGTAGGATGCAGGAAGCGGGTGTGAGGATGGAAGATGGTACGAGGAGCAGGTGGGTGTTGATGGGAGTCATTATGGAAATTAGTTCGGTAGGATCTGGATTCTCGAGTCCCTGTGAGATTGTCTTGTCCTCCTTAACGAGATTTTCCCTCATTGGATTTGCTATATAATCTGGCTCGTGCGTCTCATCAAAGGTGGTGCCACTATTATGAATTGTGTTGTGGACGGTCTCTGTGTTGGTTGTCTACAACATGGATTATGGGGGGGTGCCGGGGGGCTTAAGATGAGGAGGAAACGTAGAGCAAGCCGTGAATAGACGAGGGCGGCTCAGGATGCCTAGAAATATTGCTTGTCCCTTCCCCCTACCACCTGGGTGGACCTTGAGGTCATGGAGCAGGATGTTTGGTGCGATGTGCTGGAGAATGCTCTGCTTGCAGAGTCTGTGGTGTTGGAGCAATGGATTCAGGATTTGGGATCCTTAAGGGCATGACAACGGCTATATGAAAAGACTATTACGCTCTATTAGGTAATTAAAGGGATACTTGGTCGTTTCCTATTGGAGCGTGAGGTGAAGCAGGGAGGTGACCAAATCCCGGTGGCTTTCTATAAGGAGATTTAAGTAGATGCCAATATTTTTCTTATGAATATTTTGATGTGGGAAAAGAACTGGGCATCCCTTATCTCCCACATAGCGGAGTGTTCGCTCTAGTGAAAGAAGACATCCTAATGGGGGGAATGCATACTGTTGAGGACACGAGTGGCGTCGGGAAGGATCCTCCATCCGCGAATGCTAAGGTGCCCCGATGGTCTTTCTTGTGGTTCTTGTCCACTTGGCACTTGTGTTTGTTTATTTAATGGTAGTAATCAAGATCAACTACATAGTCTGGTTTAAATTAAGTCAATTTTTGGGTTAAATGAATGTCAAGTCTGTAAGATATAGAGTTTGTGTCATGGTAGAAGCTTTGTTTTTCTAGGATTATGGGTAATGGTGAAAAATTTATGGAATGTTATCCCTATTTTCTCCTTCTTGGGAGGGGAATATGGGGGATTGTTATGCTAAATGTTAAGACTAGTCAGTAGATGGTCCATATAGGAAGGAATAATATTTTGACTTATCTCTGTTATAATTTTTGTATAAATTGTTAATATAAGATCAATTATTTACAAAAAAAGAAAATATAGTTACATTCTTCATATGCCATCATGATCATATTTATTTAGAGACCAGTCAATATGAGTCCAAATTGTACATATACCAAACTTAGTAATGAAACCTGAGTTTTTTACATATCCATAAAATTTCAAAATACAAAAGCATAAACCATTTTCTAGCTATTCAGCATCATATAAAAAAATAGATATTCCTAAATATCCTTCTTCTATCCATCTGACTAAGCATGTATATTTAAAATCATGTATTATCCTTGTCAAACATAGTACCGAAGACTACATCATCAATCGTTTAGTGTATGATTATGATCATACAAGAGAACATATCCCAATATACATCAAACTGACAACCACTTTTTACAAAACAGAACAATCTATAACTCAGTTAATTCCAGGAATATCGCAGAAGGGAGCATGATAAGAACATGTTGAGCAATCATTCAAATTTTCTATTATATGCCAAACTCCCGCCATCATATTTATTCCTACTTTTACAATCCCATCTGCCCTAGAGTTTCTTTCTCTATAAACATGCAAAATGGAGACTGCAACCAATAGTGATTTTAATCTTAAGGTCTCTTCTAGAAGTCATCCCAACAACAGATTATGAATTCTGTTTTGTCCATTTTCCCACTTAAAAATAATTTGAGGATCTCCCAAAGTCTATATTCCATCAATACCTTGTTCCACAGCTAACCATAATAGAAGTCTTAAAGCACTCAGCTCAAAAAAATCGTTAGAACCCTAACCAAGTTCTACCTTGAATTTAAACCAATGCTGAGCTCAGATATGTAAAGGATTCCCCCATCTCCATACGGTGCTGAGGCTCACCTTGTGTTGATCCATCGAAATAATCCCAAGGAGCATTACAATCAATCACTTCATTAACCACCTATCGAACTTGAAACTTCTTATTGTCCTGAGGAAATTATCTGAGAATGCCAAGGCTCTAAGAAGCACATTGGAAGGGAGGAGTATATTTATCCTCAAAATAATTAGCATTTTTGGTTAACCAAATCTTTCATGCAATGATTAAACGAATGGATATGATGTCATCTAAATCTTGATTGAAACACCATTTTTTTAGATAGTCCTACAAAAATACCCATGCCATATGTTTGTGATATTTAACTGCTACTCAATCTCTTTCCAAACTAAATTTTAGTAGGGACATTCTACTACCAAATGGAAATTTGATTCTTCCATTGCCTTGCATAAAGAACATCTTCCTAGCCCTAATCAATTTTTCCTTTGGCATACATCCCAAGTGAAAGCTTTATTTGAGACTAAGAACCACATAAATACCTTTGATTTTGTAGGGAACTTAAATCTCCAAACTACTCACCACCACCCGAGTGGGACAAATCTCTCCTCTTCCTGCACAAGAACACTATATCCAGAATTTGGAGCAAAAAGGCCCAAGGGTGAGTACATTCGGACCAATAAATCCATATTGTGTTGAATTTGGACATTACAATTCATTAAGTTTGAAATAAATCCTTCCAAACTCCGTAATATTCTCCCTGAAAACCTGAGTGCTCTGTTGTTAACCATCATTGTCCCATTAACAAGGAAGCACTATGATCCATAATCTTGCTTAGAGTAAAAAAAATATGTCCCAAAGAAAAAGAATTATATGATCTAGAATAATGTGACTAGAGGCACTCCCCACCCAAGGATCTTCTCCTAAGCGCACACAAGATCCATTTCCCTACCTTCCAATTTAAACCTAAACCAACCAGATCAAAGGCATGAATACCAGCTTTCCAACAAATTGAAACATTCTGAGTAGATTTATTTGGCCTATGAAGCCATTCCATAATCAATAAATGAGCTATGTATTTTTGAAATACAACTTGCAACCATAAGCCATAACCCTTAATCAGTCTCCAAATGTTTTTCACTGCCAAAGATTTTGCAAACAGAATAGGGTGTTTGAAACTCCATCCCCCCATTCTTTTTTGCAAAGCTAAATCTTTCCAGCTAATCCATGCCACACTCTACCTTTCCAGACTCCCATACCAAAGGAACCGATAGCTAATTTTCCTTATTTTATCAAGCACTCCAATCAAGATCCAAGAGTTCATCTAGAAGACCGAAGTCACCTCCAAAAAAACCTTTACCAAAACCATTTTCTTCCTCCTTTTGATAACCATCTATGAACCCAGTTTGAGATATGTTTCTCACACTTTGATATTAACCAATCCCAATCCTTGATAACATATGAAGATGGATTTATCCTAAATCCTAAATAAATCAAGCCACCATCAAGATTAGAGACAATATAAGGAAATGAAAATCTGAAATAATCCATCTCCCGAGCCTCAATACCTTCCCCCAAAAGAGATGATTTACCTTTATTTACCAACATGCCCAAAGCTACACACAAAAGAGATAAGATTTCATGAAGCTTGATCATATCTTGTCTCATTCCATCAATAAAAAATAAGAATATCATCTACAAATAGTAGATGAGTTAATCTTATATTACCCCAATAAGGATACCTTTAAAACCTCCAGTTCATTTTCCCTCTAAGATTTCCCTACCAAGAACTTTTGCTACAATAAGAAACAAAATCGGAGCCATGGGACAACCTTGCCTTAATCCCTGACTAAGCATGAAGAAAGTAGATGTTGGAGCATTTATTAAGATAGAAAAAGAGACTGATGACAAACAACCCATTACCCATAATATTATTACATTTACAAATATTTTATATAAATATTCAAGTTTATGTTATATACAAATTTAAAGATTATATATTGATAAAGATTACAATAAAAATTAGTTTTTTAATATTTTCTATAAATATTTTTTATTAATTTAATATTAGTTTTAAATGTTGATAAAGATTTATATAAAAAAGCTTAATAAACTTATATATTAAGGTATATTAATAAATTAAGTATTATCTCAGGGTTGGCAAGCACGGGCAGAGTCCTCTTTAGCTCTGATGGAAATAGATTGAAAGATTATGCATGGGGAATTGGCAGGAGAACTAACAACAGCGTAGAATGGCTTGCCCTCATAAAAGGTTTAGAGATTGCAAGAGAAGAAGGTATCAGGGATTTAGCAGTTTGTGGTGATTCAATGATAGTTATCAGGGAGGCTAGGAACTTGAGTAAGAACAGAAAGAAACCAACTTCCAAAGTTCATAACCTTCTCAAATGTTTGCCTAGCGAGTTCAAAAATATATGTTTTTTTGCATATCTTGCGAAATAACAATCAGGATGCAAATCTGGTGGCAAATAAGGGAGCAAAACTTGATCGTGGCATCCTATCTAGCAATGACAAGATGATTTACAAGGTTTGGATACCTTGTCTTTGAGCTCTAGAAACCCTTATGTCTCGACCTCCAGCTAGGAGACTTCACCTAGGAAGGATTTCCGAAAATCTCTATTCGAATTTTGGGATAGGAGGCATTGTTAAGACTATAGTTTGTAACCCACTCCGGAGTATTGATTTGAAGGACGATCGCACACGCAGGCAATGTGATCTTCACATGGCAATTAAGCCACCTATCACCTCAGAAGTCGCTGGAAGGTGGTTCCATTATATATCGAAATGTCGAGAATGGATAATCTTCATAGCTGAGCGGTTTTTCAAAATGGAAGGCTCTGGTGTGATCTGTCCTAGTGGAAAACGAAAGGTTCCATGGCCCTTGAATGAGATATTTGGAGACACCGGGTCCAACCGTCTATGGGGAATGCAGACTACCCCTCATTATGGCTTCTCTCTTCTGGATTACAGGAAACGAATCCCTTCTTGGCCAGGGGAATGAGAGTGTTTGGCATGTGAACACCACTGTGATAAGGTTCAGATCTGCGGAAGAATAGAGCAACAATAGGAAACTTTTTATGTTGGTAGAGGGACGGAACAACATAGAGAGATGAAGCCCGCTCCTGAAGAGACTCAGGGCATGGAGGCCTCCATAATGGTGGTGGACGACCACTTGACAATACTGGATACACAAATTTTCCTTCTGAAAGATGAAAACAAGGAAATTAAGCATGCATTGCAGCAACTGATTGAGTTGGAGCAATCAGACAACAAGGAGGTTTGGAAATGCATAGGTATTCCCAATGGCAAGGTGGAATCCCTCACTGCTGCCCAGGAAGGTGGCTGCCCCTGTCAAAACCTGGACGTAATTAAAGAACAGATTCGAGCGGTCCGTGAAATAACAAAGGGAACACAGGACATTGTGGGCGACATGTGCAAGGAGATCCTCGAACTCAGGCTGGAGCTGTTGCGTCAAGAAAAAGCTAGAAAGATGGAGGCTGGAGCCAAGGAAGCCTCAGTCCAGACTTAGTCCATGGGTCGGTTTTTTTGTATTACCTGCATTATCAAAGCTAAATGCTTGTAGGCTGATAAGAATTTTGCCTCTGATATGTTTCTCTTTATTGTAAAGTTTACAGTTAAAATACTTCCTAGTTTTCTTCTCTATCATGATGTAGTTGTTTTTTGCAAAAGATGATAGTTAAGATGTGGCAGCACTCATCTGTCGAGATGCAACTGTGGTCTTACACTTTGTACTCAATTCCTACCATCCTTTTTATTTAATACAAAAAATCTCAACCATTTTCGTTAAAAATAAATAAATTAAGTATTATCAAAAATATTATAATTATAATTTTTTATTTTAAATTATTTAAGATTTAGAGATATATTAATATTATGGATTATTTTAAGTGATTAACTTTATTTTTTAATTTAAATTATTTACAATTTAAAGATATATTAATGGACTATTTTAAGTGATTAAGTTTTGTTTGTAAATATATTTCAATATTTTGAAATTGCTTTTTATTTATTTGTTTGAATGTTTTTTCTTTTATGTAGAAAAAATCTTTATAGTCCAAATGTATGTTTGAATGTTTTTTCTTTTATGTAGAAAAAATCTTTACAGTCCAAATGTAATATACAATGTGTTGTCGATTGACTTCAAACATTAAGCAAAAACTCATAATAAATTACATTCTTCAAAGAAACATATACGGACAACACTGAATTGGCCATAGACTTTATTGTTCCTTTGCAAAAAAGATTCCAAAAGCTTGATTACCGTGTAGACATGCTAACGACATTACAATCATTTTAGATATTACGGTACAAAGAGACAATTAAAAAATGATGTATGAAAAAAAGAGTTTAAAAAACTATGTATACACATGCTAACGACATTACAATCATTTTAGATATTAAGGGAAAAAAAGACAATTCAAAAATTATGTAAAAAAAAATAAAATTTAAAAAACTATGTATACACTGCATCCTATTTTAGAAGTGAAACTTAGAAATTAAACACATGAGTGCCAGAATGTGCTTTGGGATTAGAATTTCAATATTTAAATTTTATTAATAAATAAAAGTAAATAATTAAGATGTTTAAAAATTCAATTATTTCGGTCAAATAATTATTTTTAGTTAGAATTTTTTCTTTTGTAAAATCTAAATTTATTTATATTTTATTGAAATTTTGATGATAGAAATAGATTCAACACATTTTAAAAAATTATGACTATACAATAAATAATTTTAAATATTATAATATTTATTATATTTAAAAAATCATTTAAAAAATACAAAGATATTACAAAATAATATATCAATACATATAAATAATTTAATGTTTTGATAAAAAGTATGCCACTCTATTATTACGATAAATATATATATATATATATATAAATATATATATATATATATATATATATATATATATATCCGCTCGTGATTTAAATATTCCACGTAATCTGTTTTGAGCATATTTTACATCTTATCTATCAATTTACTTTGTCTAGATTGCATCCACCATATAGTTTGAAATTATTAAAATATTATTTATTATTATTATTAACTTACTTTTAAGTTTTAAGGTTTTTTTTTTCAGTATTTTTTTTTCATTTTAAATTTGAAGAAAACATTTTCTAATAATTTGGTCATTTTCTAGTTATTAATGATAATTTTTTTTAATTGAAATGGTTTAATTTTATATTAAAAAGTTGAAAATTATAATCCAGAATATAAAGAATCTATTTTTACAAAATTGCTCTTGTTCAATTAAAGTTATGCCATAAAATTGTCCATTAGTCTAGTATGATATAATGTCTATAACATATCTAACATAGGACTTAAAACTAAAAAGTTTCACACATTGTCCTTACAGTATTTTACAAAAAAAGAACACAAAACCACATATTTAAGAGGGGCCTTTCCCACTAATAGCTTCCTCCATGTTTTGGTTTCCTTCTTAGTGCTGATGCAAAATTGAAATATGAATAAGAACTATAGTTGGTTGTTGAACAAAGTCATCTTCCATTGCCTTGAAATCCTTGAATGGAATGTTATGTGATTTACCCCCATTAAAATCTCCTGGTGTACTTTGGAGGCTAAAGTTAGCCTTTCTAATTGTCCCCATGACTCCATAAATTCACTTTCCAAGTCATCAAATTTGGTATCTAGTTGCATTACATGTCAAGAAATTTGTTCCACAAGTGCAATAACCCCTTCTAGCTGAGAATGAAGTTTGCACATCATAATTTGCGGGTCCTTGATAGTACTTTGAATCTCCCCAAGTTTGGAATTCCAATCAAATCCCACCATAAAGTTCAAATTTTCCAATTCCACACTGGGTCCCCAAATATAATTGGATGAGAAACCCAAAAAATAGAAAGACCAGACTTCCCCATTGAACAATTTGTTCATGAAAATAACTAATCTTAGCAAGATTTCAAAGAGATACTTGTAGACATGCACTAGGGGTCCTGATGTTTCAAAGTCCAATGATAATCTCCTGATCCCACAACGAGATTGCCACCATGCTTTGCTGCTATACGAGAACTCCTTCTCAAAGATATTCCATAAGTGGAGAGAGAACAATACCACTACCCCCTAAAACAAGGAAACAAAGCCAAGAAAACCACTAAAGCAAAGTCGTTAGAAGGCCCCCCCATGTGGGGGATTAAGTGCTCCTTATGTCACATGCCTAGCACATTGAAGATTGATTAGATGGCTCGCATGCTAAACCTCCGCAATAGGTGTTCCATTTAATGAAATGAAATGTGGTATGAAAATTCTTAAGGGAGCTATTAGCATTGGGCATGTCTCCCATTTTGAATTAAAAACCCTGCTCAATGATAGTTGCATTATTGGCAAGCCTATTTGCTTATGAATTCTTGTGCCTATAGATATGCACATGGCATTCACTTCTTTGATCTGATGAAGTAGATCCAAGAATATACGCTGAAGCTTTCCCATATTTGTTTAGTCATTAAGAACCTGTTTCTTTGTTTGAGATATCATCAAGAGGTAATTGCCAAAGATCAAAATCTTGAAGATCTTGAGAGATATGAGTTCTAATCCTGTAAGTAAGGTCCACGGACTAATCATAAAAAAAGAATTCTAAGAATTCCTTAAATAATTTAACTTTTAAACTTAAATAGTTATAATTTATTTTATATTATTAAAAAAATCAAGTTATTATCTTCTTAGAAATAACAAGAGAGCCTTCTTTACAAGTTAACAACATTTTTTTAATATAGCAAAAGTGGAAGTTTCCTTCCTTACCAATCAACAACAATATTTTAAATAGCCAAATTATATCTAAACAGAATGATATTGTTAATTCAAATTTAAAATGTATATCTACCAAATTGGACAAATACTTTAAAAATAATAAAAAATTCCCTTTTTTTTATAACCACACATTACAGACAATTAAAAATGGTTTTCCACTAAAGTTATAAAAAAAGATAGAAGGACATGTGGTAAATTTGACCTGCGGCCCATATGGTTGAATTTTGAAATCCGTGTATCCTTAAGCTTTTAATAACAAATATTTTATAATAATGAATGAATTCATAATTCCATTAAGAGGAGATAGCAACATAGTGATAAGTGAGTAAGCCAATATGACGAGGATAAGTGAATAAACCAATTTCATTGAACTCAGAATTCCAATCTGCCAGTGCTGCATGTTCCGTATCGTGTGGGAAAGTTGATGTGGCCATTAGGTAACAGAGAATTCCATTACAGTAAACAGGGGCCGTGATGCATAAAAAGGAAGCATGAAATTAGTGGCCACGTACTCGTCTCACTTTTCATGCATTTAAGTTTTACTTTATTCGCTTTCACCTTCACAAGTGCGCCACAAATCGAGAAAATGCAGGCTGTGATCATAATGTACGCGTGTAAGTTATGATTCATGCTCTAACAATGGTTTAAATAAAGCCTGGCGTTGCTTCTCCTCCACATGTAGAGTCCAGAAAATAGTGTAAGCCTCGTACAGCGAGTCCGGAACTTATAAAACTCCCATTCACAAATTTATTATTATTGCATGTTCTTCGGCCTGATCATCAAACTGTAAAGAAATGGAGTGGAAGAAATTCTACATCGATCTCGTTCTGGTGCCTCTCGGAATTCTTGCAGTGGTGTTGTACCACGTCTTCTTGTGGTACAAAGCTAAGACAAGCCCTCACATTACAGTCGTTGGTGTTAATAGCGTGGGAAGGCGTATTTGGGTTGAATCCATGATAGAGGTAAGAACTTAACTTGATCTTTCAGAAAATCTAATTCATAGATATGATTCCATGCAAATATGTGGCAATGGGTATTGGAAATCTCTGGCTGTATAGCTTCACTTTTCTTTTATATCTACTGGATATTGCAATTGCAAACACTCTTTGAACTTTTTTTATATATGCTAATTGCTTTGACGATCTGGGTTGCAATCATGGAAAACACAGAATTTTGTTTTGCTCTGTCGTTTCAAATTAAATTCCTGTGTACTGCACTTGCATAAGACTTCCCTGCAAACATTGCTTGTATAAAGGAATGCCTTCAAAATCTACTCTTGCAGTAGAGTACTTTTCTTGCTTGTATATTGTATTTCTTCATATAACCTAAAATTTCAAAGCTTTCTGTCAAAATTTGGCATAAGACTGCTGTTCCCAAAGACGAGAAACCTATTACAAGAGTTTCATCTCATGATAATCGCTCAAAGTTAATGTATAAACTAGCACAACAAATAGTTAACAAGTAGTACGTGAACAACCTATAGATCCATTAGGTTAACTTATTCTGTGAATACGGTAGATTACAAGTTAGCTGTCAGGAACAGCTAGCTTGTTATGTATGCCTCAGCTACCAGCTAGTTATCTATGTTTGTTATGTATGCCTCAGCTACCAGCTAGTTATCTATGTCAGCCTAGTTATCTATGCTTGAACCTCAACTACTAGTTACAAGGTGGTAGCTACCAACATGAAATTGTTTATTGTTTATTTTGAACTTGGAAGACTACCATGAGTAACAAGTGTCAAGAACTACTGGCTGTTATGTATGCCTCAGCGACCAGCTAGTTATATATGGCTCAACTATTAGCTACTAGCTACTAGGTGGTAGCTACCAGTTATCACATGTAATATGAAATTGTTTATTTTGAATTTGGAAGACTACCATGAGTCACAAGTGTCAAGATCTGCCTGCTATCTATGCCTTTTTACCATAGCATGCCTTTTTACCAGTTATCACATGTAAACTGAAATTGTACACTTTTCTCATCTTCATCTTCATTACAGTTTTCTCATCTTCATTGAATTCATTCTTCAATGATTACTCTCCATCATTCACCCCAAATTGTAAAATATAAACATAATCCACCCCAAATTGTATTTTAAAATATAAACTGCAATTGTTTATTTTGAAGTTGGAAGACCACCATAGGTGACCGTAGAATTGTCTCATCTTCATTACATTTTATCTTCATTACATTTTGTCAAAACTGTCAAAACTCTCATGACAGTATTTTCTCGTCTTCATTACAGTTTTGTCAAAACTCTCATGAGAGTATTTTCTCATCTTCATTACAATTGTATCATTTCTCCTGACAGTATTTTCTCATCTTCATTACAATTGTATCATTTCTCCTGACAGTATTTTCTCATCTTCATTACAATTGTTTCATTTTCATTCATTTATTCATTTTTCAACATCTTCATTCATTGAATTCATTTATTATTTTTTTAATGAGCACCTTTCGTCCTGCATCCCAAATTGCAAAATATAAACACTGCAGATAGACCAAATTGTAAAATATAAGTACTTTGAAGAATAATTTGATAGTGGGTTGGTGATGTATGCATGCAGGACGATGATAAGAAGAATATTCTTGCAATCCAGATTGCAAAATATAAACACTGCAGACAGACCAAATTGTAAAATATAAATACTTTGAAGAATAATTTGATAGTGGGTTGGTGATGTATGCATGCAGGACGATGATAAGAAGAATATTCTTGCAATCCAGACAATGAGAAACAGCGTAATGGCGTCCATCTTGGTGGGCACAATTTCCGTCCTTCTCACCACAGGACTGGCCGCAGTCATCAGCAGCACCTACAGTTGGAAGCAGCCTGCTCCTTTGAAGGACTTTACGGTTTTTGGTGGCCACCACAGCGAAATGCTAGTGGCTATCAAATATGCAACGCCTTTAGTATTCTTGCTCTTCAGTTTTTTCTTCAGCTCATTGTCGATCCGCTTCCTGAATCAGGTGAATATCCTCATAAATGTTCCACTGCACGAGCCCTGCTTGATTACTCCGGATTATGTTACTCAGCTGTTTGAGAGAGGTTGTATCTTCAACACAATAGCAACCAGAATGCTCTATGTTGCTTGCCCACTGCTTCTCTGGATTTTGGGACCGGTGCCTGTGTTCTTGTCTTGCGTGACAATGGTGCCTGCCTTGTACAATCTTGATTTTGTCTTAGGACCTAAGGGTGCTGAAATCAGGTCAGAGGATTCAAAGGATACCGTGGAGCACGTTAAGAAAAGTAAAGACTACTATCGGATTATCTAGTTGACCTACTTCACATATCACTTGAAAATAAATCAAGTAACGGTGATAAGTCACATTGTAATAACTTTGCAGAGATAGATGTATGCTGTTTAGTGTTTATATTATAGTGCAAGCTTCAAGCAAAAATGCTTGAATGATATCATCAAAATTATATGTTTGGTCAAAATTGATATAAAAGCTTGAATGAGCTCATTATGGTTGGTGTCACAAATTGATATATTATATTCAATCTCATGGGTGTAGAATTTGAAGAAATGGAAAACCTGTGTTGTGGTTTTAATCCAACGTTTCAGACGTAAAGAGGTAAAAGGTGAAGTTCATTTTCAGGGAGATTGCAGCTGTGTTATGATGTGATGGTAAACAGTATTTTACTAAAGTTTCGTTGTATACAATTCTTATTATAATTAAAATATTGATAATTGAAAAGCATATTAAGATATTGATAAAGTTTCATTGTCTATAATATCTATGCACAACTATTGTAAATAGAATGAGCTCAAATCCCACTCAATATCAAGATCTTGGTTGTAGTTAGAATAATGATAGATGGAAAAGCAAATCAACCAGTCTGGGGATCAAGGCAGGGCCACTCAAGATCATAATCTATACCATATTGTTGTTTATTGGTGAGAGTTTAATATCATTATTATTTATATAACTTTTTTTATTTTAAATAAATGGAACACACTTTACTTTAAATCACTTCTCTTTAAAGGGCATTTAAAGTTTCAGCATGAAAAGTGCTTCACATGCATGCTTATTGATTTAAATAAATATAAGTACTAGAAGCGTGCAATTTATTTTAAATAAATGGAACACACTTTACTTTAAATCACTTCTCTTTAAAGGGCATTTAAAGTTTGAGCATGAAAAGTGCTTCACATGCATGCTTATTGATTTAAATAAATATAAGTACTAGAAGCGTGCAATTTATCCCTTGTGTTCATTCACTTTCTTCCTTGGCTTGTTGCCGGACCTTGCCATTTTTCAATTTTGATTTCACGAGCTTTCATCATTGTTTTCTTATCGACATTCCAAAAATATCATAAAAGGTAATTTTTAATGTTTTTAAAGTTGATATTTAACTTAATCAATATAAATGTTTTAAAAGTTGATATTTTTAAACTTAGTCAATATATTATTCTTAGCAAATATTTCGATTAATTTTTAATTATTTAAAAGTTGATATTTAACTGGATCAATATAAATGTTTTAAAAGTTGATATTTAATCATTAATTTTTATTGAAATATAAATTATTTAAAAGTAATTTTTTTTTACTAAAAATAAAAAATAAATTAAATAATTTACAAGTTTCACATTCTAAATATTAATCAAAATTTGTTGAATCATTTTTTCCATTATGGCACAATCATAATTATTTGCCCAACCTTTATAACAAATGATGGTTATTATTAATTTATAAATTAAATGATAACTATTATTAATTTAATTTAAGTTTCACATTCTAAATATTAATCAAAAAATTTTGTTGAATCGTTTTTTTCATTCTTGCACAATCATAATTATTTTCCCAATCTTTATAATAAATGATGGTTATTATTAATTTATGAATGAAATGATAACTATTATTAATTTAATTTAAGTTTCACATTCTAAATATTAATCAAAATTTGTTGAATCATTTTTTTTATTCTCGCACAATCATAATTATTTACCCAACCTTTAAAACAAATTATGGTTATTATTAATTTATGAATTAAATGATGACTATTATTAATTTTTCCCGCGAAATGACTATTATTAATTTACTAATTTATAAAGATGGTTTTTATAATAAATTAATACGCGAAATGACTATTATTAATTTACTAATTTATAAGGATGATTTTTATGATAAATTAATAATTTATGGATTAAATGATAGTTATTATTAATTTACTAATTTATAAGGATGGGATGGCTTTTATAGTTAATTTCTTATTGATATGCTAAATATTTTATAAATGATATTTATTAATATTTTTAACCTACTCTTTATAAAATTATCCTACTCTTTTTAACCTATTTTTTCATTTTCAATATTTACATAATCATAATCAATACCCTCACCTTTTAAAAAATAATACCATACATAACTTTTCAACGTTATATAATTTATTACTTTTAATTTAGATGCCAAAATTAAGGAATAGCGATTCTACCCAATACAAAACAAAAGAGTTGTTATAGCTTTCTCCTCTTCAATGCGAGAAACCACATGTGATTTGGATGTGATAAATTACTTACGAATGAAACCTCTATGATCAATTCAATTTGCGATAAATTACATGACTAATGGAACCTCTATGATCAATTCAATAGTTTATGTTTTCATAAATAATTGAGTGATAATTATTTAGATATTAATAAATATTTTTATATTAATTTAAGTTTATTTTTATTAAATTATAAAATATTGTATATTATAATTATTTCATATTAATGTTTTTTAAAACAAAGATGGATAAAATTGATTCCCTATAAAGGGTTTGATTATCACAACTATCTTTTAGAATATGATGGTCATTTGAGTTGATAGATGGTCGGTGTTTGTCAACAAGTGACATCGGGCCAAAGAAAAGATGGCTTACGGTGTTCAAACAAGCAATTAAGTGATGTTGGGATTTGGTGCCTCTCCCGGGAAACGAAGGTTGATTTCCTGTCCTAGTTACAAATTGTCCCCTCTTCTTGCCATGTTGCACTGGCTCTACTCACATGCAGGTTCATGGTTCATCTTGGAGACATCATCTCCACCTCCTGACCTTGTCCTTATGCTCAACAACCACGACAACACATTATTCACCAAAAATCAATGCAGGGCTTGGAGTTATGCCTTTGCATGGACACAACTCCCTCAAAGTGTTGGTTTAACAATTGATCGAGCTCCCTTCAGGTATTTACCAAGCCAAATTCTTTGAATGTTGGTCTAGGTAATAGTTTCAAGAGGTGCAAGATGGTTTGTGTCAAGCGAACGAAGCATAAACAGGTCCAGGGACAACGATTCTCTCACATGTTGAGGGCCCTGAAATACCATGACAAGACCCACACTAACTTCAGTGGCATGGTGTTTGGTTCGATTCAACAATGAATTTGAGACATGGAGGAATGGTTTACTAGCAAGAAATTTGAACAGGACCCTACCTCCCTCCTCCTCATATTCAGGCGAATGACAGAGGACTCGAGGTTGACCAGAACCAGAGAGACTGGAAGTATGTTAAGATGCTCACCCTCCTTTGGTAGACTAAAACCCTTTTGGGTTGATCCTTAATGGAGAATGAGGTAGGGAAACAAACAATCTCAACTCCTGACAACAACACTCAGGATCAACTTGACATAATGGGGGTTTTTCTCAAGAAAATAGCTAGGGATCAAATCGAACTCGAGGCAAAGTTGAATGTTCTTTCTCGTGCTACCATCGGGGTGATCTTCAAGGAGCGCTCAAATCCTGGGTAGAGAAGTGGAGCCAAGGACAATTTCAAGGTGCCTCATGTCACAATATTTGATGACCCTTATGTTTAGTTTTATGTATGCTTTTAGGCCTAGTGATAGGATTTCTTGTTATGTATTTTTGGTTAATCTGCATGTTGGCTTCATTAGAACTATTGACATTAGGCGTAGTTTCATTAGAACATATGGTTCATATCCCTACTCAAGTAGTCTTATGAATTTTTTGCCTCCCTCTCGAAGTTGTTTTTTCAGTGACATTAACAATAATTATATATGGAAGACCGTGGTAAAAATTTGGTTGTGTGGCTAGTGTGGTTTCCCTAGTGGCAAGCCAACTACCACAACATATGTATCTTTTTGATAATTTTGAATCTTGATGAAATCTCAGTTCACAAGTTTTTTATTAAAATTTTTGGATATATATATATATATATATATATATATATATATATATATATATATAAAGGTTTAAAATAATTCAATTTCATCTTGAATAATACAGTTTAAGTGTTCCTGATTCTAACTACTATAAAGCTAAATGCTCTGCAACTATATATATTCTTACACACTATCCTCCTAACAAAATTACATAATAAAACATGAAAGAACCTAGTCAAGTTATATAAAACCATGTTTGCTTTGGGATTTCTTGATTGCTTCGTAATTCTCCTCTTATTGTCCACTCTTTGTTTGATTGGTTGCTTTCTTATCATTCCAAGGAACTTGTTGAAGTGTAACTTCCTTCTTATCTCCTTCTAAGGAAAAGATTAATAATACAATGGGTTTTTCCACCATGGACTAAGAACAAGAGAAAATTCCAACATGATATTCTAGTGCATATCAAATTCAACACTTGACTTTTCTAGTATTCTATTATTTACCTTCATTTCCCTTTATAAGCCAACATTTCTCATTTCTTGAGCATCAATATGATTCCCAGTACTCTCATTCAAATATGAAATTTCTACTTTAATAGAATTCATCAGGTTACATGATGCCTTGATGATTTTTCTCTAATCCTCATAGCCACAATATGCACATTTTCCCTATGCCTATTCTCATCCATAATAATATGATCCTAGGTTGAGAAATGAAGAAAATCTACCCAATTTCCTCCCTAAGATGATTTTTGCATAGTTACCCTAAGAACCCATGTAGCAAATCTAGATGCATCCACAACAATTTTAAAAATTATATGCAAATTATCTTCAAGTTGAATATAATTTTGCTCCCCAAAATCTATCAAATACATCAAGATTTTTTAGAATGAATAGAAAAGAATAACCATGGAGCACCAACCAAAATTACAATGATTACCTACATCCCTAAAATATGTGTTATCCCACCTATGTCACTAAGATCCATCACTTCAAACTTAATCCTCCCCTTATGAAAACAAGAGTGTCTGCATGTGAGGAGTATGGGGAAGGGTGGAGCTATAACACTCTCCTCAATTATTGTTATTAAACACTTGACATACAAAATTACTTGCATTATTATTCCAAAGTTTACAGTCATGGTATTTGACTATGTGTGGGATGAGCCCCATTTTTTATCAACATTCCTTTACCTATGTTCACAACTATAGTTTCCATTGAATTCACTTGAGAACTGTAGGCTCGAAGCAAATAGATGAATGAGATATCATCGAAAGATGAGACATGTCCTTTATCCATTGTTATAGATCTGGTGATGATGGATATATAACCCATTTATCCTCTTCTCATTTGATCTATGAATATTGTAAAATCGTCGAGAACCAATATCCTTCTGACCTTCATATCCTACAATATAAGCATACCTTGGTAAAGAGTCGAAATACCGCTTGGTTGTTCATTGTATCTGATATGACCCATGGGGGGTATATATGGGGTTAAATGTTATAAACCAAATTCTTAATATAGAATAAGAGAGAAGAGTACACACCATGTACATCATTCAATGTAAACATGGATCACAACTTCAATATAGATAAGAAACATAAGTTACACAATAAAACCTTAAAGAATAGGATTGCCTTCTCCAATTACCCCAAGAAATTTACATAATCATTTCACATGTTCCTCAATAATGACTACATTACCTTTAGATATATATATCCACTCATTGCACATGAGGATGCTTCATTAGGCTTACCCTATTACATATACGTTTATCCCCATATATGCCCCCCTTTTATGGCCATATTATATACATTCAACCCCATATATGCCCGCTTGGGTCATATCAGTCTCCCCCAACCCCCAAGCATAAATTGATTCTTGCTTTCCATTGGGTTTATATAAGTCCTCCCATACATGTCGCACATATATTAATTTAATTATTAATAATATAGATCAATCATAATTGTTTTTTTAATAATTTTCAAATTTCAACAATTCATTTTTAGAATGTAGATTTATTGAAAATTGTATGCGGTAGATGCATGAAGTTGGAGTTGGTTCCCAAATTCATTGCAAGGGTAACATGCACCCATTGTGAATTGCGGGAATGTGCACAAATTCATCTTTAAAAATCTTTGAACCATGTAGAAGCTCCATGAATGTAATTGCCCCATGGATAGTTGATTCTATGCCAGTTTTATATATTTATAGAATGTGTATGCATTAAAAACATGTGTGCACTTTTAAATCATGCATGTGTTAAAACAATGTGCACATTATTTATTTATAAAGATAAAAAAAACCATAACCCCTTTCTCCATTGTTTTGTTCAATCCACAACATGTTCTCTATTTGTTTTCCCCAACAGTGAGTGCATTTTGTTACTAATTTATCTCAAACTCAACCAGAACAAGTAGGAGGGAGGTTGGTGTCATTGGCACTCAATGCTTTTGATAGATGAGCTCTCATTTCTAGGTGGAGTTAGTCCAAAAATCATTTTTATATTTGTTAAATTATACAAATTTACATAATTATAAAATTTATTTTGTTATTGTTTAAATGCAATTTTTATTCCATTACCGTGTAGAAAATTAATCAAGACTGACACACATAAATTAATCAATGTTTAGATGAACTCAAAAACCTAATTGGTGAGCTAATGAGCAATAGAGGGTCATCTTGTCTTTCATTAGCCACTTCTCTTGACAACAATGTTGCTTCCACCGCCATGACCATGACAAATTATCTAATATATATGAATATAGGAACATAATTAAAAAAAGAGAATAGTATTAAGCTAAAATGAGTAAGGAAAATATGATAATTTTGCATATAACCAAAGAGGTAATTATTCAATGTTTAGTGACCCTAGAACCAACCAATCCCCTAATTAGAGAAAGAGGCATATTTGGATGGACTTGTGCACATTTAAGCCACAGAAATACCATTGGATAGATAGGTGGTTTATGGTATTTGATAACCCTCCTTTCAAAAATAGGGAGGTTCCCTTATATTTTCTTTGTAAGTTATGGCTAAGTTTATTGTTGTAATATCCCTCCTGTATGCCCTATTATTTTGTAAAGTGTAAATGTAATTGAAATTGTGTAAGTGGCCCTGGTGAGGAGCTCAAGGCCAAGGCCCCACCAGAGGACCTTGAAAGTATTGTTATGTTATTTCCTAAATGTTGTGAGATTGAGGACATGATGCAACTTAACGACAGGGAAAAGGAGTTCACTAGGGGGAATGGAGGTGAATGGTAAGATAGGCATGAGAAGTTAAAGTTAACGACAAATATTATATCTAAAGCCGTAAGAAACTCGAGGGAAGTTAGGTACTTTTCTTGTTAACCCTGACGTATAAGTATCGTCTCCATAAATGGAGGAAAGGGACTATTAGCCGCAATCTTCCATTAAGTTATGAGATGTATCTTGTAAATAAGAAGATAGCTTTTAAGAAGTGAGCCCAAGCGATCTCTCTCTCTCTCTCTCTCTCTCTCTCTCTCTATATATATATATATATATATACTAGTCACCAAAGAAGCGTAACTTATTAAATTATGTATTTGATAAGCTCATTATTTATTAGTATACTTGGCTATTAATATACTAGAAGATAAATAAAAATATAATTTTTATATATGAGTTGAATAAGTGATTTAACATATTTAGAGATATGTATTTATTTATTTTCATATGTATATACATGTTATATATATATATATATATATATATGAAAGATTTGCATCGTTGTGCTAACAAACAACTATATAATACAAAATGGGTATTCATTCATACACACATATATATAAATACACCATAGCTTTGATGAAATATTATTAGTTATATCTTAAAGCATTGTAAATCACAAGGCAAGAGGAAACATTGAAAAGTATATATACCTAGATGATTAATAGATATATAAAACTGATGTATATATATTAACGATTTGGGTTCTTTATTTAACCCTTATGGCTTACCATGAAATTCCCCAAGGACAGAGGAAAACGAATTTCATTCGTCTTGGGTGCATGCGGGATGGAAGACAGTTATGTTAAAGACTTCTTGTCCACTACTCTTTGTGAGAGTTATGTTATGGGACAACTTTTCCTTAATAAGGGGACAACCGAGCTTGATTTAAGGGAATCCTTGCCAGGTGGAATGAGGATATTCCTTAAAAGAGCACCGAGCTTAGGAGAGAGGGGACGAGAAATTAGATTGTGTGGGGTTTTGCGTAAGGGAGGTAGTAAGGGAAAGGACGGTTCTCGAAGAGCCCGATCCTTGTCTTCTGATATATTTTTTTAATTGCTAGAAATGTATTGTTACGACAATGTGCATTAGTTATTTTCGTGAGGGATCGCTGCATAGGTCAAGCGTTGTAAGCACAATACTTGCTTGATAGGATTTAAATGTGGTATCCCCAATGACCACAGTTGTTTTTCTTTGTTAAAATAGTTTGGACTCAGTTGAGTGTAGGAGGAAAGGCAACCTTACTCGGGACATAGTTGACCCTTGCTTCGTCTACTGCTGAATATAATTTATTATAAATTGTGTAGCCACTGTGGAATTGGGGATTGACCGTTACCTCGCCTACTCCTATGTTATTTTATGATTTTAAATGATCTCTTGTTGTTAAGTGAGATCTGTGTTTCCTTTGTCGAAGGCGTTTGGTTGGGCGACTCCCTATAGGAGATCGATCCTCCCTTTTGTAATTTAATACAGAGTTTTGGCTCTGCGAGATGGTGGTAGGTAGATATATATATATATATATATATATATATATATTATGCGTTGACAACAGGAAGGACTCTCCTTCTTAATATTTGGACTGCGTGAACCTGTGGACGGTATGGGGAAGGGATAGAAGATACTATTTGCTTTATTTCTGAGTGCTTTATATATATTCTGCGTATAGTATATTTGAGGTATGTCCTGTCTATAATGAAATATGTCAGTTAGATTTTATGCCGATTGGTTTATCATTGCTGCGCAGAATGGGGGGTTATTGATCTATGTTTTTCTATACATTACCTATAGATATATATTCTGCGTATAGTGTATTGGAGGTATTTCCTATGTGTAATGGAATATTTCAGTTATATTTTATGTCGATTGGTTTATCATTGTTGCACAGAATGGGGGCTATTGATTTACGTTTTGCTACATTCTGTGTATAGCATAGTGGAGGTATTTCCTGTGTGTAATCTACTGGAATGAAATCACAATCTCTGTGTGGAGATTGGTTGAAGAGTCCAACGTTGTGCTTTAAGCTTTCTGTCTTTTAAAAGTGGGATGATCTTTGACAGAGTTATCTGTATGTTGTTTTGTTATACCTCTGCCTATGAATGGATCCCTGTATATCCAAGATAAACACCAAGTTAAATATAATCTTGTGAGCATAAAATTTTGGGATCCCTGTTTATATTGATGCGGTATACCCTTGTTATCTCTGTTTAAAGTTGTATTTCAAATCTGTTTTTTCAAACAGAGTTTAGGCCTTTTATAGAGTTATTTCTTTCAATAGAGTTTAATTGATGTAATTTTGAATGTATGTGTTATTTCTCATGTGAATAGAATGATCCTCATCTCGACAGAATTTTAGATAGTGTAGAAAAGTTTAAAGGGTTGATCTTGTATTGTTGTGAGTTGTCCCTAAAATGTCGCCTAACGAATAGGGAATGTCTACATATTCCCGATTGATTGGAAAATGCGCCCTATAAGAGATGCTGAAGAAAGTGAAAGGCAACAAGTGTGTTGCAGGACGTAAATTCTTATTTTGATTAATAATACATAGTGCGACTTTTCTTGGAAGTTTTGGGTGAACCACGTATATGTGTCTCCCTCTTTTTGTATGCTTATGATGGTTTTATTGTTCATGTATAAGTGTATGCTTTGTCAAGTGAATATTTGGTAAGAGATATTTCATGGGTATTCATGTTGTTCATGCGATGATCATATAAATGTATTTAAGATAATATCGGCTGAATGTGTTTAGAAGATTTGTTTGACTTATGGTATCAATGTTGTTGAAGCAATTTTTTATTATAGCATACAGTTGAAATGTTCCCTTACATATAATTGTCTCAAGTGAGATACCAAGAGTTGCATAGGTATTGCGTAATATGATAGATAAGTTGACCTTGTATAAGGGTTGGAAGTATTGACTAAGACCCTTTCATAAGTAAGTAAGATTTATAAGAATATTAATTGTAGGACGGATGGAAATAAAAGGATTATGCATGTTGATTATTTTCTTCTAACTAATCATCTTTTATTGATGCAAGAATGGCAGACTTTTGGTCCTTATAAAAAATAAAAAAAATCACTAATTTCTAACTCAGTTATTTGGGTATGTCACATATGGTATCAGAGCTGGAGTTACAACACTCGGGCCTAGTTAGGCTCAACATGAGAAAAGAATGTAAGGCCGGTTGAACCAATGAAGGGACTCTACCTATGAGGTGAAACCGAACGAATTTATTTTTAGAATTCAACAAGAGGTAACCGATAAGGCGTCTATGGGTTGCAACTAACTAAGTATCAATTGCCGGAATATTATGTTTTAATACTAACAAATGAGATTGATGTGCAAGGTATATTCCACAGGAAATATTAGTATTATATTAAGTATCTTGATAAACTAGGTTTTGTTACATATAACTTATGATTCATCGTCTACTTATGAACATTGTAAATGGAGATGCCATCAAAAGTATGTTACTATGTTGCATAATTAACTAAATGATGTTTTGTGGGTAAAAGTGGTGAATAACCTTACGTCTTGAATGTTCTTAGGATAATTAATTATATCGCTATAAAGGTGTAGTCCTCTTGTTAGTTGGTGGCACTATATATATATATATATATATGATTAGTAATTAGCTAAGTTATGAGATTGCATGATGTTAATGATTAGTGATCTTTTCATATATTTGTATTTAAATAAATCTATACTCTGCAAAGAATGTTGTGTCATTATGTTATTTTCATACATACTTGATATATTGAACATGAGGACAATATGTGTAAATGGGAGATAGATGGTATTCGGATTTGTAAAAGGTTATGTAGGTGAGTTAAGATGTATAGCCATTAACATGGTGATGGTGTAGGAAATGCATATGCATCGTTAAATCAATGTTATATTACTTGTATGGGTACTCAAATGGTTTATGAGATTTGCATATGCATAACGAAGATAATTTACATCGTTTATAGGATATGCATAGTACACATAGAAGAAAGTTGTGAGTAGATGGTTTTAGTTAAAAAGTTAGATTTGAAGAATGGATAGGATGTAATGGTTAGATACCACTAATAGAGATGTTTCACTTAAGTAGTTGTTATTTCTATGTGTCGTCTATAAAGTTGTCATTCCAGTGATTATCCATTTACATTATGATAGCATTGATCATAGGGTACCATGTTTACATAGGTTATAAATATGTGTTGATTTTGTTTGGTTAAAGTTTCCAAATATATGTCCTTCCGTGATTATATGATTGAAGGTGATTAACACCTTAGGAAATCATGTACCCTTATGAGTAACGAAAACGGATGTATTGAATTGTAATACATCCCATCATAATGGTTAAAGTTAAGAGGATGGAATATGCTACATTAATTTCTTCACGACATGATCTTGAGATATTAGCGAATGTTGTGTAACAACCACCATAGATATTTTTTGTCTTATTGATCATTGTAGTATACAGAAGTCTGATTTACACCATGTTAACAAATTCAAAATATTTTTTATTTTCTTAGTAGATGATATTTAAAATAGGTCATCCTTACTAATGAGTAAAATTGGATATCATCTCTAATGTCTATTGAGTACAGTTAATAAGAGGCTCAAATAAAGTTAACTATCATTTGAACAAAATTTTGAGGAAGGAAAATGGTTTGCGTTTACAAAGTTATTTCAATTTTTACATACATAAGATCAAGAATATTTATGCAGTTTTTGTAAATGCAAAAGAAAATAGTATGAGGGTTATAAGACATAGTTCAGCATTAAATAGTATGCAAACTAGAAGTTGATTAACGCAATCGTGATTAGTTTTAAAGGATGACTAAAATGATTATTCTCCTGTTATGTGCTAGGGATGGCATAATGCAAACAACCTTACATTCAAAGAAAGATTAGTGATTGCTAACAAGCAACCTAATCAAAGAATGATAAGACTCCTTGGATGGAGTATGGTGTTGATGAGGTAAGTGTCGTATACTACAATTGATTTGATTATTGTTAAAACCTTTTATGTAGTAAAACGATTATGCTGACAAGATAGTCAAGCGAGATGTATATGCACATTATAATTGCTAGTGTGTAGTGGTATGTGAACCAAAAGAACATTCAATAAAATGATTTATTTTGAAGAAATTTCATCATGGATTGATGATGTGATAATATGAGATGCCTTGAAAAAGAGGACAATCACTATGAAGAAGATGTATAATTAGCAACAAGGAAAAGAACAAATGGTACTTTGGTTCTTTAAGTCAAATAAAAAACAAGATCCACTTTGAAAGGGATCGAATTGATGATTGAAAATTTGACTTCGATGGCACAAGACCTGGGAAAACATTATAACACCAAGGAAGCACATGACGATGTGTGGTGTTGAGAAAAGGATATTAGATTGCTTGATGCTAGAATCAAGTCTAAACATTTTCTCCATTTATAAGTCCATCACTTGATTTGATGTAGTACTTGGTGTACTGTTAGCACTTGATGTGTTGATTACTAACACTCGGTGTGTTTCTTAATGAAAAACCCTAAATAGCACCGGTAGGAGATAAGCATGAGAGCTATGGAAATCCAATGATGGGTATCGTCTTTGTGTTGGGTAGATCATGGATGTTATGAATACTACGTGTCTTATAGTAATATAATCTGTTTGAGAAAATAAGAAGACACCAACAATTAAAAATTCGGAGTTACTCTAGAAGAACACATTGTAAGTGTAGGTTTGAGTATACCATTGATTAAGATCACAGCCATTCATATCCCATAATCCATACCCATTCATTCCCACAATACAAGCCAAGTAAATACAATGAGGTTGGTATGGTGAGGTAGACTCTTTCTCTCTATTATCTTAGAGGTGGTCGAGCAAGTTCTATAGAATTGGATCGTTTTCCAGGTGCATTGTAAATACAGCAAGCTTCGTTGCAACACTATTTGTAGATGTTGTAAATGGTCTTATTCGTGTCAATAGTGACTTATAATACGCCTTATCTAAGTCATACCTAATCGTCTACTTACATGCCGTAAAATGAAGTTTTGTTGTTGAGAAAGAAGGGGTGGGATAAAAAAAGGGATATGAGTCATCGTTATAAACACATGCAATAGATGCCCAGTGAGTGAGAGACATGTGTGGTAGATGGTGGAGAGTTCTTAGAGTTCGTAGGGGGTATCGATAGATGTTTGAGGTAGAGTGTATAGTTCTATGGTTCCGTGATACCTTTTGTCAATGACATTGTCTATGAACAAGTAACTTCTGGCAATTATCGGAAATGACAGGCAATATGATCGGCTATTGTCTATCGGGAATGCCCTTATGGCTGTGCCTCAATCACTTGGCCCCGTACCATATACCGTCCATGTTGGGTGGATGTGACATGTAGTGATGTTGACTCAATCATGGGGGCCATCTCTTTTCAGGTATTCATTGATGGGGGGATTCTTTATGTGGGGAGTCATCTATATAACAACCATGGAAAAATGAACCCACAAGTTGTCGTCAAGATGAACTAGGGGCTCCATAACAACCAGGGATAGATAGACCAACCATTGGCCAATATGGAACTAGGGGATTTATCTCTATAAATAACTAGGGCTATAGTTGAAGATAAAATATGTCAGCAAGCATAAAGAAGCTGAACCTCAAAGCAGATGATTTCATCCTGGCTATATTAGGTGAACTTTGTGAGAAGGAAAATTTGAAATAATAATTATGCCCCGGCCCTGCTAAACTAAATTTGACTAAAATAAAACATAAAATGCGAAGCCTTTTGTAATCTATTAAAATCCAAGTTTATTGCCTGCCCCGATCCAGCCATGGATCGATAAATTGTAGGGCTAGTATTTTTTTGGCTTACTATCATTTGTTCACGTAGAACCCCCATCCTTCTAACGGGCTATCGGGAATGCCTGTCACTTCATTAACTAACCTCCTGGGCACGTGGGAAAGAAAATAGGTAAAACCCATATCATAACACCTTCCAGGGCGTGGTGGATGATAATAGTTCAAAAACCGTATAATCACCTCACATTTCACGACCCTCCTGGCCTAGAGACAAACCACAACAACCATTCATTGAGCACATAAAACCTACCTACCCATATCAGCAGCATGAAGTACTGGCCATTGAGATAATTTCCTCCTGTCATTTCCACAAATGTGTAGCATTGGCTCGATTAGCATTAGTAGCTCCCCTTCAATTTTTCCTAAGGGGAGGTAGGCCATAACTAAAAAATACTTATCCTATTCAAATATCCAAACTCCCACACCTATGGGATGGGAGGCCCCAATAATGCTCACGTTGAAGCGAAATTCGTATAGTAAAAGGAAAAAGTCAATTATTAGTGGTAAAGGGACTAAAAAGAAGCAATTTAAAAACTCCTGTGTACATATATAATAATTGTAGTGAAAGGGGATGTTTCCCCACGAGTATAAAATCCATGTAGGAGGTCAGCTGAACCCCCCATTTTCCTTCCCAAAATATCAAAGTTATTAGCCAGGAATGTTGAATGAGATCATTTTATCTAACCGGTATCCATCAAATCAAAGTATCCCATCCAGGTATCCAAGGTCATCCCATAGGCACAACCGATCCCATCGGGAGCCCAAGCAATTATCCGCAAAGTCTAAAAGGAAAGCGGAGTAGAGCTTCTAGTCCGAAGAGTATGCAAGCCAAGTGGATTAGTGCTTAGCCCAACCCAGCCCAGCCAAGCAATTAATTCAAACCGAGTAGCCTGGTCAATTAGTCCAGTCTAATGTAGCAGCCGCCATATCCCAGTTGGGTAGCCCAGTATCTGACCAAAGCAGCCTAAGCGAAGAACTCAATGGAATAGCTCTGCCCAACAATATAACCCATCCCGCGAATTATAGAGAAATTTAATTAAATAAAAATATTCATTACTAAAAAATTCCCATTAGAATACCCATGATGAATCTTTCCTCGACCTGAATAAAAATGAGATTTATCTAAATGAAAAATAGTGAATGAGAGAGTTTTTATACTATTTTATAACAATACTTTGTGCCTGCTCCAAACGTTGTAGCTTATTCAGAAGCGTATCAACCGGAATACCCATCTAAGGTATAGTTTTAACTGGCATTATATATATATATATAAGCATATGATTTGTTTTTATTTCTTTCTTTGTTCCCCACGTCCTTTAGGAACTGAGTTTTGCACATAGAGTGTGTTTGCATGTATCGAGCGTTAGCGGTTTTCATGGGAAATGGGTAGCGATCAAACCAACCTTATGGGGCAAGCGTAAATGCGGCTTGACTGGTGAAAGGGGGTATTGGGGAATGCGTGAAACCGACAAGCAACAGACCTTTCTTTCTTTGGAAATACCATAATCTGGGGACCACCCTTTGTCTCCATATACCGTCCAACAAAACATGATCTACCTACCTCTCTCTATGGGTCCACCTATAATCCAACATCATTATGGTAAAATTGCTATGTGAATGGATTTAATACGACTGCTATTGGCATTGATGTCACCTCTCAGAAATTGTTAAAACCAACCCTGCTCGGTTTCCTATTACTCTGGTATGCACGTATATAACTAATCAATTGTGAAGAGTAGTGAGCATGCAAGATCAAATCAATAAGACGGTAGGTAGAGGGCAGGTAGATCTAAGTGTAAGCAAGCGATCCGGTTTTATTAATTTCAGCTGGGTTTTTGTTGTCCCAGCCTGTTTCTGCAACAATAAAGCCAGTATTAGTAAGAAAATGATGATTTGAAAATACAAATATTAATGTATGTGGGATACTGAAGTATTTATCATGAATATGATATGCATATATTTTATGATGATAGCAAATGTTGTAGGTGCAAAGGGTTACTCACAGTAAGAGGTTGTAATACCTTGAGGTTGATACAGAAATGTATGTTGAAAGTGAACTTGTTTGATAAGGAAATTGGTATATTATGATGAATAAAACTGACCAAGATGAAGCATGGAGAAAGAGACATAGGGATGAAATTATCCAATCTGCGGAAAGGTGCGAACAGGACAATGTTGTTCTTAAGGGGAGGAGGATGTAATATCCCTCTTATATGCCCTATTATTTTGTAAAGTGTAAATGTAATTGAAATTGTGTAAGTGGCCCTGGTGAGGAGCTCAAGGCCAAGGCCCCACCAATGGACCTTGAAAGTATTGTTATGTTATTTCCTAAATGTTATGAGATTGAGGACATGATGCAACTTAACGATAGTGAAAAGGATTTCACTAGGGGGAACAGTAAGATAGGCATGAGAAGTTAAAGTTAACGACAAATATTATCTCTAAAGCCATAAGAAACTCGAGGGAAGTTAGGTACTTTACTTGTTAACCTTGACGTATAAGTATCCTTGCCATAAATCAAGGAAAGGGACTACTAGCCGCAATCTTCCATTAAGTTATGAGATGTATCTTGTAAATAAGAAGATAGATTTTAAGAAGTGAGCCCAAGCGATTTGAGAGATCATTCTCTCTCTCTCTCTCTCTCTCTCTCTCTCTCTCTCTCTCTCTCTATATATATATATATATATATATATATATATATATATATATATATATATACAATAATACTAGTCACCAAAGAAGCATAACTTATTAAATTATGTATTTGATAAGCTCATTATTTATTAGTATACTTGGCTATTAGTATACTGGAAGATAAATAAAATTATAATTTTTATATATGAGTTGAATAAGTGATTTAACATATTTAGAGATATGTATTTATTTATTTTCATATATATATATATATATATATATGTGTGTGTGTGTGTGTGTGTGTGTGTGTATATATATATATATGAAAGATTTGCATAGTTGTGATAACAAACAACTATATAATACAAAATGGGTATTCATTTATATATATATAAGTACACCATAGCTTTGATGAAATATTATTAGTTATATCTTAAAGCATTGTAAATCACAAGGCAAGAGGAAACATTGAAAAGTATATATACCTAGATGATTAATAGATATATAAAACTGATGTATATATATATTAAAAATTTGGGTTATTTCTTTAACCCTTATGGCTTACCACGAAATTCCCCAAGAATAGAGGAAAACGAATTTCGTTCGTCTTGGGTGCAGGCGGGATGGAAGATAGTTATGTTAAAGACTTCTTGTCCACTACTCTTCGTGGGAGTTGTGTTATGGGACAATTTTTCCTTAATAAGGGGACAACTGAGCTTGATTTAAGGGAATCCTTTCCACGTGGAATGAGGATATTCCTTAAAAGAGCACCGAGCTTAGGAGAGAGGGGATGGAAAATTATATTGTGTGGGGTTTTGCGTAAGGCAGGCAGTAAGGGAAAGGATGGTTCTCGAAGAGCCCGATCCCTGTCTTCTGATATTTTTTTTAATTGCTAGAAATGTATTGTTATGATAGTGTGCATTAGTTATTTTCATGAGGGATCATTGCATAGGTAAAGCATTGTAAGCACAATACTTGATTGATAGGATTGAAAGGCGGCATCCCCAATGACCACAGTTTTTTTTCTTTGTTAAACTAGTTTGGACTCAGTTGAGTGCAGGAGGAAGGGCGACCTTACTCTAGACATAGTTGACCCTTGCTTTGTCTACTGCTGAATATATTTTATTATAAATTGTGTAGCCACTGGGGAATTGGGGATTGAACCTTACCTCACCTATTCCTATGTTCTTTATGATTTTAAACGATCTCTTGTTGTTAAGTGAGATCTGTGTTTCCTTTTTCAAAGGCGTTTGGTTGGGCAACTCCCTATAGGAGATCGACCCTCCCTTTTTAATTTAATACATATTTTTGGCTCTGCGAGATGGTGGTGGGTATATATATATATATATATATATATGTGAAGAACCTGCAACAATTAATTAATGAGAATACGCGAGATAGCAGAAATAACATAACTCATAATCACTTTTATTGATCGTAGGCCACTTCGAGGGGGCAACCTCTTTTGAGCAAGCTCAATACAAATAAATTCACCATACCTTCATTGGTCTCAACACAAACTTATATACTAAGTCTAGGTGCCAATACCATGTGTCAATACAAACCATGGGCCAATACAAACTATGGATCAACAATTACTATGGGACGACTTACAAAGCATATGCGTCCAACAACAATAAGACAAACTATGGATCAACAAATACTACGGGATGATTTACAAAGCATATGCGTCCAACAAAAATATACTAACAAAGTAAAGAGAAGGGTTGACATGGGTTCCTAACATCCCCTCTACCTTAGAAAAAGCTTTGTCCTCAAAGCTTTAGATGTGGAAATTGATGCAGAATCTAAAGGAGTGGTTCCCCTATAGCATCCTTGAGTTGCATTCCGGGCCATTGATGCCTTGTGATTTTCAAGGAGGGTTGCTTGGAAGGCTGTAGTTGAAGAAGAACCATATCAACTGCGTGAAAAGTGCACTTAGAACGATGTTGATTGGCTTGTTGTTTTAGTCGAATTCTTGCCATGTGAAGATTTTCCTATAGAATGAGAAGAATTTGATCGCGGTTTCGAAGAACTGAGTCAATTTCCTGAACTGGGGAGCTGCTGAGGGTGTATGGAATAAGCATTGGTGGTGCTTGTCCATAGACTACTGCATATGGTGTCCTTTTAGATGTGGTATTGTACCACTGGAGCGCTTCTAGGAAATCCATAGAAATAGTTGTCCAAATCTGTGTAGGGATGGTCAAGGGTTCGAGCAGTCCTGAAAGGAGTGTCGTTTCACCCTTGTTGACCTGGAAAGTATCACAGTGAGCCACCATTTGTTGAATTGTCATTTTTAGTCCCTGCCAAAAGAAGTTACATTGTTCCTGGTCATACATTTTGAGGAACCCAGAGTGCCCTGCTGATGAAGAAGCATGGAGTTCATAGAAGAGATAGCCCTGTTGAATAGATTGCAACCAATTTAGAACAAGCAGAGAAATAGCTGTAACATAAGTTGGGTCATAAAATGTGCAATAAGGAGCATCTACCACCATATTGTCCTTACCCTTCTTGTAAGTGATTGCATAGGCATAACCCATGAGTTGGATAACCCATTTCAGGTGTGCTGGGGAGGAGACCCATTATTCCAAGAAATTTTCCAGACTCTAGAGATCAGTCTTGATGGAAAAATAATTCCCTAATAGGTATGGCTGCCACTTCTATACTGCATGCAAAATAGCCATCATTTCCTGCTGAGATGTAGATGCAGCTAAATTCTTACCAGAAAGGTCTCTTGAAGGCGACAAACCCACTGGTTCAGCAAGGACACCTGCATATCTATCCAAGGAAGTAGGGGAGACCGTGGATGGGTGCATCTGAATGGAATGGAGTTGAGCGATGACACCATGTGAATTCTTCTTAAGGATCTTTTCCAGGCGATGTGAAATGATGATGGAAAGAGACCCTTGTTGTAAGCCCTTAAATTTGTGTTGTTTCCAATTGACTGAAAACTGCATCCAAAGTTCAGCAAAATACCATAAAATGAGGCCAAGTGTGTGTAACCATTGAACGCCCAAAACCACATCACATCCTCCTAGGGACAAGGCAAACATGTCAAAGCGCAGGTTATAATATTCCAGAGAGATACGCACATTGTGACACTTCTCCTTGCAAAGTAAGGTGCCCCCATTAGCAACCATGACTTCAAATTTGGAGCAAGGATGGACACAACAATCAGCATGTTTGGCGATCTGAGGGTCAATGAAGTTATGAGTGCTACCAAAATCAATGAGTATTGTAAGAGGAAGCTTCTTGAAGTAACCCCTGACCCGCATTGTTTGGGGGGTGGTGACACTGGATAAAGCATGGAGAGATATCTCTGGTTGTTCATCCTGAGATGGGGGGTCAATAGGCAGCTCTTGAATGTCGACCTGATCATCCATTGTATCTGGAGTTTCTACACCAATTGTAGAGGTAGGCGGAGAATCCATATCCAAGAGATAGAGATTTTGTTGAACACATCTATGTCCCCGATTGAATTTCTCATCACAATTATAACAAATCCCTTTTTCTCTGCATGCCTGCATCTCTATTTCAGACAAATGCTTGATAGGAGTTGGTTGAGGAGCTGGCGGGATGGGAGGTCGTTGAGAACCCATATTTCGAAAGGGAACAAAAGTGGGTTTGGAGTGTTGTTGGGATGCAATCTTGTCTTCTGCCAACTTAGCCAACCCTAGGACTTCCATCATTGTGTTGGGACAGAACATTTTAACCTCTAACTGGATTTCATCCTTAAGACCAATGATAAAACAACTCCTGTAGAATTCATCAGACAATCCTTCTATGTGATTGGCTAGTTTCTCAAAAAATTTCTGATACTCTCTCATAGTGCCACTTTGACGAAGTTTAGTGAGTGCTCCGATGAAGTCATAAAAAACACTAGGACCAAATCGTTGCAAAAGGAGTTGGAAAAAATCTGTCCATTTTGGCTCATCATGAGCCTTGATGTACCAACGGTACCATTGAAGGGATTCCTGTTCCAAATGAAAGGATGCAAGTGGAATGTTTTGGACATCAAAAGTATTATGTAGACTGAAATAATGTTATGCACGATAGATCCATCCATTCGGATCAGTACCATTGAAGCAAGGAAATTCAAGCTTCGGACCACGAAAATTGCTAGAAGAAGAGAACCCATTGGCTGCAAAAGATTATTGCTGTCGGTGATTGTTCATGGCTGAATACTGAAGATGGAGGCTGATAAATTTTTCATCCAGATCTTGGAGTTTGGTTTGGATGGCTGCAAGTGCTTCCTCCATGGTTTTTGCTCATGTGCGGGTGACAACCGTAACCAGGAGTTTTTTTTTTGGGGGAATGGATAGAAAAACACAAACAAAAGCTTATTTAGTAAAGGGAAATTTGGATTTTGGAAAAACTTGGAGGGGTAATTGGGGTTTGACTAGGTTTTGGACACTTTCTGCTGGACTGGGAAGCAAAAAATGGGGATTTCAAAAGCGGGGTGAAAGAATGATAAAATTTGTCAAAGAGGGACAAAGAAGTAGAAATGGGGAATGAACACTATGGCAAAATTTGGAGGTGAGTGGGTGGAAATTGAAAACGTTATGGCAAACCCTAAAAATAGACAAATGTGGGATTTCTGGCTTTGGGAAGTGGAATTTGGGATATGGTCCTCGGGAATGAAATATGAAGAATGGGATTTCAGGGGTGTCAGTGAAGTTTAAGGGAAAATAGAGTTAAAACAAGGGAGATATGGCGAAAAAACAGATTTTTAATTTTTTTAGAATGGATCTGAAACGACTTTCGGAATGGATTGAAAACGGCAGGATCTGGAACGGCTCATAATGAATCGGAAATGGTTGGATCTGAATCGAATTTTAGAATGGATCTGAACCGAATTTCAGAATGGATCTGCAACGGCGCGAAAGTGATCGACAACAGATGGATCTACAATGGTGCGAAAGTGATCAGCAACAGTTCAGCTGAAAATAGATATGGACCCTAGGTATGGTCGGCTTCCTATCGGTTCAGGGGATTCACTCGGCCACCAATGCTGTCTGACGGCTTGCATATTAGGGCAGTACCCCTCACTCCACAGCTCAGGTAAAACTGATAACCTCTTTGCCACAAATGACAACTCTTGGTTTACCTCATGGGTGGGAACTAGTCAATCAGGTAGGGGTCGTTGCCCTTTTCGCTGGCAGGTCCTCTCAATGGGCCAGCAACTTTGGGGTTCCCGTGGCACTCCTCACAATGATTTTTAGGGCTTATGCCCAAGTACTTCCCACAGTTAAGCAGATAGGGATAATTCCCAGATCCGAAGCTGCAACAGATGCAAAAAAAAATTTTGACAGAAATTTCACCCAGCAAGCCCAAGAAAGTGCTATGATACCAGATGTGAAGAACCTGCAACAATTAATTAATGAGAATATGCGAGATAGCAGAAATAAATAACTTCGAAGGGACAACCTCCTTTGAGCAACCTCAATACAAATAACTTCACCGTACCTTCATTGGTCTCAACACAAACTTATTTACTAAGTCTAGGCGCCAATACCATGGGTCAATACCATGTGTCAATACAAACCATGGGCCAATACAAACTATGGATCAACAATTACTATGGGACGACTTACAAAGCATATGCGTCCAACAACAATAAGACAAACTATGGATCAACAAATACTACGGGACAACTTACAAAGCATATGCGTCCAACAACAATATACTAACAAAGTAAATAGAAGGGTTGACATGGGTTCCTAACAATATATATATATATATATATATATATATATATATAGTATGCGTTGAGAACATGAAGGATGCTCCTTAATATTTGGACTGTGTGAACCTGTGGATGGGATGGGGAAGGGATAGTAGATACCATTTTCTTTGTTTTTGAGTGCTTTATATATATTCTATGTATAGTATATTTGAGGTATTTCCCATGTGTAATGAAATCTGTCAGTTAGATTTTATGCCAATCGGTTTATCATTGTTGCGCAGAATGGGGGCTATTGATTTACGTTTTGCTACATTCTGCATATAGCATAGTGGAGGTATTTCCTATGTGTAATCTGTTGGAATGAAATCATGATCTCTGTGTGGATATCTGTGGAAGAGTCCATCATTGTGCTTTAAGCTTTCTGTATTTTAAAAGTGGGATGATCTTTGAGAGAGTTATATGTATGTTGTTTTGTTATACCTCTTCCTATGAATGGATCCCTGTATATCCAAGATCAACGCCAAGTTAAATATAACCTTGCGAGCGGAAAATTTTTGGGATCTCGGTTTATATTAATGCGGTATACCCTTGTTATCTATGTTTAAAATTGTATTTCAAATATGGTTTGTCAAACAGAGTTTAGGCCTTTTGATAGATTTTAATTGATGTAATTCTGAATGTATGTGTTATTTCTCATTTGAATAGAATGATCCTCATCTCGATAGAATTTTAGATAGTGTAGAAAAGTTTAAAGGGTTGATCTTGTATTGCTGTGAGTTGTCCCTGAAATTCCACCTGACGAATAGGGAATGTCTACATATTCCTAATTGATTGGAAAATGTGCCCTATAAGAGATGCCGGAGAAAGTGAAAGGAAACAAGTGTGTTGCAGGATGTAAATTCTTATTTTAATTAATAATACATAGTGCGACTTTTCTTGGTGGACGTAGCCCAAAGGTTTGGGTGAACCACGTATATGTGTCTCCCTCTTATGTATGATTATGATGGTTTTATTGTTCATGTAAAAGTGTATGCTTTGTCAAGCGAATATTTGGTAAGAGATAATTCATGGGTATTCATGTTGTTCATGCGATGATCATATAAATGTATTTAAGATAATATTGGTTGAATGTGCTTAGAATATTTGTTTGACTTATGGTATCATTGTTGTTGAAGCAATTTGCTATTATAGCATACAGTTGAAATGTTCCCTTACATATCATTGTCTCAAGTGAGATACCAAGAGTTGCATAGGTATTACATAATATGATATATAATTTGACCTTGTATAAGGGTTGGAAGTATTGACTAAGACTCTTGCATAAGTAAGTATGATTTATAAGAATATTAATTGTAGGACTGATGGAAATAAAGGATTATGCATGTTTATTATTTTATTTTAACTAATCATCTTTTATCGATGTAGGAATGGCGTACTTTTGGTCCTTATCACAAAAACAAAAAAATTCATTAATTTCTAACTCAGTTATTTGGGTATGTCACAATTGTGGGTTGTGATGTCAATTATTTTGACATTAGTGAATTTGAGGGAGTTGGCCTTGGCTCTACTTAAAATTGAGTAGGGACTAGGCACAACCAATTGATAGGGATTATCGCTCCTATGTGTATTCCTATTAACTCCCCCCCCCACACCCCAACCAACTCAACTTGGTGACAAGATTTGTTCCACTAATACTATAATATCACCCCTAACACATAGTTTACTTAATCACACCCTATTTTTTGTATAATCTCACCGAGAGCCATGCTTAGACAATGTTATACCGCCAAGCATAGGGATTTTAGGCCGCGTTGTCGATTCTAGATCAACATGACATATGCTAAGGTTGGCCATTCTGGTTCTAGTCCAATTGATCCTTGTCGATGCTCTAATTGCAGGCATACTAGTTATGGGATGACATAGGATCCTATGTAGGTGATAGTTTCTTGGATGAGGTTAGTATTAAATATTTTTTTAAATTTTCATTGATTATGTATATAATTTTACAATTGACAAATATTTAGTAAATATAATTGTAAATTATTTGTAATTGTCTTTTATTTTTTGGCATGTATAGATTTTATGATATGATACTCCTACATCTAGATGGAAGGGTACATATTGTTAAATTTTGAGTATTAATTCACAATACTATAGGATCTTTGCTGAGAGAATAACATCTACAGTATATCAATGCATGGCAATCATAATATGACAAGCATCACAAGCATCACAAGAATCAAAAGCATAGAGACAAGAGACACAGAGTTTCAGTGAGGAAAACCCTAAGGTGAAAAACCCCACAACTTCCTCAAAGATAGAGAGAGAAATGGATCAACCAAAATAGAACCAAATAACACTGAGATAGTCTCCTAGCAGATGATCCTCCTCATCCTCACTAGTGCGCCACTTTCAGATAGATAGTGAGTTACTTTTCCGAGTGAGTAAAATAGAGATCTCCTATCTCTATTTATACTCACCTTTTTGCCCAGTGACCTAATGGGGCCGACTTGTCTACTTAGATACATCCATATTATATTATATATAAATCAGGGCTGACCCCACATGGTGGTCTATTAACCCATCGGCAAGTACACACACTTGCGACACTTGTCAATCCACATGACGACACTTCCTTATAGAGGAATAACACATCTCTTATAAGGGTACAATAAATATATATATAATACACAGATGAAATACATTCCGTAGTTACATATACATCAACACTCCCTCTTAACTAAGAAGGTATTTCTCGACACAGATCTACTAGACAAGTCTTCTTCTCTGGATCGTCGTCATCGATGCATCGTCATCATCATCGTCACTGCTACTACTATCTCAACCAATCTCTGACTCTACTCGTCATAGGAAGTTCTACAGCGCCAGTCCTTTTTCATACTGGATGTAGGCCCACCACCTGTAGGTCTTCATCATCATTGGCCATACTGTGTAATCCTCAGGACTTATTACGTGCGTCACAAAACCTCGAAAGAGCATCCCAGGCTGTTACGAGCACACAGCTCTACCTATAGGATCTCCCAGGGCACCGAATTACATGTGACCTCACCACAAAACCTCGCAAGAGCATCCCAGGCTGTTACAAGCACACAGCTCTACCTATAGGATCTCCTAGGGCAACGAATTACATGTGGTCATGGAAAAACCTCGCAAGAGCATCCCAGGACTGATTACGGGCACATAGCCCAACCTATCGGATCTCCCAGCGAATCGAATTACATGCCATAGGACAAAACCTCGAAAGAGCATCTGCCAGATATCCCAGGGCACCGAATTAGATGCCATAGGAAAAACCTCAAAATACTATCTGCAGATCTCCTAGGGCACCGAATTATATGTCCTTCCAGAGAAAAACCTCGAAAGAGCATTTTCCAGATGTCCCAGGGCACCAAATTACATGCCATAGGCAAAACCTCGAAAGACAATCTGCAAATCTCCCAGGGCACCAGATTACATGCTCATCTTCCACAACCTGATCCACGGACATAGAGTATCAACCTGATACTCACCATACATCATCCTGATGTATCCATGATCATCCTGATCATCATCACTGCAACGTCCTACTGCATGTCATTTGGACTAACATCCTGAAGCTCGTCTTCCATGATCATCCTGATCATACAATGCATCCATCTGATGCACACCACGTATCTACCTGATACATATCATCATACATGATCCACCTGATCATACAATGTATCCACCTGATACAAATACATGATACATATCACCTCACATGATCCACCTGATCATACAATGTATCCACCTGATACATATACAGATACATGGTCCAAGCATCCAACATGATGCATATACAAAATACATACACATGATCCAACTGATCATATCCAGCATCCAACATGATGCGTACATATAAATGATCCAACTGATCATATCCAACATCAACATGATGCGTACATACATACATAAAAATGATCCAACTGATCATATCCAACATCCAACATGATGCATACATACATACATAAAAATGATCCAACTGATCATATCCAGCATCCAACATGATGCATACATACATACATAAAAATGATCCAACTGATCATATCCAAGCAGAAACCAGCACATCATCCTGATGCTCATCATCCAGCGCTTACATCCACAGCAATGTGAAGGATCCTCCTTCCAACATGCTTGGAATGGATTCAGCAAATGTGTCCATCACTTCTTCCTCGAAGTGTCCTCAATCTGAAGAACGCCAAGCCTCTCTCTGAAGTACTCGAACTCCACCCTGGCTAGTGGCTTCATCAGCACATCTGCAATCTGCTCGTCCGTCGCAACATACAGGAGCTTCACAGCTCCTCTCTGCACCATATCCCTGATATAGTGATATTTGATCTCTATGTGTTTCGACCTGTCATGAAACACTGGGTACTCGGACAGCTTCACACAACTCTGGTTATCACAGAAGATACCAGTAGCCTCCAATGGGAGATCAAATAACTCAGATAGTATCTTCCATAGCCATACTGCCTCACAACTAGCTGAACAGGCTGCAACATACTCTGCCTCAGATGTACTCAGTGCTACACAGGACTACTTCCTACTAAACCAAGAGATCACACCTGATCCCATACTGAAGCAACACCCAGATGTGCTCTTCCTGTCTGCATCACTTCCAGCCCAATCTGAATTAACATAACCCTGTAGGTTAAACTTTTGATTCGCTTCATACTTGAGCCCATAATCCACTGTACCCTTCAGGTACCTCAGAACATGCTTTACAGCAACCAGGTGAACACTCCTCGGATCCGTCAGGAACTGGCTCAATGTGTTCATAGCAAAGCAAATTTCTGGTCTCGTGTTCGTCAGGTACATCAAGGACCCAATCATCTGACGGTACATGAAGACATCAACCGGCTCAGATGAAGCATCACATAGAAGCTTAAGATTCGATGCCATAGGTGTGGCCATGGCCTTGCAATCCATCACCCCAAATCTCTTCAGGATATCTATTGTATACTTCCCTTGACCAAGGAAGATCCCTCCTGCATTCTGCCACACCTCCATACCTAGGAAATAGTGCATCATTCCCAAGTCCTTCATATCGAATTCAGCAACAAGCTTCCTCTTAGTATCTGCAATCAATCTGTCGTCTCCTGTTACAAATAAGTCATCCACATACAGGAGTAGAATCACAGGATTTCCTTCCTCAACCTTGTAGTAAAGGTTGGAATCCGCTTTACTCTTAGTAAAGCCCAAGCTAGATAGAAAACTGTCCATCCTACCATACCAAGTTCTGGGAGCTTGCTTCAAGCCATACAAGGCTTTCTTCAATCTGCACACATATGACTCCCTGTCATGTATTTCAAAACCAAGTGGCTGTTCCACATATACTTCCTCTTCTACTACGCCATTCAAGAAAGTAGTCTTGACATCCATCTGGTGTATTTTCCATTTCATAGCTGCAGCCAGGGCAAGTACTGTTCTGATGGAAGTATACCTGGCTACAGGTGCAAAGGTTTCTTCATAATCTATTCCTTCTTTCTGAGAGAAACCACGAGCTACGAATCTTGCTTTGTATTTTTCTACACTGCCATCTGCAGCATGCTTGATTTTGTAGATCCACTTGGAAGTCACAACAGACTTCTCTTTAGGTCTTGGGACAACATCCCAAACATCATTCTTCATTATTGATTGGTATTCCTCAACCATAGCATCCTTCCATTCTTTCTTTTCTGCTACCTCTTCATAACTGGAAGGCTCTTTGTTCATAATGTCATAGAGTAAAGCAACATAACTGGTATGTGATCTGGTTCTCTTCTTTTCTCTGTGTTCTTCTTCTGGAATGCCAAATCTTTCTGCATCATGAATGAGCTCTCTAGCCCATACAGGTTTCCTCTTGTGAGAGTTATCCTCATGGGGTGGATCTACAGGTTCTTGTGGATCTTCAAACTCACGAACAACTTCTGGAACTACTTCAGTCATGGTAGTGTCCTGAAATCTTGTTTCCTTAGGTTCTTCATAAACTTCGATGGGTGCCTTCCTCGATTTGATGAATGCTGAGTTTTCGTCAAATGTTACATCCCTGCTGACATCAATCTTCTTGAACCCTGGAAAGTATATTCTGTAAGCCGTTTAGCTTTCACTGTAACCCACAAAGATACCCTTCTTTCCTGAAGGATCTAGTTTAGTCCTCTTTTCCTTTGGGACATGAGTGTATACTGGACAACCAAATATTCTGAGATGACTGACTTCAGGTTTCTTACAAGAAAAGACCTCTTCTGGTGTCTTGTTGTCCAATATCTTGTGGGGTGTTCTGTTCTGCACATATACAGCTGTTCTAGCTGCTTCTACCCATAGATGCATAGGAATATCCTGGTCATGCAACATTGCCCTTGATGCTTCCATGATAGTTCTGTTCTTCCTTCTGCAACTCCATTTTGTTGAGGATTATTGGGAGCAATCAACTCCCTCTTAATCCCTGAATCACTGCAAAGCTTTTTGAAGTCACTTGAGGTGAATTCTCCACCATTGTCGGATCTGAATGTTTTGATCTTCTTGTCAATTTGATTCTCCATCAAGGTTTTGAATTCCTTGAATTTATCAAGCACCTCATCTTTGCCCTTCAAGAAGTATACCCAAGTCTTCCTGGAGAAGTCATCAATAAATGATACATAGTAAACATACCCACTCAGGGAACTGGATGACATAGGGCCACATACATCTAAGTGGATGATTTCCAGAATGTCTTTTGCCTTGCTTTCACTGCTTGGGAAAGCCTTCTTAATGTTCTTTCCTTTTGCACATCCTTTGCAAACACCTTCATGTTTGGTCTTGATTTCAGGAAGACCCTCTACTGCCTTGCTTGAAATTGGAAGTGCCCTATAGTGCATATGAGCAAGTCTTCTATGCCAAAGTTCACTTGGATCCATGGATTCATGTACCATGGCATGTTTAGGTTGTCCCTTCAATTTATACAAGCCTCCCTCTTGCTCTCCAATCACTACTGCATCATCTATGTTCTTTCCCTTTGGCCACATTGGGACTTGGCCATCCACAAATGAAACCTTCATACCTTTTGCATCCAATGCAGAGATGGAGAGTAAGTTCTTCTTGAGCCCAGGTACATAGAGGACTTCCTTCATCTTCAGAGATTTTCCAGAATCTAGGTTGTAGGAGGCTTCACCACTTCCTTTGATTGGGTATTGATAATCATCCCCAAGTTTCACCTTATGGGGTGATTCATGTTCAGATAGGTTCACAAAAGATTCCTTGAACCCAGTCATGTGTTTGGAAGCCCCACTATCAATCAACCAATCATTACAACCATGGAAAATAGTACCTGTGAGAGCAGAGATCAGAACATACTCTTCTTCACTTGATGAGTCATCATCACTATCACTTTCTGCCCTAGCCTTCTTCTTTGGGGGTTCATCATCTTCGGCAGCATGAGCATGAAACCTTCTTTTGCTGCCCTTCTTCTTTTTACTGGAGTTGTTGTTATTATCCCTTTTGTTCTTGGGACAATCTGAAGCAAAGTGACCCTTCTCATTGCATGTGAAGCATCTTAGGTCTTTCTTATTCTTTTGATAGGATCTATTGTGGCGAGAGTGATCCTTCTTGGTTTTGCTTCTTTTGGTGTGAGTTGCAAGAGCTTGATCTTCACCTCCCATCTTTTCTTCACGAGCTATAAGTCTAGCTTCTTCTTGAGAGCATTCTTCCCGAAGTCTACTGAAGGAGATCAACTTCTTCCTTGCACAAATTCCTTGAATAAAGGAATCCCATGACTTGGGTAGGCCATTTAGAGTGGTCATCACCACTTCACCATTCTCCACCATTTCATCTACTACTTCTAATTGTTCCTTGATCTGGGAGACCCTTGAAAAATAAGATTGAATGGTTTCTCCATTCTGAAACTTTACTGCTTTCAATTGGTTCCGCAGGGTCATCTTCCGATTTATGTTCTTTCCTTCAAATAGCTTGGTCAAAGATTCAAACATCTCCTTGGGTGTCTTAAGAGAAGACACATGGGGTATGAGATGGTCTTTGATAGAATCAACAATGATTCTCTTTGCCTTGACCAATTTCTTCTTATGCAATACCTTGGCCTCTTCATCCTCTGGGATAGGGATGTCTTCTATCACATATGAGTCTAACTCATTTTCTTCCAGGATTAGCCCAATCCTATACTTCTAGGCTCGGAAGTTATCAGCCCCTTCAAGCTTATCCTCAAGCTTGGTGTGGAGAGACATCTTTAAAGAGTACTTCAAATGGAAATAGAAAAGATTTAGGTCTTACCACTTGAAATGCTGAAAACTGGATCTGGTCCCGGATTGGGGTTTGTTAGAGAAACCCTAAAAATTCAAATGTGAATTTCCAAATTCTGAAAGGATAGAAAGACGCGCTTTGATGAGCTGATCAGCCTGGTGCATTCAGATTTTTAGATCAACAAAGTCTTGCCCTTCAAAATTGCCTTTTTGTCCTCCCGGGTTCACTAGGAGAGCCCTGAATTAGGGTTTGAATTTCCCGGAGATCTACCCAGCCAAAAATCTCGATCCAAAGCTCTAAACTTCGATTTTTGCAAGGAGCTTCCAGCTGTGCCTTTAGATTCCAGAAATTCCTATTTTTGTGGAAACCCTAATTTTTAGGGCCAAATTTGAAAATGCTCGAAATTGAATTCTGATTGGACAGATAGATGCGCCTTGATGAGTAGAGTCAATCTACTATACTGATTTCAAAAAATATGTGGAGAGAAACCCAATAAACAAGGAACATAAGCTTCCGTCACTGCAAAATGTCTTCTTCTCAGGTTAGCTCTGATACCATGTTAAATTTTGAGTATTGATTCACAATACTATAGGATCTTTGTTGAGAGAATAACATCTACAGTATATCAATGCATGGCAATCATAATATGACAAGCATCACAAGCATCACAAGAATCAAAAGCATAGAGACAAGAGACACAGAGTTTCCGTGGGGAAAACCCTAAGGTGAAAAACCCCACAACTTCGTCAGAGATAGAGAGAGCAATGGCTCAACCAAAATACAACCAAATAACACTGAGATAGTCTCCTAGCAGATGATCCTCCTCCTCCTCACTAGTGCGCCACTTTCAGATAGATAGTGAGTTACTTTTCCAAGTGAGTAAAATAGAGATCTCCTATCTCTATTTATACTCACCTTTTTGCCTAGTGACCTAATGGGGCCGACTTGTCTACTTAGATACATCCATATTATATTATATATAAATCAGGGCCGACCCCACATGGTGGTCTAATAACCCATCGACAAGTACACAGACATGCGACACTTGTCAATCCACATGACGACACTTCCTTATAGAGGAATAACACATCTCTTATAAGGGTACAATAAATATATATATAATACACAGATGAAATACATTCCGTAGTTACATATACATCAACACATATTCTCCCAGAGTTGATGAAACAATTGTAGATCATGCTCCATTGAGGCACCTCACACACATGTATTTATATGACTTTATGTTTTTTTTTTCTAGAAAGTTGAATTCAAGTTATAAATTAGAGATATGTATAGTTCTAACCATAAATAAATTAGAATAATTACATTTTTCCTTTACTTAGATCATGATTAAGAGTGGAGAAATGCTAATATATATTAATATGAATATGAATAATGCAGTTTTTATATTCAATCTCAATTTGAGTGTTAATGCCCAACATTCATTTTGAATATTTGAATGCAAATTCACTTGTGGCCATTGGAAATGCTCTAAGATTCTTGGGTAATTCCATTTCCTTGGAATTTAGTATAATTCTCAACTTGTCTCTCTACTTAAGATCTACATTGAAGCTAATTTGAAATTTTTTCCTAAAAAACTCTCTATAAATTGTAATGGTTGCAATTGAACCCATAAATTACACGATGAATACATTTATTTTCCTAAATAAATTATTTTGAGCATGACCATATAATTTCTTCTTGTCCTAAGGCTAAATCATAACACACTTTTGAGAACAAAAGTGCAAAATTTTAAGTTTGTCATAAAGTAGAATCAACATTTGATGAAATGAATATTGGGCATCCTAGCCCTATAAATATTTTATTTATACACATGTATCTCACTCCTTACATTGTTGAGAAAATTGTAATATGTTTAAACCCATAAATTCAAAGAAAAGATAGAGACACTAGAGAGAATAGATAAAATAGATAGCTATGATCACTTTCCACTTCAAGGGGTGAAATTCCAAGAAAAAATATCCAAATACAATGACAATTGTTGACACATTACATGATTTTCTACTTTATATATAGTGATTCAATAGCCAAAGGTTTAACTACTTATGGTCCTGCTATTAATGAGGGTTAACCACCTATGGACATTTATTCAATAAGGAAGGACCTATTACCTCAAGACACTATCCAATGTCTAACTAATGGGACTTATGTCCTTATGTAATGATAAAGTAGGGAGTTACGGTAGGACCCTAACATTCCCTTCCATTCAAAAGGAGCCTTGACCTCAAGGTTGGAGATGGGAAACTACTATAAAAGGGATAACAGTTTCCAAGTAGTGCCTTCTAGCTACTTATCCTTCCATTAGCAAAGAAAGTCCTTGACTATGAATTGGCGTAAGTGATGACCTTGTGTAGAAAAAAAGGTTGCGAGATGAATCCAAATGGATCCTTCTGCATTGAGTTCTGGTAATGGTGTTTGAACTCGAAAATTATGACCCACACCCTTCTTCAAACAAAACACATGAAATACCGGGTAGATCTTGGAGTGATAAGTTGTAAGCCACCCGACCCATGACTTAAACAATCTAATATAGGACATAAAAAATTGGTGAAGGGGTGTTGGAATATAGATTGCAAATGTTGGGTTCTTCCTTAATTTTCTAGATGAGCTAAGATGTAGTGAAATTGGAAAGCCATTCTTGTTGTGCTTTTCCTACCCATTCTTCTACCAGAGAAGATGAGTCAAAGATGGATCCCCCTTCCTCATATTTCCTTAATAAAACATCCTCCACAAAATTATATTTTTCCTTTTTGTAGATGATCTTGTAATCATATCCAAGCATCTTGATGACCCATTTATGCTACTTTGCGGGTTATAACCTTTGTTCCAAAAAATAATTCAAACCATGGTGATTTATCTGGAAACATTTCCCTAGGAGATGTTGTCGCCATGTGTCAATTGCATGTAGGTTGGCCATCATTTCTTCCTAGTACGTAAACTTATCCAATCCCTATCACCCCACTACTTATTGGTGAATGCTAAGGGTCATCCATATTGCATTAAGATTGCACCCAAACCTTTTATGGAAGCATCACATTCCAATACAAAGGTCTTAAAAATGCACATGGCATTCTTTGAAACTATAAAGGATTTTTCTACTACTTTGTTCCATGCAAAGGCACAAAAACCATGACACATGTGCCCATTCCCTGCTTTCTTTAAACCCAGGATCATTGGGGATGAATATGGGGTAGTTTCGAGATGAATGACTCTCGCCTCTAGTATCTTGTGAGTGATCCTTCCATATCCATTTTTTTTTGTAAATGGGTGCTTATAAAAGTGTACATTTGACCGTTGACTTTTGAATCAAGGGTATATCATGATCATGATCACTTATATACGAGGGTAAACCCTTTGGTGTCTCAAATACCTACTAATGATTGTCCAAAACCTTTTGTAAGTCAGGATGGATTTCTAGTGTGGTGTTTTCTAGAGTTTGTATGGCATGGAAATGAGCAATAATTTTAAAGTGGCCTTTCTTCAATAATTTTTCCATCCAATGAGAACTTATGATTTCAGAGGAGCTTTCCTAGAGCCCTTTGAGGGTGGGGGTATGAGATTCTTTAGTAAAGATCAAGTATAATTCCTTAAATTCAATGGTAATTGTCCTCAATGTGCATAGCTATTATGCCCCTAAAAGTATATCACAACCACCTGTGTCTATGGACAACACATGAGTTTTGAGATGATAGTGCTATCATAATTTGAAATTTGGCAACTAGGTGGACATAAAAATGGAGTTCTTCATCCACTCGTTGGTGAATAAAATTATGAGTGTTTCCACTATCAACCAAGACTGTCACTTTGTGATGTTTTATGTAACCCATAATTTGTAAGGTTTGTGGGGATGAAAACCGAAAAAAGCATTAAGAGAAATGTGTGGTTCTTCTGGATTAACTTTAATTTACACTTCTTCTTGCATGGGATAAATTTGGTCAACAACTTCCAACTTAGGGGTATCTTCGATAATGATGTCTTTAAAATGGGTAGGAGTAGTCACATCAACTTGAAATAAATAATTTTCTTTTGATTTAAGACTCAGAGCATAATTTTCATCGCAAATTTTGTAGAGTCACCATATTTTCTAGAATGGCATTTTTGTTGGAGACAATCTTTGTACTTTCGAGGGAGGAGATAAAATTTTTCCTAAGGATTTGACCTATGTAGGCTGTGAATAAGGAATGAAATATGGATTTTTTGGTCTATGCATTATAGGTTGTCTCTGCTTCTAGATCCCTCTGAGATGTCTCTAACTAGGTAGCAGGATGTTGCATTTTGTCTTGTGCTTGAATTGCCTCAGGCTAGTAATGAAACATTATTTATAGAAAGAATCTATTAAGTTCTCTGTATGGATGGATAATTTCTTGAAGGATGAGGTGAAGTCTATGACTAATCCTGTTTGTTGTAACTTGGTTAGCTTCCCCAAATAGTGTGTATCTCCCTCGTAATGGCCATGGAGAGGTTTAAGAAATAAACTCTAGAGGATGAGGCACCCATAGGATATTTTATGCCACTCCCACCATTATCATCTTTTTAGATCAAAATACAATATTCCCAACGTAAGTTTGATCATATCATCAATAATTCGAAGAAGGTTGAAGTAGTGTTCCATCTAGGTGACCCATCCTAACGGGTTGAAACCATCAAACTTGTTCAAGTCTACTTTAGGAAACCAGTTCCAGGTCTTATTATCCATGGAGTGTGGGTTATGGATTTTAGGACTCAAAGGGGGTTTTTGGTTGCTTAATAGTCCCAAGTGAGAATTTTCTTCCTGGTGCGTATCACTATGCTATGTATTCCTATGGTCTTGTGCTTGTATTCCACTAATTGTCAAACATGTAAAATTCTCATCCAATATCTTCTCCAAGTGGTTTATTTTTTTCTCTAACTTCTTATCCAAATTTTGATCCCAACTATTGATGGTCTACTGAAGGTGCTAAAACTAGCCATTAATATTAGTGTATTGATATTCTGGGTTGTCCAACCTGTTGATAGTAGAGTAAGTGGTCATGTATTGTTTGGGGTGTTGGTGTGAGGTGGTTTATAGCGATCCACCATGGGTGGGATCCATCAGGTCCTTAAAATAAGGGAGTTTCAGGTGTTATTTCTCTCTTATATTCATGCAAGTTCTAACAGTAGTACTCGACCCAATATCTCAGGGAATTAACTAAGGAGGCTCAATTGTCCCCTTAGTTGTACTAATTAACAACCTAGCTATTAGAGAGTGATCTCCTCAAGTGATGTTATCGATGTACTATAGAAACAAGATGGTTGATCAATTTATTTAAGTTGGTTCAAAGTATAGATAGGGGAATTCTAGTATACCCAAGGGTACATGGAAGTGAAATTCCATATACATGTGTTGTTTCAAGTGGTACTACTTGAAGGGGTGTCAACAAAGGTTACAAGGGTGCACAACAATGTGACTTAAGTACCACTTGCATTTTCTGCATGTATGTTTCCGCAACCACATATTTACTTGCTAAATGATATATCTATGTGTTATTTAAAGATACCAGAACACGTTTCTAATGAAAATACAAAATTATCTCGCTAACCCTAGAACGAGCTCTACAAACAATGGAAAATAACTTACTTTTTAACTTAGGGTTTGAGGCCAAAATTTTGAAATAAGCACAACTCTTTGTAAAATCTGATTTGGAGAAATTCTTGTAATCTCACCTTGAAGCTTTGGTAACTATGTAATTTCTACACCTTTGAGTAAAAAAAAATTGTTTTTTAGTATCCTGATATTCTACTTCGCAATGCCACATGTTTTACTAAATTATGGTGTGACAAGAAGAAATTAGGGTAATTTTCCCAAAACTTGTTAATTTTGACCTTCTTAAAAGAGTGAAATTCTACAGCCTATCATGTGTCCATTTTTTCAGGGATGAATATGAACCTTTTACCATAAATAATTTGTTCTTTCATATTCCCAATACAACTAGTGGTATTTGATTTGTATTTTTAAAACTTCAGATATAACAATTTTACCCAAAACACATGTTTAGCGCTAGTTTTTAGGCTAATCACAAACCCTAACTTACACAAGTCTTATATCCAAATGTATAGAAATCCAGAACCTGAAATTTTGTCCCAAGATACATCCATATATCCTCATTGTAACTTGAAAATGTTAGACTATGAAACTTCAGCAAAACAAATTTGGAGTGATAATGCCAAGATGACCTGTTTGAGGGAGCCAAACCTTCTTGATTAGTAAAAACCCTAAGTTACAAAGAGTGCATATCCAAAATTATAGAGAAATAGAGGATGCAATTTTGACACAAGTTACTTTTGTATTTCCTTTGTGTACTCTAAAAATTTTAGACCATGAAACATTGTAGAAAAATATTTGGAGAGAAAAGGCCAAGATCACTCATTTGGAAGAGCCAAAGCCCGGTATTAAAAATTCTTATTTTTTGACCCAAGAAAGAGCTTTGATACCACTTTTAATATACTTAAACCTAGAAATTCAAAGAAAAAGATAAAAAATCACAAGATAAGATAAATAAAATAGACAATTATGTTCACTTTTTTCTATAAGGGGGTAACCTCCAAGAGCAAAGCTCCAAATACAATGACAATTCTAGACTCACTTTAGATATCTTACTACTCTATATATAGTTCTTAAGTAATGAAAGGCCTAACTACTTGTGGTATCGCTATTAATGAGGGTCAACCACCTTGGGATATTTATTCAATAAGAAAGGCCCTTTTACATTAAGACACTACCACTAACTAACTAATGAGCCTTATGGCATTGTACACTGATAAAATAGGGGGGCATAGGGTAGGACCCTAACAAAAACTAAAACAAATAACATTGTCAAAAATATATTCTCCTTCTGGTTGTTAATCTCCCTATGTGATAATTGATTGGAGAGACGTTGAATAAGAAATTAAAAAGAAAGGCAATTAGTCCCTTCTAATAATACACAATCTTAATTGAGAACATGTTACTCCTCAATAAAGATTAAAAAAAAGCGGCCCAACTTATAATTTTGTCAATATTTTACTAAAACTAGTCCAAGGAAATTTCATTACCATGTTTTATAACAATATGCCATCACTGACAACCTAGTAAATTGTGTTTTGAGTAATATCTTTACACAAATGAAATTTTCCTGTGTGAATATAATAGTATTTATGTAGTGATCCTTAACCTTTAAATTGAATTACAAACAATAAAAAACCCTTGAACTTCAAAAATAACACAAATAAATCCACATAAGAATGGTTACAAGAATTTAGAGAAAACCATTAATGTTAAATTTTCAGAATTTACTTCAATCTGATCTAGGATCTTAACTGAGAGAACAACATATATAGCAAATCTACAGCATAAAAATCATGGACACAATAATGCAAGCACACAAGAGACACAGAGTTTACTTGGGGAAAACCATAAAGGTGAAAAACCCCAATAACTTCCTCAGAGATAGATAGAGCAATGATACAACTAGAATACAAGAGATAGTCTTCTCCTAGCAGCAGAGCCTCCTCCTCCACAAGTGCGCCACTCTCCCAAGTGTGAGTGAGAGAATAGAATGTGTAAAATGAGAGAGACACACTCTCTATTTATACACTAACTTGACTTGACCTTTGCTCAACTAGTTCGACCTCAACTTAACCACTTAACATAATGCTGACTAGGCCGACCCCCACTAGGGTGGTCTAATAACCCTTTGACCCACATGGCCGACCCCCAATAGAGTGGTCTAATAACCCTTTGACCCACATTACTTATACAGGGCTGACCCCAACAAGGTGGTCTAATAACCCATCAAGTATAAGTTACAACACTTACAATATAAATGACGACACTTCCGTATAGAGGAATAATAACATCTCTATAGGAATACAACCAATTCCGTATAGAGGAATAATAACATCTACAATATACATATATGTGAAATACATTCCGAAGTTACATATACATCAACACTCCCTCTTAACTACGAAGGTATTTCTCGACACAGGTCTTCTAGCACAAGTCATCTTCTCTGGATCATTGTCACTGGATAATCGTCATCAAGTCATCATCATCGTCACCGCTGCTGCTATCTCAATCAATCTATGAATCTACTCGTCATAGGAAGTTCTACAGAGCCAATCCTTTTTCATACTGGATGTAGGCCCACCACCTGCAGGTCTTCGTCATCACTGGCCATACTGTGGAATTCTCAGGACTTATTACGTGCATCACAAAACTTGGCTGCAACATCCCAGGCTATTGTGAGCACACAACTCTACCTATAGGATCTCCCAGGAGCACATTACATGTGACCCATCACAAAACCTGGCTGAAGCATCCCAGGCTGTTACGAGCACATAACTCTACCTGTCGGATCTCCCAGGAGCACATTACATGTGATCTCACCACAAAAACTAGCTGAAGCATCCCAGGATGTTACGAGCACACAGCTCTACCCGTCGGATCTCCCAGGAGCACATTATATGTGGTCCACCACAAAACTTGGCTGAAGCATCTGAGGCCTTTTCATCCTGTCCATATCTCCCAGGAGCAAATTACATGTGGTCATGGGAAAACCTGGTTGAATCATCTGAGGCCTTTTTCATCCTATCCAGATCTCCTAGGAGCAAATTACATGCCATAGGACAAAACCTCGAAAGAGCATCTGCCAGATATCCCAGGGCACAGATTACATGCCATAGGCAAAACCTCGAAAGACTATCTGCAGATCTCCCAGGGCACAAATTATATGTCCTCCCAAGAAAAACCTTGAAAGAGCATTTTCCAGATGTCCCAGGGTACGAATTACATGCCATAGGAAAAACCTCGAAAGACCATCTGCAAATCTCCCAGGGCACAAATTACATGCTTACCTGCACAACATGTTCCACAGCCATAGATTATCATCTGACACTCATCATACATCATCCTGATGTACACCAAGTATCTACCTGATACATATCATCATACATAGTGTATCCACCTGATACATAGATACATGATCCACACAATGTATCTATCAACATACATGATCTACCTGATCATACCTAATACATATCAATATACATGATCTACTTGATCATACAATATATCCACCTGATACATATACATATACATGGTCCAAGTATCCAACATGATGCATATACATACAAATGATCCAACCGATCATATCCAGCATCCAACATGATGCGTACATACATATAAATGATCCAACTGATCATATCCAGCATCCAACATGATGCGTACATACATATACATATAAATGATCCAACTGATCATACAAAGCAGGAACTAGAACATCATCCAGCGCTTACATCCACATCCATGTGAAGGATCCTCTTTCCAACATGCTTGGAATGGCTTCAGCAAATGTGTCCATCACTTCTTCCTCGAAGTGTCATCAATCTGAAGAATGCCAAGCCTCTCCCTGAAGTACTCGAACTTCACCCTAGCTAGTGGCTCCATCAGCACATCTGCAATATGCTCATCCGTCGCAACATACAGGAGCTTCATAGCGCCTCTCTGCACCATATCCCTGATATAATGATATTTGATCTCTATGTGTTTCGACCTGTCATGAAACAATGGGTTCTCGGACAGTTTCACACAACTCTGGTTATCACAGAAGATACCAGTAGCATCCAACAGGAGATCAAATAACTCAGACAGTAACTTATGTAGCCATACTGCCTCACAACTATTTGAACAAGCTGCAACATACTCTGCCTCAGTTGTACTCAGTGCTACGCAGGACTGCTTCCTGCTGAACCAAGAGATCACACTTGATCCCATACTGAAGCAACACCCATATGTGCTCTTCCTATCTGCAGCACTGCCTGCCCAATCTAAATCAACATAACCCTGCAGGTTAACCTTTTGATTCGCTTCATACTTGAGCCCATAATCCACTATACCCTTTAGGTACCTCGGAACATGCTTTACAGCAACCAGGTGAACACTCCTTGGATCCGTCAGGAACTAGCTCAATGTGTTCACCCCAAAGCAAATATCTAGTCTCGTGTTCGTCAGGTACATCAAGGACCCAATCATCTAACAATACATAGTGATATCAACTGGCTCAGATGAAGCATCACACAGACGCTTCAGGTTCGATGCCATAGGTGTGGCCATAGCCTTGCAGCCCATCATCCTGAACCTCTTCAGGATCTCTACTGCATACTTCCCTTGTCCAAGGAAGATTCCATCACTCTGCCACACCTCCATGCCAAAAACAAATATTGCATCATCCCCAAGTTCCTCAACTCAAACTCGGCAGCAAGCTTCCGCTACGTGTCGGCAATCAATCTATCTTCACCTGTAACAAACAAGTTATCCGCATACAAAAGTAGTATCACTGGATTGCCTTCCTCAACCTTTGTAGAAAAGGTTGGAATCCGCTTTATTCTTAGTAAATCCCAAACTGGATAGAAAGCTGTCTATCCTACCATACCAAGTTCTGCACACATATATGACTACACCATGCCGTCTTGAAATTCATTTGGTGTATATTCTATTTCATCACTTTTATATTTCTCTATGCTGCCATCTGTAGCATGCTTGATCTGATAGTTCCATTTGGAAGTCACAACAGACTTCCCTTCAGCTCTTGGGACCGCATCCCAAACATCGTTCTTCATGATCGACGGATCATGGCATTCTTCCCGTATCCTGGGAACTTCAATATCTTCAATAGATAATTTTGTTGCTTGAACAAATGTTGTAGTCCTTCTTTTGTAGGTGATGGTATACGATCTTTCCTACACAACAAGTTAAATTGCATCATTAGAAAACATCTCATAGTTTTCAGAACAAATTCTTACACATAAAGAAATATGTCATACAATCACGCAATTATCTTAGCCAATGCTTCAATACAACTTTTATCCATATCCCATAACTTTCTAGATGCCTTCCAATCTCTACCAGAACATTGTTAAGAGTGTGCACAACTCCCAACATGTCAGCAAAGAGGTTTCATTCTAGATAAGTAGCAATGAAATGTTGTGCTGTGCCATAGGCCACTTACCCATGCATGTTAGTAGTATACTGTTCATCAATGCAACTATTCTAATATGCATAATACACAACCTAATTCTAGGAACATCATTATATACATTATTGAACAATATTATTTAAACAATAAAATATGCAAGTAATGACAATTCAAATACTTATCTTTGTTTGTTTGTTGGGTTGACTCCCTCTCAGTCTTTGCTTCTTTTATGCAACTCCATTCTTTTGTGGATTGTGAGAAGTGGTCAACTCCCTCTGAATATCTGCATCCTTGCAGAAACTACTGAAGTGTACTCCCTCTTGACCTTTGCTTCCTGGATTACTTGTCCTTGAACTTATATTCATTCTCGATCCCTATGCATGCTTGTTAGTATCATCATTGTGTTATCCTCTAGGTCTCATACATAATCAAACATTCATTAGTATAATCTTAATATTATCAAAACACAATAATCTCAAGCATGTATAGTCAGGATCAATTCAAACACAGATAATAAACATTAGTATTCAAGGTTTCTAGGACGTCTTCTTTTACTCATACATAATCTTATTTGATCATAGGACTCTTCTGGTTAGTTGAATCATCAATCAAGATAAGAGATATAATATGCATATAGCCATGACTATTCAAACCTATGACTTCATGAATAATCATTATCAACAACACAACAGTATAATATCCTAACACAAGGTAGGATTCTAGCTTGATATAGGAAAAACATACATGGATTAGCATGCTAGCTAGTTATGTCTAACATACCCGCATAATGTATTCTGGTTCTCTTCAGTGACTTGTGCTATTAACCTACATGTCTCATAAGTTAACCATTGTAGAACCAAGTTATACATACCTCGTAAGTAGATCTTCTATGTGATCCATGACAATGGATGAATCTTTGTCTTCATGTCACCATGAGCATATGTTCTTGAAGTAGAACATGATTTGACTTTCTTGGTGTACCTTTTGTGTTAGAAAACAACATAAACCTCATACAACATCACAATGCATTAGTACAATCATAAGTGTCAAAACCTTAATCAATGAATATCTTGTATTAAGGTGATACGACAAATCTAAAATCAAGATTGTACTAACCGTAATAACATGAAGACAAACATACCATAAACTTAATCATGAACAAATATCGAAACATACCTCGATGAGTCATGCCTGTCGAGATCGCTTGTAACATTCTTATGTAAGGCCTTAGCCTCATCTCCCTCTGAAACAGGAACTTCTTCACTTATGCAGGTTATCAATCCATCTTCTTCTAGGATTAACCCAATCCACTTGATTTGCAAGAACTAGACCTGGAGCTGGATATGGGTTTGTCAGAGAAACCCCAAAAATTCAAACTTTGAATTTCAAACTTCCGAAAGGATAGAAATATGTGCCTTGATGAGCTGATCAAGCTGGTATATTCAGAATTTGAAAACTGGAAAGTTTCACTCCTCAATTTTGCCTTTGAAACTTCCGGATTCACTGGACGTGACCCTGAACTGGGGTTTGATGAAGCCCACTCTTCTGCCCAATCAAAAGGTTTGATCCAAAGCTCTAAGCTTCTATTTTTTTGAGGAGCTTCCAGCCGTGGTCACAGATTTCAAAAATTCCCATTTTTACAGAAGCCCTAATTTTCCACCTTTCTTATCAAAATCCCAAACTAGGGTCTGATCAAGCCCGACCTTCTTCCCAACCAAAAATTCTGATCTTGGTCTCTAAATTTTTATTTTGATGAGTATCATTCAGCTGTGGTCTTCGATTACAAAAATTTCAACTTTCTTCGAAGCCCTAAATTCCGGAAGCCATGAATGAAGGTGCTCAAAAATAATTCTGATTTGACAGAAATATGTACCTGATTGTTTCTGGTGTAACTCTGAACTTTTCGATCCAAAGGGTCTGAAAATTTTTCTTGATATAGCCCGACCTGTCATCTTTCCATCCCGATAGGTATGCCCTCAATTGGATTCTCTGGGAGAAAGTTATGCCAAGTGTCGCAACGTGACCTGTTTATGGGATAATACAGGAGAGCGAACTTGTACGGAGTGCCACATGTCACTGGTTCAAATTAGACATCTGAAAACTTTTCCTAAGATATTACCATCTGTGTAATACCTGTCAATTTTTACGAAATTTCATTTGGATCTTCCTAGCCCAAGTTATGACCTTTTTCCCAAGGTCACCTGATTTTGACTCAGATCTGGAAGAGGCAGAAACCCTATATTGTACAGATCATAAATCACAAAGTACAACGAATTAGAGGTTTTCCTTTGGATAAAAGGTACATGGAGATTTAATCTTCGACCTGTAAAGATTTCAGATCTGAAAACTTCGCCAAAACGGATTTATAGTGAAAGTTCTACGATGACTTGTTTTTTCTATATCAAGCCCTAGCATCGTAAGTGCAACAAGTGTCATACATGCCATATCATGCCTTCTTTCAGGCTAGCTCTGATACCATGTTAAATTTTCAGAATTTACTTCAATCTGATCTAGGATCTTAACTGAGAGAACAACATGTACAGTAAATCTACAGCATAACAATCATGGACACAATAATGCAAGCACACAAGAGACACAGAGTTTACTTGGGGAAAACCATAAAGGTGAAAAACCCCAATAACTTCCTCAGAGATAGATAGAGAAATGATACAACCGGAATACAAGAGATAGTCTTCTCCTAGCAGCAGAGCCTCCTCCTTCACAAGTGCTCCACTCTCCCAAGTGTGAGTGAGAGAATAGAATGTGTAAAATGAGAGAGACACTCTCTATTTATACACTAACTTGACTTGACCTTTACTCAACTAGGTCAGTCTCAACTTAACCACTTAACATAATGCTGACTAGGCCGACCCCCACTAGGGTGGTCTAATAACCCTTTGAACCACATGGCCGACCCCCAATAGGGTGGTCTAATAACCCTTTGACCCACATTACTTATACAGGGCCGAACCCAACAAGGTGGTCTAATAACCCATCAAGTATAAGTTACGACACTTACAATATAAATGACGACACTTCTATATAGAGGAATAATAACATCTCTATAGGAATACAACCAATTCCGTATAGAGGAATAATAACATCTACAATATACATATATGTGAAATACATTCCGAAGTTACATATACATCAACAATTAAGGTACGATAACGCCATCAAATAATCATTATGGAAGGAATCACTCCACACTATGTGCTTGCTTCCAACATCCAACATCTCCAATACAATTATACTCATATGTATATATACTTTCTCATGAGTAAATCCCTAGGGGTCTATTTCCACTACCTCTTATTATTATATTTTAAATTGTAACTATTTAGTGGCCTATTTATTACCCACCAACAACCAAGTGGGCCTATTATGTGATTATGACCACATTACATTCATTATACCCTTAGGAACCTCTTTAGATACCCCATATTATCCTCCATGGATACATTACATTCCATCCTCCTTCACATGTTTCATCCTAGAAACATGGGAAAAAGAAACATCAATAGGATCTATTAAGTAATGTATCCAATTGGTACCAATCATGAACATCCATCCATCCTAGTGAAATGTGAACATGTGATTCAATTGCAACCTTGCCTTCTCAATCTTGATTTTCGTTGCTCCTTTGGTTTCATGTTGTTGTGTTGTTATTTTGATTTCTCCATGCAATACTTTTAGTCCTCCATGTGACTCCATATTACTTTCATTTTTGGTTCCATGTTTGTTGATGCTCCCAACCTTGCCTTGGTGACTATTGCTTCTCATATGGTGTAGGTAGTGATATAAAAAAACATTAGCTATCGGCTCTATGGTCTTTGACTCTTCAACATGTGGTTCCATTTATTCATGTAGCTCCTTAGATTCTTCTTCCTTTGTATATACTTCTTGGCGATTTTCCTCATTTCCTTCTATAGAATCTTTTTTCTATTCAACCTTGGACTCTTCATTTGATTTGTCAGTGGATACTACAATTATTTTCTCTGCAATGACTTCTTCGTGTGCCACTTTGGGCCGTTCTTGTTTAGTAAGAGAGATATCTTGCAGTTTGATTTTGTTTTTCTTGTACCAAAGTTAAAAAAATTCTTTGGCACAATATTATTAATTATATCGATTGATTCCATCCAAGGATATCCAAGAATAATATCCACATCATCCATATCTATAACATGAAAATTATAATTGAAAACATATCTAGCAATAGTAACCTTTAAAAATTTTAAAAATTGAACTTTCTCATCCTCAATGTATGTGTTGTGGATATGTTTTGTAGAGTCTTTCAATATTTTATCCAATTTAAATTTGATGAAATTATGCTTGCTACCAAGGCTTATAAAAACAATGACCTTTTCTTGTTGAAGATAGCTTGAAATCGTAATAGGAAGTTGTCACATGAAATATACCCCTCATGCTCTTTGTATCCTTCTTAGTGCCATGAGACCACCTATCTAAAATACATCTTCATATGTTTCACTGGATAGTTCCATATTTTGTTAAGGTTAAATGACTCCCCCATATGAAAACATGATCTTTTAAATTTCATTTTACCCAACATGTCCAATTCTTTCCCCAAACCCACTTCATTTTTTTATTATGTATTCTTCAATAGAATGACCATCATCATTTCTTCTAAAATGCATCTTTCTCACTATAACCCAAAATAGAACTAGGTTTTTGGAAAAATAACTTACTTTTGAATGGAGCTCCTTTATGCAATTAGGGTTTTGAGGTGACAGATTTGAAATGATTATGACTCCATTAATATTATTTAGAATCTCTATTATGACTACAATTATGAATTTCCGCAACAATTATGCATCTACAAGCACTAGTTTGGCTAAAATCTAGGCATTCTATCAAAAGATATATGATGTACAATCTAAGTGACCAACACCGAAAAATCTTAAAAAATGATTCTAAATCAAATAAAAATCCACTTCTCGACTCCAATTCAAATGATTTTATTTTGAAATTGAGTGTTTTTTCAAGAGGAACTTATATCTACAATTGATTTCTTCAAATCCAGAACAATATTTTTTTAAATGGTTTTGAAGGTTGCTGTCTTTTTTTTACATTGAAAAATCTACAAAAAGAGAACAAATCTTCCAATTTTTTTCTTAAGAAAGAGATTTGATACCACTTGTAGTGAACATTCATAGATAACAGATAAAACCCCCTTAACTTAACTTCAAAAATGTCAAAATTCATCCACGCAAGAATCCAAAATGAAACCCTAAGTTAGGGTAACATCATCAAATATTTCTTATGGAAAGAATCACTCCATAAGCCATGCTTTCTACAATACAATAAACAACATCAAACATCCAACATATCCAATACAATGATACTCATGTGAATATGTACTTTCTCATGAAGATTCTTTAGGATCTATGCCAACTATTCCTTATTAGTATATTATTTCCTCTAACTACCTAGTGGATCTATTTATTATCCACCAACTACCAAGTAGGCATATTCCAGGATTATGGCCACATTACATTCATTATCCCCTTGGGTACCTCCTTAGGTACATTAAAAACTCCCACATTTCATATCCATCCTTCTCATTAGCATGCGGACTCCATTGTTCCAAATCACAATAGGCCTAAAAAAATGACAGTCCCTTACCCCCTATATTTTTATCCTAGCGATAATTGGTTTGTCTAAGCATTTTAATTGGCCAACTCAGATTGGAGTGGATGAAATCATGTTACACCCAAAATCTACTCATCATAAGATTCAGTGTATACACCCCTAAAGATACTTGGACTAAATAATCATCCTGGGAGGATTTGTCCTTAGCTGTGCTAGGTTTTGAAGGGTCGTCGCAGGTTGCACACTAACAACATGCGACGTCGTGTCTTGCTCCACTACAGGGTGCGACGAGGTCAGTTAATGGGAAAAAATAGTTTATTCAAGATCCTTCTCGAAACTTGCTCATTTAGGGGCTTATCCCTGACCTCTAGGGGAGCTGGTACTCGACCCCTAACTCTTTGGGAGGATCCCCTATCTCTATCCTACCATCCCTCAACCTATCCTATCCATATCCTATCCACTTAGTCCTATATAAGTGAAGCTCACTCCCATCCCAAAGGGAGGAAGACTATGGTATCTACATGCTGGTGAAATCTCTCTCAAGACACCTCCATTCACCCATTGGAGAACTCATACTTCCTTGGAAGGATATGGCAATTGGCTTGGTCAGAGAAGGGCTACTGCGTTAAGTCTTGGTTGTAGTTCTATATCTCTATCATGTACTCCTCTATTTACAGTAATACAAATGCTTTCCACCAATATTGTTCATGTGTGTAATGATATTGAGTAGTTTACCTGCTTAACTGTTTACTTAGATCTCTTATTGTATAGATGTCTTTTACTGGTTTCTCTTGTTTTTTTGTCTTGACAGGTCTTGCAGCTTGGATCTGACGACCATGAGACGTGGAGCAGCATTCAGGAGAAAGGGTTGAGTAGTAAGAAGGTAAGACATCTAGTACTTGGTCCTTAAGTAGATCTAGGAAATGCACTTGTAGTCTATTCTATTTGTTCTAGACTCACATTGAGCTAGGGAGATCCGGCTCACGTCCGCTTGAGTGGATTGTCCGATAACAAATATGGAAGTTTTGCAGAATTGTCCTAATCAATGCCAAACTCTCCTTGCAGCCATTGGTGCAGTCGACCCCAATTCCTCGAATACCATCATGTTCTGACTTGACAACCTTCAGTCGAGGCTCTCACACCAGCTCGCTTTCCAAGTTTTTGCTAACATTGCTGGGAAGATTGTCCATCGTACCCTTTTAGACGAAGGTGCCTCCACTTTTGTCATGTCGATCGCCTGTTAGAGAGCCATCGGCTCCCCCGAATTGAATCGTTCTCCTACCACATTGAAAGCATTTGACGGGCGTGGCTTTCAACCTCATGGGCTCTTACAAGCTCTTGCAGTTGAGTTGGGCGGAAAGACCGTAACCATTAACGTGGAAGTGGTCTCAGCCCTGATAGATTATAATCTCTTGCTTGGTCGCAATTGGTTTTACACCATGCAAGCGGTAGCCTCTTGAGTCTTCCGCATAGTGCAATTCCCCCACCAAGGACGGATTGTTACTATCGACCAATTAGAATTTTGTACACCAGACGCCATTGCTCATCCTGGTGACCATGTTCCTTCCATTGGACAGATGTCAAAACAGTATGAGAGTGTAGGGGTTGGGATTTTGAAAGATTCATCTCTCATGGGCGTTTTTCTAGCTGCGGACCCCCCTAATCATGTTGCTATGGTGAACATGGTCTCCACAGAGATTTCATCTCACTCAAAAGATGCTTGGCTTGTACCGGACGAAGCCACAACACACCTGTTTGGAGACATAATGCCTCTTTCACTTGCTCAACGTATTTACGAGGCTATCCAAATAGCACCGGAGGACCATTTAACCGTGGTCTCCCCATCTTGTGCTCTACAAAGGACGTCATCTCTACCTGATCTCTTACTTCGGAATTTTCATTCAGACAAGTCCATCTCGGAAGTAATGAATATTGACGACAGTCCGTGGGATGATCTCCACCATAGGTCATCTTTTCTTCCTCCTTTGGAGTACATAGAGAACAACATTCACACCCTCTTTTCACCAGATATCTACCCATCCCCTCATTCCCCCATCCTTACATGTCTCATGAACATGGAGGGAAACTTGGACAACATTGAGCCAACCACCCCGGTAGACATGTCGGTGAAACCCGGTATAGTGGAACACATTCGTATAAGCTAGAAGTGTTCCCCTAACGAAATCGATGTTAGCATGGCCTTGTTCAAGCAATTTCGAGACGTATTTGCTTGGTCCTATGAGGAGATTCCTGGGATAGACCCCATGATTGTTTCTCATGAAATAAAAACCTATCCCGACATCAAACCTGTGCGCCAAAAATTGTGACCGGTACACCCCCGGAAGACTGCTGAAATTAAGGTAGAAATTGAAAAGCTCTTAAAGACTGGTTTTATTTATCCTGTCCCATTGACGGATTGGGTCTCAAACATCGTTCCTGTGAACAAAAAGCAGGGCACCATTCACGTCTACGTTGATTATCGGGACCTTAACCGGGCTTGTCCAAAAGACAATACCCGACCCCCTTCATCGACCAGATCATCAACAACTATGCCGAAAGTGTCATCTTCTCATTCATGGATGGATTTTCTGGTTACAACCAGATTGAGATCAACCCATCCGACCAACATAAGATGGCTTTCATCTACCCATGGGGTACATTTGCATACTGCAAAATCCCATTTGGCCTTAAAAATGCTAGCCCCACATTTCAGCGGGCTATATCGTATGCCTTCCATGATATTAAGGACTTTGTGGAACCTTACTTGGACGATCTGCCTACTCATTCAAAGCAGCGCAAGTTCCACATTGATCATCTGACGGCCATTTTCCTCAGATGCAGACGGTACAATATCCGTCTGAATCCTTACAAGTGTATCTTTTGCGTTGAGTCTGGATGCCTCTTAGGATTTATTGTTTCGAAGGATGGGATCCGCATTGATCCCTTAAAGGTGGAGGCCATCATCAACCTACCACCCTCGACTGATGTTATGGAACTTCAAATTCTCCAAGGGAAGGTGACTTATTTAAGATGTTTTGTTTGCAATTTCACGGAGAATACTCAGGGGTATATGACACTGCTCAAGAAGGATGTCCCGTTCATTTGGGACGACCAAGCTCAAAAATCCTTCGAAAGTATCAAACATGCCATCACACATGCCCCCGTGCTCCAACCGCCTAATTATTATCAAGATTACATCTTATATCTCGCCGCTTCTGCTACCACTATCGCCATGGTTTTGGTACAGGAGGATCAAAATTCCTAGGAACATGTAATATACTATGCAAGTAAGGGTCTAGCCGATGCTGAAACTAGATATTCACATGTCGAAAAACTTGCTTTCGCAGTAGTCATTGCCATCCAAAAGTTCCGTCACTACATCTTGCTCCGCACCACCACCATCATTTCCAACTCGAACCCCATGTACCACGTACTGACACATCAAGTGCTTGAGGGCAAGTATTCACGCTGGATTGTGATACTGCAAGAATTTGATCTTCTTTTCAAAAAAGCTAAGTCTAAGAAGTCTTTGGTGTTTGCCGAGCTTATTTGCGACCTTCCCCGTCCCGATGTAGAAGTTGAGCACAATGAATCCTTTTTGGATGAATCATTGTTTCTCATCAGTACGGCTGATCGGTGGTATGGATATATCTTGTTATATCTTCAAACCCAATGCTTCGATCCTCAACTATCTCGTGACGATTGTCGTAAGATACGTCACCACGCAAAGTAATATTTGATCATCAATGACACTTTGTATCGTCGTGGTGTCGATTCAATTATTCGACGTTGTCTAACTCGTGATGAGGCCGAACACGTTCTCAATGACTGTCATGCTGGGTCATGTGGTGGTCACCTCTCTGGGATGGCTACAGCCCAGAAGATTTTGCGTGCAGGATATTTATGACCTACTATATTCAAAGATTGTATTGAGGCCATAAAAAAATGTCCTCCCTGCCAACACTTCCATACAAAGAAGCGCACTCATCCTGCCCCACTTCATCCGGTTATTGCCGTCGGCCCCTTCGCAAAATGGGGCTTTGATTTTATGCATTGTAAGCCTACCTCGGCCGAGGGGCATAGTTACATAATTGTAGCTATGGATTACTTTACAAAGTGGGCTGAAGCTATGCCTACATACCAGAATGACGAAAAAACCGCCGCACTCTTCATGTTCAATCATGTAATAGCGTAGTTCGGAGTTCCCTAGGAAATTGTTACCGATCATGGTTCCCATTTCCAGAACCATATTGTTGATGAACTGAGCGATAGGTTGGGTTTTCGCCATGAAAATTTGACACCCTACTACCCGCAGTCCAATGGACAGGTCGAGGCCATTAACAAGGTCTTGAAAACTATGGTCCAAAGGATGGTAGGGACACATAAGTCCAATTGGCATAACATGCTCTTTTCAGCATTATGGGCCTACCGAACTTCCATCAAAACTACCACAGGATTCACTCCTTTCCAATTGGTATATGGATTGGAGGTTGTCCTACCAATAGAGTACGAAATTTTGTCTCTACAACTCGCTGTCGAACTTCTTCCTAACACTACTGCCGAGGAAGAACATCTCTTGCACTTAGCAAAACTTGACGAGTCTCGCCGAGATGCCGCTCTTGCTAATGAAGCGCACAAGAAACGCATCAAAGCCCAATACGATAACTCAGTTGAACCTCATATCTTTAACAAGGGTGACCTAGTTCTCACTTATGACTAGAACCATGACAAACTAGGATCAGGGAAGTTCGAGTCCATGTGGCATGGACCTTACATTATAAAACGTGTGTTGGAAAAAGGTGCTTACGAGCTGGAAGACTATGATGGAATCTCTTTGGGTGAACCCCGCAATGGGATTTACCTAAAGAGATACTATGATTGGTCTCTCATGCATAGACTTGCTTGTATATACTGTACATGGTGTGTTTTTGTGTTTTTTGTGTGGTGTGATGCATTTCTTTTTTGAGTGTCTTTTGATCTTGTTTCCGCTTCTCATACCATGTTCTGTTTGCGTGTGCAGATGGCAACATGCTATGGATTTGTGGACGGCGCTAGCCGGCATACCCATAACCTTGATTCGGCAGCCTACGTACTATATTCCCCTACAAGTGAGCTCATTTGCTCCGGAGGAAATTTCCTAGGGTTTGCGACTAACAATGACGCAGAGTATCAGGCAGTAATCGGAACCCTAGCTAACACCATTTCCTTGGGTATGAACCACATTGTCATCCACATGGATTCTCAATTAGTGGTTTCTCACCTTAACCGGGTTTACGCCATCCATGATCCCACCTTACTCCATCTCTTCAGACGAGTACATCTCCTGGAAAGGTCATTTGAATCCGTTCAATACCTGCACATTCCACGAGAGTTAAACATAGTTGTTGACTCGATGGCCAACTTCATTTTGGATTGGTACATCGCACACACATAATATTCATAATATATAAAAGTATTCACGACATGCAAATATTGTAGAAGCAAACATGTAAACAAAATCATATCACTAATCATTTTAAAAACACATAATGTATAAATTGTCGATAATGTCTGTATATATATATATCGCTCAAAAATTAGTGTTGGTACAAAATATGAAGCACAATGGCTTTCAGTGAGTCTCTACAAAAATTTGAAGCATCATAGCTTTCAGTAGTACAAAATCTGAAGCCTCTAAGATATCAGTACAAGTATATAAGTGTCATCAAGCCTGACGCTTGACCCGTACACCACCCCTAGCTCGAACAGCTTGTTGTTGCTAGGTGAGGAAATAGTCCACGGTCCGAGCCACCTTGCGGAGTAAGGCGTTGAAGCGCACGGATGCTCCAACCCCAAATCTCTGCATGGGCCTCGGTAAGTCATCAATAGCTGGATCTAGTACCTCCATGGTCAGCTGGGATAGGTTCCTGTACACCTCCTCCATCTCCTCGATGGTAGCATGAGCACCTGCAGGAACGACTGCCTCTCCACCTCTATCTCTCCTCACCAGAAGGGAGAGACCCACCGGTCGTACGGGGCCCACATCTACACACACATATTACATACTTGTTAGCACTGCATCAAAAAAAAAATGATATAATTACAGAACTAAAAATACAAGGGTTTTGTTCTCACCTATGTCACCCCATGCTGCACCCTCCGACAGCACCAAGTCGGGATCCTCTCAGAAGTCCCTGCCACTGTATGGAAATTCCTCGACCATGAGTAACTGGCCCTCTAGCCAGCTGAAAAACTCGGGACCAAATCTAATGATGGACCCGCCACCATGATGGGTCATGACCTTAGCCCATCTGAGCATATGGGGATCCCTGGGCTCCCTGTCATCAAGTAGCAGCTGCGGACGTAGAAGAGGAATCAACTCTAAGAGGAACGATACTATGATCGATCCATACCCAAACTGCTTGAGCTCCCCTCGCCGACACTTGGTCAATTGAGCTTGGATGTTTGCAAGGAGACCCTCGCACCAGTTGAAAACCATGGGGGACATACAGTCCTCCGCATACAGCATCTGGGTCTGAGTAGCCGTGTGTGGGGCTTGGATACCCTCCACCCTAGTAATAGTAAGCAATATGGTCTGCAGTGGACAGCTCACCACATCCCTGATGAGAATATTCCCACTGGAAGGTCGAGAGGTAGCGATACAGTGCTGCGATATCATGTCCTCAACTGTACGGTCACTGGCCCGTGTTCCAGTAAGATGTAGGGTGTCCCCTCTTTGGGACAAACCGGTAAGAAAGTAGATATCCTCAATGTCTATCGTGAGGATATGCTCACCTATCACAAAGTATTGTTGGGCCGCATCCCAACCCTGGAGCATGTGTGTCAGTAGTGGGATCTGGGATCTCATCTCCTGAATCTCAAAGAACTTGAGTAACCCGCAGTTTCTCAAAGCTTCCATGCATTGTGGATCATTTGCAGCTTGTTCATCTTCTACTTCATGTTCTCTCTCTCGCCAGTCCAATACCATATTGGCTAGCTAATAACCTGCCAAGAAGTACATTTAAACACTATTAGGTCCTGCTTCAACCCTCAGAAGTCCATTTTGAATTGTTGAGTTTGCGAGCGTGTTTGAACATGCATAAGTTAGGTAACTTCAATGGAAGTGTCTACGCACAACTTAAGCATGAAGAAAGCTCTAAATGAATTTTTCTCTGATACCAATGATCTGTACGCTCCTAGGTGCACGATGGGGACAACAGTTCAATTGAATGAATTGGTACTGTTATGGAAGAATCATAATAATCATAAGCAAAGCAAGAAATACACTACGCACATAAACATACACACATGCAATATGCAGGAATGCGAACTAGTCTCCTCTTTCTCTACCTATATATTACAATATTTTACATGCTTAAATAGAGTTTTGAGAATGCTTGGGTTGTCTTCCCATTACGTTCAGTTACAAGAGAAGTTAGAACGGTTTCAGAATTTCAACCGTTACAGTCGACTGGAAGACAGGGAGACAATCTATCATAGTTCATCAGTCGTAATTGTTGACTATGCATGTCAAAGTCGGTGTTGTCGAAGTTGATGAACTGGTTGAAGTCACTGAACTTGTCAAAGTCGATGAACTTGTCGAAGTCGTTGAACTTGTTGAAGTCGATGTTGGCATCCAACAATAATGCCAACTGTTGGGTGGATCATATGGAATTATAAAGTAGTTTCAATGTCCTAGGCATCCAAAGAAAGAGCATGATCGTGATATCTTGCACTATCCAAATTATAATTGACTAGCACTTGAAAAATTCACATGCTCCACAATAACTGATACATTTCTTAAAGGAAGGAATTGCAGCAAGATGCATTCCACAACAGGGGCAATGGATTTCATGAATTGCCTGATGGACCAATTGGGTGTGTCATTTGATAGGATTACAATAGAAGCATAACCCATATGATCTTGATATCTACATGTGGTCATTTTAAGTCCACCTTCAATCCCCTTTATGTTGTAGAGTTTGTGGTAGATTAGAATGTAAAGCACATCTCAGGCACCTATTTCTAAATTGAACCATCCTCTTATCAAGCAAGGTAGATGATACTGTAAATTTTGCTTGCTTTGTTTACATCGGTTCATAATCGAGTCGTCCTCTTACCATAATCAGCATTTACCTCAATCAGAATATGGGTAAACCACTGTGTGCCTCTTGAGTTATTCACGTTGAACCTGGTCTAGGTAAATTCTAATTTCTTTGTTTACATTGGTTCATAATCAGATAAAGTTATCCACTTTAGATAAAATATTCATCTTTGACTTGGATTTTATTTCCCTTTCATTCTTCTTGCAAGAATATTTCCTTGTAATATGTTAACCAAATTTAGACCTCTTCTAGAGACCTTCTATTACTAGCTATTATGACATGTAGAATTGAAATCAATGCAAGATTGGAATTATTGCAACTTCACAGTCCTATTCCACACTGCTTTGTTTCAAAACATATTTTCCCTCTAAGATAATGAATTAGAGAAGCACTGGAAATTATATTTGTTTAAAACAAAGCTGGAGTTCGACAACATAGATACCAAAAGTTACTACAGCATGAGTTTGCTTTCATCTATGCCTATGCCCATGCCTTTCTGTCACTACCCCCAAATATGCAAAAACACGAAATTTTTTTAAAATTTTAATTTTGTTTATTAAACAATATTTTACCAACATAAAGTTATGGAAAACATACTTTAACATTCTTGATGATTGCATTATTTCAATCATTCCTAAATTTATGATCACTTTATGCATTTGACATTGTCTCCACATACATATTGAAACAACCCTTCCACTCATCTATATATGGATTTACATATATTCAATGACCTAACTTTTATATATATATATATATATATATATTCAATGGCCCACCTTTTAAAGCCTTATTTTCCCATATTTATACATATAAAGTAAATGAAGCTCCATTGCTATTATTCTATAAGCACATGACATAAATTATGTACCCAAATTTCAAGTATAGTTGAGATGAATACAATGACACAAAAATGAGAACTCTAATACCTATACGAATTTTTCATATATATATATATTAAATAACAACTTTCTCACACAGATATAGTTATATGTCGAGTAACAACTTTTCAAAATATTCATTCATACAACACAAATATATAACAATAAACCCTCAACATATATATATATATATATATATATATATATATAATGAAAATAATTATATATATATATATTAAACGACAATATTCCAAAATATGTGTATTAAATACAAAACTGTATTTATATAAGATAACTTCCTTCATAAAGGAATTTCTTATTAATATTCAACATCAAACGCCTTTCTCCTATACGTATGTATTTATACATATTACAATTAACTAAATAAAAAATATTTATATGCAATTCATTCGGCGTTTAGTGAAAATATCGGTGCATGTCTCTGAAAAACATTCATACTTCCAACTGGGCATGCGTTTTAAGGATATCCCCCTGTTTAAATACCCAAAGCGAAGTATAAGGGACTATTTACAACACCAAACGAAAAATATCAAGAGCAACCGACACAGGTAGAGATATCAGACAGTCAATGCAACGAACTTGGCAAGGAGAAATTAAAGTAAGACAGATCTGCCAGGATTGGAAGTATGAATGTTTTTAAATAGGGTTGGCCGTCAATCTTAACTTACACACACCAATGCACTAGCAGGTCGTTCGAGTTACTCCCAATAGTTTTAACTCCAACTTATAATTCGACTCAAAGACTACCATGTCCGCCAAATCAAGGACGAATTCTCCCATGAGAGAGAGTGAATCATGGAGCGGGCGAGTGTAGGAACATTTAGTAAAGTCACGGTAAGTTCTAATTGCATCGCATCGCATAGGATCTGCACATGGATTAATTTCCCTTCTCATCTACTGCTAGATCGAGTGTCATCTCAATCAAATATCCAATCAATCTATAAATTCCTATGATTCAGGATCTTGTCTGGTTGTTGAGTTTTAGATTGGATTTGATTGGTAAAGATCTCTCTAGCTTGCTTACATATGTTCTCTTGTGCCATGGTGGTGTCCCCTCATTTAGTTGAACTCTCCAAGTCCTATTTCTTTTATTCAATAATAAAAACAATAGTTTGTTGTGCAAAATGTGACTTAAATCCCACAGGCTGCAATATCAAAGGAAGTCCCATGGGGGGAGAAGGTGAAATACCAATGGTTGAGTTAAAGTGGCCATGAACTGGACCTGCCATCTATGACAGGATGTTTGGAGAATGTGTGAGATGGATAGAGAGACGTGGTTGTGGTGATTGAAAAATAAAAATAATGGTGCTTGCATACACATTTCTAACATGTTAGATTAGTACAAAAACATGAAAATCAACCAAAATTAGAAATCAAATTTCACATTAAAACTAAATTTACCTTGATATGTGATACTTGAATATAGAGTGATCTATCAACACTAAGAAGAGCTGATTGATTGGTCTCTTCCAGTTGCAAACATGTAAAACACATTAATAGTATAACTGATTCTTCATAAAGAACTCGGACTTTTGCAAAGCATGGATCTAGAAAGCCTATTCCCAAACTAGTGTTGCTTTAATTTTTTTATTACCCATGAGAGATGTTTCATTTTAAAAAATATGCCAGGAGATGCAAATGATTTGTTATCGGACAATCCACTCGAGCGGATGCGAGCAGGATCTCCTTAGCTCAATGTGAGTCTAGAACAAATAGAACAGACTACAAGTGCATTTCCTAGATCTACTTAAGGACCAAGTACTAGATGTCTTACCTTCTTACTACGCAACCCTTTCTCCTGAATGTTGTTCCACGTCTCACGGTCGTCAGATCCAAGCTGCAAGACCTATCAAGACAAAGAAACAAGAGAAACCAGTAAAAGACATCTATACAATAAGAGATCTAAGTAAACAGTTAAGCAGGTAAACTACCCAATATCATTACACACATGAACAATATTGGTGGAAAGCATTTGTATTACTGTAAATAGAGGAGTACATGATAGAGATATAGAACTACAACCAATACTTAACGCAGTAGCCCTTCTCCGACTTGTTCGACAAAACTATGGTAGAATCTGACCCAGAAGCAACGACCCTTTTGAAGTCGACATCGACCATTCCAGTAGCCTCGACTATCATTGATGAGGAGGAACAAGAGTGCATATTCCATACACAGATATGGGTTCAAAATAATCCATTGCATCTGATTGTCGACAATGGTAGCCAAAAGAACTTTATTTCTGAAGATCTCGTGAAGGAGCTAGGTCTTGTTACCACTCCACATCCTCGACCTTATAGCATCAGTTGGATGAAGGATGGATAAGAACTAAGGATCACCAAACCATGCAAACTGACCTACTTCATTAATCCTTTTGAAGATGAAGTACCCTACGACGTGGCACCACTCTCTGTAGTTGATGCCTTGTTTGGGAAACCTTACTTATGGGATCAACATGGAAGTTACCAGTCACGACCTCAGAAGGTGATTGTCAGAATTCAGAACCAATGGTACGGCATACCAGAGCGACGACCTACACAAACGGTTGCAATGATATCTTCTAAACAGAGGAAGAAGCTCATCAACCATGCTCAGAAGTTCACATTGATCATGATCAAGCCGCAACATTCCAAGAAGACTGCAGCAACCAGTCAAATTTATGACCATAGCAGCTCCCGACATAAGCAACAGATCGAAAATATTCTTGATGAGTACCAGAACCTATTCCAAGATCCAGATGGAGTACCTCTACATTGTCAAGTAAAACACTCTATTGAACTTGCTCCTAGTTCTTCTTTACCTAACACATTTTTTTTACAGAAGATCCATTATTGAAAATGAAGATATTCACATAAAAATTCAAGATTTGATCAACAAAGGTAATATCCAACCCATCTCCTCTCCTTGTGGAAGTCCATTCGTCCTCATTCCAAAGAAAGACGGGACTTTGCACATGTGCATCGACTACCGGGCCCTCAACAAAATTTCGGTAAAGAATAGATACCCTCTGTCGTGGATAAATGAGCTCATCGGCTGTATGAAAGGTGCTAAATTATTTACTAAGATCGACCTCAAGTCGGGATATCATCAGATTCTAATCGAGCCCCCAGATGTATGGAAAACTGCTTTCAAGATCAAGGAAGGATTGTTTGAATGGTTAGTCATTCCTTTCAGCTTAACCAATGCACCTACGACCTAGTTCATGCGGTATATGGATAAAATTATTTGACCTTTCATCGGAAAATGTGTCATTGTCTACCTCGATGATATATTGATTTTCAATCGATCATGGGAAGAACATGTCGAACAATTTTGAAAAGTCCTCGACACTCTCTGACAACATTGACTCTACTTGAACATGGAAAAATGTTCCTTTGCGATGAACAACATAGAATACTTGGGGTATGTAATTGACTTTGCGGGCATTCACGTCGATCCAGACAAAGTGAAAATCCTTAAAGATTGGCCCATTCCTCAAAGCATTCATGAACTAAGAATTTTTCTTAGTTTGGAGAATTTTTATCGATGATTCATACTCAACTTGAGTCACATAGCCTGGCCTTTGAATCAGTTGACCAAGGGAAATGGGAAAATTGTCTTCAAATGGACATCGACACAACAAGAAGCTTTTGAGCAGCTCAAACACAAGATTTTTACTGCGCCAGTACTTGTGTTACCTGATTTGCATCATCCTTTTGAGATTGAGACGGATGCATCGGACTATGCCTTGGGCACAGTGATCACTTCGTTTGGTCACCCAGTCGCTTTTCATTCCGAAACTTTTAACGCACTATTAGAAGATATTTGACGTATGCAAAAGAATTGTACGCCATTGTTCAAGCTCTCAAGCAATGGAGACATTATATCCTTGGCAAGGAGACAACCATTCTCATTGACCACAAGTCATTACAGTTCACCCCATCCCAGTCAAAGTTACAAACAAATGGACAACTCAAGTGGATTAATTACCTGCAACAGTTTTAGTTGGTAATTAAGTATCAGAAAGGTAAAGCCAATGCTGTTGCCGATTGTCTAAGTCGACCACCCATTACTCTCCTTCTTACAATGATTCCAATATGAAGGGATATGACACCACCACTTGGCCTTAATTGTATCAAGAAGACAACGAATTTTCATAAGTCTATCGACAACTTCAGACCGACAAGTCATCAACCTCCGACTATTTCCTGAAAGACACCATGTTATACAAGCTTGGACTGTTGATGTATTTGTAACTTCGGAAGATATTCACTTGTATATTACATTTGTACTTTATTGTATATCCAACAGAGATTTATTATTCCTCTGATTGGAAGTGCCATCATTTGTATTTGTAAGTGTCGTCATTTGTATTGATGGGTTATTAGACCACCAGTGTGGGGTCAACCCTAGTTAGATCATGTGGTTGGGTTATTAGGATTCATTGAGAAGCTGGCCCTAGTGAATTATTGGCAGGTCAAGTCAGTGTATAAATAGAGAAGTTGTGTCTCTCATTTGATTCATTCACTCACTTCTCAAGCTCACATAGCTAAGAGAGAAAGTGGTGCACATGTGGAGGAGGAGGATCATCTGATAGAGACATCTCTTTGGGTTTGATCCTTGTGATATTGTATTGGGGCTTATTCTATCTCTGAGGAAGTTGTGGGGTGTCAAGTCCCCTCCCATCAAACCGAGCCAGGGAGAGAACATGGCACTAAAACTGGGCATCTAGCCCCATATCGATTAAGTAAAACTCATTGATAATAAAAGACATGTACATATGCATATAGTAATTAAACACAACGGAATTAAATAGTCTACATATCTAACATACATTCAAACATTTTCATGACAGACATTAAATAAATACATTGCAGAATTTAATACATGAGAGTACTTATCTTAAAACAAAGTAGTCCCGAGCAACCAGCTATGAAACTGCAACGTTCCACCCAACCATAGGCCAGTTGTGCTTATCAATCTCCTGATACAACTGCCACCCCCTAGATGGGCATGATTTCCACTAGGAAAAGGGAACAACAGACTCACGCATAGCCAAATATACACCAAAATCATCCAAGCCAATTGACAGTTGGGTTTATCAAGCTGCTAGGCAATGGAAATGAAGAATTGCTAAGCTAGTGAGCTCAACCATAGAGCTATGGATACCTCTACAAGATCTATCCATCTTGGTTCCCCACAATGCCTACACACCTGACTCAAGGAAGTATTCCCTTCACTAATACACAGTCCCTCAGGACATACCTTCCAATTCAGTGTTTTTCAAGGTGTGCATAGAAGAGTACCCAACCCTTTTGATCTTCTTAAGAGGTTATCTCCCTCACTAGGTTTATCAAGCCAATTCAGATCCACTTCCACTACTAATTTCCTGCTCACAGTTCAAACTAAAATAGGGATGCACAAAACAACAAAAGTACAAGTGCTGGGCATGAAGAAAACGTTTTTATAGTGAGGTTCCCAATAATGGGGTTTCTACCAGTTTCAGAAAAACGTGGGCATCCAAAAACGAAAAGCTAAATGAGGAAACAACCCTGGGAAGCTAAATCCATTTTCAGAAAAACGTCCATGGACATTCTAGGGAAAAAACGACCTCCATAACAGCCCCAAATCGTGGTCCTCCTCTCCCAGCCACCGTGTAACACAAAAACGAGCTCCCAACCATGGAAAAATGCTGGAAAATGATGAAAAACATGATGGGGAAAGCCCAGCTAGTTCAGACTGCGTGAGTGAGCAAAGTCCATGGGTGAAAGATGGCTTTGGGCACCATTTCATGGGTGTTTTCTTGCCCAAGAAGCAAAAAATACGAATTCCAAGGTTGATGGCTTGCCCATGCACAAAATTGGCTGCCATACGTCTTCATTCCCAAGGCATTAACTACCTCAACCAACTCTTGGAAGAATTAAATGATTGGGTGCATAAGTCAAAATGGGTAGTTGGTGTTTATGGGTTTTCTTAAGAAATTTAGCTTAACACTATTGGCTCAAGGGTTTGAATAATTTCCCTTCCTATTCCTTATAGAAATCATGCCCCCATCTCTTTGTTGCATTGCATAGCTAGTTGTGGGTATTTCATTAAAATTTGTATTTACATGATGTGTTAATTTACATTGTGCATGTCCAGCACAAGAACCATAGGCATCTATTTTTAATTGCCGATACATAAAACGCTAAATCGATGACTGGGCCTTGGCCTTGAGCTCCTCACCATAATTTAATAACGATATTTACATCATTTACAATTTTAATGCAATAGGGTCAAAATCGGGATATTACACGGGGTTTTTCACCTTCTTGGTTTTCCCCGAGGAAACTTTGTGTCTCTTGTGAGCTTGCATTATTGTGTTTATGATTGATATGATGTTGATATGCTATACATTTTATTCTCTTAGTGACCTTGAATGATAATGGAATGCAATTATCGAAAAATTAACATGGTATCAGAGCTCACCTAAGAAGAAGGCACTATGCATCTACAGAAGCTAGGGCTTCTTAATATTTGGGTTTCTCTCCAAATATCATCAAAGGCAGGAGGCTATATTGACTCTCCTTACAAGGGCGCATCTTTCTATTGAGACATAATTCAATTATGAGCATTTTCAGTTTTTGACCTAAAAATTAGGGTTTCTGCAAAAATTGGAATTTATGAAATATGAGACCACAACTGGAAGCTCCTCTGAAAAATCGAAGTTTAGAGCTTTGGATCAAACTTTTTGGTTGAGTGAAGCTGCAGGAAAATCAAACCCTAATTCAGGGTCCTGTCTAGTGAATCTGGAAGTTTCAAAAGCAATTTTGAGGGGTGAAAATTTGCAGATTTCAAATTCTGAGTATACCAGCTTGACCAGCTCAGCAAGGCACATCTTTCTTTTCTTTCATAAGTTTGAAATTTAAATTTTGAATTTTTAGGGTTTCTTTGACAAATCCTAATCCAGCTCTAGATCCAATTTTTCGACAAATCAAGCGGTAAGACCTAAAACCTTCTATTTCCATTTGAAGTACTCTTTAAGATGTCTCACCACACCAAGCTTGAGGATAATCTTGAGGGAGCTAATAAATTCTGAGCATGGAAGTATAGGATTGGGTTAATCCTAGAAGAGAATGATTTGGACACCTACATAAAAGAAGAGGTTCCAGTTCCAAAGGGAGATGAGGCTACGGCCTTACACAAGAAGGACTTGGTTAATGCTAAGAGAATCATTGCTGATTCTATAAAAGACCATCTCATACCCCATGTGTCTTCCCTAAAGACACCTAAGGAGATGTTTGATTCTTTGACCAAGTTGTTTGAAGAAAAGAACATAAATCGGAAGATGACTTTGCGGAATCAATTGAAAGAGGTGAAGTACCCGAATGGAGATACCATTCAATCCTACTTTACTAAGGTCTCTCAAATCAAAGAACAACTTGAAGCTATGGATGAAGTAGTGGAGAATGGAGAAATTGTCATGACTATATTGAATGGCCTACTTAGGTCATGGGACTCCTTCATCCAAGGTATTTGTGCAAGAAGGAAGTTGATCTCCTTCGGTAGACTATGGGAGGAATGTTCACAAGAAGAAGCAAGTCTTGTGGCCCGAGAAGAAAATATGGGAAGTGAAGACCAAGCTCTCACAACACACACTAAGGGAAGTAAGTTCAAGAGGGAGAAATCTTATAACAAGAAACATCATCACTTTCATCAGAAGAAGAAAGATCTCTCCTGTGTTCGATGCTTCACTTATGATGAGAAAGGACATTACTCCTCAGAATGTCCCAAGAACAAACAAAGCTTCAACAACAACAACAACAATAAGAACAAGAAGAGGTATCATGCTCATGCTGCTGAGGATGATGAACCTCCCAGAAAGAAGGCTAGGGCAGAAAGTGAAGACTCATCAAGTGACGATGAATATGTTCTAATTTCTTATCTCACAGGTACTGTTACACATGGGTGTAATGATTGCCTTATTGATAGTGGGGCTTCTAAACATATGACGGGTTTCAAAGAATCTCTTGTGGACCTATCTGAACATGAGTCACCTCACAAGGAAGTGGTGAATTCTCCTACAAATTAGACTCTGGGAAGTCTTTAAAGATGCAATATGTTCTATATGTACCTGGACTCAAGAAGAATCTTCTCTCCATATCATCTTTGGATGCAAAGGGAATGAGAGTTGCATTTGTGGATGGCCAAGTACTCATGTGATTGGAGAGAAAGAGGGAGGATTGTACAAATTGAAGGAAAAACCTGAACATGCCATGGTACATGAATACATGGAGCCAAGTGAACTTTGGCATAGAAGGCTTTCTCATGTACACTATAGGGCACTACCAATTGCAAATAAAGCAGTAGAAGGTCTTCCTGAAATCCAATCAAAGCATGAAGGTGATTGCAAAGGATGTGCAAAAGGAAAGATCACAAAGAATACATTTCCAAGCAGTGAAAGAAAATCAAAAGGAATTTTGGAGATTATCCACTCCGATGTATGCGGACCAATGTCATCCAGTTCTCTGAGTGGGTATGTATATTATGTTTCTTTCATTGATGATTTCTCTAGGAAGATTTGGGTTTATTTCTTGAAGAACAAAGATGAAGTGTTTGATAAGTTCAAGGAATTCAAGGCCTTGATAGAAAATCAAACTGATAAGAAGATCAAGATCTTCAGATCCGACAATGGCGTAGAATTTACTTCAGGGGACTTCAAGAAGTTATGCAATGATTTAGGGATTAAGAGGGAGTTGACCACTCCCTACAATCCACAATAGAATGGGGTTGCAGAAAGAAAGAATAGCACTATCATGGAAGCAACACGGGCAATGCTTCATGACCAAGATCTACCCATGCACCTATGGTCAGAAGCAACAAGGACAATAGTATATGTACAAAACAGAACACCACACAAGATACTTGACAATAAGACACCAGAAGAAGTGTTCTCTGGTAAGAAACTAGAATTTAGCCATCTCAGAATATTTTGTTGTCTAGTATTCACACATGTTCCAAAAGAAAAGAGGACAAAGTTAGATCCTTCAGGAAAGAAGGGTTTATTTGTGGGGTACAGTGAAAGTTCGAAAGCATACATAATCTACTTTCCAGGGTTCAAGAAGATTGACATCAGCAGGGATGTGAATTTTGATGAAAACTCAGCTTACATCAAATCAAGGAAGACACATGTTGAAGACTATGAAGAACCAAGAATACCTAGAACACAAGACATCACCATGAATGAAGCAATACCATAAGTGGATTGTGAAATAGAAGATCCACAAGAACCTGTAGATCCGCCCCATGAGAAGAACTCTCACAAGAGGAAACTTGCATGGGATAGAGAGCTCATCCAAGATGTAGAAAGGTATGGTATTCCAGAGGAGGAACACAGAGAAAGGAAAAGGACAAGGTCACACACGAGCTGTGTTGCCTTACTCTATGACATTATGAACAAAGAACCTTCCATTTATGAAGAAGCTACGGAAAAGAAAGAATGGAAGGATTCCATGGTCGAGGAATACCAGTCGATCATGAAGAGTGATGTTTGGGATGTGGTCCCAAGACCAAAAGGGAAGTCTATTGTGACTTCCAAATGGATCTATAAGATCAAGCATGCTACAGATGGTAGCATAGAGAAATTCAAGGCGAGGTTTGTAGCTCGTGGCTTCTCCCAGAAAGAGGGGATAGATTATGAAGAGACTTTTTCTCTTGTAGCCAGATACACTTCCATCAGAACAGTACTTTCTCTGTATGCAATGATGAAGTGGAAGATACCCCAGATGGATGTCAAGACAGCTTTCTTGAAATGTGTAGTCAAAGAGGAAGTGTATGTGGAGCAGCCACTCGGTTTTGAGACACATGACAGGGAGTCATTTGTGTGCAGATTGAAGAAAGCCTTACATGGCCTGAAGATAGCTCCTAAGACTTGGTATGGTAGGATAGACATCTTTCTATCCAGTTTGGGATTTACCAAGAGTAAAGCAGATTCCAACCTTTACTACAAGGTTGAGGAAGGCAATCCAGTGATACTACTATTGTATGTGGATGACCTGTTTGTTATAGGTGAGGATAGATTGATTGCCGACATGAAGAGGATCTTGCTGCCAAGTTTGAGATGAAGGACTTGGGGATGATGCACTACTTTCTAGGCATGGAGGTGTGGCAGAGTGCAGATGGAATATTCCTTGGATAAGGGAAGTATGCAATAGAGATCCTGAAGAGGTTCGGGATGATGGACTGCAAGGCCATGGCCACACCTATGGCATCAAACCTGAAGCTTTTGTGTGATGCTTCATCTGAGCCGGTTGATGTCACGATATATCATCAGATGATTGGTTCCTTGATGTACCTGATGAATACGAGACCAGATATTTTCTTTGCAGTGAACACATTGAGTCAGTTCCTGACGGATCCCAGAGGTGTTCACTTGGTTGTTGTAAAGCATATTCTGAGGTACCTGAAGGGTACAATTGATTATGGGCTCAAGTATGATGCGAATCAAAAGTTGAACCTAGAGGGTTATGTTGATTCAGATTGGGCAGGAATTGTTGTAGATAGGAAGAGCACTTGTGGGTGCTGCTTCAGTATGGGAACGAGTGTGATCTCTTGGTTTAGCAGGAAGCAATCCTGCATAGCACTGAGTACAGCCAAAGCAGAGTATGTCATAGCTTGTTTGGCTAGTTGTGAGGAAGTATGGGTTAGGAAGCTATTGTATGAGTTATTTGATCTCCCGTTGGGTGCTACTGGTATCTTTTGTGACAACCAGAGTTGTGTGAAGCTGTCTGAGAACCCAGTGTTCCATGACAGGTCGAAGCACATCGAGATCAAATATCACTATATCAGGGATATGGTGCAGAGAGGAGCAGTGAAGCTCCTATATGTTGCGAAGGATGAGCAGGTTGTAGATGTGTTTACAAAACCACTAGCCAGAGTGAAGTTTGAGTACTTCAGAGAGAGGCTTGGTGTTCTTCAGATTGAAGATACTTCGAGGAAGAAGTGATGGGACACATTTGCAAGAGCCATTCCAAGCATGGTGAGAGGAGGATCCTTCCCATGGCTGTGGATGTAAGCGCTGTGTGATGAGCATCAAGACAATGCTCCAGTTCCTACTTTGTATATTCATTAGTTGGATGCGTTGTATGATTAGTTGGATCATGTATATGCATATGCATCATTTGGATGCTTTATATGATCAGTTGGATCATGTATGATGACATGCATAAGGACGATGCAGTGACGATGATCATGTGTGATGAGTATCAGGATGATACTCTGGATGATATGCATCAGGACAATGCAGTGATGATGATCAATATGATCATGAGTATCAGGATGATACTTCGCGGCCTCAAACAGATTGTGCAGATGGCATGTAAAAGATCCTGAGAGATCCGATAGTCTGTGCTCAGATGCTCTTCAAGGTTCTACTACAGATTGGTCGCGATTAGATTGCATTGGTAGCATAGAAAATATTCTGAGAGATCTGATAGTCTGTGCTTGGATGCTCTTCGAGGTTTTGCTATAGATTGGCCATGGGAATATTGTACAGGTAGCATAGAAAATATACTGAGAGATCCGATAGTCTGTGCTCAGATACTCTTCGAGGTTTTGCTACAGATTGGTCGTGGATAGGTTGTGCAGGTAGCATAGAAAATATCATGGGAGATCCTATAGTTTGTGCTAGGATGCTCTTTTGAGGTTTTGCTACAGGTAGCATAGAAAAGATCCCGGGAGATCCTATAGTTTGTGCTAGGATGCTCTTTCAAGGTTTTGCTACTAGAGGCATGTAATCAGCCCTGGAGATCCTATAGTCTGTGCTAGGATGCTCTTTAGAGTTCTTGCAGGTTGCAAGACACTCTTTTAATTTTTTTCCTAACCACATGTAAAAGATCCTGGGAGATCCTATAGTCTGTGCTAGGATGCTCTTTCAAGGTTTTGTGGTGGTGGTCACATAGAAAAGATCCTGGGAGATCCTATAGTCTATGCTAGGATGCTCTTTCGAGGTTTTGTGATGGTCACATGTAAAAGATCCTTGGAGATCCTATCGTCTATGTTAGGATGCTCTTTCAAGGTTTTGTTGACGCACATAATCAGTCCTGAGGATTCCACAGTATGACCAAAGATGATGAAAACCCACAGGATGGCCAAAGATGTTGAAGACCTACAGGTGGCTAGGCCTACAACCAACATGAAAAAGGGCTAGCTCTGTAGAAATTCCTATGGCAAGAAGAATTCAGAGATAGCTTAGTGATCGAGATGTCGAGTACAACATTAGTGATGATAATGATGCTCGGTGATCCATTGATGATGATCCAGCTCCAGAATTGAAGACTTGCGCCAATATGTATTGATGACCTGTGACAAAAGAATACCTTCCTAGTTAAGAGGGAGTGTTGATGTATTTGTAACTTTGGAAGATATTCACTTGTATATTACATTTGTACTTTATTGTATATCTAACGTAGATGTATTATTCCTCTAATTGGAAGTGTCGTCATTTGTATTTGTAAGTGTCGCAAGTTACATTGTAAGTGTCGTCATTTGTATTTGTAAGTGTCGCAAGTTACATTGTAAGTGTCGTCATTTGTATTGATGGGTTATTAGACCACCAGTGTGGGGTCGGCCCTAGTTAGGTCACGTGGTTGGGTTATTAGGCTTCATTGAGAAGTCGGCCCCAGTGAATTATTGGCAGGTCAAGTCAGTGTACAAATATAGAGGTTGTGTCTCTCATTTGATTCATTCACTCACTTCTCAAGATCACATAGCTAAGAGAGAAAGTGGTGCACATCTGGAGGAGGAGAAGCATCCACTAGAGACATCTCTTTGGGTTTGATCCTTGTGATCTTATATTGGGGCTTATTCTATCTCTAAGGAAGTTGCAGGGTTTTTCACCTTCTTGGTTTTCCCCAAGGAAACTCTGTGTCTCTTGTGTGCTTGCATTATTGTGTTTATGATTGATATGATGTTGATATGCTGTACATGTTATTCCCTTAGTGATCCCGAATGATAATGGAATGAAATTATCGAAAAATTAACATGGACAGCTTTGTGTACCGACAAGTGAGAATCGACATCAACTCATTTGGGACGCGCACTACATCAAGACTACAGGAAACTTTGGAACAACAAAGACCCTTTCTATTATCCAAAAGTATTTCTTTTGGACTTCACTTAAAACTGACGTCAACAAATACATTTGATCATGCGTAGTTTGTGCCATTGCTAAATAGCCTAATCGATGACATGGATTGTACACACCTTTACCAGTTCCTAGTCGACCATGGGAATCTATTTCTATGGACTACTTGATGGGATATCATACTACCAAACATCAGCATGACGCGATCTTAGTAGTAGTCGACAGATTTTCCAAGATGACCATTCTTATTCCATGCAAGAAGACTACGACAGTGCAGCAGACTGCTCAGCTTTTCTTTGAACATGTCTAGAAACATTATGGCTTCCCGACAACCATTATTTCCGACAGAGATTCCATATTTGTCAGCATCTTTTGGAAGACTCTCTGGAAATAGCTCGATACAAGAATATCCTTATCGACATCTTTCCATCCTTAGACAGATGGACATACGGAAGTTGTGAATCGCTTGGTAGTACAATTGCTTTGTATGTACAACCACAAGAATTGACGAACATGCGATGAAAGTATCCCATATATACATCACAACTACAATCGTGCTCAGCACAAATCTACAGGAAATATTCCATTTGAGATCTATTATGGATTTCAACCCTCAGCACCTATTGACTTGATTAGTTCCTTAACACAGTCGAACTATACCAACTAACCTGTGAGAAGTTGACAAAGCATTGAAGTTTCGAGATCAAATCTACAACATCCAGAAACAAGCACAGGAAATGTTGCAACGAGCTAATGCAAAATCTAATCCACGACATGATAAGCATCATATCCCTCATTCATTTCAAATTGGGGATCAGGTCTGGTTGCATCTCAAGAAGGAACACTTTACTGGTCCATACCAACTAAGAAGCTGAAGCCTTTGCGATATAGTCCGTACAATATTCTTGAGCAAATTGGAGAAAAACACTTTCCAGCTCGACATTCCTTCATGCCTAGTTCTGCATCTAGTATTTAATGTGGATCTACTTAGACCATACCATGCACCACTATTGGAACAGAATGAATTGCAGATAGTAGAACCCGAAGACATCCATCCAGATTTTCAGGATCCTCTTCCTTGCAACACCATTGTGGGAAGACGAGTACACCATAGAAGGACTAACACAATTCCCTTGTTTCAGGTGTCCAAAGCCGGACAGATCCCAGCACAAGGAAAATGGTACTTTGCTACTAAAATGACCAACAAGTTTCCTCATTTGTACGAGCAAACAATGGGGACCATTGTTTCTTAAGGAAGGAGGTATGATCCACCCAGTAGTTGGAATTATTTTCGAATGCCAACATCGACTTCGACAAGTTCAACAACTTTGACAAGTTCAACGACTTCGACAACACCAACTTTGACATGCATTGCCGACAATTGAGACTGACAAACTATGACAAATTGTCTCCCTGTCTTCCAGTCGACTGTAATGGTTGAACTTCTGAAACCGTTCTAACTTCTCTTGTAACTGAACGTAATGGGAAGACAACCCAAGCGTTCTCATCACTCTATTTAAGCATCTAAAATATTCTAATATACAGGAAGAGAAAGAGGAGACTAGTTCGCATTCCTGCATATTGTCTCTATGTGTGTATGTTTGTGTGCGTAGTGTATTTACTAATTTTCTTATGATTATTATGCTTCCGCCATAACAGTACCGATTCATTCAATCGAATTGTTGTCCCCGTCGTGCACCTGGGTGCGTACGGATCACCATATTCCTACTCCCATGTTTCATGTGTCTCAAAAAAGGATGCAATGGGTGCAACCAGTAGGGCCTATTTCATGTGGATGGCCCATTTCCCGTGGAGCAGTCTGATGAAGGATATAGATTGAGAGAGAGTGGCTCCACAATGGTATCTAAAATTCTTGATAAAATTAATTACAAATGCGACAACTTGGATGTGATGAAATTAGACAATTTTATGGTCCCCTATTCATCCATATAGGGAATCCAATTTACAAATGAATTCCAATGAATGATCCTTATTGTGATGAGTGGACAAAGCTACTTATAAAATATTTGAGTTCTAAAGATGCCGAAAGCAAAGGAGTCACAATCAAATCTTCATAATCTCTAGAAGGATACTTGGATGGATGTAGAAGAGCCACGGTGGAATATGTAGAATACAACATTTACATTGGTTCATATGAGCAGAATTTAACTAGACCAGGTTCAAGGTGAATAGATCAAGACGAAGCTTCATGTACTATTATCCTTTATTTATGGCCAACCTTTCTTAGGGACTTTCCTTCCTACTCATCTTGGGCTTGCCTAAGTAGACTAAAACTCAAGCTATTGAAAAGGATGGATCAATATAGAGCCACAAAGAGGTGCGATATGGTAGGAAAATATCAAAGTCCATACAACCAAGTGGTGCAACCAAGCCAGGTGGCAGGAGGACGAAATCAAAGTTGGATCAACCAAGAAATGTGGCAGGAGGACAAATGCAATGCACATTGAATACCTCTCGACACAAAATGTGAAAGTAGATGGCAAGATAGGGGTGTCAGAGCTAATTAAATAAATGTCAAATATCAATATTCAATTGAATACTTTAATCCATTTGTAATAGTTAGCTTAGGAAATATTCACATCACTTTATGATATGTGTAACTAATGGAAAATCCAACAAAACAAATGAAAAACTGGGTCATCTCAATTCACAAAATACTTCCACGTATCTTGTTAACGCCTACATTTCACACACATGTGATACTTTGGCTAATCTTGCAGTAAGGCATCATCAACATACAACATGCATCCTATTGAATACTTCCTCATCAAATCCAAAAAGCCTCATTAGTCCAAAAATGTCCAAAGACAGTTAAAATCATAGACATCACGCTTACACCTATGATAGATCACACTACAATGTGTATTATCAGTTTTATTCACGCGCTACTAGCATGGAGTATCCTTCAAAATCTGTGCAAATGCAAGAAACAACGGGACCTCAACTACTAGTCAGACATTGAAGGCTCATGAAGGCCCCCCACCAACAAAAATTTGAATTGGTCTCTTTAGGCATTGAATAGTCCCCTATGAGTATCTTCGGACTGTTGGAATATTCTCACCATAATTTTTGTATTTTGCATGCCTGCATGCATCCAGTCATCAATTTGGTGGTCTCCCAGCACCTAGTCCTTATTTTGCAGCCCGAAGGAGCCTATTTCTTCTCATTTCTATCCCTCCTAGTCACTGATGCACCCTTGTTTTCATCACTGGAGAACATGTGCGCCTTCTTCCACCTATTTAGGAGTTACTTCAGTTAGTTAGTTAGTTGATGACTCAATTCCTTGATTCAGGGGATTATTGACTAGTTAACTGACTGAAGCACTTATATAGGCACCTATTGATACTAGTTTGAGATCCACTAACTACAGACAGCTCCTCATGCACCCACATTGGAGTCTCCTTCCCTACATCAGTTCCCATGCACTCAGTTAGACTTAGTTAGACTCATTTGAATGACTAGTTGACATTTATGACCACTGCCACTGGTTTGGGTGATGTCTCCAACGCTATCCATATCACGTCCCCTCCCATCAAACCAGCTAGATGGAGAGGATCGTGATGTTAAACCGGGCAATTAGCCCCATATCCATTAATTAAACTTATTGATACAAAGACATGTAGATGTGCATACTATAGAAACACAACGGAAGTTAAGTAAATCCTGTTGATATCTAAAATACATTCAAGGATTTCTGTGACAGCCATTAAATAAAGACCTTTGCAGAATTATAAAAGATCATATGGAAAAGCATAACTTGTAAAAACACAGCGGAAGTAAATTCATTTAACACATCCACATACATTCATAATATTCATCAAATGATAATTGCAATTTAACACAAGAGAATACTTATCTCAATAAGGTAGTCCCAAGCAACTGGCTATGCAACTGCAACGTTCCACCCGACCATAGGCCAGTTGTGCTTATCAACCTCTTGATACAACTGCCACCCCCGAGCTGGGCATGATCTCTACAAGGAACTAGGGAACAACAGACTCACACATAGCCTAGCATACACCAAGATGAGCCAAGCCAATATGCAATTGGGTTTATCAGGCTGCTAGGACATGGAAGGAAAGAATTGCTAAGCTAGTGAGCTCAATCACAGAGCTATGGGTACCTCTCCCAGATCTATTCAGCTTGGCACTCACAATGCCTACACACCCAACACAAGGAAGTATTCTCTTCACTTCCACACAGTCCCTCAAGCCATACCTTCCTTTCTAGTGCTCTCTAAATGTGCATAGAAAAGTAGCCAGCCCTCTTGATCTTCTTGGGAGGTTACTCCCTACACTAGGTTTATCAAGCCAATTCTGTCCACTACCACTCCAGTTTCTAGCTCACAGGTTCACATCAAAACAAGGATGCACATAACAGCAAACTACACTTGCTGAGCATGAGAAAAACATTTCAACAGTGGAGTGCATGAGATGGGGTTTCCTAAGCTTCAGAAAAACGTGGGTAGACTCAAAACATATGGGCACTTGGAAAATTCGACTGGGAGAGCAAAACCCATTCCAGAAAAATGCCCCAGGGGCAAAAACGACCTCTCCCTCAGTCCCAATTCGCGTCCCTCCTTCCCATCTATTGCACAATACCAAAAACAAGTTCCTGGGCATGGAAAAATGCAGGGTTATTGTGAAAAACGTGAGGATAAATTCCAGTGAGCTCTGTCTGCGTGAGAGGAAGAACGTAATGGATGAAGAATTGCCTTAGGCAACATTTCATGGGGGTTTTCTTGCCCAGCAAGCCAAAAATACGATTTCCAGGTTGATGGCTTGCCCATGCACGAAAATCTGACTGCCATACTTCTCCAATCCCAAGACATTAACTGCCCCAACCAATCTTTGGAAGAATTAAATGATTGGGTGCATGAGACAAAAATGGATAGTTAAGAGTTCATGGGTTTTCTCATTGACACATGGGCTGACCCTAGTGGCTCAAGGGTTTGGTTATTTCCCCTCCCTATTCCTTGTAGAATCATGCCCCATCTCTTTGTTGCATTGCATGGCCAGTTGTGGTTTCTTTTTCATTAAAATTCGTATTTACATGATGTCTCATTTACATTGTGCCTATCTAGCACAAGAACCATAGGCATCTATTTCTTCAATTGCCGATACATAAAACGCTAAATCAATGGTGGGGCCTTGACCTTGAGCTCCTCACCATGATTAAATTACAATATTTACATCATTTACGATTTAATACAGAGGGGCCGAAATGGGGACGTGACAATCCAAGCCAACCATTGAGGATGATTCGAATAAAATTTTGGTTAATTCGAAGTCCATTAACAGTTATTGTATTGTATTCAGTTTACACAGTTCCATCTCACAGTTGATGTATGATTATACTGTTATTCTCCATTTTTTGTGTTCATGAGTGATTATTGACTACATTCTTCTATTCTTCTCTGTAACTCTTGAGATTTTGTGTGAGGTTTGTTTCAGCTGTGAGATCTTCCTGCAAATTATCACATGGTATCAGAGCTGACAACATCTTTTCGAATTGCAGCCATTGCAACAATTGTAGAAGTTGCAGTAGTTCATTGAGTAGCTGTCTTTTATTGAGAACCAGAAGCCTTTGAGTTTCCATAACAAATCCTGGTGCTATTACCTTGAATTCACTAGAGCAATCCAGTGAGGTCTATCCAGGTGTGAAGGACTTAGTCATATGTGCTTAGTGTCCTAAGATAGTGTTCATTTGAATTGTAGCAAATATCCATCAACAAATTTCATTGTTTTGCAGTAATCTCCCCTCTTCAGCTTCGAATTCTACAGTATCATGGATCTCAAGTTCAATTCATTCAAATACTTCAAATGGAAGGCAAAAAATTTTCTATAGTAATTCTGCACTGGTGATTCTGCACTTCTGCATTGGTGATTCTACACTAGTGATTCTGCACTTCTGCACTAGTGATTCTGCACTTGTGCACCAGTGCCTTCTGCACCAGAAACACATATGGAGATTGAGTTCATTCCATCATTCGAATCCATCTTGTAGTAGTTTCGATGATTTTTGAAGTTGCAGCAGTTTTCTGTAGTTGCAGTTGTTTTCTACAATTGCAGCAGTTTTTTGCAGTTGCAGTTGTTTTCTGCAGTTATAGCCGTAGATTCCAATTGAACAACATATTCCATGGATCTGGAAGCAGTTCCTTCTCTCTCTTCATTCAACTATGATGAATGGAAACCAAATATGATAGCTTACCTGAAGAGATATGGTCTTTTCCATATGTGCATGGGTGTTAAGAGAGATTTTGTTTCCTATGAAGAGGAAGAGGATTGGCTTGATGATTGTGAAAGAGCCTCAACAGCAATATGTACTGCTATGTTTTCCAATATGGAATATACCTCATTGATACTATAGAACATCTAAGTGATAACTGGCCAAGATTGAACATTTTATTTGGAAAGAAGGAAGAGGATGATGTCAATTTGGAGAACAATCCCAACAGTATTGCCACAAGTGCTCTCTCTATTCATGATTCGGCCTCCATCATCTCCCATGATGAATTTGTTCAATATAAAATCAAAATACAAGACATGGTTTCAGTTATACCATATTCTAATTTGAATTTTGATCAAGAGATGTCATCTACTACTACTGTAGAAATTGAAGAGACTTTCACAGTCTCTACTTCCCATGAGCCTGCTGACATGCAAGATGATGACCTACTAAGTATTTTGGAGGTAAAATCAGATTTGGGAGGCAATGCATTCTCGCTCCTTGATCAAATTCTTCCTTTGGACTCCTACTTGGTCATTGGCACATGTTTTTAGAGTTTCACCGAAGATGGAAGACTCTATCATTCACTTGGGTTCATGAATCATGCACTTTTTTGTGATTTTGGCTTTAATCTCACCCCTGTTGGTTCAAAGGAGATCATAAGAAACCATCTTCCAATTCTTGGATCTTATTTGAATTCCAAGATGCCATCATCATGTCATACTTCCTTTGGTTATGATATCACCGATGTTGGTTCAAAGGAGATATCAAATAACTATCTACACATTCATGGATTTGATTCTACCTCAGTTGGTTCGAATCACATGCTCCATAATGATATTCATATTATGTTTTTGGAACATGATCCACTTCTTCCCAAGAGGAAGATACCACCATCACTGCTTGATGAGAACCAAGAGAGAGAATCTTCATCACATGACAGTTCAGATTCGGAGTATGAGAGTGATGATGATGAAGAGCGAATGCTAGATCCAGATCCACCAGAACCTAAAGATCTACCAACTGATTTAGAAGATGAGCGAATGGGAGATCTAGTTCCACAAGAAATTGATGATCTCTCAACTGACAATCCTCCTCTTCCGAGATGGGAGGCCACTACTCTCATATCTACCGGTGATTTGGTTAGTGATCCACTTGATCAGAGGAGAACTAGATCAGATTTTCAGAATGGAAGGTTTCATCCTTCTCACATTAATGATCCATTTCAGATCGATCAATCCTTCTTCGAAAATTAAGGACACTTGCCTCCTTCGAGGGTGAGTGATGATATGCTACATTAGCATCCTTCAGTCTATTTTGAGGGAGGGATTTCTTCCCATTGGGTTTTCCCTCTTTCCTCACCTAAAGTTTATTTAGATTGATTGTATGGGGTGACCTTTGGTCTTAGTCACCAGGGCCCTACTTTTCCCTTTCAGTTACTACCTCATGTTTAGCTTGCGGCGGCGTGTTGTAATATTCTCACCATAATTTTTGCATTTTTCATGCCTGCATGCAATTCTGCATACATCCAGTCATCTACATGCATTTGCATGCAAATGCATGCATCCAGTCATCAGTTTGGTGGTCTCCCAGGGCCTAGTCCTTATTTTGCATCCCCTAGGAGCCTATTTCTGCTTAGTTCTATCCCTCCTAGCCACTGATGTGCCCTTGTTTTCATTGCTAGAAAACATGTGCACCTTCTTCCACCTCCAAGTGCACCTTCTTCCACCTATTTAGGAGTTACTTCAGTTAGTTAGTTAGTTGATGACTCAGTTCCTTGATTCAGGGGATGATTGACTAGTTAACTGACTAAAGCACTTAGATAGGCACCTACTGAGACTGGTTTGATCTCCACTCACTACTGACAGCTCCTCATGCACCCATGTTGGAGTCTCCTTCCTTACATCAGTGCCCATGTACTCAGTTAGACTCATTTGAATGACTAGTTGACCTTTATGACCACTGCCACTGGTTTGGATGATGTCTCCAATGCTATCCAATACAACCATTGAGGATGATTCAAATGACCTTTTGGTTAATTCGAATTCCATTGACAGTTATTGTATTGTATTCAATTTACACAGTTCCATCTCATAGCTGATGTATGATTATACTGCTATTCTCCATTTCTTGTGTTCATGAGTGATTATTGACTACATTCTTCTCTTCTTCTCTGCAATTCTTGAGAGTTTGTGTGAGGTTTGTTTTAGCTATGAGATATTCCTACAGATTATCACATGGTATCAGAGCTGACAGCAACTATTCAAATTGCAACCATTGCAGCAGTTCATTGAGCACGAGAAGCCTCTGAGTTTCCACAACAAATCCTGGTGCTATTACCTTGAATTCACTGGAGCAATCCAGTGATGTCTATCCAGGTGTGAAGGGCTTAGTCATATGTGCTCAGTGTCCTAAGGCAGTGTTCATTCAAATTGTAGCAAATATACATCAACAAATTTCATTGTTTTGCAAGATTCTCCCCTCTTCAGCTTCGAATTCTGCAGTATCATGGATCTCAAGTTAAATTCATTCAACTACTTTGAATGGAAGGAAAAAAAAATTCTATAGTGATTTTGCACTAGTGATTTTGCACTAGTGATTCTGCATTGGTGATTTTGCACTAGTGATTATGCATTGGTGATTCGGCACTGGTGATTCTGCACTGGTGATTCTGCACTAGTGATTCTGTACTGGTGATTCTGCACTGGTGATTCTGCACTAGTGATTATGCACTTCTGCACTTCTGCACTAGTGATTATTCACTAATGATTCTGCACTTCTGCACCAGTTCCTACTACACCAGAAACACACATGGATATTGAGTTCATTCCATCATTCGAATCCATCTTGCAGCAGTTTCGATGATTTCTACAGTTGCAGCAGTTTTCTATAGTTACAGCAGTAGATTCGAATTGAACAACATCTTCGATGGATCTGGAATCAGTTCCTTCTCTCTTCATTCAACTATGATGAATGGAAACCAAAGATGATAGTTTAGTTGAAGAGATATGGTATTTTCAATATGTGCATTGGTGTTAAGAGAGATTTATTTCCTATGAAGAGGGAGAGGATTGGCTTGATGATTGTGAAAGAGACTCATCAGCAATATGTACTACTATGTTTTCCAATATAGAATACCTCATTGATCCTATAGAATATCCAAGTGATAACTGGACAATATTGAACAGTTTATTTGGAAAGAAGGAAGAGGATGATGTCCATTTGGAGAACAATCCCAACAGTACTGCCACAAGTGCTCTCTCTATTCATGATTCGGCCTCCATCGTCTCCCATGATGAAGTTGTTCAAGATAAAGTCAAAATACAAGACATGGTTTCAGTTGATCCATATTCTAATTCGAATTCTGATCAAGAGATGTTAGCTACTACTCTAGAAGTTGAAGAGACTTTCACAATCTCTACTTCCCATGAGCCTACTGATGTGCAAGATGATGACCTACTGAGTATTTTGGAGGTAAAATCAGATTTGGGAGGCAATGCATTTGCCCTCCTTGATCAAATGCTTCCTTTGGACTCCTATTTGGTCAGTGGCACATTTTTTCAGAGTTTCACCAAAGATGGAAGACTCTATCATTCGCTTGGGTTCATGACTCATGCACTTTTTTGTGATTTTGGTTTTAATCTCACCCCTGTTGGTTCAAAGGAGATCATAAGAAGCCATCTTTCAATTATTGGATCTGATTTGAAGTCCAAGATACCACATCATGTCATAGTTCCTTTGGTTATGATCTCACCTATGTTGGTTCAAAGGAGATATCAAAGAACTATTTACACATTCATGGATTTGATTCTACCTCAGTTGGTTCGAATCACATGCTCCATAATGATCTTCATATTATGTTTTTGGAACATGATCCACTTCTTCCCAAGATGAAGATACCACCATCACTGCTTGATGAGCTCCAAGAGAGAGAATATTCATCACATGACAGTTCAGATTCAGAGTATGAGAGTGATGATGATGAAGAGCAAATGCTAGATCCAGATCCACAAGAACCTGAAGATCTAGCAATTGATTTAGAAGATGAGCGAATGGGAGATCTAGTTCCACAAGAACCTGATGATCTCTCAACTGGAAATCCTCCTGTTTCGAGATGGGAAACCACTACTCTTATATCTGCCGGTGACTTGGTTGGTGATCCACTTTATTAGAGGAGAACCAGATCATATTTTCAGAATGGAAGGTTTCATCCTTCTCACATCAATGATCCATTTCAGATCGATCGGTCCTTCTTCAGAAATTAAGGACACTTGCCTCCTTCTGAGGTGAGTGATGCTATGCTACATTAGCATCCTTCAGTCTATTTTGAGGGAGGGATTTCTTCCCACTGGGTTTTCCCTCTTTCCTCACTTAGTTTATTTAGATTGATTGTACAGGTTGACCTTTGGTCTTAGTCACCAGGGCCCTACTTTTCCATTTTAGTTACTATCTCATGTTTAGCTTGCAAGGGTTGTTGGAATATTCTCACCATCATTTTTGTATTTTTCATGCATGCATGCAATTCTGCATGCATCCAATCATCTGCATTCATTTGCATGCAAATGCATGCATCCAATCATCGGTTTGGTGGTCTCCCAACACCTAGTCCTTATTTTGCAGCCCCCAGGAGCCTGTTTTTGCTCAGTTCTAGCCCTCCTAGCCACTGATGAGCCTTGTTTTCATCAGTGGAGAACATGTGCACCTTCTTCCACCTATTTAGGAGTTACTTCAGTTAGTTAGTTAGTTGATGACTCAGTTCCTTGATTCAGGGGATGATTAACTAGTTAACTTCCTGAAGCACTTAGATAGGCACCTACTAAGACTGGTTTGAGCTCCACTGACTACTGATAGCTCCTCATGCACCCACATTGGATTCTCCTTCCCTACATCAGTTCCCATGCATTCAGTTAGACTCATTTTACTGACTAGTTGACCTTTATGACCACTGCCACTGGTTTGGATGATGTCTCCAATGCTATCCAAGCCAACCATTGAGGATGATTCGAATGACCTTTTGGTTAATTCAGATTCAATTGACAGTTATTGTATTGTATTCAGTTTACACAGTGCCATCTCACAACTGATGTATGATTATACTGTTGTTCTCCATTTCCTGTGTTCATGAGTGATTCTTGACTACATTCTTCTCTTCTTCTCTGCAATTCTTGAGAGTTTGTGCGAGGTTTGTTTCAGTTGTGAAATATTCCTGCAGATTATCACATGGTAATAGAGATGACAATAGCTATTCGAATTGCAGCCATTGTAGCAGTTCATTGAGCAACTGTCTTTCATTGAGCATGAGAAGCCTCTGATTTCCGACAGCAAATCCTGGTGCTATTACCTTGAATTCACTAGAGCAATCCAGTGAGGTCTATCCAAGTGTGAAGTACTTAGTCATATGTGCTCAATGTTCTAACGTAGTGTTCATTTGAATTGTAGCAAATGTCCATCAACAAATTTCATTGTTTTGCAGGAATCTCCCTTCTTCAGCTTCGAATTCTACAGTATCATGGATCTCAAGTTAAATTCATTCAACTACCTCAAATGGAAGGAAAAAAAATTCTACGGTGAATATGCACTGGTGATTCTGCACTGGTGATTTTGCACTAGTGATTTTGCACTGGTGATTCTGCACTTCTGCACTAGTGATTATGCACTGGTGATTCTGCACTAGTGATTCTGTACTTCTCCACTAGAAACACATATGGATATTGATTTCATTCCATCATTCGAATCCATCTTGCAGCAGTTTCGATGATTTCTGCAGTTGCAACAGTTTTTTGCAGTTGCAGTTGTTTTATGCAGTTACAGCAATAGATTCGAATTGAACAACATCTTCCATGGATCTCGAAGAAGGTCCTTCTCTCTCTTCATTCAACTCTGATGAATGGAAACCAAATATGATAGCTTACCTGAAGAGATATGGTCTTTTCAATATGTGCATTGGTGTTAAGAGAGATTTTGTTTCCTATGAAGAGGAAGAGGATTGGCTTGATGATTGTGAAAGAGCCTCAATAGCAATATGTACTGCTATGTTTTCCAATATGGAATACCTCATTGATCCTATAGAAAATCCAAGTGACTACATTCTTCTCCTCTTCTCTGCAATTCTTGAGGGTTTGTGTGAGGTTTGTTTCAGTTGTGAGATCTTCCTGCAGATTATCACAGGGACTAGTTCATGAGGTGATCGGGTTCACATTTGGATCTAGATATTTATTGGCCTCCTCTTGGACTATAAAAGGAATCCATGGGAATGCATCTAGAAAGGAGAAATTAGACCAAGTTTGTGTTGTTGTAATTGTGTTGGAACTTATTCCACCTCTTCCTATACCTCCAAGCATTCCTCAATCTCCCTTTCCACCTTCCTCCAAGGGGCAAGTGTTTCTCCCATTTCTCCCTCTCAATTATTTAGCATTGAGTGTGGACAAAAAGGACCTCTCGAAGGGATATTGTTGGCTTCCCCTTGAATCCCACACCTCCTAGGTGACACTTCTTGTAACAAGCTTGACCATTCGGAAATCTAAATTGGTTATTGCATTTTCTCTTTGTTGCAGTTTGCATCCTCTCAACCTTCTTTGTTTTATTTCAATTTATTTCAAGTTTTTGTTTTTATTTTGATTTGAATCACTAACAAGGGCTTGTAGGATCAAATTGGGGCCAGTTAAATTTGATTTCTGTACTAAAATACTAGGCCTTGTTGATAACTTCATAGAATTTACCCCAAGTGGGAAGTGTTGCACTCCTCTTGTGCATATTTTCCCACAACAGTATTTATGGCGACTCCACTCTATTTTTGTTCATTTCTCTTTAACTAGGTTGTTATTTGATAGATAGATAATTTTTGGTTCTTGTTGTGTACAGGTGAAGAGGTCCATACTCTTCCTTCCTGGAGTCCAACCTCCTTTGGGCCGTAATTTGTGTTTACATAGTCGTACAGATCCCAGTTCCTCGAGTGGATTACCCACACAGATTTTCCTTCGATAGTCGCTCTGTCGCTGCACATTAAGACTCTCTCCTACGCGGAAATCTATTCCCTAATTGCAAATCCTTGCTATGTTGTAATATTACTACGGCACGCCAGTGACTATATGTTTTGTGCACTACGCGTCTATTTTTCTTTTTCCATGCTATTGTCATTTTATTTTCTTTTTATTAGTTATGCATACAATCTTGCAATCCCAATGACTACTCACTAATGATGCAGATTAAAATTAAATTGCAATAGTTAGTTTTTCTTTAGTAATTAGTCCACTTAGACCAAGATTAGGGAGTAAATATTCCTTCTCTCTTGAAATCTACTTGGTAACCAACTTTGGGGATTTCAATGGGCCTCATTGTTGTCACTAGTATTCAATACATCTCATGCTCTTTGTTTACTTTTCATTTTTTTAGGCTAACTAGTGTAAATTTAATTTTGCACACAAGGAAGGACCTAAAGACTCTCCTCTCCCCAAGTATGCTCTTCACCTCACACTTCTTGCGAGCTTGGTGAAACAGAAAAGGGTGAGAAGTGTGCAATACCTCCATTGCACACTTTTATTTCATTAGCATTTTTTTAGCAAGTACCATTAGCATCTTTAGAGTAGAAGTTAAATATCCATTTGCATTTTCCTCTAATATCTTTAAGTAATTGTAACAACTAATTTTCTTATCTCACATGTGTTTGCATCACTAGCACACACTAAGGGACCTAAAAGCTCTTTCATTCCGAGTATGGTATTCACCTCGCACTTCTTGTGACCTTGGTGAATTAGAAAGGGAGGGAATTGTGAAATATCTCCCTTACACTCCTTAAGTGAATCTATACCCTTAAAACCAACACTTGTAAATTCCAACCAACTAAATTCCTCCACAGGAGGTCACAGAATAACATTTTAGTTAGGTAGGATTGATTGGGTTAGGAATCCATTAATGCCCACCAATCTAGTTTCATTAAGTTTTTGAAACATAACATTGTAGACTTATAGGGTACTATCAAATCCTACTATCAACAAGTGTTAAAAGAAAACCCATATAAGAAGTGTGTGATGCCCAAGCAGGTCAAAGCTAAGGTATAGTTTCCCTACGCTCTCCAAAGAGCCAGTCATCTTTTTGTGGAGGAGACACTATACCTCCTAGGATGAACCGCTTATCCACACTTGATGCAGGTATCTTAGTGGCCAAACTTAGGATATCTCCAAGGAGCAATTGTATGTGAAATTAACCCATGAAGTCAAATATTGTCATTGGTAAATGTTTCCAGTTCTTTCGGAACATAGCCCCATCGCCGGTATGACTGACTCTTTGTTACCTTCACTAGTCGATTGGTGTGGGGATCCCATTGTCATCATCAATTGTGCTTTTGGAATGCCCAATTACATTTAAGAGGAAGTACATAGGTCTCTAGGGAATTTAAACTTATTTTTATTTTCAAATACAACTTCATTAACTCGTAATTAAAAAGAAACTACTGTAATTCGTTCAATTTTGTTTATTTCCATCATCACCCTCACTTGCCACTAATATTTCACCATAGAGGAACAAAAAAAACTAAGGCAGTCCTGCACACTGCAAGGCCTATCCCCACTCTGGAGGGGTTTTTTTCCACTTTCTCCTATGGTTCGTGTGGGAGGTACTCTAGCTAAGGCACTCCTAAGCCACATTGATAGGATCATTAAGATGAGGTAGCTCCTTACTTGATTCATTTTCTCCCCTCGGAGAATATGTAGATAATTTTGCTTCATCCTCTCGTGGAAGATACAACCCATCCTTTTCTCCCCTTTGAGATACTTTGGACCCCTTTGGTTCTCCCTATCAAGGAAGAGGCCATACTTTATTTCCACCTCTTGGAGGAAATCCATTTGCTTCTTCTCCCTCTTTGGGAGGAGGGCATATAACATCCTCGTCTTCCCATCAAATAAATATATCACTACCACATATACCTCGGTCTCCACCTCACCGAAACCACATACATCATACAATGACAAGACCTACTCCCAACCTTCATTTCATGGCTAGTCTAAATCTCCCTGATTTGGCCAAATTGATTAATGACCCCATAACATATGATCAAGCATGGCCCTCTATGTTGGATAAAGTTCCCTCTGATATCCATAACTTTGAAGGAAACAAGGATATGGTCCATCCAACCACATCATTTCTTTCCACTTATGTTGTTCCTCCAACATAATAGTGAAGGACTCAATGAGGCTTCACCTCTTTCAGCGAACCCTTACTAGAACTACAACCAAATGGTATGTGAACTTAACTAGAACAATCTACGCCACCCTTGTGACATTGGCCACTGCATTTCTCGCATACTTTTAGATTCCTATTCATCAAGACCTTGGTCTCGAAATTCTCAAAATTTTGACAAAAAACATCTACACACATAACAGATCATATCCATGAGTGGCGTAGATGTCGCAACTTGTGCAAGATCAAAATACAATCTCAGTTCTTATTGGAATGGTTCATCAAATCACTCCAACCAACTATTGAAAAAGATGCGGTCACCTCCATGCCACAATTCGAGGAATATTTCATTCTAAAGGGCCAACATTTCGATCTTATATATGCCCAATCTGGGTACCTGTACACTATCCTACTTGATGCACCTCGACATTGGTCATTGTATCCTACATCTATGGGTTCATCACATTTAGTGGATGGGATTATCAAATCCATTTCCCCACAAGAGAAGGCCCCTCCTCCTACTACTGCTGTGTCATTTAACATGGCACCGTACTACCCACCCATCCCTCTTGTGTCAGCACCCCCTACTCCTGCACCAAATCCTCCATTTTTCAGTTACAATATGGACCCTACAATCATACTTATCCCAATTTTAGCCAATAATCGGCCATACCTCCATCAAAAATGGTGCAAGTCACTCTTACCTCCATGTCCTATGGAGCGCAAACCATATTTATCCCATTGTAGAGATATAACGCATATTACCCATTTCCATGTCCTCCTAGTTCTGCCTCCAAGCCACATTTGGGGTTTAATTTAGTCCAATCTTCTTTTACTCAACAAGATCAACAGTTTGAGTAGTTGAACACCACAAATCCCCAGAATCCTCAAAATCAGGGAAGAAGAAGGGAAAAAAACATAACCAAAAATAAGAGCAAGGGGGAAATCCACCTCCCCAGTAGAACCAACACTTGTGTAACCAAAATACGAGTGCAAACAAACCCCCCAAATAAGGGAATAACACTGACCTGAGGACCAATTACTCCTACTCCATTTGCGGAGAATATGGTCACTACACTTGCCATTGTCCTCTAATCCCTGACTACCAACAGTTGGTGGAAACCAAGAAGAAGACAATGGTGAATCACCATTAGGTGTCTAACCCAACACAACCTCAAACTATTGTATTACAATAATCCTTTTCCAATAAATGGGTTGTTACTCAACAGTAGGAACCCCTCCCCTCCGACAATGGTTCCTTCCATAGTATCTACATATTGAACACGAAATACATTAACCTTTAGACTCGAGCCAAAGGTTATGGTGGTCCTGAACCCCCCCAAGTGGAATATGTACCTAGCCCCTTAGGAGGACGTTTGAAAATACCACGCCCAAGTGGTGAACAAATACAACAAATACCAAAGGTACCACTTCGATGCACCCCCAATAAACCCCATATGAAAGCAACCCATAATTATAGTATTATGGACGACTTGGCTCAGTCACCCGCTTCCATTCCCACGTTAGAGGTTCTACAGTCCTTCCCAACCCAAAGAAAGGAATTACTTAATGAACTTGGCAGCATCAACCATTCTGACTCATGCCTTATGACCTTTGATCTTGAAAAAGGTGAATTGAGACTTCCCTCGTCAACCAAATTTCAAGTCCTAGTTACTGTGAAGAACATTATGATTCATCGATGAAGGCACATCTACCTGCATCATGTTTTGTAGTGTTTGGAAATGATTTGGATCACCTGAGTCAATACCATCATCTATCACTCTTCGCGTATACAACAGAATACCGTCTCAACCTAGGGGATTGTACCAAAATGTTCCCATCGAGATGAGGGAAAAAATGTTCATGATCGATATCAAAGTGGTTGATGCAAAAATCGACAACAATATCCTCTTGGGTCATAGTTACATGTATTCCATGAAAGAAGTCACCTCCTTAGTCTTCCACATCATGATGTTTCCCTTTAATAGGAAAATTTCCACCCTCAACCAACTCAACTACTACAAACCTAATACCAACACCAACCATGACAATGTCCTTCCCACTATTGTCGGACCAGTCAACCCCATTACATTGATATTGGCACAGGAATGTACAAGGACTCTAAATTTCTAGGGGTGTATTTAGGTTCACCACCTGAAATCCCTACATCAAATGATGGTCTTATGTGCACCATTTTCACCTATGAAAATGATCCCACCTACCCCTCGACATCCTTATCAACACCTCTGCTAATTCATGGCGTTGAACAAACATTGAGTTCGTCAGTGCCTCCAATATTCCAAATACCCTTCTTGTACCCCCACATGGGAGTGCAAGTGACATTGGTAATGTCTCAGCTGACTCTACCTGGGATCACTTTGGGTATACATGTGTGGTACCTTACACCACCATACCCATATAGGGATTCAAAACCTATATCCCATTATGATTTTGTCCCTGTCTCGACTATTACATCATCTAGGCTAGTCATGCCATCTGTATGACAAGTCTAGCCTATGCCACCTGTGACTAAACCATCATCGGCTATCACTGAATCCACCATTGAGGGAATGAGACAACCTAAGTTTAAATCCCCCCTCATACCCAACCTTTCTCCCAAACCATCATCAAGGGTTGCCAAGCCTACAACAATGGGGAAAACCCAACAACAGTTAAAAGCCCCAGTAATGACAACCACTACTCCCGTAACAAGTGTCACTCCACCGTGTGATTTATGTGGGAAGCAAGGCTATGTGACCAACCTGTTCCCCAGCTTTCCAGAGCTGAGGAATCTTATTAACACCCCTGTTAGTGTGACACATGCTCCACCTATGGTAGTGGGGGGAACCTCTTCTTCTCCCACCTTGACACTTAAGTCAAAATCCTTGTGTACCAATCACACATGTTCAATTTTTTCACAATTCAGGCATTACACACATCATTTTCTTGACCTCCCACAATTTCTGGATGCTTTGGAGACCATTCACCTCACCCAATATTTGGTTGAGAGCCCTTCAACTTAACCCCAAGAAACAAATTCCATAAATGTTGTCACTACATCGACGACAACACCCATTGCATTTATCTCAGAACCAACCATCATGGCAGTTCCTGTTATCGATCCCACAACACCATAAGGCCCTCCACCCATGAATCTTATGATGATATTACAACATGATGGATGCACATCACATGGGCATCATACTCACATGATCCCAATCGAGGCCATCACAACCATTCTTGATCATGCCAACCCACCTTTAGCACAAACACCCAGTTGTGCTAGGATTCCATGCCTGTACCTATCATGTGGCGACACTTCTCACTTTTCATTCCAGTGTCCCATTTTACGCGCCGAAAGAGAAGCATTCCTCGAACTAGTGAGACTCCAAAATCAACTCTCCTAACTTAGCACAATCCCACAAGTCTCACCCACTAAGGAAGTTGTTTCCCCCTCCACCAGAAATCGTTGATACTGCATCATCCTTGGCCGACTTACTTACTAGTGATGATTCATCATCTTCTGATGAAGAATTGGATCCTCCACAACAATTGATTTGTGCCTAAAAATACTAGGCAATCCCATTTCAAATGTTGGATACTCACTAGTACTGGACGAGTATGCTACCACGTCGATACAACTCAAGGTTCCAACATTTACAGGTCCCCACCACCAGAAGGGTGAAACCGTCTTTAACTCTTTCCATTGTCCATTGACGCAATGTAACATTTTATGTTTAGTATTATCGATCCCTTTGATTGATAGTAAGATCATATTTTGTTTATGTAGATGATATGTGGATCAGATAGCTATGATGGCTTCACAGATGGCACAATTCATTGGTAAAAAATGTTAGTATCAAATACATGGGTCATTTATACCCCCTCCCAAACTATCTACCACATTGGAGGAGCTTTCCTAGGGGTACTTACAAACAACCAAGTAGAGTAGGATGTCGTCATTAGTCTTTTAAGTGATGTCATCCACCTTGGCATATGCCATATGTGAGTACATCTCAATTCCCAATTAGTTGTATCCTAACTCAATAATTTCTTTCGGGTCCTACACCCTCTCCTATTTCATAATTTTTTGTGAGTATGCCTCTTAGTACGACAATTTGAGACCATCACATTTACACACATCCCAGAAAAAACAATGCATTTGTGGAACACGTTGCAAATGAGGTGTTGGAATGGCATCTGATACACCAACCATCTATCTGACCCCACATAAACAAACAAATCATGTATATATGTTTGTCATTCATCCTACAAAACATATGCAATTACCTACAACTACGCATATAGAACATCAAAAAATACATATAAACATCATCATCAACACATCACATACATACAAGAGACCATACATGTGCCGCAAAAATGGTATATATATACATCTCAGCAAAAATAGTGTATTTCATGTACAAAATGTGGCCTCAAGGACCATTTACAAAAAGAATAAGATGCCTTGTGGGGGATACATCCCAATCGGCCTCCCATAGGCTCCTTGAAAAAGCTCTATTGCTATTTATGAGGGTAATCCACATTGATACAATGATAGAAAGGGACCTACCACAATAATAGAATGACCTGAATAATCAACTCGTTTCCCTAGTAAATTTTCATGAGATCTTCCCTCTTTGCCTTCGATCACATCTGAGAACGATTTATAAGTCCTATCATGACTGTCTCTCATTGGTTGTCCACAGATGCAATTATCGAGAAGTGCATCTATGGCTTCCTGGATCAATTTTTTTTGACAAATAACAAATGACTCAGATCCACTTCCTCCATCTATACATACATACAAAATGGGGCCCAATGCCCCATACAAAATAAAGAGTGTATAAGAACTTGCCCCTAGCTCGAAGGCCCTAGTTGGTATGGTCCTCAAATAGTCAATGGCCATACTACCTTTGTTGCTCCTAAGGCCTCCTGCAGTTGGTCCCTCATAGCAAGTCTATGTCTCTGGCACGGCCTATCCTCTACTGCTGTAGCTGGTCCCAGTCCACCTTGTGCCACACGATCCTGGTGGCATGCTATGGCTAATTGGCACGTCACTTAGCTCCTGCCAAATCCTAACTATGCTGGAAGATTCAAAATTAGATCCAACTCATCATCCTCGAGCTCAGAGAGTCCCCCATCCTCAATACCCTCTATCATAGATCCAAAATGCATCTCCTAGTCAGCTAAGGTCGCCACAGCATGGTCCCATAATACTGCTCCCGGACGGGAGCATCCCTAACTGCAGCTCTACTAGCTGCACTAGCAGTGGCACCAACACCTCCTGCAATTCCCACCCCCTCATCTCGCACCGACAACATCCTACGACCCATGTGGGTGTCAATGGCCCCACATCTACATCACATATAATAACCCACAGTCAATATCTAATGTACATGATAAATATGTGCATAATCCACAACTATCTGTCAAAAACAACTACAAAAACATATAAATGCATAAACAAATGTCATACTTATGAGGTCCCACCCGTGATCCGTAGTCGGTAACTTTATTTCACCCCGGTAACTCTATGCAACCCTTCCTATTCTCCCCTTGGGGATACTTTGGACCCCTTTGGTTCTCCCTCTCATGGAAGAGGCCATACTTTATTTCCACCTCTCGGCGGAAATCCACCTACTTATTCTACCTCTTTGGGAGGATGGCATACAACATCCTCATCTTCCCATAAAAGACAGAGATCACCACCACATACACCTTGGTCTCCACCTTGCGGAAACTACACACAACATACAATGGAAGGACCTACCCCCAACCTTCCTTTCATGGCTAGTCTAAATCTCCCTGATTTGGCCAAATTGATTAATGACCCTATAGCACATGATCAAGAATGTCTCACTATGCCGGATGAAATTTTCTCTAATATCCCTAAGTTAGAAGGGAAACAAGGAGTTGATCCATCCCCACGTCATGTCTTTCCACTTATGGTGCTCCTCCAACAACATAGTGGAAAACTCAGTAAGGCTTCACCTCTTTCAGTGAACCCTTATTGGAACGGCATCCAAATGGTATGTGAACTTAACTAAAACAACCTATGCCACCTTTGTGACATTGGCCACCGCATTTCTCACATTTTAGCTTCCTATTCTTCATGACCTTGGTATCAAAATTCTCACAGAATTTCGACAAAACACATCTACACACATAACAGATCATATCCATGAGTGGTGTAGACGCCGCACCTTGTGTAAGATTGAAATACAACCTCATTTCTTATTATATTGGTTCATAAAATCACTCCAACCGACTATTACAAAATATGTGTTGAACTCCATGCCACAATCTAAGGAAGAGGCCATTCTAAAGGCCCAGCATTTCGATCTTATCTATGCCCAATCCGACTACATGTACACCATCCTACCTAATGCACCTCGGCATTGGTCATTGAATCCTACACCTATGGGTTTGTCAAATTTAGCGGATGGGATTATTAGATCCATTTCCCAACAAGGGAAGGTTCATCCTCCTACTCCCGCACCATTTAACATGGCACCATAGTACCCACCCATCCGTCCTGTGTCAGCACCCCCTGCTCCTGCACCAAATCCTCCATTTAGTCAATTACAGTATGGACCATACATTCCTACTTATCCCAATGTTATCCAAGCATAGGCGGTACCCCCACCAGAAATGGTGCAATTCACTCCTACGTCCACATCCTCTAGAGGGAAAACTACATTTATTCCACTGCCAAGATATAAACCCTATTACCTATTTCCATGTCCTCATAGTTCTGCCTCCATATCGCATTTGGGGGTTAATTTAGTCCAAGCTTCTTTCTCTCAACAAGCTCAACAATTTGAGTAGTTGAACAATGAAAATCCCTAGAATCCTCAAAATCAGGGGAGGAAGAAGGGAAGAAAAAAACAAAACCAACAATAGGGGCAAGGGGGAAATCCCCCTCCCTAGCAGAACCAACACCTAGGTAACTATAATATGGGCACAAACAACCCCCCCAAACAAAGGAAGAATGCTAACCTAAGGACCAATTATTCCTACTCCATTTACGAAGAATATGGTCACTACACTCACCATTTTCCTCTAATGGTCACTACACTCACCATTGTTAAAGTTATAGCATCATGAGTCATTCTCCAAGTCAATCTTGTGCACCATGATTGAGCCTCGTGTATCGAGGTAGTTCCTTATGGATCTTGAGTTGGACTCAAGAAACTTCGAGTAGATTCTTGATTTGGACTCAAGAATGACTAAGCCTTATGTGTAAAGGTTAAGCCTCATGTGTGGAGGTAAGTGATTTTTATGTCAACGTGATGATGTTGTACAACCTTGCTTGTCAAGACTAAGGTCTTTTGTGTCAAGACTAAGGTCTTGTGTGTCAAGAAAGATCCTCATGTGTTGAGGTAATTCTTTGCATACCAAAGCATGAATGGTGTGTGTTGTACTACTAACCATGGTTGAGCTATTAAGTCTCCTCTATAGACTAGCCACCTCTAGAGTGAATTACTTTAGCATATGACCACTTGGAACGATAGTAGAACAAGATGATCACATCATTGGAAAAATATCCTTAGTATATTTGATAAGATAAATAAAGTAAAGATGGCACATGTGGACCATGCAGATAAGACACGAGATGAAGATAAGTTGTGATAAGATAAGAGAGAACTCGATTTTCTCAGTAATGATAAAGACTTCAGTTAAATAAGAGAGAACTCAAATTGTTAAACTTTAGTAATGTTAACGAGAAAGACTTCAGTCAATTAAAGGAGAATTCGAATTGTTGACTTCAGTGATGTTATCAAGGACTTCAGTTAAAAGAGCTAACTAAGTGTTAATAAAGAATATCTAGTTAACTAAAGGGTTTTTCATGTCAACAATTGAGTTAAACTAAAAGACTACACTTAAGTTGAACTAAAAGACAACACTTGAGTTACGACACTTGAGTTAGTGTCCTAACTAAGTGACCTAGCATCCAGATGAAGGGCAAGTTCATCCTGAATTCAGAAGATAAATATAGAAGCCAAAGCATGAGAAGTATAATAAATGTGTGTGTGTTTGTGTGTGTTATGCAGAATTGATGAATTCAATGTGAGAGTGAATTCTCTTCTCTCTTGAAGGAAATTCACATTCATTGTGCATGTGACCAAAATCAGCGAATTGGTTTTGTGCAGGATATTATTCTGAGTTCTATTCTTCCATCTTCTGTCTTGCTCTGTGATTGCACCATGGGTGCTTGGTATTTCTCTCTAATAATGCACCAGGGGTGCTTGATGTAATCTTTTCATTGTAAAGGCATTCTCTGCTATGTATCAATATTCTAAGGTGTTGTATTTTTTATAATAACAACAATATAATTCAATTGTATGCAGTAGAAACGAATATGGATCACAAAAAGAATAACCATGCACAAGAATAAGAGGACACATAAATTTATCTTGGGAAACCCTTCTCAAGGGAAGAAAACCAAACAAACTTCCTTACTCAAAGAAACAATTCAATATCCCAATTACATCAGATATAATTGATAAAACTCGAGAAAAGTCTCTACTATCCTTGTCTTCTCTTCCCTGCACTTGTGCATAAGATCAATTGACTTGAGTAAGAATTGGATGCCCAAATAAGTGAGAAGTCACTTCTATTTATACTTGTTTAATGGTTAAGCCTTCCATATTTCTTAGAACCAAGTTGCAGATTTAATATAAAATAATAATAAAATATTATTATTTCTTTGGGATGACTTGAGGATGATACCTCTTGACGCTATAAACACCAACACTCCCTCTTAGCTAGGGAGGTATCATCACGCTGGAACACATCTGGACGTCATCTGAACATCACAACTTGTCTTGAACATCTCATCATCATAAGGAGGGTCTTAAACACAATTCAATCCATCAAGAAGGATCATGTAGGAGATTCAACTCCCTCTCTCTCTCCCTCTCAAGGATATTCATACCATTCTCCCTATCTCAGGGAGAATGTCTCATCGATGTTGCAATCATCAACACTCCCTCTCAATGAGGGAGGCATTCTTCACCACTCCAAGCCCATCTTGGAAGTACACAAACTAGGCATACGCATATCGAGTCTTATTTAACTCCTTAATGGGTCCCATCCACCAAGATATCCTAGGAGGAATATTGCCTAATGTCAGCACTTCAAGTTTCCTCTCAAGACTCTACCTGGAGCTTCTCCTTAGTCAACATACCAACTAGAGAATCATGTCTATGCTGACATCCCCAATGTTATCACTTCAAGTCTCTTCTTGATACTTTAACTAGAGCTTCTCCTTAGTCAAAATACGAACTAGAGAATCGACTCTATGCTAACATCCCCGTTGTTATCACTTCAAGTCTCTTCTCGAGACTTGACCTTGAGCTTCTCCTTAGTGAAAAGACCAACTAGATAATTGGCTCTATACTAACATCTCAGGTACCAAAGGAGTAAGATGATGTCATGGGATATTCACCATTAGCCAAGGCTCCATGAGTGAATATCTCCCTGATGTTTTCAATCCAGGGAAACATCAACATCTCATCCAGTGTAGCTACCCTCTTTGTTACAGAAGCCTTCCTCTGACAATCATCAATCCCAGAGAATGTAAAGGATATGAAAACATGGGATACCTTCCAATTTATTGCAATATTTTGATATTTTCCCCCTCTCTCACAAAATCAATATGTACCTCAAATCCTCTTGAATCATTATAAAATATGAATAATAAAACTTTATCAAAAAAATTTGGGCTCCTGTACTAGGGAAAATGGCCTAATTAAAATAGTAATATCCTAGTCAAAAGTAACATATTTGATGGGCTCTCTTAATAGGGAAAATGCCCCATTTACAATGATTACCTATAATAAACAATAAGAAAAATCTTGGGATCCTGTATCGGGGAAAATGACCCAGCTGCAACACAACTTCCCAAGGGCTTACAATTTATAACATAAAACATAATGGGGATGGGAACAATGAAAGGATCCTATGTGATTTAAAAAAAAAGGAAATATCATCAATGAGCAAACATTAATCTAGATCTGTTAGCTCCCTACAGAAATCAACTTGCTAGGAGAAGTAATAAAAAAAAAAATTCTTCATCGGGGTTAGCTTCCTTCAATTTATTTTGAGGTGGATCTTCATCAACTTTGGCTACCGATGCATGTTGATTCCATTTTCTTAGGTGGATCTTCATCAACTTTGGATACCAATGCATGTTGATTCCATTTTCTTTTCTTCTCATGATAGTCATGGGCATAATGACCAAAATGATCACATTTGAAGTATTTAATATTTGAGAGGTCTTTCTTCTTATGAAGGAGCCTTTTATGTTTGCCTTTTCTTGCATGAGCTACAAGAGCTAGAGTATTTCTGTCTTGAGGTTCTTAAGGGCTATTTCTTGACAATATCCTGGTTTCTTTTCGAACATAGTCGATCCAAAGATGATCAAATTGTATCTCTTAGATTCTGATTAGGCTTCAACTACTGTTCATGTAATCAAAATCTAAGAGATACAATTTGATCATCTTTCAATCATGGGTGAATAAACAATCCTTTCATGCAGAAGGTGAGTTATTCATTATCCATGACCAACCAAATTCATTCCAAAAAAACACAGCCTTGTAAAACTCCTTTAGACCCTAAAAATACAACATGGAGCCAATCAACCTGAAATCAATATATAATTATACTCTTGAATTTATGGGTGCTTGGTATTTATCTCTGATCACTAGGGGTGATTGATGCAATCTGCTCATTGTAAAGACATTCTTTGCTATCTATTAATATTCTAAGGAATATTTTGTTGGGGTTTTCTCCCTCAAGTAATAGAGGGTTTCCCTAGGGTAAATATTGTGTCTCATGTGAATGCTTATGCTTGTTGATTATTCATTTGATTTCAAGTACTACTATAATTCCTCATTAAGATAAAAAAAAATTTAATAGAAATCCCCCTCCCTAGAAGAACTAGTGTTGGAACATAAATCCATCTAGACCATTGTTTAAAACACTTTCATTAAGTTCCTAGGTGTTTATATATAATGTTTCATGTGTTGGGCTAACAAAGTCAATAGTCTAGACCATAATTGTCCACTTTTTCCAACTTTAGAGTCTAGAATATTGGAGCTCCAACCATTCTATTATGATCCTCCTTTTACAACCTAGAGTGCATTTCCTGCTTTATTCCTGCTTTTCTAAGATAAAGACATCTTTTTACTGCTTTTCAGAAAGATCATGATAAGGAAGTTGCACTAGGATCCATTTTGGCAAGCATGCTACTTTTTTCCTTACACCACTTCCATCTTTTTCTCCATAAATCCACTCTTTAGTTGATTTTATGTCACTCATGGTCCATAAAGCATTTACTTTCCCATTAGTGACCTCTAGCATAGAGTTGGATTTAGATACTTGTATATATTGGGGATTTAGTCTACTATAAGCCTGATTTTATGTGAGCTTTTCAAATTGCCTTTAGTGCATTCAATTTTCTCTCATGATTTGTATTATTTACTGTACTCTTATTGTTCAATAATATCATGATGGAGTTTTACTCAATTGAGTTTTCTTTCTCACACGATTTGCTCAAATTTTCTCTCTTCTATGCATTCTTGTAAATTTATTGTGAGGATTTTTCTCTAAGCTAGATCCAAACTATGCTCAAATTTTCACATGGTATCAGAGCATGATTGAGCTTACATATTTTTCCTCCTGAGTGTTTTTTGTAGGTACAACAACTTCATGTATTTGAAATCAATTCCTTCTCTTACTCCATTCAATTATGCTGAGTGGAATCCAAATTCGGTTGCATCTCTCAAGAGACAATGTCTCTATGATGTGTCTATTGGTGTTGTGAGCGAACCTAAGTACTTTGAAGAGAATAATAAATGGATAAATTACTGTGACAGAGCATTCAAAGCTATGTGCTTGGCCATTTCTCCAAATATGCATTATCTCATAGATTCTGTTGAGTATCCATTTGAGCTCTGGAGAAATCTAAATAGATATTTTGGAGTGTAGAAAGAAGAAGCTAATGCCTATAGAAAATATAGAACCTCATCATGTTCTCTCCCTCCTAATGTCTCAGACTCAACTCTCTCTGAAGAATTTATTCAAAGAAAAGAAGAATAAATTGCAGAAATTTCTTCAATACATACAATTGTTGAAGGATGAAGACTTCCATCTCTCTCTCACGTTCTCCTATGAGTCTTCTATTTTTAATTCTAAGAAAGATAAGCCAGTTCATAATCTATAAGATGAAGAGGAATTTGATTCCTCTCTTTCACATAAGTCTACCGGTGTGCACAATGTGATCTACTGAAGGTTTTGAAAGATAGATCATAATGTGGAAGTGATGCATTCGCCCCCCTTAACTACATGCTTCCTATGTACTTCTACCTGATTGCTAGCATCGGTTCTCAGGGTTTCAATGAAGATGGAGGACACTACCATTCGCTTTGGTTCAAGTCTCTGACATATTTTGGTGATTTTGGTTATGATCTCACTCACGCTAGTTCAAAGGAGATCTCAAGGAACTAGCTATCAATTCTTGTATATGATTTAACTTCCATGATAAGAAGTTAATGTTTTAAGAGCAATCAGATCTGATTAGAGCTAATATTGCCTCATGTGGTTCGAAATTCAAGTTCCAGAATGGTCTACATATTCATGGATTTGTTTTGATCAAGTTTGATTCAAAGAGCAAGTTCAAAGAGCTTTCATATTCGCTTGCATCCACTGATGGAGAATTCAAGCACATGTTTTTGGAGCATGATCCACTAGTTCTTCCAAAGAAGAAGATAACTCCAGAAATTTGATCAAGCATAACACCTACCTGAGTTTGGATCAGTTAATCTTTGGTGTGCACATGTTTGTTTTTGAGGGAGGGATTTGTTCCCATGAGGTTTTCCCTGTTTCCTCAGTTTACATGGGCATACTAATTGTAACGGGGTGACCATAATCCTTTGTTGCTTGGGACCTAATCAGATTTTGCTCACACTAAGTTAGGATTAAGGGGGGGTGTTGGAACATCAATCCATCTAGACCATAGGTTAAAGCACTTGTATTAAGTTCCCAAATGTTTAGATATAATTTTTCATGTGTTAGGATACCAAAGTCAATAGTCTAGACCATAGTTATCCACTTTTTCCAACTTTAGACTATTGTAGCACCCACAATTCTATTTTGATCTTGATTTGACATCCTAGAGCACATTTCTTGATTTATTCCTACTTTTCTAAGATAAAGACATCTTTTTACTACTTTTTCAGAAATATTAGGGTAAGGAAGTTGCACTAGGATCCGTTTTGGAAATCTTGCTACTTTTTTCCTTACACCACTTCCATATTTTTCTCCATAAAGCAACTATTTAGCTGATTTTATGTCACTCATGGTCTATAAATCATTAATTTCCCATTCGTAACCTCTAGCATAGAGTTGGATTTAGATACTTGTCTAGATTGGGGATTTATTCTATTATAAGCTTGCTTTTTTGTGAGATTTTCGAATTTCCCTTAGTACATTTGATTTTCTATCATGAGGTGTATTATTTATTGTACTCTTATTGTTCAATAATATCATGATGGATTTTTACTCAATTGAGTTTTCTTTCTCATGTGATTCTTCTCAAATTTTCTCTCTTCTATGCATTCTTGTAAATTCATTGTGAGGATTTTTCTGTGAACTAGATACAGAATGTGCTCAAATTTTCACAACCAGCATCTAGGTAACTAGAAAATGTGTGCAACCCCCCACAAATAGAGGAAGAATGCTAACCTAATGACCAATTAATCCTACTCCATTTGCAAAGAATATGGTCAGTACACTCACCATTGTCCTGTAATCCTTGACTTCCAACAATTGGTGCAAGCCAAGAATAAGATAGTGGTGAATCCCCCTCAGATTCCTAACCTGACACAATATCAAACCATTGTATTACAAAAGCCCTTTTCCAATCGAGGGTTTGTTTCTTAGCAGTAGGAACCCCACCCCTCCGGTGATGGATCCTTCTAGAATATCTACATGAACATGATAGACATTAACCTTCATACTCAAGCCAAAGGTTATGGTGGGCCTGGACCCCCCAAGTGGAATATGTACCTACCCTTTTGGGGGTCCCTTTGCAAATACCACTCCCAACTAGTGAACAGATCCCATGAATCCCAAAGGTACCACTTCATCAAACCCCTAATAAACCCCATATGAAACCCTCCCACAATTATAGTATTGTGGATGACTTGGCTTAGCCACCCGCTTCCATGTCCATGTTAGAGGTGATACAGTATTTCCCAACCCAAATAAATGAATTAATTAATGCACTTGGCATCATCGACCCTTCTAACTCACACCTTATGAATTTTGATCTTGAAAAAGGTGAACCATGACTTCCCTCTTCAGTCGCATTTCAAGTCCCATTTACTATGAAGAACATTATGATTCATCAATGTATCATCGATGAAGGCACATCCACCTTTGTCATGTCCTCTAATGTTTGGAAACGACTGGGATCACCTGAGTTTGTCACGTCATCTATCTCCCTTTGCGAATACGATGGGGGACAATCCCAACCTATGGGATTAAACCAAAATGTTCCCATCGAGCTAGGGGGGAAATGGTCATGATTAATATCGAAGTGGTGGTTGCAAAAATTAACTACAATAAACACTTGGGTCATAGTTACATGAAGGCGGTTTCCTCCTCGGTATTCGACATCATGATGTTTCCCCTTTAATGGGAAATAGTCACCCTCAACCAGCTCAATTACTACAAACCTAATACCAACACCAACTTTGACAATTTATTTCCCACCGTCGTCAGGACCAGTCAACCCCCTTATGTTGACATTGGCTCAGGAATGTACAAGGACTCTAACTTGCTAGGTGTGTATTCAGGTCTTCCACTTGAAATCCTTGCATTGACCGATGGCCTTATGTGCACCATTTTCACCTCTAAAAATGTTCCCATGCCCCCCTTGGCATCATCATTAGCACCAATGCTAAGTCATGGCATTGAACAACCATTGAGTCCCTTAGTGCCTCCAATATTCCAAATACCTTTCTTGTAGGCCCCCCCATGAGAGTGCAAGGGACGTCGATCATGGCTCAACTGACTATACTTGGGCTCACTTTGGGTATACCCGTGTGTTACCTTACACCACCATACACAGAGATGGATTCAAAACCTATATCCCATTATGAGTTTGTCCTTGTCTCGGCTGTTACTTCGTATAAGCCGGTCACACCATCTATATTGCATGCCAAGCCTATGCCACCTGTGACAAAACCACTACTAACTGTCACTTAATCCACCAATGGGGGCATGAGACAACCTAAGTTGAAATCCCCCCTCATAGCCAATCTCACTCCCGAACCATCATCAGGGGTATGCAAGCCTACAACAGGGGGCATAACCCAACAACAGTTAAAATCTCCAGTAATGACAACCACTACTTCCGCAACAAGGGCCACTCCATTGTGCACTTTATGTGCACAACAAGGCCATGCCACCAACCTGTTACCCACTTTTCCAAAGCTTAGTATCTTCCTAACACCCTTGTTAGTGTGACACATGCTCGACTTATGATAGCAGGGGTAACCTCTTCTTCACCCACCTCGACACTTAAGTCCAAATCCCTGCATACCAATCACTCATGTTCGATTTGTTCAAAATTTGGAAATTACACACATCATTTTCCTGACCACCCACAATTTCAGGACGCTTTGGCGACCATTCGTCTCACCCAACCTTTTGTTGAGATTCTTTCACCTCAACCCTAAGAAAAAAGCTTCCATAAATGTCATCACTACATCGACGACAACACCCGTTGTATCTATCTTATAACCAGTTGTTACTGTAGTTCTCGATATCAATATAATGATGCAACAAGACCCTTCACCCACATATATTACGACGATAGTACAACATGATGGATGCAAATCCCGAGGGAATCATATTCACATTATCTTCATTGAGGCCATCACAACCATTCTTGATCACACCAACCCACCTTCAACACAGGCACCTAATTGTTCCAGGGTTCCATGCCCATGCCAATCATGTCACGAGACTTTTCACTTTTTGTTCCAATGTCCCATCTTATGTGTCAAACGAGAAGCCTGCCTCAAACTAATGAGGCTCCAAGATCAACTTTCCTACCTTAGCACAATCATACAAGGATCACCCATAGAGGGAGTGTCTAAGCACTTTCCCCTAGATCCAAGGCCCTGACTGGTATGGCCATAAGATAGTCAATGGTTGTACCACCTCTATTGCTCCTGAGGCCTCCCCCAGCTAGTTCCTCATAGCAGGTCTACGTCTTTGGTGTGGCCTCTCCTATGTTGTTTCAACTAGCTCCAGTCCACCCTACACCACATGATCCCTGTGGCATGTTATGGCTAATATCTATGTCACTTGGTGCCACCCAACCCCTAACTCCATTGGAAGATGAAGAGTCAGATCCGTCTCATCATCCTCAATCTTGGAGAGTCCCCATCCTCAATACCCTCTGTCATAGATCTAAACTACCTCTCCAAGTCGACTAATATCACCATGGCATGGTCCCCTAATACTGCTCCCCCATTGGGAGAATCCCTAACTGCAGCTCTACCTGTTGCACTAGAAACGACACTAGCACCTCTTGCAGGTCCCACCCCCTCATCCCACACATGTCGATGACCTTCCACCCTTGGAGGTCTCATTGGCCCCACATCTGCATCACAGATAAGAATCCATAGCCAATATCCAATATACATGATAAATATGTGCATAATCCACAACTATGTACCAAAAATAGCTATGTAAACATATAAATGCATATACAAATGCCATACTTGTGAGGTCCCACGTATGATCTAGAGTCGATAACTCTATGTCACCCTAGTATTCCATGCCACTCCATGGATACCTCTCCATGCGACCTATCCTCTCCTTCCATACATCCATTTAGTGGGGGGTGAAGACATGGCCTATCTCTCCCCCACCAAAACGGGGTATGACTTGCCCCCAATACACCATTTGGGGCTCCTGAGGTCCCCTTGCAGGTACCACCACCTGCGGCCTCAAGGTGGGAAAGAGCTCAAAAATGTATAAGAAAAACACACTCCCATATCGAAAAGTTCTCTCGCCTCTACCCTATAAGGAATTCATCAGTTGTGCCATTATCCCCCTCAGCATCATGCACCCCCAGGCCACTTGGTGCTCCGCTATCACCCCCTCCACCAATCCCAACTTCCCTCCAATAATCCTGCATAGGGAAGATACCCCAACATGCACAGGACGACAATCGCTACTTCCAACACAGGGAGGCTCTGAATATGAGTCATGAGGATCTACCCCAAGCTCACCATTGCATCATCCCCTCCACAGTATCATACCACTAAATCGATGATACTTTGGTCCCCCCCATCCGCGGCCAGTCCACCTCATTGGCCCCACAAGGAGACAGACCTGTCAGGAACTAAATATATATCCTGATCTGAAATGCTAAGATCCATATCTCCCACTCGGAAGAACTTAGGGTCCCATATCCTGATGATCCTCTGTAGTAGAAAATATGTAGAGCGGAGTAGGGGTCACTTGAAGAACTTCAAGATCCCTGCATCCCGAAGTGTCTGAGTGGCCACTAAATTCCCGGCCACCTCGCCCACCAACTCGTCATAGTGACGTTTTAACCACTCGATGACATGTACCATATCTATCACCTAGAAACACCTGCAAACACAAACCATAATGGGTTGCTCTTGGCACACAAAATACCAAGTGATCTTAAACCATCACTTAGTGTGACTTTGTTTGAAAAACCTTCACAGTTAGCGCGACCACCCAAAGTACAAGCAGTAGCACAACTGTATCAATATTCCCTACATGATTCCAGTTGCTCCAACCTCATTCACTTCAGCCATGCTTATAGTGCGTCTATCCAATAAACAATCATGCTACTCCAGTGCACAACCAAGTTATATTTTTATCTGCGTAATGCGTGGAAATCACCGATTTCCCTTGTGGTGCCCTACAGGTGATTTTTAAAAATTGTGCATGGTGTACCACATTCAATTTCGAGTTTTCATGTGCGATAGCATGGGAGAAATCGAAATCACATGCGGTCTCCTTATGGACACTAAAAGGGTCATATGGCTCCAAGAACTCCATGGCCTAAATACTAACCCACCCGAAATGACTAAGATAAGGTTTAGGCTTACCTAGATCTCATTGCTTGGAAATAGGAGGCTTGGATCACCCAAAATTGACGTACATATATCTGGATTACCAAAGACAAATAAAGTAGAAATGAGCTCAAAAAATAGCCCCCACCCCTTTTATAGATTTTTGACCCAAACTTCAAACCTCTGCCATGACTAAACTGTAGCTACATTTGATGAACCGTTCACATCACTAGAATCAGCATGTCGAACCCTGCAAAACGGTGACACCCACACTTCAATCTGAAAACTATCCTTCACAATTTTTTTTCACACGCACTCCACATGTGTGCTATATTTTGGTTTATCTATTTTTGTATCGTTAATACCTTTGTCATGTTCTTTATTACACTTGGGTATTTGCATCGTATGTGCAGGATAACGACCAAGATCCACCTACTTCTTATTTTTCCATTATAAGAACATGACTCCATCCCATAGAAATGGTGCTAGACTTCTATCACAAGTATAATTATGAAATTGGCATATAGGCAATGTTTTCCCTCTACTTACATTGCATTCACCAGTCTTCTTGCTGATAACCATAAGGTCCACATCCCTAGCAATGATGTTCCATCAATGTCACTACTGAAGATATCATCTCTCCCCCATGGGTATGCACTCCATTACATCCTCGTCATTATTTGGAACCCATGAGGTCGAACCCCCACAAGTCCGAGGTATCTTATACACCTTCAAATGATCAACCCATAGTTCATCATGTAGTCTCCCACCTTCAACATTCAATGCCATTAGATTCCTCAGCTCATGTTATGATCAAGAACCACAGTTTACCACATATACCTCCATGAACAATCTACTATATGCAATCTTCTTCGTATCATCATCCACACGAAAGAAACAATGGGCCCCCCACCCTTCGATGCAACCAATTTTGTCTAGTATTCCCACATGAAAATTCTTCCTAGTATTGATTCATGGTGCACCTGCCTTCACGTTTTCAAAACAACCCTCACATTATCATGGAAAATATTCCCCGACTCACTCAAAACTATTGGAACTTCGCCCATTATCAAATTGATTCCCCGATTCACCCAAATCCGTGGGAATCTCTCCCATCATCAAATTTTCCCCCCAACACCCCCAAAATTGTGGGGACTCCTCCAATTATTTTTTATGTACAAACTTTTCCCCAATCCACTCAAAACCGTGGGGACATTACTATTCTTTTGGAATCAACCCCTAGTCTTTTTTTATTGATGTTGTTGAGTATCACTATCCCCAACATTATGAGTTTTGTCAGTCAGCAACGCCCTCCATGTTGTGTCGCAATCAAAACCCATCATCTGCAGTTTGTCTCTCTTTGATACACCCTATACCTTTATTTGAAGAATGTTTCCATCAGTTTCTCCCCAAGTTGACATTGATCAAAGGAATTTATGAACCTCACGCTTACCATCCAGTCTTGTGTGAGGTATGTTAGTCTTACATTTGGTTACAAAATGATCTTATTTCTTAGGATAAGACCCTCATCTTATCGTGTACTTCATCTCTCATCAACACCAAATCCTCATATTTTGAGAGTTACAGTAGTCGCAGTTGTACCTTGGGGACCCTTTCAATCAATAGGAGGGATCACCTCGATCTAGGTAGGGAGAGTCATCAGTTCTCCCCAACTTAATGATTTCTCCTATGCTTGACCTCAACACATCTATTGCATCAGAGAGAGTCGTCCGTTTTGAAGGTAGCAGTGTTCGCATTTAGAAATCATGGCATTAAAAATACAGTGAACCATGGGTATGGTAGCAGTAATACAGTGAACAATGAAACATTTACAAATCTTGACAAATTTCACGACCATGGGTATGATCGCCTCATTTGCATAAAACACCATTATTTGTTAGAGATTCACTAGCGATTACCAACAATCTTCCCCCAAGGGAACCTTCCATCCACACTCGCTTCAGAAATTTCGAGTACATGGGAAAACACAAAAAAAGAAACAATGATGCATTATCAGCTATCCAGTACCTTCAGAACCTCATAAATCAGGGGGCATATGTTAATGCTTAAATTTCGCACACATGCGATATTTTGGTTAATCTTGCAGTAAGGCGTCATCAACATACAACATGCATCCCACTGAATACTTGCTCATAAAAACCAAAAAGCAGCATGAGTCCAAAAATTCCCAAAGATAGTCAAATCAGAGACAACGTGCTTACTCCTATGATAGACCACAATACAGTGTGTATTATATGTTCTGTGCACGTGCTACCAATGCGGATTATCCTTCGAAATCCACGCGACTGTAAAAAATGGTGGGATCTCAACTACCACTCGTGCATTGAAGGCTCATGAAGTCCCTCCACCAAAAAAAAATTGAATTGGTCTCTTCATGCATTGAATAACTCCCTTTGTGTACCTTGGGACTAGTTCATGAGGTGATTGGGTTCACATTTGGATCTAGATATTCCTTGGCCTCCTCTTGGCCTATAAAAGGAAGCCATGGACATGCATCTAGAAATGAGAAATTGCAGGAAGGTTATGCTGCTGGAATTGTGTTGGAACTTCTTCCACCTCTTCCTATACCTCCAAGCATCCCTCATGCTCCCTTGCTACCTTCCTCCAAGGGGCAAGTGTTTCTCCCATTGCTCCCTCCCAAGTTATTTAGCATTTAGTGTGGACACAAAGGACCTCCCTAAGGGAGATTGTTGGCTTCCCCTTGAATCCCACACCTCCTAGGTGACGCTTCTTGTAACAAGCTTGACCATTGGGCAATCTAAATTGGTTCTTGTATTTGCTCTTTGTTGTAGTTTGCATCCTATCACCCTTCTTTGTTTTATTTCCAGTTATTGTTTTTATTTTGCTTTTACTCATTGTACAATCAATTTAGAGTTAATCACATTTTCTTTCTATACTACAATATTGAGCCTGATTGACAACCTTATAAACTTTACCCCAAGTGAAAAATGGTACACTCCTCTTATGCATATTTTCCCACACCATATCCTTTTGCACATTTTATTCCTAAGTTAAACTATCTAAACTCTTCTTAAGATTTAAAAATAAATTGCATCATTGATTAAGATTATTGAGATTAATACACAAAACACAGAAATCGATGCAAATCGATTGCTATACGTCCTTGCTAAAAGCAAGCCGAGGACTAATAATTAAAACTAGATATAATTATCTATATAGCTCAGCTTTATTTAAAAAAATGAAACGCATGTTTCACTTTACTATATAACTTAGTTTTTTATTTAACAAATTGTACGAATATCTCACTTTAAAAAGTGTGGATTTTGTTTGGACATTTAAAAATCTTTAAAACAAATTTTATAAATAGCTCTCTTGACCATGAATGATATCTCTTCCTCCGATTTGCTCCATTGATTGGACTTTCAACGATACTTTACTTTTCCTCCCATCCTTATCAAATCAATCATTTCTATGGAAAAGGCATTTAAAGTTTTAGCCTAAGTCCAACCTTTATTTCACATGAATATTTATATGTACTAGAAGCGTGCAATTCATCACTTTCTTTCTCGGCTCGTTGTGGGACCTTCTTACCATTTTCGATATTAATTTCCTGAACCAAGCAAAATTCCTCCTAACAAGAACCTTGTCTGTCATCAATGTTTTCTTATTACTATTATGCCAACTATTAATAAATGGCTTTGAAATTAAGGTCGATATTAATCTCAGCTAACATACCAAACCTTTTTTCACACTTTTTCCTTTTAAAAGTAACTTTCAAAACTTTAACCATTCATTTATTGTGGGAAGTGTGTACTTGATTCATATTAATAGTTAAACACCCTTTTTTATTTCAATTATTCGCTTTTACTTTGTTTTTGGCAATGCTCATTTGTCACCTTGTAAAACTTTAAACAAATCCATTCGATTTTTGCAATATTCATTTGTCACCTTATAAAACTTTAAACAAATCCATTTTGTTGATTTTCTGTAGGTTGAGATCCTTTCAGTTGATCATCCAAAGACCACCATGTAATAGTGAAAGATGTAAGTATTCTCATAAATAATTATATAACGTATTGAAAAATAAATAAATATTCCGTTTTATTAAAACACTTGTTTTCATAATATATATGTTTATAGGAATTTTTGTAGGCTATCATATGGACAGTATGTGTAGTGGATACTTTTTGTAAGTCATATTTTATGGTCCGATGTATAGCACCTTTCTTGAATATATATTTTGATGTATATAGATGGAAGGAAAAAGTCATAGATGGCTGAAACTACCTTTCGCAGGAGAGGCGACAATTTTTTGTACTATTTGATTTTAAGAATAGCAATAGTACATTTTTTTTTTTCGGTTGAAAAAAAAAATATATGTTTATAGGAAGAAGGACATCTTAGAGAGACTATTGTTAAACATAAGTTGTTATTTTAATTCATAGTTGGAAGAAAATAATGTGTGGTGTTATTTAACTATATAACTTAGAACAATACATGATATACATAAATTTATGATTGTTAATAATTTAATTTTGCTTATTTACATGGTTATGAGTTTCATCATCATTATACATAATCATTGATAGTATTAACCAGCCTAGATCCAAATCCTAAGCTCTATCAAGCGCCAAGAGGGATCAAATCTCCTGAGGTGCAAACCTCTCCTGGAAAAGCTCCTTGAGTGCAATACTTGAGAAGAGGTTTGCACTTCGGGAGATTTGATCCCTCTCAGAACTTGATAGAGCCTAGGATTTGGATCTAGGTTGGTTTCAGTTGTGGGCGGTGACACAAAACTGGAGTTTGATCAGCATTGTAAGGAACAGGTTAAGTTGAAAACACAGATACACTTACGAGGATTATCATAATGTAAGTAATAAGTATTAAGGATTGAGTAAATTGTTAAACTGGAAAATAGAGACAATTCGCCTAACTTTTTTTTTCGATTATCTTTTTGTTGATCTACGTTTTGTTTTGTTTGTTCTTCTCCTTCTTCTGCTGTCATTTCGTCATTTCATTTTGATTTATTTGTTGGTCTACAAACTGATTTTTTTGTTCTTCCAATTGCTTCAACTTCTCTCTCGATACGCTCTTTGTCGATCAACGTTTCATTTTCTTTGTTCTTTTCGTTCTTCTGCTATCAATTCGCCTAACTTTTTTTTTCGATTTTCTTTTTGTTGATCTGCGTTTTGTTTTGTTTGTTCTTCTCCTTCTTCTGCCCTCATTTCACCATTTCGTACATTTTGATTTTTCTTTGTTCTTCCAACTGCTTCAACTTTCTCTCTCGATACACTCTTTTTCGATCAACGTTTTGTTTTTTTTGTTCCTCTCGTTTTTCTGATGTCAATTCGTCTAACTTTGTTTTTCGATATTCTTTTTGTCTATCTACGTTTTGTTTTCTTCGTTCTTCTAGTTCTTGTGCTATCATTTCGTCCAACTTCCTTTTTCGAAATTCTTTTTGTTCTTCTGCTTTTCGTTTCAAGTCGTCTTCTCGTTCTTTTGTTGTCATTGAAATCAATGCGTCCATACATTGAAATCTATGTGTCCATACATTGAAATCAATTCGTCCACAGAATAACATCTACACTAAAAAATATGCAATAAAAAACCCCATACACTGAAATCTATGCGTCCATTAACTGAAATCAATGTGTCTATACACTGAAATCTATGCGTCCACAGAATAACATCTACACTGAAAAATATGCAATAAAAAAAACCCATACACTGAAATCTATGCGTCCATACACTGAAATCAATGCGTCCATAAAATAACATCTACACTGAAAAATATGCAATAAAAAGACCCAATACACTGAAATATATGCAAGTATAAAACTCACTTTACCATTATATCACACCCTTACCACTATACCACATGTAGTTCTTATTATACATAGTAAAGAACTTTTATACTTATATGTAAATATTAATATATATTTTAATAGTGGACGGAGGGAGGGAGGGGTGCGAGCTACACCGAAAATTATGCACTCATACTTTCTTGGAAGGATATGGCAATTGGCTTCGTCAGAGAAGGGCTACAGCGTTAAGCCTTGGTTGTAGTTCTATATCTCTATTATGTACTCCTCTTTTTGCAGTAATACAAATGCTTTCCACCAATATTGTTCATGTGTGTAATGATATTGAGTAGTTTACCTGCTTAACTGTTTACTTAGATCTCTTATTGAGTAGTTTACTTGCTTAACTGTTTACTTACTTAGTTCTATATCTCTATTATGTACTCCTCTTTTTGCAGTAATACAAATGCTTTCCACCAATATTGTTCATGTGTGTAATGATATTGAGTAGTTTACTTGCTTAACTGTTTACTCAGATCTCTTATTGTATAGATGTCTTTTACTGGTTTCTCTTGTTTCTTGTCTTGACAGGTCTTGCAGCTTGGATCTGACGACCGTGAGACGTGGAGTAGCATTCAGGAGAAAGGATTGGGAAAGTGAAAGGTAAGGCATCTAGTACTCGATCCTTAAGTAGATCTAGGAAATGCATTAGTAGTCTGTTCTATTTGTTCTAGACTCACTTTGAGCTAGGGAGATCTGGCTCGCGTCCGCTCAAGTGGATTGTCCAATACAAATCTGGTGACCATACTGTGGAGTATAGAATTTGGTCAGTAGTTGTCAATCTGAGAATCATTTTCAGTCGATTGCTTGACACAAGCCTTTTTATTCTTGCCATTTACTTCTTGAAGTTAGTTTCACTACCAGATCTTCATATTGAAGACTCTAATCTACTTCCTCTAAGTTTATACCCCTGGGCAGTGGGAACAGAGCAACACTGTGTCATTTTTTGGTCTTTGTTCTTTACCTGTTAATTACTCATCGCATCCCTTGCATTGGTAAACTGCAACATCGTCACACTTCCCGTGTAAGCAAACTGCAATGTCGCACTGTGTACAAGCACAAAGTGCACCGATTTGTCAAAATTTGGCATGTAGGTATCTCTTCTCCATTTGACAGTCTGGACTTTGGTTTTCTGTATGAACTCTCTTTGTGCTACAAGATCTAGCCAGGGATCCCACCTGTGATTTGTGTTTTGAGTGTTTGGTTTTGTTTGGATTGATTTTGGGTTCCGTTTTGGACAAGCTTGAATATCGATAGTGGCAGATACTCTTTTATCCTCCACCTTCATCCTCTCACCCTTGCATTCCCTTCCTTCCATCCCTGATCTGATTATTACATTAGATCAGCTTCCAGACCTCGTTTTCATTTTGTTTGAGCTTTACTTGCTTGGTTTGCTTGTTGTTGCTTTATTTTGATTTAAGTGTGTCCTTCAGCTTAATTGAGTGCTTGTCTTTTCTCGAGTTTTCTGAGTGTACTGAATGCTGCAAGTAGTGTTTTCTTTTCAGTCATTTTGATCTGAAATCTCAATTGCTATCAACTTTATTCTTTGGTGCATAAATTGAAAAGTTAAAAAGTGCTTCTTTCCCATCATTTCTTGAACATTATTGAAGAAAATTGTTGTGCATTGGAACGTTTTCGTTTGTGTTTTGGAAAAGTTGAATGAGTGTATGATCTATTGTGTTTTTCTTGAATTATGAATCACTCATTTTCTTGAAAGACTCAAAGTACACTTCAATTTTTAGCAAAATTGATTCCATGCTAAGAAAAGATAGATGCATTTTTAATTTCTGTTGCTTTTAGACCATTGAAAGTGAAACTGAAAAACTTGCATATTCCATTTCAGAATCCTCTCTTTTCATTACATGTGTCGTTTTAATTTGAAAAGAAAAAGAAAAAGAAAAATGTTTTGATTTGGATAGTAGTGTTGTGATTTTTTGTGTTTCGTCGAAAAAGAAAAAGAATACTTTCATAGTCAAGTTTTGTTTGAATTAGGATTGTGTTGCATTGAGTTTGTTTTGGCAATACTATTGGAAAAAGTTTTCTCCTTCCCATATCTAGAATTCATTGAAAGAAAAGAATATTTCGTGCATGTAGCCAGGGCTTGCATTATGCTTCTGATTATGTACTCACCTCATGCATTCACCTAATCGTCCAAGATAAAATTAATGGTAGAACTAAGTAAAAATTTTAGCAACTTGTGTGTAAGTTAGAGACGTGTTCCAGCGTCGTTAAGCGTGGCAGCTATAATTATTTTCCAACACTGTATCTCGGGGGTAATGCAGTCTTCCACGTACTTATTGGTATATCGAGCTCCTTCACGTACCCACCAAGTACCATAATCCGTACTTGGCATATATCGAAGGGTGTATCACGTACTCGGTAGTATATCAAAAGGTCTCTTGTTGAACAGTTGTGCATTAGACAGCACCACTACGGATTTGAGCTCCCATGTACCTTGCGTATATTGGGAGACACCGCTAGGATTCCTGAAACCAACTGAGTTAACCATTTGTCCATCTTGGCAAAGCAATACATTGAGAACAACACTTGGGGAGATTAGCATGCACGTACTATCCAGGTAATCGGGTATGCAGGCAAGGGTACAGTCCCAATCCTCCTTGTCGCGTAATATTGTTGAACCCTGCAGTATATCATGGTTTGCGATGCCTTGATAATACCATGAGGTTCCAGAATTTTGAATCCACTCTATCACATAAGTTTGCTTGTTGCCTTAGTTTGAGTAGGTTTTTCTGGACTGCTTTTCTTTTAGCATACCCTTAGGAGAAATGATGTTTCAGCCATCCTGGCTGATCATCCTGATGCTTTGGTGGATTTTCCCTGAAGAAGATCCCGTAGGATCTTAAAATTATCACCTGAATATCCCCTTAATCCAGAGGTTATTTGGAGGGTAAGAATGGATCAGCGTAATGTGGTCGTAGTTACTGAAGTGGAAAACCCCACTCTGAATGTTGAAGGAATTTTGTTTCCACAAACCCATCTGGATTCACCTACCTCTCATCCCCCGCAGGATGAAGGAGCACAAATCCCCGCTTCACAAGACCTTTCTCCCGTCATCCTGGGAGAACCTGGATCGTTGGAATGGATAAATTGACCCCAGGATGACCCTATAGCAACTGTTAGTCCTTCAACAGCTTACTAGACATCTTCTATAGACCACCCAGTGGATCATTTTGCCATCTCATCCCCACCCAGTGGGACTATTCTGGATGACACTTCAGCCTACTTTCATGGCCAATTAGCTCACTTTCATTCCATGGCTGAAGAGTTTCGGCAGTCAAGTCTCCAACGACGGGTTCAAGACCCATCATTACCCCCTTACCAACCCATCCCAGATTGTCCGATATCTTTTGGATCACCAGCACAACCTTCCCACCACGAGACCGCTAATAAGACTGATCAACCCTCACAAGAGTCCAATCCTGCACCTCAAGTGAACCAACCTATGGAAGGACAACATTCCAACACACCTGTTACTACCACAGTTACTTTACCAGTTCCTCCCCCACCTCAAAATTCGAGGGGAGGGAATTCCATTCCCACGGATTATCTTATTGCTAAGGTTATTACTATGGTATCTAGTCAACAACCTACGTTGGTTCAACCTCTGAATAGTGCTCAACCTATTGTGGCTAAGGGGCAAGCCCCATTTCCTAACCAGAACATAGGCGGTGGAATCCCCGACGGACCTTTCGTTGGAACTTCCCAACCCGCTAAACCATCCACCATGGGATTATCTCATGTTGGGGGGGCATCCAATGTAACTCAACCCTCATGGAGTGTTGGCTATAACTGACCCAGAGGTTTTCTATAAGACCCAGGTTCTTCGCGGTTTCCCTTTGACCAACAAAACCCCTTTGTACTGACCCTTTCGGCAACAACCTGCGAGCAGGTTGAGGTCTCACCTGAGGTGTATCTATGGGGTACTGCGGAATCAAGTTTCCACAGTAAGTGACAAGTTGCTTGGAAAGATGTACCGCACAGCGCAACAGGGGGTACGTGCTGTGAAGGGGGAACTGCGCAGCGATGGGCAACGCTGCGGTCTGCACCACTATGTTCTTCTACTAGGGGAATTATACAGAAACTGCGCACTATGCAGTTCAACTTTATACTCGACTACCTTGAAAATGCTTAAGGCACTGAAATGAATATCTCTCATCCACACTTTCAAGCACTTAACTGACTATTCTTCTAACATTCATTCATTAAGTTGGAATGTTGTGATTTGAGCAATATGGCTATACAACCCAACTATTATGCATTCTTTTACTGCGTAGAGAAAGTGTCTAACTAAATGACTGGTTCGCTGTCTTCAAACACAACACTAAATGTTCATCATTCATCTGTTCATACAGAACTTAACATATCATTTCCATACTTCTTCTGAAGGCAAATGTATATCAAAGTTCTCTCATAACAGCATGCAAGGAAACATCTAGACATTCATTTACAGAAAACACAAATAATCATTCACTCATAAAACACAATCGCACAACGCAATATTTAACATGGTTCACTCCCCCGGGTGGGAAGCTACGTCCACAAGAACGGTTGGTAATATATATCTTTAAAAAGGGATGGGGACAACCATTCTTAGTCTGCGCACTCAACTGCAGACCTTCCTTCCTCTCAGATAGGTCTCTGCGCACATAGCTGCAGAGCCTTTACAATCTTTTTGACTCAAGAGATTTTTCAATACAATATCCAGAATTGTAACAGCAGAAAGTAAAGAGTAACAACATAGTAACCCCATCCCATACAAATTTTTCTTCTTAAATAGACCATGCTAGAAGGTCATGTATTTACAATGCCGAAGACCTAAAACCCAAAAACCCTTAGGGTTTACAAAACCGTGTCGGTTTCCCTAAACTGGCTTGCTAGCATCTGGTAGCGTCTACTTCATCGTGGCGGTTCTCCACATCTTCACTTTGTCGCTATCGGCCTTCCTGTCGCACGTGTGCCAATAGGTCTCTTTCACTGAACCATTCATCTCTAACGGTTTCGCCCATCAGGCGTTCCAAGCCGTTGCTTTCCTTGAGTTGTTCTTCCCTTAACAAACTCGTGCATTGGCCACCTTCCTGATTTGCTTGTGCCCTCTGCTCAGCACACCTGGAGCATCTTTCCAAAATTAGACCACTACTGGTCCATCCGGTACCTGCACCTGATCCTTGTCCAGCACTCCACTTTGCTGGCTCCATGTGGCCTGCCTGCTTCGCAACACTGCTTCCTCGCAGCGCTAGTCTTCGCGGTGCTTCCAAAATTCGGATGCTGCGCACAACTTTGCAGCATGGTCAAAACTTGGATGCTGCACACAACTTCGCAACACCCTCAACACTTAGACAAAAGTACTCCTGCTTATCAAAATTGTTACCAAAACTTTGTCCCAACTTGGGCCCAACATGCCCCTAACACTTACATGTGGCTTGTCCCTGAGCCACTTGTTGCTTCGGCCGTCTCGCTCTGCTCTGCGACTAAAAGAACTAATTTGGCCATGAACTCGTTATAGGTGCTGAACAACTATTCCACTACTTCTCTGGTATCTTGTTCAACTTGTTGTACTATATCAAGCAGTGCTGGAGTTATCTCTTCTCCAATATGTCCCTGTACCTGCTTCTAGTTGTCGCGCAGTTCCTTCAGCTTGTATTCTATTTGTTCCAACACCGCCGTGGCATCCTCCAGGATTTGCTGCGACTGACTATCCATCTTAGTCTCCTTTTCTCTTAATTCCTGGACTTCCTTCTTCAAGCTGGATATTTCCTTATACCTAGACAGTCTCTCCCTGGGTGGCAGAGACTTGAGCTCTGCGTCCAACTTCTCTAGCGCGATCTGCTTTTCTTTTACCGCGGTCTTTATTTGCAATAGCCCTTGATCCTCTTCAAGGGCAGTGAATTCCTTTGAAACTTTTTCCAAGATATATTGGCACTTAGCCATCTCACTTGTTATGCTCTGTGCGACAGCACTCACTGCTTGCTCTCTTAACTGCTGCTCAGTTAATGGCATCTGTGTATTCAGTTTTTATTTTAAGGCTCCAAGCTCAGCCTCATGGAGGATGTCCCTATCCTACATCTCCATCTTCAAAGATCTTACCTTTTCTCCAATCCTTAGAACTGTGTTCGCAGGATCATCCTGGAGTTTTAGACTTCAATATCTTGGGCAACAGTAGATATGGTAGTCTCTAACTGTTTCCGGCGGTCCTGTTTATCACGCAACTGCATGTATGTGCACAACTCGAGCTGCCTGTTTGTTGCGTGGAGCTCCACTTGTGAATTCATTGACTCTACTGTTCATTCATGCATCGCCTCTACTATCTGCGTTTACAAAAAGTGTAATCCTGGCAAAGGGATTTTGGCCAAGTCGAGCTCTACCCGCTCAACGCCCTTTGTGTCCAGGACGATCTGTTCTGGCGTTGGCAATGGTATGGTCAATGGGTCCAAATGGACAACCTTGGTCTTAGATGGCAGCGTGATGGCTAGTTGCGACGACGTTTTCTGCGAGGTTCCTACTAACCTCCCTTCAGCTTATGTGTCACGCGGAAAGGTTATGCTCTTCTGGACATCATCCATTTTCTTCATGAGACCTTGCAGTGTGAGTCTAGTCTTTTGCAGGTCATCCTGGATGACCTTGTCCTTTTTGTCTTTGTCAATCATGAGCTCCTGCATCTGTTCTGAGACCCTTTCTGCTATCACGTCAAAGTCATCTTCCTTCAGCACTGTCTCAGCTTGAGTCTTTGTGGCCTTCATCTTCTTTCGAGCCTTCAGCTTCTGCGAGGTCTCAGGCTCTTTCCGCTTTCCTGTTTCTTCAACAATTGGGCATGACAATGGGATTGGCTCGTCTTCATCAAAGTCCATCTCAACATCCATGACTTCAACACGGAAGTCGATGGGCCAGTCCTTCATGAGGATTTCAATGTTGTCCTCATACATATGGTAGCTACCCCCGTACCATTCTGGCTTCTTCATCTTTGCCTTGGGTGAAATAAAAATACATCGCATGTCAGCATGAAAATAAAGAATGAAAATGTATTTCAACGTTACTTGCTTTGTGATGCGAGTTGTATGGGTGATCACATTGCGTAGGTGAGTGTGATACTGATAGAAAACTTCAGCTATCGTGTGCCGTCGCTCTGTGTTGATGTTTTCCTAGAGGTTGGAATAACGGAACCCTCTAGGATCATTGGTTTCTGTAATGACACCCATGTAGTCCTTTGGCTCCTTCCATCTAGAAAAGGCAATGAGGATGATCAACCATGTAAAGTGGAACTGTCCTCCATTCTCCTGGGTATCATTGAGTTCATCCAGGAGCTCATTAAGAAGATACTGAAACCAATTGAATTGGGTGCCTTCAGTCGTTGCGGCACCGAGTAGTACTGCGCCCGCAGGCACCTCCATAGGCCTAGCTGTTCTAAGTATTTTTCCTGCGAGCAGCTGGGTGACAAGTCTTGTCGCATTGTCCTCAATTTCTTCTGTGGGAAAACCTCTTTTCCCTTTCACCAATGCATGCATTTTCTTCATCTTTTCGACCGCTTCTTTCTCCTTATTCTTCCCCTAGAAGAATTGCTTGGGATCCTTACCGCACTTGCTTAACCCTGTGATGCGGTGGATTAAATCAATGTTGACATCGATATTTATGTCAAGCCACAGATATCCCTGGGGGATTCACGCCATCATCGTGTGAACCACTACATTAAGTTCTGATGAACGATCAAAATGAGGTAGTCGGAGCAGGTTCAACAATCCGGACTCCACTACCGATGTCAGCCAGCTTTCGGCAACCAAGTTAAATGTTCCCTTGGCATCCTTTTTCCAGCACATATACTAGTCAGGCTGGAATTGTGGGTACTTAGGTGCATGTGGCTCTTCCTTTTGCACACCTAGGAGGTCAAAATCTTCCCACTTACAGTCTACGATCTTTCTGAGTAGGTTCTTGGAAACCTTTACATGTTTTGAAATCAGCGACAATGGGATTTCATATCTAGCATTCTTGGTCAATTTAAAGACTGGGGCATCCAACGCCTGAGGTGATATATATTTTGGTGTCAACTTCAAGGGTTCCTTCTGAAAGACCGGCGAACTTTGCACCATCTGGCCCGTCTTTTGAATCTTTCTTCGTGGTGTTGTTACGTCATTCCCTTTGTCTTTCCCTTTTTCCTGCATGATTGGAGTATGGCAAGGTGATCTTCTAGATGCTTGACCGGGTTCGAGTACAGTCTTCTTAGAAGGGGTTTTCATTAACTATGCAATTCCCCCGTGCTGCAAGACCCGGATTGCTTCTTGAATTGTAAGCTCTTCTTCACTATCTAGTGATTTGGACATTCACTGGTGAGAGTAGGAAACTATTTTTGAGATATGACTAAGGATTTCTAACACAGGAATGAAGGCATGAAAAATTCTAAGTGTCTGGTAAAGCCCGCGAGTCCTTATGCGGCATTATTTATAGGCGCAGTTGAGTCCTCCCGCGCCTTCCAACGGCTAGATGAGCATTTAATGAGGTGTCTGTTGGCCAATTTGAATGAATCCTTCAGTCCCTTCCAACGTCAGTGTGTCCAGAACGGCTATCTTTTCATTAAATGTTGAAGCGATTGCTTGCAACGGTCACCTAACGACTATTTTTTTTTCCAAAGGCAGTGCAACGGCTATTTTTCTGAGTGCTGCGCGGCAAGCCATATGTGGTCCTGCGCCATTACTTCGCAGTGCTACTATTTTTCAACTGTGTGGTTTCCTTTTTCTTTTCTTACTTCTTCTCTCTTTCTTTTTTCTTTTTTTTCCCTGCACAGCTTCAGCAGTGCTGCACAGTACACACATTGTTCTACTTATCATACATGTAAAGACTCCTTTACATTTTCAGTGTCCAATTTCAACTGTACCTGACACTTGGAAATCTCTTCCTCTGCTTATCATTCAAGATTCTGCAAAGCAAGGCTGTCATGGTACAACTTTAGCCTGCTTCCATTTATCAAAGTTGGTAGAGTATCGCCAGCTAAATTGGATAATTGGAATGCACCAGTGTTAGTAACATGTATCATAGTATATGGACCAAGCCAATGCATCTTAAATTTACCAGGAAATTTCATGAATTTGCTATCATACAAGAGGACTAGGTCACCTACCTGGAAGAACTTATTCTTTATATGGAGATCATGCCAAGCTTTCTCGCGGTCTTTCTGAACTTGTTGGTGGAAGCTGACAATGAAGCGATCTTCCTCCAACCCAACGAGGTGTAGCAACCTTTCTTCTAGTGCTGTGCGGTCTTCCATCCCTGTGAATGCAATGATCCTTAAACTATGGACAATGTACTCCATTGGCATTATAGCTTCCTGCCCATAAGCCAACTGAAAAGGTGTATGTCCTGTCAATTTCTTGCATGTAGTCCTGTATGCCCATAACACAGAGGAGACACGCAGGTCCCAATCATCTCTATTTACATTGCAAACTTTAGTGAGTGTGTTTTCCAATATTTTATTGAAAGCCTCAACAGTACCATTCACCTGTGGATGATATGGAGTACTACGTTGATGACGAATGTGGAATTCCTCTGTAAGTGCCTCAATGGTCTTGTTCAAAAAGTGAGTACCTTGGTCACTCATCAAAATATTCGGACAGCCAAATCTTGACAATATGTCTTCAAAAATAAATTACGCAGCAGTATTGGCACTGCAGTCCTTTACTGGATTTTCTTCTGCCCATCTGGTGAGGTAATCAGTGGCAGTAATAATATACCTCGCACCAGTTCTTTTTCCTAGTGGGTTTATAGGACCCACAAAATCAATTGCCCATTTCTCAAACGCCTGCAAGGTCAACTGCAGATTCAATGGCATCTCATCCCTTCACGAAGGTTTCCCTGTCCTCTGACAGACATCATAGTTCCTGCAGTGTTCTTTGGATTCTTTGTGGATCGTGGGCCACCATAGCCCTGTGCATAATATCTTCTGCGCAGTGGCCCTACCTGCACAGTGACCTCCCGCGACCCCTGAATGTGCGTCTGCTAGAATAAACGGTTTCTCATGATCTAGTATGCATCTGCGCAGGACTTCATCTGGTCCGAGTTTGTATAACTGACCTGCAATTATAGTGAAGTCTGCGTCGTGCACCACTAGCTTCTTCTTCTGCTGGACAGATAATTCTTGTGGTGTCAGCCCTATTGTTAAAAAATTAATGATATCCCTATAATAATCATCAGCAACCTATATAGAAAATAACTGCGCATCAGGCAGACTATCTTCAATGTTCGTCGGCTCTTCTCCTGACTCAATCCTTGACAGATGATCAGGTCCCAAGTTCAGTCTACCTAGCTTAACAATAATCTCAAAGTCATATTCCTTGAATAGCAACAGCCATCTGCATATGTGCCCCCCTAACACTAGTTTATTGACCAAGTATTTCAATGCAGAATGGTCAGTGAACATAAGGAAGTTCGCACCAAGCAAGTAATGCCTGAATTTCTGTAGGGCATATACCATCGCAAGGCCTTCCCTCTCGGTAGTAGTATAGTTCTTCTCTACTGTTGAGAGCTTCCTGCTCGAAAATGCAATAGGGTGGTCAATACCTCCTTCCCTTGGCTGAGCTAATACGATTCCCAAGGCAATGCATGATGCGTCAACATGGACATGAAATGGCTTCGTCCAGTCTGGAAAGACTAGAATCGGCGCAGTCACCATCTTTTCTTTTAGTGTATCAAAACCTTGTTTGCATTCTACGTTCCAAATGAATGGTTCATCTTTCTTTATCATCTTTTCCATTGCTGCGGTTATCTGTGCATAATCCTTTATAAATTTCCCGTAGTATCCAGTATAGCCTAAGCTAGAGCGCAACATCTTGACTGAATTTGGTGGTTGCAAGTTCACAATAATGGCAATCTTCGCAGGGTCCACCATCAGTCCTTGCTTAGAAACAATGTTTCCAAGTAGAATTCCATAATGAACACAAAAAATACACTTCTTTAGATTTAAAGAGATCCGATGCTATCAACACTTCTCAAGCATCATTCTGAGGTTCCCACAATGGTTCTTCAATAGACCAAACACAGTCCAATAATCAAAATAGGATTCGAGAAACTTATGCATAAACTCTTTTAATGCTGCGACGACCACTCTAGAAAATATGGCATGTGCGTTCTTCAGACCAAAAGGAATTACTGTGTACTGGAACGACCCCCATTCTGTAGAAAAAGTCATCTTATGCCTGTCCACGGGATCAATCCTTATCTGATGATATCCCGAAAAACCATCAGTAAAAGAATAAGCCTCATTCCCTCCAACATTATCAATCAATTCGTCCGTGAAAGGAGTAGGGAATGGGTCATGCATGGAAACATCATTCAGTTTTATAAGATCAACACAAATCCTAATCTCACCCTTTGCTTTCTTGTCTTGAATGACCATGGGACTAATCCACTCTGATTCCTCGACAGGTTCAATAATTCCTACTTTGAGCATCTTATCCAGCTATGTGCATACTCTTTCTTTGTAGCGCAGATTTCGTCTATACAGTCTCTACTTCACGGGCTTTGCGCCTGGCTTCAAAGGTATTTTCATGACCCCTAGGTCTCCCAGAATTCCTTTCATTTCTGTAAATTTTGTCAGAAAAAGCTCCTGATATTCATGCAAGGTGTCTACGATCTCTGCAACAGTCTAATTGTCCCAATAGTCTCCTATTGCTGCGAACTTCGATTCTTCTTTTGTGCCAATATTAACCTTATGTGTCTTTACTGGTCCGCTCATATCTGGGATTTCTAACGGAGGTCCTTCCACATTGCGCGCACCCTCCGATTCTAGTATGTTTATGTTGCGTGGATCATCATCATCATCTTCATTTCTATCATCGATGTCTTCAACTAGGTTGTAACACTCGATAAGGTGTTCTTCATGCTCCTTCCATTCTGACTGTAGGTGCCCAAAAATGCTATCTGCCCCGAAGAATTCCTCCAATGTCATATTTCTATGAGGACAGTCTTCCCTAAATATGCGTTCCTTAATTATTTGCAATGCCTCATGGATCACCAGGTTCTCATCCTCGAAGCTGAAGTCCCTCTAGAAGTTCGCAATCAACATTTCCCAATCAGTGGTTTCCCTACGCAACTCCAGGTCTAGGTACCATTTCTTTGGAATGTCATCATCCAGGGTATGCACGAACAGGTGCACCCATTCTTCACATGGCCTTTCCAGCCATGCCTGCGAACAGACTTCAATGTGCTGACTAGGATCTATCTATCCATTAAAATTCTCAAAGGGTAAAGTAACCTTGTCAGTAAACTGAATCTGCATCTTAATCCTGCATTGGTCCCAAGTGGTCAATGTCTACCTGTGCGCATTCCACCATCTGGCGGGTGTGTCACACAGTGCCATATCCAATGTTGGTAATATGTGCTCATCTGCAATAGCTGCAGTGTATTCTTGGATGAAAGTATAAACATTAGCAGAACCATCATATGTGGGAATAGGACTTACCTCCTTCCCGATCCATCGCAGTGATTTCATAACCTGCGCACACCTTCTTGATAATACTTCATGCATTCGACTTTGCTATTTTTCTAGTCCTGCCTCCGAATCAGAGACGTAGGAGCTGTCACATCTCCAGCTGAGTGTACCATCTGCAGTGGGATTAATGTAATCTTCCTGGTTCGCTGTGAGCTGGTATAATCTTTCCAAGTCTTGAGCCTTGGATTCCTCCTGAATCGACTCACTATATCTGTCACCATCTACAGGGTCCAACGGTGTGATGACCATAAGATGCTTCCCTTCAAATATCATCTTCTTTGTTTTTAGATTTATGATAGCCAAGTTATCAATAGCCTAGTCAATTCCTAGCAGTGCAGGAAAAGGCTGACTATCATCCACAATCTCGATAACTTCAAAGTCTGCATTACGTTGGACTCCATCGATGTCGACTATCACGTCATCTAACCGGCCAAAAGGTATGACTTTCTCTTAGTTATCCATTCTCAACTGGATAGGTGACCATGACAACTTTGGTCGGCCCATCTGCTGCCTTGTCTGCTTAGTCAAGACATTTACTTCAGACCCCAGATCAAGGATGACTTCATCCATTTGAAAATCTCCTATCTGCGCGGTAAGCCTCATTTCTTGGCCTGTTCTTTTATGCTTCCTTATGTGATGTACTGCGCTATCAGAAGTCGTTGTTCCGGTCTATGGTTCATACTAGTTTATGACCTTCTCCAGCTCTACTATGGCATTTTCACTTTTGAGTAGCTTCATGCAGCTTTGCAGGAACTGCACAACAAAAGTGCTGACATCTGTCATAGTTATTGTTTTATCATAAGCCGTTGGCATGTCTTCAACATGCGGTGCTTCACTGTGCAATGGGATCCTCTGTGACTATGTTGCTGGTTCTCTGAAGGTATCCCACGCATCGATAAACACTTCCTTATTTTTTCGTAGGTCAAGAGCAGGTATTTTTCCTGGAGCTTTCCTTATCCATACTATCTCAAGAGGGATCTGCTTTGTGTCAGCCTCCCCTGACGTGGAAGATTATGCTCCCGTATCGCAGCCTGTCTGAGTGCCATTGCGCGTGACCACATTGATGCTCGAGTCTACTGGTTTGTTCTCCACTGCGATCCACTAGACGTTCATGTTTGGTGTGTCCGTCCGTCTTCTTTTCTGCATTTCCACCTCTAGCACTAGGCAATCTTCAATAACATGCTCAAATGATTTACAATAATTGCACATAGTGCATGGGTTAACACAATCTCTAGATACGTGACCTGGATGGCCACAATTATAAAAAATGACCTTGCCACGGCCTCTTCCTTGCGCCGAGCCAGCATTTCTTCCTCTACCGTGGTACCCAACACCACAACCTCTGTATCCTCCTTGGTTATATTATGCATTCTCTTGTTTCGACTGGTTATCTTCTTGTACGCGGTACAAGCCAGTGCCTCTCATTGAGTCCATATCTCGTTTTATTTCATTCATTAGTTCATATGTGCGGTAGTTGGATTCATCATGTCCAAATGATTTACAGAAATTGCAGTATAAATTTTTAGGTGTTTTCACATACTTCTGTATAAGATAGCAGTCTTCAGGTCTATGTCCTGTGGTTCTACAAATTTCACACCATGGGGCCTGATTCTGATTTAATGGGTTGGGCGCACCACTATTAAGATAGTCGCGGAATAAAGGGCAATGCTCCCGGTCATGGCCTTCTCTTTTACAACTTGTACACCAAACCTCATGTCTAGGTTAATACCTTTGTTCTTTGCCTTTCTTCATGCTTTGCATCTCTAGTGTCAGGGTGGTCAGCTGGTTCTGGATCTGAGACATCCCAGAACTAGTCTCACCAATCGACGAAGTTTCTAGTTTCATTGCGATCTCCAAGACCTCTGCTTGCGACGTAACTTTCTGCTGCATCAATGGTAATCTAATATGGGGAAACAGCACAGCAATGAACCATTCCTTGTGATGTTCTAGGTCTATAACAAAGCTTTCTTGGTCCAATAGGGTCTTGAATTTTTTATCAAACTCCCAAACCATTTCACTCTATTTCTACTTTATTTCTTTCAACTCAGTTATACACTGAGATTCAGATTTGGGTTTCTTAAACTCTGCCACAAGCACATCTTTAATTTCTGCAAGGGTTCTCGGCTGTGTGTTAGAGTACTTCATGAACCAATGTAAAGCTCTGTCCCTAAAAGTGGTGATGAGCTGTGTTCTCTTCACTGTATCATCCTGGATTTGTCTTACACTCCATACAGCTTCACAAAGAAACCAATGCTGGTCAAGGTATTCTAGGCCAGTTCCTTTGAATATCGGGAGCTTCATATCAGTGTTTTCAATTGTTATATTAGGTGGTGGAGCGCCCGAATTAGTGCACGGTTGTTGCGAAGGGATCTGCGCAGTGAAAACAAATGGTTCTATCAGGATAGATGTACTAGGCTGAGTTTCTATGGGGTGGGCTGCGTAGCGGGTGGGTTTTGAGATAACGGTGGTATGGCCTTTGCAGCTGGTGGGTTCTCAAGTGTAAATGGTGGTGCGGCTTCGTTTTCAATGTTACACGGAATCTCAGTATCAATATGGAGTCCAAGGCCTCCAAGATTCTTATTAAATTTATATCTCTTACCACTTCTAATATTATGGGTATCTTCGTCAGAATCACTATATATATTGTTTACCATGATAAAATTAAGAATATTACTGCATTCTTAAAACACCTTTCTCAGCTAACAACATCTTAATGTATAGACTGAGATTGTTCAGCAACTTACCTTGGAATCCTCCGAAAAAGTATGCTTCTGCTTGGATGTAGGATTTGGGTGTGTCTACAACAAATTCTGTTACGAAGCCTTCTAGCATATGATCGACCCAAAAATCAACTGCGCGTGTCAACGGGTTGTCTATTGATTTGAGTTGCGCTATGAGCTCAGGAGTCCACTCTGTAGGAACTCCTCCTTGAAAACAGGTTTTCTTTTCTGCGAGCCGCGAGATCCATGTGTGCAGCTCATTTGAAAATGATGCCTAGAAGATCTCATGAATATCTTCCCACAGATATCTATCTGACCACTGTGTGTCAGATAGATGCGGATGTCTATTCTCTTTCCTTGCAAAGTCTCTTCTGGTGTTGTCCCACCAAGCTTGGATTTCTGTCTTTTCAAGATGCCAGTTGTCAGAGCCTTCCAAGAACTAGTATTCTTCGTCACACATCACGATTGCAACTCATCACAGATTATAGCGCGGAAATGGAACCATTTGTTGTCTATAACTGACCCAGAGGTTTTCTATAAGACCCAGGTTCTTCACGGTTTCCCTTTGACCAACAAAACCCCTTCGCACTGGCCCTTTTGGCAACAACCTGCGAGCAGGTTGAGGTCTCACCCGAGGTGTATCTATGGGGTACTGCGGAATCAGGTTTCCACAGTAAGTGACGAGTTGCTTGGACATATGTACCGTGCAAGGAAACAGGGTGCATGCACTGCGAAGGGGGAACTGTGCAGCGATGGGAAATGCTGTGGTCCACACCACTATGTTCTTCTACTAGGGGACTTCTACTGAAACTGCGCACTATGCAGTTCAACTTTATACTCGACTAACTTGAAAATTCTTAAGGCACTAAAATGAATATCTCTCATCCACGCATTCAGGCACTTAACTGACTATTCTTCTAACATTCATTCATTAAGTTGGAATGTTGCGATTTGAGCATATATGGCTATACAACCCAACTGTTATGCATTCTTTTACTGCATAGAGAAAGTGTCTAACTAAATGACTGGTTCGCTGTCTTCAAACACAACACTAAATGTTCATCATTCATCTGTTCATACAGAACTTAACATATCATTTCCATACTTCTTCTGAAGGAAAATGCATATCAAAGTTCTCTCATAACAGCATGCAAGGAAACATCTAGACATTCATTTACAAAAAAAACAAATAATCATTCACTCATAAAACACAATCGCACAACGCAATATTTAACGTGGTTCACTCCCTCAAGTGGGAAGCTACGTCCACAAGAACGGTTGGTAATATATATCTTTAAAAAGGGATGGGGACAACCATTCTTAGTTTGCACACTCAGCTACAGACCTTCCTTCCTCTCAAATAGGTCTCTGCGCACATAGCTGTAGAGCCTTTACAATCTTCTCGACTCAAGAGATTTTTCAATACAATATCCAGAATTGTAATAGCAGAAAGTAAAGAGTAACAACATAGTAACCCCATCCCATACAAATTTGTCTTCTTAAATAGACCATGCCCGAAGGTCATGTCTTTACAATGCCAAAGACCTAAAACCCAAAAACCCTTAGGGTTTACAAAACTGTGCCGATTTCCCCAAACCGGCTTGCTGGCATCTAGTAGCGTCTACCTCATCGTGGCGGTTCTCCACGTCTTCACTTTGTTGCTATCGTCCTTCCTGTCACACGTGTGCCAATAGGTCTCTTTCACTGAACCGTTCATCTCTAACGGTTTCTCCCATCAGGCGTGCCAAGCCGTCGCTTTCCTTGAACTATTCTTCCCTTAACAAACTTGTGCATTGGCCGCCTTCCTGATTTGCTCGTGCCCTCCGCTCGGCACTCCTGGAGCATCTTTCCAAAATTAGACCACTACTAGTCCATCCGGTACCTGCACCTGATCCTTGTCAAACACTCCACTTTGATGGCTCCACGTGGCCTGCCTGCTTCGCAGCACTGCTTCCTCACAGCGCTGGTCTTCGTGGTGCTTCCAAAATTCGGATGCTGCGCACAACTACGTAGCATGGTCAAAACTTGGATGGTACGCACAACTTCGTAGTACCCTCAACACTTAGAAAAAATCACTCATGCTTATCAAAAGTCTTACCAAAACTTTGTCCCAACTTGGGCCCAACATGGAGTCATGTGTATCCAGGATCTATTAACCCCGCGTCAGGCCAATCTAATCCCAGAAATGCACCATATGGGATACCTTATCCCGGTAATCCATACACTCTATGGGGGCAACAACCTGTGTTGCAACACGGACCCCAACCGACTATCCCTCACGTACCACCACCCCCTCCCGACAGAGGCAACGGGGGACCACCCTATCATGGTGGAGGAGGACATTTCCCTTCGGGTGGCGGAGGTGGTCCACCACCCCCACCAAGTGGAGGTGGTGGAGGACCTAATTACTATGGTGGTGGAGGTGGTGGTGGAGACCCTCATCCTTCCGACGGCAGAGGTGGTGGGGGCCCCCATCCTTCTGGCGACGGAAGTGGTCCACCACCCCCTCCAGGCGGAGGCGGTGATGGGCTAACTTATTATGGTTATGGACCCCCACCTCCTCCCGATGGTGGCGGAGGACCTCCACCCCCTCCCGATGGTGGAGGTGGACCCCCACCTTATTGGAATGGACCACCTTATGGTGGTAGACCCCCTTACGGTCCGGGAAGCACACCCCCTATGGCTAGTTTCCTCTTGGTACACCTTATGGTTAGTTTGGTCCTTACACGCCTTATCTGTATTATCAATACGCACAGCCTAACCCACAGCTACCCTTCCTAGCTACTTTGGACCTGCCTGACCTATCCCGTTTAACCAATGATCCTATTTACCACGGATCTAAATGGCCACCAATTCTAATGAAACTTCCGTCTGATATCCCCAAATTTGATGGCAAGCCGGGTGAAGACCGTAAAAACCACGTGATGACATACCACTTATGGTGTTCATCTAATTCCTTAATGGACGATTCAATTCGTCTTAGACTGTTTCAAAGGACTCTCACCGGTTCGGCTGCCAAGTGGTACATTGAGTTGCCAGCCCACTCTTTTCCTGATTTTGGTTCTCTTTCCATGAACTTTTTGACACATTTCCAACTGCCCATATGGTATGAAACTGGTACCGAGATTTTAACCTCACTCCGTCAGAATACCGCCACTCATATTTCGGATCATATCCACGAATGGCAAAGGAGACGATGTCTCATTAAAGATCCTATTCCAGATCAGCTCCTAGTAGACTAGTTCACAAAATCCCTCATCCCTACCATAGCAAGAGATGTTGCCATGCGAGGTGCTATCACCGAAGAACAAGCCATCACAAGTGCCCATGTACTAGACCTGGTCTACACTCAATCTGACACTTTATTTGATATTCTTCCTGACGTACCCCGTGACGTTAATGACCCTGCGAAACCACATAAGGGACTCCAAACTGATGGACTCATTGGTTCCCTTAACACCCAGCCTACTTCTAGCACTGTTGGATCATCCAACCTTCACGGTTCCTCCCCATTACCGACTCAGGCTGGCCACAGCACCACCAAATCCACCACTCCTGCTCTAACTGAAGAGGTGAATTTTGTCCAATCAGCTTCATCTTAGAAGTCTGGCGGTAAAAAGAAGAACAAGGGGAAACCCAAAAAGTCTTCCGCCCAACAGGAACAAAAGAGCGCTCCTGATGATACCAAGCAGAAATGGAAACTAAAGTATCCTTGTTTACTATGTGGAGATGACCATTTCTCCAAAGAATGTCCCCATAGAGATGAAGTACAAAAGTTTCTTAGGGGTAAACCAACTCCCGCAGTCCTCAATGATCCGTTTCCTACTCAGAACCAACAGATGATTGCTCACCCCCCCCAGCCCAATGGGAAGCATCCAATACCGCACATGTTCTCATGGTGCGTAACGAGACGATCAATTTGAACACTTGCTCGCGATCTTACAAATCGGTCCCTTCGAAGGAATCCACTGGAAGTATTGTTGAAAAATCTTCCAACTCCTTAACTGATGTCACTATACCATCAACTTCTCTCACCATTGAGAATCCCTCCTTAGACTTGATATTGCAATTTCCCAAGAGTACGATTCAAAAAGCTATTTTCAATCCCAACGCTCGAGCGGCACAACATTACAATATTGTAGAAGACTTGGCACAAGCTCCTTGTGCCATGTCTACCCTGGAAGTTTTGTAGACTTGTCCTAATCAATGCAAAACTATCCTTGCAGTCATTGGTGCAGTCGACCCCGATTCCTCGAATACCATCACGTTCCGACTTGAACACTTCAATCCGAGGCTCTCCCACTAGCTCGCATTCCAAGTTTCTGTGAACATTGCTAGGAAGATTGTCCATCGTACCCTTTTAGATGAAGGTACCTCCACTTCTGTCATGTCGATCGCCTGTTGGAGAGCCATTGACTCCCCTGAATTGAATCGTTCTCCTACCACGTTGAAAACATTCAAAGGGCGTGGCTTTCAACCTCATGGGATCTTACAAGCTCTTGTAGTTGATTTGGGCCGAGAGACCATAACCGTTAACGTGGAAGTGGTCTCGGCCCCAATAGATTATACTATCTTGATTGGTTGCAATTGGTTTTACGCCATGCAGGCAGTAGCTTCTTCAGTCTTCTGCATAGTACAATTCCCCCATCAAGGACGAATTGTTACTATCGACCAATTAGATTTTTGCACACCATACGCTACTACTCATCCTGGTGACCATGTTCCTTCCATTGGACAAATGTCAAAACAGTATGAGAGTATAGGGGTTGGCCTTTTGAAAGATTCATCTCTCATGGGCATTTTTCTGGCAACAGACCCCCCTAATCATGTCGCTACGGTGAACATGATCTCCACAGAGATTTTATCTCACTCTATCGATGCTTGGATTGTACCAGATGAAGCCACAACACACCTGCTTGGAGATATAATGCCTCTTTCACCCACTGAACCTATTTACTAGGCTATCCAATCAGCACCGGAGGACCATTTAACCGTGGCCTCTCCATCCCGTTCTCTACAACGGACATCATCTCTACCTGATCTCTTACTTCGGACTTTTCATTCAGATGAGTCCATCATGGAAGTTATGAATGTTGATGACAGTCTGTGGGATGATCTACACCATAGGTCATCTTTTCTTCCTCCTTTGGAGTACATAAAGGACAACATCCACACCGTCTTTTCACCAGATATCAACCCATTCCCTCATTCCCCCATCCTTACATGTCTTACGGACATGGAGGGAAACTTATCCAATATTGAGCCAACCACCCCAGTAGACATCTCAGTGAAAGCTGGTATAGTGGAAAACATTCGCATAGGCCAGAAGTGTTACCTTGAATAAATAGCCATCGGCATGACCTTATTCAAGCAATTTCGAGACATATTTGCTTGGTCCTATGAGGAGATTCCTGCGATAGACCCCGTGATTGTTTCTCATGAAATAAAAACCTATCCCAACGTCAAACCTGTACGCCAAAATTTGTGACCGGTACACCCCCGGAAGACGGCAGCAATCAAGGCAGATATTGAAAAGCTCTTAAAGGCTGGTTTTATTTATCCCGTCCCATTGACGGATTGGGTCTCAAACGTCGTCCCTATGAACAAAAAGTAGGGTACCATTCACGTCTGTGTCGATTATCAGGACCTTAACCGAGCTTGTCCAAAAGACAACTACCCGACCCCCTTCATTGACCAGATTATCGACAATTGTGCTGGAAGCATCATCTTCTCATTTATGGATGGCTTTTCTGGTTACAACCAGATTGAGATCAACCCCGCCAACCAACATAAGATGGCTTTCATCTTCCCGTGGGGAACGTTTGCATACCGCAAACTCCCGTTTGGCCTTAAAAATGTTGGCGCCACGTTTCAGTGGGATATGTCATATGGCTTCCATGACATTAAGGACTTTGTGGAACCTTACCTAGATGATCTCCATGCTCATTCAAAGCAGCGCGAGTTCCACATTGATCATCTGATGGCCATTTTCTTTAGATGCAGATGGTACAATATCCATCTGAATCCTCATAAGTGTATCTTTTGCGTTGAGTCCAAATGCCTCTTAGGATTTATCATTTCGAAGGATGGGATCCACATTGACCCCTTAAAGGTGGAGGCCATCATCAACCTGCCACCCCCAACTGATGTGATGGAACTTCAAAGTCTCCAAGGGAAGGCGACTTATTTAAGATGTTTTGTTTGCAATTTTGCGAAGAAGACTCAGGGGTACATGCGATTGCTCAAGAAGGATGTCCCATTCATTTGGGATGACCAAGCTCAAAAGTCCTTTGACAGTATCAAACATGCCATCACGCATGCCCCCGTGCTCCAACTGCCCAATTATTATCGAGATTATATCTTATATCTCGCGGCTTCTGCTACCACTATCGCCATGGTTTTGGTACAGGAGGATCAAAACGCCCAGGAACATGTAATATACTATGCAAGTAAGGGTCTTACTGACATTGAAACTAGATATTCACATGTCGAAAAACTCGCATTCGTGGCGGTCATCACTGTCCAAAAGTTCTAGCACTATATCTTGCTCTGCACCACCACCATCATCGCAGAGTTGAACCCCATGTACCACGTCCTGACACGTCAAGTGCATGGGGGCAAGTATTAACATTGGATCGTGATACTGCGAGAATTTGATCTTCTTTTCGAGAAATCCAAGTCAAAAAAGTCTTTGGTGTTTGCCGAGCTGATCTGTGACCTTCCCCGTCCTAATGCATATTTTGAGCACAATGACTCTTTTCTAGGTGAATCATTGATTCTCATCAATACGACTGATCCATGGTATGGAGATATCTCATTATATCTTCAAACCCAATGCTTCAACCTTCAACTATCTCGCGATGACCATCGTAAGATACGTCACCATGCGAAGTATTATTTAATCATCAATGATACTTTGTATCGTCGTGGCATTGATTCAATTCTTTGGCGTTGTAAAGCCGAACACGTTCTCAATGACTGTCACACTTGGGCATGTGGCGGTCACCTCTCTGGGATGGCTACAACCCAAAATATTTTGCGCATAGGATATTTTTGGCCTGCCATCTTCAAAGATTGTATTGAGGCCGTAAAAAAAGTCCTCCTTTCCAACACTTTCATACAAAGAAGCGCACCCATCCCGCCCCGTTACACCCAGTTATTGCCGTGGGCCCCTTCGCAAAATGGGGCATCGACTTTATGCATTGTAAACCTACCTCAGTTGGGGGGCATAGTTACATCATTGTAGCTGTGGATTACTTTATAAAGTGGGCTGAAGCTATGCCTACATACCAGAACGACAGCAAAACCGCCGCACTCTTCATGTTCAATCATGTAATAGTGCGGTTCGGAGTTCCTCAGGAAATTGTTACCGATCATGGTTTCCATTTTCATAACCATATGGTTGATGAACTGAGTGATAGGTTGGGTTTTCGCCATGAAATTCAACACCCTACTACCCACAGTCCAATGGACAAGTCGAGGCCATTAATAAAGTTTTGAAAACCATGGTCCAAAGGATGGTAGGTACACAGAAATCCAATTGGCATAACATGCTCTTTTCGGCGCTATGGACCTATAGAACCTCCATTGAAACCACCACGAATTTCACTCCTTTCCAACTAGTCTATGGATTGGAAGCTGTCCTACCTATAGAGTGCAAAATTCCATCTCTACAAATTGCTGTCGAACTTCTTCCTAATACTACTGCTGAGGAAGAACGTCTACTGCACTTAGAAAAACTTGACGAGTCTCGTCGAGATGCCACTCTTGCTAATGAAGCGCACAAGAAACGCATCAAATCCCAATACGACAAGTCAGTTGAACCTCGTATCTTTAACGAGGGTGACCTAGTCCTCACTCATGACCAGAAGCATGACAAACTAGGAGCAGGAAAGTTCAAATCCATGTGGCATGGACCTTACATTGTCAAACGTGTTTTGGAAAAGGGAGCTTACGAGCTTGAATACTATGACGGAATCTCTTTGGGTGAACCCCGCAATGGGATTTACCTGAAGAGATACCATGCCTAAACTCGTCACACTTAGACTTTCATGTATATACTGTACATGGCGTGTTTTTTGTGTTTTTGTATGCTGTGACACCATGTCATCAACTGTGCGGTCACTGGCCCGTGTTCCAGTAAGAGCTACAGGGTCCCCTCTCCGGGACAAACCAGTAAGGAAATAGATGTCCTCAACATCTATTGTGAGGATGTGCTCACCAATCACGAAATGTTGTTGGGCCGCATCCCAACTCTGGAGCATGTGTGATGGCAATGGGATTTGGGATCTCATCCCCTGAATCTCAAAGAACTTGAGGAAACCACAGTTCCTCAAGGAATCCAGGCATTGTGGATCATTGGCAGCTTGTTCATCTTCTACTTCGTGCTCTCATTCCCGCCACTCTAAAACCATGTTGGATTGCTAGAAACCTACCAAAAGGGACATTTAAACATTGTTAGATCCTGCTTCAACCACAACAAGTTCTTTTTTTGAGTTCATTTTGATGTTTGGGAAATGCAACTCCGTCGTCGCACTGTACTTTTGTGTACAGTGAGATGTCGTCGCACTTCACCCATTCGGGACTTGCGCTGAGTCTATCTCATCGCAGTTCCCGAAAGGGCCAACTGCGACGAGCCGAGAGAGCAATAGCCCTCCATGAATTCATCAAAAAACCCAAAAATTGAACCTAAAATCAAAATCTAATACACTGGAAAGTTTTTGGATGAAGTTTAGGCTTACCTGCTCCTGACGGTGGGTGAAATGGTGGATCGTAGCTCCCGAAATCGACAAAGCAAGTTTTGGCTCCAAATTGTTACTTCTCCCAAATTGGCAAATGAAACAATGAAATCTATTTTTGGCCCATTTTTCTATTTATAAATAGAATGGAATATTCCTTTTCAAATATTTTGATGCTCTTAGGCTATTTATCATAGTTTTTGACCATTTTTTTCTATTTATAAATAGAATGGAATATTCCTTTTCAAATATTTTGATGCTCTTAGGCTATTTATCATAGTTTTTGACCATTTTTGTCATATTTGAGGCTATTTGACACATTTTTTAGTGTGCAGGAGTTATAAGTAGTCTTTCGTGCCGTTTCTCGTATCACAATGGTCATCGCAAGTATGAACACTCCCTTGAACGTTTTGTCGTTATTTTTGCAACAATTAGTCTGTAATTATTGCGTGATGATGAGTTTACTCTTCGTTTGTTCTCATACTCACGGAACTATGAGAACAAGTACTGAGTTATGATTTATCACTTTTCTGGGCTCGTTAAACTTCCACAAAAAAGGACACCCCCCGGAGTCTACCATTAAGCTCTTTTCAGGTTCTCGAAAAATGAAAAGATTGCCAAGAAAACTTGTCACGTTCACGCTTGTTAAAGTATTTGAATGGTCGTCTTCCTAGTGATAGTTTACCCCTTTTTCGGACCAGGAGGCACTAATTTCAAAAAAGGTATACTCCAGCCAATCATGACTAGAAGAGTCCTTTCCCGCGTTGTTTTACCCTTTTTTGGGCGATGAGGCTAACTTTACGAAAAAGGACCGTAGGAGTATTCTTTAGTTCTTTTCAGACTCTCTAAACATGAAATGACAACCGAGTTTACCTTCTATGGACTTGTTAAAATTTTCACATTGAAGGGCCCGTCATGGGACGAACGCCTCCTATCTTAGGTTCAGAAAATATTTGGAATTGGACTCATCTATGAGATGAGCTATACCGAGCATCTAGTTACCCTCATCAAGCTCGTAAAAAAACACATGAGGCACTCATCATTCATGATGGGGAAAAAGGAAAGCGTTTGTGTTACATACCTTATTAGTGGCAGCATGTAGTCATTCTTGAACATGGCACTCATCTGCATTTGCATACAGCACTTGGATCATCCATTTGTCCTCGAGTTCCACTTATTTCCTGAGTCCTGTTACTCCTTTGAGTCATTCAAAGAAAAGATTCCATCATCAGTCACTTTGAGAATTTGTGTCGCACTCGTCATGTCAATACTTCCAAGTCATGCCATGCCCATGTTCAAGAATATGTCTATCATTTATCATCTGTAGTCAGTACACCCGCCATCACATCGGTTTACTGTGGGTCAGTCTTGCATGTTACTGTACCATCCGATCTACCCTATACATTTTTTGTCGTGTTTTGTGTCGATTGATGGGGGATTCATCATGGCCCTCCTTCAACGGATTCATCCTTGTTGACTTCAACACATCATCCGAGGATTGAATCTAGAAACCAATCAAGTGCCTTGGACCTGCATGCCTCAATGGCAGGTTACCTCGCTTTCATCATGATTTTATGTCATTGACTCTTGATTGAAAGATTTCATCTTGCGTTCGACTTCAACTCATTTATTCACGCTTGATGATATGTATTGTGATACCTTGGGAATCATTGACATCAATGGTGATCTCCCTCACACTTGGTAACGGTTTACATCAATGGCCAGTAATAAAGTGGTTTCTACCATGTTCGACATCAAGACATTTGTAATCACATGGATAGATTCGTATCATTACGGGTTTAGCTTGAAGACCCTGGGGAGTCATGTTTTACCCAGGTTGTGATGGAGTTTGTATTGAGTTATATCACACGGATCCACACTTGTATTGGTCATGGCTGTGTTATCATCTCATCATGGATCTATGCTTGTGTCTAGTAGCCATGATTGTGTTCACTTGGTCATTACTACCATGGATCTACAATGTATTGGTCGGCAGCCATGTTGTACTTCATATGATATTGTCAGTTCAGATTCAATTGTACTGCAGCAGCGTCCTTCGTCCGACAAGTGTATTGCCATTACTTTTATCAAAGTACTTCACCTGTCTATCTTCAACAGCTTCATGCTTTGGGGGGCATTCTGTTACACCCAAAATCTACTCATCATAAGATTCAGTGTATACACCCCTGAAGATACCTAGACTAAGTAATCATCCTGGGAGGGTTTGTACCCAATTGTGCTAAGTTTTGAAGTGTCATCGCAGGCTGCACACTAGCAACATGCGACGTCACACCTTGCCCCATTATAGGGTGCGACGAAGTCAGTTAGAAGGAAAAAATAGCTTCTTCGAGGTCCATATCGAAGCTTGCTGACTTGGGACCCTATCCCTGACCTCTTGGAAGAGCTAGCACTCAGTTCCTAAACCTTTGGAGAGATCCCTTAAACCTCTCCTACCATCTCTCAACCTATCCACTTAGTCCTATATAAATGAAGCTCACTCGCATCCCAAAGGGAGGAAGGCTATGGTATCTACATGCTGGTGAAATTACTCTTAGAACATCTCCACTCACCTATTGGAGAACTCATACTTCCTTGGAAGGATATGGCAATTGGCTTTGTTGGACAAGGGCTATAGCGTTAAGCCTTGGTTGTAGTTCTATATCTCTATTATGTACTCCTCTTTTTGCAGTAATACAAATGTTTTCCACCAATATTGTTCATGTCTGTAATGATATTGAGTAGTTTACTTGCTTAACTATTTACTTAGATCTCTTATTGTATAGATTTCTTTTGCTGGTTTCTCTTGTTTCTTGTCTTGACAGGTCTTGAAGCTTGGATCTGACGACCATGAGACATGGAGCATCATTTAGGAGAAAGGATTGCAAAAGTGAAAGGTAAGGCATCTAGTACTCGATCATTAAGTAGATCTAGGAAATGCATTAGTATTCTGTTCTATTTGTTCTAGACTCACTTTGAGCTAGGGAGATCCAGCTCACGTCCGCTTGAGTGGATTGTCCGATAACAAAGTCAATGGTCCATTTGCAAAAAGGACCAACAGTGATGACCAGATGAAGGGGGGGGTGTCCTTTCCTTGGGGGAAAAGAGCTGGCAGTTGCGACAATGTTCGACTGTTGTGATGTAGTCAGTAAACAGTGTGGGCCAAAAGTACCTTGTGTGGATAACCTTTTGGGCAATGTCCATTCTAGAGAAATGGCCACTGCACGCTCCGCTATGACAGTCATTGAGAACTTGTTTTGCTTTGTCTCATGTGAGGCAACGTCGTAATATGGTGTCGACATCGTGTCGATACAGGACATTGCATAAGAGGAGATAACGGGAGGCATGGTGATGGATGCGACTGCGTCCATCGCAATTGATACCGGGTCAAAACTTTTGTATGCGGAGGTAGACCAGGATGTCACTATACCAAGGGTCATTTCACAATATGATAAACAAATGGTCGTCAAGTAAACTAGTAGGGATCAAGGGTGATGGTGATAGGGATGGTAAATCCGTCATGAGTTGTGCAAGCGCAAGGGATTTAGTACTCTTGGGGGTTGTGAATGTCAAGTCATACTCTTGTAAGATAATGACCCATTTAGCGATGCAGCCTTGCAGAAGGTGACGGTTCAAGAGATAGACCATGGGGTTGGAGTCTACGACAACTGTAGTGTGACTCATCAGGATGTAGTGTCACAAATTTTGCATGGAGAAGATGATGGCAAGGGCAAGTTTCTCCTCATGGGTAACGTAACGGTGGGCCTGATAAGTTCTTGCTCACATAGTAAATGACATGCTCTTGATGAGTAGAATCTTCTTGAATAAGAACCCCCGAAATGGCTTGATCGGATGCCGAAACGTAAAGGATGAAGTCCTTTGAGAAATTAGGAGGGGAGATCAAGGGGGCATGTGTGAGAGATTTCTTAAGGTCCTTGAAAGCACCTTGTGCTTGGTCATCCCAAACAAAAGGGATGTGAGTATGGAGCAAACGAAGGAAACCATGAACTATCGGGGCGTAATCGGGGACAAAACAGTAAAAGAAATTGGCTTTCCCCTTAAGGCTCTATAGCTGTCGTAGTGTACATGGTGATGGTAGGTCTAGGATGGCTTGGACTTTTAATGGATCTACAACAATTCATTTCTGGGAAACGATAAAACCCAACAACCAGCCTGTCGGAACGCAAAATACACACTTGAGTGGGTTCAAGCGGATTTGATACTTGCAACAACACAAAAAGACTTGCCAGAGGTCGTTCAGATAGTCAGACTGTTTCTTGGATCAAGCCGTGAGGTCGTCGAGGTAGACAAAGATGATATTAACCAAGTCATGAAAAAAATAATTCATGGCACGCTGGAAGGTGGCACCAACACTTTTAAGACCAAAAGGAATAACGCGATAGGAAAAGGTGCCCCATGGGGTGGTGAAGGAAGTCTTGTACTGATCTTCTTTGCGAATCTGAATTTGATTGTACCTAGAGAAACCATCCATAAAAGATAGTGTCTCATGCCCCGCACATGCATCGATGAGTTGGTCGATAAATGGTGTGGGGAAGTTGTCTTTGGGACAAGCTTGGTTTAAGTCGTGAAAATTGTTACAGACACGAATGGTGCCTTGATTCTTGTTGATTGGTACTGGGTTGGAAACCTAGGTGGTATAGGCGATGGGGTAAATTAAACCAGCTGCACGAAGCTTCTCAATTTCAGCTTTGATGGCGGGAATCTCAGATGGGTGGATGGGGCATTGTTTTTGGCGAATGGGTGGCACGTCTGGACAAGTGTCAATGTGGTGTTCTACGATAGCAGGGTCAAGACCAGGCATCTCGGTGTAGGACAAGGAAAATACATCGTGAAACTCTTGGAAGAGATTCTTATATGCTTGAACCTCATCCTGAGTGCATGATGCACTTAATTAAATGAGTTTGGGTACTCCGGGCATGGTGGAAATATCGATTTGTATGGTGGGTGAAAGGTTGGCCATGTTTCCTTCCTCAAAGGCATCAGGAGATGGGATGGGATCTTTAAACCAATCGACCTTGGGCGGAAGGAAATATTTGGACTCAACAGAGAATTAGGTTGTCGTGGAGGTGGTAGACTCCTCAGGAATGAAATATAATCGATGGTGCATATCATCCCAAGGGTAGTCAGGTGCGAAAAGTGCTTTGAGTATTTCTTCATCACCACGGAAGCACTGTGTCGTCAAATCGGTTGACTGGGGTGCACTAGTGGTGGAAATCATGTAGATGGTATTAATATCCTTCGAGGAGTAAGATGTTGGGGGATGAATTTCCTCAATGGTAGGAGTGGACGTTTCTTGATCTGAATGAGTAGTTCATAGAGAACCAATAGGTATTCTGGGAGATCGAGGCAATGAAGTGAGTAATGGCCATAAATACCGCATATCGCGCAAGGGTGATTGGTACGCAGTGATTTATCATGGGGCTTAGGGGTAGAGTCAAGTTTGACGACCGAGATGTTGGTATCATCCTCTAATGTTTGCATGTGTTCCTGAAGTGCTGGCAGTTGCAGACATTGATGGGTAGCATGGCCCAAATCGTCACACAAAGAGCATTTGAGGGGAGCGCGAAGTGGTGGAGGATTCCTCGCTGGATTTGGTGTAGGTGGGGCAGTGTAAGTTTGTGGGCCCCTACCCCCAGTGTGGAGGGGTGGAGGGGTGCACTACTCGATGTTGATGCGGTTTCCACCCCTGGAGTTGGGAGGTTCATCACGGTAATAGGTTGAACAAGTTGTAAAATGACATTTGGTGTCAGGGGAGGAGTTAGGGCGGGTAGGTACCACACAGGTAGTCCTAACGTTAACTCAGGAAGATTTAGTGTAGCCATTACTGGGGTATTGATTTCTCCTGAAGGGGGGAATAGGAACGGGATACTGTGGATAGGTGTGGCTCTGACATGACTGGGAAATGATGGTGGTTGCCGTAGTAAAGGGGGCTATGGGTTGGGCATCTGTGTATTGTGTGAGAGGGTGCACAAATCAGATATCTTGGCTGACCGCAAAGGGGGTGGAATCAATCGGAATGTGGAATTCATGGGTGTATCTGAGTATATCCCGGGTCCGACTGTGGAGACCAATGATGTAGGTGCATTGTGAATGGGTTGTTCAATCACGGGGAGAACATTCTATGGTACAGTGGGGGAATTGGGTTCGTAGTACGTAAGTTGATTGATCTTGACCACACGTCCCTCATGGGGGAACATCATGGTGCGGAAGACTGATGAAGCGACAGCCTTCATGGCATACATGTAACTGCGTCCAAGTAAGAGGTTATAATCGAGCTGGGCATTGATAACCTATATGTCGATAAGGATCATTTTTACAACTAACTGGACTGGAATATTGGCCAAGAGGCCTTGTGGTTGAGCAGAGCGGCCATTGTAAGATCGTAATGCGGTGGTGGATGGTTGTAGTGTAGTGGATCTGAGCTTCTCCTAGAAGAATTCTGACATAACGCATGTGGAGGCACCTTCATCGATGATGCATCAATGGATCACAAGATTCCAAATGGATACAGAAACTTGAAATGCTAATGTGGAAGGAAAGCATGGTTCGCATTGTTCCAAATCGAATGCCATCATTCATGAGTCAGAAGGGTCTCTCGCACCAATGGAAGATAATAATGTTTTTCACTGTGCAAGACAGTTTTTCAAAACTTCAAGGGTCGACATAGAAATGAAAGACTGGTCTAATTCATCGACAATGTTATAATTAGAAGTGACACGAGTGTTAGGATTATTATTGATTCGACGCAGTGGGAAACGAGGGGCTTTGGGGCCCTTGTCTAATGGTGCAATAGGTATGCGTAATGGATGATCAGTGGGAAGAGCTTTGTTGGATTTATCAGTGGGAATGGCCTCAGAGGTGGAGCCATACTGGTTTTGACATGTTTGGAGGTTGACGTCGGTCGACGAAATCATTAACAAATGGTGACTACCTGAGTCCATGGGTTGATGAGCATTTGCAACATAAGTGATTTGCTGCTGTGCTGTTGTGGTTCCTTTAGGGGGAGCCAATGGTTGAGTGTTCACCACTCTTTGCGTGGGTAAAGGATTATGTAGTACCATGGGTTGTGTGTGAAGTGGTGGGGGGTTAGGTGGTGTTGGTTGTGCCGCGTGCCCCTGGCATTGGGAATCATCAATACAAAGTTGGTGCGCTCACTCAAAATGGGGGAAAGTGTGTGTATAATGGTTGTATACCCCGCATATGGAACATGGGTGGTTTGTTCGTAAATTGGCTTTCTTACCTCGGTTTCAGTGGTCGATCAGGGTTTTGGTTGGCGGGGGAAGCGTTGTTATTATTTGGAGGATTGGGTGGTTGGCTGCCTTGATCCTGAAGTTGGTTGTTTCCGCGGTTGCGTCCTCGTCCGCAGTTTTGTTGGCCTTGTTGATTGCATTGGGTATTCTGGTTTTGCTATAGGTTTTGTTGTGCATACACTTTCCCATGGGCAGCATGGGGATTCTGAGGTTGTGCAGGTGTTGGAGCAGGCTGCGGTGGATAATAGACGGAAGGGGCTTGAGGTGGGCCAGGTGCTGGTGCTGATTGTGGTTGTTGATAAGTTTGAGCGACTAGAGGTTGGGTTGTTGTAGGCGCTGCCTATGATGGTTAATGAGCCAATTAGGCTTGAGAGTGGATAGGATCATGTGCGGCATGTTGGTGGTAATATGTAGTAGGTGCAACTAGAGGGGTGTAGGGTGCAGGTGCATGACCGTAACACTGTGGCGGACATGAGGGTCCATGGGTGTGGTGGGCGTGTGCCATGGGAGCATACGAATTTGTAGCTTCGGAGTGGTATGTGGCCCGCGAAAGGTCAGGGCTAGTATAATTGCGCGTAATGGTAAAGGGTTGGTTGTGTGATGCAACATGTCCAATAATTCCATCGGCGGCGTGGGATGCCCCCGGTGCGTCATTCCGGGAGGAATCGTTGCAGGGAGCATTAGGTAAAATGGTATATAAGTAGCCAGACTGGGCGTAGATGAGATCAAACTGTTGGGCTTTCAAAATGGCTTCTTCTTCAGACTGGGGTTGTTCAGATGCCACATCCTTGGCAATAACTGGAAGGAGAGATTTCAAAAACAAATCTAGGAATATACGGTCATCTAACTTAATATTGCATAAGCTTCAGCATTTACGCCACTCATGAATGTGATCAGTGATGTGGGTGGCCGTGTTTTGTCTGCAAGACAATAGGATCTCTACTCTGCGTCGCAACAGACGGGTAACTGAAAGAACTGCAGAAATTTTGAGGCGAGGGAGGTAAAAGTGGAGTGGGTCCCTTGAGGTTGCTCAATGTACCACTTAGCTACAGATCTAGTAAGGGTATGTTGTAAAAAGCGTAAGCGGATGGATTCGTCCACTATGGAGTTGGAGGAACACCATAAATGGAAAGACATGATGTGATTCAGGGGATCCTCACCTTCCTTTCCCTCAAACTTGGGGATGTCCGATGGGAGTTTGGTAGGCATATGAGGCCAAGTGGGTTCATGTCGAATGGGTTCGTTGGTCAATCTGGCCAGGTCAGGAAGGTTGAGGCTAGCCATGAATGGAAAACTAGCAGAAGGATATGACATGATCGTTGGGGCATACGCACTAGCAATAGCGCCTATGGTGGGGCCAGTACCCCCAATGGGGGGAGCAGTGGTATAAGTCATGATGGGGTTCGTGGGGAATCCAGTCATAGGTGGGGGTACTATGTAGGAAGGGCTTGTGCCCCCAATTGTGTTGCTAGGAACTGTATTGGTAACCAATCCACTAACCATAGGGATAGTCATGGTAGCAGGAATAGTAGTTGTAGGTCCCATGAATGGGATGACGGGTATAGACGCTGGAGTGGCAGCTAGGTTGTTGGTGGAACCACCACCAATGAATCCACCAAAGAAGGGGTTGGGAATTGTGTCATCCATGGGGCTAGACGGAGCTATGTATATGGGGTTCTCTGATTCAGAATCAGATGTGAAGTAGGGGGCACCGAGACCTGGTGATGAGGCTCTACGTTTATGACAAGTGGTTTCAAGTGAACTGTGCTACGTGGGCTCACCCTGGAGGCACCGAGAATGTCTTTGGGACTCAATGGTGACAGATGGATAGTAAAACGAGTGGGTTGTGGAAAGTGAAAAGCTCAAAAACCCTAATGCAGCTGAGTGTGCAAAAGGAGAGCACAAAAAATATGGCACTCAGGCCAACAACAAGCTCGAAATGCTCATTGTAACAGCTATGCTATGGTAAGCGGAGCGGCAAGAAAGGTGGTTAGAATACCAACAAGCAAAAGGATCCTAATAAAGAAAAACTAATGTACTCGCTAAACCAGGGGGAGGTAAGGGAGCATGCAAACACCTAACTAAAAGGTTTGGAAGCTCACACAAATCGTATCCTCTGCAAGGTGATGAAATCCGCAGTCAAACAATACAAAAATGGAGAACCGAGTAGGTGGGGGATGTCCCTCTACTGAGAGGGATCCCGGGTAAAAGAGCCCTAGAGAATGGCAACTAGGCTACCCCGTTCATGGTACATCCAGAAAAAGCATTCACCGTGTCAGTCCTGTGGTCGCTGCACCCCAAATATGGAAGTGCAATGAGGACAGTGAGTAGGTGTCCTTCAGAACTAGGTGGAGTGCGGTAGTCCACGTAGTCCTCCGGAACCAGTATCATGACTTTCCCTCCTAGGGGAGAGGCCTTTTCTGACAAATTGGTGTGTAAGCGTACCAACAAATAATAGGGGATTTTGGTACCCTAACGGACAACTTCTATGTCTCAAGTGTAAATGATAGAGGGGTGTTGTTTGGATGCCTATCCCCAATGTCCTACCTAACTACAAGATTCTTTTGTTTTCCCCAAATGGGATTAAGTGTTGGTTGAGTTAAGTAAATTTTATGGATCACTTGAATTAAGGTGACAGACAGTGTGTAAGTGAGATGATGTACCCAACAAAATGCCATGCTGAGGCCACTATCTAAAAAATGTAAATGCTGAAATTTAACTACTATGTAAATGCTGAAATTTTCTTTTCAATGTAAATGTTGTCAATGCTGAAAATTTGTAAAGTGGTATAGTGAAGCAAATAGCAGAAAAACTCAAAGAGTAACTAGGACTGCAAGAAAAACAAGGGGTTATTAAAGTACAGAAAAAATGCAGAAAAATCTGGGCAAAAATGGGTAAAAACTCATAAAACTGAGCGTGGTTTTTGGGCCGAAACTGGCGACCTAGGGCACGGCTGTTTGGTCAAAACCTGCGTCTTGGGGCGTGGTTTTCTTGTCAGATCGTGTGGCATGGGCCGCAACTATGGGGCTGAATGTTGCGGTCGGCATCGTGATTCAGCTCTGGGATCTACGGTCTAGGCCGCGAAGATCAGACTAGTCCTATGGCTGGGGTGTGATTGGGCTACATAGAGCTGCGACGGGGACCGCGGGTGTGAAGGTAGGGGCTGTAGCAAGAGCCGCAAGATCGGTGCGGTTGGGGGCGGAGGGGATGGATTTGCAGGACCACGAAAAATGGGAAGGATTCTGAGGCGGGGGCCACGGGATAGAGGTCAAGCGACGCAAACAGGGGCGCGGTAAGGGGCCGAGAACCTGCGTCATAGGTCACAGATGCGGTCTGATGAGTTGAGTTGCAGACCGCAAGTTAAGGCTGAACAGCCGTGCTCTGGGCCACGACTGTTAGGTGAAAAACTACGCGTTGCAACGCGAAAAATGACTGTCGAAAACGATGGCTGAACCAAAAAAAAAAAAAAAATGTATTGCAGGTTTTGCAGGGACAACAAAAGGATTGGGTTGCAAGTGACAGGCTCAAAGGTAAACCAGATCTGCAATATTAAATCAAAATAACAACTAAAATAAAATAAAAAAATAAAAACTTAAATAAATTTAACCAAAGATTCAAGCTAGTGGAGTCGCCAAAACTGCAGCTAGGGTTTTCACCCTAGCTTGTGCAAATGAGCACCTACTAAGGATAATGTACTCCTTAGTAGCAATTCAAAAATAGTAAAATAAACCTAAAGTAAATGACAGAAATAAGAAACTAAATCTAAGCATGTGCATGGGAATTTATCAAATAAATTTGCAGTAAAAGATAGTAAACAGTGAACATTCATAGATTTTTCATGCAAAACAAATATACAAGAGAGTTATATCTTTTCATTAGATGAAAATGGAGTTTTTACATGAAGTTTTCATTTTTAGAGGTTGATGGAGCTTTTGTAGTCATAGGGACGAGATGCTCAAGTACTCCAAGGTCTCCTTCTCTTCTCCAAATACTAGGATGGTTAGCCAAAGGGGCACTCTACTGGTGAAAGCTAGCTCAAATGGATGGCTAGGGTTTCGGGAGTGATTTTGGTAGCATAAGGGTAGATTGGATTGTGGATGAATAATAGGGGGCCTCCATCACCTTTTTATAGGTTTTTTTGAGTGGTGGGGTATTGACCCATGATATTTGGTACCACATGGTTTTGGTTATTGGTTTAGGGTTTCTTTCCTTCTTTTTCCCTCGTTTTTCCTTTTTTGAATTAATTTTTGAATTTTATTCCCTTTTTATTTGATTCTTGGGGAATTTTGGGCCCTTTTGGAGGGTTTTAGGTATTTTTGGAGGAAATTTAATTATTTTGAGGAGAAAAATATTTATTTTGGCCTTTTTGATGACCATTTGAAGGTTTTTTGAGGTTTTGGAGGCTAAAATAGTAGGAAAAGTGGACGAGCATTTTTTGGGTGTTAACACTCACCCCCAATCTCTCTATCTCTCTATCCATCTATCTATCTATCTATTTGAAACCCTTAACTGCAATCTCTCTCTCTCCCCCTCTCCATCCATCTATCACTTTGTATATCTATCTAAATCCCTAACCCACAATATCTCTCCCTATCCATATATCTAAACCCCTAACCCCCAATCTCTCTATTTCTATCTCTCTATCTATAAACCACTAACATCCAATCTCTCTCTCTCTCTCTCTCTCTCTCTCTCTCTCTCTCTAAACCCCTAAACATGAATATGTCTCTCTCTCTCTCTCTCTCTCTCTCTCTCTCTCTCTAAACCCCTAAACATGAATATCTATCTCTCTCTCTAAACCCCTAAACATGAATATCTATCTCTCTCTCTAAACCTCTAACCCCCACACTCTCCCTCTCTCTCTAAACACATAACCCCCAATATCTCACACTCTCTCTATACACCTAACCTTCACTCTCTCTCTCTCAACCCATATCCACCAATCCCTCTCTCTCAACCCATATCCACCAATCCCTCTCTCTCTCTCTAAAACCCTAACCCCCAATCTCTATATATCTCTCTCTAAACCCCTTATATATCTCACTGTCTCTCTATAAACCCCTAACCTCTAATCTCTCTCTATCAACTCCTAACCTGCAATATCTCTCTCTCCCTTTCTATCTATCTATCTATCTAAACCCCCCCCCCTCTCTCTCTCTCTCTCCAAACCCCTAACACAAAAAATCCTAACCCCCAAGCCCCTAAACACCTAACCAAGCCTCTCTCTCTCTCTATACCCCAAACCGCCAATCTCTCTCTCTCTCTCTCTCTCCCTCTATTTCTATCTATCTATCTAAAACCCTAACCCCTAATCTCTCTATATCTCTCTCTAAACCCCTAATAGCTCTTACTCTATCTCTCTCTCTCTCTCTCTCTCTAAACCCCTAACCTCCAATCTCTCTCTACCAACCTCTAACCCCCAATCTCTCTCTACCAACCTCTAACCCCCAATCTCTTTCTTTATCTATCTAAACCCATAACCTCTCTCTCTATATATATATTTCTCTTTAAACCCCTAACAACCAAAATCCTAACCCCCAATCCCCTAAACACCTAACCTCCAATCTCTCTCTCTCTCTCTCTCTCTCTAAACCCCAAACCCCTAATCTCTCTCTCCCTCTAAACCCCAAACTCCCATCCTCTCTCTATCTCTATCTACCTATATCTATATCTAAACCACTAATCCCTGATCTATATCTCTAAACCCCTAAACCCCAATCAATCTCTTTCTATCTCCCTCACTATAAACCCCTAACCTTCACTCATTCTCCCTCTAAACCCCTAACACCTAATCTCTCTCTCTCTCTCTCTCTCTCTCTAAAACCATAATCCACAATATTTCTCTCACTAGACCACTAAGTCCTAATCTCTCTCTCTCTTAGTTTGAATCCCTAAACCCTAATATTTCTCTCTCTCTATTTATCTAAACCATTATCCACCAATCTCTCTCTTAAAACCACTAAACCCCAATATCTCTCTCACTCTCTCTAAGCCCCTAACACCAAATCTCTCTCTCTCTCTCTAAAGCCCTAACCCTCTCTCTCTCTCTCTCTAAGCCACTAAACCCCAATCTCTCTCTTTCTATCTCTCTTTCTCTAGAAGCATAACCCCTGAACTCTCTCTCTCTAAAATTCTAACCTCGAATCTCTCTCTCAACCCATAACCCCAAATATCTATCCTTCACTCTCTCTATATATATATCGCTATCTCTCTCGATCTATATATTTGAATCCCTAACTCCCAGTTTCTCTCTCTCTCTCTCTCTCTCTCTAAACCCCTAACCCTCTATCTCTTTCTCAACCCCCAATCTCTCTCTCCCTCTATACCAACAACCCCCAATCTCTTTCTCTCTCTAAAGCCCTAATGTTCAATCTCTTTCTCTCCCTCTCTCTCTCTCTAAAAACCCCTAACCCCGTAAGAATCAATCTCTCTATTTCTATCTCTATCTCACAAAACCCTTAACTCCAATCTCTCTCTCTCTCTCTCTCTCTCTCTAAACCCCTAACCCTCAGTATATCTCTTTATATCTCTCCCTATCTCTCTCTCTCTCTCTCTAAACCCCTAACTCTCGATCTCTCTCTCTCTCTAAACAACCAACCTCCAATCCCTCCCTCTACCTCTCAACCACTAACCACAAATATCTATCCTCTCTCTCTCTCAACCACTAACACGAAATATATCTCCTTTGTGTCTCTCAACTACTAAACCCAAATCTCTCTCCTTCTCTCTTGTTATTTTTCTCACTCTATCTCTCTCTCTCTATCTATATATCTATCTATCTAAACCAATAAATCCCAATCTCTCTCTCTCTCTCTCTAAGCCCCTAACCCCAAATCTTTCTCTCTCTCTCTCAATCCCCAATCCCTCTATCTCTCTCACTCTCTCTATATAAACACCTAGCCCCTAATCTCTCTCTCTCTCTCTAAACCCCTAACCCCAAATCTTTCTCCCTCCCTATAAATACCCTAATCTCCAACCTCTCTCTCTCTCTAAACATCTAAATCAAAATCTCTCTCTCTCTCCCTCTAAACATCTAAATCAAAATCTCTCTCTCTCTCCACCCCTAAAACAAAATCTCTCTCTCTATAAATACCTAACCCTCTCCCTCTCTCTCTAAAACCCTAACTCTTAATCTCTCTCTCTTTCTAAACAAATAACCCCCAGTGTTTCTATCTTTCTCACTCTCTATATATAAATTCCTCGCCCCAATATCTCTCTCTCTGAACCCCTAACCCCATATCTATCTCCCTCTCCGAACCCCTAACCCCATATCTATCTCCCTCTCCCTCTCTCTGTAAACCCCTAACCAATGATTTCTCTCTTACTTTCTCTCCCTCTATAAAGCCCTAACCTCCAATCTCTCTCTCTCTCTCTCTCTATTTATCTAAAACCCCAAGCTCTCTCTCTCTCTCTCTCTCTCTCTCTCTCTCTCTCTCTCTCTATATATATATATATATATATATATATATATATATATATATATATATATATATATATAATCCCCTAACCTCCAATCTCTCTCTCTCTCTCTCTCTCTCTCTCAACCCATAAATCCTAACCCCCAATTCCCAATTTCTCTCTCTAACTCCCTTACCCCCTATCTCTCTCTTTCTATCTTTATCTCTAAGCCCACAATCTCTCTCTTTTTCTCTCTTTATCTCTCTCCCCCTCTCTCTCTCAACTCCTAACCCCCAATCCATCTCATTCTCTAAATTCATGACCTCCAATATCTCTCTCTCTCAACCCTTAGCCCCAAATCAATATCCATCTATCCCCCCTCTATCTCTCTCACTATAATTCACTAACACTTATTATACCTCTCTTTCTCTATCCATTTATCTAAACCCCAAACCTCGAATCTCTCTGTCTAAAACCCTAACCCCCAATTTCACTCACTCCCTATCTCTCGCTCTCTCTCTCTAAAACCCTAAACCATAATCTCTCTCTCTCTCTCTCTCTCTCTCTCTCTAAACCCCAAACCCATAATCTCTCTCCCTCTTTCTCTCTCTCTCTAAACACCTAAATCCCAATATCTCTCTCCCTAAACACCTAACCCCCAATCTCTCTCTCTCTCTCTCTCTCTCTGCACCCCTAATCCCCAATCTCTCTCTATCTCTATAAATCCCTAACCTCCAATATGTTTCTCTATCTCTTTGTCTAAACCCCTAACCTCCAATCTCTCTCTCTCTCTCTAAACCCTTAACCCCCAATTTCTCTTTCTCTATCTCTTTCCATATATCTCTCTCATTCTATAAATCCTTAACCCCCAATCTCTCTCTCTCTCTCTCTAAATCGATAATCCCCAATCTCGCTCTCTCTATACCACTAACTCCCAATCTCTATCTCTCTCTCTGAACCCCTAACCCCTAATATTGCTCTCTATTTATCTAAACCGTTATCCACCAATCTCTCTCTCAAAAATGTTAATCCCCAATCTCTCTCTCTCTCTCTCATCCTCTAACCCCAAATATATGTATCTCTCTCTCTAAACCCCTAAGCCTCTCTCTCTCTCTCTCTCTCTCACACACACACACACACACACACACACACACACACACACAAAACCCTACGTTGGTGGTTATTTCTCACTCCAACAGGCAAAAAAGGGGGTGCTACCGACTTGTGGAAGCCGAGGTAGAGAGCCTGGGAAATATGGCTCCCGTGGCTCTGTGTGTGAGAGAGGTGAGGTAAAAACCAGTAAAAACTAGTAAAAAATAGAACTAAACTATATAAATGAAAATATAACTCAAGATCTAAGGATCCTGAGCCATGAACATCTAAAAACATGAAATGTAAAAATCTACAATAACAGTAAACAGTAAATGTAAAATGGTAACAAATACATAGTAAATATTTCATACATTTCTATGCATGCTTCATGGAATCATTAATGAAATTTATTTTATTAAATAAAGAAGGTGGACTCATACATTCGGCTTCAAGTTGCCTCAAAGAGTAATAAACCCTTGCAGCTTCTCAGTGATGGATGCTTCTGGTTCCAGGCAGCCGAGTGTCTCCCACACTTTGTCACGGGGGTGTCGAAGCTCAACCAGGATGAAAGGAGAGAAATAACAAAGTGTTAATGGATCAAAAAGAATTCTGGCAGGGTAACGGTGCTTGATTTGGAGATGTCGTGAATGGGAACCTTCATATCATAAAATAGGAAAATACCTAGGGTTTAGGGTTTTCAAACCGTGGTGTTTTTTCCAATTTACCGCTAATAATTTTTGAACATGAGCGGGAATTCCTTTCTATGTGGATTTTCCACAATTTTGGTGGCTTTTTCCCTATTTTGGTGGGATTTATTAACTTTGTGGGATAATTCCACTTTCCATGGTATGTTTTTTGGTGTAAGAAGGTTCATTATATTTATTTTTCACATGGAATTTAATAATGTGGGAATGGTAAGTAGGTTATGATGTGTGGGGGAGTTTTTTGTGTTAACAGATTGCCCCCTGATGTCGAGGTTAGGAGCTCATCGTATGACCGATGGACATCACACGCTTGGAAAATTATGTGACAGTAGTGTGAAGAACTATGGACTGCACTTAGAGAGGAGACAAAAATCGTTGCAAGGGTAACATCTGCAGATACAACACTCAAAATGCGTGAGGTGCATATAATTACAAATATACATGGATGAGGCGGGCATTCCCATGCTTGTATCAATGTTTCAAGATATACAAATAGAGAGGTCCATATGGGGGCCTGAACAATAAATGGAGAACTACTGTGTACATCATAATGGTCCAGAGGGGACACAAATCTGGGACATACTCATGGTCCAACCATGACTGATCTGAAGAGATGGAACTGGAAATAATGGTATCCATCATGGATGCGGTACCATAACAAGGTACATGGAACTTCATCTGAACTGTATAATATAGGAAGCATATAGCTGAAGGGATTCCAAACAATGTTGCCAATGCAACCCGGATATCCGTGGGAACATACAACTGGGGGCCCCAAGTAGACTCACTAATTAGCTAGAGTCAGGGGACATCCGAGGTCTTTGACCAATAACTGACGGGACCAATTCCCTGTACGAATCTCAATGGTGCGATCAGGGATTTGGAGTCAAGCATGTGAGAAGCAACCAACTAACGAGGCACTAAGCGATCCTCGTGGCTGATCCGTAGGAACTCACCACCAATGGTGGTGAGGCCAAGATACAAGGACCTCTAGGTCTATCCTCTGGAATAGATGTGTTGGCGTCGACAGAGGGAGACCTGGAACTACCATGGAAATAAGGCTTCCTTGATAGGAACGCGAGGTATAGGACCAAGATCTGATAGAATTGGACTTGATACTAAGACACTGTGTAGGGGATATGAAGGCCACGAAGTGATGGGACTCAAACTTCCTTTGTTCAAAGTATGATGGCAAGGATAACCGGGCAGCATATGAAACCAATCTTCGGGGGATAGGACCATAGCTTAGGGGATCAAGAACTTGTGACTGCAACTAGGGAGACACTGGTGGGGAAGGGAGAACTGATTGATGATATCAGGAGACTCCATGGGTGACTCATCACAGAATAATATGAACAAAGGGGACTGTACATAGAAGTGCTTCCATAACATGGGGTTGTACATGATCTGTCGTGGTGTCAAGAGGCACCATTTGGGCCTTCTTCATGGTTTATTGAGCTCAAATAAGGGATAGAAGTATGCTCAATAGGGTAGCGTCATGTGGATTTTAACGATCCCAGGATGGTAAGTGCTCATAGGTGCTTTCAATTTTAAGGATTCTGAAAGCGATAAGAAGACTCAGAAGTGGTAAGGAAATATCGTCGTATGGATTTGTATGAGCCCAGGACGGTGAATGCTCATGGTCGCTTTCAATTTTAGAGAGTCTGAAAGGCATAAGAAGACTCTGAGTGGGTTCTTTTTCGTAGATTAGTCCCCAAATACCGAAAAAGCATAAAACTATGAAATGGAGAACTCTTCTAGTTAGAGAGATTAGAGCATTTGTTTTTCATAATTAGTCCATTCGGTCCAGAAAATGGGTAAAATTATACCGAATAGACGCCCTTTCAGATACTTTAACGAGCATGAAAGGAAGCAATATTGCTCGACGATCTTTTCATTCTTTAAGGAATCAAAAAAGGGATTAACAAAAACTCCATGATGGGAGCCCAGGGAAGGGCCAATGGGTGACGATATGAGGAACTGCATGTGGCTTCATCTCAAATATGTCAGACTTATAGAGGCTTCCAATCCTAAGAGGTAATTGAACGGCATGGGTGACAAATGCAATGGGTTTTAAGAATGGTCACCCATGTGGAGGGAGGGTCTACTGCCAAGTAGGGGAAAATGCAAGGGTGGCTGGGTGGGGCCACCTACTCAGGAACGGAGGGGGGTCCTACAAGTGTAAGGGGGGATATTAAGGAAATGCATCAACTTTGCAGAGGGAAAGGATGTCCTATATTCCAAGCGAGGAATAATACCTGTGGATATTAGTTGTCGACTAAAACAAGTGGAGCTCTATGCAACTTGGACCTGTACACATGGAAACAATACCAAAGCATAAAATGTGCATATGGAAATCAAACCAAATATACAAGTGACGTGTGACCTCAAAAATGGCTGAGATCACGCATGTGCAAAAGTGAGTAGGGTTACTGACCTACCCCCATGCTATGGGCATGGGGTTTGTGATTATGGATCACATATGTATTGGGTTGAGGGATGGGCTCACTGAGATACCGAGATAGATGTGACAAGGTAGGGTCAAAAGGATTGAGCATGCCCCATATCCCAGGGTTGAGTTAATCGATTATGCCCCCTAGCCGAGAGGTTTCAATGTGGTGTGAATGTTGTCTCGGAGAGGGATCAACAGGGAATCAAACAACTGCTGGAAGGTAGGTGTACCGTGATGTTTATATGCTATGTATGTGTATGTGAATGAAAAATGATATAATGATACATGTTTATGATTTATCTCTTATATGTGATGATTAATGCTCCATTGTAGAATGTCGTTAGCCATTTGACCTACGACACTATTGTGATCTCGTGGGACATATGTGAATGTAATGAATTCAAAATTCCTAAGTTGTTGTTTAGTGCAAAGGAAATTTCTAAAAAGGAAAGGATTGCGTACCTGGTACCAGTTGTTGAGCTGTGCGATAAGGAGTTGGGGGTCTACGAACACTCAAAGGTGACTAATGCCCAATTGGAGGGCGGCGGTTAAGAGACTGGTCACGACATCATACTCAGCCTGGTTATTGGTGGCAGTGCGGATACACATGCCATCAAGCTGGACCAACTGGTTTGAAGGGGAGTATAAGACCCAAGCTACCGAGGCGAGGTTAGGAGACCATATACTCGTTTTGTTAGTGAAACCCACATAGAGTGGTGGAGTAGGGTCCATATGTGTTCACGCATGGAAGAAAACTTGTGATGTTCATAATGCAAAAACTGTACAATACAGACTAGTGGGTCCAGGCAAGTCTTAAGGGTAAAATCGTTTGAGGTACAACCCGTTGCGGGGGTTGGCTAGGGGACGTCCTTTTGAATCGGTAAGGATATATTCCCCCTTGCTGATACAGGTTTGGGAAATGTAAGGGCCTTGCCACATGGATTCAAATTTCCCTTTTCCTTGTTTGTCATGAGCTTGTTCATAAACAAGCATGAGCTCTCCTTCATGAAAGGTACGGGGGTGGACATGCTTGTCATAATTTGCTTTGGACCGATGTTTAGTAGCGTCGATGATTTGTAAGGCTACTTGTCGGTCTTTGTCAACTTGTTCCAATAGAATTAAGCATTTCTCAAGAAGTGAGGTTTCCGAGAGGAGTTCAATAGCAATGTGTAGAGCAGGTATTTGACACTCAATGGGGAGGAAAAACTCTACGCCATGGACCAAATGGAAAGGGGTAAAACTCGTGGCAGTATTAGTGGAGGTGTGGTAATCCCACAGTGCAGGAAAGAGCATATGGTGCCAATTGGACTTGTGTTGGTTTACTATTAATTGAAGGATGGTCTTCAAGATCTTGTTAATAGCCTCAACTTGGCCATTCCCTTGACGGTAGTAGGATGAGGCATACTGGTGGTCAAACTTCAGGAAGGTAGATAAATCTTTCCAAACGGTGTCTTCGAAGTGTTTACCATGGTCACAGACAAGTTGTTTTGGGACCCCAAATTGAGTGATTACAAGGTTAAAAAAGAAACATGCGGCAGTATCGACCTTACAGTTAAATGTAGGCATGGCCTCGGTCCATTTAGTGAAATAGTCGATAGCCACAATGATGTATTTGTGGCCATTTGTTGAGGGGGGATTACACTCCATAAAATCAATGGCCCACTTACAAAAAGGTCAAGCAGTGATGACTGGATGGAGAGGGGCCGAAGGGGTCCTGTATTTGGGGGCAAAAATATGGAAATTCTGGCAATGTTTAACCGCTATGTTGCAATTAGTGAAAAGGGTGGGCCAGAAATACCCTGTGCGGATAACCTTTTGGGAAGTGGCATCCCAGAGAAATTTCCACCGCAGGTTCCACTATGACAATCATTCAAAACTTGTTCAGCCTCGTCACGTGTAAGGAATCGGCATAGAATGGTGTCGATGCCATGGTGATAAAGGACATCGCTGAGGAGGAGGTATCGTGAAGTGTGGTGGTGAATATGATGATGAGCATCGCGACCGAGGTTAGAGACAAACTTTTTCATTCGTAGGTATACCAGGATGTCACCATACCATGGGTCATCCGTTAAAATGGTGAACAAGTGGTCGTTGGGTAAGTTGGTGACGATGGGGGGCGATGCTGACGAAGATGGTAAGTCAGTCGTGAGGTGTGCCAAAGCAAGGTCTTTGGTACTTTTTGGTGTAACAAACGTCAGGTCGTACTCTTAGAGGATAATGAGCCATTTAGCTACGTGGCCTTGGAAGAGGCGGTGACTCAAGAGATAGACCATAGGGTTGGAGTATACCATGAGTATGGTTCGACTCATCAGGATGTAGTGGCGAACCTTTTGAATAGATAAAATGAAGGCAAGGGCCAACTTCTCCTCATGGGGGTATCATAATGGTGGGCCATATAATGTCTGACTCACATAATAAATGACCCATTCTTGTTGTGCACTATCTTCTTGGATTAATATGTTAGAAACAACATATTCGGATGCTGAAACATAAAGGATGAAATCCTTCAAGAAATCGGGATGTGAAATCAAGGGTCAGAAGCCAATGCTTGTTTGAGTGCTTCAAAAGCCGCTTGTGCTTGTCCGTCCCACACAAAAGGAATGTGGGTCCTATTATCACCCAAGATTTTCCTGGGTTGTGGAAAGAAAGACCATGGGATAACTATTGCAAACCAATCTTTAGTGGATGGAAACTAGCCTTTCCAACCACAAGGAGGGATCTCCCTTTGGGTCTTCCAGCAACAGGATGTAGCTTAAAAAGGGGTTGGGATATCGGTCAGAGTGGTGGCTAGACCTTCAAACAATGAATTAAAAGGGGTTTTTCGTTGGTTGGAGTTAAGAACATGAGGACAGTTGGGCATGGAGTCAACTTCGATGGGTTACTATCATCAATGGCAGGTTTGGGCTGCGATTGCAGGAGAAGGAGGCAAGGTAGACATGGTTCTTTCACGTCAAAGTAATCAACAGATGGAGGTATAGGAAGGAGACAAGTTCGTCCACAAGGGTAGATCATTTAAGAATAAATTCTAACCTGCAAATTCAAGAGGAAAAGGGTGGAATACCTAGTCATATGCATCTGGAGCATGTGGACATGAATTCCAGACCATGTAATCTTGATCCTTAGGTACTACAGAAGCAAACAATTAGTGGAAATACAAAGCAAGAACACATACACAAGAAATAATAGACATCAGAACACATAGCACAGGAATCTCAAGCTCTGAAATTGGGTCTGCTCATTGAATTAAGAGGCAGAATTTAATACAGCGCAGAGTAGTAATCTATCTGAAACAAAAAATTCCAACCTTTTGGTCTACTTCGGACCTTTCCTTTATAGGCTTACAAAACAACAAAATATCTCAAATGGATCAAGACAATATTGGACTGGTAATGATGAGGCCGTTCGAGCTAAGTTGCCCGAATCAACAGCCTCTAATTCTATCACGTGCGGAGGAGAAGAATTGCCTGTGTTGGCAGTGCACCATTGGGCCATGGAAGCCACCTGCTGGTCCATCGAATCCGACCATTTAGGTTTGATTAAGACAAGTAACAACAACGGTCCTTTCCACAACCCGCAATTAGCTACATGTCATGTAGGGATTGGTTTTTTGGCCTTGCACTTTTTGTGGAGAACTTCCTCTCCGCAATCCACAATCTGCAATGCAGAATGTAGGATGTGGGAATTTACATTTTTGGCCATTTGGGGAGTTTTCGTTCTGAAATCCACAATGCAGGTTGCAGAATGTGGAAACTTATCTTTGGGTGCTCTGGAGAGCTTCTTTTCCGCAATCCGCAATGCGGATTGCGGATGCGGAAACTATACTTTTCGATTCCTTGACATATTTATCTTTCACAATCTGCAATCCACAATGCAGATTGCAGGAGCAGGAAAATGGATCTATGGAACACCACTTTAACCATTGATCTAATCTGGTCCTTGATCTTAGCTATCCAATATTCGTTAGTTGCAGAAGAAGCTCCTACTGCTAAATTTTCCCGCAAAAGAGCCCTCGTGCCTTGTATTTTACCATCCTCTCCCTGTGGCTCGACCATTTGGCTTGGATTTGTTTGACACTTAGCCAATTTTGGGCTCCCTGATACTTTGCTTAATGCAACTTTCCGAACGGATGACCTTGGGGCTTTGGGTGGGAGCTTTCCTTCCCTTTCCAAGGTGAAAACTATAATAAGTGTTAACATGTCCGAAGTAAGAGAAGGAAACCATGAACTTTCGTAGCATAGTTGGGCACAAAGCGACGGAGAAAGTTGGCTTTCCCTTGAAGGATTTGTAATTAGCGTAATGTGCGTGGTGAAGGAAGTTCAATAATGGCTTGGACCTTCAAAGGATCAACAATGATACCAATTTGGGAAATGATGAAACCTAACAACCAGCTTGCAGTGAAAAACACACTCGAGGGGCTTAAGGCAAAAGTTGTATTCACGATAATGCAAAAATACTTTCCAGAGGTCGTTCAAATGGTCAGACCATTTCTTGGATCGAGAGGTGAGGTCATCTAGATAGACAAGGATTATATGGACCAAGTCATGAAAAAAAAGGTCATGGCTCATTGAAATGTGGCACTAAAATTTTTAAGACCAAATGACATAACTCGATAGGAAAAGGTGCCCCATTGGATAGTGAAGGCAGTCTTATACTGATCTTCTTTGTGAATTTGAATCTGATTGTAGCCCGAGAAACCATCCACGAAGGATAGAATCTCGTGACCCGCTCATACATCATTGAGTTGATCAATGAAGGGCGTAGGAAAGTTATCTTTGGGACACTATAAATTCATATCACGAAAATAGGTGCAGACGCGAATGGTGCCCAGTTTTTTGTTAACTGACACAGGATTGGACACCCATGTAGTGTACGCAATCGGATAAATGAACACATCTTGGCATAATTTGTCAATCTCGACCTTCACCGCTGGTAGTTTGGAGGGGTGAATGGGTCATTGCTTTTGGAGGACGGGTGGGATGTCAGGCCAAGTGTCGATACGGTTCTAAACAATGGCGAGTTCAAGACCAGGCATCTCAGTATATGACCAAGAAAATACATTGCAGAACTCTTGGAAGAGCTTTTTATAGGCATTGACTTCTTCTGGAGTATAGGAAGTGCCTAGAGTAATGTGCTCGACTACACCGGGTGTAACAAAAATATCAACTTGAATGGTAGGCGAGATGTTAGCCATGTTACCTTCCTCGAAGGCATCGGGAGCTGGGATGGGGTTCTTAAACCAATCTACTTGGCTATGGATGAAGTATTTCTACTCGATCGAAAGTAGGTTGGTTATAACAGGGGTAGACTCCTTAGGAATGAATTAGGATCAATGATGCATATAGTCCCAAGGGTAGGTAGGTGCTGCTAATGCTTCAATTATTTCTTCGTCACTGCGGAAGCATTGTGTGGACAGATCAGAAGAGGTAAGGATGGAGGTCGGGGGGGAAATTGGTTTTTTATTTGAGAAGATCATATAGATGGTGTTAACCTCTGCTGAGGAGGAGGATTTGGGTGGGTGAATCTCCTCAATGGTCATGATGGATGACTCTAAAGAAGACTGATTCAACTCGTGGAGAACCAATCTATACTCGGGTAAGTCAGGAAATGATGTGAATAATGGTCGTAGACTCTGCATATGGTGAAAGGGTGGTTGGTGTGCAATGATTTGTTGCGTGGGTGGGGGATGGTTTGTAGTTCGACAACCAGAATATTGGGGTCATCGTCTAACATCTTCATGTGTTCTTGGAGGTTTGGTAGTTGTGGACAATTATGGGTAGCATGGCCTAATTCATCGCACAAAGAACACTTAGTAGGTGCATGGAAAGGATGGGGAGGTTTTTCATTTTTGGTTGCATGTGGTATAGTATGGTTGTGTGTGGCCTTTCCCCCAGTGTTGTCAAAGGAAGATGTTGTCGCCACCCCAGGGGGTGGACGTTTGACAGTGGTGATTGGTTGGACCGGTTGGAGGATGACTTGTGGTGTCGACGTGGGATTAGGAGCAGGTAAGTACCAAACAGGAATCCCAAGAGTTAACCTAGGTAAATTGAGTGTGGCCATCACTGGAATACCTACTACTCTTGAGGGTGGGAACAAGAATAGGATTGTGTGGATCAGTGTGGCTCAAACATGGTTGGGGACCAACGATGGTTGAGGCAGTAATGGTGGTTGAGGGTGAGGGACCGATTGTTTGGATGAAATGGTGCATAGATTAGATATCTCAACGGCCGACGGGGGAGGTGGTAAAGACCAAAATGCGGAAATCATTGGCAGTTCCAAATAAATTCCAGGACTGGTAGTGGAAAACAAAGAGGTGGGCGCACCAAAAATGGGTTGTTCAACCATGGGGAGAACTTTTTCTGGTGTAGCAGGAGCATTGGGGTCATAATAAATGACTTGGTCGATTTTGACACTATGTCCCTCATGGGGAAACATCATGATGTGGAACACCGATGACGCGATAGCCTTCATGGTGTACATGTAGCTTCATCCTAGGAGTAAGTTGTAGTCGAGTTGTTCGTTTATGACTTCGATGTCAATGAGGACAGTTTTTCCAGCTAATTGGATTGGGACATTAGCTAGAAGGGCCTGCGGCTGAGTAGAATGACCATAATAAGCTTGTAAGGCAGTTGTGGATGACTATAGGGTGGGGGATCCGAGCTTCTGCCACACGAATGTATACATAACGCATGTAGAGGCACCCTCATCGATGATATACCAATGGATAACAAGATTCCGAACTGAAATAAAAACTTGAAATGCTAATGTGGAAGGCATACGTGGTTCAGATTGGTCTAAATCGAATGCCATCAACTGAGAGTTAGAAGGGTCCATTGCACCTATGGCGGACAACAATGTTTTGCACTGTGTTGGGTACTTCTTTAAGACTTCTAGGGCTGACATAGCAGCAGGGGACAGGGCTAAGTCATCCACGATGTTAGTTCGGTGCAACACGGGAATTAGGGTTGTTGTTGACGCATTGTGAAGGGAATCGGGGAGCTTTGGGAGCCCCATCAAATGGTGTGGGAGGTATAAGTAACGACTGATCTACGAGGAGAGTGTTATCAACCTTATCCATAGGATTGGTTTCTGTGATGGAACCATATTGGTTACGATGGGTTTGAAGGTTGATATGAGTCGAAGACATCATTAAAAGATGGTGTGTACCTATGTCGACGTGTTGGTTAACATAAGTTGCATAGGTAACTTGTTGTTGTGGTGCCATAGCCCCTTGAGGGGGAGCTAAAGGTTGGGTGGCTACTACCCCTTGCATGGGTAGGGTTTTTTGCAACACCATAGGTTATGTGTTGGGTTGCGGGGGGTTAGGTGGTGTCGGAGGTGCAGCATGTCCTTTCTGTTGGGTGTCATCAGTCCAAAGTTACACCACATGCTGTAATGATCATATACCCTCTATTTGGGTAGATGAGGACAATTGTGCATGTAATGATCATATACCCTGCAAATAGAGCATGGGTGGTTTGTACGTAATTTGGGGTTTTTTCCTTGCCAAGGTGGTCGATTAGGGTTTTGGTTAGTGGGTGGAGAACCATTATTGTTTGGGGGGTTTGGTGGTGGACTGCCTCTATCCAGAGGTTGGTTGTTCCCTCAATTACAACCTCTTCCCCTATTTTGTTTTCCTTGTTGGTTTTATTGTGTAGGTTGGTTTTGCTGTTGTTTTTGTTGAGCATAAACTTGTCCTTGGGGAACAGGGGGGTTCTGCAGTTAAGCAGGTTTTTGGGCCACTTTCGGTGGGTAATAAGCTGGAGGGGCTTGAAGTTGTTTCGGTGCGGGTGCAACCGGGTGATGTTAGTAGGAAGGAGGTGCGGCTATAGGGGAATATGTTGGTGGGGTATGTCCATAGCAATGTGTCATACAAGAAGGTCCCATGTATGTGGGGGGCTTGGGACCGAGGAGCGTACGTGGGTGTTGATCCTGAATGAGTTGTGGTACATGAAAGGTCAGGGCCACTCATGGCAGCATTATGAGTTGGGTTATATGCCGGGGTAATGTGAGGGGGCACATGTGGTTGGTTACTAAACCTAATGTGTCCGATAATGCCGTTGGCAACATGGGATGCTCCCGACGTGTCCTTCCGAGAAGTGTCGCCACGTGGGGTGTTGGGTGATATGGTGTATAGATAACCTGATTGGGCATAAATGAGTTCAAACTATTGGGATTTAAGGATGGCCTCTTCTTCAGACTGTGGTCGTTTAGATGTCACATCCTTAACGATGGATGGTATAAGAGATTTCAGGAACTAATCTAAAAATATGCGGTCGTCCAATTTAATCTTACACAAACTGAACCGTTCGTGCCATTCATGGATATGGTCTATGATATGGGTGGTTGTGTTTTGTCTGCAAGATAGGAGGATCTCAACACCAACATTGTAACGAACTGGTAACTGGAAGAGCTGCAAGAAATTCGAAGCAAGGGACGTGAATGTGAAATGGGTCCCATGTGGCTAGTCAATGTACCACTTGGTTGCAGCACCAATGAAGGTTCATTGTAATAACCGTAAGCGAATAGAGTCATCCACAATGGAGTTAGAGGAACCCTATAGGTGGAAGGACATGGTATGATTTTGGGGGTCTTCACCTCTGTTTCCCTCGAACTTTGGTATGTCCGAAGGGAACTTAGTGGGCATGGGAGGCCACATAGGATCATGTCTAATGGGGTTGGTGGTCAAGCTCACCAAGTCAGGGAGGTTGAGACTGGCCATGAATGGAAAACTAATAGGAGGATGTGACATGGATGGACTAACCTACATACTAGCCATGTTGGTTATCGTGGGGCCACCGCTACCAAAGGAGGGTATATGGGTGTTAGTCAAAATGGGAATTGAATAACTACCTATGTGGGGTGGAGGTATCTGAAAGGACATGGTGGTTCCCCTAAAGGTGGTACCAGTGACCACGAGGGTTGTGGTTGTTGGGATGGGACTGCTACTTGTGGGTATGGATTCCATAGCTGGTTGTACACCGTTTCCCAGGGTGGGTCTCATGGTAGTGGGAATGGAGGGTCCTATAGTAGTGGGAATGGAGAGTCTGGTAGTAGTGGGAATGGAGGGTCCGATAGTAGTGGGAATCGAGGGTCCCATAGTACCTATGATTGGGATCCCTCTAGCATTTCCACAACCAACGACCCCTCTGTAGAATGGGTTGGAGATGACGAGTGAGGTCCAATGGAATGTGTTGAGGGGACTTCCCCCGCATCCTACGGGAGTACCTCAGGGGATCAATTGTGACTAATGTTGTGCATGTGGGAAAATAAAAATGCTCAAAAATCCAACTGTCGCCGTGTGTGCAGAAGGAGAGATCTCAACAAAATGGTGCCACTTAGGCCAACGACAAACTCTAAAACTCTACTGCAATCACGTGTTAGAGCAGGAGAGTAGCAAGGAGCATCTAGAATGCCAACAAGAAACACTACCTACAAATAAAATGACTCACTAACCTGAGGGGTATCAGAGCATCCAAACACCTAACTAAGAGATCTGGAATCTCACACAAATCGTATCCCCTACAGGGTGATTAAATTTGTAGTCAGACGATACAAAATGGAGAACCAAGTAGATATGGGATGTACCTCTACCGAGAGGGATCCTAGGTAAAAGATCTCTAGGATAATGGAAACTAGGTGACCCCGTTCATGGCACTTCCAGAAAAAACAATTGGCCGTTTTAGTCCTTTGGTCACTATAACCCTGGTATGGAGGCATGGAAGTGCAGCGAGGACTGCGAGTAGGTATCCTTCAGAACTAAGTGGAGAGTGGAAGTTCACTTAGTCCTCCCGAACCAGTCTCATGAATTTCCCTCCTAAGAGAGACCTTTTCCAACAAATCGGTTTTTAACCGTTCCAACAAGTAGTAGGGGATTTTGGTTCCCTAACAGTCAACTACTAAGTTTCATATGTAAAGTGGAAAAGGGGGGTAATTTGGATGCCATCCCCCAGTGCCCTACCTAGCTAGAATATTGTTTTTGGTCCCCAAGTGGGGTTAGTTGTGTGTTGAGTTAACAAATTTTTAGTCTTTCTTGATCTTTTAGGGTGTGAGTGGGTGCACAAGTGGTGTGTATGGCTACGCTAGATGAGCAAGATAAAACTGATAACATAAATGAAACTAAACTAATATTTTTTTTTGAAACTGAAATAAACTGATAGGAAATGTATGCAAATGATGTAGTAAATGAACTTGCTAAAATGTGATGCAAGAGATAGAAATGCATGTAGACAAGTGTCTATCAAGTGTTATAACAAGCCAAAATTAAAATTTCTATGAGAAGAAAACAAAGTTTGAGAGGGCCACCTACAATGGGTAGAGGCTGAATTGAAAAAATAATGCTAAATGATAAATTAGAGAAACGTCTATGAAACATTTCTTAAATATAACTGCATATTTGGATACGTTATTCGAAAACACCCAAATTTTAAAAAAAATCATCCCAAATGGAGTTCGGGAGAGGGAGATATGGTCGTTCCAAACTTGAGTTCTGGAGCTCTCTTTTTGAGGCAACAAGTGCGATCTAGAGCACCCTTAACTGGGAAACAGGTGTGCCCTAGGGATCCCTTGTCAGGCAAACAAATGCCTCTTCGGAACTGGAAAATAAAAAAAGAAAAACAGGCTTAGAGAAATGTTAAGGGGGGGTCCTAAGGGTTGGTTTAGGCCAGTTTATCCAGCCAGGAGTTTACTACAAGGTCAACAACACACAAGACCAACTGTATAAAGAGATTTAACACTTTCAAAATCTATGGTAAAAAACACTAAAAACTAAACAAAAAATCACCAGGGATTTGTAGGGCTCTCCCCAGTGGAGTCACCAGTTATGTTGGTGGTGCTTTCGCACACTAATAGGAAAAAAAAGGGGGTGCTACCAGCTTGTGGAAGCCGAGGTAGAGATCCTAGGAAAGATGGCTCCTATGGATCTATGTGTGAGAGAGGTGAGGTAAAAAGCAATAAAAAATAGAACTAAACTTTATAAATGAAAATATAACTCAAGATCTAAGGCTCCTGAGCTGCAAACATCTAAAATTTGAAATGTAAAAATCTACAGTAACAGTAAACAATAAATGTAAAATGGTAACAAATACATAGTAAACATTTCATACATTTCTACACATGCTTCATGGAATCATTATTAAAATTTCTTTTATTAAATAAAGAAGGTGGACTCATACATTCAGCTTCAAGTTACCTCGAAGAGTAATGAGCCCTTGCAGCTACTCAGTGATGGATGCTCTTGGTTTCAGGTAGCTGAGTGTCTCCCACACTTTGTCACGAGGATGCTGAAGCTCAACCAAGATGAAAGGAGAGCAATAAAAAAGGGTTAATTTCTCAAAGGAAATTCCGGCAGGCTAACAGTGCTTGATTGGAGATTTCGTGAATGGGAAACTTCATACCATAAAATAGCAAAATACTTAGGGTTAGGGGTTTGAAAACCATGGTGGTTTTTCCACTTTACCACTAGTAATTTTTTAATTTGAGCGGGAATTCTTTTCTATGTGGATTTTCCCCAATTTTGGTGGCTTTTTCCCTATTTTGGTGGATATCCCTATTTTGGTGGGATTTCCTAACTTTGTAGGATAATTCCACTTTCCATGGTATGTTTTTTGGTGTATGAAGGTTCATTATATTTATTTTTGGCATGGAATTTAATAATGTGGGAATGGTATGTAGGCTTTGATGTGTGGGGGAGTTTTTTCTGTTAACACCCTAATCCCCAATCTCTCTCTCTCTCTCTCTCTTTCTCTCTCTCTCTCTAAACCCCTAACCCCAAATCTCTCTCTTTATATCTCTCTATCTCTCTCTCTGAAACATAACCCCCAATCTCTCTCTCTCTCTCTAAACCCCTAACCTTGAATCTCTCTCTCTCAACCTATAACCCCAAATATCTATCCTTCTCTCTCTCTCTCTCTATATATATATATATATCCATATGTCTCTCTATCTATATATTTGAATCCCTAACTCCCAATCTCTCTCTCTCTCTCTCTCTCTCTCTCTCTCAACACCTAACCCTCCCTCTCTCTCTCAACACCTAACCCTCTCTCTCTTTTAACAACTAACCCTTAACCCCCAATCTCTCTCTCCCTCTAAACCACCAACTCCCAATCACTCTCTCTCTCTCTTGCTCTCCCTCTCTCTCTAAAACCCTGATGTCCAAACTCTTTCTCTTCGTCTCTCTCTCCAAATCCCTAACCCCATAAAGATCAATCTCTCTATTTCTATCTCTCTCTCTCTAAACCCCTAAACCTCAATATCTTTATTTCTATCTCTCTCTCTCTCTAAACCTCTAACTCCTGAATTCTCTCTCTCTCTCTCTCTCTCTCTCTCTAAACAACTAACCTCCAATCCATCCCTCTCCCTCTCAACCGCTAACCCCAAATCTCTCTCCTCTCTCTCTCTTTCAACCCTAAACCTCAAATCTCTCTCCTCTTTATCTCTCAACTCCTAAACCCAAATCTATCTTCTTCTCTCTTATTCTTTCTCTCAACCAAACCTGGAACTATTCATTTGGAAAATCAATTAATCAAATAAGTTAATCAAAACCACATCATGGGCACATTTCTTGACCGAAATTTCATGCATGTCTCGTCCCTAACAGCTCCCAGTGCTGCAACTTAAGCTCTGATACCACATTTTCACGTTCCCACACCTCCCAGATGGCCTTCAGAGGCCATGGGAGACCCTCTTATTCTTTTTTTTTCTTCCAAAATAATCCCATTCCACACACAACCGCAATGGGATCAGTTCCGCAATTCCCAATTGCAATCCATAATCTGCCCTTTTCGAGTTCCACAATCCGCATGCGGGATTCGGAATTTGGATTGCCAAAACAAACTTTTCGTCGAATTTGCACTTCCGACTTCCGCAATCCACATGTGGAAGTCAAAATTCAGAAGCCAATTTTGGCCTCGAAATTTTGTCCTTCCAACTTCCATAGTTTTGTAATCCGCATTCAGAAGTTGGAAGTCGGGTTCCATTTTTTCTCTTCTGAAAATTACCTTCCGCAACCCACATCCCGCATTCTACATTGTGGATGTGGAAATGCAGAGTTCCATAATCCATCTACGGGGAATTTTACCTCCCACAATATGCATTCTGCATTCCGCATTGCGGATGCAGAAATGTGGATTTCCATATGCCACAATGGTTCATTCTCAACCTTCGCACTCTGCGATCCGCATTGCGGATGTGGAAAGGACCTTGCAGATGCGAAAGGGTCAGGACCAAATACCCCCGCCCCAACAAGCCTTCTAAGGAAAACTTCTGAGGGGCATAACTTCCTCCTCCCTAGTCCAAATGGGACAAGGTTGGCACCATTGGAAAGCTCATGAAGAGATCTATCCAATGGTACAACCCCAACCCCATATGAACACTCCAACCATGATAATTTTTTCAACTTAATTTACTTATATAACCCCACCTAAATGCCTTTATCTTTCTATTAGGGATTATGCCTCCTTCCTGTCATGAATTCTCCCTTCCCTTGACCATAGAGGGGCTCTGAAACACATAAGGGATTGTTCCCCTTTCTTCCCAAGTCCAGGTGAGGTTAAACCATCCTTTTGAAGAGTGAATGCAATGCATAATAAACACATATAATGGACTAAACTAGTTAATCATATCAACAACCTGCAGGGGTTAGCTATGCACATCATTCATGTAAATAATGAAATCTTCCAACATGCATTCAATATTATATTCAAGATTATACATGGATTTCTAATGAGCAAGTTCATGGAGTCACCCATTCCTTAGTCTAGATCATAACAAGCATGACTTAACAATAGTTATAACATGTCATGATTTTTCATCATTTAACACATAGAAGCACTTATCTTTGGATCTGAAGCTTCCCCAAGCAACTGGCTATGTGAGGAAAAAATTTCACCCAACCTTAGGTCTCTGTCTGGTTTGTACTCTTTCAGTTGAGAGACCACCCCCGAGTTGGGTTGTGTATCCACTAAATCGGGCTAATGAACTCTCTCACAGTCAAGGTCTCTTCCCAACACTAAGCCAAATTATATCTGGGTTTATCAAGCAATTCAGGGAATAAGGAGGGTTCTGCAAAGCTAGTGAGCTCTACCACAGAGCTGCAAGAATCTCAGACCACTCAGCAAGCATGACACCCGCATTACCTACCTCACCCAACACAAGGAAGGCCATCTTCTCTGATCCACAGTCCCTCAAGGCCCCTTCCCTCCAGTGTTATTCAAGATGGTCACAGAAAGGTTCAGCTGTTTTTCTTCATGATATTACATCCTTCACTAGGTTTATCAAGCATACCCAACCCTAAGTGACCTTTGAATCAGTTATACAAGTAAATTTCTCACAGGGCCGCACCCTAAACTCTACCCTGCTAATTCGGTCTTCTGTAATCGATCTGAGTTTCTCTAGACCATTCAAGCTCTGTAATTTATCCCAAAAACCACTCTATGGCTGTCCCAATTGGTTTCATTATCAGACAGGGTTCCCTTGGGCGTTCTCGGCTCTGCACATTCGGATCCCATAGAAAATGCGATTTCCTCTTGTTTTCTTCACAGTTGGGTTCCACATGTTCTTGAGTGACTTGTTTTCTTGGTCAATTTAGGGTTAGCAACAGGATGGGAAAATTCCCAAGTGTGGAGTGGCTTAAGGGACAAGAAACGCATAGGGACATACCCTGCCATACATATCCGTAGGTTTCCCATACCCATCGAATTCATGGTTCTGGTTTTCTCAACCACCTTCTTACAGTTGCATTAATGTCAACATTGTGATTCAAATGGGTTCACAGTTAGACATGTGGCAGCATGGGAACCAATCCCATAACCCCCCCTCACCTCTCCCTCATGGATACGCATGGCCTCTTCTCATTGGTTTCCTCCTTAGCCATCTTCTTGGGTATTTTATTGAATTAATTAATAATTACATCATTTACAAATATTAATGGATAATTAAACTATCAAATACTTTCCTATGCAATTAAATCTTGAATATCCACTAGTGGGGCCTTGGCCTTGAGCTCCACACTAGGGAAAACACACACATGGAATGTATACAATATTTACATTAAGCCAATAAACTATAAGGGTCAAAATAGGGGTATTACAAATATACACAATCTCAATCTATGTCACTATTATTTTCTCTAATGATGATCGTTTTTTAATGTCAGTTGCAACTTGTGATATAATGGAAATTGTGTGTTGGTTCAATCAACCATTAGTGAGTTGTTATTATAGACATCATAATAAATTTAGCTTATGATTTAATCTTGACATATGATATAGGAATGGTAGGTTCAATATATTTCTTTTTATGGGTTGATTATGAAGAAAAACTTAGTCTCTCTGTACCATTGATACTCCTCTCAATTTTGTTACTTCAACTTTTAATTTAACAATTTTTGTTGACCGTTGGGCTACGCCAGATTCTACGGAAGGGATTTTGTCAGTACTACCTTTTCAAATACTTGGCCTAATATGTAACATGAAATTTGCATTACCTCCAAAGTATCTATTTCTAGTCCTTCAAACCCTATTACAAAGTGGTTACAAATCCTTATGTAGCAGAAGGTTGGCTTGCTTTTATAACAAGTAGTGTAGAGTTTTCATTTTTCATTTCCTAGTTTTCAATATCTCTGAATAAGGCTTCTAACGTGGTAATGTTATCTATGACTAGAATACTAGGGTTTATATGTTTCTATAGGAGGAGTAACTAAGCTTGAAACTTTTTGTTCTTAGCACTCAAAAGTGCATTTAATTTACCCCAACCAATTCCATGGCCCCAACCATTTTATCCATGATATTTCTTCATCCTGGAATTCTAAGGTGAGTTGAAGGTCTTTAAAATTTGATTTTATTCTCTCTTTTTGAGAGATGGGAACCCATGATCCCATACTTGTAAGGTGAGGATTTCTATTCTTGAAAATTTTGACATTTCTTGTGACCAAAACTTTCATGAACAAACTGTGGGTGAAACTTCCACATTTTTTAGATTAATAGATAATTTTCTAGGGGGCAAGGGTAGCATGAGTGCCTAGTTTTAAACAACCTTTCCTAAGTTGCTAGAGATATATTTTTAGGTAAACTAGCCATAATGCCTATTTATTCCCATACTTGTTTTGTGACATTGTGCAATAAGCATAAAGGTTGTCTAATTACCTCTTCTTCATCGTAGATCCCATTACCCCATTATTAGCATTTTTCCATTGTGGTGACAAATAATGTCTGGGATGGAAAAATTTTGTGATTTTTGGGGTATTTTTATCCTTCCTGCCAATAGTTTTGGGAATAAATATTAGAGATGAGAAGCCTTCAAATTAGATATGGTAAATTTCATGTGTAGCTTGTGCATGTGTTGGAATTTACAAATCAGTAGTTTATCAAATTATGGGACATTTACAATGCATTTCAGAGCTATATCCAAAGGGATTTTGACCTAGCATTTTGTGGTAGGTTGTGGAAAAAGTATTGGTATGTGAGAACAATATTTTTAGATTGGTTATGGGAACATTTTTGTTCAAACATTGGGGATTATTCTGAAATGGGAAATTAAAGATCTATTCTAGGATTGTAGAAGCAGCCGGCATGTTTATGTGACAAATTTGAAGGTCTCAAAGAAGTTAAAGGGATCACATTTCAATACACCCTAACCTAAAATCATGTTTGCTGTGAACAAATCATATTTTGGTGAAGACACTAGCTCTTGAATATTTTAATGTCATTCCTATAGAATATGTCAAGCTAAATTCATATCAGACCTTTCAAGCTGTGAGTTTTTTTCTCATTTTATCAAAGCATTAAGAGGGTAATGTTCCCCCGTAAATCTCTTATTAAATTTCATTATTTAGACAACTTCCTTCTAGTGTCCAATATTGGTATGACTTTCTTCTATGACAAAGAAAAACTTTGTGAACCCTGGTCTACACAGTGCATTTCCAAACCCCCAACCCTGGTGTACGCAGTGTATTTCCAAACCCCCAAATTGGAAAAATTGCTTCATGCAACTGGTCAATAGTTCAACACTCAAAACAAATGTGCTCTATACAGAAAGAAGTTTTTTTGGATTAGGTGTTTGGGTTGATGTTTCAGACTTATAGAAGACATCTCGATGGCCTCCTCTGCCGTGGTCTCGATCTCCTTCCAGAATAGAAGTCTATAGGTCTCCTTTGGGTGCAGAAGTCTATGGCTATCTTCTGGGCGCGTGGTCTCGATCTCCTCCAGGAACAAAATTTCATGGGTCTCCTTTAGGTGTAGAAGTATATGGTTCTCTTTTTCATGTGTGATCTCGATCTCCTCCAGGAACAGAAGTCTGTGGTCTCAATCTCCTCCGAACGTAGAATTTCTTTATGGGTATCCTCTGTTGGTCTGAGCCACGGGTGCAGGGGTGTTTGGTGGCTTGTGGACGTAGTGCATGACCTATTTATTCAATAATTTGATGAAATCAGATTGTTTAAGCTAGTATGCCAAGGTTACCATCCATCTCTTACATTATACGTCATGTGTGCTAAGTCTTTGGGGTATTTGTTACATAGTAAAATTTCCCAAGGTCTTATTAAAGATAAAACTCTCACCAAAATAGACGTTGAATGGTCATTTTATCCATGATTACTACCTCATAATTCTCTAAGTTTTAGTCTTTAATGAAAAATATTATGAAATACCTTTAACTATTTTGTAACGCTTCAAGATCCTCTAATATCTAGTGGGTCAAAGATCAATGTTATAGGGATATTCATTGTGAAGTATGGGCTTAGATGACCTCTCAATTGTACTCTTAGATCCAATGTGAATAAATTTTCAAATTGTTAATAATCATTTTTGAAATTTATACCGCTTTAAAAGAGTTCTTGGATGTAGCCATCAAATGGATAGGCAAAAAATGATAAATTGATTGACCCAAAACCATGAATATGCCTATATATATATAGATATAGATATATATATTCCTTAGAAAAAAAACCTTTTATTCATAGAATAAACATGGACTTCTCTATTGAGCTTACATCATTTGGACTGAATCTAAGGCTACATCAAAGCAAAATGTTGTTCTTTATCACTGCAAAAAAAAACTATTGCAAAACATTATATACTCTTAATACTTGTGCATCTTTCTTATAATATCCTATTTTTCCATATTCTGAGATAATGTTTTTTCATGCCTCCTTAGTCTTCTTACATCAAAATAAAGGATTTGGTGACTTAATCATTGCTATGTTACTCTAATTCAATAAGACCTGGTTGAAATGCTAATTCCAATTTGGATAGCATATATGCCTCTGAGTTTAGTTCTCTATATATATGTGACAAAGATATCCTTTCAAAGTAGGTCCTTAATGAACAGATTTCATTTAACAGGTATTGTAGATGTGGTTCTCTTATAATGCTTTGATCTTTCGCCCAATATATCACCATTTTAGAGTCACCATATATTTGAATCCTTTTAATTTGTTTGGCTTTAACGATCTTTAAAACTTCCCATAAGGCTTCTAATTCTGCTATGTTGTTGGTAGCTCTTCTCGTCACAAATTTGATGCACAATTTTTTATTTTCTGAAAGATATATAACACCTCCAGCTCTGTTATAGCTTGAAATGACACCTCTCCATCCGTGACGACACTTGCTTGCCTTGGTCGCATGACGACACTTCTTGAGATCAATTTCAGTCACACAACAAGAAATTTGTGGATGGAGGAGTCATTTGGGACACTAAAAAAGGTTGAAATTACCTCATTCTTGACCCATTTGATGATTACAACCCTTGGGAACATTTTTCTAGACCAACCCATCTCCTAAAAATTAGCAAAAAAGCTTGTTTTTGGCCATTTTTCAACATGGGCGCTGGTACACAGGCATGATAGTAGCATGTATACCCTACTCTGCTCCATTAAAGTAGCACCCACCTCCACCTGTATGCTACTTTGTCTACTGTAGAGTAGAGTACACCCTTGTTTTAGCCAAAATATCGAAATTTGGGTAAGTTAAGTTGGTTGGGGAACCTCGTGAGCGGTTATAACTTATTTTCCTCTCTTTCACTGATTATATAAGGAGGGTAGAAGGGCCATGTGAGGTGACCAAGCTCAGAACATTGTTATGCTAGAGGAATGGAGACCCTCATCCCCCTCTCTTGTGCCTCAGTTTTGATAAACCCTAGCACAGTTGCTTAGAGTTGGGATCCTTGGAGAATAGAAGCAGGAGACCTTGAATCTAGGTTTTGTGAAGTGCCAAGCTTGAAAGAAGGTATAACTTTATGTACTTGCTTTCATTCATTAAAAAAGATCAGACGTTTTTCTCTCTCAAATATGACCTATTAATGTGTCTCAGATTTGATTACAGTTTGTTTATAATCTGATGTCTTCTTCTATTATGAATATCAATCTTATATATGTAGTCAAATGTGTTTGAGAAAGGTATCAAGTTGTTTTGCAGGTCTAGAGATTGCAGCACTGGATAAGCATTGAAGAGAGAGGGAGGCAAAGCTAGGATCAACCTTCTGAATGAGGTGCCTACATCTATAAACCCTAATCTCTTCACTTATTTGTCGTACTTACAGAATGCTTATAAGTCTATCTTTATCATCGTAAGTTGGTAGTTTCTCCCTAAACTATAGGTGCATTTTCCTCACAATAGAATGGCATCTCTGCTGGGGAAAGCCTAACTGCTTAGGGGTATCCAAGGTCATTTCTTCAGTCTTGTTTGATGGTATTTGTTCATTTTCTTGATTAGGATCAGTTAATAGGCTTTGCTTGACCTTCCTTGGCTTTTACAGACCCTTCCTAGCCCTTTCAGACCCTGGTGGACCCAAGTTGGGGGGTTTTAACCCCATTTTTTCAACTTTTCCCACCTGTACGCTACTGTTGTGAAGCATAATAGTGACCATACGCTACTTTTACTCTACACAGTATCTCCCACCCTGTTAGGGGCGCTGGTATGCCTTATACACAGTAGCGCCCACAATTTGGGTTTGATTTTTTTGAGTTTTTGGGTTGTGGACCCAAATCTGGGGGCTGTGGCTACATTTTTTGGGGTCCCCGATGACCCTAGGTCTAATTTAAACCACTGTAAGTGGTCTCCCATCCTTGTACTGATCCTACAGTCATGATTTGAACCTCTTTTGATCAATTTGGACTTGTTTGGAAAGTTTTGGGGCTTGTTGACCCAAGTTGGGGGGTTATGGACCCGTTTGGTGTTTTGTACCCTAATTCGAGTCTGACTGAACCTGCTTGCCCCATTTCCACTGGATTTGAAACCTTTTGAGTCTTCTTGACCCTGTTTGTATCTATTTGAGTGAAATTTCTCTTTTAGATTGGTTTTTTATCCTCCCTTATGCTTTTAAGTTTTCTTTTGTAGTGAAAGCTCAAGTGTTTTGGCTGTTGTTCAAGACCTTGTTTGCACTGTTTATGTGCAGACCTGACTTTACCAAACCATACTTCTTCGTAGGTCATTTGCTTCATTTGGGTCTAAAAGTAGTTTTTGTACTCTTTTACCAATGGTTGGCATGCTTACATCAATAAGAATTTGAAAGTCATATTTGGTAGCTTTTACTGTTTCAATAAAGAAAACTTGAAAGTTTCTTTACTTTGCTTTGATAATAGGTTAGTTTAAGTTTTGTTTCTTACCTTTGAAAGCATAAAGAATTTTGATTTATTTTTTGAATAGAGTACCTTGCAAGTGGCTTAAAATATTTTAGAGTGCTTTGCATCAAAAAGAACAAGTTTTCTTTTGCATACCTATTTGTTTGAGTAGCTGCATTCTTAGGTTTCGAGTTTAATTTTGTACATTTAGACTTTATTTTTACATTTTTTGCATTCGAAAGATTAAAAATTGCATTTGCATATGCATTCTAGATCAGAATTTTAAGACTTGCATTGAAAAGAAAAGATTTGTTTGGTGGTAAATATTTCATTTTCAATACTCTATCTCTATTATAACCACTCTCACACACACCCACTACCTTTTTGAGTAAGCAAGTAACCTTTAAAATGAACCCTAATAAAATATACTAGTAACATTTTATTTTCTAGGTTACACTACACCAACTAGTATTTGTTAGGATCTTGGGTTTAAAACACCTTAAACCACCCAAGATCACACATTACGCAAAAATCGTAGTTCAACTATCACAAGTAAACCCACCTCATTCAAAGCTTTCCTGGGATCTATGCAGTAGGTCTTGTGAGATCAGATTGTTGGGAATACTCCTCCTATTTTCTATTTCGAGCATATACCAGGATTGGATCGCATTTGGGGACTCTTTTGATTTTCGGACTCAATTACCCTACCCACGCCTTCTGATTCGACCAGAGACTGTTCCCCCAGGAGTTTTCGGTGTGGTGGTATCCTTAGTATCTAACCATAGGTTCATACACAGGTGACAACAGAGGGTATATCTGTTGTACCTAGGACAAACGTGGGAGGAAATCCATTGTAGGTCTTTGGGAGGGCGGTTGGGTGATTCTAGCACTTGCACCCTTAGTCATTGTATTGTGGACCCCGGGTAACTGTTCTTCATCCTTCGTTGATCTGTTTTGGGCCCTCATCATCCCAGACTCTTCTCTGGAAGGCATCTGTTTGCCTGGTTTGATTTACTGAGGACCTTTTTTAGTGGTGTGCTCTTTGTGCTACTTGTCTTAGTTTGCCTTAGAGAACTATTTGTTCATTTGAGCAGGAAACTATGTCTAGCGTTCCAGCGAGTGCCAATCAAGGTACCCCTGTTTCGGGGGATCCTTGTGTTGTTCCATTCATTAGAAACATTGGCACTCCCTTAATGGCTACTCTGAATCTTCCTGGATTCACCATAGGGATATCGATTTGGTTGTTTTCCACTCTGGATGCCTTGCATGCTCCTGATGCTTCTTTTGTAAGCACCTCAAATCAAGAGCATCAGAACCCTGTGCCTCCCTTGCGAGTAACATCTTCTCCTCCTCTTTCTACCTCATGCGGCGAAAGTAGCAATACTAGTAACTAGCATTCTAAAAGGAATAGACGGGGGAATAATAGGAAGAAGATGCCAAAACAAGGGGGCAGCAACCCAGCCACTACAAGTCATGCTGGGGGCAAGCACCCTGCCTCTGCAAATCATGCAGGGGGCACCTACCCAGCCTCTGGAGGTCATGCTGGGAGAAAACTTTTAGTCACTGAAAATCATACTGAAAGTTTGTCTTCAACCACTGTCAGTCATGTTGAGGACACGTCATTGATCACTGCTAGTCATATTAATGGCAAGTCACCAGTTCCTGTGAGTCATATTAGAGACACCAGATCAGCCACTGCAAGTCATGCTGAGGGAGTTGACATTGTCGACAAACCCAACAAACAGAAGCTTAAGTTCCCTTGTAAGTTTTCCGAGGGAGACCACCTTACTTACTTGTGCCCTGTACTTCCAGAAGTGCAAAAAGTGTGGTCCTTAGTTCAAAAGTCTTCTGCTTCTGAGCAATCAGCCACTGCAAGTCATGCTGGGGGCAAGCTATCAGCCACTGCAAGTCATGCTGGGGACAAGCTATCAGCCAATTCTAGTCATGCTGAGAGTACTAACATTGTAAAGGAGTCTCGACCTATAGGACAGAAACCAAAGTTCCCTTGTAAATTTGTAAGGGAGATCATCTTACTCACCGATGCCCTGCCATTCCAGAGGCACAAAGAGTGTGGTCCATGTCTAAAGGAACCTCTGTTCCTGAGTTGTCTATAGATTCCCTACAGTCAGATCAACCTTTGGTTGATAAAGTGGTTGAACCAATGCAATCTTTGGTCGACCCCACTCTTCCTTCGGAGAGTGAAGTGATCAAATCGATGCAATCTTCGACCGATCCCATCAGTCCTGCCAAGATTGATGCACCTACTGCGGAAGTCTTCTGCATTACCAGTTTGGATGTTTCTGAAAAAGGGGACACTTCATCTGTGCCATGTGAACCCCTACCAAGCCCTAGGATTGTTTTCTTTGATTGGAATAGTCTAGCCGAGCCTCGTCTTCCTTCTTCGACACCTTTCCAGATAAAGGTTGATATCGAGAACCATACGGTTGATCGATGCATTGTTGATGAAGGTGCTTTTGTTAGTATCTTATCCGCTTATGCTTGGAGATATTTGGGTTTCCCTAATGTTATTCCAGTTGTTAATTGACCGTTGACCTTCGATAGAAGACCTAGTGAACCAATCGGATTCCTCCGTCAGGCACCTGTTACCTTGGGTGGAAAAACAGTCTTAGTTGATTTTATGGTTTTAAAGGACCCTATGGACTTTAATATGATCCTCGGGCGTGATTACGTTTATTCTATGCATGCTGTGGTGTCTATGCTCTTTCCTGTGATGCATTTTCCTCATAACGAAAGCATTGTCACTATCGACCAGCTTGCATTCGTTGATCCTCCTTATTACCCAACTGTAGACCGGTATGATCCCTTGTCATTAGGCACTACTATATCACATGGGACTTATGTGGCATATTGCTCCTTGAGTTCAACTACTACTGAGAAGAAGTCTCTAAGTTCATGCTTACCTTCTCGGGATTTAGTCCCAGCTTTTGACCAAGTGACACCTCCATCTGAATGTTTAGATATGTGTTCTATCTAGGATGATATACTTCCTTCCAATGAAGTTTTCCTAGAGTCCATAGTATAGTCTACCATTCATTTGGATGTTGATCCAGTCGCAGTTATGTCCAGCCCCGGTTTGACCTTAAAGTCTGATCTTCCTATTGTTGAGTCTTTAGACTCTCCTATAGATCCGCAAATCAGTGTTCATGCTGAGTTTGATTATGCTTCTAGAATTTTCAACTCCCGTGATGATGAATTTGTTTCTGCAGATTCCATCATGTCCTTCAACTTTGATCTTCATCTTGAAGTTGATCTTGTTGATTACAAGTCCTCGGGCTTGGGTACCATAGAGTCTTCATTTGAAAACTCTGCCTTGTTTATGACTGTTGTTGATGATAGTGAATTTGAAAGTATTTCTACCACAGTGACTTCTATCGGGTCTTTCTTTACATATGTTTTAGATATGATCTTGGTACTGATGTTTCTTGGAGACAGGATTCTTAGATGGATTTATACTTGCTTACTAGTCCTTTTCAACACCTTGTGCGACCATGTGAGGTATATTCGGAACTTTGCATATAGGTTTAGGCTTCCCCGCTGTTATGTTGCATTTAAACCTTTTGCCATCCGAATTCGCCATAGGGTCGAACCTGTTGGATATTGGTGTGTTATCCATCTCTTTATGCATTGTGCACTAGTCTGACAACAGAGCCTACCTAACATGGGTCACCCTAGTCAGTACCCTTATGCCATTATGGTGCCCATGCTGAGTTTTTCTCATAGGCTCGGGAGCCTTTTTAGATTTACCATGACTTTGAGAAGAAGCCTCATATCTTTCTTCCTCATATATTTCTGGCCATCCCTGATAAGGCTCCCATATTTTTGTTTAAGTTGCATATGCATCTGTTATGATCCTTCTTGCGCTAATGAGCTTGATGCCAGCTTCCACGCTTTTAGCTCATTGTATAAGCCTCCATATCTGATCTCATTTCCGCTAAGCCCTGTATCATTTTTCCTTCGCAGTTTGACACCTTTTACCTAGAGGAGACACAGCTTGAGTATCCTTATCTTGCTCATGTTCCTTGCATTAAGTATAGCTTTGTTCCATGCACTTGGAACTAATTTCGCATGTCCCTGACACTCGTCTCCTCCCATTTCGAGCATTCTTCTTTTACTTCAAGCTCATTAAAAACAGTAAGTAGATTTCGAGCATTCTTCTTTTACTTCGAGCTTGTTAAAAACAGTAAGTAGGTTACGAGCATTCTTCTACCTTTACTTCAAGCTCGTTAAAAACAATAAGTAGGTTATGAGCAATCTTCCACCTTTCCTTGGAGCTCGTTAAAAATAGTAAGGAGGCTATGAGCATTTCTTTCATCTTCACTTAGAGCTCATTAAAAACAGTAAGGAAGTTACGAGCATTTTCCTATCTCCTTTGAGCTTGTTAAAAACAGTAAGGAGGTCATGAGTTTACTTTTTCGGACTCGTTAAACCTTTACGGAAAAGATCCCTATGGAGTTCTTTTAAGCCCTTTTCAGACTCCTTAAATAGGAAAAGTTTGCCGAGCATAGTTGTCTTTTCGAGCTCGTTAAAATAACTAAACCGACATCCACTTTGGTATATAATTACCCATTTTCTGGGCCTTGGTGGATAAATTACGGAAAAGGTATACTCTAGGTATACTCTGGTATGCACTAGAAGAGTTCTTCTTCCATTATTTTACACTTGTTTAGGGAAGGAGACTAACTTTACAAAAAAGGACCTTTGGAGTCGTCTTTAGGGTTTTCAGACTCTCAAAATGTGAAAACACCAAGCCAGCATTCACCTACTCAAGCTCGATGTGAAATCCACGAGAGGGTAAATAGAGGATTGTTTAAGTTTTCCACACTCTATAAACAAGAAAACACCGGCGAGCATTAACCTACCTAGGCTCGATATTAAAATCCACGAGTAGGTGTATAGAGGACTGTTTAAGTTTTTCAACTCTATAAGCAAGAAAACACCGTCGAGCACAGACCAATCCGGGCTCGATATAAAATCCATGGATAGGTGTATGGAGTTTTCTTCTAGGTTTTTCAGACTCCTTAAATATGAAAATACCGTCGAGCATGCTTTAGTTCTTTGTCAAGCTCGTTAAAAAATGAAAAAGGAAAGGGAAGGGAAGAATGTTAAAATGAATGTTAAAATATCTTTCGATATGATGGCAGCAACTCACCTATCTCCTTGAACAAAGCACCTATTTTGAGTCTGTCAAACAAGTTGGGTTCTAGTGTTGGCCTTAGGGTAAACCTAATCTCAGAGTTCTTACTCCTTCGTTTGGTTAGTCTTCCAATCATATGGAGAATCTTTTAATGTCTCCTACATTATAGATTTGTATCGTGGTCTCTTTGTGTTCAAAGCTACCTAAGTCACTCTTGTGTCATGCTCACTATTCAAGGATACAACCTGTGTCGGCCATTCTGCAGTTGCCTTGACCTCATGTGTCGGCCATTCCTTGGTGTCAGTATGTTTCATCATGTGTTCAATCCTACTCCAAATCATCTCATACCTGTTGAGTGTCCCTCGTGTTGGATGATGGAGGATGCATTAAGGCCTCCCTTCCAACGGACTTCTTCCCATCGACTTCAACTCATTGTGCTCTGGGAATGAAGTTTAGAGTTTCGGTTAGTACCTTGGGGATTGCAGTCATTAGTGGCAGTTTCCCTCGCTATTGGATAGATGGGAATACATCAATGTCTCCTATCCAATGGATTCTTCAAGTGTTTGACGGCAAGACCATTTATTCTCACTTGCTTGAATGTACTAGGTACATTGGGTTCCATTTTCATTATTGGTGGACACCCTCACATTTGTTAACGGTATACATAAATGACCGGTAATCAAACGATACTTCCCATGTTCGACATCAACTCATTTATTCACATGGCTAGGTTTGTACCTTGGGTTGTTTTTGGATGAAGACCTTGGGATTCTCGATAGCATCACCTTATTTATGTTATCACCCAAGTTGCGCAAGACTGAGCCACACTCTTTTTGGCTCTTGATGAGATATAGATCCAGCTTGTTCTCTATGGCTATGTTCTCCAGTTTTGACATAGATCCACCTTGTATTTATGTGGCTATGTTTACACTTATGTTCCTCATGGATCCACACTTGTATTTTAGTGGCCATGATATATGCATCAGTATTTGGATCATTATTGTATCCTCTTGGAGGTCATGTTCCACTATTTGAACATGGACAGTTACCCCAAGGATAAGTTTGTCTGACATTGCCTTTCCTTTCAGGTACTTCATTTGAGCCTATGATTCTTGGTTTCTCCATTCCTCCATGATTCAACTCTTTGTTATTTATAATGTATTTCACCCATCGTTTCTCGCACTCTTTCTATCCTCATACATTAGGGGGCATCTGTTATAGCTTGAAATGACACCTCTCCATTTGTGACGACACTCGCTTCCCTTGGTCGCATGACGACACTTCTTGAGATCAAGTTCAATCACACAACAGGACATTTGTGGATGGAGGAGTCATTTGGGACACTAAAAATGGTTGAAATTACCTAATTCTTGACCCATTTGATGATTACAACCCTTGGGAACATTTTTCCAGACCAAACCATCTCCTGAAAATGAGCAGAAAAGCTTGTTTTTGGCCATTTTTCAACATGGGCGTTGGTACACAAGCATGATAGTAGCATGTATACCCTACTCTACTTCATTAAAGTAGCGCCCACCTCCACCTGTACGCTATTTTTTCTACTGTAGAGTAGAGTACACCCTTGTTTTAGCCAAAATCTCGAAATTTGGGTAAGTTAAGTTGGTTGGGGAACCTCCTGAGCGGTTATAACTTCTTTTCCTCTCCTTCACTAATTATATAAGGAGGGTAGAAGGGCCATGTGAGGGGACCAAGCTCAGAACATTGTTATGCTAGAGGAATGGAGACCCTCATCCCCCTCTCTTGTGCCTCAGTTTTGATAAACCCTAGCACAATTGCTTAGAGGTTGGGATCCTTGGAGAATAGAAGCAGGAGACCTTGAATCTAGGTTTTGTGAAGTGCCAAGATTGAAAGAAGGTATAACTTTATGTACTTGCTTTCATTCATTAATAAATATCGGATGTTCTTCTCTTTCCAAATATGACCCGTTAATGTGTCTCAGATTTGATTACAATTTGTTTATAATCTGATGTCTTCTTCTATTATGAATATCAATCTTATATATGTAGTCAAATGTGTATGAGAAAGGTATCAAGTTGTTTTGTAGGTCTAGACATTGTGGCACTGGATAAGCATTGAAGAGCGAGGGAGGCAAATCTAGGATCAACCTTCTGAATGAGGTGCCTACATCTCTAAACCCTAATCTCTTCACTTATTTGTTGTACTTGCAGAATTCTTATAAGTCTATCTTTATCACCGTAAGTTGGTAGTTTCTCCCCTAAACTGTAGGTGCATTTTCCCCACAACACTCCTCCAAGTAGAGGTTCTCCTTGACTTGCTTCGTCGAAAAAATCCCAATGAAGGATCTTGTTTATGTCTGGGGAAACTATCACTTGCCTCTTGCTTGGCTTGGGGATGGTCTTATGCTCCTATAATTTTTGCACTAGCAGCGCAAAGGTGATGTAAGAAGGAACCCATTTGCTTTGAAATATTGCTTTATTTTGAGCTTCCCATATACTATATACGAAAAGAGCAGGAAAAACATCATAGCAGTGTACCACATCATTTAGCCACCATTCTTGTGTTCGTTCTTCCAAGGTTGCATTGCTTCTTGCAGGTGCCCTATTGTTGAATAAAGTCTTTGGGGAATAGTCCCAAATGTCTCCTCCATAAGGAAAATAACTAAACAAATGAGCGGACTGTTCCTCCTGTGCTTTACATAAAACACGCATGCCTGGTCCTCGAAATCCTCTTTTTTTTCAGAATTTCCCAAGTTAGCAGTTTGTCGTTTAAAGCCATCCACAAGGTTATAATGGTTTTCAAAAGGCTGTGAATTTTCCATATTTTCTCCCACCGCCATCTTTTTTCTCCTTCTTCTAGTTCCTTACTAAACACTTCATAACCTTTTTTGGCTGTGAATTCCCCATTCACTGCATTCTTGGTCCAAATTAACTTATCCTGTGTGTCTTCATTCAAATGAACAAATCTCGATACAATTTTACTGACATATCTATTCCTCTCCCCTTCCTCTTGTCTAGCTAGTCTGAGTTCCTGCGAATATTTCCATCCGGATCTTCCTTTATGTTGGGGTTATTGTGCTTGTGCATCAGTTAATACATGAATCCTCTGTGCTCTCAATTGTAAAATTAAAGTATCTTTCATCCTCTAATATTCCCCTACCCCTTCCCACGGGTCCTCACCAATTTTGACCCTTTTTCCATTCCTGATTTTCCACACAAACCAGCTGCCGACCAGTGGAAATGCCAACACCATCGCTTTCCATCCTATTGACCCATTTTTATGGGTTTTGTTAGGATTTCTAAACCATTCTATAATTGAAGAATCGGGGCATTATTTAAAGCTCATTACCCTTCCCCATAGCCTATATAGACTCTGTGCTAATCTCCATAACGATTTTGCTGCCAATGCTTTGCAGAATAAGGTAGGATTTTTTATGCCCCATCCTCCAAGTTATTTTGGAATAGATAGAGATGACCATTTTACTAGGGGGATTCATTCTTTTTACCTGTTGGTTGTCCATAGAAATGAGAAGCACTTCTTCCTTATATTTTTTAATATACCTTTGGGAATATAGGAAATGGATGCCCAGTATACCAAAATAATTTGTAATACTGCTTTTAGTAGTACTAATATGCCTCCTCTAGAGAGAAAACGATTTGTCCATGTTGAGATTCGTGCTTCAACTTTCTTGTAAAGCCAAACCCAATATTGAAAGGAATAACAGTTAGGTTTTAGGAAGAATCCTAAATATTTGAATCCTTCTGTGATTGGGAATGCTGTGAAAGGGATTATCACTTTTGTAATATGTATTAAATATTTTGAAAATTCATTATGGAACAGACTTGATTTTTCTAGATTTATTACCATTCTTGTATCCTTCTTGTATTTCTCTAGTAATGAGGCATGGAATCTGAGATTTCCTTCAGTACCTTTCCCATATATAAGGACACCGTCCACAAAAAGGGTGTGAGTAATCTCTTTTGTGCTAGATACCTTGACTCCTTCTATCCTCCTTGTGTCTTTGGCATTATGTATTAAATGACTCAGCGTTTCAGCTACCAGTAAAAACAAGAAAGAAGAGAGGGGACATCCTTGTCTAATTCCTCTGGTTGGGAGAAAAAAGTTAGAAGGGAGCCCATTTATCATTACCGCAAAGGAAGTTGATTGAATGCATCCCATTATCCATTCTACCATTTCCATGGACATTCCAATTTTAATTAACAACAACCTTACAAAAATATAGTTCACCCTATCATAAGCTTTTGAAAGGTCCAGATTGAGGGAAAAGGCACATTGCTTGTCCTTCTTAATAGAGTGTATGTCCTCTTGTGCCAATGAGACTGCATCATGTATCTGTCTATTAAACAGAAAACTGAATTGTTCTTTTGATATAATCTCACTCAAAATTTGCTTTAATCTTTGGGCAATGATCTTAGCTATCACCTTATGTATCATATATATATAGATAGATAGATATAACTTTTATGTTGGGTTTTAATAATTCCTTCCAAGTACTATAAAGAATCCATGTATTTGTAATAACGCTAATGAGATTTAGGATTTTATAGATTTAGTTGCAACTTATGTTGCCTCAACGATTACGGAATGGGGATTATTAAGACTCATTGCTAGGACTATCCTTTCTGTGCCAAATGGATTATTTGAGTGATTGAAGGGAAACAAGCATGGCAAGTTTTATTTATGAATTGTATCACTTATGGTTATGCAGTTTGAAAAATCTCAAAAAAAGAACTCAACTTCTTAAATTTATTAGTCATCCTTACTCAAGTTTGAGATTAAAGAAACATTGTATCCAAAAGTATTTGGAAAATTTAAGAAGATGATTAAGCTAAATCTTTGTAGCAAAGGTAATTCCCTTAAATCTAAGGTCTCTTTTAATTAATACTCTAATTAGTGGTCATTGATACTAATTTTTAATTGGAAAATATGTTTGATCTTAAGTCAACACCTATTTCAAAAAGGCATCGACAAATCCCCTAACTCTCATAACTAAAATAAATTTCTAAACTTGAAAATCAAATTTCATCTAGCCAATCCAAATATATCAATTTTTCCAATTCTAGAAAACTAGTTTTTATAATATACTAGATAACTAGTTTTTATAATATACTAATTACTATTTTTTATAATATACTAATTAAACTTGGCTTATAGACATCCATATATTAGTTAAGAATTCAAAAATAAAAGTGCTTTAAGGATTTTAAAAATTTTAGGCATGTTGATGGTTATAAATTGCAATGGAAAAAACATATTCCAAATGGCAAATTAAATATTTGGTATTAAATTAATCCACAAAGGCTTCAAATACTGCCGTAAATGTGTTTCTTCATTCTAAAAAAATATAAACCTTTAGTTGAGAATTTTTTAGTCAACAAATATTATTTTAATGACTCCAATACTTGGGACTAACTCTTATGAGGTTGGATTTAGGTTAATCACTCCAACACTTGGGACTAACTCAACAAATGTCCCCCCACGAATGAACTAGGCCAATTGGGAATTACACAAAAATAACTATGGACTTGCATGGAATAGCAAGGGGATGGAATGGAGGAGAACCTAATCATGATAACATAAAAATGGGTTATTAAATATCATATAATAGCCTTATTTTTAGGTTATTAAATATCATATAATAATGAAGGTGAAATAAGCATAATTGTGCATTACCTCATAGAGCATTACATGGAAAGGATTAATGGCCATATCATCATCATCATCGATGTCAGTTTCGATACTCAGTGATGATGATGTTGACGACTTCGATGTTGATGAAACTGTTGACATTGATGTGGTACTACCTATATGGACCACACATGTTTCCAATAATTCATGAGTTAACTATTCTATCTCATTTTTGTGTGTAATAGGATGTTGATATTGGTGCACATTGGGTGTTTGGATTCCTATAATCAATATAATTACACAATGATGCTCCCCACATGAGAGTGGAAGTCTATGGGGAATTTGGTCTATACTAAATTAATAAAAGGTCAATGTGAACTACTTATCAAGGTCAAGGTCCAACAACAACATGCAGTCAATCCTAGAGGCCACAGCATACTTATAACCAAGACCTAAGAACACATGGATATTCTTACACAACCATTTAACAAGCTTAAGGGATATTTTTAATTCTATAGTATTTGATTGTGCACTATAGACATGGTAGTTGTAGTTCATTCATGGAATGTCCTAAACAATGTAGTTTGTGAGTCATGTTTGAGTCTGGAAACCCTCCCAAACCATAAATACATGTGTCTAGTCTAGCCAAACAAAATTTCAATCCATACAAGCACAACTCGAAAAAATTTCAACATTGGCCCCATTTAGTACATTAATGAATCTATAGGTTTGTTGTTTTATTGGTGAATTGTTTGTGTCAACCATATTTAAGTCTGGAAACCCTCCCACGTCATCAATGCATGCGTCTAGTCTAACTATGCCAAATTTTAGTCCATACAAGCACAAATTGAAAAACTTTCAACGTTGGCCCCTAACTTTCAACGTTGGTGTCTAGTCTAACCATGGCAACATTGTTTAATCATGTGATAGTTATAATATGCATGGTCAAGTACGTGATCAAGCACACCTTTTGGGTTAGCATGATAATTGTGCATTGCCTTACCAAGCTTCTCTTTGTTTCGAGAATAATTTAATATTCTCTACTAAACATGGCCAACAATGTGAAGGTGGAAGTTCATCTGACCCCCCCCTCACGTAACTCTCAATTTCCCATAACCCGACAAAATCTATGTAAAAAAAACAATTTATTGTGTTTTTTGTCATACTTAAGAAGCAATGTCTCTTCTAACATGTGTCAACATACAAGAAAATGGCAAAAAAACTTAAAAACAATTAATTTATATGTACCAATACAATTCAATAATTCTATTGCAATATTAATTCAAAATATATAGAGTAGATATATTAAGGCATACCTCATACACTTCAATGGACTTCATCATCTTATTCATCCAAGTCATCATATGTATCATCTGATCCATATTCAACATTGTAAGGATTGGCCATATCATCATCGTCATCGATGTTAGTTTCAATGATCATCATGTCATCATCGTTATCATCTTCATGGACATTGTCTGCTACATCATATGATTCAACTAATTCTTCGACATCTTCCTATGGAACATGATCATCTAAATCATGTTGATCATATTCAACATCATCTTCTTCTTCAAGACCTTCTTCATTATCTCCCTCTGCATTATACTTTACCATCCTTCCCCTTGGATCGTGTCTCACAACAAATGACCAACCCCCTCAACTTGGAACCTCAAAGTAAAATACATGTTCACATTGGCTTGGAAGAACATAGGGCTTCGTTCCTGGCTCAAACAACCTTGTATTAACCATGGTAAATCCATTATCACGTTCAATAATAGTTTTATCGGGATCACGTTGATTCAATTGTAACCTATACCATTTGACAACGAACAGAACTACTTTATATGAGTTAAAGTCACACTGAATAATATATTCCAAATACCCATAGTATCGATTTTCTGAGAGTTTTGGATGTCTTTCACTTCTAGAGGAAACATTGGTCACCTCAAAGATTGCAGTTATACCACAATCTGATGTTTTCTTCGTTTCATCCAACTTTTTGGTGTGAAATTTACAACCATTACACCACATGGCCTTATGGTGTTTTACCTACAACAATCCATACACATAAAGGTCACATCATGAATTGATGATTAAGTGCATGTTTATGCTCTGCAAGGAAAAACATCAATGTGTACATCAATATATTTGCAAAAAAAAAAAAAATAGTATGGCTAATTAATATGATTTCCTGCTTATCTTTTAAACCATATGCTAAATCGATTTTCCTTTGTGTAATAATGGTATCTCCATTGCGATGAGCTTCTTTAACTAATGAAGCCACACCTTCTCATGATATTCCATTACCAAATTGTTCACATCGTTCAATCCATACCTTCATCCAATAAAGATTGTTTGCGATGTATAAATGAAGTGCATCCCACTCTCAACCAACTACTTGATGAAAATAAAATTAAAATTCAGTACAAATGTATATTCACTTAACACAGTATACACTTTTAATTGATGTATATTAAATATTAAAAATGAAATAAGTATGATATATACATAAAAATCAACAGTCAAATGTACTATAATTAATCCCCACTAGCTAATAATTACCTTTCACCTTCCTCAATCTACCTTTCCCCTTCAGGTACTCCCCTTCGAAATTGTTATTGGAGTGTGGATCACAAATGCGACCTAAATTGAGCTTTGACGCAAATGTAGGAAGATATTCACTAATATACATCATGTTTTGGTATACCATATATCCCTCCACCATATAACCCCCAAGAGGTGCTCGTTGTCTAACCAAACCCTTCAAAAATTTCAAGTGCCTCTCAACCATCCACATGGACCTTGAGTGTACAGGTCCACACAATTCAATCTCCTCAACTTGGTGTATGAGGTAGTGTTCTTGTGCACTGAAAAATGCCGAAGGTAGATGCTTATGCATTTCACACATTGAACGATGAATTTCTCTCCTCCAATACTTTATATCTTCTTTATGGATTTCTTTAGATGACAACCATCTACAAGTGATGCAAACCATTCACGATATTTAACAAAAATAAACATTATATTACATAACAATTAGTAAAACAAATGTCAAATATAAGTTCTACAATGAATTAAACAAACACTTTATGCATACAAAATATCGCTACTTACCTCATGTGTTTTCCAAGATTATATATAACTTGTTTGACATTGTTGTCGAAGTTGTCCGGGAGAGATAGAGGTAGAACATACTATAACAATATAAAAATTGTTTCATTTTTTTTTACAAAATTAGACAAAAAAATACCAAAAATATGCACTAGAATAAAAAAATATAGCAATATACATACCTTAATAATTACCTTGATGAAGATATTCCAATCATGTGTTTTCACCCCTAGAAAATCACCTTTCTTTGTTATGATATTCTTCATGTTCGAACAAAATCCTGTGGGAAATTTAACTTTTCGCATGACTTCTTTTACAACATTACTTTGTTGCTCCGTTAACAACCATGGAAGTGAGTTTATATTAATTTGGTCTCTGTAGCTATGTAATTGAATGATGTCTTTCATTGCATGGTTGGATTCCTGAATGTCATTGAAAATTTTGACAATTTTTTCTTTGTCACTCCTTCCATCCAATATTCGCCATAATGTTTCAATCACATTCTTTTCAATATGCATTGTATCAAACAGATGAGCAATTTGTAGGTGCTCATAGTAGGGAAACCAATTTAGGATAACTTTTCATTCCTCTTGGAATCCCATTAATGCCTTCATGATCACAATAGCCATCATGAATCATAGTTTATAAAGAAATTACAGATATCAATGTCAATTACAATAAACAACACACAATAAAAAAATATTCAAAACATTTCATATACAATGACAGATAGACAATTTGATCCGTATGTACCTTGACGATTTCTATTATATTGCAAATTCCATAGGTGAGGTGTCATTCTCTGTGTTTTTAATGCAGTCTCTTGCTTCCCATTGAATAGATGTTTTTCGGTAGTTCGATACCTATGATTCTTAGAGAGGAAGTTCCTATACTCATGAAACACCTCCTTTCCTAAAAATTTTGAACGACGAGATTTGATCTTGGGACCACAAACCAGACATGCAAATTTTCCCTTTGTTTGAAGACCTACATAAAGAGATGGATTAACTATGTCAATTGAAATTATATAAAATGAACGGATTATTTAAAAAAACATGCATGCATAATATATCAACTAGTTCATAAAATTAAATACAATTAAAGTGGAACTTATAATTACAAACCGCAAAAATGGGTTAACCCTGGGGCATCATGTACTATCCATACAAGCATTGCATGGAATTGAAATTTCCTTTGTCGTATTGGTCTAGATACATCATACATAGTGATGTCACTCCATAGCTTTAGTGGCTCGTCAATAACAGCTTCTATATATACATTCATATATTTAACTTGGTACTTACCTAATTGATTTGAACATATACAATAAATAATTATTACAACCATTTAGATATATAAATAATACACAAAAGAAAAATAAAAAAATTATATATGACATTATGCAACAAAATACGACACATGAGATGCCACTACATTAAAAAAAATTGTTGCAGACACATACCTAGAATAATCATTGCCAACATTATGTGCTCCCTCTTTATTGACAACCATGGAGGAATGCTATTGTGGATAACAAAAATAGGCCACACTGAGTAAATAAATCTCATCTCTGCAAATGGATTGACACCATCTGTTGCCAAATAAATCCTAACATTACGAGGTTCTTCTTTAAAGTGTGGCCATTTTTCCTCCATATCTCTAAATGCATAACCATCTGCATGCATTCGAATAATGTCATCTTGACTTATGTTGACTTATGTTCTGTGCATGGCAATCCATAAATTGCGCTATGTTTTTGCACCTAAATAGTCGTTGCAAACGTGGAATAATGGGAATATAACGAAGAACCTTGTGAGGCACCCTTTTTGTTACTTGATCTGTTCGATATCTACTGGCATGACATTCCGAACATTCTGTTTCAAATTCATGCTGATTATAATATATAACATGGTCATTGGGGCATGCATCAATTGCTTCATACTGCATTCCAATTTCTTTCATGATGGGAGATAAATCTCGATATGTGCGAGGTAAAATATTTGACGGTGGTAACAAAAATTCGGCTATCAAGCTATAACAAATTAAAATAAAAAAACTAGTTAATATAATATATAAAAAATACTAATAAAACATATTTCATCCGTATTAATTTTACTTATGAATTAACAATAAAATTATTAGAGGAACAAAGATAACCTTTATCGTGATCATATATAAGTATTGATGGAATATATTACATACCTTAACATATGTGTGACTGATGTGTTTGAAATACCATTCATAACCTTCAAGTTCATTATCAACAATATAGCAGAGAGAAGATTTGTGTTGGATCCCTCATAAAGGGGTCCGTATGCCTTCTCAAGAAGAGGTAAATCACAAACATCATCAAAGTCATCATTTTCATGATCATCATCATCATCCATTCTAACATTAAATGTATCATGGATCAATGTATTTGTACCATCTTCTTCAACTATGTTATCAGTATGATCATCTTCTTCAATATGATCATTAACTTGTTCTCCATTATCCATAGCTCCATGTTCCTTTGGTACTTGTTCTAAAAGCACATCCTTGAGGCGATATGCCGTAGGAGGTATTTCCTTTATAATTACATGAAAACATCAATATATATTAGTTAATATAAGAAATATTAAAATGATACATACATTTACAAAAACTATCAATATGAAGACATATATAATGAAAAACTTACCAATGGACGATATTCATGTCCCCCATCAGCGTGTCCATGTACCTACAATGTCTTATGGTTGTTTTGATCTTTATTCTTCTCCTTTTAAAGCCATTGCATTGACTAGATGGACAATAACATTTCCCATCACCCTTTCTTTTCAATCCATCCCACAATTTAGCAAGAAATTGTCGATTTTGTACTTCTGGATCAGGAATATTGTTATGCGACATTTTCTGATATAGATCTTGACTGATGTCTATCGATCTTAAAAAATCAAGCTCCACACTTCACTATTTGTAATCATAGTAAAAATTGAAATAATTGTGTATTTTTGTACATAAAACAGTCCGTGCGAAGATTATAATTTCCGTAAACCGTCGCTTGTATAGAAAACATGTCAGAATGTTTCTATAATTTATAGTTTCTAAAAATAAATGTTCGTCGGAGATCCGTCGAAGTTATCATAGTTACCATTATAACCTATATGTCGAATATCGGACGATGTTAGTCGGATATTCAACGATATACATCGGATATTCGACGAACATCGGAAATTCGACAACTGCAAAGGTCAATTTAAAAAAAATTAAGCAAAATTCGTAATTATAAAGGTGAAATCCAACGACACGGTTAATTCGGATTTTGGGTTCAAATTTTGTTGTGTGGTCTATATCTATAGAACCAACATGCTCAATCTAATATTAACCATTCACATCAATGATCCCCTTATTATAGGCATATAGTATCACCATCCAGGAATGACCTAGATCTAGTGAGTTCTAGTGATCCCTTTTTCCCAATATGATCTAGGAAATTTGTGGAGGACCCCCAAATGATAATCCTTGACCATTCCATGTTGCGTGAATGGATCATATCTAAGGATATAACTTACTCGATGTAATATATGTTTTCCATGGAAAATCCCTATACATTATATCTCGGTATATTAGTTTATCCCGAACAGTTTCGATCGACAGATCCTATTATGGAAACACAATCATGGCCATCAGTGGTCCAAACCTCATTTCCATCAGTTTCCTTAGCAAAATTGGATTTGGACCATGAATCTTTTGGAAATGGAATATATTAGTAGTTTGGTCACACTCTGTACCATTAGTCTGATTTTTCTATAGGAGTTTTTGAAGAAACAACATCGCGTCTTTCTATGGGATGGTTCCTTCATATGAAGGACCAAGAATCTGGGAAGAATATTAGGTGGAGAAAACTAGTCTCTTGTCCATTGTTCCATGGATTCAAAACTGATATTTAAGGTTTCATTAATAAATTTTATACATGGCCTTAGATAAAAATTAATATGGAGAGTAAAACAGAAGAAAATAAAGTAAACATAAATAAAAGAGGGATTGTATAGGGAAAGGGGAAGAATATAATACAGAGTATTTCTCAGTTCCTTTAGGACGGGAAGAAAGGATTGAATTTCATGCAATTAACAGGATAATCAATAGTTTTCCCTTCCAAAATTTTCAGGGATAAGTATTTTGAGAACCCCCCGCATTTCTCCTTGATGAGGAAAGAGACTACCTAGAGGATATCAAACTTTCCATGTTTTCCAAGATCCTCATGTATTTTGTCTCATAGTAATACTAGGTCCCCTTCCGAAAATTACTTGAACCTATATTTCTTATCAAATAGGGTCTTCATCTTTTTCTAGTATTCTTTAAAACTTTCATAGACCTTGCCTCTTTGGTCCTGGACTTCCACTAGCTATTTTATTCTTCTTTTCACTTTATTAAGTTCCACCACTACTTATTCCAACATTTTCTTTGTTGGTCATTTTAACTAAATAGGTAGGGCCACTTCTAGACCATACACCAGTTGGAAAGGTGCTCTTTCTATAGAAATTTTGGTGGAAATCATGTCTTCTCATCAAGTATATCTGAGCTACGATTCCAAATCTTTCTTATTTTCTATCAGGGTCTTCTTTATGATCTTCATGAGGTTCTTATTGGAAGACTCATCTTTCCCATTTCATTGAGGATAATAGTTGGAAGAATGACTGAGGATTATATTATATTGTTGGCAGACGGATATCATTTCAATGGATTTGAAGTCTTTGGAATTATCAATTACTATATTTTTGGGGAAGCCAAACCTAGACATAATGTTTTATTCCAAGAACCTAATGATTTTCGAGGATATGGATTGCATGGTGGGGATAGCTTCCACCCAATTGGTAAAGTAGTATATGGAAATCAAGAACCACCTATCTTGACCACTAGAAGGGGGATTTATTTATCCAATAAATTCCATGCTCTATTGTTTGAAAGAGGATTCAAACTGGACAAGTTTTAAGGGTAGGGCTAGAATTTTCTACTTCTAAACAAAATTTTGGCACTTGATACAATCCCTTACAAACTTGTGGACATATGAAAACATAGTGGGGCAGTATTATCCAAACATGAATATATCATGTGTTATATTTATGCCTTTAAAATTACCTTTGCAAATCCCTTTATGCATGTCCTTTATTAGTACTCCAACCTCATCTTCTAGTAGCCGCACTTGAGTAGGAGATCTTCAGGATTATTCCAATGCACTTTTGTTCCTACATCACAGTATTTAACAGCTTTCAATTTGAGGGATCTCCATTTGGATTTTTCTAACCCTTGAGGACATCTGTCAATTGTCAGTAGGTGTAATATGTCTTGGTACCAATCAAACTAGTGGTAGAAGGCCCTAACATATATAATTTTTCACTTTATGATCCATATTCCTCTTTAACCTGCATTGTAATGCCCCTACTAATTGTAAATTAGTCTCAGTCATAAAATTAGCTAATATGTAACCCTTAATAAATTTGGTAGGTATTATGACCATATCAAACTCTTGTATCTTAGTGATCCACTTGCCTCATTTACCAACTGCATGTGGCTGGAAAAGCATTTCTTTAATACAAGAATTAGGAACAAAGGCAATGATTTGGAATTGTAAAACGTATTCCCTTAAGTAATTGAGAGCTTTGACTATTGCTTAAGCATGTTTTTCCATAATTCTATTTAGGTCTTCATAACTAAGGTATTTTCCAAAGAAGGCAATAGGCTGCTCATATCCATCTTTGTTCTTTGTAACAAAACAATAGCTATTTTATTCTCAAAGGAAAACACAAATATAATGAAATATTTGTTAAATTCAATCTTGATTAGGACCATGGATTCTCCTCATGTCCTCTTTATTGTTGTGATTGAACTCTTGGCCTTATCAACTCAAAAAAAAATAACATCCTTTTTCATCATCTTTTTCATGTGCTTGGTTACATTAGAAAAATTAAGCCTATGAACCTTCTCAAGAAGTTTATTTTCTCAAAGTAATATTGTAGGAATTTCTTATCCCTCAAGAAAGGTATTGTTTTGATAGCTTCAACTCTTTCTGGATCTATGTTCACCCCTTCGGATAAAACAATATGGCCTAAGAGATTTCTCTCTTCCATCCCAAAGAAGTATTTCTTGGGGTTGAGGGAAATCCCAAAGTTTTTTCACCTTTAAAAAAATAGTCTCAAGTATTGTACACAATCTTCAAACCTCTTGGAATAAATGATCGGATGATCCAAGTATATGACAACAAAAAATATCCTAATGTCTGCAAATGCAAATTCAATGGGTCATAAGAAAAGGTGCCCCATAGAGTGGTAAATATAGTTTTTAAGACATCATCAAGGTCCATTCTAACATGGTTGTATCCGAATAAGCTATCCAACATGGACAATCATTGCAATTCCACTAGCTTTTGCGATATTTGATCCATTTTTGCTAAGGGGTATTTGTCTTTCAAACAATATATATTCATATTTATGAAGTGCAAATGCAGTCTATTTTCCCTAGTCTTTTTTATGACTGGAACTAGATTTTGTACCCATTTTGAGTATATGATAGGCACAATGATCTTTGTAATGTATAGATTCTTCACTTCTTTCTCTATTAATGGGTCTATATGATCTCACGTATTCCTTAAGGGGAATCTTTTGTTGAAATATGTTTAGATCATAAGTCTTTGAATCCTCGTATTTCCATGCAAAAACATCCTCAAACTACTTAAATAATTGCATGTACATTTATTTTTCTACCTGAGTTGGATTCTTGTACCGTCTAATAGCTTTTAGGTCTCCTTTAGACCCAAGGTTATAATCTTCAACCTCGGAGGGTTTTGGTTTCATGGTAGGATTTTTTTGTACCTCATCGGAGTCAAAAAAATTCTCAAGGGAGACCAACCCCTCTTGGATGTAGTTAGTTTTAAGTTGTATGACTTTGTGACCACCTACCATCTCAAGGAAAAATCATTTTGAATTTTTTCCTATCCTATGGTATCCCTTGTCTTCTTCCTCTTATTCTCCTTTTGAATCAATGTGCATATCTACATACTCATCCATCAAGCTTGGTATTTTTTTAATTTGGTCATCGTCCTCAAATACTTGCCAATGCTTGATATTCTCAAGAATAGTATCCCTGTGGATGATCTTGATAAAATAAAAGAGGTGGTCGAAGTCTGGGGAGATGAAAATTATAGCAAACTGTATTGAACCGCAAACCATACTGAATTAATAGAGTCATATAAAAAATTCTTCTTTTAGATTAATAAAACCATCTTTCTATAACCAGGTAAAAACATATATATACTAAACTATCTCCAATGTTGTTGACAGATTTTGGGGTTGCTCATGTAATTGGCTGCCACGTGTATTATCATAATGCTAACCTATGAGTATAATTTTTTCCTTGTTTTCTTTATAGTGGTTTAGCAACAAATCCAACGTTCCATAGTCTATGTATTTGACACCAATCATAAAGTTATTTACACGAATGGCAAAGCTAGAGTCTCGTGACTCCTAGGGAAGAATAAACGATTGACAAGGTAAAAGTTTAAATATCTGATACACGCCTTCAATGCCATCATTTGAATGTTTAACCAAGAGGTAAATTCAATAATACGGTCAAGTTTGAGGGTTTGAGATAGGCTGTGACGCACTATACCAAGCGTTTGCTTAATAAGACTATGACTGCGTTTTTAAAATAAGGTACACCTGGCCACTCGAATCCACATTCTGCGTAATGGTTATGTAAGATGTTGTACAGGTAAACTCTAAGGGGCTCATGTAACTATTTACTACTCTATATTCATATCGCTTGAATATTGATCTTCACTTAACTGTTTAAAACTATCGACATGGTATTTATCTTCTGTGAACAAATAGGGATATATATGTATATACATTCTCCTTAACAAGAGTTGTGAATAATTATAAGATAGACTTAAAGAGTTTAATATAATCGGTTGCTTGCTATTGAGCACAATTAAAATGGTAACGATCAAGAAAATAAACTATTTGTCACTACTTGTGTTTTGCATACAACAAATCTGATCCCAAAATTTTAAATATAAAATGTATGGGATAACTCACGATGACAAATGAAATTTAACCATTTGTAAAATACAACAAGTCTATTATTGTAAAGATAATAATCCTCCAAAATAATGAATAACACAGCAGTATATATATTTGTACCATACAGTCCATAATGTGAATATTTTAACCAAATTAAAACTCCACAGTTATTCGCATAGTTTAAATAAAACATAAGAATAATTCAACTTACTTGGAATAAAAAGAAAGGGGAAAACACTTGAAGCTTCCCAATTCCTCCCAACCGTAGAAGATGACAGCCATGCTTACTTGCCCAAATTCACCCCTAAGCTGGACCGCCACCATAAGACAATGAACTTAGCTAAGCCAATCTGAACGAAGACTTTTCCCAAAGTCTGTAGCAGATTCAAAAGATGGACTTTTTAAACAAAGAAATAATACTCAGCAACATACTATCCACATAGCATCAATTCTCTCTCTATGCACCATAGAGCGTCCTGTGTCTCCTCAGTGCACTCATATATATAATTTTTTTGCCCAAGTCTTATGCCATCTCATTCAAATTTCAAGTTGATTTCTTGATCCCTATAATTGTGGATCTGGTCGGATTTCTAAGTTTTTGAATTGGATTTTATTGATATCAAATATTTTGCTTGTTGTCCACTTGTTCATTGTGTTATGATGGTGTCCCCTCTTTCAACTGGTGGCTCCAAGTGTCTATTTTTATTAATAATAAAATAATATTTCTTGTTCATAATATTCACCCACATGAGTCTGAGTATTTTGCCTCATAGAGTTTTATAACTCTTTTACAAAATAATTGTTGGAGAATATTTCTCAAATAAAAATAATTAATCAAATAATTCAAAATTATTGGGGGTATTACACAAGCTTATCCAAGTTATCTTCCATGTGATTTAGTTCCTTGGGGACCACAATAATATTAGCAGCTTCAAAGAAGTTGCCCAATAGGTCCCAGCATGCTTGTATTGATTCATCATTGGATGTATTGGCTAACAATTTTCTTTTACCTGACCCACTATCAAATCAAAATCCCCAAAATATATATTTTTTACTAATCCTCATCTTCTTGGTTCTTTCCAGTCATAGGATCTATGCCTCATATTCAGCCACATTATTTGTGCAATCAAAATCTAGTTAAAAGGCATCGGGAAATTCATTCCCAAGAGATTTTAGCAACACACCTACTATGTTGTCTTATTTTTCACAAGCTCTTTCAAAGTACAAATTCCATAGCCTATAAGGGTGCACCTTTTCCTTTTTTACCACTATTGACTGTCCAAATTGCTCACTGGTATGGGAATGATGGTTGAGTAGGAAATTTCTGTTAAGCCCTAAATATTGGCACATTACCCCCTATGTAGTTGCACATTACCCCCTTTATTATGGTTCATTACATATTATTGATTTCGGCTTGGGTCTACTAGTTTTTATTGTACCCCTTTGTCTCTTATATATAGGAAGGAGACCTTTTCATTTTAGTCATCATTGTATCTTGTCCTGTCTTATGTACTTAGTACATTGTGTAAGGAGGTTCCTCCATCGAAGAGGATTGTTATTCATCTCAGTTATTTATTATTAAGGCATGGATTACTTTCTTATGGTCTATTTATGTTATTTTTATGCTATATCTGGGACTTGGTTGCATAACATTTGGTATTAGAGCTCTTTCCGCAGGACTGGGTTCTTCAAAACGATCTTGTAATTTTCACTATATATTTTTTCTACAAGTATCCAGACATTAATATTAAAAACCCACTTCTATAAAAGGCTTAAATATATTTGGTCCTAAATTCAGGTCCTGAGGCATCACAAGTTAGGATATATTGGCCTTGGAATATAGGGTTTTTGACTAGTTCAAAAACTAGTCTAAAACATATGTTCTAGGGAAAAAGGTCATATTTGGGGCATGTGAGGTCCAAATGGAGTGATACCAGTTGCATTATAAAGAGTACGGACCAAAGTATCTTTTTTAGAATTTTTAGACTCGGATCCAAAATATTGGACATGTGGCAGTCCGTACAAGTTTGATCTTCTGAAAGGACCAAAAATAAGAAGTGTCGGTAGATTCGCAATAAATTTCTATTGGAATATCAGAATTAGTTCATACTTGCGGAATAAGAAAGGGGACACCTAAGGATACAAAAGGATGAATTTTAAAACCCATAGGATTCGAAATTTGAATTTTACCTCAATTTCAAGTCGGCCCTAAAACAGTCATCCAATCAAGGTTTGAAAAAAGGTACGTCATTTTAAATTTGAATAACTTTGAGAATAAGGATCTAATTGTGGTGAAACATAAGGTGTGATATCTATTTTTATTGTTCATAATTCAACCAAAAGGAAGTGTAAAAAATCACATTCCACTGAAACCACTTGAGGAGTCATCCCCAACATACGATGAAAGGGAAGACCCATCTTTTCGAGTGTCCCAGTTGGAAGAGATGATTAAAGGATCAGTGAAAGCAGTCGATTTAGTTAATTTAGAGGGGACGTTGATGAAACATATGGATAATAAGATGGAATAAAATATCAAAGGGTTGATGGAAAATATTGCTAATCTCATGCAAAATTCAAAGGATACAACATACTCCTTCTCCAAGTGATTATTTGTTCCATGATACTCATGAGGATAAACATAAGGTCCATGTTGAAAAACATTCCATGAATAAGAATATTCGAAGAGGAAATGATTCTGATAATGGAAATAATTAGGGATGGTCACCAAGGGGTACCCAACTTCCCAACATTGACATGAGAAAGTTTGATGGCAATGATCCAATAACATGGATATTCCAGATGGAGCAGTTCTTTAATCTACACCAGGTTCCAACTTTGCAGAAGGTAACTATTGCATCCTTATATTTAGAGCCTAGTCAATTTGTATGGTACCAATGGCTTTGTGACCGTAAAAAGGACTCTATTATCTCTTGGTCTATATTCACAGAAGAATTGATTGCACATTATGGGGATATAAATAGCAACACATTATTTATCCAGTTGGTAAATATTAAGCAAAAAGGCTCGGTTAGTGAGCACATCAAGCAGTTTTTGAAGCTAATTCTCAGAGTGAAGAATATTTCAAAAGATAATTTGTTGGATCTCTTTATTGGAACTTTGAAGGATCACATACAACATGAGTTTTTCCTTTGGGAACCTAAGTACTTGGAGCATGCATTTAGGGTGGCAAGAAAGGTTGAAAACACAATTATGGAAACAAGGAAGTCTAGCACTTACAACTATAAAGAAGGAAGTGTGGTCTCTAGTCATCCGCAAACTACAACGTTGACACCACAACAACTAGAGGAAAAAAGAGAAAAAGGAATTTGTTACGGTTGTGATAGAAAATACAGAAAGGGCCATAAGTGAACTAAGAAAAACTATTTTACATAGATTGTGAAGCAGCGGAAGAAAATCAGCAAGCACCAAAAGAAGAGGAACTGTCTCAAGATAAAGAAATAGAAGATATTACTTGTGAAGATATTATTGCCACCATATCTTTTCATGCATTTGCTAGAATTATCGCTCCTCAAACTCTCAAGATCAAAGGATATATCAAAAAGAGAAAGGTAGCAGTTTTGATTGATTCTGGTAGTACTCATAATTTTATTCAATGTAAATTAGCCAAGGTTCTAAATTGCTTTGTATATCCAGCAGCATAGTTTCAAGTAATGATTGCAGATGGAGGAACTATCAATTGATCAGGAAAATTCCATAATATCAATCTCACTATGGGGGAATATGTATTGAATAGTCCAATAATTGCAATTCCAATGGGGGTGTTGGCACAGGATAGATCCGCTGGAAGTGCGGAAGCCGACAGGTGCGAAGGGGTCATTCCGCGAAAGAAAGACATTTGCAGTGTTCGCGGGAGCGCAAGAATTTTTAGATTAGTTAAATCGGTCATGTGGACCGTTTTGTAATCAAATAGAAGCATATAAATAGAGTAGGATTGTAATCCTAAGGGCATCGTATTTGGGAGGATTGATCCTATCTTCTGGGTTTGTTTTGTATCTGCAATATGGTCTATTAACAGTTTCTGCAAGGTTCATTCCGCAGGGTTGGTGAATGAATGGAGATGTTTGGTTATGGTGTATTCTTTGTCTTTATTTTTATGCAATGATGCGATGATGAATGTTAAATGTGTTATTTGAATGTTTAGAATATTGACTGATGTGAATATGCTATAGGCTTAAGAAATGCTGCTAATCAGAATAAGTATGTCGAATATGTTGTTCTGAATGTTTGTTAAACTCTGCGAATGATTTAAGATGTGAAGGATAAGTTAATGGCATGCTGTGAATATTATAATCTCTGGTTATTGTAAGAGTAATGTGTGTTGAAATCATATCCTCAATTTTAATGCTGAAACTTGGTTCCAGCAGCCCCCTTATCCATCTCGGGTGAGACTTCACTTGCTTCGCAAGTGTTGCTAGAAAGGGTTACACCTTTCCGGGCTGGTGTATAAGGGAGTTTGGGTTGATAGTTTGTTGGCGACAATGCGAAGTGAACCCCTATCGATAGACGTTGCGTCAACAGGGGGTGATGATGTTGTCTTATGAGTACAAGGGCTACAATCATTGGGAACAGTGGCTTTTAATTTTAAGAATCTTTTCATGAAATTTTTATGGGAAGGAAAGGAATATGAGTTAAATGGTATCAGAGGGAAACATGTAAGGTGATAAGCTCTAATGGTATGACAAAATTGATAATAATAATAAAAGGGACAACAAGGTGTAATTGCACAATTATGTTCATTAGATGTTCAAACATCTAAGTATCATATTTCACCATATCTCCAAAAGTTGATTGATAAGAATTCCAAGGTATTTGAATATATTCCAAAAGGTCTTCCACCTGTTCGAGATTTTGATCATGATATTCACTTAATTATGGGAAGTTTTCCTCCTAACATAAGACCTTACAAGTACCCCTATGGACAGAAGAGTAGAATTGAGCGTATGGTTGACGAAATGTTAGAGGCAGGCATAATTAGGCTTATCCAAATTTCTTACTCTACACCAGTGGTAATGGTACACAAGCCAAATGGATCATGGTGTATGTGTCTAGATAATAGAGAGCTCAACAAGATCATCATTAAAGATAAATTTCCCATTCTTGTCATCAATGAATTGTTAGATGAATTACATGGATTAGTTTTCTTCACAAAGTCGGATCTCGGTTCCGGATATCATCAGATTAGAATGGAGGAAGACATTCCAAAAAAAACATTCAAAACTCATGAAGGTCATTATGAATTTTTGGTCATGCCATTTGGTCTCACGAATGCACCTTCCACATTTCAAGGTTTGAATTCCATTTTCAATCCTTTCCTTAGAAAAAATTTTCTTGTATTCTTTGACGATATACTAATTTATAGCAAGTCTTGGGAAGCACATGTTCAACATGTTGACAGGGTACTACAACTACTAAAGGAGCAAAAACTATATGAAAAACCTTCCAAATGTTTCTTTCGAGTGAAGGACATATAATATTTGGGTCATATTGTATCTCAGGAATGTTTCAAGGTAGACCCCAACAAAATTAAAGCCATGATGGACTGGCCAATTCCCAAAAACCTGAAGGATCTTAAAGGATTCTTAGGTATGATAGGATAGTACCGCAAGTTTGTTCGGAACTATGGAAGAATAGAAACACCTCTAACAACATTATTGAAAAAATATGCATTTTCTTGGACTCCAGAGGCAACTCAAGCTTTTGAACAGCTTAAGGAGGAAATGTGCAAAGCCCCTATTTTGGCCGCACCAGAATTCACAAAAAACATTTATTGTGGAATGTGATGCTTCAGTAAATGGGATTGGTGTTGGTATAATGCAAGAAGGACACCCGCTTTCTTTTATAAGTCATAAAATCAAGGGAAATCACTTACAAAATCCCATTTATGAGAAGAAAATGTTGGAAATTCTACATGCTCTTAAGAAATGGCATCCTTACCTAATAGCTAGACACTTCAAGGTCAAAACAGATCATGATAGTCTTAGATACTTATTGGAACAGATATTATCTTCGGAAGAGAAACAAAAATGGGTAACCAAGATGTTGGGATATGACTTTGAAATCATCTATCGAAAAGGGAAACACAATGTGGTGGCAGATGCACTTTCTAGAAAAGATGAATATGTCAAGGCATTAGTTGGTGCAATTTCCATTCTACAACCCTATTGGGTAGTAGCAGTAAGGTAATAATGGAAAAATGACCTATATGTGTGGATGCTCATTCAAAAGCTACAGGATTATCCCAGTGTATCAGATACTTTTGTGTGGAAAAATGATTCACTATGGTATAAGGATCTCTTATATTTATGCAAAGACTCCCAACTCAAACAAAAGGTCCTCCCAAAATTACACACCTCTCCTATAGGTGGGAACTCTAGATTCCTGAAAACTTACCACAGGGTCAAGAAAGAATTTTTTGGGGAAGGTCTTAAATCTGATGTTCAAAGGTTTGTGTTTGAATGCTTGGTTTGCCAACAGAATAAGGTGGAAACAGTTAAGACCTTGGGACTTCTACAACCATTAAAAATACCTTTCCAGCATTGGGAAGAAGTCTCAATGGATTTTATCACAATTCTACCCAAGTTAGAAGGAAAGGATGTCATTATGGTGGTTGTTGATAGAATCACAAAGTATGCACATTTTTGTGCACTCTCTCACCCTTTTAATGCAAGTACAGTAGTCGCATATTTTCTGGAAACAATTCAGAAGTTACATGGAAATCCGAATATTATTGTAAGCGATAGAGACCCCATTTTCACTGGAAAATTTTAGACTGAATTATTTTCTTGTTTGGGTACCCAATTGGCTCACAATTCATCTTATCATCCTCAATCTGATGGGAAAACTGAGATAGTGAAAAAATGTTTGGAATGCTATCTTTGTTGCTTTGCATCCGATAAACAAACACATTGGGTGAAATGGTTATCTCACATAATGGTGGTATAATACTTCATTCCATACATCATACAAAATGTCTCCATTTATGGCACTTTATGGGTACCATCCTCCATCTATCACATCTCCCTTAAAGGGAAAATCTAAAGTTCAAGTCGTGGAATATCACATAGAGCACCAACAAGAAGTTCTCCATATACTTAAGGACAACCTAACTATGTCACAAAACAGGATGAAACAACAAGTTGATCAACATCGGAGTGAAAGGAGTTTCAAAGAAGGGGATTGGGTATTTCTGAGGCTACAACCTTACAAGCAGATGTCCCTCAAGAAACTAAATAAGGACAATAAATTAGCACCCAAGTATTATGGTCCTTATAAAGTGTTGCAGAATATTGGTAGTATGGATTAGAAATTGGAGCTTCCTTCATCTTCAAGAGTACATCCATTTTTCCATGTTTCTTGCTTAAAGAAGGTAATAGGAGACAAGATCTCATTTCAAACAATATTGAATGATATTGATGAATAAGGAAGATTCATATTGGAACCTGAACAAATCACTAAAACAAGGGCTAAAAAACTATGAAATCAGGTTATTACAGGGTATCTCATCAAATGGAAGAACCTTCCAATGGAAGATTCGACATGGGAAGATGAGTCCTTCATACAGAAGCATCCACAACTAATCAAGCATTGAGGACAACACTTATCTAAAGGGGAGGAGCATGTTAATCCCTAAATACTGGCACATTATCCCCTATGTAGTGGGACAATACCGCCTTTATTATGGTGCATTACATAATATTGATGTCGGCTTGGGTATATCAATGGGTATACTAGTCATTATTGTACCCCTATGTCTCATATATATAGGAAGGAGACCTTTTCATTTTAGTCAGCATTGTATCTTATCTTGTCTTATGTACTTAGTACATTGTGTAAGGAGGTTCCTCCCTCGAAGAGGATTTTTATTCATCTCAGTTATTTATTATTAAGGCGTGGATTACTTTCTTATGGTCTATTTCTGCTATTTTTATGCTATATATGGGACTTGGTTGCATAACAATTTCCTAGGTTATATGTGGTATATAATGGGAAGTTAGTGGGGCTTTTTGGGTCACTGGTGACATAGTTCATTTTAGGTTCCTTCTATAACCTATGAGTTTCCCCTCCAAATACTGGGATAGTGGCATATGAGAGATCAAATTGGATAATACACCCTTCAAGCCCCCCCCAGTGTCTTGATAACAACATAACATAGGTGGGGGAAACATCAACAACAACTACATCCACCATTACATATTTTCTAGGTATTTGGGCCATCCCTACTAGTAGATATTTGATCATTCCAAGGCATTGAACTCTCTTGGAATCAAAGGAGAAAAGTTCTTTGTAAGGTCTAGTGATATCTAGTCCCAAATTTTCCATGATAGCTAGAGGCATCAAGGAATGAGAAGCATTGAAATCATATAGATCTATAAATTTTGAATTTCCAGGGTGATAAAGAATAGTGGGGTAAGTTGGTCAATCCCATCAAACAAGTTTCCCAAAACAATGTCTGATGTGTTGTGTAGGAGATTTATGAGTTCAATTTGCAAAGGTGTTTCATTACTCAATTGGATTACGAGAAAGTGGGGACAAGTTGTTTCCTTTGGTATTTTTTTGTCCCAATCATGTGCTGAAATATTGTAACTTCTAAGAATATTATATTTGTACTTTATTATTCCGAAGATGTTTCATTCCTCCGTGAAGACCTTATTGTATATCCGGAGATGTTTTATTCCTCCGTGGATAATGTGGTAACTTGGGTTATTAGACTTCCCTAGTGGGGGTCGGCCCTGTATGTGTTATGTGGGTTAAAGGGTTATTAGACCACCCTTGTGGGGTCATCCCTGTCACATTATGTAAAGTGGTTAAGTTGGGGCCGACGTAGCTTGTGTAAAAGACAAGTCAGAGTTGTGTATAAATAGAGGAGGTGTGTTCCTCATTTAACACACATTACACTCACTTGTGATTGGCACATAGGTGAGGGAGAGATCTACTATGGAGGAGAAGGAGCTCATGTCTATGGTTTACATCTTTGTATTTGCTGGTCATCTATATTGAGGAAGATTTGTTGGGTTTTCTACCCCATGAGGGTTTCCCAGGATAAATCTGTGTCTCTTGTGTTTATGTTGTGCTTGTTGTTCTTTCAGTGATCATGTATATGCTATTGTTGTGAAATGGAATGTAATGTTGATATTTCATGTCTTACATATTGAATCTTAACATCATGCATATGACATAATGTGGTTAAATTGTGATTATTAAGACAATAGAATTCATATACACTCTATACAGTTCCCAATTTTTGGTTAGTAATATTGTTTTTGTCAGCATTGTGAAATTGACAATTGTTAGGAGGATTGCTCTAATTTCCTTTATAGACTTGTACTATTATGTTGATATGTTAGTCCTGGGTGAAATTCCATACTTGATTAGCTTAAATCATTAGTTTCATTTTGAAGATGATCTACAATGACATGTAGATCGTGTCTCTAGACCATGCAGATCATAAACAATTATGTTTGCAGTGACGAAAAATCATTATGAACTACTCTAGGGATATATATGTCAAATGTGATTTTGTGGGAAGATGATAGACTCCTTTCTTAATAAAAAAAATTATAACCTACTTCTTCCAACAATTTTCATCTACATACAGAAAATAAAAATAAAAAATAAAGATAAAAATAAAAAATAAAAATAAATTAATTAATTAAATAAATAAATAAAATAAAAAGTAAATAAATAAATTGTTATTTAGGCTCCCTGCGTTAACTCTAAAACCAATTTCCATAAAATTTTCATAATCCTAAAATAATCAAAGAAAAATAATGATGAAACATGTGAATTTGAAATTTATTGTTCAATTATCATTAATAAATTTCAATGTTGAAAAGGAAGAACATGTATGACATTGTTCCAAGCCTATTGATGATCAACCAAAATTAAACAAACAAACAATAATCCTTTATAATCCAATTGTCTACCACACCATGCTAATGCATCAAGGGCATATCTTCTCAATGTTCATAGTACCCTTTCCTCCTTTCGTTTTATTAATTGTACCTATAAGTTCCTAAACTCTGTTTTCTTGTCTAATATTATTGATAAAGATTGTAATATAGTATTTATGAATGGAAGTATTTAAATATGAATACATAAACATTCTAAGGAGCATTGAATTTCATGAAGTGTACTTAACATTTTTCATAGTGATTTTAATATATTCATATAATTTGTATCATTAATGATATTCTCAGTTATAATAATAGAATGTTGTAAATTCAAAATAAAACAATAGGGTTTTCTAATTATTTAGTGGTTATTATTTAAATAGCCTTAATGATCACACCCCCAAGGGTGTAGACCAAGTGGCAATAGTGTGTATTGTTAAGGAACTCTTTGCGACGTCACAAATTTAACCTTGGATAACTCATGCCCCATGCTATGGGGCTATGTGAGTACACCTAGGGTTATAGTGGTAGCAGATGGGAATCCACCCCATGTCACATGAGTATGAGCCTCACCCCAGTTTTCAATTCCCCTAGTAAAAAAAATAGCCTTAATGATCACATGGTGAAAGGGAGGATAAGTGCATCATGAAGAAATACATCTAAATTGTTAAGAAATTATTAGACAATTAACCATACATGTGATTCATTTAGAGCATGTGTAGTGTATGGATTTTTCAGTTCATACTACCCATACACATATTCCCTTGGATATCATTAAGTTTAGTTTGTATAGAGCATTATCCATACCAACCTCACCTTATGATGTGTCATGGTCATTTAAATAATCATTGTGATGGTTGACATGTGCTAAAGTTCAGTACTTTGAGTTTCATTACTCTCATGGTTTATACATATGATTTTGGTCTTCTATTTGATGTTTAGTACAATGATAGGGTGCCCTAGTGTAGAATTTGGTATTTCCCTCCTTTGGTCACATATTTGGTTCTAGTTGATTCTATAGTTACCTTATTTCGACCACTACCTAGCCAAGTAGATCAATTTTTTGGACTTGTACACCAAACAAAGTTGCAATTAGTTAAGGAGCCTCATTCAAGTCCCCAAATATCCCTAATATATTAGGGTATACTATTTTAGGAGCTTGGTGAAATTCCCCTTTTTGGGGGGTGGTTTAGGCATGGACCCTTAACCACAAGTGTTCATATCTATGTCATGCATGGCATGTGTTTTTTCACTCATACCAACAAAATATAGGCATATTCTATTTAGTCACACATTTGATTTGGCATGAATCCTCATAGTTTAGATAGTTAAAACCTGTGGATTAACTGTTATTTAGAAAGTGTTCCTTACATGGACAATGTATTGGCTAGCTTTGCCACTCGAGAGCACCAATTCCTTCTATGTTACATTATTTTCCATTGATAAAGGTATTTGGTATCTCTCTCCTACATACCAAAACTTTTCCAAATTACTAGCACTTTGCAATTTAGTGATCTCCTTCCAGCTTCCATCTTCTTGGGCCTACCCTCATTAGCTTGGATCGCCCATTGTTGGATCCGTCACTAGCATCTTGTGGTATTTTTGGCTACATCCCTATACTACAAATATGTTAGTCTTTAGAGGTGATAATTTTACCAACAAAAGCAATACAACAATGGGCATTTAAAAAACATTGGCATAAACACAAATGTGTAATATTTTAGGATGGTTTTTTCTAAAATTTTCATAGAAAGTTAGCAATGACTATTTTTTAAATACCATAAATATGTTAGTATTGTTGAATCCTTCAATACATGGTATTTAGTTGAAGCAACCAAATTGAATGGGAGCTTGGGATTAGACTTTTAAGGGCTTAAAGGATAGATGTTTAAGTTGTTAGGGGGTTAGATATTATTGGTTAATTAGTTAGGGGTTGGTGAATATGATTTAGGGCGGTTGGTGGGTTGGTATATAATGGTTGGTCTTGGTTAGGGGAGAGTAATTAGTTGTTAAGGGTTGAGGACTATATTTTAGGGATTTAAAGGCTATTGGTTCAATGGTTAGGGGTTAGAGTCTAATAGTCAATTACATAGGGTCAGTGGGATAGGGGTTAAAGGGATTAGAGGCTTAGTAGATTATGTGTATAGAGGTAATAGTTAACATGTGCATGGGTTAAAATTGAGTGGGTTAGGTGTGTACCTTAACTATGTGGGTTAAATTCTAGTAAATAAATGTTTCTACTAAGAAGTAATTTAAGAGAGAAAAAAATTCCAAAACCTCATGAATAGAATCACCAAGTGCAATGACACAAAATTTTCTTTAACAGAATAACCCCCAAAGTGTTTAAATTTTGCCTCTCTTAGTGTATTTTATTTCATGGCTAAATCATTTGTTAAATACATACAAATTTTCCAATGCTCTTGTTTTCTAAAATTTAACCTATTTTTAAATATTTGAAGGTCCATCCATCTCATTATTTCTATTTGGTGCACATTTAATAACAATAGAATCTAACCTTTGAGTACTATGAGTCCAATAATATTCAAATATAAGTAAACCATTTTTCTCACACTATGGAGCACCATACCCAAAAGTGTAGAGAAAGTTCATTACTTAGGTCATTCTTTGCATGTGTTATTTTTTGGATTTCTCATATCTTATTTACACACAGAACATGCATAATAAAAAATACACTACATTAAATTAAAAAGGATAGTTGTTTGATTCTTGAGTGATTTAATGTAAATCAATGCATAGTAAGCAAAGGTGAAGAGTACCTTATGTAACTCCTACATACCCAATAATTCATTACTATAATAACTTAAGATTTATTGGTCTCTACCTAAGCCATTTATTACATGATTAAAGGACATTTATCATATGTCTAAATGACTATTATATCTAAAACCATCTCATAATGATCACATAGTACATGGTTGTTCCAAAAGATAAATAAAATATACATAAATGTGTTGTCTTCAATTAGCTAGTGGAAGTGAATTGTGTTTTGTAAGGTTGATAAAGAACAACTGATGTCACAAACCTTTTGTTTGACCATTGACTTTCTAGATGATATCAAATGTCGGTTGAATAGCTTTGGTTTCCACCATCAAAATAGTGCACGGATTATTCATCGAACTCAACTCCACTACATCTTGGCAATTCAACCTATCAAAGTTTTGTCTATGCTTTTCTAAGGAAAAACTATATTGCTTTACTATAAAAGATAAATTATATTTACCCTCCATGGGGACCTTCTATTCCCCCTTTGACCTCAGTGAATAGAACATAATGAATTCGTTGTTTCTCTTCTTTTATTTTGTAACAATTTTCCCATTCATTGACATCAAAGCTTGTTTTTTTTCATCATCCAAAATTAGAAAAAACCTTATTCTTCCACACCAATAAAAATAATCTTTATTCCCTTTTTATCAACGATAAAAAACATATATTATTACTAAAGAGTTGGCCATGTTGCATCATCCAAAAACTTGAAAGTAGATTTTTTGTAAATCATATACATAATATACATTCATAAATAACATCCTCCTACCCTATCATATGAACTTGAACACTTCTCTTTCCTTTAACTATGTTTTACTTTCCACCATGTTTTACTTTCCACCACATAAGACAACAAAATAAAAAAAAATAAAAAAAATTTAAATCATATACATAATATACATTCATAAATAACATCCTCCTACCTATCATATGAACTTGCACACTTCTCTTTCCTTTAACTATGTTTTACTTTCCACCACAGAAGACAACAAAATCAAAATTTTATTTTTCCTCTCCAAAGTTAATGTACTAATCTTTCTTACTAAAAAAACTTCAAGTTGCACTTTAATCAATATAATATTATTTTATGTTCCCAATGACCCCTTTATTACTAATCACAAAAACATGGAATTCTTCTTCCTTTTTATGCAAGGTTGCATTGAATTGCTTCATTCAAGGTCGATCTTCAAGATAAGACCCACGGTTGTGTTTTTGGTTCCACAATGGTTTCCTACAAAATTTGGCCTTATGCCCAATCTTCATATTAAAAACATTGGATACCTTGTCCAATTTTTTGAGCATTTGCATAGTGCACTTAATATATCTTCATGAACATCTTTATCTTTGCAAGGATTTCCTTTGACCTTAAACTTCATTGATAGGGAAACCTCTGACTGTCAATTTATATTCATTTTTCTAAACAACTTTTTCTACTTATCCTTCCACAAACGTTATTTACTCAACTAATCAAATACATATATATATCTTCAAAAATAATGTTCAAAGTTTCAAAATATAAATTTAGAAGATAATAGGAGACCCATAAAAGTGATTATCACCATATCCTATGATTTTATCCTTTATCTATTTATGTCAATCAGTCTCTTGTTTCCTTGATTTTTAACAAATGATATTGAAGACTGTGATGTTGCTACACTTTGATTGAAAACAACATATTTTTTTATGAAGAATGTCCTACCTTTCTCTAATGTTTCATGTGACTCTTCAAACTTATCCATATTCTATAAAAGCATCATCTTCATCTTGAACTTTAGGCAACATCTCATTGGGAATGGAGAACTTGATCAACATCGCAACCTCTTGAATATTTTCATTGTGCATGTCTTGAGCCATTCCATTCTATTCAAGGTGAAAAAAAATTCTCATTACTATTTTGTCCTTAGTAATCATCACCATTCCTTTTTTCTAAGTATTAAAGTTTTTCCCCATAATATTTATCATGTTCATCCAGTATGATTTGACACAAATTAGCCATATTTAAACACATAAAGACTAAACAAATACGGTTATTGATTATCTCTCTCATTGTTAAAATGTATCATTTAGCAACTCAACCAATGTCCCAAACAATCAACAAACTTACTTACTATTATAATGAGACTAAAAGTCACAAAAAATATTATCATAATTGTGCCAATAAACATTATTGATTCTCTTTGAAATCCCACTAAACAAACTTTATGTCTATCAGTGCACACAAAGAGACTTTTTTTCTCACAAATCATTTGCAAAAATAATTTGCCCTAAATATTTTCTTAGAAATTTTACAAAAAAATCCAAAACAATATTTACATTTTCTTTTAGACGATATTTGAGTTTTGGATAATGAAGATTGTAGGGTTTTCTCAACCTTTAGATAAATGACATACACTTTCACAAAAGATTGTAGGGATTATAACAGTGAGCGTCATTGTACATGAATCTTACTACGATTTACCATTCTAAAATAAGAAAAGATTCATTTGTCAGTTATTCTGCAAATTGAAAGTTCAGGTTATAAAGGAGACAAAGGATAAATATTCATTGGGTTAGGCTGTGATTCTAGTTTTTTAAATTGATGTGGAGGAAACACCCTTGCAACAACAATAGTGAAGGAAAATTCTCAACTGTCCAACTTGCTCAAGAAAAGAAAAGAGAAAAAACTTTAATACATCAAAGTCTCAACTATATTTCCAAACAAAATAAATGCCTCAAGATAGTCTCTCCTTGATATGATTTCACACATATTCTCCTTGGATTCCTCATCATGGCTCTAATGTTGTTAGATTTACATACAAAAACATGGATAAGAAAATATACATGATGAAAAATATTGTGTGATGTATTGTCTCAATACAGAGAGAGAGAGAGAGAGAGAGAGAGAGAGAGAGTATGTTACATAACTTTCAAACACATAAAGATTTGATTATGATAACATAATATTTATTAAGTAATTATTGCATCACTTCATTGAATGGTATCTACCTAACTCATTGAATGGTCTCTACCTAACTCATTTATTCCTAACTCGTTTATTATGTGTTTATTACATGTTAAAAGTGCATTTAATGTACATCTAAACATCCATTATATCTAAAATAATGTGTGGTTCCATAGAAGATGTCAAGATTCATGACAATGTAGGCCTTCAAAATCAACTAATCTAAATTCATTATCATAACAAGGTATTATTGACTAAGGTGATAGATACACACATCAAGAGTTGTGTTTTCAAAGAGTTCAACACTATGATGTCAACGAGCCATTTGTGTTGAATTTTTAGCTTAGCAATATAATTTTCATCTCTTTCAAATTAATTCATAATTCATTTCCCACAATTATAGCATCATTCATTTGCAATGGAAAATAAAGCAAGGATCACTAAAAGATAACCATGCACAAGAGACACAAATATTTATTCTGGGAAATCCTAACGGGAGAAAACCCAACAAAATTTTCTCAGAAGAAATTAATCCAATACAAGAACAATACCAATCATGAAATTGAACCCTAGCACAAGATAGGTTCGACCTCCTTCACAATAAACCCTAGCGAGGGTAGATAATCTTCCAAGAGAATAAGAGAAAGACCAAAATTGCGCTTCTAGTGAACTTCACTTGTCCTCCTCGAGAAGTGTGCACCAATTGAGAGAGATGAGCTTGCTCGAATGTGACAAATGAAGTGTGAGAACACTTCTATTTATATTCTTTAGTTGACTAGAAACTTCCTCAATAGGGACGACTTGCTAGTTTTATTTATCTTTTATTTATCATCAAGTCGACTTGTCATTTTCTCTTCTAGGTTCAATTTACCCCTTTTACTGGGGTAGTTGTGCTCTTTCTTGTCTTCCACTTTATCTGGGACTTATTTAATGGATTTTCTTGACTCCTTGGTTATTTCTCCATCATATAAAATTTCTCCTCATTGATATCTCCTCACATGCCATCACATACTTTAAATAGATATCTAATGTTGATTTGACCATACTCTCAGAAGTCTCGGATACTTCTTAGAGCCAGCTGTCAAATTCAACATTAGATTAGACTTTGTCTAATATACAAGGAGATAATATCTCCTTGTAACATAGACAAGTCATCTCACTATAATAATAGATCTCTCCCGCTATGAAACACTCCCACCTAGAGTACGCAATGTGACCACTATCCTACTACCACTCCAGCAAACACATGACTGGACGAGGCTAAGCATCCAAGCCATAAGATACACAATCAAGGGCTATGATGGGGCCATTCTCTCTGGGTCGTGAACCCATACAAGAGAATGATATGCAGAATTTTTTCCCGATGCTAGAACCATGGATAACATCAACGCTCCCTCTCAACAAGGGATACAATTTGTGCCAAGCTACTAACTTGGTGAGAATGTCCTTTAGTACTACATTTGTACTGCATATGAATCAGTATGGTACATGTACTGCATCAGCATATGTACTACAATTGTACTGGAACTGTACCATATCTGTACTACAACTACATTTGTATTACAGTGTTTGCATTGCAACTACATCTGTACCACTGTACTGCAACTGCATTTGTATTGGGCCATTCACTTTCGTGAATGTCTACCACTCATCTATCGAATCATCATGATGTCTTGGCCATTCATCTCTCATATGAATGCATGTTTCTCATCTATAAGATCATCGTTGTTCCTGGGTCATTCATATCGCATATGAATGTTTGTCACTCATGTGTAAGATCATCACAATGTCTAGGGCATTCATCTCTCATATATAAGATCAGCAAAGTGTCTAGGCCATTCATCTCCCACATGAATGTTTGTCGCTCATCTGTAAGATCATCACTATTACACATCCATCAAAGAGGCATTCTCCATCATACCAATCTTATCCCTAAAGTATACAAACTTTTGCTTGGACAAAGGCTTGGTGAGAATGTCATCTATCTACTCATCCATGTATAAGTATTGGAGCCTGACTGCTCCCTTATGTACCATGTCTAGTATGAAGTGGTATTTGATCTCCAAATAAAATAGTTTTATGACACTGGCTGCAATTTTCTGTACTTCTATTGTACCGAGTGCCATAGAATCCTGCTTCCCACTAATCTAGAATATCATAATTTATCCAAGATAAAGCAACACTTCAGGATGCTTTCTCTTTCCACTTCTCTCCTCTTAGTCTATATATGTATACCATTTGCAGTTTCACTTCATCATCTAGGACATCTCTTAGATCATATCCAATTGTACCACATAGGTACCTTAGCACAAGCTTTGTTGTCACCCAATGTGCATGCCTTGGCTCAACCATAAATTGGCTTAGGGTGTTCACTACAAAGCAAGCATCTAGCCCGGTATTAACCAGGTACACCAATGACCTAGTTAACTATCCACCAATATATGAATTTGAAGTATAAGCATTCATCTTCTCAAGATTTGCACATCAAGAGACCCACTAGATCTCAAGCGAAATCACTCAACTTCTCCATATTTGTCATTGTAGGTGTGGTCATGGATTTATAGTCCACAATGTCGTATCTTTCAATATATTGACTATTCACTCCCTCTTGCTAAGGAAGATCTCATCACACCTCCAATTCCAATAATCTTGATTTCAAAGGCCAACTCCCCCTCACACTCGTCTATTAGACTCTCTGCTCCTGTAAGGAAAAGATCATACAATATACAATACCAAGATCATTGGATCATCATCAACAACTGTTGGAATATTCTCACAATCATTTTAGTATTTGCATGCCTGCATGTAATTATGTATGCATCCAGTCATTTGCATGCAATTGCATGCATCCAGTCATCAGTATGGTAGTCTCCCAGCACCTAGTCCTTATTTTTCATCCCCTAGGATCATGTTTCTACTCAGTTTTATCCCTCCTAGCCACTAATGCACCCTTGTTTTCATCACTGGAGAACATGTGCACCTTATTCCAGCTATTTAGGAGTTACTTCAGTTAGTTAGTTGGTTGATGACTTAGTTCCTTGATTCAGGGGATGATTGATCAGTTAACTGACTAAAGCACTTAGAAAGGCACCTACTGAGAGCTAGTTGAGCTCCACTGACTACTGACAGGTCCTCATGTGCCCACATTGGAGTCTCCTTCCCTACATCAGTGCCCATGCACTCAGTTAGACTCATTTGACTGACTAGTTGACCTTTTATGACCACTACCACTGGTTTGGATGATGTCTCCAATGCTATCCAAGCTACACATTGAGGATAATTCGAATGACCTTAGTGGCATTCGAATATCCTTGATTGTATTCAGTTATTATTCATTTTTCAGAGTGCTAGCTTACAGCTGATGTATGATACAGCAGTTTTTCTCCATTTTATGTGTAATGAGTTAATTGATTCAACATTTCTTCTTCTTCTTTCTGCACTGCATGAGTGAATTCTAGTGAGTTCTGCTACTGCTGAGTGATCCTAATCCTAAAATATCACATGGTATCATAGCTGACAGCAACTATTCGAATTGCAGAAGCAGCAGTTGCAGCAACTCCTTGAGCAGTTGTCTTTCATTGAGCACCAGAAGCCTCTGAGTTTCTACAACAAATCCTAGTGCTATTACCTTGAATTCACTAGAGCAATCCAGTGAGGTCTATCTAGGTGTGAAGGACTTAGTCACATGTGCTCAGTGTCCTAAGGTAATGTTCAATTCGAATTGCAGCAAATCTCCATTTCATAATTCTCATTTTTTTTGCAGGTTATTCCATCATTCGAAACCATCTTCAACATATTCGAATTTAGCAGCTACTATGGATCTCCATTGTTTTTGCAAGTTATTCGAATTTCTCTGTAGTTGCAGCAGTTTCTTGTAGTTGTAGCAGTTTTGAAGTTTTCTGCAGTTGCAACAGTTTTGATGTCTTCTACAGTTGCAACAGTTTTTCTGCAGTTGCAACAGTTTTTGTGCAGTTGCTTTGTTTTCTGTAGTTGCAGCAGTAGATTCGAATTCAACAACAGCTTCATGAATCTGGAAGCAGTTCCTTCTCTCTCTTCATACAACTATGAAGAATGAAAACCCAAGATGATAGCATACCTGAAGAGATATGGTATTTCCGATATGTGTATTGGTGTTAAGAGAGATTTTGCTTCCTATGAAGAGGAAGAAGATTGGCTAGATGATTGTGACAGGGCCTCAGCAACAATATGTACTGCTATGCTTTCCAATATGGAATACCTCATTGATCCTGCAGAACATACAAGTGATAACTGGACAAGATTGGACAGATTATTTGGAAAGAAGTAAGAGGATGATGTTATCCATTTGGAGAACAAGCCTAGTAGTACTGCCTCAAGTGCTCTCTCTATTCATGATTCGGCCTCCATCATCTCTCATGATGAAGTTGTTCAAGATGAAGTTGAAATACAAGACATGGTTTCAGGATTTGATCCATCTTCTGATTTGAATTCTTATCTAGAGATGTCAGCTACTACACTAGAAGTTGAAGACAATTTCATAATATCTACTTCCCATGAGCCTGCTAATGTGCAAGATGATGACTTACTGAGTATTTTGGAGGTAAAATCAGATTTGGGAGGCAATGCATTCGCCCTCCCTCATCAAATGCTTCCTATAAACTCCTATCTATTCATTGGCACATGTTTTCAGATTTTTGCCGAATATGGAAGACACCATCATTCGCTTGGTTTCAAGTCTCATGCATATCCTTATGATTTTGGTTTTGATCTCACCCCTGCTGGTTCAAAGGAGATCATAAGAAGCCATCTATCAATTCTTGGATCTGATTTGAAGTCCAAGCCACCACCATCATGTATTAGTTCATTTGGTTATGATCTCACCTATGTCGATTCAAAGGAGATATCAAAGAACTACATACACATTCATGGATTTGTTTCTACATCAGTTGGTTCGAATCACATGCTCCATAATGATCTTCATATTTTTTAATTTGTTTCCACCATGCTTGGTAGGAAGAGCAAGTTCAGGGAGCCTCGAGATTCTCTTGCATCCATTGTCGGAGAAATCAAGCACATATTTTTGGAGCATGATCCACTTCTTCCCAAGAGGAAGATAACTCTTTTTGAGAGAATGCTAGATCCAGATCCACAAGAACCTGAAGATCTAGCACCTATTAGTGAAGATGAGCGAATGGAAGACCAAGATCCAAATCTTGCACCTGATGATCCTCCTCTTCCTAGATGGGCATCCACTACTCTTGGATATGCCAAAGATCTTGCTGGAGATCCACTTGATCCGAGGAGGACCAGATCTGATTTTCAGAATGGAAGGTTTCATCCTTCTCACATTACTGATCCATTTCTTGCCGATAGATCTTTCTTCGGTGGAGAAGTCCACTTACCATTTGGGGTGAGTGATGTACATGATTGATCATCCTACCACAGTCTATCTCAAGGGGTGGATTTATTCCCACTGGGTTTTCCCTCTTTCCTCACTTTATTTATTTAGATTGTTGTATGGGGTGACCTTTGGTCTCAGTTACCAGGCCCCTACCATTTGAGTTGTTCCTCATAGTATAGCTTGCAGGGGGGTGTTGGAATATTCTCACCATCATTTTTGTATTTTGCATACCTGCATGCAATTCTGCGTGCATCCAGTCATCAATATGGTAGTCTCCCAACACCTAGTCCTTATTTTGCAGCCCCCAGGAGCCTGTTTATGCTCAGTTTTAGCCCTCCTAGCCACTGATGTGCCCTTGTTTTCATCACTAGAGAACATGTGCGCCTCATTCCACCTATTTAGGAGTTACTTCAGTTAGTTAATTGGTTGATGACTTAGTTCCTTGATTCAGGGGATGATTGATCAATTAATTGACTGAAGCACTTAGATAGGAACCTACTGAGAGCTAGTTGAGATCCACTGACTACTGACAGCTCCTCATGCACCCAGATTGGAGTCTCCTTCCCTACATTAGTGCCCATGCACTCAGTTAGACGCATTTGACTGACTAGTTGGCCTTTATGACCACTGCCACTAGTTTGGATGATGTCTCCAATGCTATCCAAGATACACACTAAGGATAATTCGAATGACCTTAGTGGCATTCGAATCTCCTTGATTGTATTCAGTTATTATTCATTTTACAGAGTGCCATCTTACAGCTGATATATGATACAACAGTTTTTCTCCATTTTTTGTGTAATGAGTGTTAATTGATTCATCATTTCTTCTTCTTATTTCTACACTACATGAGTGAATTCTAGTGAGGTATGCTACTACTTAGTGATCCTAATCCTAAAATATCACAACAACCTTGTAGTAAAGGTTGGAATCCACATCACTCTTGGTGAATTCCAAGCTCATCAAATATCTGTCGATCTTGGCATGCCAAGCACTCGGGACTTGCTCGATTTTATAAAGGATATTTTATCAACAAGCTATGTTGCATCTACTCCTTCTATACGTGGGAGCATATTGGTCCCTCTACACCTGAGTATCATGATCCCTCTACATATGGACATTTTTCTCTCTCTGTATCTGAATATCATGCACTCATTACATATGGATACTCTGCTTTTGATCCAATATTCCCACACCATATATCTCAAGTTTATAGAATATTTGCTTCCCTTATGTCTCTATGTGTGTCACCTCCCATCAAGTGGGTCTATTGGATACCATCCAAGACTTTCTTTGGTTTCTGGAAGAATGGATAACTCCATGTCCTATATAATGTGCCTTCTTGGATGCTAGATCTTATAGATCTACTCGGAGGTCACCATTGACTTCCCTTCAAGTCTTGACACTATCACACATCATTCTTTATGATGGAATAATATTCTTCCATTGTGGCTTCCTGTTGATCTACTGCCTAATCACTACATCATCTCTTGGCAGATCCACTTGCTCTGATGGCTCTATTGTATCATCCTGATATATGGATGATCATTGTACTGGAGGGAGACTTGATCTGAGCATCACTGTTGTATTGGTCACATATTCTTAATCACAAATATCCATATCCACAATATTTATAATGGACCTATCCATGACAAAAATGTCCACAGGGGTTAACCAGTTTTAATTTAAACAGTCATGTTATTCATCAATAAAGATAACAATTTAATTTTAACAAATAAAACTTATCATATAAATTATAAAATACTTATCTATTTTCGTTTTGTTGGCTCCATCTTGATCTCTACCTCCTTACAGAAATCACTGGAGTTTCTAAGAGGGTACTCTACATCATCGTCTTATCTGAAGACCTTGATCTTCTTCTTCGTCAAGTTCTGAACTTCTAGAATCTGCTAAAGTTTTCAGCTTGGATCTGTCATGTCTTCTAGAGAGAATCATACATAGTACAAGAAGACATCCAAGAATGACCCTACATGTATCTGAAAGTACTAGGTCTTATCACTGCATGGAAAGAATTCATTCTTGCCAAGTATACATCTTCTGTAAAACATATTCATGCGAAAGCTTTGGAGAAGTAGTCTTCATCAAATCTATCTTCCGCTTGTTTTCTTTTGAGGTGGAATTTCATCAACATTGATGTATAATGTCCTCTCTTCCTTTTTCTTTCAAGTACATTGATAAGGATATTGGCCAAATTTCCAACAAGTGTAACATTTTATCTTTGAAAGGTCCTCCTTCTTCCGAGTTTGAACTAGGGCTGATTTTTCACTTGTATTTCTCTTCTTCTTAAACTTTCTTCTATTTATTCTTCTTACTTTCCTTTCTTCTGAGGACAATGGAAAGCATAGTTTCCTTATTCATGACAATGGAAGCATTCAACCTTTGAAAGATCATTCTTTTGTTCTAGGGTTGTCATGTCCCTGGAAACCACCATTGTCCTTTGACAAGATATTACTGCTATCTGAATTAGTAGCATTAAAAGAAGAGACAAAACAATATTGGAGTTCATCTTTAATCTCAACATCATCCAACATGTCTTCATCTTTGGACACCATATTGACAAAATTTGAAAATCTGATTCCAAAACCCTAGCATGAGCTAGGTCAAAACTGAAGTTGGGAAAAACTAAAATTTTCCTCCACAAATAGATGAGCCCTCCTAGGGAGAACTCCAAAACATTATTTTTCAGTCTGATATGTGGCTAGAAAGGATCAAAACTAGAAACCCCAGATCCTTGGTTCCACCAGAAATTAGGTCAAAAATGAAAATTGAAAAAATTGAAAAATGACTCCACAAGTAGATGCGCCCTCCTAGGGAGAGCTCCAAAATGCTAAGATCGAACCCAATATATTGTCATAAAGGTTAGAAACTGAAAAAACCCTAATTTCTCAATTCCAGCAAAATTCGATTAAAACTAAATTTTCATGAAACTGTGATCTACTTCCACAAATAAATGTGCCCTCCTAGGGCGAGTTCCACTATGTTATTTTCAAATCCAAATTATGGAGAGAAGTGTCTAATCTTGGAAGCCCTAGTTTCTGGATTAGGGCATAAATAGTCTCTGGTAATGGCTTCCTTTCAGTAACGCTCAGATTCCATGTTGAATTTTTAGCTTAGAAGTATAACTTTCATCTCTTTCAACTTAATTCATAATTCATTTTATCCCACAACTATCCCATCATTCATTTGTAGCGGAAAATAAAACAAGGATCACTAAAAGATAACCATGCACAAGAGACGCAAAGATTTCTCCTCGGAAACACTAATGGGATAAAACCTAACAAACTTTTCTTAGAAGAAAGTAATCCAATACAAGAAAAATACCAATCATGAATTTGAACACACAAGATAGGTTCGACCTCCTTCACAATAAACCCTAGAGAGGGTAGATATCTCCAAGAGAATAAGAGAATAAGAGAAAACCCAAAATTATGCTTCTAGTGAACTTCACTTGCCATCTTTGAGAAGTGTACACCAATTGAGAGAGATGAGCTTGCTCAAATGTAACAAATGAAGTGTGAGAACACTTCTAGTTATATTCCTCAATTGACTATAAACTTCCTCAATAGGACTAACTTGCTAGTTTTATTTTTCTTTTATTTATCATCAAGTCGACTTGTGATTTTGTCTTTTAGGGTCAATTTACCCCTTTTACTAGGGTAGTTGTGCTCTTTCTTGTCTTCCACTTTCCATAGGACTTCTTCAATGGATTGTATTGACTCTGTTATTTCTTCATCATAGAAAATCTCTCCTTGTTTATATCTCCTCACATGTAGTCGCATTCTTTCAATAGAGCTCTAATGATGATTTGACCATACTCCCGAACACTTCTTAGAGCCAATCATCAAATTCAACATTAGATTAGACTTTGTCTAATATACAAGGAGATAAGATCTCCTTGTAACATAGACAAGTCATCTCACACTATAAGAATAAATCGCTCCCTCTACGAAGCACTTCCACCTGGAGTACGCAATGTGACCCTACTACTACTCCAGTCAACACATGACTGGACGAGGCTAAGCATCTGAGCCATAAGACACACAATCAAGGGCTATGACAGGACCATTCTCTCTGGGTCATGAACCCATCCAAGAGAATGATCTGCATAATGTTTTCTTGATGCTAGAACCATGGAGAACATCAACAATTTGAGCCCTCAAATGCACATATCTACACCATTGTTCAACTCTCTCAATAAATTTTAAAGTTCATTTCAATGTGCACATTGTTTAATGGCAATACATGACCCATATTGGGTTGTTTGTTTATGTGTTTAATGCTTAGGTTGATTGGTATTGAAACATGTTGCCCGAAGTGAGCTTCATTTGCAAAGTTTATAGCAAGGATCGTATGATGATTTCTAAAGCATAATAACCACACAATAATGTGTTTTTTTATCATCATCTATGCAATCTACAAGATGGCAATGTAACAATGATAATATCACAATTAGACGAGGATTATGAAGCAAGAAATCACAATTATGTGATTTAATATGGCTACATATTACCTCACTTGTCACTTCTCCATACATAAATTTACTTTTCTCTTACCAAAGGTTAATTTGGTCAATAGGATATGGAATTGGCATAATCGTTTGAGGCTTAGATTAAAAAGACAATGGATTTAGGAGATCAACTAACAACAAGTAAAAAGAGAAAATTATGCTTTTAGTTGATACTAATTAGTGGAGGATTTTTCCCTTAAAAGCTTCATTCGAGCAATTTTGAGGTCTAAAATGGGCCTCCTAAGGAAAATAATAAAATAAGAGTTGTTAATTTTTAAGAAAAAAATTATTTTTTCCTATTGTATTTTCAACCTATCTCCTTGTAGCTTTACTCAAATTTCAAATGTGATGACTCGTTGGATGTCGAATTAAACTCTACATCCAGCGAGTACCCACTTGACACACTTTTGATAGACCCCTAGTAGGAAAAAAAACTCAAAATACATAAAATAAAAAATGTATTTGCTTCAACAAAATACGGTTTGTTAGTTATTTCAAGTTTTTTCCTACTAAAGATCTATCAAAAGTATGTCGAGTGGGTATTTGTTCGATGCAGAATTTAATTCCACACTCAACAAAATTTGAGTAAATATACAATGAGATAAATTGAAAATATGATAGAAAAAAAATCCCTTCCCACCAAAACTATTTATCCTTAGGGATGACATGTCATCATGAATCTTATTGGTTCTTTTAAAGTTGATTTTGGTAGTACATTTTTTGTTTGTTTTTAGGCTCGTTTTTTACCTCAAAATTTCTCTAATGTAGGCAAGTACATCATGCATTCTCACTGTGCTTTTATATAGACATATTGTCATCTATCTTATCCAGAATAGATTTTGTATTATTGTCATTAGAAATACCTAGATCGACTCAATTTTGATAGCTTAAGCCTTTAAGAAATGACCACACTTAGAAATACAATTGATTAATGTTTCATATTTGATTTTTTTTCCAAAAAATTTCATATTTGATTTGTAAAATACATTGATCTCTATATTTCCCATATTGATCATAAGTAAAACATGGTTATAAATTTATTAACACAAAGCTTTGTAATACTCCCTCGAGTATTTGAATCACCCCTATTTCTAATTATCCAAGTTGATAGCTCAAAGCTTGTTCACTTATATTCCTCTTTTATTAGTGATTGAGTGAATTGTTAATCTCAATGATGCAAATATGTGGTGTACTAAAACATAATATTCAAATAATACATTATGCGCTCTAATGGTGCTCCCCCTTACAATCTACATAGTTCTAGCTCGTCGTTGAATCTTTTGAAGATTATAATTCCTAAGATTATCAAAAAAATATGTCTCATTTCTTGAAAACATCAATATATAACATTTCTTAATGGCCTTCCATTTGAGTTTTATTTCCAACTGCATGTTTCTTATACATAATTTACTCACAATTGCTTTTCAACTATCAAATCAAGGTCAAAAAGTAATGACCCTCCTTGTGTATCATTTTGATGTGCATCTCTTTCGAACTTTGCCTATGAACAATAGTTTGGAAGTTATATTTGTATTTCCATGACCTTATATTTATTTTTTTTAATCAACTTACATGTTTCTTATACATAATATTGTCACAACCACTCCTTAAATATCAAATCAAGGTCAAAATCTGATGACCCTTCTAGTGTATCAATTTAACTTGTATTTACAATTTTCTTTCAAGCTTTTCCTGTAAACAATAGTTTGGAAATTATATTTGTATTTTTAGCTGTCAAACCTTATGTTACTTAAGGCCACAATTTATTTGTCACTAGAAACCACCACAATCTATAACTTCCATAGTTAAAGCTACTTCCAATCAAGAAACTTGGGACTAATAATCATCGATCACGTGATAACTTGGGACTTCGCCTATGAACAATAGTTTGGAAATCATATTTGTACACTCATGACCTATTTGAATTTTGTATTCAACCTACATGTTTCTCATACATAATATTGTTACAATTGCTTCTTAAATATCAAAATCAAGGTCAAAACTCGATGGCCCTCCTAATGTACCAATTTAATCTTTATTAATAGTTTTCCTATAAGCTTTTCCTATGTACAATAGTTTGGAAATTATATTTGCATTTTTTAACTTTCATAAGCCTTATGTTACTTGAGGCCACAATTTATTTGCCACTAAACACAACCACAATCTATAACTGCCCTATTTTAAGCTATCATCAATCAAGAAACTTGGGACTAGCAATCACTAATCACTTGATGTGTAGTAAGCTCTTTGAACATGTTTAACTGAGGCCCATTTAAAATTGTGTGATACATGATATTGCTTGGACCATATGTCAAAGATATCTAGTGATAAATGAGGGTTTTGCAAATTTAAAAACATATCATCTCACAAGACAAATATATCCACGCTTTTTCATAAACCTTTCTTAAAGAATTGTAACTACAGAAGATATTCTATTTATACTTGTCTATTGTATTATTGTATTCCTCCTTCAGGAGATGTCATTCATGTAATTAATAATGTAAGAGTCAATGTAAACCATAGGTCTTGTGTCAGCCTAGAAGAACCCAGAAAAGATTATTATATTATGTATTTGAGAGGTCAACCCAGTCAGTTAGGAGCAGTCGGCCCAGTTGGGGAAAATTCACCCCAATGGTAGAATATAAATAGAGGAGTCTCTCATTTGTATTCACTTAACTCACTCTCACAAGTTCACATAGGAGAGAGAGAGAGAGAAGTTCACACAACTATAGGAGAAGTTGATTTTGTCTTGAGGTTTAATCTTTGTACTTTGTGAATTGTACATTGAGGAAGATTTTGCCAAGGTGTTCTCCCTTGTGATTTCCCCGAGAGAAATATTGTGTTCATTGTGTTTTTGTTGTGCTTGTATTCCTTTCAGTGATAGATTGTTTAATGTTATATGCTAAACAAGTAAAAACTAACATGGTATCAGAGCAGGCCTGAAAGAAAACATTGTGCAGCCTCCACAACTGCAGAAACTAGGGCTTCTTGTTCTGGGAGCTCCCTCCATAAATCAGCTGAAAAAGAGAGTGCATCTAACTCGCCTCACTAGGGCGCATCTTTTTGTCGAAGCAGATTTCAATTCTGAGAATTTTCAATTTTGGGTCTCCCACTACAGCCCAGGAGAACTAGGGCATCAAGTTTTTGGATCATCTGCTCACAGAATTGGGAGTACTTTGCTCAACTCACCTTGAGGAGGCGAATTTGCTCATCCAATTAGTTTTCCAAAATATTGAAGTTCGAAAATTAGGGTTTCTCTAACAAACCCTAGTTCAAAGTAGAAGTTGTTTTCAGAAGGACAACTTTTCTCGTAAGTCTCAAATCTATTCTATTTCCATTTGAAGTACTCATTATATCAAGATGACAAGCAGTACCAAGCTTAATGAGAAGGTTGAGAGAGTTGAGGACTTCAGGGCATGGAAGTATAGAGTCATGCTCATCCTTGAAGAACATGACCTAGAAGATTTTATAACGGAAGGACCTACAGAACCAGAGGGAGATGAAGCCAAAGAAAGGCATAAGAAGAATATGGTCAAGGCAAAGAGGATCATTGTTGATTCTATCAAAGATCACTTGATCCCTCAAGTGTCTTCAAAGAAGACTCCAAAAGAAATGATTGATGCCCTGACCAACATGTTTGAAGGAAAGAACATTAATAGGAAGATGACCTTGAGAAATCAACTCAAAGGAGTGAAGATCTTGAATTCTGATTCCATGCACTCATACTTCTCCATAGTGTCCCAGATAAAAGAACAACTAGAAGCTATTAGAGACATGGTAGAGGATGTTCCACCACTTATTTCAAGTACAAAATACAATCATTCAAGTTGTACTTATCTCATTATTAACCAGCATTTGTCTTTAGAAACTGTATAGACTATTACTGCTCCTCTTCTATCAAATTCATACAGACTGTACGGACTTTTTCAGATCTACAATAAAATACAAAAATTTGTCTAGAAATGCGTGCAGTCAATCTGAAATAGTACTATGCCTTCATCAATGACTGTATTGACCTCGATTTTGTTAAATTTCATACATTCATTGCATAAAACATAAATGCATTACCAAGATCACTAGAAGCAAGACAAAGCACAAAACAACAACACAGAGTTTGACCTAGGAAACCCAAATGGGAGAAAAACCTAGCAACCTTCGCAAAGAGATAATAATATCGAGATTAGAGTACAAATAAGAAAAGGATAAGAATGTGAAAGTATCTTTCACAAGTAGATTCCCCAAATAAGCTTCCTCCTTCAAGTGATGCGAAATCAGCCTCCTCCAAGTGATGCGCACTTGCTAAGCGAGTGAATGAGATAATGAGGTGCACTAACCTCCTATTTATACAAGTGCAAAACTGGAAAATTCCTTAACTGGGCCGACTTCACCTGGGGGCAATAAATAATTTAAATTTAATCTTTGTATTTGATTCTTTTGCACCCCAAGGCTTACATTGATTCTTTCATGTGTTTACATAATTGATTACATAAAGTTCATCTCCCTTAGGAGGTACAAACAAGTACAATGAAGGTACAATAAAAATATAATGAATAATATCTTCCGAAGTTGTACAAAATCCAACACTCCCTCTCAATGAGGAAGGTATTCTTCAGTCTTCATCTGCATCACGATCATTTGGGTTTCATCTTGTACTCTACACTGTCTCCATCATCTCTATGTATACTGAAGGTTGTCCACACAGTCTCTGTGCATCATCTTCACCAGTCCTTCGATGAGTCCAGGAGAATCACTCAATCTTAGATCCAGGAGAATCACTCAATCCTGAATATTTGAGATTATCAGTTGTACCATCTCTGCTATACAATTTGCTACCTATCCGTCTCATCTGCCAATGGGGTCCTCCCATACCTGGCTGAGATCTCAAACGAGCAAAAGGGCACGGCCATCTACTGCCTGTCCAACTCTTCTGCCTATGGGATTTCTCCCATATCTGGCTGAGTACCTGGACTGTAGAGGCACCTGTGCAACCACACGGCCAACTGCTGACTTTCCTACTCATCTTCCTACGGGATTTCTCCCATATCTGGCTAAGTAACCGAACTACAGAGGCACCAGTGTGAACCCGACCAATTGCTGACTGTCCTACTCATCTGCCTATGGGATTTCTCCCATATCTGGCTGAGTAACCGAACTGCAGAAGGCACCAGGGTGAGCCCGACCAACTGCTAACTTACCTACCCATCTGCCTATGGGATTTCTCCCATATCTGGCTGAGTAACCGGACTGCAGAAGGCACCAGGGCAAAGCAGGGAAAGCATCTCAATGTCATCTTTCCCTCTTAAGGAGGGATACGTTCTCTTCGACTCCAAGTCTTCCACGAAAGTATTCAAACTTCATCCTAGGAAGAGCCTTGGTGAGAACATCTACAGTCTGGTCATCTGTCGGCACGTATTGTAACTTGACCGCATCTTTCTGCACCATATCACGAATGAAGTGATATCGAATCTCGATATGCTTCGACCTGTCGTGAAAGACAGGATTCACTGACATCTGCACACAGCTCTGCTTATCAAAGTGAATCACGGTTGGCTCCGGAATCTGGCCAAACAATCTTGCCAGGAGTTTACGAAGCCAAACTGCTTCTCAAGCTGTTGTGCTAGCAGCCATGTACTCGGCCTCTGCAATACTGAGTGCTATCGAGTTTTGCTTCCTAATGCACTAGGAAATAACCGCAGAACTCAAACTGAAGCAACATCTAAAAGTAATCTTTCGATCTGCAACACATCCGGCCCAATCTGAGTCTGTAAACCCCTGCAACCTCAGGTCACAAACTAAAGCACACTTCAAACCATATCCCACAATGCCACGTAAATATCTGAGCACATGTTTTGCAACAATCCAGTGAATCTACCTCAATTCACACACGAACTGATTGAGGGCATTCACAACAAAACATATATCTGGTCTAGTGTTGGTCAGATACATCAATGACCCAATCAACTGGCGATAAATGGTGGGATCAAACAAATCAGAATCTGAAGTAGAATCTCTCAACTTCTTCCAATTCGCATCCATCGGAGTAGCCATGGACTTGCAGTCCAACATCCCGAATCTCTTCAATATATCAATGGTGTATTTTCCTTGTCTTAGGAAAATCTCTTTCTGCCTCTGCCATACTTCTAATCCCAAGAAGTAATGCATCAATCCAAGATCTTTCATTTCAAACTCAGAGGTGAGATTCTTCTTACACCATACAATGAGTTTCTCATTTCCTATGAGAAACAAGTCATCAACATACAATGCCAAAATCAATGGCTCATCATCTGCAACATTGAAGCAAAGGTTCGGGTCTGCATCATTCTGATGCACCTTCCATCTCATAGTTGAAGCAATAGCAATGATCAATCTGATGGAAGTATCTCGAGCCACAGGAGCAAATGTATCATCATAATCGACTCCCTCTTTCTGAGAGAATCTTCTAGCAACAAATATGGTTTTGTATTTCCCATATGCTCCATGCTAAGTCTGTTGTGCCCATCTAGGTCTTTTCCGACCTACTGCAACATTTCTGGGGATATCAAATAGATCAACGGAATTGATAGGTTCATCCTTTTCTGCTAACTCCCTCTTGAACTAGAGGGGGAGATGATCTCATCTCCTTTGAATTTCATCATTGATCTCCATGTATGATCCTCTACCTTTCCTGACAGTTGATTCTTCTTCAAAGATCACATCCCTACTGACTTCAATCTGTCTGGACCCTAGGATGTAGATTCTATAAGTCTTTGAAGACTCACTGTATCCCACAAAGGTTCCCTTCTTACCTGAAGGTTCCAACTTGGGCACATGTAAAAAGATTGGACAGCCAAATATCTGAAGGTGGCTCACTTATGGTTTCACTTATGTGAAAGCTTCCTCCGAGGTCATCCTTCTAGGCTGAGAGTCATATTCCAGGAAGCTTCTTGCTAAGCATCAACGGGATTCATATGTCCATCGGAACAAGTCTTCTCTTGTAGGCCAAATCACATGGTATTTTCCCTACAAGTCAAATCCCGACTGATGATCGACGACATTTTATAATCAAATGGAAAAACAAATAGTTTACACATGCATCTTAGCTAATACTTTATCACAACAATCATGAACATGCCAAACAAACACTTCTGGGAAGTATCTAGATGTATGTTATCTCCACTAGACCATGCCATTAAGAGTGTGCACTACCCTAAGCATGTAGGAGGGAGATATCATCTAGACTTAACTTCATGAAATGTTGTGTAGCTCATATGCATAATATAACAGGGTAAACTATATCAACTGCTCAATACATTAGATTTGCATATAAAAAACATATAAGGCAAAAATAGATCTATGTAAGCAAGAAAACAAAATACTTATCTCTTATTGTTTTGGTGTGTGAGCCCCACTGCCTTTTGTGGGAACCATAAGAGATCTATGTTCTTGCATTCTGGATCTTCTAGAAGAGGAACTCCGAACAATCATCATCCCTTTGCTTCTTGCAATGATGATCCTCTTCTACATCCGCAATTGAGGCTTCATGCTTCCTTTTACTTGAACTTCGACAGCTATTTGCGTAGTGTCCATATTTTCTGCACCTATAGCATTGAACTTGAGATATCTCCTTCTTCTCCTTTTGATCTGGGCGAGGACTTGGTCTCTGATCTTGGTGCTTGTGTTTATGGAACTTCCTACCTTTTCCCTTACCCTTCGTGACATGAGAAACAAAATCTTGGTTCTCCTAAGGTTGAATGCCATGGCCATGGAGTCTTTGACGTGATGAAACCCTTAGCTCCTCTTGAGAGCAATCTGCCCAAAGCTTGTCAAACTTTGGTAGTTTGGAGCTACCACTTATGCTTTGGATAAAGGACTCCCATGATGGTGGAAGACCATTTAAAGTGTGGAGGACAAACTCCTTATTGCCAATAGGAGCTCCACTAGTGTTGAGCTTGTCTCTTAAGTTCTGCGATCCTCATAAAGTATGAGGCAATAGATTCTGACTTTGCTATCTTCATATTTGAGAGCTGGTTTCTCAAAGTCATGGATACATTTAGACTAGTGTGTTCAAACAACTTCATAATGGTCTTGAACATTTTCCTAGCATTCTTCTTTCCTAAGATTTGAGGAACCAAATGGTCTCTTACTGAATCCACAAGAATCCTTCTTGCTTTAGCATCATTCTTCCTCCATCGAGATTTATCCTCTTCGGCTTCTAGTTTGGGGACCTTCTCATTTACATATAGTAAGAGATCATTTTCTTCTAGGAGTAGAAGAACCCTAGACTTCCAGGAGATCAAGTTTGAGGGTCCTTCCAAACGATCTTCAACCTTCATCCCAATCATCTTGATTGCAAATCTGGTCAGAAACCCTCGCAGGAGCTAGGTCAAAAATGAAGGTTAATAATTTGAAAAACTGAACCCACAGATAAATTCGCCTTGCCAAGGACAGTTGAATAGAGGGTGGGCTGGTCCAAATCCATGGAGAGAAATGAGTTAAAACTGAAACCCTAATTCTGCTGCAACCATAGAGTTAGGTCAAAAATTGAAAGTTCTCGCAATTGAATTCCGTCTTCACCAATAGATTTGCCTTGCAAAAACAAGATTCCCATGGCTCTCTTTTTTTTTTTCAAAATGATGGGTGAAGACTTCACAAGATGAAACCCTAATTTCGGCAAGGTTCCGACAATGCTTCGGCAATGGCTTCTTCTAGAATTGCTCCGATACCATGTTAAATTTCATACATTGATAGCATAAAACATAAATGCATTACCAAGATCACTAGAAGCAAGACAAAGCACAAAACAACAACACAGAGTTTGACCTGGGAAACACAAATGGGAGAAAAACCCAGCAACCTTCGCAAAGAGATAATAATTACGAGATCATATTACAAATAAGAAAAGAGAAAGAATGTGAAAGTATCTTTCACAAGTAGATGCCCCAAATAAGCTTCCTCCTTCAAGTGATACGAAATCGGTCTCCTCCAAGTGATGCGCACTTGCTAAGTGAGTGAATGAGATAATGTGGTGCCCTAGCCTGCTATTTATACAAGTGAAAAACTGGAAAATTCCCTAACTGGGCCGACTTCATTCTTATTCTGAAGAATAAGAATGAAGTTTTTGAAAAAAATAAAAAGTTCAAGGCTCTTTTAGAAAACCTCTCTGAAAAGAAGATAAAGATTCTAAGGACAGATAATGGAGGGGAATGCACTTCAGGCGATTTTAAAGATTTCTATAAACAAGCAGGGATTAAGAGGGAGCTTACTATTCCCTATAATCCACAACATAATGGTGTAGCTGAAAGGAAGAACAAAATTGTCATAGAAGCAGTGAAGGCCATGATCCATGATCAAGACTTACCCATGCATCTATGGTCAAAAGCAGCTAGAACCGCAGTATACATACATAACAGAATCTCTCACAGTGCTCTTGGCAACAAGACCCCAGAAGAGATGTTTACCGTTATGAAGCTCGAAGTTAGCCATCTAAAGATATTTGGATGTCCAATATTTATCCACATTCCAAAAGAAAAGAGATCGAAGTTGGAACCTTCAGGAAAGAAGGGAATCTTTGTGGGCTATAGTGAGCAATCAAAGGCTTATCGTATCTACATCCTAGGATTCCATCATATTGAACTCAGATGAGATGTTACATTTGATGAAGACATAGCCTTCAACAAATCCAAGAAGACTCATGAGGATAAAGAGGAGCATGAAGCTACTAGAGTTACAGAAACGAATAGTGTACCAAAAAGAAATGTTGAAGAAGAACCTATTCCAGAGGATCATGACATGGCAGAACCTCAGAGACCTGAGGAGACACCTCATGAGGAGATTTCATGGAAGAGAAGACCAGCTTGGGCATGAGAATTAATACAAGATGCACGAAGGTATGGTGCCCTAGAAGGAACCAATAGAGAGAGCAAGAGACCAAGGCCATGCTCCAGTTATGTAGCATTAATGTGTAACCTTGTTGAAGAGGAACCGACATGTTTTGAAGATGCAGTAAAGAAAAAAGAATGGTTGGATGCTATGAATGAAGAATATCAGTCCATCATCAAGAATGATGTTTGGGACGTGGTACCAAGACCAAAGGACAAGTCAGTCGTTTCATCAAAGTGGATCTTCAAAACAAAACACTCGAAAGCATTGAAAAATACAAGGCAAGATTTGTAGCGCTGAGGTTCTCTCATAAGGAAATAATTGATTATGAGGAAACCTTTGCTCCTGTGGCCAGATATACTTCAATGAGAACCATTCTTGCCTTGGCATCCAAGATGAAATAGAAGCTACATCAGATGGATGTAAATATGGCGTTCTTGAATGGGAAGATAGAAGAAGTATATATCGAGCAGCCAGAATGATTTGAAACAAACGATAAAAAGTCACATGTATGTAAATTGAAGAAAGCATTGTACGGGTTGAAGCAAGCCCCCAGAGCATGGTATGTAAGATTTCATAGCTTCCTAATGAGCTTGGGCTTTACCAAGAGTAAAGGAGATTCTAATCTTTATTATAAGATTATGGATGATGAACCTTTGATACTACTATTGTATGTGGATGATTTGCTCTTGACAAGAGAAGACAAGCCCATCACTGAATGTAAGAGAAGGCTTGCAGCAGAATTTGAAATGAAAGACCTTGGTATGATGCATTCCTTTCTAGGTCTTGAAGTATGGAAGTTTCCAAATGAAATTTTCCCGAGTCAAGGAAAATACACAATTGAGATCCTTAAGAGATTTGGGATGATGGATTGTAAGGCCATGACTACTTCGATGGTGAAAAACTTGAAGCTCTTGAATGATGCTTCATCAGATAGAGTAGATGTCAACATGTACAGACAGATTATTGGGTCATTGATGTACTTGACCAATACTCGACCAGATATATGTTTTGTTGTGAACACATTGAATGGTGGAGCCCAGGAATGTTCACTTGATTGTAGAAAAACATGTGATGAGGTAACTAAAGGGTACATTGGATTATGAACTTGAATATGCTTCAGATAGTGAGTTCAGATTGTACGAGTACACAGACTCAGATTGGGCTAGAAGTGTCGAAGATAGGAAAAGCACTTCAGGATGTTGCTTTAGTTTGGGATCATGCATGATCTCATGGCTCAGTAGAAAGCAGCCATGTGGTGTACTCAGTACAGGAGAAACTGAATATGTAGCAGCTTGTTCAGTTTGTAGTGAAGCAGTGTGGCTTCGCAAGATGTTGGCAGGATTGTTTGATGCAGAGATAGATGTGACGGACATACTCTGTGATAACTTGAGTTGCATCAAGATGACAGAGAATCCTATGTTCCATGATAGATCGAAGCACATCGAGATCAAATTCCACTATATCCGAGATATGGTGTAGAAGGGAGTTGTAAAGCTCAAGTATGTTCCTACAGAGGAGCGAGTTGTTGATGTGCTGACTAAGCCAATGTCTCGCATACAGTTTGAATACTTTCAAGACAAGCTTGGTGTGATCCAGAGGGACCTCTCTCAAAAGAGAGAATGATAGTTCCAGTTCTTAGGGAACTAATGCATGTCAAAGGATGACAGATTCCTATCAAAGGATGATGGATGCCTGTCGAAGGATGACGGATTCCTGTCGAGGGATGACAGATGCCTGTCAAAGGATGACGAACGCATGTCGAGGGCTGACAGATGCCTATCAAAGGATGATGGATGCCTGTCGAGGGATGACGGATGACGGATGTCTGTCGAGGGATGATGGAAGTGGGTGGAATGATGACTGAAGATCAGTACTTGTCGATTGATAGAGTTCCTGTCCTTAGGTGACGGATGTCGGTCCAGGGGTGACTGAAGATCAATATTTGCCAACTGATAGAGTTCGTGTCCTTAGGTGACGGATGTCAGTCTAGGGATGACTAAAGATCAGTACTTGTTGACTGATAGTGTTCCAGTTGATAATGTTCCTAATGAGGAGCCACCATAGGATGTTCCAGCTGAAGATGTTGATGATGATCCAGCAGAGAATGTTCCAGCTGACGATGTTGTTGATCTAGCAGAGGATGTTCCAACTGATGATGTTGCTAATGATGATCCAGCAGAGGATGTTCCAGCTGACAATGTTGTTGATCCAACAGAGGATGTTCCATCTAATGATGTTGTTGATGATCAAGCAAAGGATGTTGTTGATGATGTTCCAACAGAGGATGTTGTTGATGATGATCCAACAGAGGATGTTGCTAACGATGATACAGAGGATGTTGTTGATGGTGATATTCCAGTAGATGATGATGATGTTGCTGATGGAGATATTCCAGCAGATGATGATGATGTTCTAGCATATGATACTCCAGACATATGATGATCCAAAACTTCCTACTACATATAGAGATTCATAAGTCAGTTGTGCAATTGTTGACGTTACCTGCAGAATACCTTCCTAATCACGAGGGAGTGTTAAAGAAATGTAACTGCAGAAGATATTCTATTTATACTTGTCTATTGTATTATTGTATTCCTTCTTCGGGAAATGGCATTGATGTAATTAATAATGTAAGAGTCGTTGAAAGAGTCAATGTAAACCCTAGGTCTTGTGTCGTCCTAGAAGAACCCAGAAAATATTATTGTATCATGTATTTGAGAGGTCGGCCCAGTCAATTAGGAGAAGTCAGCCCAGTTGGGGAAAAGCCACCCCAACGGAAGAATATAAATAGAGGAGTCTCTCATTTGTATTCACTTAACTTACTCTCACAAGTTCGCATAGGAGAGAGAGAGAAGTTTGCACAAGTGGAGGAGAAGCTGATTTTGTCTTGGGGTTTAATCTTTGTACTTTGTGAATTCTATATTGAGGAAGATTTTGCCGGGGTTTTCTCCCTTGTGGTTTCCCCAAGAGAAATATTGTGTTCATTTTTTTTTTTTGTGCTTGTATTTCTTTCAGTGATAGATTGTTTAATGTTATATGCTAAACAAGTAAAAACTAACAACCTTATGTTAATTTAGGGCACAATTTAATTTTCACTGGACACCACCACAATCTATAACTGGCCTAGTTTCAGCTACCATCAATCGCGAAACTTGGAGCTAGCAATCATCCAATGTATGGTGTGTAGTAAACTCTTTGAACATGTTTAAACGGAGGCTATTTACAAATTTGTAATACATGTCTGTATGTAGCTTCTAATTTCAAATAATTGATACATACATGATATTGCTTGGGCCATATGTAAAAGATTACCCGATAATGAATAAGAGTTCTGCAAATTTAAAATCAGATCATGTTCACAAAACGTGTATCCACATTTTTATTTGTTTGATTTACATGCAAATTTTCTGCACACTAAAGATTTAGACCCACTTTCTCCGAACCATAAAAAGAAACAAGAACATATCTGTTCATAAACACTAAAACTTACTACAGAATTTGTCAAAGATGGTCTCTTTATTGGTGTTGGCTACCACTACTATAGAAAATGGCCTGGGTGTTGGGTTTTCACCACGGTATCAATGCTCTCTTATTCTTTTGAGACATCAGACTCCAAATGTCGAAGGAAAGTTTGGAAGGGAGCAAAAAAAATCTTAGATGATATCTGAGTTCTCAATAATGGATATTGTAGGGTTTTCTCAACCTTCAGATACCTGACATACTCTTTCACAAAAGATTCTAGGGATTATAATGGTCAACATCATTGTACATGAATCTTACTACAATTTACCATTCTAAAATCAGAAAATATTCATTTGTCAGTTATTTTGCAAATTGAAAGTTCGGTTTATAAAGGAGACGAAGGATAAATATCCGCTAAGTTAGGCTAGGATTCTAGTTTTTACATTGATGCGGAGGCAACACCCTTGCAACTGCAGCAGTGAACCCATATAGTTGGTGTTATACTTTATTTTCATACAATAAGCAAGTGTACTTGTTTCTCATTAAACTACATGCATTTTTTTTATTTTAACTCAATTTTACATCTCTACATTACAATAAGAATGGTGAGCTTTTTCACATGAAAAATATCAATCTGACTACGAAAAGATTATTAGATTCCCAATTTTCAAATTGATGTGATAGACTTTTACAGCTTTAGTAAACTGGATTTGCAGTCCTAAGGCAATGTGTTTCCTAGCAGATAATCTTGCAATTTCCATGCCCACAATAAACTATGATGTTTCCATAAATACGAGAATCAATGCAATCAATTCAATTCCACCTTGGTGGTTGGAAGTCTTACACAGATCTATGAAACAGAACTTGTGATTAATGTAAATAGAATGCCCCATAAACTAAGACACAATTTATTTTTGAAGCGTTCTCATTGAAGGCACCCTCATCTATTTACCTCTTTAAACGAGATCATGTTAATCTTGCTGGCAGCATGATTCGCTGATCTGCCAATGCTATATATAAAGTTTGAGGCGGTAACAACATAAATTTAGAGGTTACATTTACATAAATCAAATGCACCATACCGACAAAAATGTTGGCCACCAGATTCTCTTAAAGCCACGTCCTCAAATTCAAGAGAAAAATTGACACATCTAATGAAAGCAAGTGTACCCTACATCAAATGTTTTTTATTCAAGATAGAACAGCAGCAGGTCTAAGTGAATCCAATGCCTTTAGCACTTCTTCCCCCATTCTGACACATCCCACTAGTGTCTGCAAGAAAAGGAAAGGCATACGAGGAATGAGAGTGTTTCAACTTTGTTTTCCTCTCAAACATACAAGGAGATGAAGAATCTCAAGATAATGACCAAACTTATGAACTAACCTTTCCAGGAGACATCAGATCACCAGTACGATACCCTCTATCCAGAGTTGCTAATACAGCGTTCTCTATGCGACTTGCTGCATCTTCTTCACCGAGGCCATACTTCAAAAGCATTGCTGCACTGAGCACCATGGCTAAAGGATTTGCTTTGTCCTGCCCATTTGGGGACAATATCAATATCAGTAACCTTCAAATACTGACAAGATAAAAATATCTGAAGATTACAAGAGAATGTCTGAGAATGGCTGTTTTATTAGATTTTTGGGTTTAAGAGATCATTCACTTGTATCCATGAAAAAAAAAACAAAGTGGTTACCCTATGTTCATAAAAAACTGATGTAGCATGCTAAGGTCAGCTGCTAAATATACGGTACGGCCAAGGACATTCCCCAGGCGTTTCAGCAATTTTCAGCATCGTTTCAGGCATGTTTTGGAAGTTTCCAGGGCCAGCCAAGAAAACATGAGGGATGTGGTACTCAGAAAAAGATCGCATTGTTTATCACGATGAGCCTTTAAGACGAAACAGAGATAGGGGATTGGGCTCTAAGGAGTTTGTCACCTTGTAATAAATGGTAATATAAAATTCTTAAAGTAAATGTGAAGGACCTTCATTTTTACTTAAATTTTAACATTACCATTAATTGTTTCAGGATGTTTGAGAGTGGTTCCAACCTCATCAGACTTCATATGGAGAAAGTAGAATTTCATATCCCATTCAGAATTCAGTAGAGTTAACAGTTTTCAGGATTTCAGGATTGGCAGGATTGAAGCATTTCCACTGGATTCTATCATGTATGAGGATCTGGGATTGGCATTAGTCAGACTCAAGACCACCAAGCTATAAAATTTTGTATCATGTAATCATCTCCTTCCAAAGTGTCATTTATGTGTATCATTCTTATTTTTGTTGCTTATTTTCTTGCAAGATGATGTGTTATTTAAAAAAACAAAACAAAACTATATATCAATATTTTTTGTATTTTTTACATACTGCGTTTCCCCGGATGTACCTATTTTGGGGGGGTCACGTTTCCAGACGTTCCCATTTCGGAAAATTGGAAACGTTTCCAAGTTTCGTGCAACTTAGACCAAAACCCTAATCTCTCAATGAGATGTATAGTTGAAATTAGTCTAAATCACTAATATATTAAAAATACACTTTATTAGACTCAACAGCTAAATATATAGCTTTCACTTTATTAATAAAGTGAATTACAGAATAGATTTGACCTGGACGACTTCATGCACATTTGAAACTAAACCTATGCAGACGTTATTGTCTGACCTACAAACATCAAGAAAAACTTGAGTGTAAGACCCTAATGCTTAATCATCAGTAGAGATAGATGACGCTTGAATAGTAAAATTTCCTTCTCAAAACATGTGACAATGTAAGAAAAACTAGAGCTTGCAGCAATGCAGAATAATCAACCCGTTTGCTCTAAACTTTAAAGAACTGACTGGGGCAGCAGAAATATTCAATCATATATCAGACTTTGCCAATAAAGAATTGCAAATGCCAAGTAAATGAAATATGCCTTATATCCACCAAGCATTCACTTAAAAAAGCAAAACTTGGAAAGAAGTGAGATCAGAGGATATATATATCTATAACCTGGCCAGCAATATCTGGAGCCGAACCATGCACAGGTTCAAAAAGCCCTGGACCCTGCAATCACATGAGGCCTGCTTAAGGATCTTGGGAAAGAACTCAATAGTTTGCTATATATGATTCACATAGATAACTTTAAGTAAACTATGTAAAATTTAAGCATTTCAGTATGGCAATTAAACATACAGATTCACCAATACTGGCAGATGGAAGCATTCCAATACTTCCAGTTAGCATAGATGCTTCATCAGACAAAATGTCTCCAAAAATATTGTTCGTCACGATTGTATCAAACTGCACAAATCAATACCCATGCAGATTTAAATTTGTCAGGAAAATGCAACTTCTAAAACAATTACCAAATATGAGGAAAGGTTTGAATAGAATCTTGTAGCAACAGAATAATGTTTCCCAAAAAATACTCAAAATTCTGAAAGAGCACAGGAAAAGAACAAATGAAGAAAATACAGGCAATCCAAAAGTTTCCTGTCTAGAAATGAGTGTTATAAAGACATCTGCAAGAATTGATGCTCTAATTTCCATACACATTCAACAAAGGGATGGCTGGATGATAACGTGAGAGGGTTAATACTAAATAAATTCACTTCCAAGAAAGATGACAACCTGCTTTGGATCTCGAATCAGCTGCATCGCAGCATTATCAACATACATGTGAGATAGTTGAATATCAGAATAGTGACTACCAACTGCTATTACTGTCTCCCTCCAAAGCTGAGAAGCCTGTTCAGATAACAAAAATATACTTTATTACAAATATATCTAATAAATGGTTGCCAAAACCCACACATCAGCAAAGACCAGAGTATTCATATACAAAGGTATGGTGACAAAAAAAAGAGTCAAGCAAGATCATTATGAAGATGCTTATGGAGCCTAACAAAATTAGTACCTGCCTGTTTACCTCCCTTTCTAAAGTAGATTTATATGCATCACTTAAAAGTGTAACGATGGACCTTAATATTTATGAATAATATATATGAAGGTAGAATTACCTTTAAAAAAGGACCCATTGAGCATTATGTATTTTGTGAAACACACAATAGATATGCAATGTAATATTAATAATCGATTTCAACATTAAGACCACAAAGAGTGATGCAATAGCCTGAAACATCAGGAATATAGAAGAAGCTCAACAGATTAAGCCCAAAAAGCTGCCCCACTCCAACAAATTGAGTTTGTTACAAGGAAATTTTGGGTTTCAATTCATTTCAGTACACAACAATAAAAAAAAATTATACTCATGCATACACCTCAACTATGACCAGATATCTAGCTCATCCCCTTTGACTGCTTTTTTAATTCAGACTATTGAAAACATGATCAAGGCTGTTGGGATCGGGAGCAATGTGAGATGTGGGAGCAATGTGAGATGTGGGAGCACAAAGCACAAATTTCCAAAATACTCGAGGAGCATATATATTCAACTATTCAGGAAAAAAACAAGCAGAATGGCAAATTAGTTGTAGAAATATGAAAACATAGATTTTTGTAGTAGAGTAATGATAATCATCAAAGCATCAACCATTTCGTTCACAAATAACATCAACCATCTACCACTTATTGTTAGAGATAGCGGTGTATCTCGGGATGTCCTTCATGTTCAAATGCCTAGCGTGGAGGTGCATTTTCAGTATAGGCATCAGGATGAGGTAGAGCATGAGATGCACTCAACCAAGTGTCATGAATCCAGCGATGGATGCATGCAAACCTTTCAGGGTGATTTGCCTCATGCATGCAATATTTGGCATGCAAAGATTAAAAAGCATGCAAAAGCGGGATTTTTGCAAACACTCATATTAGGGTTTCAAAAACCCTAATCAGTGAGTGAGTGGATATAAGGAGGCTAGGGGTCACCGGACAGGGTTACTTTTGTAGTTTCTTCAAAGAGTGAGGAGATTCACAGAGTGCGGGTGCACTTGTGCATGCAGAGTGCAACTTCCTGAGGAGGGGCGCATCTGTAGAGTGTGAGACTAAGAGGATCCGAGAGGGATCTATTCCTGCTTGATCTGAGGCACTAATCAGCCATTCCAGAGTGCAGTGAGATCATCTGTGCGAAGGAAGCTACAGAGACTTCATAGAGAGAGGGACACACTTCCCATGCAGAGAGGGCGCACTTGTTTGTGAGGACATCCATCTTGAGGCCAGGAGGGCCAAAAGAACCAGAGTGGTTCTTCTTCAGTGATTGAGGAGGGATAGAGCAGATCTCATTAGTGTTTGACAGAGATCTGCATAGGGGCGACTTCAGAGAAGTGGAGGAGGGACACATTTCTCATGCAAAGGGGGCACACTTCATACTGAGAGGATGTTGCAGTGTTTCTTCCATGCTAGAGCAGATCGAAGCAGAGTGGTTAGAGAGTCAGTACTGCTTCCAGAGATTGGCAGTGACAGTGATCTGAGATCCAGAGAAAGCAGATAGCTAGGACGCATTTCCCAAGAGCAGTAGATGCTACTACATGCAGATCTAGGGTTTTGACCCATTAGGTTATTATTGTATCATCTGAATAACTGATTGTACTTTTCTCTCTATTATTTGCTCAGGGATCGAGAAAGAAGAAAGCCCCATAGATGTTGGTTTCCAGGGTAAATTTGAGTTTCATATGTGTGATTGCCATATTTTATGCGAAGTTGATAAGAGATCTATAGTGCTTTTTGTTATAAGTATCTTGTATAGTTGTGATCTTCTCTGGCATAGAGAAGTTGGGATTGCTTGGGGCTTATAGAGACTCAAGGTCGGTTCAAAGTTTGAAAAATCGAAATCGGACTCGGAATCGGTCGAGGGTCAACTCGGAATCGGAATCGGAATCGGTAATGAATCGGTCATAAATCGGCCGATTTGGATTTAATGAATCGGTTTACTCAAAAATACATAAAATATTTAAATTTTAAAGAAAAACAACATTTTCAAGATTTTAGGACTGTTGTTATGACCTAGACCTGTTGTTTGAAGGCCAAAGAGCACCTTTACTTGTTGTTTAGGGCTGCTTTCATCCACAGTACTGCTCACAATTTATTTTTAGCCTTTAAGGTGATTTTCATGACTTTTTACTGCTACAAAGGTCATAACAGGCACATGTTTGCTTCAAAAATTTTGTACGAGGGTTTGAACAGCTTCAACCTAAGTTGCATGAAACGGGGAAACGAGGACGAAATGGAGAAACTTTGAAACAGGGGAAACGTGACCCCCAAAATTGTGGAAATGAGGAAATGCAATATATATATATATATATATATATATATATATATTAAATTAATAAATTAGCAAAGACATTTACAAAAATTAATGTGAAATATAAATCATCAATCATACATGTCAACGAATCATTGCCTATATTGGGATCCTATTCATCAATAGCACCCTATGCGTCCCTCCTCTAGGCTCTAGCCCTTGCCTCTAACTCGAATTTCAAAGGTGATCCTCCAAGGACATTAGTCAACGACTCAACACACTACAATTTTGATGAAACTTCCTAATCCAATCGCTAAAATAACGTAGAAAAAGCTTTTGATGCTTGATAAGTGATTTTGCATGAGTGAAGAGTACATTTTTATTAAGGTCATGACAAAGGAATTCAACAATCAACACCACCAACATCAAGGTACATATAGGGGTTGATGTGCTTGATTAAATGCCAATTCCATACCCTCATACATGATAGAATTTGGTGGAAACCTTGCAATCCGAAAATCCTGAAAACTATTAAGTCTGATGAATTTTGAATGGGATCTAAAAATCTACTTTTTGCATATGAAGTCCGATGAAGTTGCAACCACTCTCAAACATCCTGAAACAATTAATGGTAATGTTAAAAATTTAAGTAAAAGGATGGAAAATAAAAGATAAGGAGAATGTCACTTTTATCATTAGTATCACCAAGTACTACAGCACCATGGGGATATAGGTTAAAAATTCAAAAAAAAATTAAAAAAACCATTTTTTAATGGCCCACACCAAAAAATCGGCCGATTTTTGTCAAAAATCGGTGGACCAGACCGGTTCGGTACCAAACCGGTCCTCCGATCTGATTTGGAGACCGGTTTGAACCGGTCTTGCCTTAAATCGGTGAATCGGCCGATTCCGATTCCGATTTCACCGATTTTTAAAACACAAGGTCGGTTGAGATCTCAGTTTTCCAGATCGAGTAGCGACATCCGAAAAAGTTATCAGTTATAACATTGTCATCAAATGATCAACCTTCACATCAAGTCTCAACAGATAACATTTGGCATCTACAAACAGTAATTGATAACATCAACCATAAAATGAAATAGGGTATCATGACCAAAAGGTTGTAATATGCAGTCAACAATTCAAACTAAACTTATAAACAACATAATGTTTACAAAATAGGCCATAATAAAGAGTTAAGGCAAATAATTCTAAGTTCTAGAATCTAAATTCTAAACTTAAAAAGACAAATAATTATATTAGCTATGAAGCTTTCATCTTACAATGAGCAGTGTAATAACCTAGTTTAACCCCACAATGTAAAATTGTAAATATTGATGTAAAAGGCCAAGAGCCAAGACTATGTAAATATGTTTTTGATACTAATATAAAAATCCCTAATGGTGGCATGGGAAGAAGGAAGAAGAGATTGGGGGCTATGAATCCACAAGTGGAGAAGTGATAGTGTGCCTAACCTTATTAAACCAAGTTATTAAAACTATGATGAGGAGGCATACTTTGACTAAGAATTACTTCATTAGCTTAAGAAGGGGATTAAGGGGGGAAAAGTGGTTCCATGTGGAGAGGCCACATGGAAAGTTGAATTATGCCTATTAAACTAAGTTTCTAAGCCAGAGAGGGGTTCTATTCTCCAGGATTCCTTCACCATTTCAAAATTCACTATCCTGCCATCACCTCTGAAAGTCATAGCCTAATACTGTAATAGAGAAGGGAGATACCACTATTGAACATGAATTCTGCATGGAATTAACCCGGGTAGGCTGGTGTAAGAGAAACATGGCCTGTAGTTTGTTACCTGGAGTTCAAATTCAAAGACTTTCTATTAAAATAATGTAACTGTGGAAGATATTCTATTTATATTATTGTATTCCTCCTACGAGAGTTGATGGTCATGTAATTAATAATGTAAAAGTCATTGAAAGAATCAATGTAAACCCTAGGACATGTGTCGGCTTAGAAAAGCCCCTAAAAGATTATTATATTATGTAATTAACCAGTCAAGTAGACAAGTCGGCCCTGTTGGGGAATTAGTCATCTCAACAAAAGAATATAAATAGAAGTGCTCTCTCTCACTTCTAACCACTCATTCACTCAAGCAAGTTCGCATAGGTGAAGAAGAGAGGTTCGCACAAGTGGAGGAGTAGCTGTTTTGTCTTGGGTTCATCTTGTACTTTGTGATTTCTATATTGAGGAAGGCTTTGCTGGGTTTTCTACCCCAAGAGGGTTTCCTAAGATAAATTGTGTCTCTTGTCTTTTATGCTGTGCTTGTTTATCTTTCAGTAATTGTTTATATGCTATATGTTTCTCAAGTAAAAACTAACATGGTATTAGAGCTAGCCTGAAAGATTACATTGTGCAGCCACAGAAAAATTAGGGCTTTTGACAGAAGGAGAATTTTTTAGTGTTCTCTGCATAGGATTGATCCTCTCAGAAAAATCAAACCTTTGAGCCCTAGATCGAACTTTTTGGTTGGGCAGAAGGCTGGGCTCCATCAAACCCTAAATCAGGATTTTGATCGGAAAGGTGAAAATTAGGGTTTCTGCAAAAGTTGAAATTTTTGGAATCTGTGACCACGGCTGGATACTCCTCAGAAAAATCGAACTTTTGAGCACGAGATCGAACTTTTTGGTTGGGCAGAAGGTCGGGCTTTATCAAACCCTAGTTCGGGATCCTGTCCAGAAGATCCGGAAGTTTCAAGGCAATTTTTGAGGGGTCAAATTTTGCAGATTTCAAATTTGAAGTATACCAGCTTGATCAACTTTGCAAGGCGCATCTTTCTATCCTTTCAGAAATTTGAAATTCAAAGTTTGAATTTTTAGGGTTTCTCTGACAAACCCTAGGTCAAGGAGGAGCAGATCTCAGAAGGGCAAAATTTATGGTAAGTCTCAAATCTATTTCTATTTCCATTTGAAGTACTCATTATAGCAAGATGACAAGCAATACCAAGCTTGATGAGAATCTTGAAGGAGCTGAGAACTTCGGATCCTGGAGTATAGAGTCATGCTCATCCTTGAGGAGCATTAGCTAGAAGACTATGTGAAAGAAGGGCTTACAGAACCAGAGGGAGATGAAGAGAAGGCAAGGCATAAGAAGAATCTTATCAAAGCAAAGAGGATCATTGCTGATTCCATCAAGGATCACTTGATCCCCCATGTGTCTTCCAAGAAGACACCAAAGGAAATATTTGATGCCTTGACCAGTCTATTTGAAGGAAAGAACATCAACAGGAAGATGACCTTGAGAAATCAACTCAAGGGTGTGAAGTGCATGAAGTCTGAAACCATGCACTCATATTTCTCCATGGTATCCCAAATCAAAGAACAATTAGAAGCCATTGGGGATATGATAGAGGATGCAGAAGTTGTGATGACCACTTTGAATGGTCTCCCCCGAGATTGGGAACCATTTGTTCGTGGCATTTGTGCCAGAAAGAAACTAATCAAGTTCAGAAACCTATGGGAAGAATATGTCCAAGAAGAAGAAAGAATAGTCGTAAGAGAGGAGAAGTTAAATAACGATGAAGACCAAGCTTTAGCTACTCAAGCTAAAGGTGGAAAGAAAAGGAAGGACAACCCTCGTCCTCAAGAGGACTCTCCAAGGAGACCCCAGAAGAAGAGGACCATAAAAGATTTCTCTTCAATTGAGTGTTACTCATGCCACAAGACCGGACACATTGCAAGGAATTGTCCAAACAAACATGGACATCACAAGAAGCAGAAAAAGAGGTTTCATGCTCATGCAGCGGAAGATTGTGACGATGATGACAAGACCAGAAATAATGAAGACTCCAGTGAAGAATATGTTCTTATCTCAACACTCACTGGTTTAGTATCTCATGGAAGTGATACTTGGCTAGTGGATAGTGGAGCTTCAAAGCACATGTCAGGATACAAAGAATCCTTGTCTCATCTCATCCAAAAGGAATCTCCACACAAAGTAAAACTCGGAGATGACTAACAATATCCCATCAAAGGTATGGGAGAAGCCTCTTACAAGTTGGACTCTGGGAAGGCCATGAATATGAAGGATGTACGTTATGTACCTGGGTTGAAGAAGAACCTTCTATCTATTTCAGCATTAGATAAGAAAGGTCTTCGAGTTGCATTTGTAGATGGTGAAGTTCTCATGTGGCCTAAAGGGAAGACTATTGATGATGCAGTAGTCATTGGAGTAGAAGAAGGAGGACTTTACAAAATGAAGGGTCATACAGATGCAGCAATGATAGCTAGTACCATGAACCCCTGTGAGCTATGGCATAGGAGACTAGCTCATGTACACTACAAAGCCTTACCAATTGTGAGTAAGGTAGTGACTGGATTACCAGAGATCCAGGTGGATCATGAAGGAGTATGCAAAGGGTGTGCTCAAGGAAAGAGCACTAAGAACCCATTTCCAAGTAGTGACAGCAAGGCGAAAGGTATTCTGGATATTATTCATTCAGACATTTAATCCAGGAAGCAAAGATCAAGAAGGAGCACACTCCAGTAGTTCCTGCAAAGAAGCAAAGATCAAGAGGGAGTTCACCCAACAACCAAACAAAGATAAGTATTTGAATTGTCATTTCTTGGTTACTTAAATAATGTTGTATTGAAGCATTGGCTAAGACAATTGCATGACTTTATGACATATGTCTTTATATGTAAGAATTTGTTCTAAAATCTATGAGATGTTTTTAATCATGCAATTGAACTTGTCTTGTGGAAAGACCGTGTACAATCACCTACAAAAGAAGGACAATGACATTTGTTCCAAAGAACAAGCGACAAAGTTCAAGAAAAACTACCTATTGAAGATATTGAAGAATCTGAAGTTCCCAGGATCGGGGATGCAGGAAAGTATGGTGCCCCAGAAGAATCCAGAAGAGCGATCAAGAGACCAAGGCCATATTCCAGCTATGTAGCCTTAATGTGCAATCTTGTTGAAGAAGAACCAGCTTGTTTTGAAGAAGCAGTAAAGAAGAAGGAATGGATGGATGCCATGAATGAAGAATATCAATCCATCATCAAGAATGATGTTTGGGATGTGGTACCAAGACCGAATGAATCGGTTGTTTCATCAAAATGGATCTTCAAAACAAAACATTCAGCAGACCGAAGCATTGAAAAGTACAAGGCAAGATTTGTAGCTCGAGGATTCTCGCAAAAGGAAGGAATTGACTATGAGGAGACTTTTGCCCCCATAGCCAGATATACTTCGATTAGAACCATTCTTGCCTTGGCAGCCAAGATGAAACGGAAGCTACATCAGATGGATGTGAAGATTGCTTTCTTGAATGGAAACATAGAAGAGGAAGTATATATCGAGCAACCAAAAGGATTTGAAGTAGAAGATAATAAGTCACATGTATGTAGGTTGAAGAAAGCACTGTATGGGTTGAAGCAAGCTCCTAGAGCATGGTATGGAAGGATTGACAGCTTCCTGATGAGCTTGGGCTTTACCAAGAGTAAAGCGGATTCTAATCTTTACTACAAGATTATGAATGATGAACCCATGATACTATTATTGTATGTGGATGACTTATTTCTGACTGGAGAAGACAAGCCTATTGTTGAATGTAAGAAAAGGCTTGTAGCAAAATTCGAAATGAAAGACCTTGGGAAGATGCACTATTTTCTAGGTCTTGAGGTATGGCAGTTTCCAGATGAGATTTTTCTAAGTCAAGGAAAATACACAGTAGACATCCTAAAGAGATTTGGGATGCTGGATTGCAAGGCCATGACCACTCCGATGGTGACAAATTTGAAGCTTCTAAGTGATGCTTTTTCAGAGAAAGTGGATGTCACCATGTATAGACAGATTATTGGGTCATTGATGTATTTGACCAATACTCATCTAGATATATGTTTTGCACAAAACACTTTGAGTCAGTATATGGTGGAACCCAGGAATGTTCACCTGATTGCAGCAAAACATGTGATGAGATATCTGAAGGGTACATTGGATTATGGACTCAGATATGCCTCAGATAGTGAGTTCAGACTGTATGGGTACACAGACTCAGATTGGGCTGGAAGTGTTGAAGACAGAAAAAGCACTTCAGTATGTTGCTTTAGTTTGGGATCAGGTGTGATCTCATGGCTCAATAGAAAGCAACCCTGTGTTGCACTCAGTACAACGGAAGCTGAATATGTTGCAACTTGTTCAGCTTGTGGTGAAGCAGTGTGGCTTCGCAAGATGTTGACAGGATTGTTCGATGCAGAGATTGATGCTACGGAGATACTCTGTGACAACCAGAGTTGCATCAAGTTGACAGAAAATCCTGTGTTTCATGATAGATCGAAGCATATCGAGATTAAGTTCCACTATATCCGGGATATGGTGCAGAGGGGAGCTGTGAAGCTCGAGTATGTTCCTACAGAGGAACAAGCTGCTGATGTGCTAACTAAGCCTCTGGCTCGTGTGAAGTTTGAGTACTTTCGAGACAAGCTTGGTGTGGTCCAGAGGGACCTCTCTAGGAAGAAAGATTGATGATGCCTATCTGTAAGGATAGATCCCTATCCAGGAGGGACAGAAGATCAGTACCTGCTAACTGATAGAGTTCTTATCCGAAAGGATAGATGCCTGTCCGTAGGGATGGATGCCTCTCCAAGAGTGAGGGAAGATCAATACTGGTCGGCTGATGGTTCCATCTCTCACGAGCTGATGCCTGTCCGGAGGGATGGATGCCTCTCCAAGGATGAGGGAAGATCAGTACTGGCTGACTGATGGTTCCAGCTCTCACGAGCTGATGCCTATCCGGAGGGATGGATGCCTCTCCGGGTGAGGGAAGATCAGTACTGGCTGATTGATGGTTCTAGCTCTCACGAGCTGATGCCTGTCCTGAGGGATGGATGCCTCTCCAAGGGTGAGGGAAGATCAGTACTGACTGACTGATGGTTCCAGCTCTCACGAGCTGATGCTTGTCCGGAGGGATGGATGCCTCTCCAAGGGTGAGGGAAGATCGGTACTGGCTGACTGATGGTTCCAGCTCTCATGAGCTGATGCCTGTCCGGAGGGATGGATGCCTCTCCAAGGGTGAGGGAAGATCAGTACTAGCTGATTGATGGTTCCAGCTCTCACGAGTTGATGTCTCTCTAGGGGTGAGGGAAGATCAGTACTGGCTGACTGATAGTTCACCTTATGCACCCATCCTGGTCTGTTTCTAGCAAAGCACCCAATCTCCTTGGTGCAGTTTCGTTGATGACGTCACCTTTGGTGACCAAGCCCATAGGCTTATTGAAGGGGGGACCTTGAGGGATTTTCAGCATTATTAGGGTTAGATGAGGCATGACGATCCCCCCTACTCTCTCCACCTCTCGGAGTGAAGCTTTCTGAACAGTTTTAGTCATTTTTAGCAGTTTTTAAGCACCTAGGGGGAAAATACCCCAGGTAGCCTACTTTAAGCCTACTTTAGGCCATCTTTAGATTATTTTATATTATTTCATGTTATATTTTTACATTGACATTTATTTGGCCTGTCGGCCTAGTTATTTTTGTTAAGTGAGTTGAGAACACTATAAATTAAACTCCTCACTTCATTTGTAAATCATAACTCATGGGATAAATTACAACATGTTTCTCTTTTACCCTAGATAGCTCTCTTGGAAGTGATGCACACCTCTTGAAGTAGGATCTTCTTGGCCTTGTGGATGAAATTGGATGCTTGTCTTTGGTTTTGCTCATGCTTGGTGGATGCTAGAATTGTTGGAAGAACACAAGCTCAAGTAAGTCTAGTTCTTTAGCCTTGCTTGGTAAAAGGTAGGTGAATTCTTGCTTCTGGAATGGTTGAATGGTGGCCTTAGGGCTGCATTTTTTCTGAATATAGTCTTTTTGTCTGCATTTTATCCTCTTTGCATGGTGGAAAACTCTTTAGAGGAGGTTTTCCAAGGTTAGCCTTGCATCTCTAATTTTTCCCTAGATTAGGCTCTTATAACGAACCCTAGAGGTTGTTATAAGAATCCCTAGTTTAGTAGACAAGGAGAAATTACTCCAAGAGGAAGGATGGTCACCTTTCTCTAGGGCTAAGGTTAAGGGTCTCATCCATAAAAACCCTAGTTATCAACTTTTACCAAAATTTATTACATATGCATGTGTAAATTTTGCATTCTCATCGTAGAATTAGGGTTAGAATTCAGTCTGTAATTTTATGTCTGAAACCCTAAAAATCAAAAAAATAATATTTTTAAATTTTGGGTCTCTCTAAAATTTCGGCCCTCTCTCCTACAAATTCGCTCTAGCCTTTTAAGCCCTACAAACCCTAAAACGAAATTCCTAAAGGCCTAAAAATCCTAAAAACTGAAAATTTCTAAAATTCCCAAAAATCACCCTAACCTACCCTTACTCTTCCTCCCTTATCTTCCTACCCTAGGCCTTCCCTTCCTCCCCTCTTTCCATACCTCGGCCTTACCCTAGCCTATCCCAAACCCTCAGCCTTACTCTTCCTCCCTTATCGTCTTACCCTTGGCCTCTCATCTAGGGTCTCTTTTGCAGTCCACAACAAGGCTGTAACAGCCTCTCTTGCCACTGTTTCTGCAGTCTAGAATTTATGGCAGAGTGTTTCTGCAATCTGTAATTTATGGCATACTGTCTCATTTGACAGTCCTAACACCTGCAGCAAATATAACACAAACATCAGTAAAGTTAGTTAAACGTGGTCTTGATTGCTACTGAATAAGAGCTGATATAAAGGACTGATTTTCACATTGTTTGCCTGTTGTAAAACTCACATATCAAACTGTGGTGACTTGCAAGTTAAACTCTAAGTTAAAATTTGATTGGATACACATTGGCTCACTGTTTGATACATCATTTTCCTTGCCAATTGCTTGGTTATTGACTGTTGCTATCACCGTCACTAAATAAATTGTTCATTACTATATGCCAATTGGTGGCTATTAAAGTTATAGCATTCTTATATTTGTATTCTTCTAAAAGGTGTGGTTACATTGTTAGATATGTACTGCTGTCATAAAACCACTGTTGGATTTACTATTGAATACCTTTGTTTACATTGATACAATAGAGCATCTTCTTCATCTATTAATTGATTGTTTATGCTGTATGAATGATCTCTTGGTATTGGCATTGACACATTTGTTTGGCATCTACAACATTATAATTTTACATAGTAAGTCTTCTTCATTCTGAAGTTGATTCGTTAAAGGCATTGGTCACTAATATCTTTGCGTGGAAGATCTAGTTGATTTCTCTAAGTGTCTTGCAGAATAGCTAAAGGGCTCCCCCCTTGGAGGTTACGACACTCCTAAGAAGTTGGGGGTGTGACTAAGGTGACAGTGGTCACATTTACCCTACATTTGTCTATCGGACACTAGCCCTGCTAGTTTGTCCGGTAATAGGGGGAAAACCCAGCCAACTTTTCTTATAAGAAATCAGTCCAATTCAAGTATAATACCATTCATGAAGAGAAACCCTAGCACATAAGAGTGTGCCTTTCTTTCACAAGAAACCCTAGTGAATCTCTAGGGAGAAATAGCGAACCACTAGGAGATGATGAGAACCCAAAATTATTTGCTCCTTGCCTTTGCTAGGCCTTCCTTGGAAAGTGCGCACAAGTGGAAAAGAGAAGTGATGATGTTGTGATGATGAAAATGAAGTGTGTGAGCACTTTATTTATATTCCTCAATTCACTTGAATTTTTCCTCTTGGGGCGAACTTGTCTTTTTTGCAGGGACAAATTTGTTCTTCCTTCTAGGCCGACTTGTCTTTTTGTTTTCAATCTTCTTTGGGACTTCTTCAATGCTATCTAGGACTTCTTCCATGGTTGACTTGACTTCTTGGTTATTTCTTTGTCATAGAAAAGTTGTCCTTGAAAGTTTTTAACATCCCAACCCGGTTTCAAGCTTTAGAACCTTCTCTGCATAGTTTAATGCCCAAACCCCAGTATGCACAATTTTTCATAAAAATTTGACTACAACTTAAAACACATGAATTCTTTCACCATTAAAATTCAGAAAAAATAATTTTAAGTCAATAACTTCAATCTCAGAAATTTATGACAGCTATTCACACATAAAAATTAACACAAGAATTTTTGGCCACTAGCCCAGGATAAAACCCCGAAGGGAAAACCTGTTTATGAGAGAGATTTTTATTTTTAAAGACAGAAATTACATAAACACAAGAGTACTTATCTAAGTACTTCCTTCTCGGAAAATGTGCCCAAACTTTGACAGAACAACCCAGCAATCAATTCTGAAATTTTCTGTACTTTCAGACAGCAGTACAATCACCCTCGTCTGACCTTCGTAAATGTGCCAGAATTAATAAAAACTCAGAATCTGTCCTTGCCTCGATTTCTGTGCAAACCAGCAACAATAAATGCTTACAATCTGCCTCAAAAACAGTGCCCAGATTCAGCAGTATGGCCTCACACATGTGCAGCATTAAATACAGAAATATAACCTCGATTTCTGTGCCCAGAATTCACTCATTGATTTCTGTGCTCTCTCGATTTCTGTGTTGTACTTTTACTCCTGCTTTGAAATCTGTCCCATCTTCATTACATTGAAAATCGTTCCCTAGTTCAGCCTCCTCAAATTCTGTGCAAGGTTTCTCCTCTCTTCTCAAGAGTTCGACCTCCTCTCTTTTTCTCTCCAACTCTTCTCTTGGAAAATGTGAATAATGATCAATAAAGCCTTGCCCTAGCTCTTTTTGTTCATCATAACTTCCTATTTCAATCCAATGGTCAAGATCAAATTAGATGAATTTTTCTCATTAAATGCTCATTTAATTATTAATAAATGACATTTAGTGCACCTCATGTCATTTAATAAAGTAGAGACACCACATCTAATTAAATACTCACTTGACTTTAATTTAAAATATGAACTTAGGATATCATGACTTTTTAACTTTTAATGAAGTCACTTTAAAAATATAAAGTGCATCTCGCTTCATTAATTAAAATTGACTAGGGGTCACAACTTAAAGTGTCATTGTCCACCCCAAGGCACTACTAGGTGAACAAACACTTCCTAGGTACTTTTTCAACAGTCCTTGTTGATGTTCATCTCCTCACATGCACGCCTATTCACCCATAGAGCTCTAATGTTGATTTGACCCCACTCTAAGAAGTCCCGAACACTTCTTAGAGCCTATGTCAAATTCAACATTAGATTAGACTTGTATATTTCACAAGGGGATGAAATCCCCTATCAAATAAACAAATCAACTCACTCTAATTAGAATAGATCACTCTATCGCGTAGCACTCCCTCACAGAGTATGCAATGTGACCTCTAGCCTCATACACTCTTAGTCAACAACTCAACACACATGACTAATCAAGGCTAAGCACCTCGAACCTTATTCACTCTTAGTCAACACACATGACTAATCAAGGCTACGACAAGGCCATCCTCCACTAGCCATCAGTCAACACACATGAACCCTCTGGGAGAATGTCTACAGAATGTTTGCCCGATACTGCAACCTGGAGAAACATCAACACTACCTACAACAATTGATATGTTAAAAGGATGGAATGGCGAAGATAATGAGAGAAACATCTCAACTAAAAATGAAGAACACAATAGACATATGGTGCGCAACATTAGAAGAGGACACATGGAATTAGAATGCATTGACGAAGTGTTGTGTCACTACCTCTAATTGTAGACATAACTATCAGAACAGAAAGGATTAACAAGTTAACTTTCTGAGAGCGAGAGAGTGACAGAGAGAAACAGGGTGGAAATGATAACTAAAACAATCATATGTTAAATATATGGCATGAATACAAGTGACATTTTGGTTATGATGGTCTCAAGAAGTTGCATGGAATGGTTGTTGGTTTACATGCTTTGAATTCTGATAACTTATTTTGTGAAGTATGTGTTTACGGTAAACAACATAAACAGAAATTTGATAAAAATCCAACACAGAAAATACAAGCATCTTTAGACATGTACATTAAGACATATGTGACCCAATGTCAGTAGAGGAGCTTGAGGGAGCGAGGTACTTTATCACATTCACTTCTCATTTTACAAGGAATCTTTGGGAGTACTTTCTCAGGGAGAATTTTCAACCTTCAAAACTTTCAAAAAATTCAAGACTGGAATAGAAAAAGAATGTGGTAGGCAAATAAAAGTGCTGAGGACACATAATGGAGGTAAATACACGACCAATTTGTTTACAGACTTCTGCAAGCAATGAGGGATCCAGAGAGAGTTATCTGCACCTTATACGCCAAAACAGAAAGGCATTACAATAAGGAACAGCAGAGCATTGACCAAGAGGGCTAAGTCCATTGATGGCTACTGTCAAAGCCTAGATTCAGTGGTGACAGCTCAGTGCAACAAGCAGCAGCTTGCAGTTGCATTTCCTTCCCCAGAGGAGGGTCCTTACTGATGTTGGAGCTGATAAGAAGGGCCCCATTACAATCTTCTGCGACAACCAGAGTATCATCAAGATAGTGACAACTCTTATCTTCCATGAGCACACCAAGCTTATAGAAATGCATCTACACTTCAACAGGGAGCAGATCCAGCTAGGTGTGGTGGATTTGGTTTATAAGGAGCAATTCGCTAACATATTTACCAAGCCACTTGGTCCAAACAAATTTCAAAAATTCAGACCAGACCTTGGAATCAGAGATTCAACGAGGTTCACATTATAGGGGTGTATTGGAAAGTAATGATTCACCACTTGTTATATTGTTTTATTGTACGTTAGTTGTATTTTCCATTAGTTAGTATGCCTTGGTCAACTTTGATCAATGATCAAGATCACCTTAATTAGTGGAACATATTTCTCTGGGAGAGTGGTCAAAATGACATAGACCACTTCGATCACTATCCTGTTCCAAAATCTATGTATGCACCTTAATTACTGGAACATATTTCTTTGGGAGGTGTGGTCAAAATGATCCTTAACATAATCATCTTTGATCACTATCCTCTTCCAATAAATATCTATGTACATTGAACCTTAATGATTGACGAGCAAGCTATTGTTTGTGAATACAAGCAAAGTTCTATTAGGGTATACGATACCAACATAAGTGTGTTATGTATTCTCTCTAATTACTTGATTTCTATTATAGTTTGATGTGCTTTTCTTAGTTATGTCTGCATGAAAAACTAAAACTCTCATTCGATGAGGTGATTTACTTGTTTCAGAGATGCAAGTTATATGTCATGCAGTCAACGTTACTTCTCATTTGGTGACAGATTTGAAACCGGCATTTTGAAATACATTTGGCAGGTGACTGCAGACATCTTTGACACATTTGGTCCAGATAAGTTTGTATTATGAGACAAACATTTGTTTTTCATATGACCATTAAGGGAGAGTGCTAAGAGTTTAAAGAAGTTACATGAAGTAACAAGAGTTTAATGAAGTTACATTCTAATAAAGTGACTTTATTGAAGCCACGTGTCATTAATAACGTTAAGTCATATTTTCAATTAGGTCATGTCTTCATTAATAAAGTCACCGTACAGGATTTCATGTCTGAAACATTATCTCCATTTATGTATTGGCATTCACCATATTGAATAATGTATTCAAGTACATTTTCTCTCTCTCATGTTGGGGCCTGCATCATTTCCTGTCTACTTGTGTGGTTCTGATTTGTACTATGTATTATGTAAAGTAGAAACGAGTAATTGAGAAATAACCTTGACTACTACATAAACTCCAGTATAGGATTTAAGAGAAATAGACACACGACAAATCATGACGACAATTACCAGATTATGTGTAGGACATATTCAAAGAAACTTCTAAAGATCAAAATATTTGAGCATGCAATAATGACCATGCCTCTCAAGGGGAGACATGCCCCTAGTCAAATAGAAGCATCAAAGATCCTGTAAGGAAATTCAAGACCTTTAGGTTAAAGCAGGATAAAACATTATACTAAAACACTGTATAATGAGTGGCAAAACATCTTCTCAAGGAAGAAAAATCATTTTGATTACCTCCAACACATTAGCCTTGTCAACTGAGCAAAGTTTCCCACGCCGTTTTCTGGCAACCCCAAAGGCAACTCTAGCAATGCGATCAATCTATGAAAAAAAATTCCAATGACTGAAATCAGATATGAAATACCCCATAAATAGCTTCTGCATTATAAATGTCTTGCAAAACTGAATAAACCTGTGGGATTGCACCCCCTTTATAAAATACAATTTAGACAGCACAGAAAGTGAAGAATAACAGGATATAATTAGTCATTGTAAACAAGTAATGTGAAATACAGCACAGACGTTTGCATTCATCAGTGAAGTACTCGAGCATGAAGAAAAAAGGAACTCTTAATATAGATGCAATGTAACAATCTGCAGACACTAGCACACAGTTACAACTTACAACCATTCAAAACTGAAAGGTTGTATACTTGAGCAAAGAGAACTGCTTTAGTATGCCCCCTCTAGAATGCATAACCTACTTCATGCTTTCAAAAAAACATCGAGTCAAACGACTCAGAATTTATTCGATAATACTTTATATATGTTACCAATTTACCAAATGAATCGTTTCCCAATACCTAACTTGAGCACATGACAAAATCTCAAACATGGGACATACAAAATTAATGATGATTTATGATTTCATCCATCAATGTTGGGCAGCTGAGAACGGAAGATGATCAGAAAGATGAAATTGATTATATTTTATAGTTTTGACTAACAATATTGCACACCAAAAGTAAAAGCCCCAGTGTATTTACCACGTACATCCCAGATCATAGGCTTTAGAACAAGAAACAATGAAGATTGAAATTGTTCACAACATGAAGAATTTGCTATTTGTATCTATGAATATAAACTTCCAAGCATCAAATAATGACAGTAGATTACCATGATGTGCATCATATGCTTTGAGTTAGGTTTTTTCCTAATCATATCATTGTGTGATTGCCATTGGCATCAATCAGGAGAGATAAATCAATAGTGTAATCCAAAAATGAGTAATCTCCGTCAATAGTGTGCCTAAAAGTGAGCACATGTGTTTCCTCCTAGGTGATCACAGGTTCAAATTCGAAGGGGGTAGGGTATGTACACCTCCGTAGACTTTAGAAGTCAAATCGCTGCATGGAGGGGGACTCTTGTCCCAGAAACAAGGGGGTCTCATACACCAGTTTGTTGTTTGGCTAGCCTGTGACCTTACAATAGATTATTATTATTATTACTATTATTATCAAAATTGATAACCAAATAAATAAAATTATAACAAGAGTCCAAAATAAGTTCAAGTTTCATGAGTAATTATAATCAACCAAGAAAACTAACACGGTGTTGCAAATATATCCAATTTCTCCTGACATTTCCAATATTTTTTTAGTTTTTCAGCTTGCCAATTTTTCCAAAATTTTCTAAGTTTTTCAGGTCCAAGTTTATGTTTGTCAATATTTTTTTATAATTTCTGATATTTTCCCCTATATTTCCGATAAGTTTATCTGTGATGTTAGCTTTTGGGGTTACTCCAGAAGCGTTTACACCATGCTTTGGGGTGTTTCATGTGATGTGGGGTGCACAGCATATGGATAACCCTTGGTTGTGCCTTGATGTACAAATGGGAGGTGGCTTGTTCAATGATTGCTAGACTTTGTGTAGATGTTTGTGTCATTCTTCCTTGGAGTGTTGGAGACGTAGACAACATGTTGACATTCATCATGATGTGCACATATAGAGTGGGCAGCTTGCTTGGAGGATGACTTGCCTTGGAGAAGAAGCATTGGGCATCCTAGAGGGGGGTGCTGAGCCCTAGATGGCATGAGTACACTTGGTTGCTTGCATGGAAGCTTGCTCTTTACTAGATGATGCTTAGGTTGAGGGAGTGATCATGTAGGTGAGGTGGACCTAGAGGAGCAATGGAGCTTTGAGGCTTGTGGAGGTGTTACATTGAACACATCTTGTGGAGTGTTCAACCTTGGAGCCTTGCTTGTTGGATGCCTTCACCTTGGGGCTTGATATGTGTCACTTGTAGAGGGACTACTGTATATTTGGACATATCTTCATGTAGATAGGTTTCCGATAGTGGATTAGGTCCACTTTGTATTGTTGGCCTCCCTCACCTCTCATATAAATAGAGGGTGGAGAGAGCCATTTCTTTATACTTGATCTTGTGCATTCATTCATCACACACTTGTATTAGAGATGTGAGTGCAGCACACAACTCTCTCTCTCTCTCTCTCTCTCTCTCTTGTTCATTTCATTGTATTATCACTCTTTGTCTTGGAGCGGTAGGGTTCTTGGAGAACATCAAGAGTAATTCTAGGATTAGGGTTTCAACCTAAGGAGGCAAAGATGTTAGGTTTTCTGATAAACCCTAGAGGATAAAATAAGCATTGTTCTTGTAGCTCTTATGAGAGAAGAAGACTAATGTTTTGGAAACCCTTGGGTTGTTTGTTATGCTTGGTGTAGAAGAGGAGAGAAGGAACAATTATCTTTTGACTGAGTGCCTAGAATTGTGTCATTAGATGCAAAGTAGCCACAGGATTTCCGAAAAGTGGTTATAATAGAAAGTCGCATAAATAATGAAGAAGTTAGTAATTCTAGAACTGTTGCTTAAAGAGTCGCACCGTATTTTTGTCGTGCATGCCCTTTGGAGCCTTTTCATGGAGAGCGTTCACCTTATTTGAGGGTTGCTCCACCTTTTGAGGCCTTTTGCTTGGAGTGTTACCTTTGGAGAGCCTTTGGAAAGCCTTTGGAGGCTAGGTTTGACTTCTTCTTGTCATCATTCACCGTCTTTTGATGGATACATCTCTTTCTTGGGCCTTTCTTCTCTTGAATATTCTACATGTGGTTTTGACCACCATATTTCATGGATGTTTTTAGAGTTTGTTGCGTTTGTTGGAGTATTTTGAAATGTTCACTCCATCCTAGGCTAGATCTAGGGTTTTAGCCTAGTTTATTCACATTTTATTATAAAATGAGATAGAGCAACAACCTATATAAAGGTTGGCTCTTATTCATTTCTCATGTTTGGATTGGGGGAGAAATCCCACTAGACATAATGAAATATCTCTTGGTTCTTATGGAGGGTTAAGGCTAGTGCTCCATTGAAGGCTTGTTATATTTTTATTGCTTGGCCAATGGATGGATTTTCAAATTGTCATTGGCTTTGAGGTAACAAACAATAGGCTCTCAAATTGTCATTGGCTTTGAGGTAACAAACAATAGGCTCTCTATTATTTATGTGGTTGCTATTGTTGGATTTTGTGCAACTTCGGAAGATATTCTTATTATATTTTATTGTTTTTATTTGCACCTCCTACGGGAGTTGATCTTGATGTAATTAATCATGTAAACCCTTGAAAGAACAATATAAACCTTGGAGAGAAAATTAAGTAAAGAAAAGAATTATTAAATGTATTTTTATATTCCCCCAAGACAAGTCGGCCCAGTCAAGTAAGACAAGTCGGCCCAGTTAGGGAAAAGGCCAATTTGGAAAGTGTATAAATAAAGGGGATGTGTTCCTCATTTGACACACTCACTCACCACACAGGTTCGCATCACTTAGAGAGGAGCTCGCATCTGCAGCTAGGAGAAGTTGATTTTGGGGTTTTACTTAGAGAGACTTTCTTCTTTCTCTCTCTCATCATTGTACTCTATTCTCATAATTGTTCATCTCTATACGAAGGTTGTTGGGTTTTTCTCCCGATTGGGTTTCCCAGGATAAATTCTCGTGTTCTTTGTTTTTGTGCTTTGTCTTTCTTCTAGTGATCCTATTGATCTTATGCAATTGAATTATAATGCTATAATTGTATGAAAAACTAACATGGTATCAGAGCAATACTAGAAGAAGCCATTGCCGGAACTAGGGTTTCATCTTTTACGGCCTTCACTCATCATTTTGGCAAAAAAAGTGCCTTGGGAATTTCGCTCTAGGAAGGGCGCATCCGAATTAGTAAATACATTGAACCAATGGGGTTTGTAACAACTTGAACTAGCAGGTAAGTTAAAGCCCCAAAGAACATAGCTAGTCCGACTGCAACCTAGAGGTGTTACCCTCTGTCACATCGATAACCACCTCTCTGCACTTCTAGTTGGCTCTTCTCCAACTTGAGGGGGGCTTTCCTAGATAGGATTGCTAGGCTATGGCAACGAGAGTACAAGGTGATTTCGAAGAGTTAGTCTTAGCAAAACTTGAGGTCTTTCTTTGTAGTATAGATGATGAAACTAAGTTGCCAGGAAACGTGGGTACAGGGACGGGGATGCTACTTTTTGAAACAAGGTACTTGGGTACGTCGAGGGTACTGTTATATATATATATATATATATATATATATATATATATATATATATATATATATATATATATATATTAAAATTTATAAAAATAAAACATTTCATAGTCACATCATACATGTATATTTGATATTTCTAAATTCAATGATTCATATGAACATTCAAATTGAAAATTTGAAAAATCAAATAATAAATTTGATAAATCATATGACATAGACTCGTAGTAGATATCAAGTGGAAGACTAGAAGACTGAATGGCATTTCCAGACATGAAAAAGAAAGTTCAAAACGGTAAACATTGAACAATGAACAAGATAGTTGATTTGGCTTCCTCAAGCCATGTCAACAGCATCCTCAGGATCAATGTCATCAGCATCACTAAGGTCCTCTATCATCAAACTCTCTAGATAGGCATTGTTGGAGTAGTGAGCACGGAGCACTATTAATGAGAAATGGAGTGCCGTGCAGGTTTAGGTAAGGGGTGAGTGTCCACATAACATGTGTTTCAGTGTTTTAATTTTTAATTTTTAAAATTTTAAACTTCAAACATTGCAAATCGACCCCTCTCGACCGGCGAGCTAAGGTAAATTTCTCAACGGCCATACCTCCCGCGTACCCAAACACGCGGTAGGGCGTACCAAAATCCATGCAAGTACCATGTTTCCATAAATGAAGTACCTTGTACGTGAGGTTGGATTTGGGTACGGCCGGGTACAACTAGGTACGTACCATTGAAGTACCCAGTGGGGGTTCAAGTACCCATGCAACACAGTGATGAAAGGATCATGAAGACCAGTGTCAATCCCTAGGGGAAAATGGAGTCTCAAGATAATCCCCCCCAAGGGCCTTGTTGACATATGTTTGGCTATTATCCTAGCACAACACTAGATAAGATATGATAAGATAATTTTACTAATGTCCAACAAATAACCACAAAAGTAGGTTAATGGGACTGTGTGGTACCATGATGTCAATACAAAGTGGGAGCGCTAAGGTGGCTTATAAGTTATATATAAAGCAAGACTCAAACCTAAAACCAAAAAGAGCTAGCTCCAAACATGGAGAGCCTACCCAGAAAAGAGAAGTACAAAGAGAGTTGATACAAAATTAAAATGTGCAAGGAGAATGGATTTGGGAATTGTAATACAAAAATGATGAATGTGTCGTGGTACACTGGAAACACTGGAAGCATCTCTCCAAACATCCGAAGTCAAATGAAGGAATCTCAAAATAGTAATCTGTCTAAAAGAAGAACTGGAAGAACTAGAAGAACTAGAAGAAGAGCTATAATGGGTAGTGTGTCGCTGCCTGGAGTGGGGAGCTTGTTGTTATGATCTGGATGGAGTGGAAAGAATTCCCTGTCGCAAACTATTCAAGCTTCATGCAAATTTCACCAAGGAAGGACAGCCACTACTACGCACACCTTCAGCTCCTACCGTAGCATGTACCCTAGCATATGCCACCAAATCTATAGCCTCTAAAAAGGTGGGAAAACTACAAACCAGCAACAAAACTAAACCACAAAATGGTAAAGTCATTCCATTGGAGCAAACATACTCTTTCAATGAACCAAGAGCATAAACCTTACAATGATAAAAATAGCATGTCACTTGAATATTAAGCCATCCAAGAAAACCCAAGAGAAAAGAAAACCCTTAAACTTCAAAATGCTCCATGAAAAGATATGTCAATTAGGCTCCAAAAGAGAAAAAGCTCTCAAAATCCAACCATGAAATGAAATGAGGAATTAGCTCTCTATTTATAGGAGAGGCTAAAACTTCCCTTACAATAAAGTAATCATTGTTTCCTTAGATCTAGCCTACGGTGGGGTAAAATAGTAAATACAACAAAATCCCCACTTCGAGCTACTAACTCTTAAAAAACTACATAAAAGTGGTGGTCAAAGCCACTTGTACATTACAAATATACGCAGGGCCCCTAAATGAGGGGAATGTCTCCAACAAGCAAGAGAACAAGTGGTAGATGATGATGCCACATGGCCTCCAAAGGCCCCTCTAGAGAATGTCCACGAGACAACCTCAAAGCCTTTCTTTTCAAGTGGGGTCTCCAACAAACCAAGTACACCAAGCAACCACATGATGTGTCCACATAGATGACCAATCACCCACACATGTCTACAAGTTGGCCTCCAAAGGCTTCTCTTGTTCTTCAAGCAAAGTCCACATGGGGATTGAAGCCACCAATGTTGTCCAAAGCACTCACATATGATCCATAAGGCTCTAAAGAAGAGAACAAAACCTCAAATAAATCTCCATATCATATGCATAGGACTCCCCCAAAGCTAGCACTCCATGACAAGCAACCTTATGGTCCAAACAAAACAGCACCTCAAGGGAAAGGTGTTAAACACTCCTAATGCAAAATGGCCCCCTTCATGACCATGAAAAACAGCTCTTAAGTGGCTGGCGTACATCCAATACTAAAGAAAAGGATCCTCTAAGGTCAGCAGCTGCCTTAATGCTTGATTGTTCATTTTTCAAAGATCAGACCAAGCCCTAACTGCCCAAATACCACCTCAGACTGCTGCAAAAAACTTCTCCAAACAGCAAAGGCAATATTCTACAGGTATGATGTGGCACTTTGGTACACATGTGGAGGCATCGCCAAAAAAATGCCAATGCATACATGGTATGATGCGGCACTTTGGTACACATGTGGAGGCACCTTGGGATCTTCTAAATAAAATCTCACCTAAAGATTAAGCCCCATCCATTGATCTATCCCTCTAGCACATGGATCGACTTCTCTAGGCCAAATCGTGTGGCCCAACGACTTGCTCATGAAGGTGGATTTGACCAACTCTCTGGATCAAGGAAAACAACAGATGGATTCTGCATTTGGTTTCAAGCAACTCATGGTATTTACCTCTTGTATTGATCAAGACACATGTTATTGGCAAATATTTTATTTTTTTACTTGTCAAGGGTTGAATTCGCCCTCTCTAAGGCAAACGACTTGGCATCTTTTATCATTTCTTGTTGTAAGGAGAGTGGATCCAGAACATAGATCTAGAAACTACCTCCCAGAGATCATCATCTATGTAACAATCTAAATGTAGCAACCCTAACCCTCATCCAAGAGAAAATCGACCCCTTGTGCTATAAAACAGAGGTCAATTTCTCTCACAAGGGTCGAAATTTTGGCCGTGAAATAAAATACTTTGTTTCCGCTCTCACTATTTGCTCTTGGGGCTCTTCTTGGTGGGGTATAATGGTGCATTTGTGATATGGATGGTGCATATTTTCTTCACTAGGGTTTGAGGTAATCTAGTATTGATTACACTTATGTCTAGTAAGGTAAGGGATAATTGTTGCAACCTTGTCATTTATGTTTCAAATTTGTCTTGTTTAATTAGATTGCCGCAGCCTCTTTTGCTCATTCTCAAACTTCATTGACTAGTAATTTAACTAACATTTGGTGGTGCTTGTGTTTAGATGGATTGCTTTTCCTCTTGATGATCAGTGGATAACTATCAAATCACTTGTAGTAGAGGATCTACTTGATTATTCAACTAACAAAGTAGAGGGACTGTCTCATCCTCCATTCTCCCTTGAGGATTTCTTCCATCTTTCATCTTGCTTTTGACTCCATTTTCCCAATAATTTGTTTCCCTTAAGGCACTAGACTGGGGTTTTGTAGTTTATGTGTTATTTCATTTCCAATTTCTTCCACGTACTCAAACTATTTCTTCTCTTTTGTTTGTGTAGGTACTTGGATCTAATTTTCTCAAGAGACTTTGGGGATTTGATCCCCATCCTAATTGAATAACTTTCTAAGCTCAAAACCCTAAGGAGTCTAACCTTTAATACACCATAATAAAAATTAAACCAGCACTTAATAAATAATTTATGGTGCGATTTAAGTCTCTTATCATTTGTTAATCCAAGTACTAGCTAATAGGTTGTTTGGATTTGGTACAATCTTATTCCCTGTTAGTACATTTTCGTTGATTTATTGACTGTCAAACGCTAATTGCAGATCTAAATATTGCAGTCATGTTAGTGTTGATTGTCTCTTAAAAGAAAGGCTAACCTTGCTTATTAGATCTAGTTCTCTAGGGCTAGTTCTATGCATGTTCACTGTGGCTAGTAAAACACTTAAAACTCTATTCTAAACTAACTTGAATCTACCCTTAATCTCTGTCCTTAACATACATGAATTATACTTTCATATTCATCTGCTAGAGTATGTGTCAGGGCTTGTTTCCATGATGAGATTTTACCAAAATATTAAGTAATCCTATAAGCAATTCACTACCTCCCAAGTCAGCAGCTTGTGTATTGATAAGTGATTACTACTGTTCATTGCCATATTGGTTGTTATATTCCTCTTTTGTTACATAATACTACAAACCTAAATCACTACTTTGTTGATATATTATATGACCATCTAAACTACAATATTTTGGTAACTTATTGGAACTAAATGTTGATTTTTACTGGACTGGGATAGATCTAGTTAACGGTTCAAAAAATTTACTGCAACTATCAACTGAAAACACTGAGATCTCAACAAATTACACAGCAGAAAAACACAGGAAATCACACACATTTGACACATGTTAACCCTGGAAACCCCCAACTGAGGAAAAACCAGCAACAGATGATTTTTATTAACTATAAAAATTTTGGGCTACCATCCTGGGAAAATGGTCCACTGAGGAATACAATACAGGAAAATTAGCCTAGCCTATCACCTGACTGCTACTCCTTTGCTGACCCTTGCTCCTTTCCTCTAACCCTGCCCCTCCACTTGCAGACTTGGTTGAAAGTCTGTCTCTAACCAATCAACGAGATCTCACTCGCTCTGTGTGATTGTTGTGTGTCTCATCGTCTCCTTAGGCTCCATTTTATAACATCTCAATGACTAAAACCCTAACCCTACATCTCCAAAGTGATCAATGGTTGAGATTAGATCTCAAGCCTAATTTAAGATCAACAACTATGACTTAATCTTAAGTTCACTTTTTAGTCATTAGCCAACATTAAGTTAATAATGTGTTTTCCCTAAGTTAGACTTAGGAAAGAGATACAACAGTCTCTTGCTCTCTCAAGCAAGCTCCTAGAGAGGTGATCTGGACGACTCATGCATGCCTGACACCTGGCCCATGCAGAAGCACCTGTCGCCATCAAAAAGCACACCTAGGGGGAAATGCAGCAGAAATATTTATAAGCTGCTAGGTGTGTCCTTGGGGGAAAGTCTCGAGTCAGGTGTTGTCACCTGATCCTGATTCCTCTGTTTCGGCAAACTCCTAACCGAAGCCAAGGGGGGTAGACCCTACTGAAGAGTTTCTAAGGCTCTTAGTTGTATTTATTTGTTACATTGCAACTTAAATTAAATCAACAGCATAGACATGAATACATTCACGACATAAGATTGAGATCTTAAAATAAAGCAATTACGTGAAAAACCAGTGTTGTGGAGTCAAAGTAAATGGAGTGATTGTTGTTGTAAAGAGAACCGTTTTGCAAGTGTAATCTTGGTCAATTTTTAGATTATTAGGATGAATGAGTTGATTAAAAGGGAAAAAGGGAATTCCCAATATAACTTGCGGTACGAGAAATATGTCTGGATTTCAATCTAAATGGCTCTGCACAAGGACATGTGGGCTAGATGGAGTCGCCAGGGGATGTTCAACACTACATCAACAAGGATGTAAACTAACAGGGCCCGCGGTCACATTCTAGTAGTTCTCGCTTTCTTTGCAAAATTTCCCCACAAAAGATTAAAATGCGAATTAACGTCGGATTTTCGTTATGTTTGGGGGAAGTTACTTTTATTAATGATGAGTTCTTAAGTTAAATGTGAAAACTTAATGAAGCACAATTCCACTTTTGGCTATCCCAAAGCACAAGGCGAACCTGCGATGGGCAAGAGCATACACAGAAAGGCAAATAGTAAATTCCAATTTTAGTGTGAATAAGTTATTAGCGGCACGAATCTCTTTTCCACATGTTGTTGTATCAGGCAAGCCCTTGCATAGCGTCGTACTTCGGGAAATCAACTGTCGATTAATGTTCAAATTGTAAAAACTGTAAAGATTGTTGCACAAAAGTAAAGTAATGAAAACAAGTTGTCTAATTACTACCTATGAATCTCTTTTATGGTTCAGTACTCGGGCAAGCCCTTATCCATGAACCTTACTTCAGGAATGTGTCAGGGTTAGTATCAGTTTTTTTCCCAAAATAAAGTAAAGCAAAACCAATGAAACTAAACCTAGATCTAACTATGAAAACTTGAAACTAACTTAACAAAAATACTAATCTAAAACAGAAAAGTAAAAGAGGCAGATACAGGCTTCCCCCAAATGGGGGAAGGGGGGGTGGGAGCCTTACATCCCAGTTGCGCTTTATTAGTTTATTACAATTAACTCTCCGACAGAGAGCGCTCTTGATCCCTTAAAAAGGGATTCAAGAGACTTTAGAAAGCTTAAAAAACTAAGTAAATACAAAGAGAAAAAATGGTCTTCTTCAAAGGTTCAAATCTCCCAAATTCGCCCAAGTTCCTTCGCTTTCCTATGACAAAAAGCTAAAAACCAGCAAACAACAATTTTGATTAAAATGTTAGTAGGTTAGCTAAAAACACAATAGAATAACAACTTTGCTACTTGTAAATGTTTGGAAAACTTTATACTTTGAGTAACAAATAATTCACCACTTAGATCTAACTTTTGAATATGAATCTAAAGCACTTTTAGATCTAACTTAAACAAGTAAATCACTGATGATGAAACTTTTTATAGATCTAATTTACTTGTAAGAAACAATAACCAATTTTTTTGAAAGAAGGATGAAGATTCGAGAGATGTCGCCAAGGACGAGTAGATTCGAGAGATGTCACCAATTGATGATCGACATAACCAATTTCTTTGAAAGAAGGATGAAGATTCGAGAGTTGTCGCCAAGGACGAGTAGATTCACTGATGATGAAACTTTTTATAGATCTAATTTACTTGTAAGAAACAGTAACCAATTTTTTTGAAAGAAGGATGAAGATTCGAGAGATGTCACCAAGGACGAGTAGATTCGAGAGATGTCACCAATTGATGATCGACGTGATGAGGATTGCAGCAGCAACGACGATGATGATCCAGTGTTGATGATGTTCCAGCATTGAAGATGATCCAAAGACGAAGACTTGTGTCCAGATGTGTTGATGACTGTGGCAAGAGAATACCTTCCTAGTTAAGAGGGAGTGTTGATGTAATTGTAACTTTGGAAGATATTCACTTGTATTTTATATTGTTATTATTATTGTATTTTATTTGTACCTCCGATGGAGATGTTTATTCCTCTGGTCGTAGATGTCATTATTACATTTGGTCATGTAAAGTCATTGAGGTAAATCCTCCATTGTAAGTAGGGACATTAGATCCCCCTAGAGTCAGTTGTATTAGGGTTATTGAGTCCCCTAGAGAAGTCGGCCCAGCCAGTTTAGTTGGGGCCGACCTAGCAAGTGAAAAAGGTCAAGTGAAAGTAAAGTATAAATAGAGAGCAAGGCTCTCTCATTTGATAACACACTCACTCACACAAGTTCACATAAGTGAGAGAGAGAGAACAAGTTCGCATAAGAGAAAGAGAGAGGAGCTGCAGAAGACCGTCTTTGTTTTGGGGTTTTACTTTTGTGATATTGTATTGGTGGCGATTCTATCTCTGAGGAAGTTGCGAGGTTTTCTCCTTTATGGTTTCCCCGAGGAAAATCTTTGTGTCTTTGTGTCTAATGTGCATGATATTCTTTCAGTTAAGATCCTAGATAATATTGATTAAAAGTAGAAAAACTAAAATAGTGCACCGGTGACCAAACACAACATTTGGGAAGATTACTCTTCACGTATCTAAGAGGTCGAGTGGTGTGGCCAAGGGTACAGTCGATCCTCCTTGGTCAGTGCTTTGAAAGATTGGGCCGAGCATCATTGTTGGATCTCGCGGGTAGATAGAATCACTACAGTAGCTTGACACTCCTTGTGGCTTATAAGCCATCTTTGGGATTGAGGGTTTACTATTCAAAAAGCTTAAATTGTTCATTGCTGATATAATGCTTTTGTTTCATGTATTTAAGATATCATGTACTTATGCTCATGGTTATATTAGGCTACATCATTGAAATATTAAAATAGAGTGTGTCTTGTATTTAACTAAATATCCTAAGATAGACACTCTTCCTTAAAAACATCGCTAGGCAACTATTTGGGGTTATTTAGATCCCCTTTAGTTGGCCTTAGAAAAAGCTTGGTTGGGGTCTCTCCCTTGGTTAGTCTAGGTTCGTTCACTATTGGACCTAGGACACCTAAAAGAGGAACTCCTTCCGATAGTGACACGTTGGGAAGGAGGTCCATAGTTGTGTCGAGTTAGCGGTTGATTCATTGCCAATCATTTGACTGCTAGGTTGTGTACTAACAAGCCATATCAAATATTGGATATAGGCATCTTGTGGGGATCCTTGTCTTGCTTAGCAAGATTTTTATGCTGTCACACATGATACTAATCTCTCATGTATTTCAGCCACACTATTATAGAGATTCCACCGTATATTTATGCATGTATCGATGACACCTTGTTTTGAATCATGACCGAACATAGGGAATGACTTATGGCATTGATGAGATGTTAAAGTGGCTACATTTGATTTATGATTTCACTTAGCATTTGCTTTCTCTCGTATTTAAAGTAGGAAGAATAAACTCTTAAGAAGATTAAGAGGAATAAAGTTCATATGTAAGCATTGATTTTGTTGGCATTATTGGCTTATGCCCTGTCATTTGAAAGCCATTTGTGATCTCTAAGTATGTAGTAAATGTAGGGTTTGGGATGTGAATTGAGCCATCCCACCACATGGTTTTTCTTTCTTCCTCTCAAGTAGGTACAACCAGGAGATTTTGAGGTTCTCATGCACTCAGGAGATAAGGCACATGTCCCTCAATTGGAGCCAATTGTTACACCCCATATTTTATGTGGATAATCCATCAAAGAACTATGATGACTTCACTTAGATTCCACATCCCAACATAACATAATCAATTGCACATGGCCTAAAGTCATTTCGAAAAAAATTATCATTATGTATTACTGTATGAAGGTTTACTGTAAGCTTCCCCAACCCAATTTTCCAAGTTTCAAAGTCAAAGTTTAATGCCCACCCAGTCAACAATACTGCTGCAACTGTGTTTTTCTGATAAACATAACAATACTGGAAAACATGAAGGAAACAAATACTATTTTAAAGAACATAAATTAAATGCTAGTCACACACGAAAATTCAGACACAGGAAGTTTTTCCAAATTGGCCAGGAAAAACCCCGAAGGGAAAACCTGTGAGAGAGTGAGTATTTATTATTTCGTCAGCAAAATAATACAACAACATACAACTTATCTCAACCAGAATAAGACGGACTCAATGCCTCAAATTATGTGTTGAACTTAGCCTCGAATTCTATGCATACAAATTCTAGGAAATTGTGCCCTTCTCAAGCTATCTCAGAATTGTATAGACAGCTCCTCGATTTCGGTGTCATACTTAGTCTTCTTTCTTGGAATTCATGCCCAATAGAACAGTAGCAATGCTTCCTCGAATTTCACACCCACTGTCTAGAAATTCGTGCACTGTACTGTAATATCCCAAACTGGTAATTTTCTTTTTTTCTTTGTTTGCTATGTGATCTTGTGTATCAACTCAGGAATGTATAACATACTAGTCTAAGATTGCATGCACCGCATGCAACCCTAACACCCAGATAATCATAAATGCTATAAAATAGGAAGAATCAATGCATGTACGTACCAATAGATAGATCAACTGATGTAGATCAATATAAACCCGACATGCAAGAATTGTGCCGATGGAATATGGAGATAAGGCTGGACGTCCTTTAGCGAATGCGCCCTTGGTATAAATGCGCCCTCCTCAAGCTCAGTATGCTCCTCAATAAATAATGGTCAGCAAATGAAGCCCCAGACAAGGTGTACTAGGGTTATAGTGCCCTTCTGATGAAGATAGAAGCAGCATGCAGACCAACTGATGGCTCCAAGCCCTAAAACGTGTATCCCTCTCTTGGAAAGTCGCCCACATGCAGAAGGACATCTTTCTAAAGGTAGATGTGCTAAGAAGTAGCTAAAGACTCAAGCTAAAGAGCCCTTCTTCCAGGGGAAAGGTAATACCACTGCTCGGAAGAGGATGGGAGCAGCATGGAGAAAGTATGAACCCTGTAGACTGAAACGCAAATAGGAAGGTCCTTGGACAATGCACCCATGCAGGAGGACGAATTCCTCAATATATCATAAACTAGAACTCTGCAGAATCTGAATAATGGTAATACCTGATGATGAAGCAATGCTAAATCTGGATGATCCAACCTAATAGTGACTAGGGCAGATAGATTTCGCTGTCGAAATACACCAGTTAGCTAAGTGCATGCACTCAATCCCAACTTAGCTCGCTGAGCTCTCCAATTTGAATCCACAAATCAATAATCATATAAGAAGGTCTTCTTTACTAGCTTTACCTTTCTTTTATAACATTCACCCGTCAGACCTAACTTTTGACCTAATTAGGTCACTTTATCTTCTAATTCTCAGTTGACTTGCATGCAGTGCTCTGGAGACTCAATTAGTGCATGCATCATGAAATAATGCTCGGATGTCATGCATGCAGGTGGCTTATAGTTCCTGTGGCCCCTGTTTACCTATTGATGATCTAATACCCATGCCTAGATCTTCTTAAGGAGCATATGGCATCAATCCTCAATTGATTCTCTGAATGTCAGTGCACACTCGAACCTATGGTAATCAGATAGGATAGCGGGATGGTCCTCTGTGCTTAAGCAGAAGAGGACATTACAGTCCTCCCCGCTCGAAATTGCTTGTCCTCAAGCAACTGTAATGCTGGGTGTTGTAATACTTGTTCTCCTTCCCAAGTGACCTCTTCTATAAGCAGATCTCTCCATTGAACCAAGTAGTCTCTGATGATCATGTTCCTCACTTTCTGCTCTCGCACCTCCAGGATGCGCTCGAGAATCAGAATCAATTGCCCCTCGTCATCAAGAGGGGGCAGCTCGGATGATGTAACAATCTGTTGACCTACTGCCTTCTTGAGGTTAGATACGTGAAATACATTGTGAATCTTGCTCTCTGGGGGTAGTTCTAGCTCATACGCTACGTCTCCAACCTTCCGGATTATCTTGTAGGGACCATAGAAGCGAGGCTTGAGCTTCTATGCTCCTTTCTTCTTAAGGGACGACTGTCGGTAAGGTTGTAGGCGTAAATAAACTAAGTCTCCCACCTCAAAACTGCGCTCAATCCTATGCCTATCTGCATATATCTTTTGTTGATTCTGAGCAGCCCGTATGTTTTTTCTGAGTATGCTAAGGATGTCTTGACTCTCTTGAATCCAATCTTGAATCCAATCTTTGGCCTTGGGGGCCCTACTATCACCAAATATCAGGTCTGCAAAATTTAAGGCACCGTATCCGTACAGAGCTCTAAAGGGAGTCATGCCAATGGTCATATGGTGGGTGGTATTGTAGCAATGCTCACCTAAGTGCAGCCATCTGATCCAATTCCTCTGTTGACCTGCTACGTAATTCCTCAAGTATCCCTCGATCCACTTGTTAACTATCTCAGTCTATCCGTTGCGCTGTGGATGATAACTTGTGCTCATAGCTAACTCGATTCCCACTAACCTGAAAAGCTCCTGCCAAAAGGCTCCAGTGAATTTGTTGTCCCTATCACTGACAATGGTCTTGGGTAACCCGTCGAGTCTGAATACCTCTCTACAAAACAGTTCTGCCACTTGTGCAGCTGAATAATCTGAAGGAATGGCAAAGAAGTGAGCGAACTTGGTCAACTTGTCCACTACTACGTAGAAGCAGTCTCTTCCCTGAACCTTGGGCAACCTTGTAATGAAGTCCATGGAAATGCTTTCCCACTTCTGCTGGAGAATAGGCAATGGTCGTAGAAAACCGGTTGGGTGGGTGTGCTCTATCTTCTTCTGTTGGCACAAGCTTCACTCTCTCACATGTTGCATTACATGATTCTTGAGGCCCTTCCATGAGAACCTCTCTCTAATCTACCTATAAGTCTTGAGAAACCCCCGATGTCCTGCTAATGGTGAATCATGCAAGGCTTGTAGAATCTTTTTCTTTAGGGAAGACTCTAGAACTAAGTAGATTCTATTTTGTAGTATATGATGTCATCAATTATCCGGTACCTGTCGTCCTGAATTTGTCCATCCAATAGTTCGCAAGCAAATTTATCTTTGGAATACTCAACCAAAAGATGCGATCTCTAATCTGATGGGATGCTCATAAGGGATAAAGTAGCTGGTCGTCTAGAAAGTGCATCTTCCACCACATTGTTCTTCCCCTTTATGTATTCAATCTCGAAGTCATAGGCCTGAATTTTGCTCACCCATTTTTGTTGCCTCTTATTTAGCTCTTTCTGCTCTAGGAAGTATTTCAAGCTGTTGTGATCTGTCTTAATCTTGAATCTGCCACCCACTACGTATTGCCTGAACTTGGTTAGCACATGGAGAATGGCTAACATTTCCTTGTTGTATATTGAATAGTGGCGCTCATAGTCTTTGAGCTTCCTGCTCTCAAATGCAATGGGGTGATTGTTCTGCATCAATACTGCCCCTATTCCCTCTCCTGAGGCATCACACTCTAACACAAATGGCTGAGAAAAGTCTAGTAGAGCTAATACTGGGCATGAACTCATTACTTTCTTCATTTTTTCAAATGTCTGTCGTGCTATCTCTAACCAACTGAATGCCCCCTTCTTGGTAAGATCGGTGAGGGGTGCAGTCATCTGTGAAAATCCACTGACATACCTCTTGTAGTAGGTGCAAAGGCCCAAAATCCCTTCAGTTCTGTCACATTTTTGGGTGTAGGCCAATCCAACATAGCTCAAATCTTCTCTAAGTGTACCTGGACCCTGTTGGCCCCTATCACATGCCCCAAATATAACATCTCCTGCATACCGAACTCACACTTGGACATCTTGGCATATAGTGATTGACCCTGTAAGATCCCAAGTACTTCATCTAGATGTCTCAAATGTTCTTCCCAAGTTCTACTGTATATCAATATGTCGTCGAAGAATACCAAAAGATGCTTGCGTAACTGAGCCTTGAAGATATTGTTCATACATCACTGGAAAGTGGTTGGTGCATTAGTGAGCCCAAATGGCATCACTAAAAAATCATAATGTCCGTAGTGGCAACGGAAAGCAGTCTTTGGAACATCCTGTTCCCTAACCCGAATCTGATGGTAACCTGAGCGGAGGTCGATCTTAGAAAAGTACTGTGCCCCCTGTAGTTCATCCATCAACTCATCAATCCTGGGGATTGGATACCTGTTTTTTATAGTCTTATTGTTAAGTGCCCTGTAATCGATGCATATGCGTAAGGTTCCATCCTTTTTCTTTACTAGCACTACTGAGGATGCAAATGGGTTGGTGCTAGGTTTAATGTACCCTAGTTTGAGCAGTTCCTTGATTGCACTTTCTATTTCATCTTTGTATCTCTTGGGATGTCGATAAGGGGTGGTGCTAACTGCTCGAGTCCCCTCCTCTAACTCAATAATGTGCTCAAATCCCCTATCTGGAGGTCGGCCTGCTAGAAGGTCTCTGAATACTGCTCTGTGCTTCTGCAGTAAGGCCTCTATATATGATGGATGTTGTGTGGCCTTATATGGTGGTTTCCGGAAGGTAACCAAGCACTCTACTGCCCACTCTATATCTCCCTATCGGAGCACTACCTCCATCCTATGTGATGTCACTGGTATGGGAGGGTAGGTATTCATCCCTCTCAATACTACCTTCGGGCCCTCCGTTCCCATGAACTCCATCTCCATGGTCTGGTAGTTCGTAGAATACTTCCCTATGGAATAAAGCCACTGAACTCCCAATACCACATTTGTGTCAAGTACGTCTACCACATAGAATGTTTCTATCACTGTATAGTTCCCAAGTGTTACTTTCAATTTTGGAATCCTCTGACTACACTCCATGGTGTGGTGACCTACTACAACTACTGAAAATCCATCAAAACTCTCAGTTTGAATGCCTTTCTTTTTAACCCATGCAGCATCAATAAAGTTGTGGGGTGCCCCACCATCTATCAACACTCCCACTCTATTGCCCTGTATGACACCTCTGATATGGAGAGTGTGGAATCTAGGGACCCCCGACAATGTCGCAATGGCACCTCCTGGTGATTGTACCTCATATGTTGCCTCATGTGCCTCTCCCTACTCCTGATCATGATAATCCTCATCCTCCCCACTGTCGGAATAGACCTCTATGTAGTAGGCCTTTCCCTTCCCTGAACACCTGTGACCTAGTCCCATGGCTCCTAACAAGTGAAACATAACTTTTTTCTTCTAAGGTCCTGGCGGGAATCATTATCCATCCATTCTTTCTTGGGCCATTCTTTCTGGAAGGGTTTGCTCTCTTTATCTTTAATAAGGAAATTAGTTCTGGGAGGAAATCTATTCTTTGGGACTGCATCCTGTAAATATCTAGTCCGATTGATGGCATCAGCTAGGGTGGTGGGTCTATAAACCCTAACCCATCCACGTAAGGGCTCAGTGAGCGCCTCGGTAAATAACATAATCAACCTGCTCTCTGAAATATTTGTCACCATGATTGCTACCCTCTGAAACTCTGAAATGAAAGCATCTAGACTATCTGTCTGCTTGAGTTGTGCCAGCTCTCTAAAATGCACCTCCAGGTCTTTTATGTCAAATCGCTCAATGAGCCTCTGTGTAAAATTTGTGTATGAAGTGATAGTATTGTGACCCAATGTCACCAACCCGTGGTATCACCACTCGTGGGCCTCCCCGTCCAAATGCAAGGTAGCCGATTTAATGGCATCTGTCTCAATCATCGGATTGAGCTGGAAGTATGTATCCAACTTATGTACCCAATTCCGCGCTGGGCCACCCTGGGTCCCCTCAAAGGTAGGAATAGTCAGTTTCCCTACCGTGCGCTGTAACTCAAAGTTCTGGTTGAAAGACCTATTGTATGCTCGGGGCCTGTTCTTACTTTTAAAGTGGCAAAAGTCAGTGAAGGTCATGGCTGACTGGAAGTCATCACCCAATGCTTTGTACTCTCTTAGGTATGCCCCCATGGGCTCTTCTGGCTCTACCTGTACTATGTGTACTGCGGCAGGGCTATCTAAGAACTGTGGTAGGGTAGGTCGAGAGGACCTGTTGTAGATATGGAAGTGGCTTTGTATGTTGGTATGTAACTGTTCCCCACTACTATTTGTGGCAGTGAAGCACCACTCGGGGCATACTCGCGAGTACCCGCGAGTCTTGCCGAGTGGATGCCCTCCCCGCGTAACCGCTGAAGACTCGTCTTGATACTCGCGGGCTCGGGTTGACTCGTGGAACTCGGGTATACTCGTCGGCATACTCGCCGGACTCGGCTAGCAAAAAAAATCGCGCCTGGCGGGAAGCAAAGCACGGACGGACGCCACAGTTTATGCAGTCGCGCTCATTCTCGGGCCCGCGAACTGGGTTTTGGAGGGAAAAACACACTATCGGGGGCTATAAACCATCCAACAGTGTCGCATTCGGCATCCATCAACTCTGTTTGTCTGCTGAGTTCGATTGTCTGCTGAGTTTGAGTCTACTTGTCGCTTTTGAGTTCGATTTGTGTGCTGAGGTCGAGTCTATTTGTGTCTGCAAGTTTTCAAGTTTGCTGAGGTCTATTTCTGTCTTCAAGTTTGCAAGTTTGTTGAGGTCTATTTATTGTTTCACTTTTTATTTTTAATATATTATTTATAAAGTTTTATTGTTTTTAACTTTTTTATTTAAAATTGTTTTTTTATTTTTTTTTCAAATATAATTTTAATTTATTAATTCTTTATGGAACTTGGCTTAAACATAGGTTAGTGATAAATTAGAATTTAAGAACAATTTAAATGATACATAGATTTAGAATTTAGTTTTCTATGTTGTGTGGCCCTATGGGCACAAAGCAACATTTTTTCTTCAATTCATTTTTTTAGAACATTAAATTTTAATATAGAAAATATTTTTTTTGCAACCCAGATTCCATGGCCCCTAAGGCTAAAAGGCCTCTTGATCCGGCATGGAAGTATTGTGTCAGGGTGAATCCCAATGAAGACCACAGAGTCATTTGCAACTTCTGCACCTCTCAAATGTCTGGGGGCATAAACAGGATGAAATATCATCTAGCAAGAATTGTTTGCAAAGATGTGGCAGTTTGTGAGAAATGCCCCGATGAAGTCACAGCAGAAATGGTAGCTGCTTTGGATGCCATTAGAGAACAGAGTGAAAAGAGGGCAAGATACAAGTTTGAAACTTCCATGATAGGTAGATCTACAATGGCACCACCGAATGCAAGTCCAAGTACAGGAGGGTCCACTTCAGCTGCTGCAGTAAATAGAAGTGTAGTTTCTTCTTTCTTCCTTCCTCGCACAACTCCAGGATCTCAGCCATCCCTGGAGAGCTTCAATGAAAAGAAGAGGAAAGAGGCAGATATGGCAGTGCGGAGGTTTTGGTACCATAATAGCCTTTCATTCAACTATGCAAAGTCTTATTTTTATCAGCCCATGGTAGATGCCATTACAGCTGTTGGCCCTGGATACAAAGCCCCCTCCTATAATGCACTTAGGGAGAAAGAGCTAGATGAGGAGCTCGAGTGTGTTAAGGAACAATTGGAGAGCATTAAAAGCTCATGGAAGTTTACAAGGTGCACAATTTTGTCTGATGGGTGGATAGATCAAAGGGGCAGAACAATCATCAATTTTGTTATAGCTTGCCCTAAAGGAACCATGTTCCTAAGGTCCATTGATGCATCCTCGCATGTAAAGGATGCAAATCTAATTTTATCACTGTTGTCTGATGTTGTGGACGAAGTCGGGGTAACAAATGTTGTCCAGGTAGTCACGGACAATGCTGCAAATTATGTGGCAGCTGGAAGGTTGCTTTCTGCAAAATACCCCACCATTTTTTGGACTCCATGTGCTGCCCATTGCATAGACTTGATGCTGGAGGACATTGGGAAGATGGAATGGGTGCAAGCAGTTGTGCAAGAGTGCAAACAAATTACCAAATTCATTTATAACCATGCTTGGGTGTTGAGCCTTATGAGGGGATATGCACAGGGTGAACTGAGTCGCCCTGCTATCACACAGTTTGCCACAACCTTTCTTTCCCTCCAAAGCCTTCTGAATGAGTACCAAGCTTTGAGACGGATGGTTTGTAGCCAAGAATGGATATTTTGGAAAGATAGCACAAAGCCAGATGCAGTTGCTGTGAAATTGTCTCTCTTAGGAGATGGTCTGTGGGAGAAAGTCACTGAGATTGTCAGCTTCACTGAGCCACTTGTAAAAGTCTTGAGGATCATGGATGGAGAGAAACCTGCAATGGGATACATCTATGAGGGCATGGATAGGGCCAAAGAGGCCATCAAGACTTTCTACAAGGGGAATTCATCAAAATATCTCCCTATATGGCAAATTATTGATTCCAGGTGGGACAGGCAGCTACATTCACCATTGCATGCAGCCGGAGCATATCTCAATCCAAGCTTATTCTATCATCCAGATTCTGGCATTCAAAGAGATCAGGAGGTGATGAGAGGTGTCATGATATGCATTGAGAAGATGTTCCCGAATCCAGAAATTCAGGACAAAATCAACATGCAACGTGATATGTACAAAGAAGCAGCAGGCATGTTTGGATTCAGCTCAACCCAACGACTCAAGGACAAGAAAATGCCATGTAAGATTCAATTTGTAAAAACTAAATTGTTAGACTTAGAACTTAGCTTGTAAATTTGTTAGTTCTCTTTTTCAATTTTGGCATTGCAAAACTTGTAATCATTGTTGTTTTTAACTTTTACAGCCCATTGGTGGATAGATTGTGGCTCTGAAGCACCACAATTACAAGAATTCGCCATCAGAGTTCTGAGTCAACCCTGCAGCGCTTCAGGATGTGAGCGTAATTGGTCGGTATTTGAGCACATCCACAGCAAAAAGAGGAATAGGTTGGAGCTTGAAAGGTTGGAAAAGTTGGTTTTCATCTACTACAACCTTTGAATGCTCACAAAGCAAATGCAACCGAAGGACCTAGATCCAATTTTATTGGATGATATTGATTTAGAGTCTGAGTGGGTTGTGGAGGAGGAGTTCCCTGATGATTTGGCTTGGCTTGATGAGGAGACTCAGGATCCCTCTAGTTTGCCATCTCAAATGGAAACTCCAAATACACCTGCTTCACAGTTGCTTCAGTCTGTCGATGTTGGCACTAGCTACTCGATGACTTATTGTAGGCGTGCTCGTGGTTAGGCATGAGACTCGAGTACATGGAGACATTGTCTATTTTGGTTTTCTATTTCTATTATGAGACTATATTTTGAACTTGCACCAATCTGATTTTTAAATCAGTATGGTTTATGTTTATGGTTTATGAACACTATGGTTTATGACCACTTTATGGTTTATGAACACTATGGTTTATGATCACTTTATGGTTTATGTTTATGGTTATGATTTATGATTATGAACACTATGGTTTATGATCACTTTATGGTTTATGCTTATGGTTATGATTTATGGTTTATGAACACTATGGTTTATGATCACTTTATGGTTTATGAACACTATGGTTTATGATCCCTATTCAAATTTTTGCATACAAAAATTGATTGTGTTATGTCGTATATTCATAGTTTATGAGACAATGTTATGACTTATTGCATAAATTGTAATTTTATAGCTTATATGGATTGGAAATGCTTTTAAACTCTTTTTTTGTGCCCAAAATGTACAATATTTTAAGTTATTTTAATTTTCGCCGAGTCTTGCCGAGTCTTTCTCGAGTCTTTCCCGAGTTTTTCCCGAGTCGCCGAGTCATATGCCAGCCGAGTCTTTGCCGAGTCCGAGTCGTGCAACATTGATTTGTGGATACCCTATCACTGTTGGGAAATAATGGACTGTGTGGGGTAGGCACGTTTTTATCTGCCATCTGCCTGATGGCATTCACCATCTCTTTTTGTCGAGTAGTAAGATCCTTAATAGCTGAAATGAAACTATTGAAATCTATCTTATCATCATCTGCCATTGTTTCTTTGCCTTTACTTTTTTCAAACTGATACTCTGTATCCCCCAATTCTATATCCTCTAACTCTTCTTCTCTTTTATCACTGTTCCTAAACCTCTGTCTCCAGTAAGTAATGTTGTGTGGGTCCTCTGAATTCATTTACTATTCAAAATTGCATGCTCCCACAGTTGGCGAGGAACATGCTTTGATACCACTGTAATATCCCAAACTTGTAATTTTCTTTTTTCTTTGTTTGCTATGTGATCTTGTGTATCAACTTAGGAATGTATAATATACTAATCTAAGATTGCATGCGCCGCATGCAACCCTAATACCCAAATAATCAGAAATGCTATAAAATAGAAAGAATCAATGCATGTACGTACCAATAGATAGATCAGCTGATGTAGATCAATATAAACCCGGCATGCAAGAATTGTGCTGGTGGAATATGGAGATAAGGTTGGACGTCCTTCAAAGAATGTGCCCTTGGTATAAATGCGCCTTCCTCAAGCTCAATATCCTCCTCAATAAATAATGGTCAGCAGATGAAGCCCCAAACAAGGTGTACTAGGGTTATAGTGCCCTTCTGATGAAGATAGAAGCAGCATGCAGACCAACTGATGGCTCCAAGCCCTAAAATGTGTATCCCTCCGTAGGAAAGTCGCCCACATGCAGAAGGATGTCTTTCTGAAGGTAGATGTGCTGAGAAGTAGCTGAACACTCAAGCTAAAGAGCCCTTCTTCCAGGGGAAGGGTAATATCACCGCTCAGAAGAGGATGGGAGCAGCATGCAAAAAGTATGAACCCTGTAGACTAAAATGCAAATAGGAAGGTCCTTGGACAATGCGCCCATGCAGGAGGATGAATTCCTCAATATATCATAAACTAGATCTCTGCAGAATCTGAATAATGGTAATACCTGATGATGAAGCAATGTTGAATCTGGATGATCCAACCTGATAGTGACTAGGGCAGATAGATTTCGCTGCTGAAATACACCAGTTAGCTAAGTGCATGCACTCAACCCCAACTTAGCTCGTTGAGCTCTCCAATTCGAATCCACAAATCAATAATCATATAAGCAAGTCTTCTTTACTAGCTTTACCTTTCTTTTATAACATTCACATGTCAGACCTAACTTTTGACCTAATTAGGTCACTTTATCTTCTAATTCTCAGTTGACTTGCATGCAGTGCTCTAGAGACTCAATCAGTGCATGCTTCATGAAATAATGCTCGGATGTCATGCATGCAAGTCGCCTATAGTTGATGTGGCCCCTGTTTACCTACATATGATCTAATACCCATGCCAAGATCTTCTTAAGGAGCATATGGCATCAATCCTCAGGTGATTCCCTGAATGTCAGTGCCCGCTCGAACATATGGTAATCAGATAGGTTAGAGGGATGGTCCTCTGTGCTTGAGCAGAAGAGGACATTACATGTACAAACTAGTGTAACAACAACAATAAATGAAGTACGGCCTGATGTACTTTCCCTCGAAAACTGTGCAAGCAATCTAGCAAATCGTGCCATGTTAATTTGCCTAAGGATGCGTGCTAGATCTCTCTCTCTCTTGTTGCGAGTACTTCTCATCGTCAAGAAACTCGACTTGCCCTCTTGCTCTTCCAAAACTCATGGAGACAATAATATGAACTTGCCTTTTTATGTTTTTCATTAGGGCCCACATTGGTTTAGATCAATGGATGAGAAAAATTCTCTCCATAAATTAATTTCACTCAACCACCACTTAAATATATTAAAATGTCACTTTAATCTCTAAAGTGAAATTAAATGCTTATCTCAAGTCATTTAATGCAAGGGTTATGTGATTTTCCCCTTTAAGTGACTTAGGAAAAAAAAACACTAGGGGAACAACTTCCTAGGTACAAAAATCAACACTCCCTCTTACCGAGGAAGTTGTTCCGCACTGCTCCCAACTTGTCCTTGAAGGAGACAAACTTGCCCTGCTCCAAGGATTTCGTCAGAATGTCTGCCACCTGCTCATCAGTGGAAATGTATTGTAGCTTCACAGCTCCTCTCTGAACATAGTCCTGGATGAAGTGGTACCTGATCTCTATGTACTTTGACCTATCATGGAATACTGGATTTTCAGAGAGCTGGACGCAACTCTGATTGTCGCGGTAAATAATCGTGGGTCTCAGCTCCTGACCAAATAAATCCACCAACAACTTGCGAAGACACAGTGTCTCGCAACTAGCTTGACTGGTCGTCATGTACTCATCCTCTGCAGAACTCAAAGCAATGTACTTTTGCTTCCGACTGAACCACGACACTGCTGTCGAGCCCAAACTGAAACAACAACCGGAAGTGCTCTTTCGGTCCATCACACGGCCTGCCCAATCTGAATCCGTGAAGCCAACCAACCTAACACCATCCGACCTCCTGTAGTCCAGACCATAATCCATTGTCCCAGCAAGGTATCTCAATAGATGTTTGGTTGCTACCCAACGCACTCTCCTAGGCTCCACCATGAACTGACTGAGAGTGTTCACCGCAAAGCATAAGTCTGGCCTGGTGTTGACCAGATACATCAATGAACCAATGAGCTGACAATATAATCTACCATCCACCAACTCTCCCTCAGAAGCATGAAGCTTCTTCCAGTTGATGATCATCAGAGTGGCCATTGGCCTGCAGTCCTCCACCTAAAATCTCCTCAAAACATCAACTGCATACTTTCCTTGTCTCAGGAAAATATGGCCAGGCTCCTGCCAAACCTCCATCCCCAGATAATAATGCATCAACCCAATGTCTACCATCTCATACTCTGAACCAAGATCTCTCTTGCATGCTACAATGAGGCGCTCCTCACCTATGATAAACAAGTCATCAACGTACAACAGAAGAATGAGCGGAGCACCAACAACCACAATGAAGTAAAGGTTGGGATCAGCCTCACTCTTTTGAAATCCCTTCGACAGCTAGAATCAATCCTGGAATACCAAGCTCGAGGAGCTTGCTTCAGTCCATACAAGGCCTTTTTCATCTTTCACGCATGAGAATCTTTCCTATGGATCTCAAAGCCCTATGGCTGCTCCACATACACCTCTTGTAGAAGAGCATTGAGAAATGCAGTCTTCACATCCATCGAGTGAATCTTCAAACCCATCTCTGCTGCTATGGAAATCACTGCTCTAAATGAGGAATATCGAGGAATCGGTGCAAAGGTCTCATAATCAACTCCCTCTACCTGTGAAAACCATTGTTCCAAAAAATGAGCCTTGAACTTCTCCACACTACCATCTGCAGTGTGCTTTACCATGTAAAGCCACTTGGAAGTCACCACTGACTTCCCATCTGGTCTCAGTACTATCTCCCAGACATCGTTCTTCATGATGGAATGGTACTCTTCCATCATGGCATCTCTCCAGACATGATGCTGAGAGGCCTCGTCAAAAGTAGGTGTCAAATCACAAAGACTAGCAACCAATGCCATACCCAACATGTCTGGCATCTTGATGTCTCTCACTGGTTTCTTGGGTGCTCCAAATGTCTCTGCTTCCTTCAGGGTCTCCCGAAGCCACTTGGGCTTCCTCTTCCCTGAAGATTCCTACCATACTCGTCTATCATCCTCAAAGGAACTACCTGAAGACTTGAAGTAGATGGCCCATAAACCTGTGAACCAATCACTGGTGAACTCTGTGATCCGATAACTGTAACTAGAGAACCTGTAACCTAAGAACCTGAACCTGTCCCCGGAGAACCTGTTGATTGTACCACTGAACATGAAGAACCTATGCCTGTAACCTATGGCCCTGTCACCCCGGAAACTTGTGACCCTAAACTCTGAACTGTTGGACTCTATGTAACTGCCTGAGGTGTGGGAGCCTGCTGCTCCCCCTGCTCTGACTCTTTGGACTTCTTGAAGGCTCGCTCCTCCTCAAACCTCACTTCCTGCCTCACAACAACCTTCCTCTAGGAAAGAAGATAAATGCAAAAGGCCTCCGAAGTCTCATCATAGCCCAGAAAGATGCCCTTCTCTGCAATGGACTCCAACTTTGTCCTCTTCTCAGAAGGGACATGAGAGTAAGTCAAGCAACCAAATATGCGAAAATGACCAACCTCGGGCTTCTTGCCTGTGAACATCTCCTCAAGAGTCGTGTTCCCCAAGGTACGATGGGGACTCCTCTTCTGAAGGTATACAGCTGTGCTACATGCCTAGGCCCAAGGGAAGAAAGGAAGACTCTGATCATGAATGATGGTTGTCCCTGCTCCCACTGTAGCTATGTTCTTCCTTTTTGGAACTCCATTCTGCTCAAGAGTATATGGAACAATCAACTATCTCTGAATGCCCACATGTCTGCAAAACTCATCAAAATCAATGGAGATATACTCCCCTCTGTTGTCAGATTTGAGTACCTGAATCCTCCTCCCAGTCTAGTTCTCCACAAGAGCTTTGAACTCTTGGAACCTCTGCAAGACCTCCTCAGATTTCTTGCTCCTCAGGAAGTAGATCTAAGTCTTCTTGGAGTAGTCATCGATGAAAGTCACATAATACTCATAACTAGTTAAAGAAACAGATGACATCAGACCGCACAAGTCTAAATGTATCAAATCATACACTCCTATTGACCTACTATCATTGCTCGGAAAGGTAGTCTTGGTGTACTTTCCCAAATCACACCCTCTGCACACATCATTGTGCTCTGTGTTGAACTCAGGCAAACCTGTCACCGTGTCCCTCAACATCCTCAAAGCTGGATGATGCAAATGAACCATCCTCCTATGCCACAGCTCACATAGGCCACTGTTGCCGCTGTGTGCCAAAGCATGTCGGGGCTGAAATAAGACCTTGTACAGCTTCCCACATCTGACTCCAATGGAAAAAGAAGCAAATGGTCCTGAGGTCTTGGGGAAAACATGCACGTGTCTATCAAGGAAGTATACCCCAAGACGTCTATCCTCGATCGTGGAAACTGACACCAAGTTCTTCTTCAGCCCGAGGACATACAAGACATCCCACAATGTCATGGGACTCATGGGCTCCCTTTGAAAGGTAACTGTCCCACGTCTGATAGCTCTGACAACTGTGTCATCCCCCAACACTACCTCCAGATCCAATCCAGTCTGTGACAACCTAGAAAACATCTCTCGAGCACTAGTCATATGACTTGAAGCTTCGTTGTCAATATACCAAGTGTCGATGGTGGATGCACTCAAAGAATGGTCTGTCAACAAAGAATACTCACTCACATCCTCCATATCATTGTTGGAGATAGAAGCTCTTTCAAAATGTCCAGCATAGAGAGAAAACTCTCTCTCAAATATAGTTGCATACTCCTCAATCTCTGTTGAAGCTGTTGTCTGTTGTGGCTTCTTCTTTTTCTTCTTGTTCGAGCACTCTCCAGCATAGTGCCCAAATCCCTGACAAGCAAAGCACTTCACTTTGCTCAAGTCCTTCTTCTAACCACCCTGCTGCTTAGCCCCACCCTACTTGGGGCCCTTCTTGGACGTCTTCTTTCCTTTGGTCGTCAAGGCCACATTCTCCTCATCCTCCCTACTGTTTGAAGAGTTCCCCTGCACAAAACCTCTCCAGGGATTCCCCTGCACAAAGTCATCCCAAAGACGATCCCAAGATGGCATGTTCTCCCGGGCAACTATAGCCTCCACAAAAACAGCCCATGGCTTAGTCACACCATTCAGAGTTGTACGCACTAGCTCACTGCTAGGAACAACCTCTCCAATTGCTGCAAACTCATCCCTCACCTGAGCGATCTTGGTAAGGTAGGATGTCACTCCCTCTACTTTGGCCATCTTAATGCTCTTCAACTTCTCCCTAAGAACCATCTTCTGGTACAAATTGGTTAGAGCCTCCCACATCAAGTCAGCACGTGTCTTAGTGGTTAAGCGTGGGATCACATGATCCTTTGCCGCATCAAGGATGATCCTCTTTGCCTTGATGTCTTTTCTATTAAAGGCCTGCAGTGCTGCTACATCAATGGTTGCGAGGACTTGAATAGGATTAGCTTGAGTGTGATTCACCACCTCATCCCACAGTTCATTTTCTTGCAATATGAGCACTATCCTAACCTTCCACGGAACAAAATTCCCTACCCCATTCAATCTGTCCTCTAACCTCAAGTTGGTAGCCATCTCACTGAAAAAAGAAATAAGCCCAAAAATTTACCTTTGAACAAAAGTAAGACTGTCTCTCTGAAGTCTGCAAAATCAGTCCTCAAATCTGCCCTCCCTCAGCTCTAATACCATGAAAGTTTATTGTAACCTTCCCCAACCCAGTTTTCCAAGTTTCAGAGTCAAAGTTTAATGCCTACCCAATAAACAATACTGCTACAATTGTGTTTTTCTCATAAACATAACAATACTGGAAAGCATGAAGGAAACAAATACTATTTTAAAGGACATAAATTAAATGCCAGTCACACATGAAAATTCAGACACAGGAATTTTCGCCAAATTAGCCACGAAAAACCCTGAAGGGAAAACCTGTGAGGGAGTGAGAGTATTTATTATTTCTTCAACAAAATAATACAACAGCAGCATACAACCCGGTGGGCTAGCTCAAGTGGTTGAGTGTTGTAAGTTGTGAGCAAAAGGCCTCGGGGTCAAATCCCCGGGTGGCTATACATTGCTATATATGGGCCTCACTTGATGTCCCCACCAGGTTAGGCCCCGTAATCAAGGCCAATGGTTTACCTTGGGTACCATCCTCAAAATGAGGGGAAGTACCTGAGGGTTTCCCCATGACATGTTCCAGTGAAAAAAAAAAGTACAACAACAACATACAACTTATCTCAACCAGAAGAAGGCAGACTCAATGCCTCGAATTTTGTGCTAAACTTAGCCTCGAATTCTGTGCATACAAATTTTGGGAAATCATGCCCTTCTCAAGCTAACTCAGAACTGTACGGACAACTCCTCGATTTTTGTGTCATACTCAATCTTCTTTCTTGGAATTCGTTCACAATAGAATAGTAGCAATGTTGCCCCAAATTTCACACCCACTATCCAGAAATTTGTGCACTATACGAACTGTTGTAATAGTAGCAATAAATGAAGAACAGCCTACTGTACTTTCCCTAGAAAACTGTGCTAGCAATCTAGAAAATCGTGCCCTGTTAATCTGCCTAGGGATAAGTGTTAGACTCCTCGATTTGTTTGATGGTTATCGTCTTGGGATGTGTGCTAGCTCTCTCTCTCTCTCCTGTTACGAGTACTTCTTCTCCTCAAGAAGCTCAACTTTCCCTCTTGCTCTTCCAAGACTCATGGAGACAACAATAAGAACTTGCCTTTCCCTTTCCTTTTTATGTTTTTCATTAGGGTAGTTGAATAGACATCTAATCCAAGGGCCCACATTGGTTTAGATCAATGGATGAGAAAAACTCTCTCCATAAATTAATTTCACTCAACCACCACTTAAATATATTAAAAAGTCACTTTAACCTCTAAAGTGAAATTAAATGCTTATCTCAAATCATTTAATGCAAGGGTCATGTGATTTTCCCCTTTAAGTGATTTAGGCAAAAAAAATCACTAAGGGAACAACTACCTAGGTACAAAAATCAACATTGTATAATATAGATTGATGGGATGTATTTACTGTGGAATGGCCCCCTTCTTAAAAAATGGTGGGTACACTCCATTTAGACCCATAAAATATTAAAACCCCTCAGATTATCCTAGATGCACTCCCCTGGAAACATAATCCCTAATTTATGGATTCTAGAGACAGGAACCCCTAGTTTTTGGGATTCATGTCTAGAATTCCCTGATTTATTGTGGGTGCACCACTTGTAGTCATAATCCCCTGATTCTAGGAGCCAAAATCCCTCATTTTTGAATCTTTGTTAGGGGATTCTTCATTCTATGGGGGCGCATTCTCTTGGAGACACAATCCCTTGATTTAGGGATGATTTACCCCTCCATGTGGCCTAATCTATGGTGGGCACAACTCTAGTTCTCTTGGGTTCTAACAAGTGGCACCCATGAGCTCACATACTTGTCTATCCTCTCCTAAATGTTGCGCACTCTCTCATGCATGATTTCAAAACTTGGCTAAGCACCCCTCTTGCTTCATGAGGCTATATAAGGTTGAGGTCTCTTCATTGTAAAACATGATTGGACTTTTGGAGTTTCCTCTTCTTAGAGCCTAATCAATATATCATTCTTGGAGCTTTTGGGACATGTATTTGAGGTACTCTCCTCTTGATGTGTGGCATTTAATCTTGTCTAGAGCTTCCAAAGGTTGTAAGTATTATTAGCTCTTTTACATTGAAATTTCTATGTTTTGGGTTGGAGACAATATAAGGGTATTAATACCACCTTTGAAGGAGAAGGGTTTATGTTAATCTCTATCCTCTTTTCCTTTGTATTTGTGCACATACAAATATTGATTTTTGCATTCATTCTTAATTCGGAGGTTGTAATATTGATCTTTTGTGTGTCTGGTGCACCTCCAAAGCTTGAAAGGAAGTGGATACTTTATTAAATCCCCTCCTTCCTAAAACCTAGTAGAATCTTGTACTTCACTAAGTAGTGCCTGATCAATCATGTGACCTTTCCCCCTTAGTGACGTATGAAACAAGACCCTCTGAGATTGTAATTCTTTGACTCCATTTTCCCCTGGTGGATTGACACCAGTTTCCTGATTGGTTTCTCTCTATCCTCCCATCACCTTTTCCTTTACTTTCTATGCTACAACCATTTTGCTAGCAACCTCTTCATCTCACCTTGCTCCTCATTGTCTTTTCCCTAGTAATCCTATCTCAGAGAAGCCCCTGTTGAGTTGGAGAAGAGCCAACTAAAAGTGCAAAAGGGATTGGTGTGGTGACATTGGCCTTTCCTTTTAAATTCCCCTCTGCTAGCTTGCTTCTTTGGGACTTCAATCACACATGCTAGTTTGGGAAGTAACACTAAGCATCCTCTTGACCTTGCTCTTCACTCAAAGCCTTAGCAATCCTATCATAAAGGGAAGCCTCCCTTGGTTGGAGAAGAGCCAACCTAAAGTGTAGGGAAGTGGTTACTAAGGTGACAGTGGGTAACATCTCTAGGTTATAATTGAGCTAGCCTTGTTCTATGGAGATTTAATCACACATGCTAGTTCAAGCTGTAACAAACCCATTTGCCCATTTGATAAGACACTAGTCTCGAATTCCTTCATCGCCTATATCTTTTAATTTCTCAAAAAACACATTGTTTTGCTATAGTTACTCTTCACTCTTACCTTGTGCTTCCTTGTTAAACTCAAGCAATCCTATTTAGGGACTCCTCCCTTGAGCAAGAGAAGAGCTATCCTAAAGAGCAGAAGAAGGATAGGTGTGATGACATTGGCTTCAATCTCAAGATGTTAGTTTGTGAAATAACATTTTGGAATCATTGTCGGATATAAAGCCAGCCTATTTCCTACATTTGTAGTCTTGTTATATATGGCATCTATGAGTGCAGATTTTTGAAGATCATTTGCTCATATGGCGACTCTATGAAACACGCAACATTGTGAAGGCAATTGAAGTTTCACCTTGGCGACTCCACACTTTGGTAAAGGTATGAAGATTATATGTGACTTTCATATTTGAAGTATATGGCTATATCTTGCAAAGAATGAGAGGAATTGCTTGGTCCTTTAGACCTCTCATGCATTCCAGGATTTCCACATGAATGCCAATATGATTTATGGAAGAAGCATACTCTTAGATTCTATGGAAAGCATGGTCATGAACCTCCAGTTTGTGTAGCATATTTCAAATATTTTATTGTAAAGCATTGTTTGGTTCATGAAGATGAAATTATGAAGATGTTTGCTCTTTCTACAAGGAATTATGCAAGTGAATGGTATTATAATCTTCCTCCAAAGAAAATATCTTCATTTTGAACTTTCTTGATAGTTTTTCAAGAATGTTCGGTGATTATAGAAGATCAATGGGAAGGATTAAATGATGCATCTTTATGGTTTTACATTTGTAAAGAAAAGAGAATCAAGATGAGAGTTGTGATGCAAGAATATGAAAAGAAACCCTTCAAAGATTCTCTTAAAGTGAAATCAAAGCTCAAGAAGAATCATTGCTATACTTGGTTGATTTTGCTAGGGAGAAGTGTGGCATTCTAGGGCAAGAAGTTATGAATGAATTGCATGAGGTTTTTCAAGAGCATGTGCATGTCCATGAGGAGTCGTTTGAAGCTCAAGCCCACGAAGAAGAGCCCATGCATAGTGAAGAAGCACCTTGTGACTCCATCCTCGTTGATAAAGAAGTTATTGAAGGCATCAAAGAAGATCATGAAGAAAAGCATGTGCAAGAATAAGCCCTTGAAGGTATTGGTATTGAAAACCTAGTTGGTGAAGACACTTGTTCCGCTCCTCATGAAGATAAGGGTTTGGTGAGTTTTATTTTCAAAATTTTGAAATTTTTGAAATAGATTGTAACTAAGTTGCACGAAACGTGGAAAAGTTTCCGAGTTTACGAAACAAGGACGCCTAGAAACGTGACCCCCCCAAAATGGGTACACCGAGGGAAACGTCATATATATAAAATACAAAAAAATATATTTATTTATATATTATTTTAAAATACTTCATTGTTTTGTAAAAAAATAAGAATGAGACAAATAAACAATAATTTAGAAGGAAAAGCACATCTTTATTAAGTGAGCCTTTGTTAGTTGAGGCTTAACATCAAAAAACAGCCTTTATAGATGAGGCTTTACATCCAAAAACAGCCTAAAAATAAACCCCTGTTGTACGGCTGCATGGAAACTCCAAAGCACAAACATTAAAAAACCAATGGAATCGCACTCGTGACTCACCTTAGCCTCTGTTGTACGGCTGCAAGAAAAATCCAAAGCACAAATAAGAAAAAAACGAAATGGAATCTAGTCTCTATTGTAACTTGTACCGTACGATGCCCTTCTCAAAACATGGTGAATAGTTTATTAGATGCATGCTCTTATATAGAGTTTAGTTTAGGGTTTGAGATCCTTCTGGATAGAATTTAGGTTAATTAAAATTTAATTAAAAAAAGCAGTTGTACATTGGGCCCCACGAATCCAAAAAACCAAACGAAAACGCGTCGTATGGCATGAAAAGCCTCTGAAACGTCGTCGGCCATACCATACGACGTTTCCAAATCGTAAAACGTCGTACGGTACAATCGGCGACGTTTCAGAGGCGTTTCGTACCAGTACCCGCGTTTCGGGGTGTTTCCGGTACCGATACAGGACTCATGATGGAGTTTCCTACAACAGAGGATTGTAATGATTTTGAGAAAAGAAATGATGAAGCCAAACACTTAGTTGATCATATGGTTCAAAATGATGGTTGCCAAATATGTGAGATAATTGATGAGCATTTCCTAGAGTTAGATCATGGTTTCAATGGGGATTTTTGGAGATCTTTAGGAGATCCCATTTATGATACTTCTAGTGTTGAAAGTGTTGATTTTGAGCCCTTTGGACAGCCATGTTTTGAGGATCTATATTATGACCATTTTCAGCCATATGAATGCTCTGGTATTGCAAATTTGGAGCAGCATGAAGGGGGTTTTTATGCAGATTTGGGACAACCTTCTTCACCCTCTTCTAGAGCAAGTTTTTGGACCATCATTTCCAGCCATCCTCTTGAGTAATTAATGTTGATTTGGGGCAGCAAGGGAGTGTTTTATTTGCAGGTATGGAACAACATTGTTTTCACTCTTCAAGGGCAAGTTTGGGGCAGCTTTGTTTCGCCCTCTCGTATAGCAAATATGGGGCACAATCCCCAGCCACGTTCTTCAAAATGCAATGTTGATTTGGGTGAAGATTTGGGACAGCAAATGGCTATTGTTTCTGTAAGTTTTTGCCAGCATTGTACTCCCTCTCCTAGGATATATTTTGAGCACTTCTTGCAAAGATATTTCCAGTCATGTATACAAGCTGTATCCAATCTTGGATAGAGAGAATTTGTGGAACGACTTTCCATTCTTATAAAGGGTTTGAGGATATTGGTGATTCTTCGCATGCTTATGATCTCACGTTCATTTTCAGCCTTATTATTATGAGCAGTGTTGCATGTATCGGCGACATATCGGAAATATTGGATATATCGCCGATATTTTCCACCATCCGATATATCGGAATGAAAATATCGCGATATATCCGATATTTTCAAGATATCGCAATACTTTCAAAATATCGCGATATTTTCTCAATATATCGCGAGTCAGTGGAATTTATCGGCCTACTGGGTGAAAAATTAAAAAGTGCGGCCGTGGGGGTGTTTTAAGTCAGCGGGTTGCTCTTTTTGGCCCTCATTCTTTCTTTCCAAGTGTGTGAGAGAGCTAGAGAGTGTGGGAGGAGAGCATTGTGCATCCATCAAAGGAGAAAGCCAAGGATATTGTTGCCAATAGCGAAGAGATCGTGGAGTAGGGATTCACCATCAAGATTCAAGATTTCCAGGTATGTATAAATTTTTAAAACGTTTGGCTTCAATTTCATTTGTTTGTTTTTCTAGACTTAGGCTAGGGTTTTTCTTCTTGCTTTTGAATGGAAGATTCAACCATTCCACTCCACATTCATCTAACCCTCATTAGTTAAATTTTAAGCTTTGCACGTTTGCATTATCATATGTTTATTTTGTTTTTTTTTGTGCCATAGGGTTAAGATTTTATCCTCAACAACATGCCAAAGGCATTGGATCCAATGTGGGTGTATGGTGAACCAGTAGAGCTTCCCAACAGACAAATATTGACATGCAATCTTTGTGGCAAAAAAATTTATGGAGGTATTAGCCGCTTGAAATACCACCTTGCCAAACTCACCGAGTTTGATGCGGATGTTTGTGAGAAAACTACCCCGGAAATCATGCGCATTACAAACCAATCCATCATTGATATTGCTAACAAGAGGGATGTGAAGGAGGTTCACAAACATGAACTTACAAGTGCTACCACTAGAACAAGTGCCTCAATGGGAGGAGTAGGACCACAATCCCACTCCTCATCGACACGGCCCACAACTTCTCGAATGCCCCCATCAACCTCACCTTTCTTTGTGCCGAGGTCAAAACTGGGGGGCAACCTTCTATTCGGGCATTGGTTAAAACAAGGGAGAAAGAGGAGGCTGACAAGATTGTGACAAAATGTTTTATTTGGAGTGATATGTTAAATTTCATACATTCATAGCATAATAATATAAATGCATAACCAAGATCACTAGAAGCAAGACAAAGCATAAAACAACAACACAGAGTTTACCCTGGGAAACCCAATTGGGAAAAACCCAGCAACCTTCGCATAGAGATGATAATCCCGAGATCAGAGTACAAATAAGAAAAGAGAAAATGTGGAAATGTCTTCCACAAGTAGAAACCCCAAAACAACTACCTCCTCCAGCTAGTGCGAAATTTGCTCTCTCCAAGTGATGCACAAATGCTAAGTGAGTGAATGAGTGATAATGAGGTGCACTAGCCTCTTATTTATACAGGTGCAAAACTGGAAAAATCGCTAACTGGGCCGACTTCACCTGGGAGCAATAAATAATTTAATTTTAATATTTTTCTTTTGTTTATTTGAACCCCAAGGTTTACATTGATTATTTCATGTGGTTACATAAATAATTACATCCAGTTCATCTCCCTTAGGAGGTACAAACAAGTACAATTAAAGTACAATAAAATATAATGAATAATATCTTCCGAAGTTGTACAAACTCCAACACTCCCTCTCAACGAGGAAGGTATTCTTCGGTCTTCATCTGCATCACGATCATCTGGGTTTCATCTTGTACATCCATTCTGTCTCCATCATCTCGATGCATATTGAAGGTTGTCCACACAATCTCTGTGCATCATCATCACCAGTCCTTCGGTGAGTCCACGAGAATCACTCAATCCTGGATCCAGGAGAATCACTCAATTCTAGATATCTGAGATTATCAACTGTACCATCTCTACTATACAATTTGCTACCTGTCTGTCTCATCTGCCAATGGGGTCCTCCCATACCTGGCTGAGATCTCAGACAAGCAAAAGGGCACGGCCATCTACTACCTGTCCGACTCTTCTGCCTATGGGATTTCTCCCATATCTGGCTGAGTACCTGGACTGTAGAGGCACCTGTGCAACCACACGGCCAACTGCTGACTGTCCTACTCATCTGCCTATGGGATTTCTCCCATATCTAGCTGAGTAACTGGACTACAGAGGCACCTGTGTGAAACCGACCAACTGTTGATTGTCCTACTCATCTGCCTATGGGATTTCTCCCATATCTGGCTGAGTAACTGGACTGCAGAAGGTACCTAGGTGAGCACGGTCAACTGTTGATTGTCCTACTCATCTGCCTATAGGATTTCTCCCATATCTGGCTGAGTAACTGGACTGCAGAGGCACCTGGGCAAAGCAGGGCAAGCATCTCAATGTCATATTTCCCTCTCAAGGAGGGATACGGTTTCTTCGACTCCAAGTCTTCCGCGAAAGTATTCAAACTTCACCCTGGGAAGAGCCTTGGTGAAAACATCTGCAGTTTGGTCGTCTGTCGTCTGTCGACACGTACTGTAACTCGACCGCACCTTTCTGCACCATATCACGAATGAAGTGATATAGAATCTCGATATGCTTCGACCTATCGTGAAATACAGGATTCATTGACATCTACACATAGCTCTGGTTATCACAGTGAATCACAATCGGCTCTGGAATCTGGCCAAACAATCCCGCCAGAGTTTACAAAGCCAAACTACTTCTCGAGTTGCTATGCTAGTAGCCATGTACTTGGCCTCTGCAGTACTGAGTGCTATCGAGTTCTGCTTCCTGCCGCACCAGGAAATAACTGCAGAACCCAAATTGAAGCAACATCCAGAAGTACTCTTCCGATTTGCAACACATCCGGCCCAATCTGAGTCTGTAAACCCATGCAATATCAAGTCACCATCTGAAGCATACTTCAATCCATATCCCACAGTGCCACCTAAGTATCTGAGTACATGTTTTGCAACAATCCAGTGAAGCTGCCTCGGTTCGCACATGAACTGACTGAGGGCATTCACAGCAAAACATATATCTGGTCTGGTGTTGGTCAGATACATCAATGACCCAATCAACTGGCGATAAATAATGGGATCAAACAAATCAGAATCTGAAGTAGAATCTCTCAACTTCTTCCAATTTGCATCCATCGGAGTAGCTATGGACTTGCAGTCCAACATCTCGAATCTCTTCAATATATCAATGGTGTATTTTCCTTGTCCTGGGAAAATCTCTTTCCGCCTCTGCCATACTTCTAATCCCAAGAAGTAATGCATCAATCCAAGATATTTCATTTCAAACTCAGAGGCGAGATTCTTCCTACACCATACAATGAGTTTCTCATTTCCTAAAAAACAAGTCATCAACATATAATACCAAAATCAGTGGCTCATCATCTACAACCTTGTAGTAAAGGTTGGGGTCTGCATCACTCTTGGAAAATCCCAAGCTCACCAGGAATCCGTCTATTCGTCCATACCAAGCACGGGGTGCTTGCTTGAGTCCATACAATGCCTTTTTCAATCTGCATACATGAGACTCCTTTCCTTGGACAATAAATCCATCTGGTTGTTCGATGTAAACTTCTTCCTCAATAACACCATTCAGAAAGGTTGTCTTCACATCCATCCGATGAAACTTCCATCCCATAGCTGAAGCAATCGCAATAATGGATCCGATGGAAGTATATCAGGCCACAGGTGCAAATGTCTCATCATAATCAACTCCCTCTTTCTGAGAGAATCCTCTGGCTACAAATCTGGCCTTGTATTTCTCAACACTGCCATCTACTCCATGCTTGATCTTGTACAGCCAGTTAGAAGTCACTACTGACTTCTCCCCACGTCTCGGCACAACCTCCCACATATCATTCTTGATGATGGATTGATATTCTTCCATCATGGCATCCTTCCAAACTTGATGTTTGGATGCTTCTTCGTAAGTGGTGGGTTCTGAATCAATAATGTTGCTCATCAGTGCCACATAGCTAGAGAACCTTGCGCCACATCATTCTTTTGCTTTCCCTGAAAGCGCCTTGTGGAGCTTCATGCCCCTCTACATCCTCCAGTGTCTGTTGTGCCCATCTAGGTCTTTTTCGACCTGCAACATCTCGAGGGATATCAACTGGATCTATGGGATCGATAGGTTCATCCTTTTCTGTTGCCTCCCTCTGAACTGGAGGGGGGGATGATCTCATCTCCTTAGGCTCAAGCATTTCTTCATCATCGATCTCCATATCTGATCCTCTGCCTTTCTTGATAGCCATTTCTTCTTCAAAGGTCACATCCCTGCTGACTACAATCTGTCTGGATCCTGCAATGTCAATCCGGAGATGGCCCACTTCTGGTTTCACACCTGTGAACGCTTCTTCCGGAGTCATGTTCTTCAATATCTTATGTGGACATCTATTTTGTACATATGCAGCGGTTCTGGATGCTTCTGCCCACAAGAACATTTGAAGACTCTGGTCATGTATCATAGCTTTGGATGCCTCCACAATTGTACGATTCTTTCTTTCTGCAACCCCATTTTGTTGAGGGTTGTAGGGAACTGTGAGCTCCCTCTTAATTCCTACTTCCTTGCAGAAATCATTGAATTCTGTAGAGGTATATTCTCCAGCATTATCGGATCTCAAAATCTTGATCCTCTTTCCTGACAGATTCTCAACTTGTGCTTTAAACTCTTTGAACTTGCTGAGCACTTCCTCGGATTCTTTTGACTTGAGAAAGTATATGCAAGTCTTTCGTGAGTAATCATCAATAAAGGTGATATAGTAATGATAACCACCTAATGACATAGCTGTAATGGTCCCACACAAGTCAGAGTGTACTAGATCCAAGATCCCTTTGGATCTACTCTAACTATCTTGAAAGGATTTCTTGGCATTCTTGCCAAGTGCACATCCTCTACAAGTTCCATCATGGTCTACCTGGAGCCTTGGCAAACCTATCACAATATTCAGAACTGGGAGAGCTCGATAGTTCAGATGAGCTAACCTTCTATACCATAACTCGCCCATATTTGCAGCATAATGTATTAGGGCTTGGACAGGTGAGTGTTTACTCTATACAAGCTCTCTTCTCTTATGCCAATAACTTTGGTTGTGCTCATGCTTGAGTTCTTGTGCCAAGCAAGGACTTTCCCTTCTGACAAAGCTACTTTATATCCCTTGTCCTCCAATGTTGAGATGGAGACAAGATTTCTTTTCATAGCAGGTACATAGAGTACATCACTTAGGCGTAATGTATCATTTGATTCTAATTGAAGGGTGGTTGCTCCAGACCCCTTCATAGCGTAATTTGCATCATCTCCAAGTACAACACAGAGATGTGAATCTTTCTCAATTAATTCTGAAAGATTCTCTTTATAACCTGTCATGTGTCTAGATGCACCACTATCTATGAGCCAAGTGTCACTAGTGGTAGGAATAGTACCTCATAGTGCTGATATGAATAGAAATTCTGTGTGATCTTCATTCTTTTGCTTCTTGTGATGAAGATCTTCTACATCAACAGTGGATGCTTCATGCTTCTTTTTTATTTGGCTTCGACAGCTACTGGCATAATGTCCATACTTCTTGCACCTATAGCATTGTACTTGAGATACATCCCTCTTCTTCTTCTGTTCTTGACGGGGACTTGATCTCCTTTCTTCTTGGTGCTTGTGTTTATGGAACTTCTTCCCTTTTCCCTTACCTTTCTTGGCATGGGAAACAAACGCTTGAGTCTCTTCAGGTTGAGTGCCATGGAGTCTTTGACGTGCTGCAATCCCTGTCTCATCCTGAGAGCAATCTGCCCAAAGCTTGTCAAACTTTGGTAGTTTGGATCTACCACTTACGCTTTGGATAAAGGACTTCCATGATTGTGGCAGACCATTTAGAGTGTGGAGGACAAGCTCCTTATCACTAATAGGATCTCCACTGGTGCTGAGCTTGTCTCTAAGTTCTGTGATCCTCATGAAGTATAAGGCAATGGATTCTCACTTTGCTATCTTCATATTTGAGAGTTGGTTTCTCAAAGTCATGGATACATTAAGGCTAGTGTGTTCAAACAGCTTCATAATGGTCTTGAACATTTTCCTAGCATTCTTCCTTCCTAAGATTTGTGGGACCAAGTGATCTCTCACTGAATCCACAAGTATTCTTCTTGCTTTAGCATCATTCTTCCTCCATGGAGATTTATCCTCTTCGACTTCTGGTTTAGGAACCTTCTCATTTACATATAGTAATAGGTCATTTTCTTCTAGAAGCAGAAGAACCCTAGACTTCCAAGAGATAAAGTTGGAAGCTCCTTCCAAACGATCTTCAACCTTCATACTAATCATCTTGATTTCAGATCTGGTTTAAAAACCCTAATTCTGCTGCAGCCACAGAGATAGGTCAAAAATTGAAAATTCTCGGAATTGAATTCCATCTTCACCAAAAGATGCGTCTTGAAAAAAAGGAAATTCCTATAGCCCCTTTTCTCCAAAATGATGGTTGGAGACTTCACAAGATGAAACCATAATTCCGGCAAGGTTCCGACAATGTTATGGCAATGACTTCTTCTAGAACTGCTCCGATACCATGTTAAATTTCATACATTCATAGCATAATAATATAAATGCATAACCAAGATCATTAGAAGCAAGACAAAGCATAAAACAACAACACAGAGTTTACCCTGGGAAACCCAATTGGGAAAAACCTAGCAACCTTCGCATAGAGATGATAATCTCGAGATCAGAGTACAAATAAGAAAAGAGAAAATGTGGAAATGTCTTCCACAAGTAGAAACCCCAAAACAACTACCACCTCCAGCTAGTGCAAAATATGCTCTCTTCAAGTGATGCGCAAATGCTAAGTGAGTGAATGAGTGATAATGAGGTGCACTAGCCTCTTATTTATACAAGTGCAAAACTAGAAAAATCCCTAACTGGGCCGACTTCACCTGGGGGCAATAAATAATTTAATTTTAATATTTTTCTTTTGTTTATTTGCACCCCAAGGTTTACATTGATTCTTTTCATGTGGTTACATAAATAATTACATCCAATTCATCTCCCTTAGGAGGTACAAACAAGTACAATTAAAGTACAATAAAATATAATGAATAATATCTTCCGAAGTTGTACAAACTCCAACATGATATACCATTTAACATTGCCAAGAACCCCTTCTACCATGCCATGTTTGAAGTTGCTGCTATTGTTGGCCCGGGGTATAAAGGCCCTTCCTATAATGATTTGAGAGGGCATCTTCTTCAAGGGGAAAAGGTTGATTGCACGCAAAGATTAGCTAGGCTCAAGGAATCATGGGAGACCACCGGATGCACCGTGATGTTGGATGGGTGGACTGATACAAAGGGCAGGTCAATTCTAAATTTCTTGGTTAGTTGTCCCAGGGGGACAATGTTTATCATAAGTGTTGACGCAAGTGCATATACAAAAGATGCACAATTATTATGTGAGTTGATGAATGGCTTTATCCGAGAGATGGGCCCGCAATATGTTGTCCAAGTCGTCACGTACAATGCTGCTAATTATGTTGTTGCTGGGAGGTTGCTCATGGAGAGGTATCCAACCTTGTACTGGAGTCCTTGTGCAGCCCATTGCATTGATTTGATGCTAGAGGACATGGGAAAAATTCCTTGGATCAAGGGAACCATTGATTCAGCTTGGAGTGTGACCAAATACATATATAATCACACATATGTTCTTTCACTCATGAGACAGTTCACAGGGAACAGAGAGTTGATTCATCCCGCGATCACACGTTTCGCCACCAGCTTCATTTCACTTCAATCACTCCTCAAGAGCATGTTGGAGTTACAAAGGATGTTTCTTTCTGATGAGTGGGTGGCTTGTGTCTATAGCACCAAACAAGATGGGCAAGCCATAGCCCAAATTGTGCGACATGACGGGAGATTCTGGAGTGCAGTAGGTGAGGTATGTACCATTAGTGAACCTTTGGTAAAGGTTCTTCGATTGGTTGATGGTGACAAGCCCACAATGGGCTACTTGTATGAGGCCATGGATAGGGCCAAGGAAGCTATCTATCGGTACTATGATGACAAGGGTGAGGAAGGACTCACCAAGAGAGCTCAGATTTGGGGTGTGATTAATGAACGATGGAATAACACTCTCCATCGTCCCATTCATGCAACAGGGTTCTTCCTCAACCATGCATTCGCTTATGCTTGTGAATTTAATTTTGATGGTGAGGTCATGGATGGTTTTTTCCAATGTGTTCAGAGGATGGTGCACACTCCAGCTGAACGCTTAGAGATTTCTGGACAGATAGAGATATATAGGATGGCAGTGGGGGTTTTGGGTCATGCGATGGTTATCTTAGCTAGGACTGCAAAGATGCCAAGTAAGCTTCAATTTCAAATTTTGTTTTTTCCTTTATATATATTTGACATTCATTACTTGATAGAAATATATTTTGTTGTCTTCCATTGAATCCTTTCATTTTATTCATTGTGGATGTATGGTGTAAACACTATGGTGGAAAGCTCCCAGAGTTGCAAAAACTTGTCGTTCAGGTGCTTAGCCAAACTTGCAGTTCATCAGGGTGTGAGCACAATTGGAGTGTCTTTGAAAAGATACACTCCAAGAAGCGCAACAGGTTAGAAATGTTCAAAAATGAAACAATGAAAATTTAAATTGCTTATATCTTTTAATTTTTAATTTTAATTTTTAATTTTAATTTTTAATTTTAATTTACTACAATTTAACATTACTAACTATGGCCCTCAATGTTCATACAGGTTAGGTACCCAACGCCTTAATGACATGGTGTATGTCTACTACAATCTAAGGCTATGGGTGAAGCTACTTGACAAAGAACCTGACATAGAGGCCATAAATTTGGATGCCATTGACACCACTACTTAGTGGAGGGTGGAGTTGGAGGAGCCTGAGATGCAAAAGGCACCCGAGTGGTTGGAGGAGGGGGAGGATCATGCAGATGATTTGGGGGAGGAGACCACAATGGAGGGGGAGGGTGAGGAGGAGTAGGAGGATGGTCCACTTCTAGTGTCTATTGATTTTCAGGAGGAGATTTTATATTCCGATGCAGCCAATGCCACCACCACCACCACCACCACCACAAAGACCTATAGTTGGAGTTGGGGTTGGGAGGAGACAACCCACTTTATCTCCTGCCTCAGCTGGAGTAGTTGGAGGCTCTGGATCTTCCACTCCAACCTCATCCCGAGCACCTCCACGACCACCTACTGCTTCCAAAGGACAAGTGGTGCCCTTTACCCATAAAAGGGGTAGAGGGAATCGATGATTGGGATTCCTATGATCTATCATTTTCATTTTATTATGTACTATTTAGTATCTAGATGCCTCATGATGATTCATCTCATGAGATACATTTATTTTGAGCTTTTGATGTGATTTCGTATCATCCTATCAAGAACATGTTTCAGAATTTTCAGTTTAGTGAAGATATGTGACCACTTGACATCTTATGCATCTTATTTATTACTTGTATCATCAAATTTATGTAACAATGTGTCTATTTGATGTTGTTGTTGCTTTATATGTTTTAAAAATTGAAAAAAAATGAGTATTTTTGTATTTTTGTATTTTTTGTGGCCTAACAACATTTTCCGATATTTTCCGCCGATACCGCCGAGAAGTTATATTCCAGAGGCTCGTCGATACTTTCCCCGAGATGATATATGCAACATTGGTTATGAGGATTACAGCATATACCCATTTGATGATTGATATTGTCTTGTCTTGGCCCATTGCCAAGCATAAAGGAAGAAACCATGTCATGGATGAGATGCTAAAGTGGCTTCATTGGATATTTGACTTTACCTAGCATACTCTTGTTCATTTGCTAGAGTAGGTAGGTAGGAGAATGAATAAGCTCTTGCATGAGCATTAGAGTAGGTTGATGTGCATTTGGAACTGATGGCTTGTGCCTTACTTGTAAAGCCGCGTCTAAAAAAAAATGAATCATGATAATAAAACTTTTGGATTTGATGTAGTGTTTAGAGATGTTAAGGTTATCCATCCCTCCATGTGATTTTTCGTTTTCTTGCATTGATGACCATTGCTAATAGGTGCATTTCAAAGATTTTTTTCTCATGCACTCTCATGAGTACATCTCCCATGAAGAACACATGGACAATACTAAGAGGGGGGGGTGAATCAGTATTGTTAACGTTTGATGACTTTAACGGTTTAACCCCTTTTTGTCCTTAACTAAATAAACAGTATGAATGCTTCAATTACACATATATATCAGCAGTATGTACAACACGAGAAACACAGTATTTATACTCAGAATACTTTCAATTATGAATAGAGTTGGGTTTTACATTCATGGAGGTGCTCCAACACCTCAGGAGGCTGCAACCTCGAGATTTTATCAGCTCAGCTGAAAATGGATGCTACAACATCCTGGGAAAGCTTCAACTTGCTTAAAAAAAACTAATAAGTCTTTCCCAGCTCCACCCTACCACCCAAAAAAAATGTCAAATACAACTCTAACAGATCTATGCAACAATACAAGCTCCTCAGCTCTTCTTTGAATTTTTCTTCAGACTTTGGAGATCTTCTGGTTCACCTTCAGTTCTTTGGCATCATAACATTCCCGCAACAGATCTTAATTGACTTCAAGTGCAAAGCGCTGTTGTCATACCACTGAGCTGTCCACTGAAATCAGCCAGGATGACTGTGGCTACTTCTTAACTGTTCCACCACCGAAATTCCGAGCCCTTAAAAATATCCTTTCAGAACATTGACTTCAAGGACTTCGACTGCAGCTGCCTCAGACTTTAATTTGACATCCGAAATCCGACATAATCGATCTTTACTCCTGTGCAGCTAAGTCTCCTTCCACCCGAAATTTAGAGATGATCAAACTATTAAATTTCACCTTGACTGCGTCCTCCTCAGACCTTCTTCTCCAAGCCCGATATTCAAAAAGATTCTGAACTTCTGCACATGTCTTTGAATGAGAATTGATATGTATTTATATACTTCAACGTGGAGGGTAAACCCATTCTTATTGGGACGACCTAGGATATATTTCTTAAGGTTTTTTTTTCTTTTATCTCTTACTGGGGCCGACTTCTAGTTGAGAGTTAAACCATGGCCACTTTTAGAATTTGTTTTAAAACTTGTTTTAAATTATGTCTCCAACAAGTCACTATCTTATCCATAAGGGGAAGGGCTTTTTCATGTCATCAATCAACAATGCATCAAGGTTTTAAACACATGTGCTTCTTCAATCGTTCGAGGGCTTCATTATTTCACACATGGGCTCCTAGTGGCATGCACACAGACTTCTTATTTTTTGTGGGCTTGTGTCCCCAACACCGTCATGCTTTAGATTGGTGAGGACTTCATTTGCTAAACATCCTTTCAAGGGTTCCATTTATGTCATCATGTTAACTGCTCATGTTTATCATGTTTCTCAAGCTACATCTTCTTCAACACACTTTTGACATCAATGACAACAAATTGTCAACATCCCACACTTGGATACAGATGGTACCCCCATTTTGTTGTTTCATGCTTCAAGATCCATTAGGACAGTAATAGTATAACTCTGGAAATTTCATTTTGTGGCTAATGCTCTCATGTTATAACTTTTAAGTGATAAATTCATAAATTTTGTTGGTTCACATAATAATTAAATTTTGGAATTTTCTGATTTATTATGTCCTATTTGTCATCTCAATGAACATCAATTACTAATGGTGATGAAATTTGCAAGTGACAAATCTAATGTTTACAATTTACTGAAATCCCTTCAGCAAATACACACCTAAATTTTTTAATGTCTATGGTCTTTTAAGTGTAAATTTAATTTTTTTCTCTAGTTACTGGCATTCTGGAAATTGTGCAAATTGTGCAAGTGGCTGGTTTCATTCCTTTCAGTTGGCACTTTCATACTGTTAAAATATTAACCAGGAAAATGATTGGAGAGAAATGCATGCATGCATGCTAAAGTGAGTTTTGCATGCAGCCATTTTAGGTTTTTGGTAAACCTAACTTGATGATGAGATGTTATAAGGAAGACAGGAGGTGACTATCTTCATTGGTGAGATCATTGATCTGAGATAGATCAAGAGAGAGGAGGACGACTTCACATGTGAAGGAGGGCGCATTCTTCAAGGAGGGAGAAGCTCGTACCGCATCCGGTAGAGCATTTGAGTGTCTGTAACTTATAGAGTATCTTCGTCTCAGAGATTGAGGAAGATCAGTGACGATCAGAGCTCAGATCTGCTGACATTTGATTCAGTACGAGTATTTCTTTGTTGGAGGGAGGACGCACTTGTGCATGCAAGAAGAGGACGTTTTCAGTCACCGGGCAGTCTTCAGAGCGAGCAGAGCAGAGCTGAGTAGAGAGACAGATAGATCAGGCAGAGGCGGATACGGGGACATTCAAATCCAATTTTCCATTTAGGGCTTATCTCTTCCATGCATGCAAATCTTGAGTTTGCCAGAAAAGATTACTGAGGTAACCCTGTATTGTACTTGTCTCTTTTCCTATATGCTCTAGGCTCAAGAATGAAGATAGGCCCATAGTTTGCTGGTTTTTCTCGAAAGGGTTCTAGGGTACATTTGGTGTTTATGTATGATTGCATTTATATTGTTCAGTTGGTAAATGCAAATCTAGTTGTTTGAGTTCATGTTAATGTTGTATTGATATCGAGACTCAAACCGCTTGAGATCTCAGGGCGATCCAGAGGGAGTAGTGATCTCTGGATCAAATATTTACATGGTATCAGAGCCCTGGTGAGGGTCAGGGAGTGCTTTCATACACAGATCTACAGCTGTAGCAGCAGATCTACATCATGGGGGAAGAGCAAATTGTTTGCACCTCTTGCTCCGATACGGATATTGATGAGTGTACTACAGACGCGATTGACAGGGAGATGGCTCTTAACTCCTGTCAATCGTTGATGGCCTCCACTTCTAGTGTATGGTACATAGACAGTGTAGCTTCGAGTCATATGATAGGTGTTCGCAGATATTTTTTTGACTTAGTAGAGGATGGGATAGATCTTGAGATTGTCTTGGGAGACAACTCCACGGTCAAAGCTATAGGGGGAGGAACTGTGTCCTTCCAGAAAGACTCTGGAGAACAGATGAGAGTTTGTGATGTCCTATATGTTCCAAGTCTTAAGAAAAACTTGATCTCTGTTTCCACCATTGAAGATCGAGGGCTATGGGTGATGTTCAGAGATGGAAATGTACTAGTTCATCCCAAGGGATCCAATGTTGCCTCAGCTGAGAGGATTGGAGTCCGCAGTGGGAAACTATACAAGCTGAGTTTCCAACTACATCATGCCCTAAGTCATAGTAGTCGGGATGAGGGATGTGACCCCTGTGAGCTTTGGCACAGAAGGATGGCTCATCTGCACCATCCGGCTCTAAAGATTCTGAGGGAGATTGTGATAGCAGTACCTAAGTTCAGCACTGAGCACACTGATGTGTGTAAGGGGTGTGCTCTCGGAAAGTACATCAAGACAACATTTCTCAAGAGCGACACTAGAGCTACAGGAGCTCTTGATTTGATTCATTCTGACCTTTGTGGTCCAATGTCCACCACATCAATGAAAGGATACAAGTACTATGTGTCTTTCATTGATGACTATTCCAGGAAGACCTCGATCTACTTCCTGAAGAGCAAAGAGTCTAAGGAAGTTTTGCAGAAGTTTCCGGAGTTCAAGGCCCTTGTGGAAAAGCAGACAGAAAGGAAGATTAAGATCTTCAGATCAAATAATGGGGGAGAGTACACCTCCGCTAAGTTCAATAAGTTCTGCACTCAGGAAGGCATCAAGAGGCAGTTGACTGTTCCTTATACACCTCAACAAAATGGGGTGGCAGAGAGGAAGAACAGGGCCATTATTGGAGCTGCGAGATCCATATTGCATGATCAGGGATTGCCATTTTTTCTTTGGGCTAAAGCATGCAACACTGCAACCTACATTCAGAACAAGAGCCCCCATAAGGCTTTGGGGGACAAGACCCCCGAGGAAGCCTTCTCTAGGAAGAAACCTGAAGTTGGGAACTTCAGGATTTTTGGATGCCTCACCTATTCTCATGTTCCTTCAGAGAAAAGGGCAAAGCTAGAACCCACTGCAAAAAGAGGAATCCTAGTTGGGTACGATGAGACTTCAAAGGCCTACCACATTTACATCCCTGCTCTCAAAAAGACTGTTGTGAGACGGGATGTGAAGTTCGAGGAGGATCGGGCCTTTCGGAAGTCATGTGAGTCAGAGGAGGGAAAACAGCAAGTTGCTACATCCCCACTTGACACAAGACAGGGTACTGCTTAGCAGTCAACAGGGTCCCAAGTGTCCAGAGTGACAGATACACAAGATACGGTTTCCACAAGCATAGGAGCAGAGAGTGGCACAGGATCTCAGGTTGGTGATCAACTGAGATCAGGATCCCAGATTACAGGTTCTGGAGCTACAGGATCAACAACTACTGGCACCTCTACTGGAGGTACTCACTCATATACAGGATATTGGGATGAGGATGAGGAGTTCTCATCTCAGGATATCACTTCAGAAAAGAGGAAGCCTAAGTGGCTTCAAGACACCTTGAAGGATGCTCAGGCAGTAGGAACTCCCAAGAAAGATGTGAGAGAAAGAAAGGCTCCACAAAGATTCTGTAGTTACTTAGCACTAGTAAGCAGCATCAGTGAGTCAAAGCCTTCCTCGTACTAACAAGCAGCAGGAAAGCAGGCTTGGAGAGATGCCATGTTGGAAGAGTATGCTTCCATCATGAAGAATGATGTCTGGGAAGGGGTACCCAGACCAAAGGGAAAATCAGTAGTCACCTCCAGATGGCTCTATAAGATTAAGTATGCAGCAGATGGTAGCATTGAGAAATACAAAGCCAGGTTTGTGGCTAGAGGGTTCTCACAGATAGAGGGAGTTGACTATGAGGAGACGTTTGCTCCCGTGGCCAGGTATTCTTCCATCAGGACTGTTATTCCTGTTGCAGCAGAGATGGGATGGAAGACTCATCAGATGGATGTCAAGACAGCTTTCCTAAATGGACTCATCGAGGAGGAAGTTTACATTGAGCAGCCTGAGGGCTTTGAGGTACTTGAGAGAGAGTCTCATGTGTGCAGATTGAAGAAAGCTCTATATGGCTTGAAGCAGGCACCCGGAGCTTGGTATTCTAGGATAGATACCTATTTGCAGCAGCTAGGGTTTCAGAAGAGTGAAGCAGATCTAAATCTCTACTTCATTGTGGTGAGAGGGGATCCTCTTATTCTTGTGCTTTATGTAGATGACTTGTTTATTACAGGAGCAGAGAAACTCATCAGTGATTGCAAGAAGGATCTTGCATCTGAGTTTGAGATGAAAGATATTGGACTTATGCATTACTTCCTGGGGATGGAAGTCTGGCAGGAGGATGGGCATATCTTTCTCAATCAGGGCAAGTATGCAATGGACATTCTGAAGAGATTTCAGATGCAGGATTGCAACCCTATGACTACCCCTATGACGACCAACTGGAAGAAGCAAGTGCCTTCTGAGAGTAAGTTGGTTGACTCCACTAAGTATAGACAACTCATCGGTTCCTTGATATACTTGGTCAACACCAGACCATATTTGAGCTTTGCAGTCAACACCTTGAGTCAGTACATGGTTGAACCCAGAGATGTGCACTGGGTAGCAGCAAAGCATGTGTTGAGATACATCAGTGGAACTGCAGAGTATGGATTGAATTATGTGAGGCAGGGAGAAGTCCAGCTTGTGGGGTTCACAGATTCAGAATGGGCAGGGAATGCAGGTGACAGGAAAAGCACGTCCAGGTGTTGCTTCAGCGTCATGGTTCAGTAGGAAGCAAAAGTCCGTTGCATTGAGCTCTGCTAAGGCAAAATATATGGCGGCTAGCTTAGCCAGTTGTGAAGCCATATGGCTTCGCAAGATGTTGGTGAGTCTTTTTTATCAGCAGTTGGAGCCTACGGTGATTCACTGTGACAATCATAGTTGTATCAAGCTCTCTGAGAATCCAGTATTTCATGATCGATTCAAACACATTGAGATCGGATATCACTTTATTCATGATCATGTTCAAAAGGGAGCAGTTAAGCTCCAGTACATTTCTACAGATGAGCAAGTTGCAGATATTCTGACGAAGTCTTTGATGAAGACCAAGTTTCAATACTTCAGGGAGAAGATGGGAGTGGTACAGAATCCTTTCCTGGTTAAGAGGGAGTGTTAAAATATTAACCAGGAAAATGATTAGAGAGAAATGCATGCAAAAGGTTTGCATGCAGCCATTTTAGGTTTTTGGTAAACCTAACTTGATGATGAGATGTTATAAGGAAGACAGGAGGTGACTGTCTTCATTGGTGAGATCATTGATCTGAGATAGATCAAGAGAGAGGAGGACGACTTCACATGTGAAGGAGGGCGCATTCTTCAAGGAGGGAGAAGCTCGTACCGCATCCGGTAGAGCATTTGAGTGTCTGTAACTTATAGAGTATCTTCGTTTCAGAGATTGAGGAAGATCAGTGACGATCAAAGCTCAGATCTGTTGAGATCTGATTCAGTACGAGTATTTCTTTGTTGGAGGGAGGACGCACTTGTGCATGCAAGAAGAGGACGTTTTCAATCACTGGGCAGTCTTCAGAGCGAGCAGAGCAGAGCTGAGTATAGAGACAGATAGATCAGGCAGAGACGGATATAGGGACATTCAGATCCAGTTTTCCATTTAGGGCTTATCTCTTCCGTGCATGCATCAGTTGGATGCATGCAAATCTTGAGTTGGCCAGAAAAGATTACTGAGGTAACCCTATATTGTACTTGTCTCTTTTCCTATTTGCTCTGGGCTCGAGAATGAAGATAGCCCCATAGTTTGTTGGTTTCTCCCGAAAGGGTTCCAGGGTACATTTGGTGTTTATGTATGATTGCATTTATATTGTTCAGTTGGTAAATGCAGATCTAGTTGTTTGAGTTCATGTTAATGTTGTATTGATATCGAGACTCATACCACTTGAGATCTCAGGGCGATCCAGAGGGAGTAGTGACCTCTGGATCAAATATTTACACATACTACTCGTGGATCATGAGAGTAATGGCAAGATCACTAACCAATAATTTATAAGTTTGTGGGATTAATTTAACTAATATTGAGATATCTTTGTTGAAATGATTATAAACACTACAGCAAAAGTGGACACTTAATAAGTTGGGTGACACCTTTTTGCAGCGATCTGCATCTCTCCAAGAGAGGCCTCATTCAATGAACAATTTCATAAACTAATTAAAATAACTTGCCACCATTGGATGCATTTACTTGTGGATGAATTTGGGCAATAAGCCATTATTTTGATGCAATCTTGATCTATGGTGTTGGGAGCACAGAGCGGGAGCAGGAAGCAGGGAGGGCAGAGTGGGAACAAGAAGCGGGGAACTGGGGCAGAGCGAAAAGCAAAATTTTCAAAAGCTCCCATTTTGGGAGCATTTCGGGAGCGTTTTTTATATAATATATATTTTAATAAATTTTGATGAATTTATATTTAAAAAACATGTAGGATGTTCAATTAGTTATAGAAAACATGGATTAAACCATATAACATCAATCATCTAGTAGTTATAACTTATAACATTATCATCAAATGATCAACCATAACAACTTTTATAGGAGCTTGGCAAAGAAGGGAGGTACCATAACATTGTCATCAGATGTAGATCGACCTAGTAAAGGAGATTTTAGTATAGGAGAGGTAGGGAGCGCCTCTGGAGTGCCTTGAGAGCGTGCTCCCAAAACTTGGAGCATTTTGGGAGTGAGTTTTTGAAGGAAGTGAGCTTCAGGAGCGGGAGCAAGGGGGTAGGGGGCGCTCCACGCAGCAGAGATCTTGATACTAAGACATTTTGGTTCATTGTTGATTTACATTTCTATGAGTTATTTTTATTTAATGTCCATGGATGTTTTATTTCATACTTGAGCAATACTTCTTCTGCCAAGTGTTCTATCTCCTATCATTTGGAATATCTTGATTGGATGTGTTACCGTGCAAACTCACCCCTGTAGTTGAAGCCCCAAATATCGTTGCTAGTTGTGGTAACCTAAGAGGTGTTACCCACTGTCACCACGATAACTACCTCTATGCACTTTCGATTGGCTCTCCTCCAACTCGAGGGGGCATCCCTAGATAGGATTGCTAGGCTATGGCAATGAGGGCATGAGGTGATTACTGATTTGGAATAGATAGCCTTAGCAAAACAAGGTTGTAGTTTTTAGGGTTTTTTATATAAGTGATGGAAAGACTCGAGATCAATGCCAATATCCAACTAGGGCAATGGAGTCAAAGTGAATCAAATGGCAAGTGAGGCCAAGAAGAATGTCCTTCAAGAATTGGTCTAGTTCCTTCTAAGATTAGGGTCAAGACTAGGGTATAATTCACATCAGCATGAGGATAACAATGAAATTTAAGGGATACAAGAAGGAGCTCCAACAAGGGAAAGTCCTAGCCACCCAAGATCAACTATGGCAAAGATAAACACCTTGAAAGCGTTGCCAAGGAAGCCAACGCTATGCTAGACAAGGTTCCAAAATACTTACCTAAATCATCAATGGAGAATGTGCAAGCCAAGAGCTCAAGGGGCCCTCCTTCCAAGAGTTAATACAACTTTTCAACTAGATCAACCTTTGAGAGGTTTCTAAAGCCTTAAACATTACACCATCAATCCTTTAAGCACCAACATGGAACCAAGAAGAAGAGACTTCAAGAATTGACAACACTTTTCACCACATAGAAAGAACCCTTAACACCATAAATTGCACAAAAGAAAGATATATCGATGAAACTCCAAAAGAGAGAACTCTCAAAGTCCAACCATGAAAATGAAATGAGAAAGTGCCACTATTTATAGGAGAGGCTACAACTTCTTTACACTAAAAGATCTAGCCTAGGGTGGGGTAAAATAATACAAGCCCCAATATAAGCAACTAACCCCTGAGTCCTGACAATACAATAAAATAAGGTGGTCAATGCCACTTGTACAATGATGAGATACATGTCGTCCCTTAATGAGGGGGAAATCTCCAACAAGCAAGAGAACAAGTGTTTGATGGCAATGCCACATAGCCTCCAAAGGCCCCTTCAAGAAGATTCTTCAACAAACCATTGTCCACATTAGCCTCCAAAGGCCCCTTCAAGAAGATTCTTCAACAACCCATTGTCCACATTAGCCTCCAAAGGCTTGCTTCAAGATAACTTCTCTATAAGGAAAAACCCACAAGAGACTTTGAAAGCCCACTAGGCACATGAACCAATCAAGATAAAAATGCAATGTTCCCCCAAGTTTCCGGGACGCGGGAGCGTGGAAACGCACGTTGGGGATGTCTAGAGACCACCCCCAAATTTTAGGGAAATTTTTGGGGGATGGGGGAGCGTCAGGGTCATACAAATTAAAAAAATATAAAAATTATAAATAATAAATTAAAATATTATAAGTATTAAATCCTAACAATGTAAATTAAAATCTTGAGCTACTCTCATTTGGACATTCCTTGGACCAATTGCTGGTCCAAATGACGTTTTGAGGATTCATATTGCTGGTTTGTCATTTGAATCTTGAGGATTCATTGCTCATTTGCTCATTTGTCCAAAAGGAATGCCATTCCTTTGCCCAAAAGGAATGTCCAAATGACGTTTTGAGGATTCATTGCTGGTTTTTAAGCTGAAACTGTTAGGTGTTTTTTTTGTTTTTTGGCAACCTGCTGCAACAAAACATTTAAATTTTGTATTGTTGTTTTTATTTATTTATTTCAGGACTGTTAAATAATAGAAGCTAAAGTTTTAATACTAAGATTTTCATTGTTCAACAGTTAAATAATAAATTTCAAAAAAAATTAATGAAAATTTTAATTTTAACAGGCTTAAATAGTTAAACTAATAAAAATTAAAATTAAAATTAAGTTATTAACATACCTTAAACAGTGATTGGCCTCCCTATCCAACGAACCAGCAGCATCGGCCTCCCTATCCAGCGAACCAACAGCAGCGTTCTCCCTATCCAGCGAACCAGTAGCAGCAACGACCTCAACTGTAATTTTGGTGGCAGCGCCCTCCCTCTTCAGCAACGACGAACTCCCCCACGAATCCACTTCACTTGAGTTCTCCACTCTTCACAAGTTTACTGTCCCTTCGTCCCCACTCTTCACTGTCCCGACTCCCGACTGTCTCCGTCTCTTCACTCTTCTTAGAGTGTATAGACCGCGAGCACTCCCTCTTAGAGGCTCTGCGGGCTCTGCCTCTCAACAATTGGCACCAAGAAACAACGCAGCAACAGCAACAACGTTGCTTATTTGCGGCAACATGGAAGGCTCGATATCTCGGCGGCAAAGAATACTCGAATGAAGTCACGCGGAATGAAGTCGCGGCGGGATGAAAAGGTATGTAGGGTTTTTTTTAATATTTTATATTTTTTTAATGTTACATTTGTTAAGTTTTGGGCAAATCGGGAGGGGGCGTATATACACCCCCCATTCTCGTGAATGGGCTTATGTGCGCCCCCTACGAAGGGAACGTTGTTCAGAGGGACGGGGCGCACGACACTGTGCGTTTCGGAGGGTTTCAGATTTTTGGGGGCGACAAAAACGTTTCGGAAGGAACCCCCGGGGCGTGGGGAGCGAGGGGGACAAGCCCCCAACCCTGGGGGCGAGTCCCCATGGAACACTATAAAAATGCCCACAAGGCAAACATTTGCCTAAGACACCCAATCTCCAAATAAGGGGATGTTCAATCATCTAAGAAAGGTCGATCCACTATGCAATACATCATCAAATGTTTTAATTATACCAACATAGATCCATCTTAAACCCGGACCTATCAAGCACCGAGAGGGATCCAATTTCTTGAGGTGTAATGTTTTTAATCTTAACCATCCTGAAAAAATATCTGTGTTTAAGATGGATCTATGTTGGCTTTATTTTTTATTTTATGAGCCAACATAGATTTTTTTAATAACTTTTTATTTGGTTTTAAATTTTTATTTTATGAGAGGACGTGGACTTTTTTATTAGTTTTTATTTGGTTTTAATTTTTTATTTTATGAGCCGACATTAATTGTTTTAATTACTTTTTAATTAAAGTAATTAAAAAGTTCTTGAAGTTCAGCTTATTTGGATTTTCCTATTAAACTAGTGCTTATCTTCCTTTCTAGTTGACCAATTGATCAGACTAAGATGCAACGGCCAAGAGCATACTCGAAGTTTAAGCGCTGGTTTATTTTATTAAAAAAAATGGATTTTCTACTTGGTTAAATCTACTTCCAAGAATCTCTTTTCCGGTCGAATTTCAATATTTGAGCAAGCTCTTTCCATGGCACCATACTTTGGGAAAGCAAGGACAATATTACTCTGAAAGCTAAGTTGCACGAAACGTGGAAACGTTTACAAGTTTCGGAAATGGGAACGCTTGGAAACGTGACCCTCCTAAAATGGGTATGTCAGGGGAAACGCGGTCTATATAGTTTTTTTTAATAACACATTATCTCACAATAAAATATGAATGAGAGGTTAATTTGTAGGTAGGTTTGAAAATGATTTAGAGGTTAATTTGTTTTCATTTTCCATATATTAGGGTTTTTTCGATTTCCTATGGGTCCCAACTCCCAAGCCGCTCATGGACCCTTGGAGGTTTCCTAGAAGTTTCGGAAAAGTTTCCGAGTTTCTGCGAATTTCCGGTACCGGTACGTGGGCATTTTAGGAGTTTCGTGCAACATAGTCTGAAAGCAGGAAATTGTTAAAAAAACGTGAAAATCTAAATCCTAAGTACTCTTGTGGTCCGTCGTTGAAACGGAACCAACAAATTTAGTTTTAGTTTGTTGGTTTTATTAAAAGAAATAGAAATCTAAACTAAGAAAAGCAAACACACAAAATTAAGGCAACACGGATCTCCCCTAGGGGGATGGGGTGTAAGTGCTAGGTAGTCCACTTGCTCTCGTTTCATTATTTCTTTTTTACAACACTTTCAGAAACACTTGTAGTCCTTTGAAGATTAGGAGTAACAAGTTTACAATAATGGAAAAGAAATGAATAGAAACAAGTATAGGGTTCCCAGAATGCTCCAAATGGCTCAAATCATCGAAATTTTGTCAGCATGCCTCTCTTATTTATCACTAAAAACTGCAAACCAGCAAGCAAACATTAATAGTTAATGCCCAAAAACACTTTAAAAGTATCTTGGGACTTACCAAAAAAACACCCAAAAAAATCGTGAAAAAATTCTAAGTAAAAGTGCAAAAATGAACTAAGTGGACAAGTTATGAGGCTTGGCTCCTTAGGGTCTTTGCATGCTCAAAAGAGCAGCAAATTAAAAGCTCTATAATAGGCAAATATTACTTTTAAAACCAATAAGTAAGTTATCTAATCAAGCTCTTAAAATGCAAACAAAGAAAGAAAACTTCAAAGGAAAACTACTCTTTTTACTAGATCTAGTTATGAGATGTGAAAGTTTAACACTTAGATCTAATAAAAAATACAAATCCACTTATATTATTGCAAGAGAGTGTAGATTTGAGATAAACAAACCAGGGTAACCAAGAAAGTTGAAGTTTGTTGGTGACGAGAAGAGAGAAGAGGAAAACGCCTTCAAACTTGGGTAATGGGGTCCTCGAAGTGGGGATCGGAGGAACTAATTCTCCGTAGATCTATCTGAAAGAAAATGGAAGCAAACAAGCTCCACAAACTCCTCAGATCTATCAAGAGCATCTGGTGTAAACTAGTATAGAGATTTCAAAGACAAGCATTTAAGCAAAAATGATTGTTAATCTAATACCTCTATAATAACCTAAGAGAAAAATAATGGATGCAATCACACTACTTCACCTTACTAAGATTTAGATCTCCTTCAAAAGCCAACATTTGATCAACAATCAAGTGCAAAAAATTGTAAACAAACACAGATTACCTCACGCATGCATTGGAACCTGATCATCCACACACCAAAGATCCACACCACGATTTGCCCCCAAAGCCTTTATTTATAAAAAATATTCCTCACAAAAGATGTATAATGCTTAAGAACAGAGGTTCCACCTTCTCATAGCAAACAATGGAGAAGTGGCTTCCTTATACAGAAAATGTAGAGAGAGGGGAGCGATAATCCCAAGAGAGGGGCGCATGAGCTTGAATAGGGAGTTCGCGTCTAGTTCCTAGAGCTGATTGATCTTGATTAGATCTCAATCATGTGAGGATTGCGACACCTCAAGAGTGGTAGGCGCAACCTACCTTGTAATCTCCTTCATTCGAGTGGATGGCTGCCATGTGGAATGTCGCCCAATATGGAGAGAGGGGCGCATCTCTAGACTTGGATCAAACGATAACCTTATGATTCAATCTTATAACACATGCTTTATGCTTTTAACTAAGTCGCCCTCCATAAGAGACAACATGCCAACTCATCCAACATGTTTTAAACATGCCTCCTCGATTTTCTCACTTTGACCTTTTGTTCATTTTGTGTCATTTTAGCATTTTTTTGACATTTTGTTGCCCTTTTGAGAAAAAAATGCTTTAAGTGATAATTTAATCACCCGAAACATAGGATAAGTGGGTCATGGGGTAAAGAGAACGCTCTAAGTGTGAAAATGAGCATCCCCAAGCCAAAATCCGTCTCCAAACCATAATTTTATTATAATTTAAAATTTTCCAATCAAACCATTAAAAAATGGCCTAATTTTATGGGGAAAAAAAAATTATCGGAATTGACCGAAAATCCTAGGGGACCTAATGCATGTCCATGCAACTCATTACTGATGGCTAGCATGTAAAAATACATAGACACTTAGGCTTTAATTGTTAGGATATTTCAATACTCCATCCTTGTCCTACCTAGCATTATTTATTTTTCGTAGTTGTTGATGATGTCATTTGCCCCCTAGTGGTGTGCAGATGTCATCCAGGATCCATCTACCACCTTCTGAGCCCTGCATGCATCATTTTAGGACCACTTCAGTCAGTTCCCTATTTTATAGGAACCTACTAAGGGTTCCAGTGCAGCTCACCTGAGTTATCTAACTCTTGTGGGGGGTTAGAGCTCTGAATGCCAGTGATTGTGGCCTCATGCAGCCTTTTCTGACTGGCATGCATGACAGACCCATTATTGCACCCTCCTTAGTCAGTTAACTGATTGTAACTTCAGTTAGCTAGTTTAGGTTCAGTTTAGTTGACTTTGAGTCTTTCGGAGCACTCCAGTGGTGATAATCCCTATGCTAGACCAACTGAGGTTCAAATTCTCCTGCATGATTCTAATTCTCTCCATTGTAACATCATTGTTTATTATATGATAATTGGAACATGTGACATTATTCTGCTCCTATCTGAGTTCTGCTGCATTATTATTCTTTTGCTCTTTTATACTGCGGTTTTCACTCTTTTTCAAATTTTCTACTCATTCTTTCTTTGTGAGGTATCCTCAGCTCTTTAGATATGTTGTGACATAGAATTTCACATGGTATCAGAGCCATTTGAGCGAATTGGTTGAGCAGCTGCTTTCGATAGTGCACCAGAAGCCTCTGGATTTCCACAACAAATCCTGGTGCCATTGCATTGAATTCATTGGAGAAATCCAATGAGATCTAGCCAGGTGTGAAGGATCAGGATAAAAGTGCCTACTGTCCTAAAGCAGTGCTCAGTAGTAGTCTACCTCCTTATTGAGAGGTTTTTTGCAGGTTATTCAATTTTTTTGAGTGCAGCAGCAGTTACAGCAATTTTCTGCAGTTGCAACAATTTTCTGCAGTTGTAGCAGTTTTTCTGCAGTAGCAGCAATTTCACCTTGTATTTGCTCCAGCAATTGTAATGGACAATTCGAACTCTCCTCTCTCTCCCAAGATCTTGACACCCTTGAATTATCTTGATTGGAGGGTTGATATGCAGATGGTATTGCGAAACAAATCACTGTACAGGGTGACAATAGGGAAGGATCCCGAACCAACATCAATTGTGGAGAAAACCAAGTATCTGAATAGATTGGATGAAGCATTTGGTTTCAAGTGTATTCATATTTCCATAGATCTACTCTTCCACGCCGAAGGGTTGAAGACTCCAAGAGAGTTATGGTTGAAGTTAGAGACACTCTTCGGCAAACAAGATGAGATAAGAGGCCATATTCTGGAAAATGAGTTGATTGCTCTACAACCGAGCAATTTTGAGACCATTCAGCAGTTCTTTTCAAAATTCAAATCTCTGGTTATGCAATGCAAGGAGTGCGGCATTGAGAAGAAGGATGAGTAGCTGGTGTTATCCATTCTGAGCAAGCTATGTCCTGAGTTCTCTATCTTTGTCTCTACCTTCCATTCTGGGTGAATGTCAATCCCTGGTTGGAAGATGCCCTCCTTAGATGTTTTCACTGAATCTCTCATCCAAGAACAAGCTAAGCTGATACAGATGGGCACCTTGCAGGCCTCCAAAGATCAAGCTCTTATGGTTGGAGAAGCAAAAAGTGCGAATGGGAAGGGGAAGCACAAAGGCAAGGATAAGAGGCAATCTGAACCCAAGCAGAATGCCAACTCAAGTCCATCAGAAGGAGCCTCCAGCTCTAAGAAGGACAAACGGAAGGGATTTGAGAAATCAAAGTGTTCCTATTGCAAGAAAGGAAACCACCCAGAGAAATCTTGCATGCAGAAGAAGATAGATTAGATGACAAAGCTTCTTGAACAGCACAACAAGGCCCTCCCAAAAGGTGCAAGAGAGACTGATTCTGGAAGTGAGTCTGATGGTCATGAGAGTTGCCATGCACTGAAGGCTGGATTTTCAAAATCACAAGCCCTTTTCATAGATTCAAGAGCCTCCAACCACATGGTTGTTATCACCAAACTTGTAGGTGCCCCTAGAGATGGATCCAAGATGGATGGCAAAAGGGATGGGCAACCAAAGAGGTGCAACCAAGATAGCCTCAACTCCTAATGGATGGTTGTCATGCCAATCGAGGCAATCTTCACTTTATGTTATCTAGCCCAAGACAACAAATGGGGAGACCCAGATCTACTCCCGACAGGAGAGATCAAACCAAGACACCAAATCAAATCAAATGATGATGAAGTACGTAAGGTATATGGTAAACTCTAGATCTATGAATGAAGTCACAAGGTGAGTAATACGTTGGATCAAGGGGTTTAGACAATGTAGATTTGGGCCAACATGTTTATGCAAGTGACTTACGAGGTTTAGAATAAGATCCAAAATCAGGGTACTAGTCAATTGTGAGAAAATCCACTGCCTTGGGAACCGTGTCCAATGCAGGGTAGTTAAGGACTGAATTGGGGCTAACCAGTACCAAAAGTGAGCTTGATTGATTGATATGAAAATGTCAAGGGGTTCAAGCAACCAAAACAAGGATCAAACCACATGCAAACTCAACAGTCCAAGAAAGTCGAATTAGCTTGGAGAAAGATCAATGCCTTGGGAAATGGGCCAAATGGAGTCAAATGTCCACCAAATTGTAGATCAGGAATGTTGAGGTGTTGAGGTAGGTGGATCTTGAAAATTAGGCTCATCCAATGGCTAGATCTCAATAGATCTGAGATTGAAGTGTATCACAAAGTGACCCAAGTGGGGCTCAACCCTCAAAATGAGGAATGGGGCCCACAAGGTGAAAATCACTGAAGTGACACACTGGGGGTGGGTTATTGAATGTGTAGATGAAGGATCAAGTGGGATCTCACCTACCCAGGTGCTAGATCCTAGCAAACTCACCTCTCCCAGGAAGTGCGACCTCCCTTGGAGAAGCTTCTTTGCCTTGGGAAATGGGTCAAATGATGGCCAATCCACACCAAACTATAGATCTGAATCGTCGTGGATGCTATAGAGATGGGTTTTAAATTTTACACCCAAAAGCCAAGTGGATCTTTCTAGATCTGAGAAAATGTAAAATGGGGGTTTTGAAATTATGAGGGTTTGAAGCATTTAGACAAATGGATAGATCATGGAAAGAGAAATTACCTTGAGATCATACCTGAGTGATGGAATGCGATGCCTTATTGTTGAGGAAGACTCCCGTAGAGATCAAATGAGAAATTGTTGAATTTGCTTGTCGAAATGATGCCCTAGCCCACAAGTGCGACCTCCTCTACCTGTCAAACCAAGGAAAGTTGATTCAATCAGTCAGATCAAGTATGGAGGAAATATAAGTGAAATGCAATGATAACATGAAATAGAAAGTCCTGGGACAGTAATACTCCCTGCTACCAACGAACAAACCCAAGGAAGAAGTAGGGAGGGTCCTCCCCTACCAATACGTCCTCAAATGAATTCGGCCTCCACCTATAGATGCAAAAACGTGGTACAAAAATATAGGAAGACAAATCTCCAAGAACCCAGTGCAAAGGAAGAATCAACGAACGAACTCCAAAAGCATTCACCACAACACAACAGATAGATGCAATAATAATTCTCTATTCCAATAATCCAGAGCCAAAAGTCCCCTTTACAATGAGAAGCTCTCTCCTTTAAATAGAATGGAGAGAGGCCACAATCCTAACCACTTTTTGAATGAGTGGCTAAGATTAAAAGATCAAAAGATCTAATCAATGGTTGAGATGAGCTCAACAATACAATACATGGATCAATAATAAAATTTAACAATATGTGGACAAACTCACCCTAGGAGAGGGGATCCCACCAAATCATAATGATAAAACATAAGAAATAGCTCATGGTGGGTCCAAGGGGTAATTTCTAACACCCTTGGTCAATCCCCATGGTAGAATATCCAAGAATAAAAGATCAAGACACCAAATCGTGCCTCTCTGGGAAAGTCATGAGCCTTAGGAGGCTCCAGAAATCATCAAAAAGTGCCATAACTAATGGATGTGGGTCCCGATGAAGCTGAAACTGCTAGAGAAGGTGTGGAAGACATCCCACTCATCATCACTAAACATCCCATGCCATAACCTTGCCTTAGTAGCCCAAATCGAATTACTTTGTAGCCATTTTTACCATTTCTAGACTGCCTTGGGAAGTGTGAAACTGCCCAAACTACCTCCTAGAGTGCCTGTGCTGTCAAGGTGAGCTCGCCAATGAGTCTGGGAGGGGGGTAATATGGTAATAACAAGTGGCTGGACCACCCCCTCCATGCACAGCGCCCTAGGTGAACCAAATAAATCTCATCACTGCTCTGACAGGGCCTCTGACAAGACAAAACTGCACTAGGATAACCAACTGAGGCTCAAACATCACTGCAACTGCCCGGAACTGAAAACAGACTGTCTCATTGGACTCAGAAGTTCCAAATCCATCTAAAGTGTGTACTCATACACCACATAGTCCTCTGCATGGTCCAAAATAAATACTCATCATATCAGGCAGACCAAATAATAATAATCTGTAAAAGTGCTAAATAGCACAAATCATCATCATAAGCCTGAAACCACTGCATAAGCCCACCATGGTGACCTGTCCCAGACCATATATCATCTATCTGGAACATCTGAGGTCTGCCACCTCATGTCCTGTGGTTGACTTTTGGTCAAACTGGGTCTGACCAAGTCAACATGACCAAAATATAACTCAAACTGGCATCGAGGTGCCCAAGGTTAAAACATGCTTTACAATCCATTCAATTAGCAATTATAACAAGAAGTAATCATTACTGGCGATCTAAATCCAAACATAATAAGTCATAATTATTATTTATTACTCAGACAAGACTTTCAAGGTCATACTCGCTTCATAGTTGTGATCAATTTGCTAGTGAAGGGTGAAGGCTAAGAAATAAGTGGCTAGATCAAAGGATGACTTACTGACTTAACACTGTGACACTTTGGAAATGGAAAAGGGAATACACGCCATAGCATATAGTGGACAAGCAATAACACAGGGAATGGCGATGTCTCACAAATGGATAAGTTGTTCAAAGAGTGTTTATTCACCTTTCACAGATGCGCACAATCCATAATACAAATGAGGCTAGCAATCTTTTTGATATAGAGTTTAAGTTTCATTGCTTTTTGGGCCTAGAGTTTCCATAGCCTTTGATCTATGTGTGTTTATAAACACATTGCATAGATTTACATTTTCTAGGCTTCTTGCTGCAGGTGTGTTTTTAAGGCACTTGTTTGCCTGAGCATTTCTAGGTGTGTCATAGACAGCTTGTTTACCTAGGTATTTACATTTCACAATAGATATAACATTTGATATTTCATAGCCACTTTCATTTAGCTTGCCTTTCATTCATGTGTGTTGAGAAACACATTGCATGAATGGGCTTTTCATACAAGATACAACATTTCATTTCCATATTTTGTATTCATGGCAGCACTAAAAGTTTCAGGTTTAGCCAACAACATCTTTAGTGACTAGGGGGAATTCACAAGGAAATCCAACTCACCATAGGTAAGTTTTGTCACCAACTCAGAGCCGAGACACAATAAACAAGGAAGCTTATCCAATATAGAGGCTACAGTGGGGGAAGGTCCTCCATGCCAGTAGTCAAGTAGTAAGTCAAGGTAATGAACAAACTGGGTAAGTCATGGATGGATGAAGACAGTGAATAATGAATCCAACACTAGCAAGCCAAAGTATGGCGGGAATGATCACCTCTATTCTCCCTAGGGAGGGTAAAACCAATGAGTATAGGCCAAGAACTTCTAAGACTGAGTAGGGACAAATATGATATATATATAGTACAACCAGGTCCACGTATCTATATGATCGCCAGATAATGATACTAAATGCTAAGACATGCTAAGAGAATGGAAATAAAAGCAACATAACCACAACACCATAATATACCTACTGAGTCATATACCTGAATGCTCATCATCTGAACCATCATCCATAATCTGAAATTGCTGCTGTAACTCTGGGCACTACTGACTGCTCTGTGTAAATGGCTAAATAGCTACATCGGTCGTCTCTCTGAGTGTCCTGAAACTCAGTGATGGCATGGGGAACAAAACTGTTGTCCATAATCTGATAGTGATCCATAGTAGATGCTCATCTCAGCATCTCAATGCAAGGGAACTAGCTGAACAGTGTACTGGAATCAGAAAAATAATGTATGGTAGCCCGGCTACTATATATGTGATAACAGTTGCCTCCATAGAATCATTTTCTTCTCTAGATCTCAAAAATGGTCCGATTATTCACATGGGAGACAACTCTCAGATCTCTGCTGAAGGGAAGGGCACAGCACATATGGAGCATGGCAAGTTCAAGAATGTTCTATTTCTGCCTTCTTTGTCGGAAAATTTGGTGTCTGTATATCAGATGACTCACACGAGTTCACCGAAGAAAGTGGTCTTTGGTCCTCACACAGTTGAGATTGCAAAGATCTCCACTAGGAAGATTATAGCGAAAGGGTTTGCAAACCATGCCTCCAAGGCATATGAATTCTCATATTTTTTCCATACTCTCTGCTTACCCCATCAGAATCTGATGAAGATCAGAATGATACCTCTTCTAATGAAGATGACGATCAAGATCTTGATGTTGAGAATAAAGTTCAAGGAGATTCAAATTCAAATCCAGATCCAACACATGCTCCCAATCCATGGCCAAGGCCAATCTGGGATCACAAAGTCCTTGTAGCTACTGGGAACACAATTGGGGATACATCTGACCATAGAACCACCAGATCTCAGTATCATGCAAAACTTGCACTATGTCATGCAAATCTACTTCTCTCAGAGAGGTGTTGCATGATGGTGGGGTTTGATCCACAATCTCTTGGAGAGACTTGCCATGGGGGATCTACAACCAAAAAACAATCTCGGTTGTCTGACAAAAGGTACTCAAAGGTTTATGATTTGAACCACAATGATCCATTCGCTCCAATAGCAAAAAGGGTTCCTGAAAGACTTGTTTTGGCAAATACAACTTCTACATAGTGGGAGGCACATCAGAGGAGCAGATCTAGATCTAGCACCTGCATTGCTATCCTACAGAGGAGCAACTTGCCAATATTTTTGCAAAGGCTTTCACTGAGGAAATTTTTTTCCTTCTCTGTTTAGCATGAAGGTTCTTTGAGTTCCCTACTGTTGTTCTTTTTGAGGCGGGGTATTTTTCCCATGAGGTTTTTCCCCATTTCCTTGGGTCATGGACAATTCTTTATTTTTTATCATTTATTTGACTGTATGGGTGACCTTTGGTCTTAGTAACCAGGGCCCAGGATGCAAAGTATGGATTAAGGGGGGGTGTTAGGATATTTCAATACTCCATCCTTGTCCTACCTAACATTATTTATATTTCCTAGTTGTTGATGATGTCATTTTCCCCCTAGTGGTGTGCAGATGTCATCTAGGATCCATCTACCACCTTTTGAACCCTGCATGCATCATTTTAGGACCACCTCAGTTAGTTCCATATTTTATAGGAACCTACTAAGTGTTCCAGTGCAGTCCACCTGAGTTATCTGACTCATGTGGGGGGTTAGAGTTCTGGATGCCACTAATTGTGGCTTCATGCGCCCTTTTCTGACTGGCATGCATGACAGACTCACTATTGCGCCCTCCTTAGTTAACTGATTGTAACTTCAGTTAGCTGAGTTTAGGTTCAGTTCAGTTGACTTTGAGTCTTTCGAAGCACTCCAGTGGTGATAATCCTTGTGCTAGACCAACTGAGGTTCGAATTCTCCTACATGATTCTAATTCTCTCCATTGTAACATCATTGTTTATTATACTGATAATTGGAACATGTGACATTATTCTGCTCCTATATGAGTTATGCTGCATTATTATTCTTCTGCTCTTTTTTACTGCAGTTTTCATTCTTCTTCAAATTTTCTGCTCATTCTTTCTTTGTGAGGTATCCTCAGCTCTTTAGATCTGCTATGACATACAATTTCACATTAATAACCTCCCAAGGTTTGACCACCAAGGTAAATACTCTAGCTTTGCACATTCGCATAGTCCCATCCTTCTTCTTGACCAGCACAACCAAAGATGCGAATGGACTGGAGCTGGGTCTAATATGTCCCATACCAAGCAACTCCTTAATCTCCTTCTCGATCTCATCTTTAAATTTCTTCGGGGGTCGATAGGGGGTGGTGATCACTGGCTTCGGCCCCTCCTCCAGCTCTATGGTGTGTTCGAAGCCTCTATCTGGTGGCTTACTTTGTCAAATCTCTCTGAACACCTTTCCATGCTTCCCCAATAAGTTTTGTATGTCAACATGGTACTGCTGGCTGTCATGAGATGTCGTATGGGTGGTGATCAGGCACTACTCTGCATAAGCTATATCCCCATGTCTAAATAGTGCCTCCATCCGTTTGAACGAGACAACTCTTGGGGCCCCATTGGGCATGCCCCGCAAAACTACTCTAGTGCCATCCGGAGCATTGAATCCCATCTCCATGGTTTGGTAGTTCGTCATGATAGGTCCTAAAGTGTTGAACCACTGAACTCCCAAGACCATATTGGTGTCTTCCAAATCAACAATATAGAATTCATTTGTCAAACTGTAATTCCCCATCGTCACTGTCAACTGGGGAGCCTTGAATTGACAAGGCATCACTCGAACGTCGGCCACCTCCACACCAAAACCCTCAAATTGCTCGACATGGATGCCTCTCCTGGATACCAAGGTAGAGTCGATGAAGTTGTGGGTTGCCCCAACATCTATCAGGATCGTGACTCTCTGACCCCATACAACACCCCTAACCCGAAAGGTGTTGAACTTGGCAGTAGCTGATAAAGTGGCAATAGTCCCTCTCTGAGGCCGTACATGTGGTTGTTGTGCTTGTGGTCCCTATACCGGTGTCTATGGTGGCACATGTACCTATGGTTGCTTCTCTATCCCATTGTCCTGCACATTATCCTACACCTGCTCATCCACATCATCATCCTCCTCATCGCTATCGAATACTACCTCGATATAATGAACCTTGCCTTTTCCCATGCACCTATGCCCCGGCTCCCACAGTTCCCTACAATTGAAGCACAACTTCTTTCTTCTTAATTCATTCCTGGTATCCTCGTCTAGTTTGTTCTTCTCAGGTCCGCTTTTCTGGAGAGGCTTCTTGTCCTTACCTTTCTGGGGAATGAAAGGTTTGGACGGGGGTTTGTTCTTTGATGCGGCACCCTCCATGTCTTGTACTCTAGAGATGGCATCATGTAAAGTAGCAGGTTTGAAAGCCTTGATCCAATCTCGTAGATGCTCAGACAACCCCTTTGTGAATAGCATAATAAGCTCGGTCTTGAAGATATCTGTCACCATCACTGCGAACCTCTGGAACTTTGTAATATAAGAATTTGTGGTACCTATCTGCCTAACCTGTGCCAATGCTCGAAAATGCGGCTCTGGATCCTTCCTGCCAAATCTGTCCATCAACCTCTGCGTGAACTCCATGTAGGGTGTGATACTGGCATGCCCCAGCGTAACCAAACCATGATACCACCACTCATGGGCCTCTCCCTCCAGATGCAAAGTGGCATATTTAATGGCTTCGACTTCCTTCATAGGGTTGAGTTGGAAATAAGTGTCCAACTTTTGAACCCCAAGACCTCGTTGTAGATCTATTGCACCCGTCGAAGGAAGGAATAGTGAGTTTCCCCATCTTCCGCTGCAAATCATAATTCTGAGATCCCCTGTTGAAGTCTCTAGGCTTGTTTCTGTACATGATGTTGCAGAAGTCCTGGAATGACATGGCTGCATGAAACTCATCCCCAAGGTCCTAGTACTCTCTCAGATTATCAGTGAAACTGTCTCCAGGTACTGATTGTCCCGGTTGACCCACCGGCTACTCATCAGTGAATTTGGGCATGAGAGGTCTGGGTATCCTTGAGTTGGATCCTCATGTGTTTGGTTGAGTGGGTATGTTGGTGTTGCTTCCTTCTCCATGGTTCCCATTTCGGCCATTTGTACCTCTAGTGGCATTGTATCCTCCATCATGGTGATCTGTCCTGTTGTGCATGAGTAACTGAGTCATGATGTCAACCAACTGCTCTTGTCCCCTTGCCACATTGTTAGTTAGGAGGTTGATTAACTGTTGTTGTCCTCTATCCAAATCATTCAAAATGATCATCATACTACCTGTGGGGATGTCTTCTCTACCTGAATCTCTGTTTGATTCATTCCCATTACCTCCCAAGGGGTTGTTTATGTCACCCATCTCTCCTTCTTCCTCTGATATGAACTGCTCTTCTTCCTCTGATATGAACTGCTCTTCTTCCTCCTCAAAGAACTCTTCTTCTTCCTCAGCTAGTCCTTCTCTAAACTCAGATAAGAAGACCCTTCTAGGTTGCCCTCTCTGCCTTCTATAGGCGAATGGATTACTGTCTCCTGGATTCATAAAACAGCATGCACCTCACAGGCTGGGAGGATTGCACGCTCTGATACCACTGTAAAGTCCCTAAGCCAAATACACTGGGTCATCTCAAATTTACTAGTGAATTGATCCCTTCCCTTTGTCTTTAGTGAGCTTAATCCCAATACTTTGTAGACACAGTTTACAGTCTGCTATGAATCCCAAGTCTGTCCCAATTTGTATATTCTGAGTATTGGCCTCGGTATTGAACTTTAACAACTTAGCACAGTAACTGCTGTAGCTTTGGTGTGAGATTTTTAGGCTGGGGTCTGATCTATACGTGTTTTTCCATTGAAAGTTACATGTGTGAATGGCATAGCTTTGCCACAATAATATTATTACACAATATATGTCAAAACAGCATGTAATATCAAACATTAATAGAACATGTTCAGATCTGATTATTTAATTGAAATAGATTGCAAACATGCCTGGAATGACATGTAGATTTTGTTGGAAGATGCAACACCCCAGTAGATAAAATAAATGCCAAGATCAGCTGTAGATGACGCCTCTCTTCAAGCTTATGAGCTACTACAGGAAGTCAATTTCAAACAGGCTCATGGCTGGCAACACTCTGTGTGTTAAGGCAGATTTACGATGTCTGGATATGCTCTAAGAAATAAGCACTTAATATGGCAGCCAAACTCTTGTAGAGTACTCTTGAAACTTACATAAAGACTTCCTCTAATGCACTAAACAGCCCTCCTTACAGTAACATGAATTGGCACCAATATTAGTGGCAGCAACGTTTTGTCAAACACTTGGGTAACACTGTCATAAGTATGGAACTGGAAGAATGAAGTCTGCACTGGTTGTTTGCTTCCAAGACAAGAAGAATAACTCCAATAGATGTTGCACTCAAGAAGAATTACAACCCTCATTAATCTTGCACAATACCCCATACACTGGCAGCCTGCTACAGAATTAATGGTTCAAGAATACAATTTTGCTGCTACAGAAAGATGTTCTGGTGCAACACACAGTCAAGGGAGATGTAACAGTGCTGACTCAATTTACAAGAAAGAATATCTACTCTTTGTATCAGTGCAAGGATCATTGCTTAGATCTGAACCACACAACCTCTGTAATCTGTTCTAAACAATGGTGCCTTTCTCACAGATACCATACACAGTAAATACCCCAGACAATACTCCCTCTTTTCACCGGCACGCATTCCTTCATAAATCTGAGATGCAAATGTTCTGTCTGTGCAGCTGTGGGGGAAAGGGCGTGATTGTATGCTCAGTCTCTATCTCAGCAAGCGAGCCCTCCTAGGAATGGTGTCAAGCTGCCCAACTGGTGCACCCCTCTATAAGATATCCACTGAAAACTACTTGTGCACTGAAGAAATCTCCAAATCTGAAACAAGGAGCAAACTAGACCACAGCGATGAAGATCATTGAAAAATCTGAGATGATTCCTCCACACTAAATAGCTAGGGTAGATTGTCTCAATACCGAAACCATTTTCCTCCTCCTAGGGTTTCGTCCAAGAGAAGCTTGAAGCTCAAGAGCTCTAGTTTTCGAAAATGCAATAGACAATAATAGAGAGAATGAGCTTTCATGCCCCTTTTATATTTTCTCATTGACCCATTTTGTGACTCTTCAACTTCCCCTTGACCAATTCTCATTAAAATATTTAAAAAGTGACTTTATGGAAAAAATGACCTTTGTGTCTTTTAATTTCCTTTTGAACCCCCTTTTTCACTTTTACGTCACTTTTAACCCAAGTCACTTTAGGAATTAATTATTAATTGTCACTTTATAAAACCTTTTTAAGCCTAGGTGACATTTATTAATTAATTAATTCCCTTCTTTCTCAACTATAGACTATGGGAACTGGATAGGCTAATAAGTCGTCTCCATGGTGGTCACCCGGAAAGGGGCATGACATAGGCATCTTTGATCATGATATTGGAAGCAAGTGGAGGTAGCTCCCCCAGTCCCTGTATAGGCAATAATATCATCCTCTGATCTCATGGTAGAAGGGGCACTTGAAAATAAAATGCATCTGTCCCTGGCTCCTGCAAATGACAAATCTACCAGATCCTTTATGGCCGTGGGATATGGTGGTCAGTCTTAATCCAGACTCTGTGAGACCCTTCCCAAAACTGACTCAAGGTACTGAGCAACTGCATTTAGTGTATATATGTGTATGTGGAATGGACAAGGAGGCGGAATGGACAAGGAGGCCCTCCCTTGACTCTACAAGTGCTCTTTATAAAAGCTATCTTCGAGCCAAGGTTCTCTAGTGGTGTGGACCAAGTAACCTGGATGCACAATCTGTAGACATCCTCTCTGATGGCTCGATTTAGTTCCTGTTTAATCGGCAAGAGGTGTCCAAGCATGCCTAAAGAGTATCTGCAGGGGCATAGGCACTCTGGGGAGATGGACATCAACTAGAGAAACCGAGAAGCCTCTGAGTACCAAACCCATGTACGGCTTGTGGGGGAGGCTAAGGCCAAGGCCTCAAACAAGGAGGGTGCTATTGCTAGGTAGGGGTATCTCACTCAATGTTGCAAAAATCATGTCGGGGAATATATTGTCGAGAGTTTGGAAAGAAATTTATCGGAAATATCAGGGAAAATATCGGGAATTAGCGAAAAATATCGGCAAAAATAAACTTAGACCTGAAGAATTATGAAAATATCGGACGAATCAGCAACACGAAAAACTCAGGAGAAATCAGAAAAATTGGGTGAAATTGGAGATATTTGCAACACATCAGAAGTGTCAGATATGTACTGAGTTGTCCCAGATCACATTCATAAGCTTAAATTATCTTGCATGTGTAATGCGATGTGAATTTTAATGCACAGAGAACATCATCAGAATTTAAGCACGTGTTAATTAAAGCACTGCACATTCATTAAGACAGTAAACATACCTTTGTTTAGGTATGCACAGAGATCTGTGGATCAACAGCAAATTGAAAAACACATAAAGTACCAGAGCAGGTAGATGATCCCATAATTGTAGTCAGAAGATATGGCACATGGCCACGCAATCCAAGCAAGTGAGATCTGAAGGACAATAACTCAGAAAAGAGGAGAAGCATCTGGAAGCAAGAAGGTGGGTAGGAGAAATCTGCACCAGGAATCTCCTCAGGATGACAGATCATCCAGCGTTTCAGAGTACCAGAGAGTCCTGATATAAGATATTCGATTTGGTAATTAAAGCCACATTGAATTCAGCTAGAGGCATAAACCTGACCAAGCAAATCTATAAAATCTGCAGGCATTATAAATAGATTTCACAACAAAGAGAATAGCGATTAAGTGAACAGTGGGTCGGTATCAGGAAAAATCTAATAACCAACCGACACTTCAATTAAGTGGTATCAGAGCTGCAAAAATGGGTCTAATATGGATTATACATAGCATTAATCTACAGAAGTCGACAAATCAGGCAAACTGGCTAAGGCAGTAGTTCAACCACTTAGACTTCATACTTCACCCACAACCTTAATGAGGAAGCAGACAAGCTAGCCAATCGGGCACAATTAGAGGTGCAGAAGATTTGATAGCATATCACTTTGGTCAATTGATGCATTTTAAAATAAAAGCTTTCCCTCTTCTTTCATCATAATTCTGACTTCTGGGTGAATTACTCCACTGAATGTTTTGATCAATGTTCATCCAATGGATCACTCTTCTTTCATATTGAGAAACTGTTTCAATAACAGTCCAAGACCTCGGAACTCTAACAGCAGATTTGAGACACTCAAGAGGCAACTTGTCACTTTGAAAGTGGACATGCACCATCTCAGAGGAATCTACAACAGTTGAGCGAAAATGAAGCAAGCAATAGAGATAGATTGGCAGATATCGAAGAAGGTAAACAAAATCTGGGAAAAGATAAAGTGAAAATAAGGACTTTAATGGAAGCCCAGAAGGCTATATTGAGAAACTGCATGCCCCCAAATTTTGGACAGACCACAGAAGAAGAGGATAAGAAAGAATACAATGAAAACTAATGTGTTTAGCTCTCTCTTCTCCAGTTTTGCAAATATGATCCAGGTCTTTTTAAGCTGTCATAATTTGTTCTCTTTGTTTTGACTTTGATCTGTTTCTGGCAGAACATAGATAAGCCAGCAGAGAATTTTGTATTTTATGTACTCGGATGGTAAAACCGAAATCATTTTGCACCCAACAGTCCCTTTAACCTACTTTAGTGGCCATTCATTGGACATTAATAAAATTATCTTATCTTATCTCCCAGCTCCACATATTGCTGGGATGGGTGAGTAATTTTATGTTTCATATAATGCAAATGTTCTTGTTACTCCTAATAAAACAATAAAATATTCACTCACCTCAGAAGTGGAATAGACCTCTGTATTAAATCCAATACGTTCACCCTTTTCATTTTTGCCAATGCCTTTTGGTTTTCCGAAGTAAATACCTGTCAAGATAGGAAAAATAGAACAGCTGCGCATTAAAGAGAGTTGAGATAAATAGTAAAAGTTTCTTTTAAAACACATGATATTTCTTCCTTCCTCTGTATCAATGCTCATAAGCAGGTAATGTGATTATTATTAAAATGACAGAATGGGCAGACTGAAAACACCACCTCCAGTAAGCTCTCTAACAACCATAATATCAACACCTTCAGCAACATCTCGCTTCAAAGTGGAAGAGTCTGCTAACTGCTCCAAAACAGATAAACAGATACTCCATTATCAACATATCATACACCACGGGTAGACTGGTATATTCTAAAAGTTTAATAATTTTTCAATTAATACACAGAATAGTAAGGAAGATAGCATTCTCTTTGACTTGCATAATTACAGCTGAGTTGCAGCAAGAACAGAATTTGGTTTTAATAAGTTACATAAAATGTCCCATCCTCGTAATATTGAAAATAAATTATTGAGATTCAGGATAAACACTAGATTTCCCTACAGATAGCCAGTAATGTTCCCCAAGGACACCAGTCAATCTGTTTACAGAGAAGACTGGCAAATCTGCCTGGAAAACCTAACTTCAAGAGTAAAAGCTCAGTGAATACAACAATGTTGTAAATTTCAGGGGCCAGTTTCATTAAGACAGGAACCCATTTCTTTACAGACTAGTCTGTAACTAATGCAGCAAATTGCAACTAATAGGAGCAATGCTTTTGTCAGTCACTCCCCTTGGTAGAAGTCTGTGCTTGACATCTGAATCCACTAGTGCAAATAGCAGCAGAAATAATCATTTGAACACTGAGCTATCAACCAACAACCAAACAATGTAAAGAAAAGCATTCTTAAGGCTGTAATAAGAACAAAATCTGGTCTTACAGGAAGAGAAAGCCAAGGAAGAAACATTTAAGAAAAGCAGAAGAGATGCGGAATAAGAATAAACCTAGGATCAAGAAAGCTTAGAGACTATAACTCAACAAGATTTCCACTCAAGATAGAATTGAAAGGATCAACAGAGCATAACAATATTAAAAAAGAAGATGAAATCAGTCCTTGGAATTATTATCATTGGGACCTATTTGTCTTATCAACTTAACATTCTTATCAACTTAACATTCAAGGAAGACAACCAATTTTGAGTAGTATGGACCATTTTCAAGAAAATGCAATCTCAACAATCAGAGGCAAATAGTTTTTTGGATATTACCCTATGATATTGATCTGGAAATAATAAAGAGACGATTAAACAAAATGCAGACCAGCCTAGTGGAGGTAAATGGAGGCGCTTGATGGCAAGAAAAGAATTCATGTATAGCCTAAAATCATAACAAGGAGATATGTTCAGCATCTTTCTTCCCAGATAGATTAGCTCTATTCCTCAAAAAACTATAGCTAAGATGTGAGAAAATATATGATATGGGAAGTATGTATCTAAATGTCATATGAGAGACCCCAACTCTACATCTTTGTAGATGTGGTATGGTGTCTGAGACTTCCATACCAATGATTACAAAAGCTTTCCTATCTCCATCATCATAAGCTTCTCATTCATCCACATTATTTTGCAAGTCATTTCCATCAACAGTGCTCAAAAGCTTTTTCACCACAAGAATATCTTAAATTTGACCTCCTCAATGTAAAGCGTGACTATATGATGTGGAAAACCAAATGCTAAAACTCCAGCAGACACAAAAGATTTGGCGAATATAACTTGTCTTTAACAACTACTTAGCATATGTTTATATTACATTAATTGATACAATCGAGAATGGCTTTTTATGATCCCAAGTATCATTTTTGGCAATCTCAATGACAACTAAACTGCATGATTGTGCATGACAACAAGTGTCAATGTACTCAACCAGTAGTTTTGGCAATCCCAATGACAGATAAACTGCAAGATTGTGCATGAACAATGTTATTATTCTCAAATTGTAATGATGAATAATAATAAATGGCTATTTATTTCCCAAGTATCTATTCCTAAGGACTTAAGGTGAATCAACTCAATTCAATAACTTTCAGGATCTATGTCATCATCATTTCTTCCCACGCTGAAAAGCAGTGGCCTCCAATGAGCTCAAGGTGGGCAAAATGTTGTTGCATCTGAAGATAAGAATTCCACTTAGCATGATAAGGAAACCAGCCCTTTGTGGCAACATGATAAGATTGGCTAGAGCCCTGTCTAGTAGTGTGGCTTTTTGTGTCAAAGGCTATGTCAGCTTCAACTAGTGGCTGAAAATCTGGAACAATATCACAGCCATTTTTCAGACCACACTTGAATTCCATTGAGCATGGTCAAAACTGAAAATTGCTTGTTTCAAGGCTTAAGCAACGTTTTTTGGGGTCAAAATAGTGTAGCAATTCTGCCATGTTGTTTCTCTTGTCAAAAGCTTTCCAACTATGTATCATGCACCAAAACAAAGTTCGCATAAGAAAATTATGCCTCCAACAAGTTGACTCTTGCTTTAACCACCGGAGTACCAAGTGGAAGCCACATCAACAACAATTACTCACACATGTGGAGTTAACCATGTCTGGTTTTTCAAGAATATTGTAGAGGATCCAAAACCCTAACACCGATCAAAAGTCGAGTAATGCAAAAACACTAACCTAACCCTCATGGCCATCATGAGGTGTTAAAATCTTAACCACCATTCACCCAAGGGGTTAGCTCAACCATTTGTCACCAATGTTGCTACGCATTTGGCTAGTCTTATGCCTACAGCTACTGGATTAGAATCCCCCTAAGTGAGGTGCAGCAGTCAAGACGGGTTTACTAGAGATACCATCCCCAAATGTGAGGAAGCATCCCTTAGGTTTCCTTGCAAGGTTTTCTTTTGCAAAAAAACCTTAGCCACCAAGAGAGAAAGAGGTTTCATTTCTATCATGGTAATTTATTGTTCCATAGTTGAGCAGTCCAAAGAAATGGGATAATAGAGCAAAGCAAAGGAAGAGGGCAACCTTGTAGCAACCTGTTACAAGCCACAATGTCTATTTGCTCCATACTGAGTTAATTTTTATCTATATTTTGCATTGTAAACATGATAATAATTAGAGCAAGGCACGATCCTTATTTCTCACTAGATTTTTTCCCCCACTAGTTTGTGCAAGATAAATCTTGGGTCCATGGTGTTTTGTGGTGTGATTTTACTGTTGTAGATATGCTCTTATTTCTCAATTAATTTTATTGATGTGAAAAGAATGCTCCCAACATCACCATCTTGTTGAAATATTGTAACTTCTAAGAATATTTTGTTTGTACTTTATTCGGAGATGTTTATTCCTCCGTCGGGACTTTATTGTATATTCGGAGATGTTTATTCCTCCGTCGGGATGTTGTAACTAGAGTTATTAGACTCCCCTAGTGGGGTCAGCCCTGAGTTAATTGTTTAGGGGTTATTAGACTCTCCTAGGAGAAGTCGACCCGGTTAGGGAAAAAGTCAAGTGAGGTAAAGTATAAATAGAGCATGTGTGATCCTCATTTAACACACTCACTCACTTGTGAATTGTGCATAGGAGAGAGAGAGAGAGAGATCTACGAAGGAGGAGAAGGAGCACCTGTTTGGGGTTTACATCTTTGTATTTGTTGGTCATCTATATTGAGGAAAGCTTTGCTGGATTTTCTACCCCATGAGGGTTTCCCAGGATAAATCTGTGTCTATCTTGTGATTATGTTTCTTTCAATGATCCTTATTATGCTCTTGTTGTGCATTTTATGCTAAACTTAACATGGTATCAGAGCTAGCCTGAATAGGACATCTTTCACAAGGTGAAAATACCTCTCTCTCCTCCTCCAGTAAAAATTAGGGTTTCTGCAAAAGTTGGAATCTTTGGAATCTGAGAGCATGGCTAGATGCTCCTCCTCGAAAGCGAAATTCTGAGCCCTAGATCAAACTTTTTGAGTGGGTAGATCTTCGAGAAAGTCAAACCCTAGTTTGACTTCTAGACCAGAAAACCAAAAAAACCAATAAACCAGAAAACTGCGAACCTGTGCACCAGTGAACCAGAAAAGCTGCGAACCTGTGCACCAGTGGACCAGAAAAGATGCGCACCGGTGAACCAGTGAACCAGAAAAGCTGCGAACCAGTGAACCAGTAAACCAGAAAATCTGTTGCAGATCCGAATTTCACTGGTCAAGCTTGAAGGGTGAAAAGTTGAAGTTTTCTAAATTCAAGTACACCAGTCAACTCAATGAAACACAGCTCCCGGTAAGGTCAATTTTGCATCTTAAGAATTTTCAATTTTTGGTGACCTCTTGGATAAGATGGCCCCATGCACTAAGCTTGAGGACAAGCTAGAGGGTATAGAGAATTTCCGGGCATGGAAATATAGGATTGGTCTCATTCTTGAAGAGAATGATCTTGCCCAATATATCAAAGATGAGGTTGCAGAAGATGAAGCTAAAGAGAAGTACAAGGACATGATTAGGGCAAAGAGAATCATTGTTGATTCTATCAAAGACCACTTGATTCCTCAAGTGTCATCCAAGAAGACCCCGAAGGAAATGTATGATGCCCTAGCCAGAATGTATGAAGGGAGGAACATCAATAGGAAGATGATCCTAAGAGCTCAATTGAAGAGCACTAAGATGAATCAAGGAGAATCTATTCAAGACTACTTCACAAGGGTCTCCCAGTTCAAGGAACAACTAGAAGCCATTGGAGACAACCTTGATGAAGACGAACTAGTCATGACTGCTGTCAATGGTCTCACTAGACCTTGGGATTCATTCATCCAAACCATGTGTCCTAGAAAAGAAAGCATGAAGTTTGATATTGTATGGGAGGATTGCATTCAAGAAGAGACTAGAGTAGCCAATAGAGAAGCCCTACTCAAAGAAGATAATCAAACATTAGCCACCCATACCAAAAGAAGAAGGAATAAATCCAACTTCAAGAGGGAAAGTCACAAGGAGTCTCCACCTCCACAAAGGTTTCAAAAGAATAGAAGAACCATTCCAGAAAGAAATTACTCTTCATTCCAATGTTTCATTTGTCACAAAATAGGACACATTGCTAGGGATTGTCCTTCAAGGAAGAAGAAGAAGAGTTTCCACCACAGAAGACATAAAGCACATCTAGCAGAAGATGATAGTGAAGATGAAGAGGAGGAAAGACCTCAAAGGAAAAGAGCTAAAGTAGAAGAAGAAGATGCAGAAGAGTATGTTCTATTCTCTGCACTCTCTAGGTCTGTAACACCTAGAGAAGACACATGGCTTATTGATAATAGTGCTTCAAAGCACATGACAGGACAAAAGAAAACTCTTTCAAGACTTGAAGAGAAGACCTCTCCGCAAAAAGTATCATTAGGAGATCACTATCAATATCCTATCAAAGGAATTGGTGAAACAAGCTACAAGCTTGATTCTAGAACCCCCATGAAGATGAAGGAAGTGTTATATGTACCAGGTTTGAAGAAGAACCTACTGTCTATCTCAGCATTAGATAAGAAAGGCTAAAGGGTTGCATTCATAGATGGACAAGTACTCATGTGGCCCAAAGGAAAATCAATTGAGGATGCAGTTGTTATTGGTAAAGAGAAAGAAGGGCTATATAAACTCAAGGGACATTCCGAAGCAGCCCTTGTTCATGAAGCCACTAGCCCAAGTGAACTATGGCATAGAAGGCTTGCTCACATCAACTACAAAGCATTACCCTATGTGAGCAAAGTAGTAACAAGACTACCAGATTTGAAGGTTCATCATGAAGGCACTTGCAAAGGATGTGCAAAAGGGAAGAATATCAAGAATCCATTTCCAAAAAAGTGAAACAAAGACTAAAAGTACTTTGGAATTGATTCATTCAGATGTATGTGGTCCAATGCCCTCCACATCCTTGAGTGGATATGAATACTACCTTACATTTATTGATGACTATTCAAGAAAGACTTGGTTATATTTCCTGCAAGGAAAAGATGAAGTCTTTGGAAAATTCAAGGAATTCAAAGCCTTGATAGAAAATCACTCAGAAAAGAAAATCAAGACACTTGGGACAGATAATGGTGGAGAATATACTTCAAAGGATTTTGAAGTCTTTTGTAAAGAAAATGGAATCAAGAGGGAATTAACCACCCCCTACAATCCTCAATAAAATGGTGTTGCGGAAAGAAAGAATAGAACCATCATGAAAGCAGTGAAGACAATGATACATGATCAAGATCTTCCTATGCATCTATGGGTTGAAGCAGCAAGGACGGCAGTCTATGTTCAAAATAGATTGTCTCATAGTGCCCTTGGATTCAAGACTCCAAAAGAAATGTTCACAGGGAAGAAACCTGAGGTAAGCCATCTCAGAATATTTGGGTGCCCTGTATATGTTCACATACCAAAAGAGAAGAGAACTAAGCTAGACCCTTCCAGAAAGAAGGGAATATTTGTTGGGTATTGTGAAACATCCAAAGCATTCAAAATATACATCCCAGGATTCCATCACATGGAAATTAGTAGAGATGTAACATTTGATGAAGAAGCTGCTCTCAAAAGATCTAGAAAGAGCCAGTGTGAAGAAGTATATGAAGAAGATACACCTCCTAGAAATACAGAAGTTGTTTCCTTCCCTGAAGAAGAAACACCAGAAGACCATGATATGATAGAAACTCAAGAACCCCCACCTATGAACATGTCACGGAAGAGAAAGCCAGCATGGGCAAGAGAAATTATACAAGAAGCAGAAAGATATGGAGCTCCAGAAGGCTCCACTAGAGCAAGCAAGAAACCAAATCCATTTTCCAACTATGTGGCTTTGATGTGTGATCTTGTAGATCAAGAACCTACCAGTTATGAAGAAGCAATTCATAAGAAAGAATGGGTAGAAGCAATGACGGAGGAATACCAGTCAATAATGAAGAATGATGTTTGGGATGTAGTTCCCAAACCAAAAGACAAAAGTGTGGTATCCTCCAAGTGGATATACAAGATAAAGCATGCTGCGGATGGTAGCATTGAAAAGTATAAGGCAAGGTTTGTGGCCAGAGGATTCTCTCAGACAGAGGGAATTGACTATGAAGAAACATTTGCACCAGTTGCAAGGTACACTTCCATTAGAACCATCATGGCACTTGCATCTATGATGAAGTGGAGATTACAGCAGATGGATGTGAAGACAGTCTTCCTGAATGGTGTGATTGAAGAAGAAGTGTACATAGAACGACGACAAGGATTTGAGGTTGAAGATAGAAGAACCCACGTATGCAAACTGAAGAAGGCTTTGTATGGGTTGAAGCAAGCTCCCAGAGCTTGGTATGGAAGAATTGACAGCTTCTTGACGAGCTTGGGCTTTACCCAGAGTAAAGTTGATCCTAACCTTTACCTCAAGGTTATGGATGATGAACCTGTCATACTATTGTTGTATGTGGATGATCTATTTCTGACAGGAGATGAGAAACAGATCATGGAAAGCAAGAAGAAGCTAGCCACAGAATTTGAGATCAAAGATCTCGGATTGATGCATTACTTCCTAGGTCTGGAAGTATGGCAAGGCCCAGAAGGAATCTTTCTCAATCAGGGAAAGTATGCTGTGGAAATCTTGAAAAGATTTGATATGTTGGAATGTAAAGCCATGGGCACTCCCATGGATACCAACTTAAAGTTGTTGGCTGATGAATCGTCAGAATTAGTGGATATGACTCAATACAAACAGATTATTGGGTCGTTGATGTATCTGACGAATACCAGGCCAGATATATGCTTTGTTGTGAACACCCTAAGTCAATATCTAGTTGGGCCTAGACGTGTTCACCTGATAGCTGCAAAGCATGTGATGAGGTACCTAAAAGGTACGATAGACTTTGGTCTATATTATCTTGGAGATAATGATTTCAGATTGTATGGATATACAGAGATGCAGATTGGGTTGGAAGTGTCTCAGACAGAAAGAGCACATCGGGTGGATGTTATTGGCTGGGATCTGCTATGATCTCGTGGTTTAGCAGGAAGCAGTCCAGTGTGGCTCTCAGCACAACTAAAGCAGAATATATAGCAGCTTGCTCTGCTAGTTGTGAAGCCATATGGCTTCGGAAGTTGCTATCAAGATTATTTGACTTAGAGATGGACCCCACTGTGATCTTGTGTGACAACCAGAGTTGTATCAAGATGACAGAGAATCCAATATTCCATGATAAGTCAAAGCACATAGAGATCCGATATTTTTATATATGGGTTATGGTGCAGAAAGGAGCTATAAAGCTCGAGTATGTGAACATTGATGAGCAAGTTGTTGATGTATTGACCAAACCTTTGTCTCGAGTAAAGTTTGAGTATTTCCAAGACAAGCTTGGTGTAGTTCAGAAGGAACCTCCTCGAAAGGGGGAGTGATATGGTTGATGATGATATTTGGATACTGGTATCGATGTGGATACCTGTATCGATGATGAGATTGCCTATACCGACGGTAGGGTCAATGATGAGGATACATGTATTAATGATGAGGATACCTGTATCGATGATGAGGATACTTGTATCGATGATGAGGATACCTGTATTGATGATGTGGATACTTGTATCGATGATGAGGTTACCTGTTCCAACGATGAGGTCGATGATGAGGATACTTGTATCGATGATGAGGATACCTGTATTGATGATGTGGATACTTGTATCGATGATGAGGTTACCTGTTCCAACGATGAGGTCGATGATGAGATTACCTGTTCCGACGATGAGGTCGATGAAGTGGTACTTGGACTTTGTCTAAGAGGACTGGTGGGATTGATCATCCTTAGACAGTGATCCTATAATTCTGAAAGGAAGGATAGTCTTAAATATTGATCCTTAGACTAGAATCCCGTAATTCCGAAAGGAAGGATTGTCTAAGATGTGAGTAGTGGACAAGGATCCTGTAATTCCGAAAGGAAGGATCGTCCAGGTGTGGTAGCTCCGTAAAGACTGGGTCCCGTAATTCCGAAAGGAAGGATTGTCTGAGCATTACCAGAATTGATGGACTAGAATCCCATAATTCTGAAAGGAAGGATTGTCCATGGTCTCGTAATTCCGAAAGGAAGGACTGTACATGATCCCGTAATTCCGAAAGGAAGGATCACCAGAATTGATGGACTAGAATCTCGTAATTCCGAAAGGAAGGATTGTCCATGGTCCCGTAATTCCGAAAGGAAGGACTGTACATGATCCCGTAATTCCGAAAGGAAGGATCACCAAAATTGATGGACTAGAATTCCGTAATTCCGAAAGGAAGGATTGTCCATGGTCCCGTAATTCCGAAAGGAAGGACTCTACATGATCTCATAATTCCGAAAGGAAGGATCACCAGAGTTGGACTAGAATCCCATAATTCCGAAAGGAAGGATTGTCCATGGTCCCGTAATTCCGAAAGGAAGGACTGTCCACGATCTCGTAATTCCGAAAGGAAGGATCATGTGTATTGCAAATTATGATGTTGTTGATCGGGAGATCCAGATCATGAGGCTGTTGATCAAGAGATCCAGATGATGTTGTTGATCGAGAGATCCAGATGATGCTGTTGATCGGAAGATCCAGACGATGAGGTTGTTGATCGAGAGATCCAGATGATGATGTTGATCGGAAGATCCAAATGATGATGATGCTGTAGCTGATCGAGTGCTGTAGAAGATGAAGACTCAGTACTGATGATGTTAATGTTCTAGTATTGATTATGTTCCAGTAACTGTTTGAGTTACTGATGATGATTAAAGAAAGCTTCCAATGATTTATAGACGTATCATGTATGATGTTGATGACTCCTTGCTCCGGCAGATGTTGTTAGAATATCCTTCTCATTAACGAGGAGTGTTGAAATATTGTAACTTCTAAGAATATTCTATTTGTACTTTATCTGGAGATGTTTCATTCCTCTGTCGGGACTTTATTGTATATCCGGAGATGTTTATTCCTCCATCGGGATGTTAAAACTAGGGTTATTAGACTCCCCTAGTGGGGTCAGCCCTGAGTTAATTGTTTAGGGGTTATTAGACTCTCCTAGGAGAAGTCGGCCCAGTTAGGGAAAAAGTCAAGTGAGGTAAAGTATAAATAGAGCATGTGTGATCCTCATTTAACACACTCACTCACTCATTCACTCACTTGTGAATTGCGCATAGGAGAGAGAGAGAGAGATGTATGCGAAGGAGGAGAAGGAGCACCTGTTTGGGTTTACATCTTTGTATTTGTTGGTCATCTATATTGAGGAAAGCTTTGCTAGGTTTTCTACCCCATGAGGGTTTCCCAGGATAAATCTGTGTCTATCTTGTGATTGTGTTTCTTTCAGTGATCCTTATTATGCTCTTGTTGTGAATTTTATGCTAAACTTAACACATCTGATCATAAGTAATCATTGCACAGTGGAGTAAAGTCTCACTAGATTTGTAGTAGCATACTAAAGATTTTTTGTGACAAACAATATGTTGGAATATACAAGATAATTTGCAACTCATATTGGTATCAGAGTGGTTTTCTCTGGGTTTTTGTGGAATAGTTTGAATATATGCTCACCAGACTTGGGAAGTCTAAATCAACGAGAGAACTGCACCTCATGGATCCAGAGATCAGCACAAAGAGTAAGGAAGCAACCTCAAGCCTCACACATGAAAAATCAACACGAAATATATTGGACGATGAATCAGAAGATTTACAAAGATGGAAGCACAAGTCTCTGACATTTCAAAGAGTATAGCAGTGTCGATGGCCACTCTAGAGGTCAGGTTTGGACCCTTCTAGGAGCATTCCAACTCTAATGAAAAGCCTAGCTCTTAGCTCAAAGACAAACAAGACTCCAAGGATGAAAAGATGAGCTCCAACAACACATCTTCCCAACCTCTTTTCAAAGTTGAAGTTGAAGTGGATATCAAGCCCCAAGAAGGTGAAGTTGATATCGTTAAGTTGAATCAGTGGTTGCAGCAAATGAAAGTTGATTTCAATGTCCATAAAGTAAGTGAAAAGCAAAAAATAGCATTTCCCCTACTAAATAGTAAAACCATGCTCATACTTGATGGAAAAGCTATAAAGAGACACTGAAACTAGAGAAAGATCCACCAATAACTAAGTGGAAGTTTTTAGAGACCTCATTAAGTCCCTAGTTCTATCCGATCAAATGTGAAGACAACCAAAGGATTCGTTAGCAGTTCTACCGATAGAGACAAGGTCAAAGCATACAATAGTTCACTACAAAATTCAGAAACCGATCCATTCAATTGGGAATATCTTGCAAGAAGTGGGATGTAGTCATCAAGTATTTGGGTGGTCTACACAGTCATTTAAGGAGGCAAGTGATGCTCTTTAAGCCTAAGTCCAATGACAAAGCTTGTGTGCAAGGACAATAACTAGAGATGGATAAGAAGAAAGGATGGCCAAGTGGTTCAAAATAGACAGACCAACAAGACTCTTCCAAAGGAGGGAAAGAAGAAGTAGAAAGAGAAAGAAAAGAAAATCATCGCCACTACTCATAACTATAAGTGCAGGGATCCAAACAACCACTGTAACATTGACCACACCAACGACGAGTGTTGAAAGCTACATCCTAAGTTCAACCCAAGGAACGGTAACAAGGAGCTACCCAAGAAGAACATGTTAAGCGTGGATTCATAGAATCAAGTAAAGATCAACTCAGATGTAGATGAAATCATTGCTTGTACTATAGTGCAAAGCGAGGTGAACATGATCATCCTCCGTCACAGCAAAGAGAAGTAAATGACCAAAGTCTTCCATGTCAAGATCAGTGTTTTAAAACTCGGCCGACTCGGACTCGGACTCGGTCGAGTTTACCGAGTTGACCCCGAGCCGAGTCGAGTCAGCCCTTAACTCGGGTCGGGTGACTGGTTCGGTACCGAACCGGCCGAGTCGAAGTTCAACTTAGCCGGTTCGATACCGAACCGGCCAACTTGCCCGAGTTAAGGGTCGACTCGACTGAGTCATCCCGAGTTTAAAAAAATAAAATTTTTAATTTTTTTTTAATTTTAATACTAACCTAACCGTAACCTACCCTTAACCCACTAATACACTGTCCCCACCCTTTCCCGAGACCTTGACCGTGTTTTGGGAGAGCCGTGGAGAGCCCGGAGCCGTCGCTGCGTGGAGACTCGGAGAGCCATCTTATGTTTGGGAGAGTTGTCGCTGCCTAGGCCCTGGACAGTGTCGACTGCCGAGTGGAGTGCCGTTGGAGAGGTTTGCACAGAGTCGAGTGGAGACTGTGCCGTTGGGCCCTAAACAGTGCTGAGTGAGGCCGTTGGAAGCCTGGAAGTGGAGACCCGCCGTCGCAAAGGACTAGAGGTAAAATTTCCTTACTGTTTTTTAATAAAATTTCTTTATTTTTGTTAATAAAATTTCCAGTCAGTTTTTCTAAATTTTCTTACTGTTTTTTTTAATTACTTACTGCTTTTTCAAAATTTCCTTTACTGTTTTTTTTTAATTTGCTTATTTAATTTTTTTACTGTTTTTTTATATTTAATTTGTTTAAACTTTACAGTTTAATTTTTAAAAAAAATTATTGTTTTTGAAATTTTTACTGTTTTTTAAAATAAAATTTGCAATTAATTTCAATTTAATTACAGTCATAGACTCATACTGTATACATAATACATATATGATATTCCTAATTTTAAATTTTCATACATATTACAGACTTCTATTAATTTTAATTTCTATCTTTTTTTACTTTTTTTTCATATCTAATTTTTTTTTCATTTTCTTTGTATGTTTGTAGTTGAACAGTAACTTGAAGTTTTGAACAACAGTGAACTTCACACTTCAAGATGGCCCCGAAATCGAAAGATCTATCATGGATCCATGTTGATGTGGTTGACGGGAAGATGTATTGCAAATATTGCAAAAAATGGATTAAAGGAGGGGGCATTCATAGACTTAAACAACATTTGGCTGCCATTAGAGGAAATGTTGCCCCATGTGAAGCTAATTCAGAGGTGATTGGAGAGATAAGGCTGGAATTGCAACAGCAATTTGATCAATATCAAGTGGATAAGACTAATCAAAAAGAGAGAGAGGAAGAAATAGGGAAGAAGAGGCATCTTTTAGAAATGATGAGATCTGCACCTCATGCTAAATATGAAGGCTCCTTGTCCATGCCTTCTACCAAATTCGGTGATCCCTTTCAGTATGTTCCTCACCCCCAAACAAATCTGTCCAAGAAGGGGCCTAATATCCAAAACTATTTCCCACCTCAAAAGACTCAAAACACCTCTATTGGGACTGCTAGTGCTACTGCTTCTCGACCAATTCAGCCCACCATAGATGCCCATTGGAAAAAGCAATACAAAGATACTGCTCATGAGTACATAGCTAGATGGTGGTATGATGCAAATATTCCCTTCAATGCTGCTCGCTCACCTTATTTTCAGCCTATGTGGGATTCTGTTGTTGCTGCCGGTAAGGGCTTCAAAGGCCCTAGTATGCATGACTTGAGGGGATCTCTTTTGCAGAAAGAGATCAAATCCTTGGATGAATACTTCAAGGAGTACAAAGAATCATGGGCCGTAACAGGATGCACAATCATGTCAGATGGATGGACTGATACAAGGAACCGAACCATCATAAACTTCCTTGTCTCTTGCCCACAGGGAACAATGTTTTTGAAATCATTTGATGCATCCGATAAGGTGAAAGATGCAAATCTCTTATTTCAGCTTTTTGTTGAGGTTGTTGAGATGGTGGGGGCAGCTAATGTTGTGCAGGTCATCACAGATAATGCTTCTAACTATGTTCTTGCTGGTAAGATGTTAGAGGAAAAATACACGACAACATTTTGGACCCCATGTGCGGCACATTGCATAGACCTCATGCTTGAGGACATATGCAAACAGGATTGGATCACGCACACTGTAGAGCATGCCAAAAGCATCACAAGATACATTTACAACCACTCATGGGTATTGAGCTTGATGAGGAAACACACACAGGGCAGGGAACTTGTTAGGCCCACCATTACTAGATTTGCAACTCACTTCCTCACGTTGCAATCTCTCCTTGCTCAAAGACAAAACTTAGAACAAATGATTTCAAGTGATGAATGGAATTCAAGTAGATGGGCCGGCAGAACAGATGGAAAAGACACCAAGAAGGCAATCTTGGAATGCTCATTTTGGAGAAAAGCAGCAGAGGTTTTGAAAATTACCGAGCCACTTGTTAAAGTGTTGCGGTTGGTGGATGGGGAAAGATTGCCCATGGGCTACATTTATGAGGCCATGGATCAAGCAAAGGAGCAAATAAGGGCAGCATACAAGGATAGAGTGGGCAAGTATGGGCATATCTGGGATATCATCGATAGGAGATGGAACAATCAACTCCATCGTCCTATACATGCAGCTGGGTATTTTCTGAACCCGAGGTACCATTATAGAGCTCGATTTGGAGAAGATCAAACCGGGGAGGTCAAGGATGGATTGTATGAGTGCCTTGGGCGCATGGTCCCAAATGAGATGGCGCAGTTGGAGATACACTAACAGATTACAACTTACACTAGAGGCACAGGTACCTTTGGAAAACCTGTGGCTAAGATTGCAAGAGATGTGGACCAACCAGGTAAACAATTCCATTGTTTTATTAAATTCAGTTATTTAATTTTTAAAATTAAAAAACTTCAATATTTAGACGAATTCACAATCTAATTTGTTGATTTCACTGTCTTTGTACGTGCAGCTTCATGGTGGGAGTCATTTGGTGGCCAAGGCCTTCAATTGCAAATGTTTGCAATTCGAATCCTTAGTCAACCATGCAGTTCTTCTGGGTGTGAGCGCAATTGGTCTGTCTTTGAGCGGATTCACACGAAGAAGAGAAACCATTTAGAGCAAAACCGGTTAAATGATCTAGTCTTCATGCAGTACAACCTCCGTTTAAGGCGCAACCAATTGATGAACAAAAGACCTAATACTGATCCCATTGTGTTGGATGATATCGATCCAGCCTTAGATTGGTTAGTGGAGACTGAAGAGCCCGAGTTCAATGTTGATTATGATATTGAGCTAGATGTGGCCGGTAATGTTAGTCTGGAGGCAGATCCACTATTATCAGCACCATCATCAGTTCATGCAGGTGTAGAATCTAGATCCGTAATATTTTTTTCTATCATTGAATAATATGTGAGTGTTTCAATATTATTATATTAATAATTTGATATAACTATTGATATAACATTATTTCTTTCTAAACATGGTAGGCACTAGTCGAGAGGGAGAGATGCCTGCACCTGCAGCCCCTGATCCACATCCACCTCGTGCTTTTACCCATTCAGCTAGTACTTCAGCTAGTGTTGTTCCTAATGCAGCAGTTGTAGATGACCTTGAGGGGTTTGAGCCCGAGCCAGATGTCGTTGCCTATATCATTGCTAGTCCAAGTGGTAGTTCTGGGCATAGCAGTGGTGATGAGTTTGATGATGATGATTGATCATGTTGAACAATGATGTAGTGGCATACTTATTACTGGCATCATAACATTTTGTTTTTTGGACTCTATCACTCCACATACCATTTAGGCCTCTTTGATTATGTATTTTCACTTTGTTCTAGTCTTCCAGATATGTATTATGTATTGCACACTGGGTCGGCATAGTACAGTTCGTGCCATTTTGATACGTTCATCCTTATATGGTATATACATGATACACTTTGGATATTTTGTCTCTAATGCTTTGGAATGATGGATTATAATCTTTAAAATGTCTTTTTTCTTTAAAATTTAAATATTTTATGTGGTTTTTAGTAAGCCGAGTCATTAAAATCAAATCGTCCGAGTCATTGCCGATTCCGAGTCCGAGTCCGATATAAGTGAAGCAAACAAAGGGAAGTTGTTAAGCACCTAGGTCTTGGGCCATTACATTGTAATTGTTATATTGTTGTTGTCGTTGTTGGTTGGCTTAATATTTGTAATTCTACTCTGTCTTGTTAGACTATGAATCCTTGAATAATCACAAATCTGAAATCAGTCAATCACCTTCTTATGAGTTGTAATCCTAATCTACTAATGAGGTGGTGTGTCCTCCTTATCAACTAATGAGTTGTCAATGAAATCTAGATCTTCAGGTAGTCAGATCCATGTATTATATATTAATATCATTAGATGAATAGTGTGTTGAGAATGACTTAAGTCTTTTCTGCCATCTTGTGTTGTGTTTGTTCTATTTCTTAACATGGTATCAGAGCCCCTCGAGTCTTAAGGGCTTGGTATTCCCTCTATGGTAGTGGTTCATGAGAGGTTTGATACAAGAAGCTAATGATGTCAAGGGCTTCATAGTAAGTTCATGGTTGTGAAGCGTTTGGAGCCTAATATCATTTGAAAAAAAAGGATTGCATTTGGAGAACAATAAGATGTTTATAATATATTATTTTCCAATTAAATTCTTGCATTATGAATGTTAGAGAATAAGATAACTTGAAATTCATCTCCATTTCCTATGCTATAATTGTAGATCTGGCAATCTTCTTGTGGCAGATGTATATTTCTGCTGGCTTATTTGGCAGATCAGTTATTGTAAAATCATTGTAGATCTGCAGTTTTATGTCAATCTTAATACAGATCTATGGTTCTTCTGAATTAGTAATTCTGTTGAGCAGGTCTGTTTAAGATGTATGGCAGATCTACTCCTACAAATGTGATCCCTCTTCAATAAAATCGGCTTCAACAATTTCTCCTCAACAAATCCTTGAGCCCTACCCAATTTTGCTCCTACTCAATGATTCACAGCAGCAATCTGCACAAACTATACAAATTGGAAGCACATCAGAAAAAGGTTGTCAAAAATAAGGATGTAAGCAGGCTGCACAAATGGAACACAGATCTGAGCAAGATGTTAATTTTAGTGCAGCTGCGAGACCCATTCTCAGAGAGGATGGTACCCTAGTCAGTTAACTAGGGTTCCTGGTCAAGTTAACCTGGCAAAGTAGAGAGTAAAACCCTAGAAGGTACCCTAGGGCCCCCAGCTGTCTCCTGGGGTTCTTGGTCGGGGACCAAGCAGGTTGATGCCATGGCAAAGTCCCTAGCATGTGGCTAAGGCCCCTATTTGTCTCTAGGGTATTTTGGTCTAGGACCAGATACTTTCTTGGTCACACGGACCAAGCAGATCCTGCAGGTTGAGACAGAGACATCTTGGTCATGGACCAGGCAGATTCTTGGTCAAGGACCAAGTAGGTCCTGCAGGTGGTTGATCAACACTCAATCTAGGACTGAAAGCTCAGCATGGGGCTGAGATCCATTCTTTATGAATGGAGGCACTTGATCAGTTACCAAGATGTTGACTTCGGTCAACCTTCAGCCTGGGGTTGAAGAACCTGGTCAAGGACCAGGTGGTTGATCAACTTGACTCAGTCTAGGACTGAAGCTCAGCCATGGACTGAGATCTATTCCTTGAGAATGGAGGTTCTCGGTCAGTTACCAAGATGATGATGTGTGATGTCCTCTTCTCCTAGGTCTTCGAGATGGTTGAGCTAGGTGGTCTTCTCAAGGGACTGGCCACCCCTTGATGGAGTCACTAGCATTTGACCTTAGGAGCGGTCTAGAGGACCACATGATCACATCATCCGTGTGGACCCTTCCTTTTACAATGATGATGAACTTTTAGGTTATTTGGAACATTTGTACATTTGAGAGAGAGATGATTGGTTGTGCCCCACCTTGATTGATTGACTTTTGGTCCTTACACCTTGTTGATTATTTGTCTTGTGGTACCTTGTGGTTAATAGGGTCAATTACCCACTTTGAGTTATCTTTTGATTTTTACCACTTTTGATGTTATTGATCTTATGGGTACTATGGTTGTTTGACCACATTTAAGGTTCACCCTTGGTCCTAGGGGTTATGGGTCATGTACCCACACCTATGTTATATTGGGTCATGATTTGACTTGTACCATATATTGGTACCTGTACCCTCACCTATTTAATTATATGACCCTAGTACCCTACTTATGTTTTATGTGACTCTTTTATTTTATTTTTATTTTACTTTTCTTTTTTATTTTTACTTTTATTTTTTATTTTTTTATTATTAAGCGGTAACTCCATAACTTAAATAAAGTTGGACCCTTCTTAATATGTGGAACCCTAACTTAATTAAAAGATTATTTTATTAATATTTCTAGAAGGCCTTTTATCATATTTATAGATCTTGGTTCCTCAATTAATCAACCACAAAACTTTATCTCAGCTTTGCTCCTTACTGTGCTTGACGTCAAGAGTTTTACAGCTGCTCCTTCTGAGATTTGATTGCTGCCCACCTGCTGATTCAAGTTCAGTTCTAATATTTTTAATGTTAGTAAACATTCAAGGTTGTTCTATGTTAAGACATTGACTGGTAACCTGACTGAAGGAGGCCGTGACAGTTGTGAACCTGTTAACTTCTGTTTTTTGCTCACCTGGGATTTTGTGAAAGTCCAATCTGCTATTGTATAGACCCGATCTGTTTCTGTGAGGACCCGATCTGCTAGTTGTTAGTTTGATCTATTGTTTTTTTTGAGCTCGGATCTCCTTTACTTCTGCTAGACCTTAAGTCCGTGATTCTTTGACTCAGTCTTAAGCTCTAGATCTATCGTTTGTGGAGGCCGTAATGTTTTAAGTCCATACTCAGTCTGCTGGTTGTATCTTTGGTGGAGGCCGTGAGCCTTGGAATCTGATCTACTTTTTATAACGATTATCCAGTTTGTTCCAGAACTGATCTGAGTACTTCTTTGGAGGCCATAACTTGTTGGGGTCTGCTCTTTGTTTTTTCTATGAGGTGCCCTAAACCTGTTTCAGTCCGCTGAGACTTGTTTTGGTATTTAAGAGCAGATCTTCTGTGTTATGAATTTTTTGGATTACATCTTGTGCTGAGTTTTTGGATCAGATTTCTTATATTGAGCCTTGATGCTGTCACTGTGTTTTTTGACTGTACCCGGTGACTTAGGTTACAACGGTGGCCAACACTGCACCAATCATGGTCACATCCTACGCTTAGAAACCTGTTGTATTCACAGTTAAAAGCAGTATCCCCCAACTGCAGATTTACACGTGTAACAACAGGTCCTTGTTGTTATTTGTAGATGTCGAAACCTAAGTTGCACTGAAACGGATACGGATAGGGGAGGGCACGGATACGGCAAATTTTCAAAAAATCTGGATACGATACGGCAGGGAAACGGCATATATATATATATATATATATATTTATTTAAAATCTAACTAAAATTTAGCATTCATCATTTAAATTTTAAATTAATAAATCATTTACCAAACCTCTTGACAGGCTTGAGGTCCTAAAATCATAGTATTTAAAAATTGGGTTTTGAGTAAAAGAGTTTATTCTAATTTCTGGCAAATGATACATATTATATTATTTTGGTGTTGCTTAACTTTCTCGAATCCAAACATGTCATATAAACGAGGGAGGGTGTTCTAATTTATAATAATAAAAAATAAAAGATTTATATGGTTTTAACACAAGCAAACTATATAGTATAAATTATAAAACTAAAAGAGATAAGATAATAAAAATTAAGGGTGTTCTAATTGATAAAAAAAAATTAAAAGATTTATAAGTTTATATCACAAGCAAAGTTAATGCTATGGAAATTTGGAATTGGCGGCTAGCCCTCCACTGTCACGTGACGTGCTCCTTGGAGATCCCCACAAGCCGGCGAGCTCTGTTCTCGGTTCTCACTTCTCTCCACCCGAGTCGGCAAGCTCTGTTCTCACTACAAACCCGGGGCCGTAAGTTGTAAACCGTCCCCCGAGCTCAAGCTGTTTCACAGCTCGCTATCCACATTGTTGCAACTTGCAGGTTGTGACTCATGGGTCGAACTAAACTTTGAATCAAAGAACTGACTTGTGGGTACCTGATCATTGGTCGTAGGTCGATTCGAAGTTTCAAATTGTCAACGACTCGGCCCTCTCAGCAAAGGACTCTCAGCCCTATCGGCACTCAACACTCGACATAGTCGCACTCAACACTCAAAACTCGAACCGACGGTCAACACTCGAACCGACGGTCAACACTCGAACCAGCAATCAAATGCGATGCTATCGTGTTCGGGAGGAGCAATTTTGCCCTAAAACGGCCAATTTTTCGTTTCCAATTTCTGAAGCGGCACTTCCAAATTTCTGAAACGGAGTTGAAATGTATCACTGCCGCTTCAATTCCGTATCCCCTCCGATTCCATTTCTGAAACGTGGATCGGCGTTTCCAGCTTGCTAGACCAACGTTTCTGACAGCGTTTCCAACTTGCTAGACCAACGTTTCCGATGACTTAGGTCGAAACACATCTTCTACCCACTAATAAATATACCCAAGTGTAGTTAAGTGCTTAAAATATTGAGCTATATGAAATTATGAATAACTTAAACATGTCATTTGAATTAACCACCATAACATATGGAAAAAGTTCAAGCATGAAATATCATTAGCATATATCAAATACCCAAGAAAGTGCAAACTACCAATGTTGTATAAGTATATACTTGAACTATGAAAGATTATGTTATGGAAATATCAACCAATAAGATATTACTTGAATGAAAGTGAAATTGTACAAGCACAAGTTAAGTTGATCTTAGAAGGAGAATCTCCTTGGAGTTTCCCCTTAGGGTTCCTTTCCTTGTGAGAGGATAGGTTGGCCTTAAGCAAAGATAAGTTTGCTAAAGGTCAAAACCCTCTTCACTAGGCTAGCAGAATTATAGTGTTGAATTATATTAAGTTACAAGCAATAGTGAACATGTATTTAAGCATAAAACGTAGAAATGAAAAATACCCAAGTACACAATGCTAGTTAAAAGTTCATTAGATCATTCAACACATGAGTACTTGCTATCATTTCAGTCCTGCAATATAAATGAATAGAACAACAAGTAAAATAGCTAATAGGGCACATAATAAGAGTGTGAATCTAGCTAGGTAATTCACAAAATTACCCAATAAGCAAATAACCACAAGATCAATGAGTTATAATGTGATGATTACTAGGATCTTGGAGAGTGGTTATGTGTTTGTTTCCTTATTAAAATGATCTTATAATGTGCTTAAGGAAGGGAGAGCGAAAAGCTTCCCAAATTAGGTTCTTAAAGTTTTACCAATTTTGATTACCAAGTACGTGAAAAAGAGATTTAAGCAATAAAAATTAGAATGGAAGAAAGTTGGTATAAACACAACAAATGATTAGATTAAGTGCCTTTAAATGAAATAAAAAATTGGGCATGGAGTTGAGAAGCCTCCCAATTGATGGCTAAGTAGTCTCCAAGGAATGTGGGAGGTCAAAACAATTCCCTTACTTTGCTAGCCAAAGGAAAAATTAAGTTTTCACTCCAACTCTTGATGGGAACATGAAAAGAACGAGGACAAAGCAATCAAAATCCTAGACTTGCTATGCATGAAGGGGGTTAGTAAATGATTAAATATGATTAAATCAAAATGGGAATGAAGGAGGTAAAAGACAATCCAAACATATCACATGAGATCTAATCCAAGCAAGAGGGTCAAGACAATTCTTAACTTGTTTAAATTTAACCAACATGAAAACAATAATGTCATTGATACACGAAAACAATATTGCTATTGATACGCCAAATTTTGTTGGCATACTTTTTGAACTTATTTTTGCTACTGCAAGTGATATATCCCAAACTACTGTGGCCCATTTTTGTTGTATGTGGGGCCTTCTATATGATTCCAATGATGTGATGATCAGTGTTGCAAATATCTCCGATTTCTCCCGAGTTTTTTGTGTTGCCGATTTGTCCGATATTTTCATAATTCTTCAAGACTAAGTTAATTTTTGCCGATATTTCCCCGATGTTCCCGATAAGTTTCTTTCCAGACCCTCGGCGATATATTCACCGACACGATATTTGCAACATTGGTGATGATGTGATGATCATATATATATGCCATTTTTTGCTGCTATACCATGGTAGATGCTATATAATGATGATTTCTTACTGGATGTTGTACTTCATATTTCTGCTGCTACATGATGTATTTGTTGTTTGATGAGTATAGCTAGTAGTACCAGTCATAAGTTGACGAGGGTAAAAGGGTTCTTATTTACCTAGATCACTCTTGGTCTTTACAAGGACTTTTGCCCCCTTCTTTGGATTCCATGTATGGCCACTCCATCCATCCACATCACTTGATATCTTGGTTTGCATCATAAGGATTTGAAATTGATAAACTGACTCTTGCTCTCCCACCCTGTAACTTTTCCACCAGGTGTACCTCCAAGTTTTCCATGTTTCTTGGGCTTGTGTTGTAGTAAATCCTCAGTACAGGACACTTTCGGGCAGATCCTTGTGGCCGGCTGTCAATAGTCAGGAAGCACTATAGTTGAGCAATGCCTTCTCCTAAGATCCAAAAAAACTCCCTAAAAATAAAATGATCAATGGTTGGAAGGATAGGCAACCCCTGTCAGGGCTATGGACGCTTGACTGGCAGCAGGGTAAGGCCTATTTGCACTCTGTACTTTACTAAGGCAACTCCGTTGGGACTATGGATGCTTGCTAGCAGCGAAGCTAAGGCCGTGTCATCAGTGGTATCCCTAAAAGTGTAAAACCAAGGCCGATACCTTTCATACCACTAATCCAATGCAAAAGGAAAAGAAAAGTAATAAAACGAAATGTACTACTAGAATCAAAGGGGAAAGGTAACTCAGAACACAGTACCGTGTTAAGACACTTCTCCATTGTTCGTACTAATGGTGGAACTTATAGAGAAACCCTTTATCCTCCATCTTGAGTCAAACGGCACCTCAATTGTTCAAGCTTGTTTGAGTCATCTATATCCAGCCCGAAGAAGACAGTGGTCCTTATAAATACTTTGATGTTGACATGGTGATGGTATGTTCTTAAATCATAAACCAATGAATTCATTGAAGATATTTATGGGGTATATTATTATGCTTCACATGACTATGCTATATGATGAATCAATGTAAACAACTAAATGCATCATGTTTTCTATGTACATTTCTGCACATGTACATCTCTACTACAGGTCCGTCTGGGACATTTTCTACTGCTGGTCCACCAGGGACACCCTCTGATGTTAGTACAGTATCATTTCACTATTACATAGATATCATCAACTTGCCGTTGTCAGATATTCAAAACAGCACCAATTGGTCAGTGTTGTATATGTAAATTTTAAGCCAAAAATAATAAATATCTTATTTCCTACTTTTGTCAAACACTTGACATGAATCACTGATTTCAGTCTTATTAAATGCAATTAATGTGCACAAACTTCGAGGCTATAATACACATGTCAAGAACCTTTTGCAGCAGAATAACAAACACAACCAGCAAGTAATCACACAATAAACAATGTAGATTTTGGTCAAAAGACCCAGGAAAAACCCTGAAGGGGAAAACCTGTAGAGAATCTTCTTTATTATTTGCCTGGAAATTCATAAACTCAGAAATTCCACTTTGCACAGTACAAGATAATTAACAGCAGACTCAAACTATAATAACTCACTGTTTTTCATCTCGAAAAATGTGCAGACAGCAATAAATGACTGGTACGACTTCCTGTACAGACTACTGTATAGGTATTCTTCTTGAAAACTGTGTCCGGCACTGCGGACCTTGAAAAATGTGCCCAGCACTCTGTCTCAAGTTCTGTGCCAATACTCAGCACCTATACAGCCCAATCTGGCTGTTGTACGAACTTCCTCAGGTTCTATGCAGGCTGTACGAACTGGATTTACTGCTGAATGAAGTTCTCTCTCTCTCTGCTATACGGAAATCACTTCCCTCACTTGTATGGATTCTCTCTCTCACATGAGTTTCACACTCAATAATTATATCAAAAATTATGTCTATCTTCAATGAATTAATACATTTATTATCTTTCTTCGTAATGACTAAACCCTGACTACCCATTAACCACCCAAGATCAATCAATGAGATTAGATCTCATCATCTTAGGGATCTCATTCAATATCACATTAAATTATTTTTATAAGTCATTAATTAAAATAATGAACAACTTTATAATATAAACTCACTTTATAATTATAAAGTACTTTTCTCATTAATTACATCGAAGACATTTATTGATGTCCTTTGTACTTAGACATCATGGTACAAAGGACATACTAAGATACTTTTTCAACAGTATAGTGGCCAGTCCCATTCACTAAGGGACTAATATCATATCTTATGTTGTAGATGGGATACGTGCATTCTGAGCTCATATTTGGATACCCATTTTGCCACTTATTCAGGTGATTGCCATCAGATTAATCACTACTGCCTTAGATCAATCATTTCTAAAAGGTGGTGGCTCCATTGTTCAATGTTTTGCAGTCTTGAATTTTCATGAACGTGCATGGGTTTGATTTACTCAATATTTTCCAAATCTACTAATGGATTTGGATACCCATTTGGCCATATTATCAGTCTCCAGAATTGCATATTAGAATACTCCTCCAGTTTGGTCAGATCTACAAGGGTCACTCAGATCTCTCAACGACCAACTACAAAATTAATGAACGTGCATGGTCGTGATCTAGCCTCCAAATGCACAACGACTTTGACTTTTTGGGCACCCATTTAGCTCTTCTATCCATTCATGCCCTTAGATTGCCCAACTACCTCTTTTAGTGATTTCCAACCAAAAAGGGGGTTTACATGCATATTTCGGCATGATGGCAACTAATACAAGTTAATACTATGGTTTGCCTATGTGGAGGTAAATATAATCAAAGGAAGCTATCTAAGTGAACTTTGTGTTATAATTTGAAGTTGAGGTGCACTTTACTAATTTACATGAAGATTGCCACTTTTCTCCTAAAGGGGTCAATTTGCACATGTGGCACTAGGGCACATATGTTGAGAGGCACCTTGGCAAATATGTTGAGGCACTTTTGGGTGATTTGGCTAAATGAGATGGTAAATTTGATTAAATGACATGTTATTTAATTGATTCATATAGCTCCATATTGTCTATACTTGGGAACACTACCAGTGGGTAAAAGACATGTTTCAGCATCTATAAACAACAAGGATCTATCGTTAAGCTTGTAAATCTGCAGTTGGGGATCCATTATTGACTATGAATGCAGTGGGTTCTTAAGTGTGGGTTGTTCCATTTATTGGGGCACTGTTAGCCACCGTTGTAACTCCTTTCAATACCCTTTCGAGTAGTATAGCATTAGTGTTAGCACTATTTTTGTCATGAACAAAAATTTTAAGATTTGGTAGCGTTTTTGCTAAATTTCCAAGGAGGGGCACTACCAAATATGCAAAAATATGGTAGCAAAGCTTATTTGGTAAAAAATATATTTTGGGTTAAAATTTGATAAATTTTAACTAAGTTTTGCTGTCAGTTAACAAGTCACCAAGTGTCGAGAACAACCTCATCTACAATGACTACAGATTAAGCCTTATGGAACTTCGTGTCAATAAAGGTTGTTTACATAGCTCTCTCTATATATATATCGTTTTGCATGTCCACCTGTGCAATTGGGATATATTCATTTTATGCTCAAGCTGCCAAATGCTAAAGCCCGAAACAAGTGTCAAATTTCTGCAGCAATGAAATCAAACATCAAATGAACAAGCAGAAATCAAAAAATTAGTTGACAGTCCCGTCATTTTCTGGGTACCTAATTTTAGGAACAGATTCTGGCCAAAATGTAAGGAATAATTTTAAATGGAGTGATTTACAAAAACCTCTCTCAGTTTTGCAACAGCTATCACGGTTTGAGAAATTCAAATGGATTTTTGAGACCTATTTTTCAGAATTTCGCCAAAATTCTGTTTGACATCTAAACTTTTTGCAGCGTCAACTGTTCCAATTAATCAACTGTTCCAATTAATTCCAATCTTCAAGGGATTTTCAATTATCATTTTTGAGGCATCTTTCCAGATTTTGAGGCATCAAATCAGTAACAGACAATTAATCATCAAGCAAGCAGATTTAAATTTAGATAAGTGGCAGAGCACTTTCAGATTTCCAGCAGCAAATTGACATTGTAATCCACATCTTCAAGCTACGTATCCAAACTTTCAAAAACTCTTTGGTCATCTTCTGATTTTTTGTAATTTTCTTAACAGCCTGTAATTATTATAAATGGAAACATTTTGAAATGTAAAAGATATCTTCCTTTGGGGAGAAGAGGTTAGAATAGGATTCTGGCGGAGACTGTGTGTTATTTTTGTAAGCCTGAAGGCGACTTTTCTTGTATATTCCAGCATTGGAGATTTCTGAAGACCTTGCTTATTAGTCTGTATACTTCTATTGTGTTTTCACATTCATCTTGCTTCTCATTTGACTAGAACTTATGCGTTGCAGAATTCCTGTGCATGCTTTAGTGTACTTGCTCTGTCTCTGTGTAGTTTATTCAAATGCCTAATATTCATTAATGAAAGACTTTGTTTATGAATATTCTTCATATGGATTGTGCAGCTCTGATCGGATAGTGAAGTCTGTGTTTTTCATTAATGTTTTCCTTATTCATCCTCCTATCCATGCTATCATCAACCTTCTTGTCTAAGAACAGGTTTGATTGCCTTCGATCCATGAAATATGCCAGGAGACTCATGCCCCATGGCTTTGATCATTGATTTTGCATTCCAGTCTTATGCTTACTTCATTTCCTAGTCTTGTCTTTCTCGTCCACTTGATCTACCATTCCAACCATATAATCAATCTCAAATCCAAGATGTGCTAAACTTGTCCTTATTGCAGTCAAAGGACAACTCTTAGTCCTAGCAATTAGTCAGAACTTGAACACGGATTTACTTCCACATACCTTCAGTATATCGGAAGTCACCCTAGAAATCTTGAAACCATCCTCTGGCCGTCTTGTTATTGTAGTGCACCGAAAACAACATTCAGGAAGATTACTCTTCACGTACCTCAAGGGTATATCAAAGGGCTACAGTAGCTTGGCACTCCTGATTAACTTGAGACATATCATTTTGGAGGTTACTATTCATGGTAAATGCTGATTTATTTCATATATATGAATTAAAATCAAATGTGTCATGTCATTTCCTTTCCATGGTAACTAGTTATATTGCTATATCATTTGTTGCCCTATTTTGCTTAATGGTTAAACTGGTGTTGTATCTGACTTTAATATTGCAAGTATTTTAAACACCTTTAGCCTAGTGTGTGTGTCTTATACTTGAACCCCTTAACCTAGCTAGGACACACCTTTCATCCCAAAAAGCAACTAGATAAGTACTTGGGTCAACCAATTTTTGTTGGTTGATATCAAGGAAAATCCGGTTAGGGTCTCTCCCTTGGTTAGTCTAGGTCTACCCGCTTGTAGAACTAAGAAACCTAAAAGAGGGGATCCCTTCAGTAGTGACAAGTTGGGAGGGAAATACCATAGTTGTGTTGGGTTAGTGGCTGATTTTCTATGTTAATCAGGAAGCCGCTAGGTTGTGCATAAACAGCTGCCTTAGGTCTGTTAATTTTTATAAACCAGTGCCTCTGTAAATATTCTTTAGATCTAAATTTTACACTACTGATTTATTAACTGGTATTTCAGCACAAGCAAAAATGAAAAAACAGATCAACACAATTACACTGATATTTTTCTGCTCTTCAAATTAGTTCGTCATTCAATTAACTTCAGAACTTACAAGAGCTCTCGAACTCAGGAAGATGGGTCTAAGATGTTAGATTTCATACATTCAAAGCATAATAATTTAATTGCATAAACAGGATCACTAGAAGAAAGACAAAGCACAAAACAATAACACAGAGTTTATTCTGGGAAACCCAAATGGGAGAAAACCCAGCAACCTTCGTATAGAGATGATAATTCCGAGATCAGAGTACAATCATAAAAAAAAAAGATGGAAAATGTCTTCCAAAAGAAGAAACCCCAAAACAGTCTTCTTCTCCAGCTTGTGCGAACTTCTCTCTCTCCCAAGTGATGCGAACTTGAGTGGATGAGTGAGTGTGATAATGAGGCGACATAACCTCTTATTTATACAAGTGTAAAACTAACTTTTACCCTAGGTGAGCCGACTTCTCTACTTGACTGGACCGACTTCACTTGGGGGGCAAATAATAATTTAATTTTAATCTTTTACTTTGCTTCTTTTCTCCCCAAGGTTTACATTGATTCTTTCAAGCGTTTACATGGTCATTTACATCAAGTTCATCTCCCTTAGGAGCTACAATAGAAATACAATAAATAATATCTTCCAAAGTTGCACAAAATCCAACATAAGAAAAATACAATAACTTTCAGCAAACCTGCAAATTTCCTTCAAACAAAAATCTACCTGCATTCAACCTCTAAAAGAGCTGTACGACCAGTTGTACGGCCTCTGCTATACGATTGAGTTGTACGGCCTGATCTGCACGATTTACTATGTGTTGTTGCTCACGTGTGCGGCTTTGCTCAGCAATCCATACGTTGTACGGCCTAGTGTACATATTCCTCTATATGATCTGCTCACTCTTCAACTGCCTGCTTCCTGCTCATTGATCTCTGGTTGTCTTCTTCTCGCTAGTGGTGAAAACCAAGAAGCCCTTCTCTCTGATTTTCTCTCTTACTCACAAACTATGAATAATGAATTTGTCTTTGGCTTAACCATTGCTGCCATTTTGTATTTTTGAGTTGGGCCAAATCCTTAATCTCAATGATCAAGATTAGATCTAATCTTGACTTGAGACCAATGGCCCATGTTTAATTTAAATCACCAATGTTACAACAATAAATTAGTAAATAAATAGGTTATAAACTATTAGTAATAATAATTAATTACTATTAATATATTTAATAATAATTATTATTATTTTTATATATTGTTAAAAATAATAAATATTATAAAAAATATATATATTATTATTATTAAATATAATAATAACTTCTTATCTTTGAGGCCAAGTCCCTTGTTCAAACATCCATGGCATCTTATAGTGACGAATTCATAGATCTCCTTGAGAAAATCCTCAAGGATATAGATGAAATAAAGAAATCTATTTACGAAATGTTTAAAGAAAATGAAGATGGATGTGAAAATAGGGTAGAGCAAACCACCCAAGCTAATGTAAAAGGTGAAAATACAGTAGACCATTATGTCATTTCCGATTAGAGTAATAGCATCAATAAAGATCTTGTGCAAGACAAAGATATAACATACCATAGTAATGAAGAAAATGACAATGCAATATTTGACAAGAAAAAAAATGATCCTCACCAATGTTGCACGACTCGGACTCGGCAAAGACTCGGCTGGCATATGACTCGGCGACTCGGGAAAAACTCGGGAAAGACTCGGGAAAGACTCGGCAAGACTCGGCGAAAATTAAAATAACTTAAAATATTGTACATTTTGGGCACAAAAAAAGAGTTTAAAAGCATTTCCAATCCATATAAGCTATAAAATTACAATTTATGCAATAAGTCATAACATTGTCTCATAAACTATGAATATACGACATAACACAATCAATTTTTGTATGCAAAAATTTGAATAGGGATCATAAACCATAGTGTTCATAAACCATAAAGTGATCATAAACCATAGTGTTCATAAACCATAAAGTGATCATAAACCATAGTGTTCATAAACCATAAATCATAACCATAAGCATAAACCATAAAGTGATCATAAACCATAGTGTTCATAATCATAAATCATAACCATAAACATAAACCATAAAGTGATCATAAACCATAGTGTTCATAAACCATAAAGTGGTCATAAACCATAGTGTTCATAAACCATAAACATAAACCATACTGATTTAAAAATCAGATTGGTGCAAGTTCAAAATATAGTCTCATAATAGAAATAGAAAACCAAAATAGACAATGTCTCCATGTACTCGAGTCTCATGCCTAACCACGAGCACGCCTACAATAAGTCATCGAGGAGCTAGTGCCAACATCGACAGACTGAAGCAACTGTGAAGCAGGTGTATTTGGAGTTTCCATTTGAGATGGCAAACTAGAGGGATCCTGAGTCTCCTCATCAAGCCAAGCCAAATCATCAGGGAACTCCTCCTCCACAACCCACTCAGACTCTAAATCAATATCATCCAATAAAATTGGATCTAGGTCCTTCGGTTGCATTTGCTTTGTGAGCATTCGAAGGTTGTAGTAGATGAAAACCAACTTTTCCAACCTTTCAAGCTCCAACCTATTCCTCTTTTTGCTGTGGATGTGCTCAAATACCGACCAATTACGCTCACATCCTGAAGCGCTGCAGGGTTGACTCAGAACTCTGATGGCAAATTCTTGTAATTGTGGTGCTTCAGAGCCACAATCTATCCACCAATGGGCTGTAAAAGTTAAAAACAACAATGATTACAAGTTTTGCAATGCCAAAATTGAAAAAGAGAACTAACAAATTTACAAGCTAAGTTCTAAGTCTAACAATTTAGTTTTTACAAATTGAATCTTACATGGCATTTTCTTGTCCTTGAGTCGTTGGGTTGAGCTGAATCCAAACATGCCTGCTGCTTCTTTGTACATATCACGTTGCATGTTGATTTTGTCCTGAATTTCTGGATTCGGGAACATCTTCTCAATGCATATCATGACACCTCTCATCACCTCCTGATCTCTTTGAATGCCAGAATCTGGATGATAGAATAAGCTTGGATTGAGATATGCTCCGGCTGCATGCAATGGTGAATGTAGCTGCCTGTCCCACCTGGAATCAATAATTTGCCATATAGGGAGATATTTTGATGAATTCCCCTTGTAGAAAGTCTTGATGGCCTCTTTGGCCCTATCCATGCCCTCATAGATGTATCCCATTGCAGGTTTCTCTCCATCCATGATCCTCAAGACTTTTACAACTGGCTCAGTGAAGCTGACAATCTCAGTGACTTTCTCCCACAGACCATCTCCTAAGAGAGACAATTTCACAGCAACTGCATCTGGCTTTGTGCTATCTTTCCAAAATATCCATTCTTGGCTACAAACCATCCGTCTCAAAGCTTGGTACTCATTCAGAAGGCTTTGGAGGGAAAGAAAGGTTGTGGCAAACCGTGTGATAGCAGGGCGACTCAGTTCACCCTGTGCATATCCCCTCATAAGGCTCAACACCCAAGCATGGTTATAAATGAATTTGGTAATTTGTTTGCACTCTTGCACAACTGCTTGCACCCATTCCATCTTCCCAATGTCCTCCAGCATCAAGTCTATGCAATGGGCAGCACATGGAGTCCAAAAAATGGTGGGGTATTTTGCAGAAAGCAACCTTCCAGCTGCCACATAATTTGCAGCATTGTCCGTGACTACCTGGACAACATTTGTTACCCCGACTTCCTCCACAACATCAGACAACAGTGATAAAATTAGATTTGCATCCTTTACATGCGAGGATGCATCAATGGACCTTAGGAACATGGTTCCTTTAGGGCAAGTTATAACAAAATTGATGATTGTTCTGCCCCTTTGATCTGTCCACCCATCAGACAAAATTGTGCACCCTGTAAACTTCCATGAGCTTTTAATGCTCTCCAATTGTTCCTTAACACACTCGAGCTCCTCATCTAGCTCTTTCTCCCTAAGTGCATTATAGGAGGGGGCTTTGTATCCAGGGCCAGCAGCTGTAATGGCATCTACCATGGGCTGATAAAAATAAGACTTTGCATAGTTGAATGAAAGGCTATTATGGTACCAAAACCTCCGCACTGCCATATCTGCCTCTTTCCTCTTCTTTTCATTGAAGCTCTCCAGGGATGGCTGAGATCCTGGAGTTGTGCGAGGAAGGAAGAAAGAAGAAACTACACTTCTATTTACTGCAGCAGCTGAAGTGGACCCTCCTGTACTTGGACTTGCATTCGGTGGTGCCATTGTAGATCTACCTATCATGGAAGTTTCAAACTTGTATCTTGCCCTCTTTTCACTCTGTTCTCTAATGGCATCCAAAGCAGCTACCATTTCTGCTGTGACTTCATCGGGGCATTTCTCACAAACTGCCACATCTTTGCAAACAATTCTTGCTAGATGATATTTCATCCTGTTTATGCCCCCAGACATTTGAGAGGTGCAGAAGTTGCAAATGACTCTGTGGTCTTCATTGGGATTCACCCTGACACAATACTTCCATGCCGGATCAAGAGGCCTTTTAGCCTTAGGGGCCATGGAATCTGGGTTGCAAAAAAAATATTTTCTATATTAAAATTTAATGTTCTAAAAAAATGAATTGAAGAAAAAATGTTGCTTTGTGCCCATAGGGCCACACAACATAGAAAATTAAATTCTAAATCTATGTATCATTTAAATTGTTCTTAAATTCTAATTTATCACTAACCTATGTTTAAGCCAAGTTCCATAAAGAATTAATAAATTAAAATTATATTTGAAAAAAAAATAAAAAAACAATTTTAAATAAAAAAGTTAAAAACAATAAAACTTTATAAATAATATATTAAAAATAAAAAGTGAAACAATAAATAAATTTAATTTTTTTTTTTTAAATAAATTTTTTAAAGTATAAAATTTAATTTTAAACTATAGTATTAAGTTTTAACTTTTTAACTATTACATTTAAAATATAATATTACATAAAGTTTAAAAAACCACCCGAACTATAAAACTTACAGTAGTTATTCATACAAAATACTGTAATAGATTACTCTTTTTAATTAGTTTACAAATTACTGTATTACTTATTACTGTTATTGTAGTAGTTTACATTTTTTAGTTTAGTTTAGTAACTTAGTTTACTATTACATATTACATTCACTGTAATCGTTTACATTTTTTTAATTTAGTTAGTTTACAAATTACTGTATTACTATTACTATAATAGTGTACATTTTTTTTAGTTTAAACTTTACTATTACGTATTACTTGTAATATGTATTAATATTACTGTAATAGTTTACATTTTTTTTAGTTTAAATTTTAGTTTAGTTTACTTTACTATTACAAATTACAGTAATAGTTTACATTTTTTTAGTTTAGTTTACTATTTATTATTAAGTATTACATAATAACTAAATTTAAGTATTTACATACTAACTAAATTTACTAAAAGTTGAAACTAAATTTAGATTATAAAATTACATATTACATAAATGATAATATTTATTAAACATTACATATTACATAATACATTAAACTAAATTTTTTATAAAATTTATTAAAGTATTATTAATAAAATTACATATTACGTAATACGTTAAACTAAAATTTTTATAAAATTTATTAAACATTACATAATACATTAAACTAAAAATTTTATAAAATTCTTAAACATTACATAATACATTAAACTAAATTTTTACAGTTTGGCTGTTAAATGTCAGGGTATTGTTGCAAAACTCAGCATCAGCAAAAATCTGCGGGGTCATCAACTCAGGAAATTGACAAAACCAGGGAAAAACTCAGCAAGCAACAACTCGGACCTGAAAATTTCGGAAAACTCAGAAAAAATAGGAAAAAACAAGAGAAACCTGGGAGTTTTGCAACACAGGTTACACAAGAGTTGAGTATTGTAATTTACAACACAGGATACAGCAGAGATGACTATCGTAATTTAACAGCCAAACTTAGCCAAATTTATTAAGTTTAATACGAAGTCTGCATATTACAGTGTATAAAATTTATTAATGTATTACATATTACATAATACGAAGTCTGTAATATGTAATACATTAATAAATTTTATAAAAAAATTAGTTTAATGTAATAGTAAATGGGTAATTAATAATTTAATACATTTTACAAAAACTAAAAAATAAATTTAGGAACTAGATAAAACTTAGGATAAAAAATGATAATACATTACAGAATTGAGAATACAAATTTAAAAAAAATGAAAACCACTAACCTGTGATTCGAATTGATTCGAATTGGGAGGAGGTAATTGGCCTTGATGGCTTCACGGCTTCACGGCGGCTTCAACGATCACAGTGGCAGCGCGGCTTCACAACTCAGGGCAGCACGACGGCACAGGCACAGCAGCTTCAGTGTGTCACTCCTCAGTGCCTCACTACTTCACGGCTCACTCCTCACTACTTCACGGCTCACTCAATTGCAGACAGAAATAGACCTCAACAAACTTGCAAACTTGAAGACAGAAATAGACCTCAGCAAACTTGAAAACTTGCAGACACAAATAGACTCGACCTCAGCACACAAATCGAACTCAAAAGCGACAAGTAGACTCAAACTCAGCAAACAATCGAACTCAGCAGACAAACAGAGTTGATGGATGCCGAATGCGACACTGTTGGATGGTTTATAGCCCCCGATAGTGTGTTTTTCCCTCCAAAACCCAGTTCGCGGGCCCGAGAATGAGCGCGACTGCATAAACTGTGGCGTCCGTCCGTGCTTTGCTTCCCGCCAGGCGCGATTTTTTTTGCTAGCCGAGTCCGGCGAGTATGCCGACGAGTATACCCGAGTTCCACGAGTCAACCCGAGTTCCACGAGTCAACCCGAGCCCGCGAGTATCAAGACGAGTCTTCAGCGGTTACGCGGGGAGGGCATCCACTCGGCAAGACTCGCGGGTACTCGCGAGTATGCCCCGAGTGGTGCTTCACTGATCCTCACCAAGATTGTGATAAGAGACAAGCCAATGTTACTAACAATAACAATGATCAATGCATTGACAATAATATCACAATAACAAACACACGAAGGACATATGCCAACAAAAGGAATTCTATAAAGAACATCAAGGAAAGCAACTATAATATCTATCAGACACATGATAAGACCGGTGTTCTTATGAGCATTATAAGCACAAAGAGCTTGTTCAAAGGAACTGACACAAAATGTGTTGGGAATAACAACACGAAAATAGTTAAGGTCGTACTATATGTTGAGCATGTTCAATTGACGACAAACATAGTTAAAAGAAGCAATCACACAAGAAGAAAAAGCGTAAACAAAACTTCACCAAGTTCATACTTAATGCAAATACCAAGACAAAATAATCAAAAGGAGGCAATGGTCGTAATCAAAATCGCATCTCTCAAGTCATCAATGCGACATAGAGCCAGAATAAAAGACGTCATGAGAAAACTCAGCTTTGAGGACAAAGCTTTCTCAAGGGAAAGGCAATGTTACAACAATAAATTAGTAAATAAATTAGTAATTAATTATTATTATAGTTATGAAGAGGAATGTCTCTTCAATAGTGGATGGCCCAGCCATATTTAAGGCAGCCATATTCCATTGTATTTTATCATCCATTAATTATTATATATTTACATATCTATTTATTTGAAGATGGAACATCTTCCTCCCTAGACCTGGATACAAGTTAGCTTAACCCGAATACGAGCTGGCATATTACACCGGATACGGTTGTATTAAGAGTCCAACAGGATACGGTTGTTGCAACCAATGTCTTGACTTAGGCATTTTATTAAATTAAATTAACTCACTTTACGAAAAAGAACATTTCACTTTAATTAATAAATTAATAAAGTGAAATGTCAAAAAGCTAGGACATTAATTAATGACAATTTCCATGGGTTAGAGACACCCCAAGGAAATACCTGTCTGAGCTACAGCCATCAACACTCCCTCTTAGTGAGGCAGGTATTCTTCACCACTCCAAGCTTGTCTCGAAAGAAGACAAACTTCCCTTTCCCCAAAGGTTTGGTGAGTATGTCTGCAATCTGCTCATCTATATGAATGTATTGGAGCTTGACTGCACCCTTCAGGACATTGTCTATGATGAAATGGTATCTGGTCTCAATGTGCTTTGACCTGTCGTGAAACAATGGATTCTCCAAGAGCTTTATGCAGCTCTGATTGTCGCAATGTATCACTATAGGCTCCAGCTCCTGACCAAATAACCCTATGAGTAGTTTGTGAAGCCAAATTGTTTAACAACTTGCCAAGCTGGCTACCATGTACTCAGCTCTTGCTAAGTTGAGTGCTACCAAAGTCTGCTTCCTGCTGAACCAGAAAATCGCTGCGGACCCCAAGCTGAAACAACACCCTAAAGTGCTCTTCCGATCTGTATCATTCACTACCCATTCTAAATCTGAGTAACCCTGCAACATCACTCCATCTATGCCAATGTACCTCAAGTCATACTCTATTGTGCCCTACAAGTATTTGAGCACATCTTTTGTTGCGATCTAATGCATCTGCCTCGACACCACCATGTATTGGCTTAAGGTGTTCACAGCAAAATAGATGTCTGGTCTAGTGTTGACCATATACATTAAGGACCCAATAAGTTGCCTATACAGTCTGGAATCTGCCAACTTTGAATCTAAAGAATCAACCTTCTTCAGGTTAGTCACCATCAGTATGGCCATCGGCCTACAGTCCTTTATCTCAAATCTCTTCGGAATCTCCATTGTGTACTTCCCTTGTCCGAGGAAGATCTCTTATGATCTCTGCCATACCTCCAGTCCCAAAAAGTAATGCATTAGCCCGATGTCCTTCATCTCAAATTCTATCATCAAGTCTGACTTGCATCCTGCAATTAGCTTTTTTGCCCCTTTGAGTATCAAGTCATCCACATAGAGCACCCAGATGAGGGGCTCAGATCCAACAAGTATGAAGTATAAGTTGGGATTTGCCTCACTCTTGGTGGGTCCCATGCTCTACAAATAGTTGTCGATCTTGGAGTACCACGCCCTGGGCGCCTATTTGAGTCCGTATGAAGCTTTTCCTGAGCCTACACACATGCATCTCTTTGTCATGCACCTCAAATCCTTGTGGTTGCTCTATAGATACCTCTTCCTCAATGATCTCGTTAAAGAAGGTTGTCTTCACATTCATCTGATGAAAACTCCACCCCATCTCTGAAGCAAAGGATATCACGGCTCAGATAGAAGCATATCTGGAAACAAGAGAAAAGGTCTCCTCATAGTCAACTCCCTCTCTCTAAGACAACCTCTGACCACAAATATTGCCTTGAACTTCTCCACATTGCCATTTGTTGCATGTTTGATTTTGAACAGCCACCTAGAAGCCACAACTGACTTCCCTGCTAGTCTCGGTACAATCTCCCAAACATCATTCTTCATGATGGAGTTGTACTCCTCCACCATGGCATTTCTCCATACATGTTGGTTGGTTTCCTCCTCAAAGCTAGAAGGTTAAGTCTATGATGTTGGTCATTAGGGCCATATAAGTCGAGAACTGCATAGGCGGCCTACTCTCTCTGAAAGTACTCCTAGATACCTCTACATGCTCTCGAGCATCCCTCAATGTCAGTTCAAAGTTCAAACCACCTAGGTCTCCTAGTTGATCTGGAAGAGGCTAGCTCCTCCTCTTCCCATGAAGGCTTGAAGGTTGGCTCTCTATACTAGGAGCCTATGAGCTCTAGTCACCCTTCGAGACCAACTGCTCTATGTCTTTTGCAACTGTGGGATAATCATGAGATTTCATGGAGGCCAAGTTCTCCTCGAACTTGACACCCTGGCTCACCACTGTCTCCCGCTGTCCTAGCATGAAAACTCTGTAAGCTTTCGAATTCTCATTGTATCCTACAAAGATGCCCTTCTTACCAAAAGGATCTAACTTTGTCCTCTTCTCCACAGGCACGTGGATGTTGACTGGAAAACCAAAAATCCTGAGATGCCCTATCTCAGGCCTCACACCTGTGAATGCCTCCTTTGGGGTCTTTCCCTTGAAGATCTTGAGAGGACTCCTATTTTATAAATACACAATTGTATTGCATGCTTCCGCCAATAGAAACAATGGCAAACTCTGATCATGGATCATGGCCTTTACATAACTGATGATGGACATGTTCTTCCTCTCTGCAACCCCATTATATTTATGTTGAGGGTTGTAGGAAACTGTCTTCTCCCTCTTGATTCTTGCCTCCTTGCAAAAATCTTTGAACTCATTGGAGGTATACTCTCCTCCGTTGTTTGATCTCAATACATTGATCTTCTTGCCTGTCTGGTTCTCTTCTTAAGCTTTGAACTCTTGAATCGACTGAAGACCTCATCCTTGGCTTTCATGAAGTAGGTCAAGGTATTCCTAGATAAATCATTAATGAAGTAGACATAGCAAAATGCTCCCTTCACTAATGCAACTAACGTAGGCCCACAAACATTTGAATGGATCAGATCCAAGAACTCCTTGGATCGACTCTCGTTTCTGGGAAAAGAAGTATTGACATTCTTGCCAAGAGCACATCCTCTACACACCCCTACTAGTCAATACTAAAGTCTAGGAGAACAATGGCTATCTACTCAGTATGGACAACGCCCTAAGATGCAGATGTCCCATCCTCCTGTGCCAAAGATCGCTTAAACAGGCTTGCCCTGAAGCCTGTATAGGTTGCCTTCCCTCACGCCAATCCTCATAGGTGTGTCTGGACTAGCTCCCTCTAGGCAAATGAGCACTTGTCCTCTCCAAAAGGTAACTGTATAACCTTTGTCCTCCATGACTGGTTGACACAAACAATACGTTCTTCATCAAGCCTAGTACATAGAGCACCTCCTGAGCATCAAATGGTTGCCCTAACTCAAGTTAGAACTTAATTGTCCCCTGTCCCTTCACTACATACTTGGCATCATCACCAAGCTCCACATGGATCCACGGGTCATCATCTGCTAGCCCACTAAATAGCTCTCGTGCCCCTGTCATGTGACGGGATGCACCACTGTCTAAATACCAGGCACTCATGGCAATAATGTTGGTGGAGAGGCACTAAACGAGAGAGAAATCATCCTCAAACTTAGTTGCAAGTTCACTCAGATGGGTCTCTATTGATGTTGCTACTTGTGGCCCTATTCCCTTACCCCTCTTCTTCTTCGGACACTAAGATGCATAGTGCTCGAGCTTGTAACACAGAAAGCACTTGGGCTTGCTCAAGTCTTTCTTCTTTCCTTGATTGTGTGACTCTCCCCTTCACTATTACCTTTCTTGAAACCTCTCCCTTTGCCTTTCTTTGTTTTGTTGACAAGGGCTAAGTTTTCATCACTACCTCCCTCCTGGTTGGTTTTGGACTCCTCTCAAGTCTCCTCCTAAATGCACCAGTTCTACATCAAGTATCCTTTCCCCAATGGCTACAAGCTTATCACGGATTTGTGTGCTCATCAGGTAGCTTGTAACATTGTCCAATTTGGTCATCCGAACATCTCTAGTCTTATTCCTTAGGAGCATCTTTCTGTTCAAGTTATCACTTTCAAAGAGACTGACTATGGCATCAAACTGTTAGATTTTTAAGTGTAATAACAATAAGGATCACTGAAAGATAAACAAGCACAGCATGAACAATAGTACACAACAAATTTATCCTGGGAAAACCCTCTCGGGGCAGAAAAACCCAACAAACTTCTTGTATATAGATTCTGCAGAATATACAATAGTACCCCTTGTGCAAAGACCCAAAACAAGAAGACTCCAAAAGTAGCTACTCTGAACGACTCTCTCTCTCTACTCATGTGAATTAGATGAGTTAGTGAAGTGTGCAAATGAGGAGGGCAAGCCTCCTATTTATACTAAACAAAACACTTGACATTTTTACAAATTAGGTCGGCTTGACTCACCTAATTGGGCCAACCTGTACACTTTACAATAAAATATTATTTTCTAGATCTTTCCAAGCCAACCTAATAGTTAGGGTTTACATTGACTCTTTCAATAACTTTTACATAGTCAATTACATCAATAATAATCCTCGTAGGGTGTACAATACAAATGACACAAATAATACAAATAAGAATATCTTCCAAAGTTACATTCTTCAACATTCCCTCTTAAGAAGGAAGATTTCTTCAGTCATCGTCACCATCGTCTTCTAGCTGTTGCACTTCTTGTACACAAACTATTGACGTCTGCATCTCCCGAATCTATATGTCATAAGAAGTTCCACAGAGCCAGCCCTCTTTCATGTTGAATATGACCTAGACCATGTCTAGGACTTTCACACACACAACTAGGCCTCTTTCATGCTAAATGTGACTGGACGGAGACTAGGACTTTTCCACATAGAGCCAGCCCTCTTTCATGTTGGATGTGATCTAGACGGAGTCTAGGACTTTTCCACACAGAGCCAACCCTCTTCCATGTTGGATGTGACCTAGACAGAGTGTAGGACTTTTCCACACAGCGCCATCCCGCTTTCATGCAGGATGTGACCTAGACGGAGTCTAGGACTTTCCACATGTGGATGATCACCCGTTGCTACACTGAGCAGTCCAGGAGCGCACATTACATCATTACAGGTCCTGCGAATGATCAGTCGATGCTACATTGAGCAGTCCAAGAGTACACATTACATCATTCAAGGATTTTCACCACAGTGCTAGTCCTTTTTCATATTGGATGTGACCTAGACCAATTTTAGGATTTTCCACCACAATGCTAGTCCTTTTTCATACTGGATGTGACCTTGACCAAGTCTAGGATTTTCCACCACAATGCCAATGCTTTTTCATACTAGATGTGACCTAGACCAAGTCTAGGATTTTCCACCACAGTGCTAGTCCTTTTTCATACTGGATGTGACCTAGATCAAATCTAGGATTTTCCGCAGAGCTGGTCCTCTTTCATACCAGATGCAACTGTCCTCATCCACAAATTGAGCAAGCCATCCAATGGGTTCATCCTAGGAGCATCCATTACATTGCACACCGCAACCACCTGCATTACCTCACCGCTCATCCAAATCCTCTCATAACCTAGGAGACTCAATTACGTCACATGACCCGTGACTACATGCTACCTCGTCCGAGCCCATCACTCCCTCTTGATCTGGACCACTCCAAGCTTGTCCCTGAAGTACTCAAACTTCACTCTTGACAAAGGCTTGGTCAACACATCAGCTATTTGCTCCTCTGTTGCTATATACTGGAGCCTCACTGCTCCCTTCTACATGATATCCTGGATATAGTGATACCTGATCTCAATGTGCTTCGACTTGTCATGGAACACAGGGTTGTCCAACAACTTCACACAACTCTAGTTGTCACAAAAGATACAAGTGCCCTCCAACTCAAGATCAAACAGTCCTGATAGCAACTTTTGAAGCCACATTGCCTCGCAGCTTGCCGAACAAGTTGCCATATACTCGGCCTCTGTTGTACTGGGTGCCACACTCGTCTTCTTCCTACTAAACCATGAGATCATACCCAATCCTAAACTAAAGCAGCACCCTGATGTGCTCTTTCTATCCGTGACACTCCCGACCCAATCTGCATCAACATAAACCTGTAGGTTATGTTATCACATCCATGTTAGTTGGAGCTACCATGTTGCAGATTGTGTGGTCGGGGACCATACTGGATTTTTTTTTCCAGATCAGAGATCAGATGCCTTCAGACGGGGCATGCATTGTCTTCAAATTTGCCCAGAGCAGAGATATTAGAGGGGACAGATGGTTTTGTATTGGTCCAGACATATTACAGAGCAGTGACCACAAGGTCACCCTTCCTTGTCGAGCTTTGCATGATCCCATTGAGAGAGTTGCCTAGCCACATTGTGATGAGAGTACTACAGAGTATTGTTGGTTTGCCACTTATTGCCCGGATTCAGCAGAGATCCAGTCCCAGAGACAGCTTCAGCAACATGTATATGGTATGGCAGGTATAGCACTTTATGGTCATGTTGTTGTTTAGACTTGTTTATTTATGATAGTACACGGACTTGACGTATGATGTTTGATGTGGTGATCTCGGTTGTTCATTATGATGTGTATGGCCCTTAGTGATGTCAGTCCACGCCATTTTAGTAGACTCATGTATATGCACGTTGGTCCCTACCCCACTATCGGTATAGACTTGGTCATTTCGTCCTCCTTGGCAACTAACCTTGGACCCACCCGTCACTTCCTTCCACCCATCCGACTCATTCATGTTGATTTTTCCCGACTTGGACCTTGATTTGTGGCCTTGAGGATCCCCTTCCCCAATGACCTCTGAGTATGCCATGATTCCTTGTCTCTTGTGCCTCGGCTCTTTAGTGTGTGAGATGCATTCTCAAACCTGGGATTTGCTCCCGTCGATTGCCCCCGATGTTGCAATGCAGTATAGGACTGTGTAGACTCACCGGGTGTTCCCCATTGGTCATCGAAGCATGTTCACTTGCCCCCATTATTTTGCAGTATGAGCACCTTGTTATATCTTTTGAGATATGTATGAAGCCCAAAAAGGGCCATGAAATGAAATGTAAATGAAGCCAAAAAGGCTATGTGAAATGTAAATCAAGCCAAAAAGGCTAAGTTTGAAAGTCAAATGTAAAGTCCAAGTAATGTGTTTTTGAACACACACGGACACAGGTCAGCGATATATATCAGCATTGTAGTGGTTATTTCCTCACCTAGTCCTGCGGGGCAAGGAGGTGAGATGGAGTAAGGGACAGCTATGCGAATTGTCCCCTAGAGTCTCAAGTTACGGTTTGTCGGACACCCAATCATGGCGGCTCTAGAAAAGATCCTCACAAAGTCTTCTGAAGGCACCGATGTGAGTTGCAAGGTGCATGTTGGATGATCAGCGGTGGTTTCCCTACACTATACCCATTTGTGAGGCACTGCCCTTCCCTGTGTATTATCATGGTATGCTTATGTCAGTGGATTCCACCTTCCCCGTTTATCCGAAGGGTCACATGGTCTTGGTCCTCGTCTTCTCGTATCCTTCACCTTGTTTATCCACCCCACCCAAAGTTAGCTAAGTGGTCAAGTCTAGAAGTTGTGCATAATAGTTTTGAGTCTTTGTTGGAGGCAATGTTCCCCCAAGTTTCCGGTACGCGGGGACGCGGGAGCGGGGAAACGCAGAAATGACATATGCAAAAGTACCCCCCAAAATTTAGGAAACGTCGAAGGGTACGTCGGGGTCTTAAACATAGGGGACCCCACCGGGAATATTACAAAATTAAAAATTTATACTCTAAGATTTTAAAGATTAAAATTTGATAGTAACAAAACAATAACAATAACAAAGTAACATCATGTATTTAGTATTGTTCCAAATTGCTCCCTTCCCGTCAGCTTGAACGCAGCACTCGTCTGCACCAAGCTCCAGTGTCCTCTGCACAATACCCGCGTCCTCTGCTAAAACCCACGACCTCTGCCAACACCCACAACCTCCCCTCCGCGGCCTCTACTAACGACCCAACACCCACGACCTCTTCCAACACTCCGCGGCCTCTGCACAACTCCCACGGCCTCTACTTCGCGGCCTCTGCATAACTCCCACGACCTCCGCTTAGCCCACAACCACCGCACAACACCCACGCTTGTGCTCAGCCCACGACCTCCACACAATACACAGGACCTGCGCGGCCTCTGCACAACACCCGCGATCTCTGCCTCTTCACAGCACCCGTGGCCACTACGCAGCACACAAGCCGTGGCCACTATGAGCACCAGCACTTGCTCGAAAACAATAAAAACTGTCGATACGCAGCAGCAGCACCGGCTCAAAAACCCAAAATAGTAAACACTAACAGTAACACTCGCTCAAAATGCCGCCCGAAATGGTCACACATTTATGAGAGGGTCAAAGCTAAAGGAGATACGACAGCTCAAAGACTGCCATGCATCGATTTTAGGGCCGGTGGATGTCGGAAACGTGACCCACGTTTCCAGGTTTTCAGGAAACGACGTACCCTTGCGTTTCCAATCGTTTCCCATTTTGGGTACGGCAAGGAAACGACCCCGATCTAGTTTCCTCGTTTCCGAAACGTGTGGGGACGAGGAAACTCGTTTCCTAGGTCCGGAAACGTGTTTCCGTGTAACACTGGTTGGAGGTGGTGGGCCCACCTCACCCGGGGCCTATTTTTATTGAGATATTATTTGTTTTGATCACCATATCGGCATTATATGTTTTGAGTAATGTACTAACATAAATAAGGAAGCCTTGGCGCTTCATGTTGCTTACAGGTTTTCAGCCATTGCCATTTTGACCAGATTTGACTTTGTCAAACCAGGTTGACTAGGCCAAAAATGGGCCCGAAAAAAAGTTGCGATCAAGATTTCGATTTTAGTCATTTATTATGTCTTGGGGTCCCACATGCGCCTCCAAGTGTCAAAATCGGAAAAAGTTGAAGCGTTGATGAGATTTTTAATTATTATGGGTCACCAGGGACCTGTTTTAATTAAAAATCATGGATTTGGGGCAAACAGTGCCTAATTGATGGATCGGGGTCGTTCCGGTGACCATATCTACTATATTTGGGGTCTACGATCGCATTGCAGCAGACGGTTCGTCAATCCGGGCAATATAAGTGGGTCAAAAGCATAAATTACATCTTCAGCAATAAATTAAATATGGAAAATCAAATATGGCAAAGGTAACTATTGAAATGGTAAGTGCAAAGGTTGGCTAAGGTAAGGGGGTCTCCTAAGGTAATTTTTGTAATGTTTGGACATTGAATTTATGTTGTGGGGCCCTCAGTTTTTCCCAGCCCAACACATGGGGCGAATTTGCCCATAGAGGGGCGGTTTTGACTTAGCAAAACTTCATATTTTGGGGGTTTTATGTATTGAGATTATGGATGAGTGGTATGGGAGGCTAAAACAGCCCAGACACCCCCCACCCACCTATTGTACATGTTTTATGGGCCCCACGAAGGGCCCCCTCTTCCACATGGGCGTTAGAGGGCAATTCGCCCCCCCTCTCTAGAGCTATCCTCCACCATCGATTTGGGCATTGCGAGAGTTCATCTCAGCCCTTGGATTTGGAGGGAATTAGGGTTGAGTGAGAGCTTTCTCTACTTAAGAGAGGCGCTCTCTCATTTGTATTGCTTCTTGGCATTTTTGGACACTTGAGATTTGGTAATAGAGAGACATTTCTTCCGAGCTACTTGTGATATGGTGTGGAATGTTCATTGTGTTGATTATTAGCTTACTTCCGGTGCATTGTTGAGTGATTTGTGGTGTCTCCATCCTTCCTTGGCCAAAAACGAATTGCAGGTGAAATCGACCACTTGAGGAGGGCGCAGCTCTTGTTCTCTCTTCGGGATTTTAACAAGGGAAGTAAATTTACACTTGTTTCTTGCTTTCCTTCATCATTTGTCTTTCAATAGTTGATTATCTCTTGCTATTTGCCATAGTTACTGATTTATCTCTCTCTGGTAGGTACCAAGGCGAATTGGGTCAACTGGCTGCACCAAAACGCTAGGGGAAAACGCACTTTTGCTCAACATTTGGTCTTCGGGGTTTGTCTTCAACACAAAACTTCTCCATCTCTACTATTTCAAGTACGAAATCCTTGCTTGTTTCTCATATTTTCCTTTCCATTGTGAATGCTAAGATGGAAAACACCAAAATAAACCCTAAACTAAAAAAACTACAAATTTCACCGTTAAAAAACAAATTTTATTACAAACCCACTTCCAAAATAATTTTCAGAACTCAATCCCAAAGTTTTGTTCCATTCCGACCCCATTTTCCCAATAAACCAGCACTAGTCCACTCACTAATTTCACCCCACTTGGGCATTTTTCGATTTTCAGCTTGGTTGGGTCAGTTTGGGTTTGTGGGTATTTTTGTTTTCACTTTGTATTGGCTGAGTAACATCTATTATCACATAAAAATCACTAGAAGCACTTTAGAAAATCGATATTTTAATTATGCCATGTATGCCCCATGTTATTGGGTCAAATTCCCCCATAGGTAGAAAACCAATTGGCACTTCTAGTGCATTTTTAATCTCTGATTTCACTTCCAGCCACCAAACATCTCAAATCATCCATTTTTATCTTCAAAATCAGATCAGAAATTGCTTCAATCAGCGCCCCAATCTACTACCAAATTTCTACTTGTTGGTTGGTTAAGAGCCCCAGATGTTTTAGGCACCTCCTCTCTGCTTTCCATTGTTTATTTTGGGTTTGGGAGTGTCTTGCTTTTGTCTCTCAACCTTAGCTGGTTGAGAAGGGTCTCCCCCTGGATTAGGCTACCTACCCTATCCGAAGCAACGAACACCTTGTCCGATGTGACTACCGTTCTTCGAATGGTGGACTTGGTGTTTGTAGGTTTCACCTACCTGGTTGCCTACCCTCTACCATCTTGGACGGGATACCTTTAGTAGCAGCTAGAGCTAGTGTGATAACAGGTTAATCTTCTGATCCGATGCATACCTGAGGCCATAATCAAACCCTTCATGTACCTCAGCACATGTTTTGCCGCAACCAAGTGAACATGTCTTTGTTCTACCATATACTAACTCAGACTATTCACCGCAAAGCATAAGTCTAGCCTTGTGTTTGTCAAATACATCAACAAACCAATTATTTGTTGATACATCGTGGCATCCACCAGTTCTGAAGTAGTATCACTCATCAACTTCAGATTCGATGCCATAGTGTGGCCATGGCCTTACAATCCATCATCCCAAATCTCTTTAGGATCTCTACTGCATATTTTCCTTGACCTAGGAAATGTTCCTCTAGATTCTACCACACCTCAAGACCTTAAAAGTAGTGCATCATACTCAGGTCTTTCATCTCAAAATCTGCGGCAAGCTTTCTCTTTGTTTTTGTTATGAGCTTCTCTTGACTTGTCAAAACAAGTCATCTACATACAACAGTAGAATCACAGGATTTCCTTCCTCAACCTTGTAGTAAAGGTTGGAGTCCACTCTACTCTTGGTAAAGCCCAAGCTCGTCAGAAACCCATCAATTCTGTCGTACCATATACTTCCTCTTCATGAGGGGAGACGTTCGCTATCACTCTGAGCATATCCTTGAGATATTGAGGCAAACAACCTTTGCCACGGATAAAGGCTAAGTGATAATGTCTCTCCACATGTGTTGTAGTCACTCCCTCTGAAGCGGAGCTTTCTTGCCCCTTCTGTAACTGAGCACTATCCTCCCTCTACATCTTGTACTCTCTGCATCAGGACATTCTGCACTGGAGTGACCGGTAGCCTTCTCTCTTGATGATCTTTTGTGTACCCATCTACGTCATCTCTCTAGGTCACTGGATACCAAGATCTCGAACTTTGTTGCAAATTCTCTCTTGCACCCATCTATGAGCTCCTCATCTTCAACCTTGTAGCAAAGGTTGATATCTCATCACTCTAGGTGATCCTCAAGCTCATCATGCTATGCCTTTTGAGCCCATACAAAGCCTTCTTCAATCCACGCACATGTGGTTCTCTATAGAGAGTCTTGAATCCTAGTGATTGCTCGATATACACTTCTTCGATTACACCATCTATCTAGTGTAATATCCACCACTGAGGAAGTGTGTCTGGCCGCTAGAGCAACGTCTCATCATAGTCGACTCCCTCTTTCTAAGAGAACCCTCGCTTTGTACTTTTGTAGTATGCTTGATTTCGTAAATCTTCTTGAATGTCATAGTTGAATTGTCGTCACTTGTTCTTTGGAACAAGTCTCATCATTATTCTCTTGTAGGTGATGGTACACAACCTTCCTACAAGTCAAAATTAGTTGCTTGATTAGAAACATTTCATGATTTTCAAAACAAATTCTTATGCACAGGTCACACAGTCATGCAACTATCTTAGCCAATGCTTCAACACAACATTCATCCATATCCCATATTCATACGATAACTTTCTAGATGCCTTCCATCTCTACCAGAACATAATTAGGAGCGTGCACTACTCCCAACATGTCAGCAAAGAGGTTTCACTCTAGATAAGTAGCAATGGAATGTTGTATAGCACCATAGGCCACTTACCCATCACATGCATATTAGTAGCGTATTGTTCATCAATGCAAACACTCTAACATGCATAATACACTTCTTAAATCTAGTAACATGAATATATACACAACTAAACAATATTATTTAAGCAATTAGATGTACAGGAAATGACAACTCAAATACTCAAAGGAGTTGAGCAATGTACTCCTTTTCCCAAATCTATGGACAGAACTGCAAAATATTTGATGCCCTAGTTTCTTCAATTTCTCCTGTTGAATTGCCCGGTCTTAATTCTGTTGTATCTCAAAATTTTCTGATCCTCAAGATCTGAAACTTCATTTTGAGATAGTCTGATCTATCATATATCCAACCCCACAGGTTAGAGCAGTATTGGATTCACCAAGTGGAACTTATGCTATGTTCCCCAAGGTGACATGTTTATGGACTATTTTAGTATAGCAAACTTGTATGGAATGCCACATGTCATTGTTTCAACTTCGGGTATTGAAACTCGCACCAGAGAAACTATAGTCCGTTCCCTTTCTGAAACATCTTACAAAATTTGATTTGGAGCTTCCTATCCCTACATATAGCATTTATCCCTAGGTCACCTGTTTAAAACTGAATTCTGGAAGACGCTGGAACCCTGATTTGCATTGATCGTATCTCCTAAAGTACAGCAAATTTGACGCTGAAACCCGCACACAAGGTACATCAACATTTAAGCTTCGGCATGTACAAGTTTCAGATCCTGAAAATTCTCCAAAAGTGAGTTATAGTGAAAATTCCAAGATGACTAGTTTCCGGAAACAGAAACGCTAGTTTTGCAGTTGCAACAGCTGCGCAATGTTCTCTTTGAGGCTAGCTCTGAAACCATGTTAGATTTTTAAGTGTAATAACAATAAGGATCACTGAAAGATAAACAAGCATGGCATGAACAATAGTATACAACAAATTTATCCTAGGAAAACCCTCTCGGGGCAAAAAAACCCAACAAATTTCTTCTATATAGATTTTGCAGAATGTACAATAGTATCCCTCGTGCAAAGACCCAAAACAAGAAGACTCCAAAAGTAGCTACTCTGAACACTCTCTCTCTACTCATGTGAATTAGATGAGTGAGTGAAGTGTGCAAATGAGGAGGGAAAGCCTCCTATTTATACTAAACAAAACACTTGACCCTTTTACTAATTAGGTCGGCTTGACTCACCTAACTGGGCCGACCTATACACTTTACAATAAAATATTATTTTCTAAATCTTTCCAGGCCGACCTAACAGTTAGGGTTTACATTGACTCTTTCAATGACTTTTACATAATCAATTACATCAATAATAATCCCCGTAGGGTGTACAATACAAATGACACAAATAATACAAATAAGAATATCTTCCGAAGTTACATTTTTCAACACAAACATGTATTTTGCCTTGGTCTTCTTTAATACATGCGGGATCAAGTGATCCTTTATTGTATCTGTGATCAGTTTTGGACTTTTCTCTCCCATTTCTCATGTGCTACTACTTTCAATGCTTCATCTGTCGGTACCATCACAGTCTTATCCACAATATCCCAGATCTCATGCACCTTTAGGAGCAATGTAACTGGTGCCTTCCATGACAAGAAATTGGCTGCCCCATCCAACCTGTCTTCGAACCAAAGACAGCTGGCTGCCATGTCTAGACTGGTGTATAAAATTGATGTTGGATCTGCTACTTAGACCCCTAGATCTGATAGATCTGCACTTGAAAAACTTGGATCTGCTTTCCCTTCAGACTTGCTCTGATACCATTTTAATTTTTATAAACCAATACCTAGGTAAATATTCTTTAGATCTGAATTCTACACTACTGATTTATTAACTGGTATTTCAGCGGAAGCAAAAATCAGAAAACAAATTAACACAAGCACACTGAGATTTTTTTGCTCTTCAAATTAGTTCACATTCAAATAAATTTAGATCTTACAAGAGATCCCGAACTCGAGAAAATGGCTCTGAGAAAAATACAATAACTTTCAACAAACCTGCAAATTTCCTGCAAACAAAAATCTGCCTGCAATCAACCTCTGAAAGAGTTGTACGGCTTGCTATACAGCCTCTGCTATACGATTGAGTTGTACAGCTCAGGCTTGAAAAAATCGCCGAAAAAGCGCACAGTTTTACCTCTGCCGAAAAATCGGCGCTTAAAAATCGCGATTTTTTAAAAAATCGGCGATTTCCGACTTTTTCAAAAAATCGGCGATTTTTTCGAAAAAATCGCGAGTTGAAGGAAAAAATCGCCTAGGGTTTTTCACAGTTTTAAAAACTCGGGTTTTTTTTTTATAAATTTGATGAGTTTTGTACATGTAACATTGATGTCAACAATACTAAATGGTAATGTTTAACATTCTCTTTATCTTTCATTTTCCATCCTTTTACTTAAATTTGTAACATTACCATTAATTGTTTCAGGATGTTTGAGAGTGGTTCCAAACTTCCAACCTCATCAGACTTCATATGCAAAAAGTAGGTTTTTAGATCCCATTTAGAATTCAACAGACTTAATGGTTTTCAGGATTTCAGGATTCCAACGTTTCTAGTGGATTCTATCATGTATGTGGGTAAGGGATTGGAATTTAATGAAGTACATCAAACTCTCTATGTACCTTGATGTTGGTGGTGTCGATGCCTGATTGTTAAAGTTGTTTGAATTCCACTGTCATGACCTTAATAAAAAAATGTACCCTTCAGTCAAGCAAAATCACTTATTAAGCATGGGAAGCTCTTTCTACCTTATTTTAACGCTTGGATTAAGAAGTTTGAACAAAATTGTAGGGTGTTAATTGATGTCCTTGGAGGATCAACTTCGAGATTGGAAGCAGAGGCAAAGTCTAGAGCCTAGAGGTGGGGGAACATGGTGCTATTGATGAATATGATCTCGACATAGACAATGATTTTGATGATTATGTTTTTTCAATTTTGATTTAGATATGTATTGCGCTTGGTGCCATGTTGATAATATTTTGTCTCTAATGGTTTGGAATCATAGCTTGGAATCTTTAATCTATATTTTTTTCATTAAAATTGTAAAATTTTATGTATTTTTTAACAGTCTGAGTCATTGAAATCAAACCACTCCAAGTTATTTGCATCCACTACATCTATATATTAGTGCTTTCTACATATTTATGTTCCAATATGTTTATCTGATGTTATTGTTGCTTTATATGTTTAAAATTCTGAAAAAAATGAATGTATTTTGTATTTTTTAATGTTTGCCGACTTTTTCCGATTTTTTCGCCAATGTTGCCGAGAAATTGTTTTCGGGACCCTTGCCGACTTTTTGCCGAGTCCGACTTTTTCAACGCTAGTACAGCTTGATCTGCATGATTTCATGTGTGTTGCTACTCACACGTGTCGCTCTGCTCAGCAATTTGTACATTGTGCGGCCTTCACTGTTACCTTTCTTAAACCTCTCCCTTTGCCTTTCTTTGTTTTGTTGACAAGGGCTAAGTTTTCATCACTACCTCCCTCTTGGTTGGTTTTGGACTCTCGAGTCTCTTCCTGAATGCAATCATCCCAAACTCTCTGCCACTATGGAAGGTTTTCCCGAGCATAGATCCCCTTCATGAATGGTTCCCAGGGCATATTAGGGAAACCAAGGTTAAACGAACCGTGGGTGTGATCGAAATCAGCTGAAGAATCCGATACGGTGTGGCACACTCACCCCAAAATTAGGAATCAGGGATTCGGAACCCTAACCCTAATTATCCTACATTTGTCCTACATAAACAGCTTTAGATTAGTCAAAACTAGGTGGAAGAATCCAATGAAGAATCCGAGAATGCGATTCGGAAGAATCTGATTTGGGTGCGGTTAGGCCTAGGGCCAAATCCGGTAACTATGAGGGAAACCATTTAGTGCCAAATGCACCAGTTCTACATCAAGTATCTTTTCCCCAATGGCTGCAAGCTGATGACGGATCATTCTAAATTGGATCTTATAAATATAACTCAATAAACCATAAACAAGGTCATTCATTCATTCCAGTAATAAACCAACAATTTAAGGTTGTTATTGACCCAAAAGATGAATTTGTAAGTGAAATTGTAGGGTTAAAACAGCATAAATTTTTCAGCAACGTATAAAAATAGAATTTGTAAACAAAGTGTTGAAACTTGAAAATAAAAAAATAACCAAGTGCTGAAAATAAAAGGCCATAGAAGTGCTTAGCTACTTGCAAGTGCCATTAAATTTCAGATCTGAAATAATAAGTAAATATACCATGTAAAACAAGTAAAGATCTGAAATAATATTAGGACAGGTTTGTTTTTGTGTAAATAATGATATTTTGTAAACAACTCCAAAACAAATAAAGTCTAGTTGATTAAAAGATAAACAAAATTAACGATGGTGAACTAAACAAAAATCTGAAAGTGTAAAATGTTAATTTTTAAGCAGCATCGAGAGCCATTCTCTGGGAGAATGGAGGCACCTGGTCAGTTACCAGAAATTTGATTCCAGTTTGGGACTGAAGCTCAGCCTGGGGCTGAGAGCCATTCTCTGGGAGAATGGAGGCACCTAGTCAATTACCAGGAATTTGATTCCAGCCTGGGACTGAAGCTCAGCCTGGGGCTGAGAGCCATTCTCTAGGAGAATGGAGACACCTAGTCAGTTACCAGGAATTTGATTCCAGTCTCGGACTGAAGCTCAGCCTAGGGCTGAGAGCCATTCTCTGGGAGAATGGAGGCACATGGTCAGTTACCAAGTAGTTGACTTTGGTCAACTTGATGCAGCCTAGGGGCTGAGGCACCTGGTCAGTTACCAGGTCATCACTAGAAGCCCTAGACTAGGTCTAGGCAAGTGATGTACTCCTCTCCTTGATCAGTGGGCTATGGGACCTTCTCAAGGGACTGGCCACCCCTTGTTGATGTACCTAGCACATGACCTTGGTGACAGCGAGGAGAACAAGAATAATCTTCCTTATTAATGATGATGTACTTTGAGTTGGCACATGTGGACCATAGAGACCAAGAGAAAGGTCTTAGATGACTTGCTTAAGGAGCTAGGGTTGTGGAACCCTAATGAAGGACCAAGAGCCCACTAGTGGAGGACCATGAAATCTTGATGAAGGACCAAGAGCCCAAGATAAAAGTCAAGATTTTTTAATGAAGGCTTAAAAGTATAAATAAAATATTATAACCCTAACTAATTGGATTTTATCATTTGTTTAATCCTAAATCTAAGGAAGTGATCCTCAATGATGATTTATAAATAGAGCAACACACACTCGTGGAATCTTTATTTCTGACCTGAAAGATAAATTCGTGGGGCATCTTCTCTCTCATTCTGAACTAGTTCAGCATGTGAAGGCAACCGCAGGGGTTTCTTATTGTTAGAAGGTCTGATCAGTTATTTTTTGGGCAGCCGAACCCTGCTAGGGTCTTTTCTCAGCCAACCGAACCCTGCTAGGGTGCTTTCTCAGCCATCCGAACCCTAACAGCAGCCTGTTAGGGCATCTCCAGTCTCATGGCCAGCTTAGACAGGCTGGGATAGGGCTGCGGCCAGACTGAACAGGGTATATCGGCCAACAGCAGCCATATATCAGTTCACAGCAGCCTCAGAAAAGTTAACAGCAGTTCGGATCAGCTCTAGAAGGGGTCACGTCTCAGTACTTCATCTTAACAGCAGTTCGGATTCACAGTTGCAGTATGGTTCTGTCCTAATCAGGGTTACAGTACAGTCCCTTCTCCCTCAGCTGGAAGATTAGAGCATCCAGAGCAGACCTAAACCCTTCAAGGCTTTCAGTACAGTCATCAAGGCTCACGGCAAACACTTGGCAGCCTCAGCGTTAGAGTTTGGTCTTCTCCTTTAAGCTGCTTGGAGCTGCTTCAGGGCTAGTGTCATCCCTATTGTGTTTGACATTTTCAGTTGTAGCAAGTACAGGACTTGCATCATCTTCCTATAGCTGTCATCATATACAGCAGGTGAACAGTGGACTGCCCTTAAACCCTAGAAGACTCATTTCTGTGTTTCTTGGTATGTGTGCCCTAAGAGCAAGTGTATTTTGATATAAAAGTCTGCTCTCTCAATCTGCTCATGTAAAACGCAGTCATCTCATATTTTAAAGAAGATTATTCTTGTCGGGGTTTTATTCCTTTAAAAGGTTTCCCCAGGGTAAAATTTTGTGTGCCCTATTGTGTTGGATGATCTATGGCGAATGTTTTTACTTTCAAGTGTATCTTCTAAAAGCTAAAATCAGTACTGTTCTGCTCATAATCATATCAGATCTGCAAAAAATTATAAAATTTAACATTGAATCCCCAGTCAAATGGATGAAATTTTTTTCCTCACCTCCGCTTGGCCAATGACTATGGAATTTTGACAAACACTGGGTTTCAGACTGTTGTGGTTCACTGTAGAGAAAATCTGATATAATGTGAACTGATGTATAATGTTTGGTTGTGGTATTTTGACAAACATTTAGTGGTCTTACTGCTGTAACTTCAATTCTGAACTTAATTAACATGTCTGATTGTTCACTGTGGTTTAGTTCTTGGCATTTTGTTCCAGATAGCTCACAATATATAACATTCAAAAATTTAACTTCAAATAGACATACAATAGCAACCAAATATCCAGAATAATATTGTGTATAATCCTATCTCTAACAGTAGTGAATTCAACAAGGCAAATCTGATATTAATTTAAATAAACTAATTTCTTCATGCCTGGAATAAGATGGGACAGATCTGGATTGACAAGTCTTGCCTCAAATAAATGTCTTCCCTTAAGTCCTGTAGCAGATTCCACAAATTCTGGAAGTGATGAACATTATTTGTTGAAGATACCACTCGCTCATTACTTCCCAGGCTTCCTGTAGCTGCTTAAGCATAACCTGAGAGAAAAGTACAGATATGATACCACTGTTAACATCCCTCTCTTAAGAAAATGCAGCAGCAGATTACGACTTAGAAAGAGATCTCAACAATATTCTGTAGCCTGGAAACTTGACACCAAACAGCATAAACTCCGCCCTTCCTTGACAATGATAGAAGTCTAAGCGATTCTGATTGACTTCCTGTCACTATATAATGTGACCTTCTCTTCAATATAATGAGTCGCCTTTCTGACAAATGTACAGCAGTGTGTTATCTCCACAACTTGGTCAAGTACAAGGAATGTGCCCTCTCAATCTTCAGTCTTCTTGGAGAGAGGGGAATGGAACTCCCTCTGGAAGTGCGCCCTTCTCTTGGGTGATACAGTTACTGCAAATGCGCCCTCTCTTGGGATGACTCAGCTATTACCCAAGTGACCTCCTCAATCACACTGGAAAACCCTTCAAATCAACACAAACTCAGATCTGGAAGCAAATAATAAAACTCGATCCACGGAGTTGAAGAACGATAGAGAAATCTGGGTGATTTCTCCTCCTTCACTAGCTAGGGAGGAATCTTTCACCTCTGAAACCAATCTCAACAAACATGGGTTTTCTCAAACCCTAGCTCAAATGCTCAAAGAGCTCCTCAAAACTTTTCTCCAATTGCAAAAGTGTAGAATGAACTCCACTTCTCCTTTTTCTCCATTTTATTTCATTCTCTCTCCATTTTATTTCATTCTCCGCCTTTTTGCCACCCCTTTACCTTTTAATCTTTTAATTCATTAAAGTCACTTTATAACTTTTATTTAACCCCTTTTTAATGCCGAAACGTGATTAATTCACTTTTAAGCAATGTTACAAAACTCGGCCGAGTTCTCACAAGTCGCCGAGAACTCGCAAGTTTTTTCAGGCGCCAAGGTTTACTCAAAAAATCGGACAAAAACTCGGGTTCGAGTTTTGTCGGGTTTTTCCGAGTTTTGCCGAGTTTTTCCTAGTCGACCTAATAACTCGGCCGCACAGAAAAAAAGGGGAAAAAGTGGGGTTTAAGGCTGCGGATTGGCCATTTTTGGTCTCATTTTGACATTGCAGGGATGGAGAGAGGAGCTAAGGAGCAGGGGATCATTTCACCTAATCCCAAGGAGGATTCTATCAATCTCAGGTTGTGGGTGAAGCAGTTTGATAGAAAAGTTGATGCGAAGGCCATCTCATTAGATGGGATTGACACCACTGTGCATGGAGGGCGAAGTGTGAGGAGCCTGTTATGGAGGCAGCCCCTGATTGGCTAGAGGATGATCATGATAGTGATGATGAGGATGATACAAAGGCTCTGGATGAGGATTTTCCAATTCCATAGGAGTTTCAAGCTGAGTCTGGGAGTGTGCCACAATCAGCGATAGAGGGAGATAGACCCGGTGGTAGCACTGGTACTCATAGAGGAGGAGGGCTGCCTCCTCGACCTACTTCTTCTTCAAGACATCAGTTTCGAGTCTCGACCACCTTCTCCAGTTTTTAGAGGAGGTTATTTTGCAAGGTCTTCTTCTAGAGGACCTTGGAATCCAGTACGAGGCCCACAGGCCTCAAGGGCACCTACTTATAGTTCTAGAGGAAGGGCCATTTCCACAACGATTACCTTTGCCCGTAAAAGGGGCAGGGGGAATCGATAGTTTATTTACTTTATTTCATCGTAGATGACTCATGAGTCATGATGAAGATCATGAGATACATTTTTTATATTTTTTATGACTCAAGCCTCAGGACACAATCTAGTTTTGATGTGTGATGTATCTCTAGACATCTTATATATCAGTTTTCTTTCCATATTCATGTGGAAATGTGTTTATTTGATGTTAGTGTTGCTTTAGATGTTTAAAAAATTGAAAGAAAAAAAATATTTTTGTAATTTTTAATTTCGTCGAGTTTTGTCGATGTGTTGCCGAGAAATCCCGAGATGATGTTTCCTAGACCTTGTCGAGTTTTTCGCCGTGCCGATGTTTGTAACATTGCTTTTAAGACATTGGAAGCCCCCTTTTCATCATCCATCCTTTAGTTCTTTCCGTTCCGGTTCCAACGAGCTATTACACAAAGGTATTCCCTTAGATAATATGCTCCAAATAGTACCTTCTATGTATTTAATTAAAATATGCTCAATAATAACTCAAAATGACGAAAATCGCCGGAACACCACGGAACCACGAGCGAACTGTGTGGAAGTGCTCCTGATGATGAAATATAGTAGATGGACTAGCCTGGACCTTGTACAACTCCTCTGAAACGCTTGAATCCATTGTTATCCTTATTTTACTACTCAGAAAGCCACCACTGACCATCGAACAGGTGAATCCAAAAATGGGGACATTATAAGTCCTCCCTTTCCAGAGATTGCTTGCCCTCAAGCAATCCACAACTGCAAACCAGCGCAACTGTCACAGCACTTGAAGCCAAAGCAAAAAATCCCAACTACACTTGTCCACCAACAAACTGCCATCTGCACCTGTGGAGCAAAAACACATACCAACTGTGTCTACCTTCCAACCACCGGGATCCCAAATGAACCTGTAAAATACTCCAACCAGTGTCCTCTGAATACAGCTGAAACCCATGACACTGTCAAGCTTTGTCAATCAGTGAGGCCATACATCCAATATTAAAATTCCTGGATCCCAAATATGAATTGTCATTCTATTGTTCCCACTACCTGATGCTTCCAGCTGCACCACTCTAATTACAATTGGAATGACAAACTGCCCAAACTCTGTTGCTTTGTCATGTACCCCAACAATAGGACCATCCTGTAGAGGCAGCTCAAGAGACTAATAAATAAAATTTGGCTCCTTCTCCCATAACAGAAAATACCTTACACTAACCATCCATCCCACTCTTGCGAGTCATTGGTGACTTATTCAAATCAACTGTTAATGAGCTGAAAGAAAACCAATATGCATACCTCGCAATGTAATCACTGTGGAATGCATCGACAAGTTCTGATGGGAATCCTGCACCAACACTCAGATTCTATATTTTACTATTCTCCCCACGTGAATCCGGGGTCTCACAAAGCAGATCATGGAGAGATGAGTCTACATTTCTTACCAAACCCTTTTTCCCAAGGCTGCCTTATTTACTCTCCTGTGAATATTTCTCCTCCCATCTCAAGAGTTCAGACTCTTAATGCACTCCCATCTCATTAACAACATATGGAATCATCAGGATGTGGAATTCTCCAAGCAAAATCTCATTAATATCCATGGATTGAACCTCCAAAGGGATTTCCAAGAGAGGTAACTTATGATTCCCATGACGCAAACTAGGAGTATAAAAAGAAATTTCAGAATCATGTCTTTGTTCATGCCCATGCACTTCTGAATGTTCTTCGTGCTTAACCATCACATGAGACCCCTCCCTCAAATTTTGAGTGTGAATGATAGAAGACTTCTCACTACTATCCTCGTCGTGTGTTATGGCTGCCATAGATGTCTGAAATACTGCTGCGGATGATGAAGAGCGAGCCAAACTCAACTCTAAACAAAGCTCGTCAATCTGAATTTATGCTTCTTGAAGGACCACATGAGTGGACTCCAAGGAATCCATAGTGTTTGCAAGCTCGAGGGTAAGATGGTCAACTTCTCCCTCTTTCCTTCTCAATGCACCTGAGTATATTTCAGCGAGGTTGAGGAGATGATCACGATCTGAAAGAAGATGCAAATAATCTGATTTCATTGCCACCAGGCACCAAGGTTTCTTTGATTGCCTGAAAAATAGCATGAGAAGATTCTTCTTCAATACCTGTGGGTCTTCCCTCCACTTGAGTCTTCCAAAAGTGATCTTCAACCGGTTTGTGAATTTTATCATAATGTGTCAACGCTGCAACAATCTGATCCTCATTAACCTTTAATTGGTTCCCCAAATTATGTGGACCATCGGAGTTATGGAGAACTTCAGCTTCACATGAAGAATCATCAAATCAATATTGAAGCACTTGATTCACACAGTCGTCTTCTTTTATGTCTTCATCCTTGCACACATGCTGGCTTGGAACTAGGGCAGTGCTAGTCTGACACACAGAATCATCTTCTTGTAGCTAATCTCTATCTTAACCGGTTCAATAACTTCCTTTGTGATTTCTTCTTCATCTTTGTCCTCATATGGCAGAAGAGAACTTGTGAACATGGTCTCATCTTCTTTAGGACTCCCAACTGGTAACTGATTTGTGCTTTTCCCATGATCTCTTGTCTGTTGGTCTGTGATTGTTGATTTTCCACACTCTAAACCAAACTCATCATAAAAACTTTTCAATACTTCATTTGTAAATATACCAAGCAGTGTTACAAATATTGGCCGATTTATCGGCGACTCGCGATAAATCGCGATTTTTCAAAGCGCCCGATTTTTGGCCGATTTTTCATTGATTTCTCCCAATTTTTTGACAGGGCGTGTTTTGGCCGATTTTTTGCTGATTTTTCACCGATTTTTCGCCGATTTATCCCAATTTTTTGACAGGGCATGTTAGTGGCTGGAAAAGGGGTTTTAAAGGCCACGGATTCACTTTGTTTTGGTTCATTTGGATGCTACAGACAAGGAGACTAGGAGAGCTTCTATTTTGCCCAAGGAGGATTTTATTCATCATTTCACTCACCATCAACAATTAGATTTGAAGATTGGTGCTTTTTCATTTTGAGTTTTTTTCCAAATTTATCACATTTGTTATATTTTTGATGATTCAGTATTCAGGAGTAGGACACGATCCATTTTAATGTGTGATGTATCTCTAGACATCTTATATATCTTATATACCGGTTTTCTTTCCATATTCATGTGGCAATGTGTTTATTTAATGTTATTGTTGCTTTAGATGTTTAAAAAATTGAAAAAAAAAATATTTTTGTATTTTTTAAGTTTGTCGATGTGCTGCCGAGATATCCCGAAACGATGTTTCCTGGACCCTGCCGATTTTTTCACCACGCCAATATTTGTAACATTGATATCAAGTATCTCCTTCTTGATTTGAGATGTAGATTGTCTTGATAGAGAATCTCTAGAGTCTAAACCACTGCAAGCTATGCTCAACCCTCTGTTGTGTCTTGTCAAGGTTCTTCATTAGTTCCTCCCAATTAGGCTCCTTCTCTTCTATTGGCAAGGCAGGAAGAAAAGTAGGTAACAGTCTGCCATTTATGATTCTAGCCATTGATGTAACTTTCTCAACCCTGATGTATTGGCCAATTTTCCACTATTATGGTTATTTGTTTGGTTCAGTACTTTCTTCAAACACTTTAGATGCTTAATAGATAACCCCTGCTGAATCCAATCTTTTCCACTGACTGTTATTGGCATTGTTCAATGTATGATTTGATTTCAAGTTTACTTGTATCATGTGGTAATGAGGTTTGGCATGTGTCCATATATTGTTCACAACAATGAAATGGCATAAACAATAACACAGCAGTATGCTAAAGAGTTTAATCAATCAAGATGGAAAACTGATATTTATAACATAGGAACCTAAAAACATGCCTGGGAGTGATCCTTAGCAATTTTGAGAATTGGAAACTTCCCAACCACTGACTTTGCTGTAGCAGCTGTCCAACTCAAGAATATTGATGCCCACGACAGTTATGTTCACCCTGATTTACATAAAGATGCCCAGGACTGAATTCATGAAATATATTGACTGATTGCAAGAAAGTTTAGATCTGGAACATGGTGCATATGATCCCTTTTCTAGCCTGATTTTCACGGTGGAAATACAACTGATTGTGGAAGATAATACTCAGCTGAAAGACAGTGATATTTTGCCACCAAGGATGTCAACAGTCACTCTTCCTCCTGCCACGATTTCTTCCCAAACTCAGATCTGAATATTAATTCAAACACTGAGTACATGCCTGGAAAAATGATGGAAATATCCCATGTATTGATTGACCTTCAATAGGCAAGAAGAATGGCTCTCCAACAAGATAGTGCTCTCAATGGAAGGTCACAACCTCTTCAATCACCTTTCTTCAAAGCCCCACAGCTGTCAACAATCATGCTCTGATACCACTGTAAAATCCCCAGTCAAATGGATGCAATTTTTTTCCTCGCATCTGCTCAGCCAATGACTATGGAATTTCGACAAACACTGGGTTTCAGACTGCTGTAATTCACTGTAGAGAAAAACCGATCTAATGTGAACTGAAGGATAATGTTTGATTGTGGTATTTTGACGAACATTTAGTGGTCTTACTGCTGTAACTTTAATTCTGAACTTAATTAACAGGTCTGATTGTTCATTGTGGTTTAGTTCTTGGCATTTTGTTCCAGATAGCTCACAATATATAATATTCAAATATTTAACTTCAAATAGACCATACGATAGCAACTAAATATCAAGAATAATACTGTGTATATAATCCTATTTCCAACAGTAGTGCATTCAACAAGGCAAATCTGATATTAATTTAAATAAACTGATTTCTTCATGCCTGGAATAAGATGGGACAGATCTGGATTGACAAGTCTTGCCTCAAATAAATGTCTTCCCTTAAGTGCTGTAGCAGATTCCACAAATTCTGGAAATGATGGACATTATGTTGAGATATTGTAACTTCTAAGAATATAATATTTGTACTTTATTATTCCGGAGATGTTTCATTCCTCCATGAAGATCTTATTGTATATCCGGAGATATTTATTCCTCCGTCGGAATGTGGGTTATTAGACTTCCCTAGTGGGGGTCGGCCCTGTATGTGTTATGTGGGTCAAAGGGTTGTTAGACCACCCTAGTGGGGTCGGCCCAGTCAGCTATAGTGGGGTGTTTAACCCAGTGGTAAAGTTGGGGCCGACCTAGTTAATATAAAGTACGAGTCGGAGATGTGTATAAATAGAGGAGGTGTGTTCCACATTATACACACACTTCCCTCACTTAAAATGTAGCACACTTGTGGAGGAGAGGTCTGCTATGGTGGAGGAGGAGATCATGTCTTTGGTTTGCATCTTTGTATATTGCTGGTCATCTATATTGAGGAAGCTTTGCTGGGTTTTCTACCCCATGAAGGTTTCCCAGGATAAATCTGTGTCTCTTGTGTTTATGTTGTGCTTGTTGTTTCTTCAGTGATCCTGTATATGCTATTATTGTGAAATGGAATGTAATGCTGCTATTTTCTGTCTTAGCATATTAAATCTTAACACATTATTTGTTGAAGATACCACTCGCTCATTACTTCCCAGCATAGTTAAAGGAACCACACCCGAATCGGATTCTCGAATTCTTCCACCTCGTTTTGACTAATCTAAAGTTGTTTACGTAGGATAATTAGGGTTAGGGTTCCGAATCCCCGATTCCTAATTTTGGGATGAGTGCCGCACCTGTATCGGATTCTTCAGCAGATTCCGATCGCATCCACAATTCGTGTAACCTTGCTTCCCAGGCTTCCTGTAGCTGCTTCAGCATAACCTGAGAGAAAGGTACAGCTATGATACCACTATTAACAGCCCTCTCTTAAGAAAATGCAGCAGCAGATTAAGACTTAGAAAGAGTTCTCAACAATATTCTGTAGCGTGGAAACTTGACTCCAAACAGCGTAAACTTCGCCCTTCCTCTTGACAATGATAGAAGTCTAAGGGATTGACGGCCTGTCACTATATAATGCACCCTTCTCTTCAATATAATGAGTCGCCTTTCTTACAAATGTGCAACAGTGTGTTATCTCCACGACTTGGTCAAGTACAAGGAATGTGCCTTCTCAATCTTCAGTCTTCTTGGAGAGAGAGGAATGGAACTCCCTCTGGAAGTGCGCCCTTCTCTTGGGTGATACAATTGCTGCAAATGCGCCCTTTCCTGGGATGACTCAGCTATTACCCAAGCACCCTCCTCGATAACACTAGAAAGCCCTTCAAATCAACACAAACTCAAATCTGGAAGCAAATAATAAAACTCGATCCACGGCGTTGAAGCATGATAGAGAAATCCGAGTGATTTCTCCTCCTTCACTAGCTAGGGAGGAATCTTTCACCACCAAAACCAATCTCAACAAGCATGGGTTTTCTCAAACCCTAGCTCAAATGCTCAAAGAGCTCCTCAAAACTTTTCTTCAATTGCAAAAGTGTAGAATGATCTCCACTTCTCCTTTTTCATTCTCCACCTTTTTGCCACCCTTTTACCTTTTGATCTTTTAATTCATTAAAGTCACTTTATAACTTTTATTTAACTCCTTTTTAATGCCGAAACGTGGTTAATTCACTTTTAAGACATTTCCAGACATTGGAAGCCCCTTTTCATCATCCATCATTTAGTTCTTTCCGTTCTGGTTCCAACGATCTATTACACAAAGGTCTCCCCTTAGATAATACGCTCCATATAGTAACTTTTGTGTATTTAATTAAAATATGCTCAATAATAACTCAAAATGACAAAAATTGGTGGAACGCCACGGAACCACGAGCGAACTGTCTGGAAGTGCTCCTAATGATGAAATATGGCGGATGGACTAGCCTGGACCTCGTACAACTCCTCCGAAAACGCTCAAATCCACTGTTATCCTTATTTTACTACTCATAAAGCCACCACTGACTGTCGAACGGGTGAATCCAAAAATGGGGGCATTACAAAAAGTAAACCATTAATCTTATTTTAGCTTTAGATCATAGCAAATAAAGATAACCATGTAACCATTATAACACAAGATTAGTGAATTGAAGTGGAACCTCGGTGTTCTTCACTTGTTTTAATGTATGAGATTGAATGTTAATTTTCAGATTTTAAAAGGTGCTTAAGAAGAAGTGAATGATTTATTTTGTTGGTTGAAAATAGAGAGAAAGAGTGTCTCTTGACTAGTGCCCATAATCTAATCAAAAAGGCATGGGGTCACTGGAGAAGAATAAAGAAACTCTTGGTGATCAAAGAGTAAGAGTAGGTAAAATAAGGGCTACCCATCTAAAGGGCTACCACCTAAAAGAGAAATGGGGCATGAAATGCATTAGAGGATGCATATTGTGTTGTACTCATAAACCCAATAATAGAAAGCAAGGATTGTACAGTCCACTTCCAATGCCTACCAAGGCATGGGAAAGTATCTCCACGAACTTTGTGGTTGGCTTGCCAAGGACCAAGGGTAAACAACTTTTTTGCAGTAGTGAACAAATTTAGTAAGATGTGCATCCTAATGCCTTGTAAAAAGACTATCAAAGGACACGAGGTAAAATGCCTATTCTTTGAGAGGGCATAGGTGCATTTTGGGATAACAAGGAGCATCATTTATAACAAGAATAGAAGATCCCTCAAATCCTTTTGGACTATATTATGGGAGAAGATGGATATCAAACTCAAGATATCTATCCAGCCACACAGGAAAACATAAGTAGCAAACAAGACCATGCTGCAACTTTTGAGGGGTTACAATCAAAAGCATCCAAGGACTTGGGATGTGAATTTGATCTACATTCAGCACTCTTATTGGAAAGCAATCCATACTTCCACCGATAATGCTTCGTTTGCAACTTGTTTTGAATATTTGACACCTTCACCTTCAGATGTTGCATATGGACATCAGACCAGAGAAAAGGAAGATGCCATAGGAGAAGCACTTAAGAATGAAAAAATTAATGACAAGATCAAGCAAATCCATTTGCATGTATAAGAGAAGAAGAATCCCAATAAAAGTACAGGGCTTTGCATGATTGACACAAAATAAAGAAGACCTTCAAGATAGGAGGTTGAGACTGGTTGAACCTAAACAAGGAAAGGTCACAAGGCCCTAGAACGAAAAACAAGTCCCTAAGATATGGGCCTTTCAAAGTGTTGGCAAAGGTAGGAGACAATGCTTATAGACTAAATCTACCTCCATACATGTGCAATTACTAAGTGGTAAATGTAAAGAATTTGAAACTCTATGAGCCATTCAAGCTCAATGAGGAAAATTAGGGGCAAGTCTCACCTTCCACAAAAGACTTAGCACCAAAAGTGCAGGGAAAGATACCAGAAGATATGGTTTTTCCATAAGAAGACCAAAACAACCAAAGGGGGTTAACAAGAACTCTACCAAATTAGATTGAAAGGGAAACTACTAGACAAGGTGAAGCGGTACTCCAAGGAGAAATTTGAGGAACTTTTCCCTCGTCTCCTTTAGAAGAAAAGCTTTTGGGGACCAAAAGCTTGTGAAATAGGGAGGTACGATCTGAAATGGATCAATATAATGTGTTGTCCTTCTTGGTGCTTTATGGAGTGGAAAACTAAAGCTATAGTCTTGTCAACGATGTAGCATGCACCGAAAACAGAGTTCGTATGAGAAAGTTTTACCTTTGGCAAGTTGACCATTGCTTTGACCACCTTAGTACCAAGTGAAAGCCATGTCAACTCCTATTACTCACACATGTTCAGCTAGCAACGTATGGTCTTTCAAGAAGATTCTGGAGGGTCAAAAACTCTAACCCTAACCCACAAAATTAACAGGAGATGTTAAAAGCTTCATTGCCGAGAAAGAAAGGGATTTCATTACTGTCAAAGGAGGGGATAATAAAGTAGAACAAAGGAAGAAGGCAATGTTATAGTAGACTGTCACTGGCCACAATGAAAATTTGCTCCCTACTAAGTCAAATTTGCCCTATAGTTTGCATTGTAAATCTGAGAATAATAAGAGCAAGGCATAGTCCTTATTTCCAGATGGAGTTTTTTTACCTTGCAGATTTCTCCAAGGTAAATCTTGTATTCAAGGTGTTTTGTGGTGTGATTTTACAATTGTAGATATGCTCTTATTTCTCAATTAATTTTATTGATACATGAAATATGCTTCTAATACTATGGCTTAGTCGTAACTTCATAAGTAGTCACTACATACTAGAGTAAAGTCTCCCTAATTTATTTGACATTTATGTCATTTGTTGTGATAACTTGTAAGTCATTTCCTTGTACTTTGCTGTGAAGGCTCAGTATTGCTATTTCAAGGAATTGAGGGAAGTTTGCTACTTTCATGACACTTATTTAAGTTGCAGCTTTATGAGGATGACTGTGTGCAATTCTAGGAACAAAGATGAAGGCACTTCTATGTTAGTTTTACCTGGTTGCTTGGTCACTGTTCTAACTTATCCCTTACAGCAGCTTGGTGTGCTTAGCAAACCAATTGTGCCTCAATTTCTGTGCAGAATAGAATATCTGTGGATGAGGACACAACAGGGATACCTCTTAGAAGGCACAACAGTTAATAAACAGTGCTAGAGGCACATCCATGCATGTGCCAGCAATAGACTTGCTTCATTTAGAGGTGGTACTCAGCATAGTAGGCATTGAGTGACTGTAGCATGTCCATGCAAGATTATGCAAGCGCTGTCCTTAGACAGATTTAGAAGGTTCAGTTCACACCAGTCTAGTGCAGTTCTGACTTTAGATTAGGCGCTGGCATGCGGGAGTTCGTTTTTTAGAACTGGCACTGTTTCCAAGGCAGAAGACACATGCATGCATGCAGACTCAGTCTTCTCTATTTGAGACATGTTATTCTAGGCAGAGAACTCATGTACTAGGACGCACCACTGGTTGGTCTACATTGATTGTAATTTGTATCTCATGTTCTCTCTAGATTCAACCCAGCGGATTACTTCCTACCTTATAGTGCTACCTTCAGGAAGGGGCCCTAAGAGACAGTCCATCAGCAACACAACCGTAACCTCCAGATTAGTGCAGACCCGCAAGACCCTCCATCCCTCAGGTTCTCAGTGGCATTGTAGGACCAAACCACCCCTCCCCTTGAGGCAGACAAGACCCCCCAAGCCTCAGCAATGAGCTACCTCCTCTCGACAACAGAACAGTGGACGGCCCATGTCTACCACCAGGTCTTCCTCAAGATAAAAGTTTTTAGCAGTTTGCTTTGTATTTTTTCCATTGGGAGTAATGTGTTATTAAGTGCAGGAATCTGTTTGCCATCATAATTTCAGGTCACAGTTTTACACAATATTAGTACATACTACATACAATCCGCTGTTCTGATCACTTTTAGTTTGCTGTTCATACTTTTCAGTTTGTCTATGTGCGTGCAGATCTAGCAGTAACAGCAGTTTTGAAAGTTAGTTAAGTTTCCAGCTTTCTCAAGTTTTTTTATTTGCTGATCTGAACCATGTACTGAAATTTTAACATTTTCTCCTTCCTATCAATTGTTAAAGCTACAGCAGTACACCAAGGAAAATAAATTTCCTCTTAATGCCTCACTTTTCACCTTCTTCCCTATTAATAGGCCAATTTACTTTTGTCTTCAGTTCTGAACACCTCTGTAGTCTAGTTCTCTAGTTTAAGTATCAAACAGCCTCAACGGATTTTAGTCTCCCTGCCTAGGGTCAAGTTTAAAAATCACAAAAATAAAAATAAATAAAAAGCAGTATCATGGCTTCAATGATTAGTACCCACTTTCACCACCAAACAGAAAACCAACAAGATATTTTAGCATCTGATCTTTGTAATGAGGCAGGCAAAGCTAGATATATTCCCAAGGTAATCTTACAGAATAGATCCCCCCAAAACCATGGCTTCTATGTCAAAGATAAAAATCATCCTTTCACTGTAAGTATTTTCTGATTCCAATACAATTAAGAAGAAGCAATTATCCCCCCCGCCCCCCGCAATGTTTTGTGGAAACTAAAAAGTCTGATTTTGATATGGGAAGATTGACTTTATGAGGAAAACGCCTGATATGTAGGAAGAGAAGACTTATTTTTCCCATACTTGAGGCAAAACAATAGCAGGCCGCAAATTTGCAAACACACCAAGTCCAGCACGAAGTCCAAGCAATCCACTTTCTGGCCTCAAATGACGCTCATTATTGTCCCATTTGTACCTGCACATAACATGTTTAACACTGACATTCAGAAAAGAGATCTAGCATATGACTGCAAAATGCAGTGTTTGAGAAAAAGGTGCAAACCCGCCAATAGCTGCAAGAAGCACTGCATCTGATTGTTTGCAAGCAGCCAAAGTTTCATCTGGTAAAGGAATTCCTGTTGCATCTAGTGCAGCTCCGCCCACAAGCATTTCATTGAATTTAAATTTGATATCTGACATCAATGTAACATGAGAAATTTAGATTGTACACATCAGAAGCATTTCCTACCATTTGAAAAACTAAGGATTAACAATATATATGATCATATTATAGGTCATTCTGTCTCTGTATCCTAGCCTTCTGTCTCTGTATCCTAGTCTGGATAGAAAATGATAAATTAGAGAGTGGGTGGGTACTAAATAGTTACTTTGTAGATAATAGTTGCTAAAGAGGGCATATAAATCTGTTCTTCATTGTTGCCAATGTAAGTTTGGCAGCATAAAATGGAAGTATACTCTCCTCTTCTCATGCTAGAGTCTTACAGAGAGTTCCTACCACAGAATAAAATTTGATGTTTTTGATGCCCATTTATAGGCATCTTACCATCAAAGAAGGTTCTGGACATCGACCAATCAAAAATGAAATCAAGTGACATCTTTCCATATCAGCGAAGTGGAGATTTTGTACATTATCAGTGGTTTAAGTTTGGCACCATAATATTGGTCCTTGTTAAAATTTGGTTAGGGTTAGGGTTTGATGCAGAATAATAAAAAAACAATGTACTTTAATCCAAAATTACGTTTAACAAACTAATACTGAAACGAAATAGTACAGCAGTAAATAGTACTGAAACATAATTTTCATCTCTTTCAACTTTTCATCTTTAACACTACCAATTTGGTCACTGTGATAAAACCAGCCTAGATCCAAATCCTAGGCTCTATCAAGCGCCGAGAGGGATCAAATCTCCTGAGGTGTAAACCTCTCCTTGAATAGCTCCTTGAGTGCAATACCTGAGCCACCTAATCCTAAGCTCTAAAGTCTCTAGTTTAAGTCTCATATTTACTTTTTACTTTGTATTATTCTTTTTTGTTTATGGCCGACATAATATTTATTACTTTTTAATTTGTATTATTCTTTTTTGTTTACTTTGTATTATTTTGTTACTCGACAAACACTCGACAAGACAAGACAAACTCAACAAACACTCTAAAGTCTCATATTTACTTTTTACTTTGTATTAAAAGTAAAAAGTAAAGTCTCTAGTTTAAGTCTCATATTTACTTTTTACTTTGTATTATTCTTTTTTGTTTATGGCCGACATAATATTTATTACTTTTTACTTTGTAAAGTCCCATATTTACTTTTTACTTTGTATTATTCTTTTTTGTTTATGGCCGACATAATATTTATTACTTTTTATTTTGTATTATTCTTTTTTGTTTACTTTGTATTATTTTGTTACTCGACAAACACTCGACTAACAAGATCTCCTTCACACTGGGCTGTAGAGCGCAATAATCTTCAGTAACATGTAATCAGCAGAATAACTAATCAATAAAAGAGTCAAGTGAGGGTACTTACCTGGAGTGTGGAACCCTTCCAATTTTATACTCAAAATTTTACTTTCAGAAAAGCACTGTGCCTCTCAGAGGCCAGTCAATCACTAGGAACCAATTGACCCTACTAAAGGGTTAGTACAAACCAGAGAGAGAGAGATGACTGGGCTGAGGTATAACCAAATAGTCAGAGACAGTGATAATCACAATCAAATCCAACATAATAAATGTCCAATAAAAAGGAAACACAAGAGGTCTAAACCCTAGGTGATGACCTCAATCAATCAACATAAAGGATCAACACAAATACCAAATCCTAATTAATTCTCAGCACAAAGATCAAACCAAAAATCAAGTCTCAGCAATAAGGATCTGGTCAACACAGATCTCAGTAGTAAAGGTCTAGAACTGAAATAAAATAGTTAACAAGAAACAGAGCAGCTGCCCTTAGCAAGTGGAATCAGGTCTATAAGAACCACAGCATCCTCAAATAAACTTATCGCTAGCAGATAGGTCACCACAACAAACAGATCTGACCCTTAGGCCTCACAGCCTCCACAGAGCAGACAAAATCTGACTCCCAGGCCTCACGGCATTCACAAGCAAGCTCACGGTGAGGCAGAAAGACCCTCAACAAAGCCACAGCAAGGCAGCGATAAGTAGATCGAATTTCAAGTAAACTTTAAACCACAGATCAGACTCCAGTCAAGTCACAATCAGCAGATCGGATCACAGTTAAGGTAGATCAGGTCACAGTCAAGGCACAATCAGTAGAGCAGACTCAATCCAAAGCCCTGGCAGGAAGACCAAAATTCTAGATAAACAAATCGGATCCTTTTTGCAGCAGATCAGACCCCATACAGGCAGATCGGGTCCCTTCAACAGCAACCCAAACCTCAAACAGGGTTCTACCAGGTAGATCGGGTCTCCACAGAGATGACAACAGCAATAGAGCCTTCACGTCATCCCTTAAACCATCAAACCAATCAGATCTAGGCTCTAACAGGTGGGCGGCCTCAACAAGTGAGCAAGCAATCAACAGTAACCTTACAAGCCATGACGTCAAGCAGAGATCAGTCAGATCTGAGATGCAAATGTCTTGAGCATGATAAAGTGAGCAGTAAAGACTTCAATAAATAGAACAATAAAGACTTCTAGAAGAATCATAATTAATTCTTAGGGTTCCATAGAATTAGGAGGGTACCATACATAAAAAAAAATATAAAAGTGACTTGGGTAGGTACCAACATTTATGGTCAAAATAAAATAAAATATAATTGTCTTAGATAGGTGCCAACTCATAAAGGTTTAAGACATAAGAAAACAATAACATGAAATATAAGTAGGGCCATGTTATCATTAGGTGAGGGTACAAGGACCAATCAATATGGTACAAGTCAAAACCATAACAACAAAAGGTGGGTACATGACCCATAATACTAGGACCAAGGGTTGTACCATAAGGTGAGCAAACAACCATACTACCCATAAGACCAAAAACATCAAGGTATAAATCAAAACAACTCAATGTGGGTAGAAGACCCCACTAACCACAAGTCAAAGACAAAGGTACCACAAGCCCAATAAACAACACGGTGTAAGGACCAAAAGTAAATCAACCGAGGTGGGGAAGGTACAACCAGTCATCTCTCTCTCAAATGTACAAATGTTCCAAATAACTTGAAAATTCATCATCATTGTATAAAGAAGGGTCCACACTGGATTGATGTGATCATGTGGTCCTCTAGACTGCTCCTAAGGTCAAATGTTAGTGGCTCCATCAAGGGGTGGCCAGTCCCTTGAGAAGACCATCTAACTCAACCATCTCAAAGACCTAGGAGAAGAGGATATCTCACATCATCATCTTGGTAACTAACCAAGAACCTCCATTCTCAAGGAATGGCTCTCAGCCCCAGGCTGAGCTTTCAGTCCTAGACTGAATGTTGATCAACCACCTACAGGACCTACTTGGTCCTCGTGACCAATAATCTGCTTGGTCCTAGACCAGGATGTCTCTGTCTCAACCTATAGGATCTGCTTGGTCCTTGTGACCAAGAAACTGTTTGGTCCCAGACCAGAATACCCTAGAGACAAATAGGGGCCCTAACCACATGCTAGAGACTTTGCCATGGCATCAACGTGCTTGGTCCCTGACCAAGAACCCCAGGAGACAGTTGGGGGTCCTAGGGTACCCTCTAGGGTCTTACTCTTTACTCTGCCTGGTTAACTTGACCAGGAGCCCTAGTAAATTGACTAGGGTACCATCCTCTCTGAGAATGGGTCCCGCAGTTGCACTAACTTTAACACTCCCTCTCAGCAAGAGAGGCATTCTCAGCAACACTAAGCTTGTCGAAGACAGAGGCTTAATTAACACATTTGTTGACAACTGCACCATGTCCTTGTCATGGTGAAACTTTCTCTCGATGTGTCTCAAACTTTCATAGCATGCAGGATTTTTTGAGAGCTTCAAAGAGCTCTAAATGTCAGCAAATACCTTGATCTTACAGATCCACTTGGAAGTTACACCTGACTTCCCTCGTTGTCTGAGAATCACTTTCCACATGTCATTATCCATTATCAACTAGATATCTTCTATCATAGCATCTTTCCAAACCTGAAGTTTGGTTGCCTCCACATCAGTGGTTGATCTTGAATCAATGGCATGGCTCTTATTGTAGCATCCTTGCAACCTCTCAATAGGCTCCTCAATGAGATCAACTGAAGGCTTCTTCGCCTTCTCCCTCTGCTTCTCTAGACGAGAAGTCTCATAGGCTTCCATATCTGAGTCACTGGAAGACTCCCTCTTGATCTCTAAAACTTGACAGGGGTTATTCATTAGAGCTTTAACAACATGTCTTGAGGCCTTGTAAAGGTCCTGTTATCACATATATAGTAGTCGGGCTACCATACATTATTTTTTTGATTCCAGTACACTATTCAGCCAGTTCCCTTACATTGAGATGCTGAGATGAGCATCTATATTGGATCACTATCAGATTTTGGACAACAGTTGTATCCCCCATTGCCATGACTGAGTCTCAAGACACTCAGAGAGATGACCGATGTAGCCATTATACCATTTGTACAAAGCAGTCAGTAGTGCCCAGAGTTACAGCAGCAGTTTCAGAGGACAGATGATGGTTCAGGTGATGAGCATTCACGTATATGACTCAGCAGGTATATCATTGTGTTATGGTTATGTTGCTTTTATACTTATTCTTATAGCGTGTCTTAGCACTTAGTGTCATGATCTGGCGATCATATAGATATGTGGACCTGGTTGATCTTTATATATATTTTATTGTCCCTACTCAGACTTAGAAGTTCAATATTCATACTCATTGGTTTTACCCTCCCTAGGGAGAATAGAGGTGATCATTCCACCATACCTTGGCTTGCTAGTGTTGGCTCCATTATTCATTGTCTCCATCCATCCATTACCTACCTTTTAGTTTATCACCCTGACTTACTACTTAACTAGTGACATGGAGGATCTTTTCCCCACTGCAGCCTCTATATTGGATGAGCTTCCCTGTTTATTGTGTCTCGACTCTGAGTTGGTGACAAAACTTACCTATGGTGAGTTGGAGTTCCTTGTGAATTCCCCCTAGTCACTAAAGTTGTGTTGGCTAAACCTGAAACTTTTAGTGCTGCCATGAATACAAAATCTGGAAAAATGAAATGCTATATCTTGTATGAAAAGCCCATCCATGCAATGTGTTTCTAAACACACATGAATGAAAGGCATGCCAAATGAAAATGGCCATGAAAATAAAATGTTATATCTTTTGGAAATGTAAATACCTAGGTAAACAAGCTGTCTGTGACACACCTAGAAGTGCTCAGGTAAACAAGTGCCTTAAAAACACACCTGCAGCAGAAAGCCTAAAATAAATGTAAAATCTATGCAATGTGTTTGTAAACACACATAGATCAAAGGCTATGGAATCTTCAGGCCCAAAAAGCAATGGAACTTAAATGCTATATCTAAATTATTGCTGGCCTCATTTGTATTATGGATTGTGCGCATCTGTTAAAGGTGAATAAACCCTCTTTAAACAACTTATCCATTTGTGAGACACCGCCATTCCTTGTGTTGTTGCTCATTCAGTATATACTATGGTGTGTATTCCCTTTCCCTTTGCCAAAGTGTCACAAAGTTAAGTCAGTCAAGTCATCCCTTAGCCTAGCCAGTTATTTTAGCCTTCACCCTTCACTAGCAAATTGATCACAGCTATGAAGTGAGTATGATCTTGAAAGTCTAATCTGAGTAATAATAATAATTAATGACATTATATATTTGGATTTAGATCGCCAGTAATGATTACTTTGTGTTATAATTGTTATTTGAATAAGTTGTAAAGCATGCATTAACCTTTGACACTTTGCAGCAGCTTCTAATGATGATCTGAGTTATATTTGGTCATGTTGACTTGGTCAAACCTAGTTTGACCAAGGTCAACCATAGGACATGAGATGGTTGGACCTTGTGATGATATGGATAGATGATATATGGTCTATATACATATACATGATGATTCTATGCAGCAGATACAGGTTTATGATGATGATTCATGGTTTACAGCAGTATTTGATCATTTACAGATTATTATTATTTGACCTGTTCCGGTATATTGGATATATTTTATGATCATGCAGAGACTCATATGGTGTATGAGTACACATCTTGGATGGATTTGTACCTTCTAAGTCCAATGAGATAGTTTGTTTTCAGTTTCGGGCACTTACAGTGATGATTTAGCCTCAGCGGGCTAACCCAATGCAGTTTTGGTCTGTCGGAGACCCTGTCAGAGCAGAGAGGAGTTTTATTCGGTTGAACTAGGGCGCTGTTCTTGGAGGGGGTGGTCCAGCCACTTGTTTTTACCATATTACCCCCCTCCCGGACACACTGGTGCCCTCACCTTGACAGCCCAGGCACTCCAGGAGGCAGTTTGGGGCAGTGTCACGCTTCCCGAGGCATTTCAGGATTGGTAGAAATGGCTATTGAGGAATTCGATTTGGGCTACTGAGGCAATGTCTTGGCATGGGATGATCAGTGATGATGGATTGATGTCTTCCACACCTCCAGCAATTTCAGATTCATCGGGACCCGCATCCATCACTTATGGCACTTTCTGATGATTTATGAGGTCTTTTGAGGCCTACGATTTGTCCATAGAGGCACGATTTGGTATATTGATGAGTATTTTATTATCATTGTGCTATGGGGATTGACCAAGGGTGGCTAAAATTACCCCTTGGACCCACCATAAGCTTCTTATTATATTTTGTCATCATGATATGGTGGGATTCCCCTCTTCTAGGGCGATTTTGTCCACTTATGTTATATTTTATGAGTGATCCATGTATTTTATTGTTGAGCTCATCTCAACCATTGATTAGACATTTGTATCTTTTAATCTTAGCCACTCATTCAAAAAGTGGTTAGGATTTTGATGCCTCTCCTTCCTATTTAAAGGAGAGAGCTTCTCATTGTAAAGGGACTGGTGGCTCCGGATTATTGGAATAGAAAATTATTATTGCATCTATCTCCAGTGTTGTGGTGAATGTTTTTGGTGTTCGTTCGTTGGTTCTTCCTTTGCACTGAGTTATTGGAGATCTTGTTTTGCCATATCTTTTGTACCACGTTTTTGCATCTACAGGTGGAGGCCGATTTGTTTTGAGGAGGAGGTATTGGTAGGGAAAGACTCTCCCTACTTCTTCTTTGGATCTCTTCGTTGGTAACAGGGAGTATTACTGTCCCAGGACCTTCTATTCTATGTTATCATTGCATTTTACTTGTATTTCCTCCATGCTTGACCTCTCTGATTGAAATCAATTTTCCTTGGATTGATAGGTAGTGGAGGGCACACTTGTGGGCTAGGGCATCAATTTGGCAAGCAAAATCAAGAATTTCTCATTTGATCTTTGCGGGAATCTTCCTCAACATCAAAGCATCTCTCTTCATCACTCAGGTATGATCTCAAGGTAAGTTCTATCTCCATGATCTATCCACTTGTCTAAAACATTTAAACCCTAATTAATCAAAACCCCCATTTTTACATTTTTTCAGATCTACTGAGATCTAGTGGGTTGTTGGGTATAATTTTGAACACCCACCTCTATAGTATCCAAGGCATCCCGGATCTATAGTTTGGTGAGGATTGGCCTCCATTTGACCCTCTTCCCAAGGCACTTAGCCTCTCCAAGCAAGGGCGCACCTCTTGGTTTGGGTGGGTTAACCTAGATCCAATACGTGGGTAGTTGAGATTCCACTTGATTTGTAATCTACACATCCAATAACCTACCCCCAGATTGTCACTTTTCTGATTTCTACCTTGTGGGCCCTATTCCACATTTTAAGGGATTTATTCCCCATTTTGGACCACTTGGTATCTTTAAACTCAGATCTAGTAAGATCTAGCCATCGGATTGCCGTGAAATTGTAGATCCATACTATCACTTGCTTAAACTACTTGGATCTAAAGTTTGGATGCCATTGGACTTGTCTTGATTCATTTATCCCATTTTTTAGCCTCCTTGGGTAAAGTCGCACCACCTTGGAGAAGTGAGTTGGTCCACTTCTAGGACGTGGGTACTTGAGTTTTTAGTGGATTTGGAACGAGCATAATTCAAAACCTAGGTCTAGTTGGTCACTTCATCAAATCTTGTCTTGGGGATAGCATTCCTTGTTTTAAAGGATTGTGGTCCACTTAGGTCAAACCTTGAATCTCTAGATCTAGACCTATTCATCCATCAAGACTTTAATTGCCCACTTGTCTCATACAATAGGAGTTATCAATCACAAGTTAACTACACTTTGACTCCATTATCCCAATTCCCAAGGCACTGGTCTCTCTCCAAGTCAATTCGACTTTCCTAGATTATTGGATTAACTTGTGGTTTGACCCTTGTATGGTGAACTAAACCCTTTGATGTCATCATGTATCATGATCAAGCTTGTCACTTGTACTAGTTAGCCCCAATTCAACCCTTAAACTACCCTGCATTGGACATGGTTCCCAAGGCAGTGGATTTTCTCACATTGAACTAGTACTTCAATCCTGGATCCCATTTCAAATATTATAAGTCACTCTCACATCAACAATGAACCAAAGCTATACTCATTGAACCCCTCACTTATCTTGTGACTTCATCCTTAGGTCTAGGATAAACCATACACCTTACTTCACTTAGAATTAACTTGATTTGGTGTCTTGGTTTGATCTCTCCTGTCAGGAGTAGATCAGGTCTCCCCCTTTGTTGTCCGGGCTAGATAACATAAAGTGAAGGTTGCCTCGACTGGCGTGACAACCATCTATTGGAGGTCGAGGTGATCGTGGTTGCACCTTTTGAGTTGCCCTTCCCTATTGCCATCCATTAATGGATACATCCATAGGGGTAACTACAGTTTAGGTGATAACAGGTCCCCCTCACGGACACCAATCTCAATAGTTGAGCTCATATTTCCACCTTTAGTCCATACTAGTGCCTTTCCTTCTAAGAAGGCTACAGAGAACCCCTTGTCTTCTAAAATTGCCACTGAAAGAACATTCTTCTTTAAACCAGGAACATATGAAATTTCCTCAACATGAATTAACGTACCTGAATCAAGCTTTAACGCAGTTGAACCAACTCCTTTGATTTCAAAGGTACTTCTATTTCCCATCTCCACTTTCTCATTGAACTTCTTGGCCTTGTAACCCACAAGAGCCCTTTTGTATCCAGTCATATGCTTGGTGGCTCCACTGTCAATCCACCATGAGTCTAATGAGTTAGAGATGGATCCTGAGAGTGCTAAATCAAGAAGAACTCTCTTTGATATTTTTCTTTGGTCTCAGCGTTAGATTTCTCTTGTTGTGGCTCTTCTTCTTTTGTAGCAACTAAAGCATGATACTTCCCTTTATGCCAATTCCTGTTAGGAGGATTTCTACAACCGTTTGCATAATGACCAAGCCTGCTACATTTATAACATCTTACTTTTGACTTATGAAAGTGCTTACCTTGAGTTCCCTTACCTTTGTTGTGATGTTGAGGGAAGCTTCTTCCTTTCTTTGTTTGGCAGCAAGAGCATGATTCTTTTCAGCTGGAGGCCCAGATCTACTCTGGATTCTGCCTTCCTCTTGTAGGAAATCATGCCACAACCTATCAAAGCTTGGTTGTATTTCTCTTCCATTCATTGCTGCAAGAAATGTCTCCCAAGATGTAGGAAGACCATCTACTGTTGTTTGTACAAGGTCATCATCATCTACTTCGACTCCAATTGCCATGAGTTGATCTCTTGTCTAAGCAATCTTTGAAAAGAAGGCAACCGATTCCTTCTCCTCCATCTTTAATGAACGAAGTTGCTTCTTCAAAACTCTCTTCTGAGTAGGTGCCTTCTTCTCATAGAGATTTGCTAGGGCATCAAAGCATTCGTTAGTTGTCCTTAGAGAAGCTATCACAGGCATCAAATTATCTTTAACTGAGTCAAAGATGACCCTGTTTGCTTTAGCTTGCTTCTTCTTGAATGTTGATCTTCCTTGGGTTGTTGTGGGCTCTTCCACAACCCTAGTGACCAAATAATCCAAGTCATTCTCCTCCAAAATATTCAAGACCCTAGCCTTCCATGCATTGAAGTTTGAGGCTCCTTCAAGCCTATCTTTTGCTTTCACTGAGTTAGAAGCCATCTCAAACCCTTACAACCAACTTGCCAAGTACACATGTAAACTTGTAGTCAAGTTGACTAAGACACAAACCCTTACCTTAGGATTTATGTCGATTTTGTTAGCCTACAAAACAGAGTTAGCTACAAGACCTAAGCTATGATTCCATGTTAATTTTTTGTTAGGGTTAGGGTTTGATGCAGAATAATAAAAAACAATGTACTTTAATGCAAAATTACGTTTAAAAAACTAATACTAAAACGAAATAGTATAGCAGTAAATAGTACTAAAACATAATTTTCATCTCTTTCAACTTTTCATCTTTAACACTACCAATTTGGTCACTATGTTAAAATAATCTTCAGTAACATGTAATCAACAGAATAACTAATCAATAAAAGAGTCAAGTGATGGTACTCACCTGGAGTGTGGAACCCTTCCAGTTTTATACTCAGAATTTTACTTTCAGAAAAGGACTGTGCCTCTCAGAGGCCAGTCAATCACTAGGAACCAGTTGACCCTACTAAAGGGTTAGTACAAACCACAGAGAGAGATGACTGGGTTGAGGTATAACCAAATAGTCAAAGACAGTCAGAAACACAGTGATAATCACAATCAAATCCAACATAATAAATGTCCAATAAAAAGGAAACCCAAGAGGTATAAACCATAGGTGATGACCTCAATCAATCAACATAAAGGATCAAGACAAATACCAGATCCTAATTAATTTCTCAGCACAAAGATCAAACCAAAAATCAAGTCTCAGCAATAAGGATCTGGTCAACACAGATCTCAGTAGTAAAGGTCTAGAACTGAAATAAAATAGTTAACAAGAAACAGAGCAGCTGCCCTTAGCAAGTGGAATCAGGTCTATAAGGACCACCGCCTCCTCAAATAAACTTATAGCTAGCAGATCAATCACCACAACAAACAAATATGACCCTTAGGCCTCACGGCCTCCACAGAGCAGACTAAATCTGACACCCAGGCCTCAGGCATTCACAAGCAAGCTCACGGTGAGGCAGAAAGACCCTCAACAAGGTCACAGCAAGGCAGCAGTAAGTAGATCGAATTTCAAGTAAACTTTAAACCACAGATCAGACTCCAGTCAAGTCACAATCAGCATATCGGATCACAGTTAAGGTAGATCGAGTCACACTCAAGGCACAATCAATAGAGCAGACTCAATCCAGAGCCCTGGCAGGCAGACCGAAACTCTGGATAAACAAATCGGATCCTTTTTGCAGCAGATCGGACCCCATACAGGCAGATCGGGTCCCTTTAACAGCAACCCAAACCTCAAACAGGGTTCTACCAAGTAGATCGGGTCTCCACAGAGATGACAGCAGCAATAGAACCTTCACGTCATCCCTTAAACCATCAAGCCAATCAGATCTAGGCTCTAACAGGTGGGCCACTGGGCGGCCTCAACAAGTGAGCAAGCAATCAGCAGTAACCTTGCAAGCCATGACGTCAAGTAGAGATCAGTCAGATCTGAGATGCAAATGTCTTGAGCATGCTAAAGTGAGGAGTAAAGACTTCAATAAATAGAACAATAAAGACTTCAAGAAGAATCATACTTAATTCTTAGGGTTCCATAGAATTAGGACGGTACCATACATAAAAAATATATATGTATAAAAGTGACTTGGGTAGGTACCAACATTTATGGTCAAAATAAAATAAAATATAATTATGTCTTAGATGGTGCCAACTCATAAAGGTTTAAGACATAAAAAAAAATAACATGAAATATAAGTAGGGCCATGTTATCATTAGGTGAGGGTACAAGGACCAATCAATATGGTACAAGTCAAAACCATAACAACAAAAGGTGGGTACATGATCCATAACACTAGGACCAAGGGGTGTACCATAAGGTAGGAAAACAACCATAGTACCCATAAGACCAAAAACATCAAGGTATAAATCAAAACAACTCAATGTGGGTAGAAGACCCCACTAACCACAAGTCAAAGACAAAGGTACCACAAGACCAATAAACAACACGGTGTAAGGACCAAAAGTAAATCAACCAAGGTGGAGAAGGTAACCAATCATCTCTCTCTCAAATGTACAAATGTTCCATATAACCCGAAAGTTCATCATCACTGTATAAAGAAGGGTCCACACTGGATGATGTGATCATGTGGTCCTCTAGACTGCTCCTAAGGTCAAATGTTAGTGGCTCCATCAAGGGGTGACCAATCCCTTGAGAAGACCATCTAACTCAACCATCTCAAAGACCTAGGAGAAGAGGACATCACACATCATCATCTTGGTAACTGACCAAGAACCTCCATTCTCAAGGATGGCTCTTAGCCCCAAGCTGAGCTTTTAGTCCTAGACTGAATGTTGATCAACCACCTGCAAGACCTACTTGGTCCTCGTGACCAAGAATCTGCCTAGTCCTAGACCAGGATGTCTCTACCTCAACCTGCAGGATCTGCTTGGTCCTCTTGACCAAGAAATGGTCTGGTCCTAGACCATAATACCCTAGAGACAAATAGGGGCCCTAGCCACATGGTAGGGACTTTGCCATGGCATCAACCTGCTTGGTCCCCGACCAAGAACCCCAGGAGACAGCTGGGGGCCCTAGGGTACCTTCTGGGGTCTTACTCTTTACTCCACCTAGTTAACTTGACCAGGATCCCTAGTTAACTAACTAGGGTACCATCCTCTCTGAGAATGGGTCTCGCAGCTGCACTAACTTTAAGAGTCCTGATATTTTTAATTTTTTTAATGAATCATAGAACCCTTTCTCAATCGAGACAATCTTGCTACTTGCTAGCGCCAATTAACTTTCATTGCTGAAGTTTCTGATGGGTGGCGATTCTGAGAACATTCACACTAACTTACTAAGTTACCGAGTTTCGGAACCGGAACAACCCGGAATTGACCAGGATCTGGCAGGATAAAGATCCATATCCTAAAATGGCCAGATGCAGTCATGATCAAAATCCGAAATGCCTGATACAGAAGTCACACCACGTCTGGCCTGATAAACGGGAATAAAAAAGGCTTTGTGGTTTCTGTGTTTCATAGCCTAAAAAGAACAAAACAATCTTTTTTTGAGAAATGCATTCTATATTTTTTCCAGGGAAAACCCCAGACATTTCCCACGTTTTGCAGATGGAACCCACGTTTAATCCGCAACTTTAGGCGCTTGCAGAATTCACGTGGGCGCCTAAACTTTCCCACGTTTTGCTGATTAAAGTTTTTACAACTTTGCGGCCTATTTAAACGTGGTGCGGATGGATTTTTCTTTCATTATTCTGCGTGCTTATGATCTTCTATCGCAGCGGATAAGTTAACCGGAGACTAACAATAAACCCTAAACCCTAGATATTCAAATATTTTCGTATGCTGCATTATATTTATATGAGTTTAAAAGTCCACTATAATCAGGTGCTTATAATTCCTACATTGGACTATCTTACCAGTAAAACTAACCGCGTTCCACTAAAAATACAAAACGTAGACTATCTTTTCTGTTTGAGGAACCAGTTTTCAAATAATTTTATCGAAAGCAGAGCAAGAAGCGATAAGCAGTAAAAGACTGAGATTAGCTACCTTGTTGGGAACCCACGAGGCGCAGCACATCTTTAGCGACAGACATAATCTCTGGTCCGATGCCATCACCTGGAAGAATGGTTATTTTGTATGTTTTTGAGGCGGCTGCTGCGCATCGAACTCTGGCCATCCTTGATGCAGTGTTGTTCTTCGCGTGGCAGACCGCAAGCATCGGGCACAAGGCATTATGGTTGTTGTTGTTAAAGGTAATGGAGTTCATAACGCTTAAGGAAGATGAAAGACATTCCATTGCACTCCCTCCGAGTTCCTAACAACACCTCCAACCGTGGAATTGTGCAAGAGATTGGAAGAAAAATACAGTGTTTCGGCTGCCTTCTAAATTTTCAACGATTGATATGATAAACGTTTTAAGTTTTTTCTAAATTTTCAACGATGGATATGATAAATGTTTTAAGTTTTCTCATGAACTTTCGTAACTAGTGGACTTTTGTGTTTTTTTAAAGAAAACAATATAAATAGCTGCGATGTTACCTGATTAAATCTAATTCATTTTGTTAGAATGAAATATTGTTTTGTACTCTGTAATATATTAATGACAAATTACATTTCAATTTTGGATCCTATAAGTGTATATAACCAAGTTCCAAAATCCTTTGTGTAATTAAAATCTCATAGTGGGCAAAAGTTGTAAAAGAAGAGAGTAGCACTAATTAAGACAACAAACTAGGATGAGAATTTAGACAACAAACTACTAAGGTAAAAGTCTATTAGATGAATTTTGAATATAACAAATGGTTTTGAATCCTTTAAGTTAAACTAGTTTAGGATGGGTTTAAACGTTAACTATTGAAATTAGTGAGTAAACAAATACGAAGCATCGAACAAAAGTTTTGAAAAATGAGAAAAGTCGGGACAAGAAATTGAGTTGATGTCAATTATGAGAATGAACGCAATTTTTTGTGTGGTTTTTTCCATGTCGACTTTAAGTTTGAAACTTGTAGTTCAAGGGAGTAGAATATGTATTAAAAAATTGTGTGTTTTTAATTTTCAAGGGAGCTATGATCTTGGTCACCTTGATAATCACTTTGTAGTCAGATTAGATAGCTCAAATTTGATGTTGCCAAGTTTCATGGTCATTACACAACTCAAGTTGATTCATTTTGGCCATCAATAATGTACCCAGCTTTTGTTTTGCAATTTCTATACCTTATGGTAGGTTATATGAGACAACTTATAACATCAAGGTTGTAGATCTTGTTGAGAAGTTTTCAATGTTATAAAGAACACCTGAAATGTAGGTTAGATTCAAAAGTTATGGCCAAAATACCAAGGTCGTTTTTCCATGTGTTGCAAGTCAATGCTTTGTCGTTGGTCAACCCCTTGTCATGGGTTGAGACTACACCCAGGTGGACCATGTCACAGGTTTAAAGTCTATCGGGTTTGCGATGTGTCACAAGTTATGAAGGTGTTCCAATTGCATTATGTCGTAGTTCCTATTAGAAAGTGGAAACAAGGAAGGTCTTCTATCATTTTCATGTGTCAATGCATGATAGAAGACATAAAACAGGAAGCCAAATGGCTTAATGCCTTTATCCAAAGTTTAGACTTAGGAAAAGTGCATTATGTGATCTAATTATTAATTGACTTAATGGAGTTACTTTTTTTCTAAAGTTAAAGTGAAAATAATTTAAGTGATGGATAATCTAATCTTGGCCATTGATCTCACTAAAGGATCTCATCCATTGATCCATAGTGGGAAGTTAGGGTTTTCGCTTGGACATTGACTTAAAAGGAAGATTAATTTGGTGGAGACGACACACATACACACAGTTGAGATTTCTTGCTCATAGCATTCAGTCGAAGAGTACGAAAGAAAGTTTGCAGGAGAAGTTTGCAAAGGGTGAGACTGAAGAACATCTATCTGGAGGTTGATAGAGTGACAAAGGGAAAACCGCAGAGGTCATACAGGTTTGCATGGAGGTCGTACAACTCACGCAGAGGGAGGTACAAGCTGATGCAGAGGGTTGTATGTGTGACACAGGCAACCATACGAGTGACGCAGGCAGTCGTATAGGTGACATAGAGGTCGTATGGGTGACATAGGGAGGTCGTATGCTGACACATGGGGGTCCGTACGATCTAGCTAGGTTTTTCTCTGTGAGTTTCGATTGTACGATTTTTCCAAGTTGGGTAAAATCAATTTTTGGATTGTATTATTCTATATCTTGGTAATAAAAATATTGGTGTCTCTTTTGATGTGATTGTTGTTCTATTTCTCTCAGTATTTATTTTTCGCTGCAATATTTGTAAAGAAATCCATTTGTGGTTATCAGTAATTATTTGGGGTTAAATTTAAAATAACTTGCATACTGTAACTCAAGATTGGGTTTTAAGGAACTTTACATGGTATCAGAGCTCTTCTAAGCATATCTGAAAGAAAGCAGCAGTTGTTGGATAGATCAGGGGCAGATCTATTCTAGGGTTTAACAGGTACACTTCATTATGGTCATACAGTTCAGAGTTGAGGATAGACTCCAGGGGGCACATAACTTTCCTACATGGAAAGAGAGGATCACAAGGATCCTGGATGTTAGTGATGCAGAGGAGCACATTGACGACCAGAAGGTTGCACCCATAGATCCGACATAGTTGGCAATATGGAAGAAGGTATATTCTAGAGCCATGTTGATTATCTTGGATGGGGTGAAGGATCACATAGTCCCTCACGTTTCCGGGAAGAAGACCGCATTGGAAATGTGGAAGGCTTTGGAAAGCCTTTACCAGATTAAGAACGAAAATCAGAAGATGGTGCTACAGGAAAGGCTATGTAGTATCAAGATGGCCAAGGGAGAAGGAGTGGTGCCTTATCTCACAAGGCTCACACAGATCAGGGATGAACTTGGAGCAGTAGGCTCTAATACTGAAGATGAGGAGCTAGTTTGGATAGCCCTCAATGGCTTTTTTAAGCCATGGGACGTCTTTGTCAAAGGTGTGGTGGCTAGGGAGAAGCTCCCTAACTGGCAAAGATTGTGGGACGACTTTGTGCAGGAGGAGATCTGCATGGGTCAAGGTTCAGGTTCATCCAGCGGTGCCCCACAGATCGTTGATGAAGAGGCTCTAGTCCTAGCAGGCAATGGAAAGAGAAAGGCAAAGAAGAAGAAGGGTGGCAAGAAAAACATTGACATGTTAAAGGTCAAGTGTTTCATCTGCCACAAGCATGGACACTTTGCCTCCCGGTGCCCAGATAGGAAGAAGAAGAATAACACACAGATGGAAAGTTCTGCAGAGGTGGATGAGTTCAGTAAGAGTTTCGATGAGGACTTTTGCTTGATAGCTTACACGGCAAGCTCCATAAGTAGCAGCATATGGTACATTGATATCAGAGCGTCTTGTCATATGATAGGACAAAGAGCATTCTTCATGAGCTTGCAGGAGGGTGGATTAAAGCTCCACATTGAGTTGGGTGATGATGCGCGGTATCAGGAACAGGGAGTTGGTATTGTTTCGTTTCAGAGGGAGTCTGGAAAACCCCTCAGTTTTGCTAACGTATTATATGTTTCAGGGTTGACAAAGAACCTCATATTAGTTTCCACCTTGGAGGACAAGGGTTTTCTGGTGACTTTCTGGGATAGGAAAGTGTATATCAAGCCCAAGGGGTCAGAATAGAAGTTCGATCGGATGATTAGGGTTCGGATCAGGAAGATGTACAGACTACACTTCGAGACTGTAAAGGCTCTAGTCAGCAGCAGCAGCAGTCAGAGTCAGTTGTGGCATAGGAGGATGGCACACTTACATCATGGAGCACTGAGGCATTTGAGATAGGCAGTTATTGGAGTTCCTCAGGTACATGAGGAAAAGCATAACCACTGCAAGGGCTGTGCGTTGGGGAAGAACATGAGGAAGCCCTTCCCACAGAGCGAGCACAAGTCTAAGGGGACCTTGGACTTGGTGCATTCAAATGTTTGTGAACCTATGAGCGTCCATTCTTTTAGTGAATACATTTATTGCATCACATTCATTGATGATTATTCCACGAAGACCTACATCTATTTCCTGAAGGACAAGTCAGAAGTCTTCAAGCGGTTTCGGGAGTTCAAGACTCTCATGGAAAACCAGACATGGAAGAGGATTCGTATTTTGAGGATAGACAATGGGGGTGAGTACACCTCTAAGGATTTATTGGAATACTGTTCACCAGAGGGGATCAAGAAGGAGCATAATGTTCCTCACACCCCATAGCAAATTGGAGTGGCGGAGAGGAAGAATAGGACACTAGTTAGTGCATCCAAGTCCATGTTGTTTGATCAAGGATTGCCATTATTCCTATGGTTCGAGGCATTTCAGACTGCATTATACATTCAGAACAGGTGTCCTCACACAGCTTTGGGGAAGAAGACACCTGAGGAGGTTTTCATAGGCACTAGACCAGATGTGAGACATATTTGGCAGTATCTTCTATTGTCACATTCATGCTGACACTAGGAAGAAGTTGAACCCTTCTGGTGAGAAGGGGCTACTAGTTGGTTACAACGAGAATTCTAAAGCATACCGGGTATATATTCCAGCTTGCAAGAGGATCATTGTGAGCATGGATGTCCAGTTTGACGAGGACAGGGCCTTACAAAGATACATGGACTTACTAGCACAGGAGCAGCCAGCACAAGACTCGGGAGTTAAGTTGGAGGAGCCACAAGTACAGGTACAAACACAGGGAACAGGTTCTAGTAGTTAGAGGGATTCAGGTGGACAATATCCTTTGGTCATCGACTTAGAGGATGAGCCGCAGCAGCAGCAGGATATCCAACAGCTGTAGCAGGTAGACACTAGGCCACGACCTAGATGGTACAGGTCAATCATTCAGGATTCTAGGAAGGTGACTGTTCCACAGATCTCCATGAGGCGGAGCAAACCACCATATAGACTTATCTATATGGCATTGATGACAAAATTAATTAACTCTAAGCCTTCCATTTTTGAGGAGGCTACATAACATGATGTGTGGCAAGAGGCCATGGTTTAGGAGTGTTAGAGTTTGTACTTTAATTCAATATTATCTAGGATCTTTAACTGAAAGAATAACAAGCACAACAAAACACAATAGACACAATAGTTTTCCTCGGGGAAACCCTACAACTTCCTCGAAGATAGTTTCTTCACTAATACAATATCAAGCCAAGAGTGGAAAACCCAAAATATGTCTTCTGCAGCTTCTCTCTTTTTTCACGAGTGAACTTGTCTTCTCTCCCTTGTTATGCAAACTTGTGTGAGTGAGTAGTGTGTCCAATGAGAGAGCAAGGCTCTCTATTTATACTTTACTTTTAACTTGACCTTTTACCTAACTAGGTCGGCCTCACTAAAACTGACTTGGCTGACTTCTCTAGGAAGACTTAATAACCCTTTTACATTTGACTCTAGGGGATCTAATGCCTTGACTTACAATGGAGGTTTTACCTTGATGACTATACATGACAAAACATAATAATGACATACCCGACCGAAGGAAAAAACATCTTCGTCGGAGGTATAAATAAAATACAATAATAATATCAATATAAAATACAAGTGAATATCTTCTGAAGTTACATTTACATCAACACTCCCTCTTAACTAGGAAGGAATTCTATTTCCACAGTCATCATCACCCTGGACATAATTTTGGACAACGTCATCATCGCTGGATCATCTTCAATGCTGGAACATCATCATCAACATTGGATCATCATTGTCGTTGATGCAACAATATTCATTATGTTGATCATTTATTAGTGACATATCTCGAATCTATCTGTCATAGGAATTTCTACATAGTCAGCCCTTTTCATGTTGGATGTAGGCCTGGCCCTCATGTAGGTCTTAATCATCTCTGTGAGCAAGCCATCAAGTAGGTACATCCCAGGACCATTCATTACATTGCCACTGCAATCACCTGTGTATCATATTATCGCCTCATCATATCCAGATCGTCTCATCATCACACGGAGCACAGCCTAGATGCACGTCTCATGTCCAATAGACCACTTGCATCTCCCACCCAGTGGGTACAACCCAGGAGCACCCCAGGTGCATTACGTCTCTCAACGGGCATCCTGTGTCTACCAGCATGGGAGGATAATTAGGAGCACCCCAGGTGCATTACGTCCCAAGGACAACCTACACCTTCCACCATGCGTGATCCTGCCTAGGCGCACACATATTGTCTTATGACCGGTGGACCTATCAACATCTCCAATATGGGAGGACAATCAGGAGCATCCCAGATGCATTACGTCCCAAGGACCACCTATTCCTACCACCATACAAGAATCGACCCTTACATCTACCAACATGGGAGGACAATCAAGAGCACCCCAGGTGCATTACATCCCAAGGACCACCTACGCCTACCACCATGCGAGAATGGCTCTAGTGCATCTGCGTCTTCCAGTCTCATCACTCCCTCTCAGGAGGAACCTCGATTTGGATAACACCAAACTTCTCTCTGAAGTCCTCGAACTTCACTCTGGTTAACGGCTTGGTCAACACATCGACTATCTGCTCGTATGTCTCCACATACTGGAGCTTCACTACTCCTCCCTGCACCATATCCCTGATATAGTGGTACTTGATATCAATGTGCTTCGACTTGTCATGGAACACTGGGTTCTCGGACAACTTCATGCAACTCTGGTTGTCACATAAGATACAAGTCGCCTCTAACTAAAGATCAAACAAATATGGCAGTAGCTTCCTAAGCCATACTGCCTCACAACTAGCTGAACAAGCTGCAACATACTCTGTTGCGGGTGTACTCAGTGCCACACACGACTGCTTCATGCTAAACTAGGAGATCATATCGGATCCCATACTGAAGCAGCATCCCAAAGTGCTCTTCCTATTTGCGGCACTACCTGCCCAATCCGAATCAACATAACCCTGCAGGTTAATCTTCTAATTTGCCTCATACTTGAGCCCATAGTCAATTGTACCCTTCAGGTACCTCAATACATGCTTTGCGGCAATCAAGTGAACATGTTTCGGATCTGTCAGGAACTGGCTCAGGGTGTTCACAACAAAGCGTATGTCTAGTCTCATGTTCGTCAGGTACATCAATGACCCAATCATCTGATAATACATCGTGGCATCAACTGACTCTGATGAAGCATCACACAATAGCTTCAAGTTCGATGCCATGGGTGTGGCCATAGCCTTGCAGTCCATCATTCCGAACCTCTTCAGAATCTCCACTACATACATCCCTTATCCAAGGAAGATTCCATCCACACTTTGCCACACCTCCATGCCTAATAAATAATGCATCATACCCAAGTCCTTCATCTCGAACTATGCGGCAAGCCTCCTCTTCACATCTGCAATGAGTTCATCCTCACCGGTCGAAAACATGTCATCTACATATAATAGAAGTATCACTAGACTTTCAACTTCAACCTTGAAGTAAAGGTTGGAATCCGCTTTACTCTTAGTAAATCCCAAGCTCATTAGGAAGTTGTCCATCCTGCCATACCACGTCCTAGGTGTCTGCTTCAATCCGTACAAGGTCTTCTTCAATTTGCACACATGAGTCTTCCTGTCATGTGTCTCAAATCCCAGTGGCTGCTCCACATACACTTCCTCTTCAACTACACCATTCAAGAATGTTGTCTTGACGTCCATTTGGTGCACCTTCCATTTCATCACTGCAGCCAATGCAAGTATATATCTGATGGAAGTGTATCTGGCTACAGGTGAAAACATCTCCTCGTAGTCTATGCCTTCTTTCTGGAAGAAGCCACGTGCCACAAATCTTGCCTTGTGTTTCTTAATGCTACCATCTGTAGCATGCTTGATCTTGTAGATCCACTTCGAAGTCACTACAGACTTCCCTTTTGGTCTCGAAACTATCTCCCAGACATCATTCTTCATAATCGACTGGTACTCCTCGATCATGGCATCCTTCCATTCTTTCTTCTCTACCGCTTCCTCGTAGTTGGAAGGTTATTTATCAATGATGTCACGCAGCAGGCTACATAGTTGGAGTATGGTCTAGGTCTCTTGCTTTCTCTGTGCATCCCATCTGGAGTGACATACTTCTCTGCATCTTTTATTGCCTCTTGTACCCATGTTGGTCTCCTCTTGTGGGATTTCTTCTCACAAGGTGGATCTATAGGTTCTTGTGGTTCTTCCATGTCACGGTCTTCATGATCTTCTGGAACTGCTTCTTCCATCATTGAATCTCTAATCCTGGGAACTTCAGGTTCTTCATTATATTCAATAGGTAGTTTTCTTGATTTGTTGTAGCTGAATCATCGTCACTTGTTCTTCGAAACAATTCTCTCTTGTAGGTGATGGTACACGATCTTTCCTACAAGTGAATTTAGTTGCATGGTTAGAAACATTTCATAATTTTCAAAACAAATTCTTATGCATAAGGACACGGGTCACACAATTATGCAATTATCTTAGCCAAGGTTTCAACACAACATTCATCCATATCCCGTATTCATACGATAACTTTCTAGATGGCTTCCATCTCTACCAGAACATTGTTAAGAGTGTGCACTAATCCCAACATGTCAGCAAAGAGGTTTCATTATAGATAAGTAGCAATGGAATTTTGTACAGTACCATAGGCTACTTACCCATCACATGCATATTAGTAATGTATTGTTCATTAATGCAAATATCCTAATATGCATAATACACAACCTAAATCTAGGAACATAAGTATGTACACCACTGAACAATATCATATAAGTAATTAGATACACAAGAAATGACAATTCAAATACTTATCTTTGTTTGTTTGTTGGGTGGAATCCCTCTTGATCTTTGCTTCATTGCTACTGGAGTCTCTGACAGAGTGTTCTTCTTCATTGTCTTGCCTGAATTTCTGGAAGTTCTGAAACTACTTTGCTTGCAATAGGTAGTGCTCTATAGTGCACATGTGCAAGCCTTCTATGCCATAGTTCACTTGGTTCCATTGATTCATGAACCAATGCTTGTTCAGGTTGTCCCTTTAACTTGTACAAGCCTCCCTCTTGCTCTCCAATCACTGTTGCATCATCTATTGTCTTTCCTCTTGGCCACATTAAGATTAGGCCATCAACGAATGCAACCCTCATTCCCTTAGCATATAGTGTTGATATGGAGAGAAGGTTCTTCTTTAATCCTGGAACATATAGAAAATATTTCATCTTCAATGTTTTACCGGAGTCTAGCTTGTAGGAAGATTCTCCACTTCCTTTTATGGGGTATTGGTAATCATCCCCAAGTTTCACCTTATGAGGTGACTCGTGCTCAGATAGATTGACGAATGATTCTTTGTCTCGTCATGTGCTTGGAAGCTCCACTGTCTACAATCCAATCATTGCTCCCATGTGTGACAGTTCTCGTGAGTGCTGAGATAAGGACATATTCTTCGTCACTTGAAGAATCATCTCTTTCTTCTGCTCTGGTTCTTTTCCTTGTTGGTTCATCATCTTCAACGGTGTGAGTATGATGTGTCTTCTTGTTTGTCTTCTTGGAGGAACCTTTGTTTCTGGGACAATCTCTAGAGTAGTGTCCCTTCTCATCACATGTATAACATCTAATGTTTTATAAATCTCTTATGGGTCTCCTTTGTCTGTCGTGATGGTAGTTCTCCCTCTTATTGTGATGGTGGTTCTCCCTCTCATTGTGATTTCTTCTAGCGTGAATTGTGAGAGATTGATCATCATTTTCTCCCATCTTCTCTTCTCGTGCCACAAGTCGAGCTTCTTCTCGTGTACATTCTTCCCATAGTCTGTTGAATGTGATCAACTTCTTCCTGGCACATATCCCTCGAATGAACGAGTCCCATGATCTTGGGAGACCATTCAAGGTGGTCATAACGATCTCTCCTTCTTCTACCTTTTCTTCAACTGCTTCAAGTTGCTCCTTGATCTGTGAGACCCTTGTTAAATAGGATTGCATGGTCTTTGAGTTCAGGATCTTTATGTTCTTGAGTTGGTTCCTTAATGTCATCTTTCGATTGATGTTCTTCCCTTCGAATAGTCTTGTCAACGCATCGAACATCTCCTTGAGTGTCTTCAAGGATGACACATGTGGGATGAGATGATCCTTAATGGAGTCTGCGATAATTATCTTGGCCTTAACGGAGTTCTTCTTGTGGATAGACTTAGCCTCATCTCCCTATGGTGTTGGAACCTCTTCATTCACATACTTGTCCAAATCATTTTCTTCAAGGACAAGAGAAATCCTATACTTCCATGCTCGGAATTTATCAACTCCCTCAAGCTTGGTGTGGTGAGACATTTTAAATGAGTACCTCAAATGGAAATAACAAAGATTTGGATCTTACCAATTTGAGATGCCCAACCTAGTTCTTGAGTTGGTTGGCCTAGGGTTTGTCAGAGAAACCCTAATTTTCCAAAGTTGGAATCTTGAACTTCTAATTGGACAAGAAGATGTGCCTCCTCAAGGCGAGTTGTCCAAGGTACTCATTTTCCCAAATCTGTGGACAAAATCCCAAAATAACCGATGCCCTAATTTTCTCCCGACAGTAGTGACAGGGCCAAAAATCAAAATTCTCGGAACTAGGTTCTGCTTCCTCCAAAATATGCGCCCTCCTAGGGCGAGTTAGCCTAGCCTTCTTTTCTTGATGATATGTGGAGAGAATACCTCAAACTTGGAAGCCCTAGTTTCTCGCTGCTGCACAATGCCTTCTTTTCAGGTAAGCTCCGATACCATGTTAGAGTTTGTACTTTAATTCAATATTATCTAGGATCTTTAACTGAAAGAATAACAAGCACAACAAAACACAATAGACACAATAGTTTTCCTCGAGGAAACCATAAAGGAGAAAACCCCGCAACTTCCTCAAAGATAGTTTCGTCACTAATACAATATCAAGCCAAAAGTGGAAAACCCAAAATATGTCTTATGCAACTTCTCTCTTTTCTTCACTAGCGAACTTGTCTTCTCTCCCTTGCTATGTGAACTTGTGTGAGTGAGTAGTGTGTCCAAATGAGAGAGCGAGGCTTTCTATTTATACTTTACTTTTAAATTGACCTTTTACCTAACTAGGTCGGCCTCACTAAAACTGACTGGGTCAACTTCTCTAGGAAGACTCAATAAACCTTTTACATTTGACTCTAGGGGATCTAACGCCCCAAATTACAATGGTGGTTTTACCTCAATGACTATGCATGACCAAACATAATAATGGCATCCCCAACCGAAGGAAAAAACATCTCTGTCGAAGGTACAAATAAAATACAATAATAATATCAATATAAAATACAAGTGAATATCTTCCGAAGTTACATTTACATTAACAAGGAGTATGGCTCCATCATGAAAAACTAGGTGTGGGCAGGGTTCAAAATTGAGGCCGTCAGGGCCCGTCAAAGGCCTCTCAGCCCGTCAGTGAAGGGGTATCTCAATTTTCCCCGTCATATAAAATGAGGTTTGGAATTTTTGACATTTAAAAAAAAATTATTTATTTAAATATAAATGACATTTAAAGGGCTGTCATTAAAATCGCCCGTCATTAATTTTTTTTATGGGTGAGTGGTGACAGGCAGTCCTGACTCCTACCAGGCTGCTAGCATTTACACCAGGCTACGTGTCATTCGTTCGGACTGTCTCAAGTCTCGACTCCAGGTTTAATGGCAGCCTGCAGGCTTTCTTTACTCTGGAATTTAATTCCAGATAGAATCGAGACTCGACCATCAAAATTAAATGCGATACGACCCTAGTACCATGCACATTGAAACCTCCATGTGAACCAGCCGGTGGTGGAATCCACGTAGCAGCATGGAAGGGAGGGCCTGTCATACAAACCCTCGATTCACCCTTGGCTCTGCGTTGTTTGCTGCTGTGGTTTTTGGAGAGCACCATAGAGTGCTGACACTAATCTCGGCGCTCTGGTCTTGCTACCAGCCTATACATTACTCCAGTCGCAGAAGCTGTCCATTAAAATGCTTCGTTGAGGTAATACATTCTTTTCTGTGTCTAAAAGCCAATACTATTTTCTCTGGTTGTAATTTTGTAGCCATTTATGATAATAACATACTGCGTTTTGTGGTGGTGTAACAGGAGGGAACTCATAGCAGCAGTTGGAGGACATCTACCTGGAAGGGGGCATCTACCCTAGCGTTACCAGCATTGCTTTGGACCCTGGTAAGACCTGGGGTCCCGAGACACACCCTCGTTTGATAATAAAAAAAGTAGTGTTGTAACTTTAAAAATATAATTACTGAAAGTGGCTTGGGAGGCACAAGGGGTATCCCACACTGAGTTGTTAATTCGCCGGCGTTTAATGATTTCGGTTGATGGCTAACTGCCCATTTGGGGAGATATTGACTCTCGTAATTTCTTTTGAACATTTCCAGTTTTTTTAAGAATTTAAACTTCAATGTAGCAGGTTTTGCATCGTCTTATTTTGATTTTGTGACTATTGGGATTGTGGTAAGCGTTTTAACGCTATGAACCCCAAAGTGGCCCTATTAAGAAAGTAGTGTAATACTTCGTTTTAAATGAGACCTCTGTGTTTGATAGGTTAAAGACTCCAGGAAGAATGTTATCTGGTTTTCAGCTTACTCCATCCATAACCACTGTTTTGGGAAATATTTAATTCCTGTAGATGAAGGGAAATTTCCGCATAGGTTCTTCTTAAATGTATTAAATCTCAGTTTGAAATATTTATGTTTTAAGCTCAGTCTATAGTTTCAATTTAAGGAGTCATTAAGTGGATTATGGGCGTAAAGAGAGTCATGGCTCCGTTCCTGTAAATCGATGGAGAAAACAAATCTGCTTGTTTTAAGTAAGAGTTTCGATATGTAGGAAAAATTCTTACTCAATCTCGTCTTAAGATTCTATGAATTTAATTGTCAAGATATAATAATGTGTATCTTTCTACTAGGTTTAGGAGTAAAATCGCCTTTCGGATTCCTTTGTACACATCCTCGCCCTTCCTAGCTAAATGGGCAAAGACGTATGGCCCTAAAATAAGGAAAGGGGTTTCTATACATGATTATCTAAAAATCCATTTCAATGAATGATGTATAGCTCATGCCTTAAGGGTTTAAGTAGGAATAAATAACCGTGTTTTGAAGAGAGTTGAGAATGCATGCTTTTATTTCTGAAAGCAGATTAAATGCTATTGTTTCCATGAACCCTAACTAGATAGTTTATAATATTTAAAGATCATAAGGCAGATGGTTTGATAATTACAATACGAATCGGAAAGGACAATAATAATAAAAAGAATTTCAGTTTTTAAGAAATCAACAATTGTTCTTTCTTTACATTTAAAAATTTCTTCAGGAATCACCAATTACTGTGTATCCAAGTCTTTGTAAATATTCCGTGTCATTGTCTCTTAATGTCACCTTGCTGTTTTTGGTAACATTGCAAATGGCAGATTTTATTTTATACTTTTAAATATAGTTTAGGGTTAGATATTGAATATGAATATTTTAGAAGTTTTACTGAATGTTGTGATTGTCGTGATACTTAATAAGATACTGATGCCTACATCTCTAATCATTCTCAAATGATGGGAAATATCCCTAAAAATTGTTATCTGACTTGGAATGTAATTAAGTTAATGCCCTAGATTGACTATAGACCATTTGTTAAAGGGGTAATGAACTACAGTCAGATTTAGAGACATGTAAAGAGGGGTAATGAACTGTATGCAGTACCAAATAATTTGGATGAGCAACTCTTCACTTCGAGGATAGGATGATACTCGCTTTAGATTATTCAGAGCACAAACAATTAAATGGATGGTAATGACTTCCTCATAACCATTTCACCTCATCCAATTGGCGATTGAAAAATGAACTCGTAGTCTGCATCACTGAACAACCTAGAAGTTTAGAATAAGGAGCTCAAAAGGAAATCTATCGTGATGTTATATAGAGCTGTCCTATGAGAAATAATTTTTGAAAGACGGTTATATTTCTGGATAGATTTATTTTAGTTTCCCAGTCCGCATTTTGTGATGCATTGAAGAAGCAATTTTATGACTGAACCTAAAGCGACCAATAGGTTCAAACGTAATATCAATGTTTGAATATATAGTAGTACTGTTGTTGGCTCAACTTCCTTGATCTTTCGACTTCAGAAACGTCTACTTTAGCCATTACGTTTGTTTGTTTCCTGAATATCGTAATCTAGCATGTTAAGAAAATGCCATCTTTTAGAGATTTGCAAATCTTTTGTTAACTTAAGGGATATGTTATTTGTTTCTAGGTACTTGAAATTTGGTAGTTGTAATGTTTTAAATGCAGGGGTTTAAAAATCCAAGGAACTTGTCAATGGGCAACAATCGTGTCGAGGAGGAACACATATCTATGTGTTGTCACAAAGGCAGAGTCTGCTCCTAGGGGTTTGTTGATTTTTGAAGTGAGATACATTTATGCATTGGGTTATGCTACAAAAGAGTTCCTTGAATACCAGCTTTTATGGCACAAAGCTCATGAAATTATTGAAAAGAATTAGTGTGAACATACAGACATGTTTGTTCACAAACTAAGAAATATACCTGTTAGCAATTTCCAAGAGACAGAAACATATAGCTCTTAGAATAGTACTAATCACACACCTTGCATTTTTTAATAAAAAATCTATGGGGCTATACAATCTAGTCTTTGAATGCATCTTTTCTTCCCCTGTTTCTATTACAAGCTAAACACTAACTGGATTTTTGGAATTGTTTCCATTGCTGAATGTATTTGATGGATGTTATAGACAAGGTCAAATCCAGATTCAACATTAATACTCAAATCTCCACTCTTCTATTTATTTGCAATTCAATCTTTAACACTGAAACGGTAGAAGGATGTCCTTGAATAATTAAGAGAAGAGTAATCATCATCCTCTAGAAACTTTCAAAGTCAATAGGACTAAAATATTCTGGACTAAAATATTCAAAGGGACAGAAACCTCCTAAGAATTGAAAGAGAATGACAGCACGAGACCAAATGTCTGCAGCTTCTCCATCATAATTAAGACTAGCAATAACCTACCAACCATAAGGGTTTTTGAACACAGTTTCTGGGTTTGCAAATCAACTTTTGTTATATATTCCTGTAGGCATCTGATTTTTTTTTGTTTATAATTAGAATCGAAAAATTGTGTTATGTATTCCTATAGGCATCTGATTTTTTTTTGTTTACAAGGCCTTACTGCTGATATATCTATTACAAAAATCAAAGATTCATTGCTAGAAATGGTTTTATAGGATTCATTGCTTGCCATATAAATAATGTGAATTAACAGCTTATTCTATAGAATCCAAATGGGTTTGCAACTAATGCTTATTTGTGAATCCAAGAATAGGTGGTTTAGGTAATTTTTTAAGGATTGGTGTGGGTTTATTTCTGAATTGAATTATTTTTATACTTTTAATTGAATACAGGGATAAATTACTGAGAAATGTCACGTCTTGGTCGCCCTAAGAAAGATAAAAAACAGCTTTCTCTTGTTGATGCATTTGGTATTCCTCAATGCTCTAATCAACCAATGCACCATGCAAATGAATTTGATGATTTGCCACTTGAAGGTCATGAATCAGACAGTGCAGAACGTCTTGAAGAGGAGACAACATCAAAGAAGACCAAAAGAACATTCAATTCCAAATGGAAAACAAGATTTCCATGGTCTTACGTTATTAAAGATCTTAATGGTGTTCAAAGGATTAAATGTTCATGGTGTGTAAAATTCAAAAGAGAAACTACATTTGCTAAAGATGGAAGTACTACTCTTCAAGTCAGTGGTCTAAGTGTCCATGCAAAATCAGAGGCTCATAAATTTGCCATGCAACTTTTAGATGGAGAAAGAAAACTGAGTACTCTTCCAATTACTAAACATGTAGAGCTAATGGTAGATGCTGAGAAATAGAGACTTATATCAGTGATTGAGAACATGTATTTTGTTGCAATACATGACTTACCCTTAGAAGTATATAAGTCAATATGTGACTTGAGTAGGTATAAAAACACTCCTCACATGCCTTTAACAGATGAATACTCAGCATATACAAACACATCATCTGGAAAAGAGTTTTTACAAGCTGCAAAAGAAGTATATTGGAAAAAATTAAAAGATGAAATTTCCAACAGCCCATTTTACTCTATTTCAGTTGATGAAAGTACTGATCGGACTATGGTGCAACATTTAATCATTTACATTACCTATCTAACAAAAGAAGGAAGAGGCCAGTGTGTTACAAAATTCATACAATTGCTTAAAATTAGAGATGGCACTTCACAGTCTATGTATGATGCTGTTACATCTCTTTTAGTTGAAATGGATCTATCCTTGACAAAACTAGTTGGATTTGGGTCTGATGGGGCTTCCGCAATGAGGGGTAATCGTGAAGGTTTAGCTACTAAGCTTCGTCGACATGCTCCTCATTTAATAGATATCCACTGCATAGCTCATCGAGAAGCATTAGCAGCAAATGATGCTTCATCTTATTTTCCAGAGTTGCAAGATATTGACAAGTTTGCAAATAAAGTTTATTCATGGCTTGGAAAGTCTGCCAAAAGACATGGAGAATTGAAGGAGCTCATGGATTCATTTCAAATCACAAGGTTAGAAGTGTTACAAATTCATCACATTAGGTGGTTGTCTAGAGGCAAGGTTATGGAAAGACTTGTGAAGCTCATGCCTGCTTTGTTAAGAGATTGGGAGTTAGGGGAGAAAAAAATGTATGAGCTGGCTACATTATTTCAAGTGCAGTTTTGCATTCATTTACTTGCAGATGTGCTTATTGAGTTAAATAAGCTGAATCAAAAGTTCCAAGAAGATCATGTTGATATTACATCCATTGGAACTACTTTGGATGTTACCATTAGCTTGCTTCATAAGCGATTTTTAAGAGGCACATTTGGGGCAGGTACGATGCACATGTCATCATTTTTAAGTAAAACACAACAAGGAACTCTTGAGTTTGCAGATTGCACAGGTATGATACATGTACATGCATTGAGGTTTGAAAGATTGCCCAAGTCACAAAGATCGGGGACATTGGATGATTGCATTATGTTGGGAAAAAGTTTTGTAATGAAGGTGATCGACTTTCTAAATGCAAGGTTCACAGATTTACCTATATTTAATGCAGCTAAGTTTTTTAGTCCTTGCAATTACTATGAAGATATGGATGATAGAGACTCTCAAACAAGAAGATGGTTAGAACGCTTATGCGAGAAATTCAGTGTTGGAGACTCACCTATTGTGGACAATGTTAAATGTTTCGGTGAAATGGATGAATTTACTTGTACTATTTATAGGTCATATCCAAAAAAGCATATGTTTGGAGCATGGGACCTATGTGGAGCAGAACATGAGTGGTTTGAAGGATTTCCATGTTTAATGCAGCTATGGCAAATTATTCTTGTTATTCCAGCAAGCACAGCAGTATGTGAAAGAGGCTTCTCAAAATTAAGTCGGATAAAAAATGATGATAGATCAAGACTTTCTTTAGAAACATTGGATATGTTAATGTTTCTCTCTCTCTCTGCACCGCATGCTCTGAATGAGGTAGATTGGAATGGTATTTATGATGTATGGAAACAGACAAAAGCTAGAAAGCCTCTTCCACTAGGAAAATAGATTCATAGCTAGCGTGATTTAAGATATAGTTTTGAACAATGTAATTCATAGTATAATATATAGTTGCTCTGATGTAATCCATCCTTGCCTTTCGATGGTTAATTTTTGAAGACAATTCTACAGCTGGTATTTTGTCATTGTAGCTGGGCAGATACAACTGTGGATCAATGTTTTTCTTCTTACCTGACTATAGATTATATTATAGTGACATCACTGGTAGTTTACATGTTATTTATGTTTTTTCAGGGATTCAACTCTCTCATTGAATCCACATATATATTGTAGCTCTCTGTTTGGAGTCTGGAGATGGGGTGGATTGCAGCTATAACATTTCATTTTTGTTGATGTGTTGAATATATATGACATAGTATTCCAGTTTGGATGCTGGATGGGTTACATAATATTTCATAAGTTTTGCTCCAGACTTTGTTTTTTTAAGGAAAACTGTAATATCTCTGCTCCTTACTACTGACTGTTGACAGCACCTTACTGCTGACTATTGACAGAATTTATGTTGTAAGCACGTTACTGCTGAGTTTTCCATTTGGAATTGAATGTTCTTTTGGTCTTCTTTGATGTTGTCTCCTCTTCAAGACGTTCTACTTCTGCACTGTCTGATTCTGGACAGACTTATAGCCATCATAACTTTATAATATTCTCGGAGGATGAGCCAAAACTCACCCCAATTTATACTATTCTGGCCCCAATAATGGGAACTAACGCTTATGATCAGCACGCAGAATTGATGGGTGGATTTAGACGGGACAAATAACAATCAGTAGAGTATAAATAGATACATTTATTCTTACGGCTAAGGTTTTTTCCACATAAAAATATCAATTTTTACGACTAAGTTGCTTAGATCATCTTACTTTTTAAAATAGATCATTGTGTCAATTCAAAAGTAAGGAATTAAAAAAAAAAAGAGTGCACCATGATGAAATGGTGAGGTTTTTTTATTTAAATACTCATTCTAGGTTATTTTAAGAATATGTATATATTTAATATTGGAAGGTTGTAATGACTTGTTTGTAAGGAGAAATTAAAAAGTTATATAATTTTAAATTATAATTTATATTTTTTAAATTTATTATTTAACGTTTTTAAATGAAATAGTTTATTTATTATAAGAATTGGAGCTTTTAGTAACTTTCGTTCTAGCAAACATTTATTATATTTAAATTACATTATGTAATGTTAACAAATGATATTTACTATTCCAAAAACTAAAATTTTAGTAAGATTTCCAACAAAAATTATCCAAAAAATTTCAATTATATTATGTTTAAACCAGCACCTTATTATTTAGCTTTAAAATTAGCAATGTGTGTATTCTACATCCTAAATATTTATAAAGAGTAATCCATAACATGGTTATGAAAGATGATTTGTATATTTAAAGATATTTAGATATTTAACGTTTTTCAAATGTGTTTTATATTTTAAGTATTTTTTTGTTTTAATGATAGTAGCATAATTCTGTAGTATTAACTTTTAATATTTATAGGCAATTTGAAATTCACAGCTAATAGCCATTTTCAAAGTATTGGACAGACTTATCATAAAGGTTGGTGACAGCTTTATGTTTTATTTACATTTGAAATTTGAAACTTTTATGAGGATTCTGAAATGGCAGCCATTATTGTGTTTGTGTTGTCCATTAAGCCAGAGTTAGCAAACTGTTTCCACTTGAAGATGTCATAAGATGTCATAAGTTTTTATAGTTTCTCTTTGGACTGTGGTTGCGGTACGAATACAAGAGCAGAACTTCTAGCTCTTTGGGCTGTTCTTAGAGTGAGTTGTTTGATGGGTCTGCCCATTCATTTGATTTTTGGTGATTCGATGGTGATTATTTATTGGATAAACAGACTTACAGCCCTTGAAATTCCTACTCTGATGCACTGGTGTGATGAAATAAACTATATGCTGTAGCTTGTCCCACCGGTAATCTTCAAACATATCTTCCGAGAGCACAACATGCTAGCTGATGGTCTTCAAAAGTAGGCTCTGAAAATGGAATTGGGATCTGGATATTTCACTGAAACATTGGATGGGAAGTTCATTGAACATGGCCAATTCATACTTTTTTAGCTGCTGTTTATCATCTTTTTTCAGCGTTTGAATGACATGCAGATGTACTTCTTTCTTTGTCTGTTACATAGGAGACCTATCAGCTAGCAGGTCTTGCTTAGGAGTGTATGTTTGTAGGTCACTTTTGATTATACAACATATTCTGACCTGATAATTCAGGGATGATGAGAAAAGTCTGCTACGATCAGACTTTGTTTCTATTTTGTTGACTGGCAGCTTTGCAGACTTTTCTTTCTATTTGTCTATATGTTGAACTGGAATGTTACTTCCTCCTGTCATGAAGATGGTTGATGTATAATATGTCTTTTGATTCATATGAATAACAAAGACTGGTATTTTTTCCTGTGAAAAAAAAAAGTTTTATTTTAAAAAAAAATTGTGTCATAAATTTAATTGAAATGCATTTTCTTTTTAGCACATTTTTTTAATGAAGTGTGCAATTAATCTATTACTGTCATTTGAAATGTGAGTTTTTTTGAAAGCCCTTCATCAATGAAGGGCTGCATGAATATATAACCTTCAATATGAAATTAAGACCAGCCCTTCAATCTTGATCCCTGGGTGTGGGGGGTTGTGCCAAGGCCAGAAGGAAAACGGGGTCGGATCCAGGTGTATCTACAAGGTAAAGCATGCATCAAACGAAAGTGTGGATAAGTATAAGGCACGCTTCGTGGAAAATGGGTTTTCACAGAAGGAAGGCATTTACTATGAGGAGACCTTCTCCCATGTTTCCAGATTTTCTTCTATTCAGACTATTCTCTCATTGGCAGCAGAGATGAGTTGGCGCATTCATCAGATGGACGTAAAGACTACCTTGCTCAATGGATTTATTGAGGAGGAGGTATTTATTGAGCAGCCGTAGGGGTTCGATGTGGAGAGGAGGGACTCACATGTATGCAGGTTACAGAGAGCTCTTTATGGGCTCAAGCAGGCATCTCGGGCATGGTACTCGAGGATCGACAGCTATCTATGGGAGATGGGATTCTAGCGGAGTGAGGTAGACCACAACCTGTACTTCTTGGCAGGTGAGGTTACTTCTTGTTAGGTGAGGTACCTCTCATACTGGTATTATATGTTGATGATCTCTTTCTTACAGGAGATGAGAGGCTGACCGGGGACTACAAGTCCAATCTTGTAGTAGAGTTTGAGATGAAAGACCTTGGGTTGATGCATTACTTCCTAGGTCTGGACGTTTGGCAAAGAGATGGGTGCTTCTTCATTGGTCGGGGGAAGTATGCAGTGGAGATCTTGAAGAGATTCAAGATGGAGGAATGTAGACCCATGTCCACGCCTCTAGTTACCAATTGGAGGAAGATTGATGCATCGCGTTCAGAGGAGTTTTATCCTACATTGTATCGTCATCTTATTGGGTCACTCGTGTATCTGGTCAACACATGACCAGACATTAGCTTTGCAGTCAACTCTTTGAGTCAGTTCATTATGGACCCTCGGAGAGTGCATTGGATAGCTCCAAAGCATGTACTTCGCAACACCATAGGTACAGTGGAGTATGGATTGGTTTATGAGCGCAGTGGGAGTATACAGTTAGCAAGCTTCACATATGATAATTGGGCAGGATGTGTAGAAGACAGGAAGAGCACTTCAGGTTGTTGCTTCAGCATTGGGTCAAGGGTTGTCTCTTGGTTCAACAGGAAGCATAAATCAATTGCATTGATCTCGGCAAAGGCTCAATACATGGCAGCCATTATGGCAGCATGTGAGGGGATGTGGCTGAGAAAGTTTCTCTCGGGGTTATTCGAGAGTGAGTTGGAGACTACGATTGCTCATTGTGACAATCAGAGTGGCATTAACCTATCTGAGAATCCAATGTTCCATGAATGGATCAAACATGTAGACATCCGATATCACTTCCTCAGAGACTGTGTACATAGAGGAACCATTCAGTTGGAGTACATTCAGACAAATGAGTAGGTGGCAGACATATTCACCAAGGCACTTTGCAAGCACAAGTTTGTGAAGTTCAGATACAAGTTGGGGTTGCTACCGAATCCCTTCCTCGTTGAGAGGGAGTGTTAGAAAGTGGAAACAAGGAAGGTCTTCTATCATTTGCATGTGTCAATGCATACTAGAAGACATAAAACAGGAAGCCAAATGGATTAATGCCTTTATCCAAAGTTTAGACTTAGGAAAAGTGCATTCTGTGATCTAATTATTAATTGACTTAATGGAGTTACTTTTTTTCTAACATTAAAGTGAAAATAATTTAAGTGATGGCTAATCTAATCTTGGCCATTGATCTCACCAGAGGATCTCATCCATTTATCCATAGTGGGAAGTTAGGATTTTCGCTTGGACATCGAGTTAAAAGGAAGATTGATTTGGTGGAGAGGACACACATACACATAGTTGAGATTTCTTGCTCATAGCATTCAGTCGGAGAGTAAGAAAGAAAGTTTGTAGGAGAAATTTGTAGAGGGTGAGACTGAAGACCATCTATCCGGAGGTTGACAGAGTGATAGAGGGAAAATCGTAGAGGTCGTACAGGTTTGCAGGGAGGCCGTACAACTCACGTAGAGGGTCGTACAAGCTGACACAAAGGGTCATACGTGTGACACATGAACCCGTACAAGTGATGCAGGCAGCCGTACAGGTGATGCAGAGGTCGTACGAGTGACGTAGGGAGGTCGTACACTGATGCAGGGTCGTACGCTGATGCAGAGGCCGTACACTGACGCTGGGGGTCTGTACGATCTAGCTGGGGTTTTATCTGTGAGTTTCAGTTGTACGATTTTTCTAGGTTGGGTAAAATCAATTTTTGGATTGCACTGTTCTATATTTTGCTAATATAATTAACTCCTCATACTTCTGCACCGGTTTTCCCATCTTGGGTTTTTCCGAGGGTTTTCATACCCAGAAATATTGGTGTCTCTATTGATGTGATTGTTGTTCTATTTCTTCAGTATTTATTTTCCACTGCAATATTTGTGAAGAAATCCATTTGTGGTTATGAGTAATTATTTGGGGTTAAATTTAAAATAACTTGCATATTGTAACTCAAGATTGGGTTTTAAGGAATTTTACAATTCCACACCACTTCAAGTTGCATTGTATCGCAAGTTTCAACCCTTGTTCCCATGCGATGTATCGCATTCCTTAAAGGCCTCATCCATGCGATACAAAAAGAAAAAGAAAAAATCACTTCCTAGTGTTTCACCCTTGAGAGGATTCAACAATGCAATATGACAATGCCTTTATTAATGTGTCACTCATGTCTTCTCTCCATGTGATACATGTTACCCCCTTTTCATGTGCCGCACATATGAGAGGCCTCGCCCATGCGATACATGGGAAGCCTTGTCATAGTGTCGCACACATTCAAAGCTTGAACATATGTGATGTATTGCACACATGAAGGCCTTAACATATGCGACATGGGTTAACTCATTAAAGCCTTCACCTAATGTAATGTGTCACATCTTCTTAAGGCATATCCATATGCAATGTGTTGCACACATTACACCTTTTCCGCATGCAATACACATGAGTATAGATCCATCTTAACTCCAGACCTACCAAGTGTCGAGAGGGATCAAATCTCTTGAGGTGCAAACTTTTCCTCAAATTTCCCACTTGAGTTTGTACATCAAGGGATTTGCTCCCTCTCGGCGCTTGGTAGATCCGAAGTTAAGATGGATCTATACTCATTTAATATGTAAGTATCTACTTAAATCCTTCGTATGTGAATCATGGTTTAATGATGGCTCAACTCCCATATCGCATAGCAAAAGTATCATTCATTTTTTTAGTTTTAATTAATTGGAATATATATCTCTTTGGGTTTCAAGCTTAGGTTAGGGCCAACATTGTAAATATTTTATTATTTTATTAAAGAGCCATGTGTCAAATTCACTTTTACATTTTAGATTAGGGGCGACATTGTAAAATTTTTTTTACTTAATATTTTATTATTTTATTAAAGTGCCACATGTCAACTCCACGTCAAGCACAAAATTACACTTCTCCCTCATACTGGGTTGTAGAAAGCGCCTCTCGAGGCAATAAATATTTGCCTTATATGTGCTTAAGAATTTGGATAGTGACATCATAAAAATGAGTTCTTATGTCTCATTCCACATTTGTTTGGTATAAACTTTATCTTATATGTACTCTGTCCTATGTTGGAGCTTAAGGGGTATACACCATGAGGTTCAAAACTTTAATATTCATTAATATTTTAATTCATGTGCCTCCATTGAACTTTAATTTATGTACACTTCATTAAAATTTGACTTCATGCCCCACACAACTTCATTTTTGCATATTTTGTCTATGTGACCTTTGATTGAGATGTCATTTTTTGTAGTGTAGAGATGATAGGCAAGGCTTTCCAATGAGTGATCCTACAAACCCTTTTGAGATTATTTCGTAATCTTTCATAAGCAACATGGCTCAATGGCCTAGTTTGACGAGAAGTTGTTGATGTGATCCGGATTTATGTGGGAACGAAATAAAAGAGCATGAACATAATCAAATACAGATATATATTGCAAATGACACAATGATACAGTAAACACATATTCTATTAAACAACGGAAATAGAACAGACTGCAAAATACAATAGCTAGAATGGTGGTAGCTCTCTGGGAAGAGATGTGGCCGCTATGCTCATTCGTGCCAAGATGAATACAAAGAGAGGCCGAAAGGCCTATTTATCATAAGCATGAGGGAAAGAATCCCAAACATTCAAAAAACTAACCCTAGAAGATGAACCGTCATAAAGTTTGCGGCCCCAAGGTGGTTAGTTGAACAATAAACTTCCCGGGGTCATAACTTTTGCCTACGATCTCCGTTTGGGGCGCTCGGTAGCCTGTTGGAAAGATCTATCCGAGGACTACATTGAGGACCCTAAAATGGATGTGCTCCATTGGACCCAAATTTCTCAAAAAATGTCGTTTAGGGCCTCAAAATGGCCCTGGAAGTTCGGGACTCGAAAAACTGTAGAAAAATTACTAGAAAATTGGCAAAATGGGAGGTTGTTTTGAGCCAGTGGAATAAGTGGGTGGCCACCGATATACATCTGGATTATGATGTGTGTCCTTATACTTCTGGACCTCATAGTTGAATTCTGTCAGTTGCATTGGATTTGTTATCATGTAAAAGACATAGTAAGCCTATTTTGAAGGTAAAAAAATCACTTTGTCTAAACCCCAAAATTACGTGCAAAAAACATTTTTAATAGAAGTATGGGCCCCATTCTATATGTCAACCCTTCTCGCATATGTGTTATATAGGCTTGCAGGGTGCACTTGAAATTGGCATTAGCCATCATTACTTCAAATATTTGCCAAAATTGGCAACTGACATTTGATAAAACAATTTTGAGTGTAGCAATTTGCCCAAATGAATGTAGTATTTTGTTCATTGAATGTGTCTTGAAAACCCTATTTCCACAGTCCTAAGATTATCTCATATATCTCAAAAATTCTACACAGAATCATAACATAAATCTTGCCTCTTGGCACTCACAGTTTTGTAGGAACAATGGTTATATATACATCACTTGCCAGTGTGTTCAATTATTACAAGATAAAACAAACCACCAAATTCCTTGCTAATCAATCTGATAATGGTGCTAATGTTCTGACTCAAAATAACATTTGGTAACAACAATAGTTATACATGTAATCACTCAATATTTTAGATACTTTTTAGTGTAATGATCAAAATAAAGTATATAATAATTAGTTGAAGTCTAAACATATTACAAATTGGTCATTCTTTGATGATTCAAAATAGTGAGAAGGGGAATTATTATTTTTGGCATAAACTTCGAAAGAATAATCTTAAATTGACGGAATTGTAAATATAAAAATTTAACATTGAATAATCTAGTTGAAGTAAGGGTATTCGAGGATGTTGATCTGCATTAAAATGTCAATTTCATCAATCCAAAATTGCAATTTTAGCAAATCTTGCCTAACAAAATTTCATCGATGATAAATTGAAAAAGGTTGAAAATGTAAAATGTTTAGCCACCTTCTAATAATAATAGACTTGAACGAATGATTAAACACTTTCAAAATACTTATATAATAAATCTAAAACCAAACACTAGATAGATTTATTAGTAAAGATACATAATATAAAAGGTATTTGAATGATCACGCATTTCAAAATCACTAGGGTTATAGTATATTAGAACTTTGAAAGCATGTTGCAAGAGCTTGCTTTTGTTACAAGTCACAAATTGAAGTTAGTTATTGTAAGTAATTTGATTGGTCCATTTTCCATGAGTGCTAACCATCACTAAGTGGTTTGACATTTTGGGAATCCACTTGTAGGTTGGTTACAACATTATATCTAGGTAAATCAATTTGGTAGTCTACTCACATAAGAAATGAACAACACCATAATATTCTCATGAAGAGGTGGGATTCCACCATCATAATGGAAAACAAATCCTCCCAATTGAAGTTTAATCAAGTTCAAAGGTATTTTGAAACTTGATTGATTAGCTAATTAATTATGTTGTAAGTTATTTTTCACTATGAGGTCTATGCCTTGATGAACCATTAGACGTATTCATACTAGTAAATCTAATCAAGACAACCATTGCCCAATTTTTCATAGCACACAACTTTTGGAAATCGTCGATTATCAATAATCAACGACATTTACAAGTGGCAGAACATGACATGTTGAAACTAACATTTCAAAGTATGTTCATGTTAGCAATTGGAGTAAACATAGGAGTGGGAAATCCATCAAGTAATAAAAAAGAGTGAGAAGATCTGTCAAATACTACAGGAGTATTTACAATTGTTTGATTATTCAACATTTTTTCTTTTTGACATAGTTTTTTGTATTTGACCTCCCATTGCTTTGGGTAATTTATGCTAGTCCTATTAAATGTTACAAGAGTGGATTGTTTGGACTTGTCTGACTCATCCTCTCACTATATCTACTTCTGTAAATTCATCCTCCTCTTCTTCATCTCAAACAGTGTGGAATGAACCATACCCTTTGCACCCTTCAACTTTCTCTTCATCTGGTGTTTTTAATATTGAACATAAAGGACAACACTTTGAATGTCCTGCTTGCACAATTTTTTTACAAAGAATGAGATCCAAAAATAAAAGTCCCAACGTATTCATGTTCTCCCTTCCCAGTAGTGGACCAGGTTATGAAGTCAAAACACCAAAGGGTGATACTTCTTTCATTCCTAGAATAAATATACTTGATGATCCTTTCAGACAGTTTTCACATGATGGCCAATCTAAAAGGGAGTACCTTCCTCATATGTCCTCTGCTATATTTGAAACTATCTCAGATGAAATCAAACTAGCAAATTATGGAAATATGCAACATCAGTTAACAACTCATAATCTAGATGATATGGCTCGTGATATCCTCCTCTTAAGACAAAAGTCCAATGAAGAACATGTGCAGATCACTCTGCTTAGAACTAAGATGGATCTTATTGATAATTTGTTGCATGATTACGATGAAATAAAGAATGCTATTGTTACAACTACAAACAAGCTAGAACAACATTTAGATGTTTTCGGAAAACTCTTCATTAAAACCCAAAACTTAGAGAAAAATACTAAGTCTGTCAGTTAGTTTGCTCTAGAGATTGCCTCTAGAGGTCACAAAGAGCATAAGGATAAGAAACATGACAGAAGTTACTCATTTAGTATGATGAGTATCAAAGAAGAAGATACTAGACCAGAGTTTACCTTTGGATAAGATGAAGAAGAATTCAATGAAATACAGTATCTGGTCTCTCAATTTAAGAAAATGCCAAAATCTATCCCTGAAAGATATCTTGCAGCAACGGCAATTCCGAAAAGGGAAAATTCTCCACTTCAGGATGGATCTTCTTCCCATCCAGATTCTAATCCACTTGCAAGACCTCCTCCTCCTTTTGATGAAATAATGAATAATGCTTTTGCCTCTTCTGCTCCTCATAGAATCCATTTCGGCATTAATGGAATCAATAACTTTATTTCGCAGATGCCAGAACAACCCGTCTTGAATATCCAATGTCAATCGAGGGATGAAATTAAGACATCCATTCAGTTGCTAAGCAAATGGGTTCTTTACAAAAGGACTCAAGACCACAATATAACGTCTCAGCAATTAGTTGTCCAACTAGCAACAGGCCTGTCAGGTTTGGCATATGAATGGTGGCGGTGGCTTCCTTAAGAAGCTAGATATGAAATGTTGACTGCTCAAGATGCATATGACCAAATTCTCAAAGCATTAGGAAGAGAATTATATGGTCCAAAAGAAACGGAAGACTTTGAACATCTTGCATCCTTGTTGGGGATGCAAAGGAAACCATATGCTTAAAGATTGCCCACATCGGAAGGAAAATCCAAGGACCTTGCACAACATTGAAGGAGCAGCTACAGTGGGATATATGGCAAGGGAAACACCTAGGATTTATGCAGCACTGGATTATCACCAAGCAAATCATCAATTAGTAGTGGTGGAGATTCAAGGTAAGATTGCTAAGCAATCTATTTCTGTTTTGATTGATCCAGGGTTTACTCATAGTTATGTGTCTCCTGGGGTAGTTGAAAGTTGTTCTCTTGGTATAGTAAAGCATGGTAAGGCTTGGCTAGTTCAATTAGCCACAGGTACCAAGAGGAAGGTAAGTGAGGTAGTGAAGGAGTGCCCCATAGAATTGTATGGACTCCTCACACATGCAGAATTAAATGTCTTACGATTAGGATCATATGATGCCCTAATTGGCATGGATTGGTTGGAAATACATAGATCCAAGTTGGACTATTATGACAAAGCACTTGAATTCCTTGATGATGAAGGAAGGCCAAGTTTAGTAAAAGGAATTCCAAAGCAAGTTTCAGTAAGGAAGATTTAAGCCTTACAACTGAGAAAGTTCTACAAAAAGGGTTGCCAATTATATGTTGTGCATATATAAGATTCAACAGAAGATAAAGGACCCAAGTTAGAAGACTTTCGGCTGTTACAAGAGTTCCAAGATGTATTCCCAAATGAAGTACCAGGGCTGCTAGCCAAGAGAGACATTGAATTTTCCATTAACCTTGTTCCAGGGGAAACACCAATTTCCAAGGTTCCCCATAGAATGAGCACACCATAATTGATAGAATTGAAGGTGCAGCTGCAAGAATTAATGGGAAAAGAATATATCAGACCTAGTGTATCTCCTTGGGGTGAACATGTGTTATTTTTCAAGAAGAAAGATGGGACATTGATGCTGTGTATTGATTACAGGCAGCTCAATAAAGTGATAATCAAGAACAAGTATCCATTGCCCAAGATTGATGACTTGTTTGACCAAATGAAGGAAGCTAGAGTGTTTTCCAAGATTGACTTGAGGCTTGGGTACCATCAAGTGAGGATTAAGGATGAAGACATCCATAAGACCGCTTTCAGAACAAGGTATGGCCATTATGAATTCACAGTGGTGCCATTTGGTCTTAACAATGCACCTGCTACATTCATGTGTCTCATGAAGAGTGTCTTCAACAAATATTTCGATAAGTTTGTGATTGTATTCTTGGATGACATCCTTGTGTATTCAAAGAACGAAGAAGAAAATAATGAGCATTGGAGAATGGTATTGCAAGTCCTTAGGGAGCACCAACTGTATGCAAAGTTGAGTAAGTGTGACTTCTATCAGCAGAAAGTACAATATTTGAGTCATATTATATCAACAGAAGGCATTGCAGTAGATCCAGAGAAAATTGAAGCCATCATGGATTGGCCTACTCCAAGGAAAGCAGCAGATGTTAGATATTTTATGGGTCTTGCAGGTTACTATAGAAGATTCATTGGAGGGTTCTCCAAGATAGTTCACCCAATCACTTCATTGCAAAGGAAAAATATCAGATTTGTATGGTCTAAAAAGTGTGAGAAGAGTTTTCAGCAGCTGAAGGAGTTACTTACCATTTCTCCCGTTTTAAAGATTGCAGATCCAAAGAAAGACTTTGTGATATGAACAGTTGCTTGCATTGAAGGGTTCGGTGGAGTACTCATGCAAGAAGGTTTTGTAACCTGCTATGAGTCCAGAAAGTTAAAAGAGCATGAAAGGAACTATGCCACACATGATTTAGAGCTGGCAGCCACAGTGCATGCTCTCAAGAGATGGATACATTATCTCTTGGGAAGAAGTGAACTCGGGATTGATCACATGAGTTTAAAATACTTGTTTGACCAACCAAATCTGAATGCTAGACAAACTAGATGGATGGAGTTTCTTTGTGAGTTTGATTTGGAGATTAAGCATGTCAAAGGAAAGGGGAATAAGGTTGCTGATGCACTCAGCAGAAAATTCCATATTGCAGCAGTAAGTGTGTGTAAATCAAATTTAAAGGCAAGGATTATAGAAGCCCAAACCAGTGATGAATTCTACCTTCAGCTCAAGGAGAAATTGCAGCAGGGTATTGTGGATGAAAAGTATGAAAGATATTAGCTGGGTGAGGATGATGTTCTCATCTATCAAGGTACCAGACTGTACATTCCAGATAGTGCAGATTTGAAGAAGTTTGTGATGGATGAGATACATCAAATGCCATATTCTGGACACCCAGTATATCATTAAACTATAACATCAACAAGGAAACAATACTTTTGGCATGGTATGAAGAAAGAAATAGCTGAGTACATTGCTAGGTGTCAAAAGTGCCAACAAGTCAAGGCAAAGCATCAACATCTAGCAGGATTGTTGCAGTCATTTCCCATTCCAGAATGGAAGTGTGAAGTGATCTCTATGGATTTTATAACAGGTTTTCCAATGACAGTGAAGAAGCATGATTCAATCATGGTAGTGGTGGACAAGCTATCAAAGGTAGCTCATTTCATCCCAATTAAGTCCACCCACAAGGCCAATGACATTGCAAATATCTTCATGAGAGAGATATTCAGATTGCATGGGTTGCCCAAGGCAATAATTTTAGATCGTGACACACAATTCACATCTAATTTTTGGAAAGGATTGTTCAAGGAATTAGGAACTCATTTGAAGTTTAGCACGACCTATCATCCTCAAACTAATGGTCAGACTGAGAGAGTAAATCAGATTCTTGAAGACATGTTGAGGATGTATGTGATGGATAAACCATCCAAGTGGTAAGACTATCTACATTTGGTAGAGTTTGCATACAACAAGGGACATCAAGCATCATTGAAGATGAGTCCTTTTGAAGTGTTGTATGGCAAAGGATGCAGAACTCCAGTGAATCGGGACATCCCAGTGAACAAAGTAGTACTTGGAACATAAATGATTAAGGAGATGGAGCAAGAGATTGTTAAGATCAAACAGAATTTGAAGGTAGCACAGGACATGCATAAGAGTTATGCATATCTGAAAAGAATGCACAAGGAATTTCAGATTGGGGATCATGTCTACTTGAGAGTGAAACCAAGGAATAGTTCCATGAAGTTGGGAAGTTGTGCGAAGTTGGCACCAAGATATTGTGGGTCATTTGAAGTCCTTGATAGGATAGGACCAGTTGCATATAGGATTGCATTGCTTGCTAACATGAAAGCTCATAATGTTTTCCATGTATCTTTTCTTAAGAAATATGTACATGATCCTAATCACATAATTGATTGGAATGTGATACAGGTGGAACCATAAGGAGAGTTCCAAGTGGAGCCTATATGCATCCTCGACAAGAAGGTCACTTTGCTCCAGAACAGGGCCATAGGGAAGGTAAAGGTGCAATGGAAGCACCTTAGTCCCGAAGAGGCCACATGAGAGCTGAAGGATGCCATGAAAGAGGCATTCCCATTTTTTTTAGTTTTGAGAACACTGAGGACGATGTTGTTTTAAGGGAGAGGGAGTTGTAATACGCTTATTTTGTCCCTTATGGTTTATTGGCCTCAATGCAAATATTGTATACATTTTATGTGTGTGTTTTCTCTAGTGTGGAACTCAAGGCCAAGGCCCCACTAGTGGATGTTCAGGTTTTAATTGCATAGGCAAGTATTTGACAATTTGATTATCCATGAGATATTAAGCCATGAAGATTTGTAAATGATGTAATTATTAATTAATGCAATAAAATACCCAAGAAGCTGGCTAAGGAGGCAACCAATAAGAAGGGGCCATATGTATCCATTAGGGAGAGGTGAGAGGGTTATGGGATTGGTACCCATGCTGCCACATGTCCAATTGTGAACCCATTTGACTCACCATGTTGACATTAATGCAACTGTAAGAGGTTGGTTGAGAAAACCAGGCCCATGAATTTGATGGAATATGGGGCAACCTGCGAATCTGTATGACAGGGTATGGCCCTGTGCGTTGCTCGTCCATTAAGCCACTCCACGCCTGGGAACTCGCCCATCCTATTTGCTAACCCATTGTTGATCAACAACCCAAGTCATACACACACCTGCAACGTACAGCCGTGAAGAAAAGAAGTAAAAATCATGATTTCCTGTGTAAGCCGAGGGTGTAGAACTAAGAACGGCCAAGGACACCATGTGCAAGAATGAAACCAATTGGGACATCCATAGAGAGGTTTGTGGGATAAATTTCAGAGCTTGAACGACCTATAGAAATCGTGTGAACACTTAGACCCATTTTGCAGAAGGCCGAATTAAAGGGCAGAGCTCAGGTCGCGACCCTATGAAGAATTTGTTTGTATATCAGAGTCACAGGTCAATTAGGGTTGGGTCTGCTTGATAAACCTAGTGAAGGCTGTAATCTCATGAAGAGAAGCAGATTGGACCTTTTTATGCCCACCCTGAATAGCACTGGAGGGAAGGGGCCTCGAGGGACTCTGCAGCAGAGAAAAGGGCCTTCCTTGTGTTGGGTGAGGTAGGTAATGTGGGTGCCATGCTTGCTGAGTGATATGAGATGCCTGTAGATCTGTGGATGAGCTCACTAGCTTAGCTGTGATAATCTGAAGGGGATCTAACAACTATAACAAACTCACAATCAAACTCTCAAGAATGTTGCAAAGAAGAACAGAAGAATGCACTCTATAATCACTCATGAACACAGAAAATGGAGAATAGTAGTATCATACATCAGTTGTGAGCTGACACTATGTGAATAATGAATACAATCATGAATAACTGTGTAGAGAATTCGAATTAACCAAGGAGGTCATTCGAATCATGCTCAAAGTCTAGCTTGGAGTACAATGGAGACATGATCCAGTCAGTAGTATCAACCATAAATGGTAATAGTTAGTCAAGTGAGTCTAACTGAGTCTAACAGAACCATCTAGGCATAAATCAGGGGATGGAGACTCCAAGGAGGGTGCATGAGGCTGTCAAATGGTCAAGTGGCACTCCAGAACTAGCTAACTGGGAGCTATAGGCAGTCAACATGAGCAATCAGTGGAAGAACTGCTCAATCAATGCACTAACTGAATGAGAACTCCTGGTAGGTGAGATAAGGTGCTCTAACTGAAAGATAACTAGTGGTAGGTGAGCAAAGGCGCACTTGTCATGCAAAATAGTCAAATAGGGTGCATTAGGTAGGTAGGAGGCCAACTGAGGGCTGAAGACAGGCTCTAGGGAGCTGAAAGTGAGCTCTAGGTGCTGGGAAGACCACCAAGATGATGATTGGATGCATGCAGTATGCAGATTTGCATGCAGGCATGCAAAATATAAAAATGATGGTGTGAATATTCCAACACCCCCTTGCAAGCTATACTATGAGATAATAACTGAAATCTGAAAAATAGGGCCTTGGTGACTAAGACCAAAGGTCACCCCGTACAATCAATCTAAATAAACTAAGTGAGGAAAGAGGGAAAACCTAGTGGGAAGAAATCCCTCCCTCAAAATAGACTGAAGGATGCTAATGTAGCATATCATCAGTCACCCCTGAAGGAGGTAAGTGTCCTTCTTTTCCGAAGAAGGATCGATCGATCTGAAATGGATCAGCAATGTGAGAAGGATGAAACCTTCCATTCTGAAAATATGATATGGTTCTTATATTATCATGTGGATCACCAACAAAATCACAGGCAGATTGGAGTGTAATGGCTGCCCATCGAGGAAGAGGAGGATCATCAGGTGAGAGATCTTCCGGTTCTTGTGGATATGGATCTCCCATTCGCTCATCTTCATCATTAGTTGCTAGATCTTCAGGTTCTTGTGGATCTGGATTTAGCATTCCCTCATCATCATCACCATATTTAGATTCTGAATCTGAAATCTCATGTGAAGAAGCTTCGATCTCTTGTTCATCATCGCTTTCAAACTCTGAATCTGAAATCTCATGTGAAAAAGCAAGTGAAACTAGCTCATCATCACATCCAAACTCTGAAACTGAAATCTCATGTGAAGAAGCAAGTACAACTGGATCATCATCATATCCAAACTCTAAATCCGAAATCTCATGTGAAGGAGCTGTGATCTCTTTCTCATCATCACTCAAAGGAGGAACAAATCCAAAAATGTGAATATCATGAAACTATTCCAAAATGTGTATGTAGTTCTTTGCTGTCTTTTTTGAACCAACATAGGTGAGATCAATATCAACAGAAGTAGGACAAGATGATGATGGATCCTCATTAAGATCAATGGAGGATGTAGTAGTGGTGGCCCATTTTTCCATAGGAGTTAAACCAATAGGTACTATATCTTCAGTTTCTTGTGGATTTGGATCTAGAATTCACACTTCTTCAAGAGTCCTCTTTTTCCCAATCTTCTTTGGTAAATCTTTGCCATTTGGAAGACCTTCAACCACATTTTGAGCTTGCTTGTAGTTGAGATGAGATAGCCTACTCTCTTCATTTGCATGAGAGTGAAGAGCAGACTCCTTTGAGAGAGGTAAGAAGTGTGAAAACTCATAGAGTTTTGTCTTATGATTTGCAACTCCTTTTGCAATGATTTTCCCTGAAACCATGTGTTGTAACTCGACTTCATTTGGAGAAAAGATCACTCTTTTGGGCTCTCCAATATGAGTCATTTGATACACTGAAAGTATATTTGCTGTGAGAGAAGGAACATAAAGCACATCAGAAAAGTATCCATGATCAAGATTGATTCTACCAATCCCCTGAGAGGAGACTACATAATCATTGCCCATCATGATGGAAGGTCCAACTGAGCTTTCGAAGTTGGAGAAGAGATATTTGGAGTAAGACATATGTCTTTTTACTCCTGAATCTATAATGAATGAAGAATCTGTAGATGCTCTTGCCATGAGGGCATGACATCTCTCGTTGTCTTCAGATCTAGAAGGTTCAATATCAGTATCTTTCTTCCTTGCACATGCAGGTACAGGAAGATTGTTCTTCTCAAGTAACTGAGCCATCAAGTCTATAATCTTCTTCATACAAGAACTCTCAGGATGAAATCCTCAATGACAATATGTGCACTTGGATCTCTCTTTCTAAGATTGCTTGTTCTTTGGGTTCGAAACCCCATCTGACTGATATGGAACATCTTTTGGCTTTGTATCATTCGATCTCTTATCAGAAATCTTTTGCTTGCCCTTTGCATTTGCTCTTTTGGCCTCAGCAGCTGTAAGGGCCGAATCCAACTTTGGTTTGATCATTCCCATGGAGATTAACTTCTCCTCCTCTTGAGTAAGAGATCGGATGAAGTCATCAAGTGAGGGAAACTTCCATTTTGGAATGGACATCTTAGCTAATTGAAATGTGGAGACAAAAACTGAGAAGTTTGGCCCCAATTTAGAGAGAATGGAAAGAATGAGTTGTTTGTGTTCTTTCACTATCTCATATCTTTTCAACTAAGAAATCAAGCTTTTGAACTTGGTTAAGAATGCATTGATGGATTCGAATCTTTCAAGGCTCAAAGAGATGAGTTCATTCTCCAATTTATGACCTTTCAGATCATCTTTCTATCCAAAGAGAGATTCGAGCTTGTCCCAAACCTCTTTTGGAGATGTTAGATCAATGACATGGAAGTGAATATCTTCAGAAATTGAGAGAAGAAGTGTAATGTCCCCATTCAAATAATTGTGTAGCAGGACAATCCCATAAATCTTACTAGTTCCCTAGGTTGAATGGGTACATTTGGAATTGTAATAAGGGAGAAAATGAATAATGTTTATACATTATAATAGTTCAAATATTTAATAAAGAGGTTGAAAAAATAAATTCAAGAGAAACTCTAGGTGGAAAATGGTTTTGAAGACATATGGAGGATGTGGGACCCACACTAGCTTGATTTCTCACTGGCACATGGCATATCTCTCTTTCCATTTCGAATCCATGAGAAGGAAAACATTATTGGGTGAGTTGGTAAGTTCATACACATGGCATTGAGAATCTTAGGTCGAATTCGGATAGAATGGTAACCTCCATGGAAGAGGAAGAGTCAAATTGGAAGCTTGTGGACACTTGGGTTAGATTCCCTAGCCCCTATGACAACAATGATGAAGCATCTATGACATCTATGACAAATTTCAGATATGACTTCTAACATCTGACCATTATGACATGTCAGCCCCAGAAATAGGCTCCAAGAAGGCGCTCATGGGAGTTGGAGAAGCCAAAGAGGTCCCTACTCGAATTAGGAGAAGATGGAAGGTTGGGAACTAGGGAGACAAGTGGCAAAGGTGGAATATTTCCTAAGTGGAAATATCTACAAGATAATGGGAGGAATTCGAACCATAGGAGGCTAAGGTTGGTTATAAAATATAGAAATCAAGTATGAGAATGGATTTTGATCATTTGAGAAAATTGCAATTGTGTAGAGAGAGAGAGCTAGTGGATGACTAGTTTCTTACCTTAGCCAATTTCGAGGGTGAAAGATTCCCATCCAAGTTGGTGTCTGGGAAGGCCATTCAGGTCTTTCATGGAGGTTTAATGAAGTTGTATTTGCAGGTATCAGCTATAGTACAGCTCGTGGTTTCTTCTAATACATCACATTCTCTCAACCATTTCCAGTTTTGAAGGCATATTCTTGCTCATTGAGGGATTGCGGTTTGGGTGAGCTCTTGTACTGCTTGGGAGAGCTTCTCATGATGTATTTCTGATTGTAATAATCTTAATATAATCTTTTCTTCATATTTATAAAGACTCAGGTCGAAATACCAAGTGGTTGTATGTAAAAATGATTATTAATGAGCAAACAATGACCATTTCCCCACTGTATTGATGTATGCCATTGTAATGCTGAAGATTTCGAATAAAAGAATGTTTCTCTAATATATTTATTATGAATGGACTGCCATTGATGAGTATTACAAGTTTCATGTTCAGCACTTAAGCATTTGAAGTCATTTTACTCAGTTTATTTACATTTGGAGAAGATTTGGTGCCATTTCCCCAAGGGTCGAACTAGTGATTTTTGTAGTTGTTTGGGGGAAGGTTAGAACAGAGTTAATAATTGATTAATGGTGCCTATGAGACATTAATAAAATTCCTAAGACATCCCCTACATCTTTTCATAAATTCGAGTGGGTTTGGAAACAATTGGGAATCCATTTTCAGTAGTTACCCTGGGGGGATTTGAACCTCCAATTGCTAGTGAAATTACATACTTTGTCTAGAATCTTTAGGGAGTTTTCAGAATTCTTTTTGTGGCCATATATCATCCCTGAACCTTATAATCAAGTCCTATTATCATTCATATACCTCCACAAAATATTTGGGAGCATTTGGGGCAAATTGGAGACCTAGGCATCAAAACTAGTCAAAGGTCGAAATTGGGGAAAAAGTGAAAAATTGGGCATTTTAATAAAATTTAAAAAAAGAGAATTTACAAGAAGTAAGCCTACTGCTTCATCAAGCCTATCCAAGTACTCGTATTTCTCTACTGCACTGAGTGGTTCTACCATTTTTCCATTTAGTATCCTGGTGAAGCTCTTGGATCTCATGAAGAGAGCCATCTTGGCTTTCCATTCGACATAGTTGGAATAAGTGAGCTTTAGATCCATCTGAACAGTGAAGGTCGAATTGAAGAAGAATTCGAATGGGTGAATAAACCTGCAAAACAAGAAGAGTTTTTGCTGATGGAGATTTTCTACACTTCGAATGAACACTACCTTAAGACACCTGAGCACATATGACTAAATCCTTCACACTTGGATAGACCTCACTAGATAGCTTCAGTGAAGTCAAGGTAATAACACCAGGATTTGCCGTGGAAACTCAAAGGCTTCTGGTGCTCAGGGAAAGATAGCTGCTCAAAGAAATGCTGCAATGGCTGCAATTCGAATAGCTACTGACTGCTCTGATACCATGTGATAATCTGCAGGGGATCTAACAGCTGTAACAAACTCACAATCAAACTCTCAAGAATGTTGCAAAGAAGAAGAGAAGAATGCAATCAATAATCACTCATGAACACAGAAAATGGAGAATAGCAGTATCATACATCAGTTGTGAGCTGGCACTATGTGAATAATGAATACAATCATGAATAACTACGTAGAGAATTCAAATTAACCAAGGAGGTCATTCGAATCATGCTCAAAGTCTAGCTTGGAGTACAATGGAGACATCATCCAATTAGTAGTATCAGTCATAAATGGTAATAGTCAGTCAAGTGAGTCTAACTGAGTCTAACAAAACCATCTAGGCATAAATCAGGGGATGGCGACTCCAAGGAGGGTGCATGAGGCTATCAAATGGTCAAGTGGCATTCCAGAACTAGCTAACTAGGAGCTACAGGCAGTCCACATGAGCAATCAGTGGAAGAACTGCTCAATCACTGCACTAACTGAATGATAACTCCTGGTAGGTGAGAGAATGCGCTTTAACTGAAAGATAACTGGCGGTAGGTGAGCAAAGGTGCCCTTGTCATGCAGAACGGTCAAATAGGGCGCATCAGGTAGGTAGGAGGCCAACTGAGGGCTGAGGACAGGCTCTGGGGAGTTGAAAGTGAGCTCTAGGTGCTAGGGAGACAACCAAGATGATGATTGGATGCATGCAGACATGCAAATTTGCATGCAGGCATGCAAAATATAAAAATGATGGTGTGAATATTCCAACATTAGCAACACCCCCCTTGTTCCTTGGATTGTTTGATAAACCCAACTATAGGTTGGCTTAGCATTGGGATGATACCTTGACTGTGAGAGAGTTCATTAGCCCTCCTTAGTGGATACACAACCCAACTCGGGGGTGGTCTCTCAGCTGAAAGAGTACAAGCTGGACAGAGACCTAAGGTTGGGTGGAAAGTTGTCCTCACTTAGCCAGTTGCTTGGGGCAGCTTCAAGATTCAAAGATAAGTGTTTCTATGGTATAAACTGTGAGGTTTCATGTATTATGATTATGTGTTGATGCTCAAGTTGTTGAATGAATGTTGTATGAGTTTGATCAATAGATAGACTGTTTACAAGCCTGAGTTCATGTTGAATACTTTATTCAGTTGCATAAGCTTAATGCATTACAAATCTTGCAGGTGGTAGGTGCATTTGTTAGACCTAGTTTCATGCACCTTATGCATTGTTATGCTTGTCATGCCCTAGACTAATGAATGGATGATTTCATAAGATTTCTCATTAGGAATATAGGTAGAGGATTGAATATGAGATTGAATGCATGTTGAATACTTCATCATTTGCATGAATGTGATATATGACTAACCCCTGCAGGCTGTAGGTGTAATGATTAGTTTAGTCCATTAGATGTGTTTATCATGCATTGTATTCATCCTTCAAAGGGATGGTTTGAACTCACCTAGACTTGGGGAAGAAAGGGGATAAACCCTTATATATTTCAGAGCCCTCTGTGGTCAGGTGAAGGGAGAAATCATGGTAGGAAGGAGACAAAATCCATGGTAGAAGGATAAAGGCACTTAGGTGGAGTTATGAACAAAATTTTAGTTTAGAATTTGGTATGTTTGGAATGTTTAGATGGGTTGGGGATTGCACCATTGGATAGATCTCTCCAATAGATTTACAATAGTACCAACCTTATCCCATTTGGACCAAGGATGAGGGAGTTATGACCCTTGGAAGTTTTCCTTGGAAGCTTGTTAAGGCAGGGGTCTTTGGTCCTGACCCTTCCGCATCCGCAATGCGGATCACAGATTGCGGAGGTCAGGAACCAATATTGGTGGCGTATGGAAATCCGAATTCCGCATATGCAATGGGGGATGCGGAATGCAGATTGCAGGAGGTAAAATCTCCCCGGAGTTGGAGTGGGAATTCCGCTTTTCTGCACCCGCAATGCGAATTGCGGGAGGTAAAATATCCCCGGAGTCGGAATGTGGGATTTCACATTTCCACACATCTACAATGTGGAACGCGGAATGTAGGTTGTAGGAAGCAACTATCGTCGGGATTGGAGGAATCTGATTTCCCAGTTCAGCATGTGGATTGCGGAACTGCAAAATTCAGACGGACTAATTTTCGAGGTCGGAAATGGATTCCGACTTACGACTTTCGCAATGCGGATTGAGGAATTCGAAATCGTGATTTCGATTTTGAATTGGTGTTGGAAATCTTCTTTCTGAGTCCTGCATGCGGACTGCAGAATGAAGAAAGGCGGATTGCGGACCCGATCCCATTGCAACTGTGTGTGGAATTGGAATAATTTGGAAGAAAAATAAAAGGAACATAGGGCCTCCCATGGCCTCTAAAGGCCATCATGGAGGTTAGGGAACGTGAAAAAACTCCTGTACAACTGCTGGGAAGAGTTCCAGACTTCCCAATTAAGATTGAAGGTTTTCCAAAAGTTTTGTCTTTAAATAGACTAGACAATATAAAAGAGGATTGTATTTTAGGATTAGAGTTTTTGACTAGAGTCAGTCCTGTTACTATTGATAATAATAAAATGTTGTTCAAATGTACAATAAATGGGAGATTAGTGTCTTGTCCCATGACCATTGAAGCTGAAATCCAAATGCCCAACTCCTATAAAGAAGCCTAATCCTGCCCCTAATATTGTAGAATTGCTCAAAATGGAAAGGTGTATAGCTTATGCAGAAATGCACAAGGACTCTGCCTTATCTCAGATTTCAGAAAATCTTGAGAAAGATTGCACCTCTAAAATTCCTAATGCCTTTTGGACCAGAGAAAAATATGTTGTCTCTCTACCGTATGATCCTTTGGTTAAGCCTAGAGCCCAACGAGTCTCTGCTGCCTTAATGTCTCCTACAGAAAAAGAGTTTTATGCCATTGAAATCAAAGACCTGCTTTTTAAAGGTCTCATTGAACCCTCTATGATCCCTTGGGATTGTCGTGCATTTATAGTAAACAAGCATTCATAAATTAAGAGAGCTCTGAATGCATCCCTTCAAAATGTTAGATACCCTATGTTGGCACAGTATTTCTTAAATCTAAATGAATAAAGGATAAGCTAAAATTCGTTTGATACAACCTAAGATTTGTGGGGAGAGCGCCCAATCCCAAATAAATTATCGCACATGACCGATGACTAATTCAAAGAAGGGGATAAAATGGTTAAGAAAGCAGCTTTGGAAATCATGCAATAGCACCAACAACTCAGATGGAATAAGGAGAGATCGACGGTGGAAGGGAAGTTTCGCTGGAGGAAAAGCAAGGTGGATAACAAAGATAGAGTCCGCCGAAACGTCAAGTCAAGTGGTGTTAAAAGTAGGCCACGATAAACGGTCGTTTGATAAAGCAACAAATAGATCGATGATCCACATTCTTTTCGAAGTGTCAACATGAATGATGAAATGAAGTTCTTAGCGGTTGTGAAATACCATACCGCCTTCCACGCGTCAGCCTCTTGTCATTTCACAATCCGAAAAGGCGGTAAAGGAAACCACTCTCTCACTTTGAGAAACCGCCTTCGGGGTATATAAAATCCAAAAAGCACGTGAAGGCCATTGACATTTGTCTTTTGAATTCGCATGATTGAGAGGCGTGCATGCAGTAGGAAGGCAACAAAGCGTAGATTTCAAATTTTCAGTGCCAGGTAGGCCCTTTGAAACTCATGAAAGTAGTTGAAACTGTCTGTATAATGGAAGATTTTAGTGAGACAGTCTCTCAAAGTGTTGAAAATGTAAGAATAGAAGAAACCTTTGAGGACATAGATAGTGCATTTATGACCCTATAATGGTTAATATTTCAGTTTTAGAAATTAAAAGCAAGTTGGAGGGTTTACAAAAACATAATTTAGATGTGCACAATGTTTATAAGTCCAGTTTTATCCATTTCTGTCTGGAACAAACTTTAGGGTTTCCAGATTTTATTTCCTGGTGCACAATGAACTATTCTCAGAGTGAAAGAGTGATTATGAATTCATCCAGAACATAAATCCTTTTCCCTGTAAATTCGTCCACTGTTAGGAAAGCTTTAGAGGTACCCTTGTCTTTTCCCAGCGACAAAGAAGACTTTGCCGAAGAATCCCTAGTTAGCAAATATAGGAAGTCATCCCCTGAAATAAAACAAACCTTCATGACCAGTTGTTTTGAAACTGGCCTTGCCATTGATAACACCCCCTATCCACTATACATTAATTTCTTTGATGAAAATTCACAGTTAGTCCTATCTCTAATTTCCCAGTTTTTAGGGTTTAATGATGATTCAATAGTCACAGAGGTCTAGTTAAGTCTGCTTTTGATATTAAGTGTTGGTAAACCAGAAGTAGAGTATAGTCAAGTCCCCTATCTTAAATTTGATGAATTCCTGACTGAGAACATCCACTCTCAGCTAGTGAATTTCCACACTACTAGGCATTTTAGATTCCAAATGTACGTGATGAAAATGCTCCTAGTTTCAAGTGAAAAAGATCTACATTTCCTGCCAGCTATTTTTTTAGGCACAATGGAAAACAACATGTTTAACCTTATGAACCTCATTCTGTCAGAAGTATACAGGTTAATCTTTGAAGAGAATTTTCCAAGTGATGCAGGTGCATCTTTACAACTGGCAAAGAGAAATAGAAGGTTCGAATCAATTTGGTTTGCTACAGGAGTGGTTCCTAGAATAACAGGTGGTAGGTTAGGATTAAACGCATTTTAGTTGTTTGTTATAACCGTTTTGAGCATGATCGCAGATGGGATATGCGTGGTTGTTTGCTACCCTCATTCGAGGAAGAGAGCTATGCCCGGTTTATTTAAGCTTGCAAATTCATTGTCTAGGGGTTAGAATACAGTACGCAGGAACTGAGAACTGGGTTTCTTTTCTTTGTGAATCAATAGGACCCCGAAATTGTCAAATGGATTGTATTTTCTGTGTTTAAGTGTGTATTCTCCATTCATAGATGCTAAATGAACCTGTTACAGCATTGAGATTGTTTTAGAATGCTTAGTGTTCTATTTGAGTAGTTTACACTGCGTGGAAGAGGTCAGTTGTGCACATAGTGTGTTTCTATTTGGCAGAAGGAACATCAAACCCACCTACATGAAATGCAAACCGATTAAATTACTTTAGAAGATCCTGACAGAGAATCCATCGCTCTAGTGTAACCTCTCTATTAGCAGAAGAAAAACACAGATTACTTGCGGACTGAGCGTCGGTGGTTGAAAATGGAGCTAGGACTTTTCTAGAAAATGCTCTTCTACCAAAATCTGGAAAAAGGCGATTTCAGAGAGTATTGGGCGTTCTTCACTGAGCTCATATGTGTTGAAACCTAGTTTTCGTTGGGTTTAATTGTGTGTTCTGCATCATTTTTGGTATCAGAGTGAAAGGTTCGCTCCTTTGAGGAGTCCTGAAGTAGCCGTAGTGCAGAGAAATTGTTAAAAGGATCAGATTTGGAATCTGAAGGGTTGGAAGACAACTCTAACTGAAGATGCAGAGTTGTGTTTGTTTGAAGACTTAATGATGCTTGAGAAGAAAATATTCAGAAATTCCATCATTGCCAGATTGGAGGGGTTGTTTGAGATAATGTGTTTTGGAAGCTTTTGAAATTGTTATGTGATAAATGGTTGATTGCAGGATTAGTGTATGAAGGTGTATAGCTTTCAGAGTGCGTGGAAGATATTCTATCTTGGAAGAGAGGTGAAATAGGTTCAGTTGAAGGACTAATCAACAAAGAAGATGTTCTTGGCTTGAAGGACATTGAAAGGAAATTGTAACAGTGACATGGGTTGAAGCATATACTGGTAAGAGTTAAGAGATTTGAGATTTATTGACTATTAGGTGAAGAGATTAATTGCATGTAGGTGAAAGCAATAAAAGATGAGTGGACGACGGTGAATCTATCTAACTGAAGGATTGGGAGAGATATTGAGTACAAAAGGCATGAAGGAATCCTTAGTGGATGAAATAGAGTGAAAGAAGATTGTGAATGAACCTAGACAACAGAGTGCATTGCTGGAGAAGGGAGGATAACTGTAGTTCTCCAAGAAATGTGAGTAGTTGTAAAGCAACAACCTAGTAGCTTTGAAAGCTGAGGAGCAGGAGTGCTCAAGTGGAGGTTCTATGTGCAGAACCAAGAAGAAGAGGAGTCACCAAGAGATGACTTGGTACTGGAAACAAGTATTATACTTGTTTCAAAGATAGAAGGGGTTTGTTGTAGCTCATAAGGTGGATCAGGATGATTCCAGAGGGGGAAGAAGAAGGGATGACCACTGATGGTTATCTTAAGGGTTTAGAGAGAAGTCACAATCGGAAGAAAGAAATCAGCAGAGATGCCAGTAGAAGACTAAGCATGGAAAAGCTTGGTGTGGTACCTACAGACAAGTCGAGGGAGTCAACATGGAGCGATAGATTGTTTGTAGGCCATGATGAACAAGGAGGAATTCATGAAAGAAAGAAGACTGTGGATGTTGATAATCATACTAAAGGTGCAGAGAAGGGCCATAGAAAATCAAGTCAGGATAAGCTTGATAGGGAATTGGCTGAAATGCAAGTGCAACTGGAGGTGATGAGAGAATTTGTACAGAGAAGTATGGAAGACCAGAGATATGGTTGGGTCCTTCAGAAGAGAAGAATCAAGTGGATCCAGTTACAGAGTAGGTTGAGATATGAAACTAGAGTTCAGCTAGAAGAAGAACTCATAAGAGCTGAGTTGCAGCATAGGATGTGTGTTGAGGAAGAGGTTTACTTATGTGAACTTGAAAATGGGTCTATTCTCGGTGAAAGTAGTGATGAGGATGAAGACATGAGACTAGCTAAAGGTTTCATGGATCCTTGGAAGGATAAGAACCAGTTGAGAGAGCTGATGTTTGGGACAACAAAAGAGGTTATGGAGCCTTATGATTTTGAAACTAATGATTATTGTATGTTTGCAGGTTGCTCAAGCATGAGAGATGATAGACAATCATCTAAACTGTCTTAAACCCAGGAAAAGATGACTATTCCTAGTCATATTTAAAGAAGAATTATGGCCAAATGAAGAAAGATGTTCAGCTGAAGGACATTCATAAGACAAGTCAGAGGAAATGCTAGTAATCGAAATTAGAGGAAATGCTAGCAATCGAAATTAGAGGAAATGCTAGTAATCAAAATTGAAATTGCTAGCAATTTTGGATCACCATATCTCATCCCTTAAGTGAATGTATTTGAATCTCTATGCAAATAAACGGTGAATGGGATATGAATGGAGGGGAAATGATTTCCGAGTTTAGCAACTAAATCGATTGATATGAGTTGAGTAACTAAATCAATTGGTTTGGGGAAATATGCACATTTGATAAACCCTTAAGATAAAACCCCTTCCTCCTTGGTGGTCCCATTTGTTGTTTCAATCCTTGGTTGATCCCACCTCCCCAATTCGAATCATTCCTTTCTTTGGTTTGCTATGATTCAATAGTATCTTTTATGAACCATAATATTTTTTGAATATTGAGAATCCATATATCTTCTCTAATGAACACCAAATGGAATTAGTATTATCTATTCCATTTCCACCTGCTACCTATCTTATTTTGTTGGATGGGAAAGCTCAACCAACTAAAAAAAGGATTGGGATGGGCATGAGAAATAGCTAAACTGATCGAGCGAACCCACCAAAGTGAAAAAATGGGGCATGATATGTCATAGCATCCCCTTTTATACCTTGTTCACTGTAAGGAGGGATATAATGAATGGTACAATCCAATTTGTTTTTACACATTCCCATTGGAAACATAAAGAATTGAAAAGGTAATGAAAGAAATGACTTTTTTATATTGGATAATGAAGCTCCAGAGTCAAACTATCCCCCGCAAATCCCTAGGCATGAGGTGCTTATTCGTTTGATTAGTCAATACCCCCAAAGCTTTCACGTGGAGTTTGCATGCCTTCTATATCCCACCTGAAACTTTAGGAGCTAGCTTCCTTGCAACAACTGGATTCATTAAAGGCATTCCCCTTGGTATGTAGGGATTCTATATCTGAATTCGATCTCAGTGATCCATATTTTTTGGGGTGGATGGCATGTTTGTCTTAGATACGTAATATAATAGGGTTGCATCAATTTGAACTAATTTGAAGTGTAGTTATTTCTTTTATTCTATGTCTAGAGTGAGCATGATAAGTTCCCTAGAGAAAGCTTATGGAACTCCATTAACAATCCTACTACTTTAGTTTGGAGGTGGAGTTCAGTATCTCTATGAATGAAGAAGTCCTTAATGCCCCTATATATCCCTTGGGATCATTAAATCCCCAGGAGCTCTTATTCTAGCTGATCTCTTTCATTCTAATTGTAGATAAAAAGGTTGATGTATTTCTCAATTTCACCTCTCCCATCCGCGAACCTATATCTTGTGCTCGTGTTCACAACATAGATGGATCTTTTCAACATTTATTTCTCCCAAACCCACCATTAACAACCAACTTTATTTGAAAGAATTTGGGTTCACCTAACACACTATTGGCTCTTTCTCCAACAAGTCAAAAACCCAATGTTCTTGCTTGGTCCGACTCACCTATTTTGTAACTCATACATAATTCTTCCTCTATAAGGAAAATGTGTTACAAATTCCTATTACAGTACCTAGATATCCCATTTTTATGGGTAAATGGCATAGATCCCATCTTCGATACAATGTACCACAATCTCTGATTCAATCCACGACAACAAAACTATTAGGTGCGTGTGCTTCCTCCATTGTACTATACTTACCTTCTAAGAGATTGTGAATGGAAGGTGACCAGAGATTGTAAATTATCCAATGTTTATCAACCTCAAATTTGTGTTAATACATATATAATAAAATCGTATCACCTCCCTCTTATAAATTTTCATTTGTAAATCAATTAAAGGTTCAGATCGCAGCTCTATTTTTCATTTTATTTTTCTGCTTTGCGCTATCTCAGATAAGCAGGAGAAATACCAATAAATGAGAGGGGGTTACTTATATTGGATCAATCAGTTGGGAGCAGCCTGACAAAAATAAATCCCCTTGGATTTGAGGATCATAAGGTGTTAACTAACCCCGAATGAATTCGTTTTTCTCCAACACAAATGGAGTGGGATTTTTTGGAACAAAAAAATTTGATGGTATGCTAGCCTTTTGAAAAATCTACATCGCAAAGCAAGACCATGGCTCTCAGTCCGAACCCCAAAAAAATATTTTTAAAGTTCAAGCTTTGGACATTTTCACATTTAGGCTTTTGATTAGAACTTTCTTGAGAATTTGGTAAGTACATGTTTGTGGAGTGACCTGATGTAGAGTAGTTACAGACCCTAGGTCCTTGGCTCCTCCCACAATAATCAGATTGATCAAATTATGTAATTGTTTCCGCTATCGATAAAGTAGGATAGAAGATATGATGCCAAATGAGTTAAGAAGGTACTGGTGAGTTGTGCCTCAACCATTATTTATGGGAGGTCCTGTCATCGACAAAGCTACATTTTTTGACCCAACTTGCTTACTTCCAAGAGGGTATAGGAGATGCACCCACACATTTAGAATCTGCACTATTACTTACGGAGAATATGTGTGCCTAAAAAATCTAATTCTAGTTTGCTATTATCTATTTTTCCTCCATGCCAATCCCACTCATCTATTTCCTTGTAATAGTTCCCCAATTTATATATGTAGCACTAACAATGGAATAGGGATGAAATTACATAACTAAGTTTTGATTGGACTCGACACTTTAAAAATGGACCAAACGAACACTGTCGTTCATGGGTTTGCGAGTCATGATCCATTTTCAATGCCACTTTAACAACTCAATCAACCCATAGTAATAGAAAGTGAAGCATGCATATACAAAATGGGGACCTTCAACCAAGTCGTCTCGATAAAGGTTTACTTTACGTGAGATGACTGAGTGGAAATGGCTAAAAAAACCTGAAATGGAACCACATGTTAGATATTACTACTTAGAGATGTAGTAGGTTGCTTTAGCATGGGAATTTATGTTAGATTTTGAGCATTAATTCAACATACTCTAATATCTTTACTGAGAGAATAACATGTACAGCATATCAATCATATCAAGCATAACAAGCAATCACATAAGACAATGGACACACAGAGTTTCACTGGGGAAAACCATAAAGGTGAAAAACCCCACAACTTTCTCAGAGATAGAAAGAGCAATGATACAACCCAAGTACAAGAGATAGTCTTCTCTAGCAGCTACTCCTCCTTCCTCACTTGTGTGCCACTTTCCGAGTAGTGTAGAAGTGAATAATGAGATGATCAAATAGAGTGCCTCCTACACTCTATTTATACATGATCTGACCTACCTAATAACCTAGCAGGGCCGACTTGTCTAACTCAGTCTAATAACCCATGGTTATACTAATCAGGGCTGACCCCACACTTGGTGGTTTAATAACCCATCACTTGCAAGTTGCGACACTTGTCAATACAAATGACGGCACTTCCGTATAGAGGAATAATACCATCTCTATAGGAGTACAATATACATAGGTGAAATACATTCCGAAGTTACAAATACATCAACACTCCCTCTTAACTAGGAAGGTATTTCTAGATACAGATCTGCTAGCACAAGTCTTCTTCTCTGAATCATCGTCACTCGATCATCATCATCAAATCATCATCATCGTCATCGTCATTGCTGCTGCTATCTCAATCAATCTCCAATCTACTCGTCATAGGAAGTTCTACAGAGCCAATCCTTTTTCATACTGGATGTAGGCCCACCACCTGCAGGTCTTCATCATCTACAGAGCCAACCCTTTTTCATGCTGTATGTAGGTCTAGCCTCCATGTAGGTCTTCAATATCTCTGCGAGCAAGCCATCAAGTAGGTACACCTCAGGACTGATTACACTGCCTCTGCAAAAACTGTGTACCATACTATCACATCATCATCTTCAGATCATCGTCATAGTCCACGGAGCACAACCTAGATGCACACTCACACATCACTTACACTCACCGGCATGGAAGGACTTTCCTCTGACCATCCGGGAAAGGCTCATCACTTACACTCACCAACATGGAAGGACTTTCCTCTGAACATCTGGGAAAGGCTCACAACACTTACATCGACGACCATGGAAGGACTTTCCTCTAACCATATCGGAACAGATACAACAATTACATCACAACCATAGAAGGACTTTCCTCTGACCATGTCGGAAAAGCCACACCCAACACTTACATCTCGCCATGGAAGGACTTTCCTCTAACCATGCGAGAATGGCCCAGCCTTTACATCTCACCATAGAAGGACTTTCCTCTAACTACGTGAGAATGGATTTGCCCAACCCTTACATTTCACCATGGAAGGACTTTCGTCTAACCATGTGAAAATGGCCTAGCCCTTACATCTCACCATGGAAGGACTTTCCTCTAACCATGTGAGAATGGCCCTGTGTGCATCTGTGTCTCCGGACTCATCACTTCCCCTTGGAAGGTATCTCGATCTGAAGTACACCAGGTCTCCCTTTGAAGTATTCAAACTTCACTCTGGCCAACGACTTGGTCAACACATCGACTATCTGCTCGTTCGTCGCAACATACAAGAGCTTCACTGCTCCTCTCTGCACCATATCCCTGATATAGTGATACTTGATCTCAATGTGCTTTGACTTGTCATGGAACACTGGGTTCTCCGACAACTTTACACAACTCTGGTTGTTGCAATATATACAAGTAGCACTCAGCTGGAGATCAAACAAATCAGACCATAGCTTCCTAAGCCATACTGCCTCACAACTAGTCGAACAAACTGCGACATACTCTGCTTCGGCTGTACTCAGTACCATATAGGACTACTTCCTGCTAAACCAAGAGATCATACCGGATCCCATACTAAAGCAGCACCCTGAAGTGCTCTTCTGATCAATGGCACTGCCTGCCCAATCTGAATCAACATAATCCTCCATGTTAAACTTTTGATTCACCTCATACTTGAGCCCATAGTCAACTATACCCTTTAGGTACCTCAGAATATGCTTTGCAGCTATCAGGTGAACATGTCTCGGATATGTCAAGTACTGGCTCAAAGTGTTCACCGCAAAATAGATATCTGGTCTTGTATTCGTCAGGTACATCAAGGACCCAATCATTTGACGATACATCAGAGCATCAACCGGCTCAGATGAAGCATCACACATAAGCTTTAGGTTCAATGCCATAGGTGTGGCCATGGCCTTGCAGTCCATCATCCCGAACCTCTTCAGTATCTCTACTGCATACTTCCCTTGTCCAAGGAAGATTCCATCTGCACTCTGCCACACCTCCATACCAAGAAAGTAGTGCATCATACCCAAGTCCTTCATCTCGAACTCGACAGCATCGAAAATCAATCTATCCTCACCTATCATAAATAGGTCATCCACATATAATAGTAGTATCACTGGATTGCATTCCTCAACCTTGTAGTAAAGATTGGAATCCGCTTTACTCTTGGTAAAGTCCAAACTGGATAGGAAGCCATCTATCCTGCCATACTAGGTCCTGGGTGCCTGTTTCAAACCATACAGGGCTTTCTTCAGTTTGCACACATGTGACCCTCAGTCATGTTTCTCAAACCCGAGTGGCTGCTCCACATACACTTCCTCTTCAACTACACCATTCAAGAAAGTTGTCTTGACATCCATTTGGTGTACCTTCCATTTCATCACTGCAACCAGAGCAAGTACTGATCTAATGGAAGTGTATCTGGCCACAAGAGCAAAAGTCTCTTCATAATCAATCCCTTCTTTCTGGGAGAAGCTACGAGCTACAAACCTTGCCTTATATTTTTCTATGCTGCCATCTGCAACATGCTTGATCTTATAGATCCACTTGGAAGTCACAACAGACTTCCCATCTGGTCTTGGGACCACATCCCAAACATCATTCTTCATGATTGACTGGTATTCCTCGACCATGGCATCCTTTGTTAAATTTTCAGAATTTACTTCAATATGATCTAGGATCTTAACTGAGAGAACAACATGTACATCAAATCTACAGCATATCAATCATGGACACAATAATGCAAGCACACAAGAGACACAGAGTTTACTTGGGGAAAACCATAAAGGTGAAAAACCCCAATAACTTCCTCAGAGATAGATAGAGTAATGATACAAACAGAATATAAGAGATAGTCTTCTCCTAGCAGCAGAGCCTCCTCCTCCACAAGTGCGCCACTCTCCCAAGCGTGAGTGAGATAATAGAATGTGTAAAATGAGAGAGACACACTCTCTATTTATACACTAACTTGACTTCACCTTTAATCAACTAGGTCGGCCTCAACTTAACCACTTAACATAATGATGACTGGGCCGACCCCCACTAGGGTGGTCTAATAACCCTTTGACCCACATGGCCGACCCCCAATAGGGTGGTCTAATAACCCTTTGACCCACATGACTTATACAGGGCCGACCCCAATAAGGTGGTGTAATAACCCATCAAGTATAAGTTACAACACTTACAATATAAATGATGACACTTCCGTATAGAGGAATAATAACATCTCTATAGGAATACAATATACATATATGTGAAATACATTCTGAAGTTAGATATACATCAACACTCCCTCTTAACTAGGAAGGTATTTCTCGACATAGGTCTTCTAGCACAAGTCATCTTCTCTAGATCATCGTCACTGCTGCTGCTATTTCAATCAATCTCTGAATCTACTCGTCATAGGAAGTTCTACAGAGCCAGTCCTTTTTCATACTGGATGTAGGCCCACCACCTGCAGGTCTTCGTCATCACTGGCCATACTGTGGAAATCTCAGGACTTATTATGTGCATCACAAAACCTTAAAAGAGTCTCTTGACTAGCAAGAACCCTAAAGAGCATCTGAGGCCTTTTTCATCCTGTCCAGATCTCCAGGACTTATTACATGTGACCCCACCACAAAACCTCGAAAGAGAATCCCAGGACTAATTACGAGCACAAGGCTCAACCTATTGGATCTCCCATGGCACAAATTACATGTAGTCACCACAAAACCTCGAAAGAGCATCCCAGGTTTGATTACGAGCACAAGGCTCAACCTATCAGATCTCCCAGGGCACAAATTACATATGGTCATGGAAAAACCTCGAAAGAGCATTCCAGGACTGATTACGAGCACACGACTCAACCTATCGGATCTCCCAGGGCACAAATTACATGCCATAGGACAAAACCTCGAAAGAGCATCTTCCAGATATCCCAGGGCACAAATTACATGCCATAGGAAAAACCTCGAAAGACTATCTGCAGATCTCCCAGGGCACAAATTATATGTCCTCCCAAGCAAAAACTCTAAAGAGCATTTGCCAGATATCCCAGGGTACAAATTACATGCCATAGGCAAAACCTCGAAAGACTATCTGCAAATCTCCCATGGCACAAATTACATGCTTATCTGCACAACCTATTCCACGGCCACAGAGTATCAACCCGATACTCACCATACATCATCCTGATGTACACATGATCATCCTGATCATCATCACTGCAACATCCTGCTGCATGTCAGCTGGAGCAACATACTGAAGCTCGTCATTCATGATCATCCTGATCATATCATGCATCTACGTGATGCATACCAAGTATCTACCTGATACATATCATCATACATGATCCACCTGATCATACATGATACATATCAACATACATGATCTACCTGATCATACAATGTATCCACCTGATACATATACAGATACATGGTCCAAGCATCCAACATGATGCATATACAAAATACATACAAATGATCCAACCGATCATATCCAGCATCCAACATGATGCGTACATACATAAATGATCCAACTGATCATATCCAGCATCCAACATGATGCATACATACATATACATATAAATGATCCAACTGATCATATCCAGCATCATCCCGATGCATATACAGAGCAGTAACTGGAGCATCGTCCTGATGCTCATCATCCATGATCCTCCTGATCATCATAGCATCGTCCTCTTCAGATCATCTCATTGTGCACGAAGCACAACCCAGATGCACATCATCCAACACTTACACCACCGACATGGGAGAACACATCTACTACCATTCGGGGAAGGCCCCAGCCCTTACTTTTTCACCATGGGAGAACACATCTACCACCATGTGAAAAATGGCTCAACAATTATATCACGACCAAGGGAGAACACATCAACCATGTCAGAAAAGCTCATGTGCATCTGCATCTTCCTGACTCATCACTTCCCTTTGGAAGGAACCTTGATCTGAAGTGCACCAAGCCTCTCTCTGAAGTACTTAGACTGCACTCTGGCCAACGGCTTGGTCAATACATCTGCAACCTGCTCATCCGTCGCAACATACTCTGCTTCGGCTGTACTCAGTGCTATGCAGGACTGCTTCCTGCTAAACCAAGAGATCACACCTAATCCCATACTGAAGCAACACCCAGATGTGCTCTTCCTATCTGCAGCACTGCCTGCCCAATCTGAATCAACATAACCCTGCAGGTTAAACTTTTGATTCGCTTCATACTTGAGCCCATAATCCACTGTACCTTTCAGGTACCTCAGAATATTCTTTACAGCAACTAGGTGAACACTCCTCGGATCTATCAGGAACTGGCTCAATGTGTTCACTGCAAAGCAAATATCTGGTCTCATGTTCGTCAGGTACATCAAGGACCCAATCATCTGATGATACATAGTGACATCAATTGGTTCAGATGAAACATCACACAGAAGCTTCAGGTTCGATGCCATAGCCTCGCAGTCCATCATCCCGAATCTCTTCAGGATCTCTACTGCATACTTCCCTTGTCCAAGGAAGATTCCATCTGCACTCTACCACACCTCCATACCTAGAAAGTGGTGCATCATCCCCAAGTCCTTCATCTCGAATTCAGCTACAAGATTCCGCTGCGTGTCGGCAATCAATCTATCATCTCTTGTTACAAACAGGTCATTCACATACAATAAGAGTATCCCTGGATTGCCTACCTCAACCTTGTAGTAAAGGTTGGAACCCGCTTTACTCTTGGTAAAGACCAAACTGGACAGAAAGCTGCCTATCCTACCATACCAAGTTCTGCACATATATGATTTCTTGTCATGTGTCTCAGAACCAAGTTGCTGCTCCACATACACTTCTTCTTCAACTACACCATTCAAGAAAGCTGTCTTGAAATCCATCTGGTGTATCTTCTATTTCATCACTTTTATATTTCTCTATGCTTCCACCTGCAGCATGCTTGATGTTGTAGATCCTCTTCGAAGTCACTACAGACTACCCTTTGGGACTGCATCCCAAACATCTTCATGATTGACTGATGAAGGTATTCTTCCCGTATCCTGGGAACTTCAATATCTTCAATAGATAATTTTGTTGCTTGAACAAATGTTGTGGTCCTTCTTTTGTAGGTGAAGGTATACGGTCTTTCCTACAAAACAAGTTAAATTGCATGATTAGAAACATATCATAATTTTTAGACAAATTCTTACATATAAAGAAATATGTCATACAATCATGCAATTATCTTAGCCAATGCATCAATACAACATTTATCCATGTTCCATAACTTTCTAGATTCCTTCCAGTCTCTACCAGAACATTGTTAAGAGTGTGCACAACTCCCAACATGTCAGCAAAGAGGTTTCATTCTAGATAAGTAGCAATGGAATGTTGTACAGTTCCATAGGCCACTTACCCATGCATATTAGTAGTATACTGTTCATCAATGCAACTATTCTAATATGCATAATACACAACCTAATTCTAGGAACATCAGTATATACATTATTGAACAGTATTATTTAAACAATAAAATATGTAAGTAATGACAATTCAAATACTTATCTTTGTTTGTTTGTTGGGTTGACTCCCTCTCAGTCTTTGCTTCTTTTCTCCAACTCCATTCTTATGTGGATTGTGAGAAGTGGTCAACTCCCTCTGAATATCTGCATCCTTGCAAAAACTACTGAAGTGTGCTCCTTTGCTTTCTTGCAGGAACAACTGGAGTGTTCTCCTTTGCTTTCTTACAGGAACAACTGGAGTGTAATCCCTCTTGATCTTTGCTTCTTGGATTACCTGTTCTTGAACTTATATCCATCCTTAACCACTATGCATTCTTATTAGTATCATCATTTTGTTATCCTTGAGGTCTCATACATAATCACACATTTATTAGTATAATCTTAATACTATCAAAACACAATAATCTTAAACATGTATAGTCATGATCATTCACAGATAATAAACATTAGTATTCAAGGTTTTAGGGAAGTCTTCTTTTACTCATGCATATTCTTATTTGATCATAGGACTCTTCTGATTAGTTAAATCATCAATGCATAAACCCGTGATTACTCAAACCTATACCTTCATGATTCTTCTGGTTAGTCATATCATCAATTATGGTAAGAAACATAATATGCATACAGCCATGACTATTCAAACCTATGACTTCATGAATAATCATTATCAACAACACAACAATATAAGATCCTAACACAAGGTAGGATTCTAGCTTGATATAGGAAAAACATATCTGGATTAGCATGCTAGCTAGTTATGTCTAACATACCCACATAATGTCTTCTGGTTCTCTTCAGTGACTTGTGCTAGTAACTTGCATGTCTCATAGGTTAACCATTGCAGGACCAAGTTATACATACCTCGAAAGTAGATCTTCTATGTGATCCATGACAATGGATGAATCTTTGTCTTCATGTCACCATGATCATATGTTCTTGAAGTAGAACATGATTTGTCTTTCTTGGTGTACCTTTTATGTTAGCGAACAACATAAACCTCATACAACATGACAATGCATTAGTACATTCATAAGTGTCAAAACCTTAATCAATGAATATCTTATATTAAGGTGATACGACAAGTCTAGTAATTAATCAAGATTGTACTATAATGATATGAAGACAAACATATAATAAAATTAACCATGAAACATACTTGTAAGCCATACCTGTCAAGATTGCTTGTAATCTTCTTATGGAAGGCCTTAGCCTCTTCTCCCTCTGAGACAGGAACTTCTTCACTTATGCAGGTGACCAATCCATCTTCTTATAGGATTAACCCAATCCACTTGATTTGCAAGAACTGGACCTGGAGCTGGATTAGGGTTTGTCAAAGAAACCCCAAAAAATATGATCTTGGTCTCTAAAATTCGATTTTGATGAGTAGCATCCAGCCGTGGTCTCTGATTACAAAAATTCCAACTTTCTCCAAAGCCCTAAATTCCGGAAGCCATGAATGAAGGTGCGAAAAAATAATTCTGTTTTGATAGAAATATGTACCTGATTTTTTCTGGTGTAACTCCAAACTTTTCGATCCACAGGGTCTAAATTTTTTTTCTGAGATAGCCCGACCTGTTATCTTTCCATCCCGACAGGTTTGACCTCAATTGGATTTTCTGAGAGAGAGTTATGCCAATTGTCGCAATGTGACCTGTTTATGGGAAAATACAGGAGAGAGAACTTGTACGGCGTGCCACGTGTCACTGGTTCAACTTCGGCCTCTGAACATTTATCTTGAGATAGCCCAACTTGTTATATTTCCATCCCGATATGTATGACCTCAATTGGATTCTCTGAGAGAGAGTTATTCCAAGTGTCGCAATGTGACCTGTTTATGGGATAATACAGCAGAGCGAACTTGTACGACTTGCCACGTGTCACTGGTTCAACTTCGGCCTCTGAAAAAGGTTTTTGATATAGTCCAGTCTGTGTACTATCTGTCACTTTTTATGAAATTTCATTTGGATCTTCCTATCCCAAGTTATGACCTTTTTCCCAAGGTCACTTGAGTTTGACTCAGACCTGGAAGAGGCAGAAACCCTATATTGTACAGATCATAAATCACAAAGTACAATGAATTAGAGGTTGTACTTTGGACACAAGGTACATGGGGATCTGTTCTTCGACTTGTAAAAGTTTCAGATCCGAAAACTTTTCCAAAACGGATTTATAGCGAAAGTGCTACGATGACTAGTTTTTGCTATATCAAGCCCTAGCATCGTAAGTGCAACAAGTGTCATACATGCCATATCATGCCTTTTTTCAGGCTAGCTCTGATACCATGTTAAATTTTCAGAATTTACTTCAATCTGATCTAGGATCTTAACTAAGAGAACAACATGTACAACAAATCTACAGCATATCAATCATGGACACAATAATGCAAGCACATAAGAGACACAGAGTTTACTTGGGGAAAACCATAAAGGTGAAAAACCCCAATAACTTCCTCAGAGATAGATAGAGCAATGATACAAACATAATACAAGAGATAGTATTCTCCTAGCAGCAGAGCCTCCTCCTCCACAAGTGCTCCACTCTCCCAAGCGTGAGTGAGATAATAGAATGTGTAAAATGAGAGAGACACACTCTCTATTTATACACTAATTTGACTTCACCTTTACTCTACTAAGTTGGCCTCAACTTAACCACTTAACATAATGCTTACTAGGCCGACCCCCACTAGGGTGGTCTAATAACCCTTTGACCCACATGGCCGACCCCCAATAGGGTGGTCTAATAACCCTTTGACCCACATGACTTATACAGGGCCGACCCCAACAAGGTGGTCTAATAACCCATCAAGTATAAGTTACGACACTTACAATATAAATGATGACACTTCCATATAGAGGAATAATAACATCTCTATAGGAATACAATATACATATATGTGAAATACATTCTGAAGTTACATATACATCAACATCCTTCCATTCTTTCTTTTTTGCCGCTTCTTCATAACTGGAAGGTTCTTTGTTCATTATGTCACAGAGTAAAGCAACATAGCTGGTATGTGATCTTGTCCTTTTCCTTTCTCTGTGTTCCTCTTTTGGAATGCCAAACCTTTCTGCATCTTGGATGAGCTCTCTGGCCCATGTTGGTTTCCTCTTGTGAGAGTCCTTCTCACGGGGTGGATCTATAGGTTGTTGTGGATCTTCGATTTCACGATCTTCTTCAGGAATTGCTTCATTCGTGGTGGTGTCTTGAGTTCTGGATATTCTGGGTTCTTCATTATCTTCAACTGATGTTTTCCTTGATTTGATGTATGCTGAGCTTTCATCAAATGTTATATCCCTACTGATATCAATCTTCTTGAATCCTGGGAAGTAGATTCTGTAAGCCTTCGAGCTTTCACTGTAACCCACAAATATGCCCTTCTTTCCCGAAGGATCTAACTTTGTCCTCTTTTCTTTTGGGATGTGAGTGTATACTGGACAACCAAATATTCCGAGATGGCTAACTTCTGGTTTCTTACTAGTGAACACTTCTTCTGGTGTTTTGTTGTCAAGTATCTTATGAGGTGTTCTGTTCTGCACATATACAGCTGTCCTGGCTGCTTCAACCCATAAGTGCATAGGTAGATCTTGGTCTTGAAGCATTGCCCTAGCTGCTTCCATGATTGTTGTCACGTCCCCATCTAGACCCTATCACTTTAACATTTTAAATGATGTAATATTGTTATGAAATCGTGGTGAGGAGCTCAAGGCCAAGGCCCCGCCATCGATTTATTGATGCATATGGTTTAAGTGCTAGCCAGGCACATTGGAACTTCAACATCATGTAATATGCATTTTAATAAAAATACCCACAACTAGTTATGCAATGCAACAAAGAGATGGGGGCATGATTTCACAAGGAATTGGGAGGGAAAAACATTCAAACCCTTGAGCCAATCAGTTCAAGCCAAGTGTCAATGAGAGAACCCATAAAACCCTCAACTACCCATGTTGACTTTTGTACCCAATCATTGATTTCTCCCAAGAGTTGGTTGAGGTAGTTAATGCCTTGGGGAATGGGAGGTATGGCTGTCCAAATTCGGGTATGGGCAAACCACCCTGCATGGGAATTCGTGTTTTGCTTCTTGGGCAAGAAAAGAGCCATGAATTTCTCCCCCAAGCCATTATCCATGATCATTCCTTCTCCCTCACGAGTTTAGAGCTACCCGGGTGTTTTCCAGGCATGGTTGCTGTGTTTTCCTTCATTCTCCCAATAGAGAAGGGCGTTTTTGTGTTGTATACCAGTGGGGAAGAAGGGGAATGGAACGGGGGTTCCATAGAGACCGTTTTTGTTGTTAAATGCTGAGAGAGTTGGGGAGAAAACATTTTTCCTCCCTGTGGATGCATTTCCCTTCCCACAACTCGTTTTGGGTGAGCCATGATTTGGGGAAAATCTATGGCCACCTTGTTTGTGAATTCCATTGCTGGAAATGTGTATCTATGCCCAGTGTTTGTGCTTGCTGTGTGAGAAATGAATATGTTGGGGTATGGATTTGGGTATCGATTGTTTTGGCTTGAGCTTGAGAATAAGCATCCTTGGTTCAAATGTAGCATGATAAGCCCAGCTATGGACTGGCTTGGCTGAGATGAAATGAGTAATTGGCAGTGAACGAGCTGGAATTTTCCCTTTCCTTGTGAGAATCATGCTCAGCTCGGGGGTGGCCTTTGTACGGACTCAGTATAAGCTGTCGAAGAGCCTATGGTTGGGTGGAATGTTGCAGCGACATAGCTAGTTGCTTGGGGCAGTTGCAAAATGAAGATAAGTGTTTTTATGTCTTTGTATTTACTTCTGCCATGTTTAATTAATGATTATTTTGATATGCTGGATGAGCATGAAGTGTGTGTGGATTAGTTTTGATTCCGCTGTGCATATTGCTTAATTTGTATATGCACACCAATGTTTTATTCATATGATGCTAATGACTGGGATGAATTTTATGAAAAGCCCCACAGATTGCCATCATGTTCCCTCCCTTGCCTTGGATGGATGGGTGGGTACGTGATAGATGGTATTAGAGCTGCTGGTTGCAGCATTGGACCTCTATGGGCCAAATCCGATTACAGTCACATGGGAAGGTCCCTTCCTGATCACCACAGGTCTCAGCATCGGGCCTAAACTGGCTAAGTTGGATAGTTTGCAGAGGTAAGGTTACCTCCTGCTGGGCAGTAGTCCTCACAGAAAAGAAGAATCCGAAATTGTTTTAAGTGTTTTTGAAATTTTTTGTTTAAGTCTGTTTCGGGAAGAACTCGGAAGTCTTCACCGCAATGGCGAGAGAATTAGAAAATTTGGCCCGAAACTGTGGAAGGATTCCGCAAGTTGTTCCGGAACGCGGAAGAATTCGACAAGTTGGCCCGAAACTGCGGAAGGATTCTGCAAGTTGTTCCGCAACGCGAAAGAATTTGGCAAGTTAGCCTGGAACTGCGGAAGGATTCCGCAAGTTGTTCCGTAACTGCGGAAGGATTTTGCAAGTTGGCCCAAAATTGCGGAAGAAGTTGTTCCGCAACTGCGGAAGGATTCGACAAATCTCCCAGCAACTGCGGAAGGATTCGGCAAATCGCCCCGCAACTGTGGAAGGACTCGGCAAATCGCGCCACAACTGCGGAAGGATTCGGTGAATTGCCCCGCAACTGCGGAAGGATTCGGCAAATCGCCCCGCAACTGCGGAAGGACTCGAAAAATCACCCCGAAATCGCGGAAGGAATTTCCAATTCTCTTCCGAAACTACGGAAGGAATTTCCAATTCTCTTCCAAAACTGCGGAAGGAATTTCCAATTCTCTTCCGAAATTGTGGAAGAACTCCACAAGTAGCTCCGAAACAAGGAATTTCAACCATTTTTCAGGGAGATTTTCAAGGGGGCAAGCCCCCTTGACCCTCGTCGTCCCCCGGAAGACAGTCGTTGAAAGTGTGAAATGCATTCTTCGGATGAGAAGCAGGAATTGCATAGAAGGTTGTGGAGAGTAATTGGCTGTAATATGAATTATAGAAGAGTAATGGGAGCAACAAGACAATGTTGATAAGTGGGAAACTTCTCACCTTAACTATTTCTGTTATAGCATAGGAATTTCATGCTTGAAAAGTAACAATTAAGAATGTTTTACATTTGTATTAAATTGCTACTTGGTGAGAAATAACAGCTAATGATTCCTTGCGTGCTTGGTAGGGAAACCAAGAAAAGGATCAGCTATGACGTGGAGAAGGGACCCCATGTCATGCTTGGAAAGGACCAGAGACAACCGAAGCATGGCTAAGGATGTGGATGATGATTGTTGCATACAACCTCATGAAGAGAGGATGGTGCAACAAATCCATGATCATGATGTTGGCAAAATGACTGAGTAGCCTTGGTAGGAGGCCGACTGATCAGGTAACATCAAGCGATATTAATAACAACCATGCAGGTAAGGGTTAACTGTGCTTAATTGCATGAATGTTGAAAGAGGATTTGGTGAGTCTCTTCAACTAAGCTTAAACTAAGGTAATTTGGTTTGCATTGAGTACCTGAATGTGAATGCCAACCCACCAAGTATGGTGAGGTGTGGGTAGGTGAAGGCATGGAGCCTTACACCCTATAGTTTCTAGAAAACCTCAATGCATTCATATGAATTCATATCATGCCATTTGTGAATATTGGTTGTGAGTTTAACAACCAAAGCAACTGAGGACTTATGGACCTGTCATGGTAGTGCATGCTGTATGTAGTAATCATGGTTAGGCCATAATATGTTGGAATGCATAGTATTCATGGATTAATGTAAGGTTGTATTGAGGGATATGCATTGAGTGAATGCACATTAAAAGATTATGTAAATGTTGTGAATGTGCATGCATAAGTGCGGCTGCACATGTTGAGATGCATTGTGTGAATGCATGGTTGTAATATATATGTTTCAATGCAATTAGATAATCGATGAAATGGTAAACCATTGTTAATACTGAGACCATTTCATGAGCTGCTGTGAATGCAGGAGAATGATTGCATGTGGAAGGTAGACATGTTGATGGGCTACCAAAGTGCTTTGTTGGAATGACAGAGTTGGATAAAAAGAATATGGCTATGAAGTAATGAGTATTTACAGTTTATTTAAATTGCATGGATAGTGTATCTGTGTCTTGCAATTCTATTATGATAATGATGCAGATATAGAAATGTATATATATTTCATTGCATTTCAAATGTTAAACAACTGAAGGTGTTTGAATTATTGAGTATTATAATTCTGAGAACACTTCAGTGACTGTTATGGCAATGAATGCTTATGTGCGTAGATACTCACAACATGTTTGGCTGATTGAAGTTTCAGTTTTCAGGTAGAAAAGTCTTGCATATGGCAATGAGGATAAGTCCATAGTAAACACTGAGATCTACCATGTGCAGAAGCCAAAGTTTATGAGAATAGTCTCATAGTTGCAAATCTAATTTCTGTAGGAAAACAGATTTACAAATTTCAGATTTGAGAATTTGCTTATAATTGCTAATCACTTTTTGGCTTATATAGAATTGTGTTAGGAGGACATGTTATAGGTGGATGTTCATGTATGGTAACAAGGGTGAAACCATGATGGGAAGAGTGATACCACTTAAAAGAGCCAAACAATATGAGGAGAGACTCATTGCTAAGCTAATCAATTTCTGTAGGAGACAGAATCGTAAATTCATATTGAATTTAATTATTAATGCTATTGATTGGTTATGGAAAAATCATATTTGAAGCTTATTGCTAAATGTTGCTGACTGTTTGGCTATTTGATAAAGTGTGCTAGGATGACACATTGCAGGAAGACCATGTGTGATGGCCTGCAGAAGCCAAACTAGATGGGAAGGATCCCATGCTTTGGAAATGGGTTTTGGGTGAAACGCTATTGTAAATGTTGATAATGTCTCAGCCGAACTACATGTTGGTAAAGCATGTGAGTGAGACAGTAAAATTATGCCAAGAAGGCATGTGTGAGTTAAGGAACATGAAAGGATTGGGGTGGCAAACCGAAGGACTGTTGACTTAGAGAAGGGAGCCCCTATTCTTTGCCATTAAAGAAAGATACATATGTGAAACGAATGAGTATTCGGTAACCCTAACTAAGGATATACATGTATGGTTATTAGATTTAATACGCAGAGCATGTTTTATTATTTCATTATTGTTCCAAAATGCTTGAGTATGACTAAGGCCTACATGGATCACATCGGAAAGGGATGCATACCTTTTGGGTGATGGGTTATGTTAGGGTTTCAATATTGAATACACCCTAAGGGAATGGACGCATTCTTGGTGTTTCAATACTTGATAGTGAATGTTATGAAATATGGTTACAATTTTAGAGCAGCAATACTGATGAGTCTGCTTATCCTTCTTGTGCTATCAGCTTACACAGATGCCATTTGGTGTTGCACGTAAGAGGCAAGTGGAGAAAGGGTGCTCAAGAGGACTGTATGGGCAGTGGTAACCTTTCTACGCTCACACTAAAGGACACTAGAAGAGATGGATAGGCCCGAGAAGCTGTGTTGCAGAAAAGGGGTATCATCCTTGTGTAGTGTGAGTGGGTATTGTGGGGCCATGCTAGCCTGCAGTCAAGTGAGTCACCTATGGAGTTCCTGGAGGGAACCACTGGTTGCATAAGAAAAGGAGCCACGTAATCATATTATGTTGTTCATATTTCCTGATAAACCCAGTCGATGTACTGGATTGGAAATGGTTGTTGTATGCCTGATAAACCCAGTCGGTGTACTGGCTTGGCATTGGTTATTTGGGTGTTGTGGCGAATGGTTGCTGGATGCCTGATAAACCCAGTCGGTGTACTGGCTTGGCATTGGTTATTTGCATGTTGTGGAGGTATTGGTGAAGGGTGTTATTTCCTGACAAACCCAGTCGGAGAACTGGCTTGGAAATGGTTATTGAAATGCTTGATAAGCCCAGTCGGCGTACTGGCTTAGCATACTGATTTTTGAAATGCTTGATAAACCCAGTCGGCGTACTGGCTTAGCATACTGTTTTTTTTGAAATGCTTGATAAACCTAGTCGGCGTACTGGCTTAGTATACTGATTTTTGAAATGCTTGATAAACCCAGTCGGTGTACTGGCTTAGCATATTGATTTTTTTGAAATGCTTGATAAACCCAGTCGGCGTACTGGCTTAGCATACTGATTTTTTGAAATGCTTGATAAACCTAGTCAACGTATTGGCTTCGCATACTGATTTTTTTTTGGGATGCCTGATAAACCCAGTCGACGCACTGGCTTGGCATTACCTATTCGGATGATGTTGTGGAGCAGCATGTGTGCTGGCCAAGCATCCACCCCACAGGTGATCCAAGGCTTGTAAAGCAGAGAAGGAAACTTGTGGAGTAGCGAGGAAAATGCACAATACAGATAAGTATTCATTTTCATTTATTTCCTGTTTGGAATAATGAAGACTTCAGGTATAAGTCTTATGACAACCAAGCTAATACACTGCTGTTTCTTTATTGGAAACTTTGGCCATTACAGGAAGAAAGGACCCTGAAAGAGCTATAAATGCTTGGTGAAGCCAGAGAGTAACTGGTTGGGCGCTATAAAATTCTTGGTAAAGCCAGAGAGTAACTGGTTGGGCGCTATAAAATTATTGGTAAAGCTAGAGAGTAACTGGTTGGGCACTATAAAATTCTTGGTAAATTCAGAGAATAATTGGTGGGAACATTAACCACTTGATGTGGTGGAGCAGCCGACGTGTTGGCCAAACATTCCCTTAAACAATTGATAAAACTAGTCAGCGTACTGGCCTGGCATTGCCTATTCGAATGGTTGTGGAGTAGCCTGCGTGCTGGCCCAACATTCATTGTTGTATCCACGGGAAATCCAATGCTTGGAAAGCGAAGAAGGATCCTGTGGAGTAAAGTGAAGACATCCAATACAGATAAGTATTTGGTTATCTTGCAACTTCTTGCTTATGAATATACGTGTGTATATGATTTGATTATGATTTTCTCAAACTCTTGTCTAGAGATAAACCTTATGAAAATACACTAAACATGTGAATTAATTCAATGTTTGAGTGTAGGTATTGCTGGAAGCAAGGATTATGAAAGCATCTGGAGGATGCATGTGGACATGTGACCATCCTAAAGAGAGCTTAGTATGAGCAGTAATGAAAGATGGTGCTAGTGGACATGTGTGGGTCCTAGCAGCCAAAGGTTCTGTAAGTAGCAACGGGGAAGGGTACCCTAGCTGAAAAGCATTAGACAGACCTTAGACACTAAGTGTCATAGCCAAGAAATGGCACGCCAAGCATTCACATTGAAGTGAAAGAGGCTAAGGAGCATAAGGAGCATAGAACCACAAGTGATGGTGTGGCTCCGGATTGTAACAAGACTAAGAGGGGAAAACTCTTACTCTTCTCTTTCCTTTTGACTGATGCATCTCAGAAACAAAAGACTGTTGAGTGCATGTCATAAATGAAAACAAATTGTGTTTAATTGCTTGAAATGAATTGTGAATGCTAAAATGGTTATTTTTCGGTGAAAGGATGAACATGAATGAGTTCATGTGTATATTGGGAAAGCATGAAATGTGTGGAAGTCTCATGAGTAAAGCATGGACATTCCATGTCAATTGGGAAAATAATTGACTAATTTTAATATTGTGATACGCTTGTCCTAACAGGAATTGCCATGATAAGTCTCATAGGAGAGACATTGAAAGCCATTGTTGTAGCTGTTACTAGCCAAATGCTTGCTAGTGAGAAAAGCGAGAGCCAGTTGTGCACATTGATCATGGCAGCAGGCCAAAAGCTATTTGTTTTGGCTGGAAGTCTTCCTCAAATAGTTGCCGGGACAACAAGAAAGATGGCATCCATGAAATTCCAGACTTGTAGATCAGCTGGAAGGTGAATAAAGGGAAGGGATTGCTCTGGAGTAATGCCCACCTGCAGAGCTGGAAGACCAAAGCTAGCAGGAACAACTTGAGGAAGCCAAAGGACTTGATCCTGAAAGTTCAAAGTAAAGAGATGAAACGCAGGACAGACCTACCCCCAGTTGTGAATTTTGAGGCATATGTAAAGTGGGTATTTATTCCTAAGTGTTGGAACACCGAGGACGGTGTTATTCCAAGGGGAGGGGAATGTCACATCCCCATCTAGACCCTATCACTTTAACATTTTAAATGATGTAATATTGTTATGAAATCGTGGTGAGGAGCTCAAGGCCAAGGCCCCACCATCGATTTATTGATGCATATGGTTTAAGTGCTAGCCAGACACATTGGAACTTCAACATCATGTAATATGCATTTTAATAAAAATACCCACAACTAGCTATGCAATGCAACAAAGAGATGGGGGCATGATTTCACAAGGAATTGGGAGGGAAAAACATTCAAACCCTTGAGCCAATCAGTTCAAGCCAAGTGTCAATGAGAGAACCCATCAAACCCTCAACTACCCATGTTGACTTTTGTACCCAATCATTGATTTCTCCCAAGAGTCGGTTGAGGTAGTTAATGCCTTGGGGAATGGGAGGTATGGCTGTCCAAATTTGGGTATGGGAAAACCACCCTGCATGGGAATTTGCGTTTTGCTTCTTGGGCAAGAAAAGAGCCACGAATTTCTCCCCCAAGCCATTATCCATGATCATTCCTTCTCCCTCACGAGTTTAGAGCTACCTGGGAATTTTCCAGGCATGGTTGCTGTGTTTTCCTTCATTCTCCCAGTAGAGAAGGGCGTTTTGTGGTGTATACCAGTGGGGAAGAAGGGGAATGGAATGGGGGTTCCATAGAGACCGTTTTTGTTGTTAAATGCTGAGAGAGTTGGGGAGAAAACGTTTTTCCTCCCTGTGGATGCATTTCCCTTCCCACAGCTCGTTTTGGGTGAGCCAAGATTTGGGGAAAATCTATGGCCACCTTGTTTGTGAATTCCTTGTTCTTCTTCTTGTGAGAGCCATCCTTCTTATTTCTGGCACAGTCTCTGGAATAGTGTCCCTTTACATCACATCTATAGCAACGGACATAGGACATGTTTCTTCGAGGTTTGGGACTACCCCTCTGATTCTGATGGTGATGTCTTTCTTTCTTGCCATGATGGTGAGTCTTTTTGTCACCTTGTCTTTTGGAGTGTGCTGTGAGAGCTTGGTCTTCATTCCCCATCTTCTCTTCTCAAGCTACAATTCGAGCTTCTTCCTGTGAGCATTCTTCCCACAACCTACTGAATGAGATAAGTTTCTTCCTAGCACAAATTCCTTGGATGAAGGAATCCCATGACCTAGGAAAGCCATTAAGAGTGGTCATTACCACTTCTCCATTTTCTATATCTTCTCCCACAACTTCAAGTTGTTCTTTTATCTGGGAGACCCTTGAGAAATAAGACTGCATAGTCTCTGCATTCTGGATCTTGACATTCTTCAATTGATTCCTCAAGGTCATCTTTCGATTTATGTTATTCCCTTCGAATAGCTTGGTCAAGGAATCAAACATCTCCTTTGGTGTCTTTAGAGATGACACATGTGGTATGAGATGGTCTTTGATATAATCAACAATGATCCTCTTAGCCTTGACCAAATTCCTTTTGTGTAAGGCCTTAGCCTCTTCTTCCTCTGGGATAGGGACCTCTTCACTTATGTAAGTGTCCAACTCATTTTCTTCTAGGATTAACCCAATCCTATACTTCCATGCTCGGAAGTTATCATCCCCTTTAAGCTTATCCTCAAGCTTGGTGTGGTGAGACATCTTCAAAGAGTACTTCAAATGGAAATAGAAAAGATTTAGGTCTTACCACTTGATTTGCTGAAAACTGGATCTGGTCCCGGATTAGGGTTTGTCAGAGAAACCCTAAAAAAACAAACTTTGAATTTCAAACTTCTGAAAGGATAGAAAGATGCGCCTTGATGAGCTCATAAGCTTGGTATACTTAGAATTTGAAAACTGCAAAGTTTCACCCTTCAGAAATGTCTTTTAGTCTTCCCAGATTCACTTGGGAGGACCCTGAATTAGGGTTTGAGTTTCTCGGAGCTTCACCCAACCAAAAAATTCGATCCAAATCTCTAAACTTCAATTTTTCCAAGGAGCTTCCAGCTATGGTCTCAGATTTCAGAAATTCCTATTTTTTTTGGAAACCCTAATTTTTAGGGCCAAAAATGAAAGTGCCCAGAATTGAATTCTGATTGGACAGAAAGATGCACCTTGCTGAGTAGAGTCAATCTACCTTATTGCCTTTCCAAAATCTGTGGAGAGAAACCCAATAAACAAGAAACCCTAGTTTTCGCAACTGCATAGTGTCTTCTTCTCAGGTTAGCTCTTATACCATGTTAGATTTTGAGCATTAATTCAACATGATTTTGAGCATTAATTCAACATACTCTAGGATCTTTACTGAGAGAATAACATGTACAGCATATCAATCATATCAAGCATAACAAGCAATCACATAAGACAATGGACACACAGAGTTTCATTGGTGAAAACCATAAAGGTGAAGAGATAAATCTGGATTTCAAACATCCTCACAATGAACCTAAACATCATGCTTGCCATCAACACATTTATGAAATCGATAATTAGTACAAATCCTCTCTTCGCTTCACCTTGCTCCACTTTGATTTGGAAACTCAGCTCTGTCACCATCGTAATTCATGGCTATGAAAATTTCGGGCGAGCCTAAATCAACTCCCTTTGCTCAAAATTTCATCGCTCTACCCCCATTTCCAAAGCTGGATAATTCGCTCCTCCTTCACTCTATGTCGCTTAGGATTGTGTCTTGAGTTGGATGGTAACCATTGCTACCAAGCTTGAAACCTGTGGGAGGAGACACTGTTAAAACCTAAACGAGATTTCAGATGCATCTGTGTCAAAACTATAAACTGTGTATTGGAAAACTAGAGAGACACATGGTAGATTTCAATTGACTAGAGGGACGATGAATCTGTTTATAGTGGCCATAAATCCGCCTTCGACATAAATATTACAAATTTTTAAGAATTACTTCAAATTTTACTTGGTCAACTTGTCTCCTATATTAGTTACTTTAAATTTTGCAGCACACACTTTTGCATATTCAATATTCTTTAAATTTTGAAATTTGAATTAGCGATTTCTCAAGTGGACTGTGTCTATCGATTACTTTAAATTTTAAATCACGGTGTATATCTAAATTACTTTCAATTTTTAATTATTGAGTGTCTGAATTCCTTTGGATTTTAATTCATTGACGTGTCGCTAGGTGAATTGAGGGAGAAGAAGGGGGATGTATTAAAGCATGAGAGGAAAGACACTGGTGAGGAAAGGCGAGAAGAAACCAAGCGAGCTGTGGAGTCAATTTCTATGGAGTCCACGAAACTTTTAGGTAAAGCGACAATGGAAGTTTCTGAAATATTAGACAACAACTTCAGCCCATTGGGAGAGTTGACAAAGTCAGGTAGTCATTACTCACACCGCACTGAAAACCCTCTACCAAACCCTAATTTCTAGCAATCTCATCGCCTTTCCATTTTGGGTAATGTTATGGGAAAAATAGCCACAAGGGTTAACAATACTCCCAAGGGTTGTAGAAATCCTTGAGGTTACAACAAGGAACTAGTATTGTGTTTGTAAATTGTTAGTATCCCAAACTCCAAATGGCAAAGCAAGCTCTAAACAAGAAATAAAACAAAACTAACAAGAAAGAAACAGGACAACTGCTAAACAAAACAAAATAGAACAAGAGTATGCAAAACCAAATGTTGATTGTCCAATAGTCCAACTAAATATAATAGTGTCACCTAAGGAGGTGATGGCTTCAAGGGAAGCCAATAATATCCCCTAGGGAGGTCCTTTTTGTCCACACAATTACAAGATAAATAGCATAGAACAATGGATAAACATTTGCTTCTTAGAGGAAGAAAGCAAGGGAGCTTTTGCATGCCAACCTGAGGTAGGAAGTAGATTGAAGGACCTGAGGTAGGAAGTAGATTGAAGGATGAGCTCTCAATGTAATTCCAATTGCATAACTTTGCTCTCATTTTATCCCATAGAATGCATGCCCATGGATTCCTTTTATAGGCCAAATGGAGGCGAGGAAATATCTAGATCCAAATGTGAACACTCTTGCCTTTGAACTTGTTCTCCAAGTACATGAGGGGGGCTATTGAATGCTCCCAAGAATGTGGGGAGTCTCATTCGGATTTTGGAGCCAAGAGAGTCATTTTGAGCCTTAATGCATTGTTGAAGTAAGTGGTGCTGCCATTTTGATAGTTCCACGAGATTCGAAGGAAATTCCACGTGGGTACGCATGAGTCACTGAACATGAATGTCATGCTAATTAGTGTGGGTGCCCAGTGTTTTTAGCTACGCAATTTTTTGTATTGACTGCGTTTGACATTTTAGGGCTAAATTTGTGTTTTGGATCCGATGAAGATGTCTTCGGTGAGCTACATGTTATATGTTGATGACACCTTTCTATAAGATTAGCCCAAATTTTGCATGTGTGTGAAATTTAAGCATTAACATATGATTCTTGATGTATGAGGTTCGAAGGGTACTGTAGGGCCAAAATGCAACACCGCTTCTTTCTCTCCATGTTCTAATAAGTTATCAAGCACTTGTGGGTGAAAGGACCTACCCATAGGGGAAGGTTGTTGGTGATGACCATTGAAGCTGTAAAGAATATATGATGTTTTATACAAATGAGATATGCATACCCATGCTCGTGAAAATATGTTAGAATAGATTACAATAAGAGGGGACCGAGGGGTCGACTCTTGATACTACGGTTACAAGGATGAAGGTGGATTCGATCCTTGTATGAGTAAATGAAACATGGAAGTGATGTTATTGGTACTGAAGAAGAGGAATTGCTGATGAACATGAACATCCCACATAGGTGGGCGACTTGAATAGTGGTGAAGTTGTTGGAAGAACAACAACTTCACTATACCAGATGTGTTGCTACCATGAATAATAAATGTGAACATTGCTACCATTGGAACATACGATTCCCCTTGATGCGATAGACTTGTTGGTGTTAAGCATATGGGAGACCACTAAGTTAGAGAGCACTAATGTCTCTCCCTACTTAGTTTGAGGCGATAACTTATATGGATGAGAAGGGACCCCAAGGTACAACTGTAGGGTGAGCTGATGTTGATGAGAGTTTACGCATCAGATAATACAGGGGCCATATCTCAAGAACCAAGATCATTTTGTAGCCAACTGAGACACAAACAAACTTGACACAATAATGGTTGATAAGCATGGGGCTCATGACTTCTCTTCATCGATGTAATCATCAGGGAATTTTTTAGGGGCAAAATTTCGCCAATTGGCTAGTTTTTTGGCATTTAAAAAAAAATTCGCTATTTTTGGGCATTTTTTCAAAGAATAAATTCGCTATTTGGTCATTTTTAGTCTCTAATATCGCCTATATTTACATAAAATATGTTTTTTGTCATAATATTCGCCAAAATTTACAAGTTTCAGTAGTAAATCGTATGTTTCATATTTAGTATTCGCTTACCAATCTATATTTATGTTTTTTTCAATCCAAAATAATCGCATAGAATACTATACATAAGTATACTTTTATAATCCTTAAAAAATACCCTGGTAAACATGGGTGAGTAATTGAATGCAACATTATTCAAGTGATGATGCAGGGTATAACAGAGGGAAACCGACTGTAGATGAAGGGATTTATTGGAGACATAATATTGATCTAGTCAGGTGAATGACAAAACTGATAATTTTGGGGTTAGGTGGATTCAAGTACATTGATCAAGGGCGACCAAGGGGTGCTACCAAAAAGAATAATGTGATGGTGTTACCATGGTTTTGCGTGGATCAGGGAATGATTTGTACATAAAGAATTATGGATGTGGTTCCCACGGTTTTGAGTGGGTTGGGGAACCAAATTGTATGGGTGGGATTCCCATGGTTTTGAGTGAGTCGAGGAATCATTTTAATGATGATGTAATGGTTTTGTGGAAACAAGAGGACAAGTGCCCCATGAATCAATGCCATGCAAAATGTTCCAGTGAGAATAATTGAGTGGGATTAGTGTCTTCGAAGGGTGGGGCCCCATTATTGTCTTCTCGAAGGGTGATGACACGAAGAAGAATGTAGATGGTGTATTGCTCATGGAGGGATGAGAGGTTTTTTGTGAATCATAATTGTAAGATGTGCCGTGGGATCAAAGGGATGAGATGAGTAGGATGCAAGGCGATGAGATGTGGTTTATGCTAATTTTTTATCTTTAATTCGGAGCTGCAATAATACTTGAAATCAAATAACAATCATACACATAAGCAATCACATTCGACACATGAATTTACCTTGGGGAAACCCTCTATTACTTGAGGGAGAAAACCCCAACAAAACCTTCCTTAGTATACTAATAGATAGCAGAGAATGTATTTTACATCAAGCACCCCTAGAGCAATTACATAGCAAGAGAAATAAAAAGAAGAGAGACTCAGAATAATATCACAGACAAAGAAAAGTGCATTGCCTTCAAAGGAGAAGATAATTCACTTCACAATTAAATTCATCAATCTTGTATAACATATTTACACATTATTCTCATACATCGGCTTCTATTTTTATCTTCTGACTTCAGGATGAACTCGCCCTCCATCTGGATGCATCAATCTTGCATGAAGAATTGCGCCCCACTTCTCATGCAATGCATTAACTCACTGAACTGTCTCTTATGATGAACTCGCCCCTTAACTGAAAGCTTGCCCACTTAGTTAGGTGGCTAACTTAAGTGTCGTCATGCAAGTGTCGCAACTCAAGTGTCGTCTTTTAGTTTAACATAAGTGTCATCATGCAATAACACTTAGTTAACTAGATCTTCTTTGTTATTGTTGAGCCCAGAATTGGCCCTTTTTGACCATCATTTATCATCATCCCTTCCTTTGTCTTACACCAACTACCTTGGCAATTCAACTTATTATCCTTATCTATTCCCCAAATTACCAAGGTATGGCTGATTATTGTTTTATTGTGTTAATACTTATGATTGTGATGATTAAAGCTGTTCATCTCTTAATCTGTGCTAACATGATGCGATTTATGAAGGTAGTAAGACAATAGACTGCAGGAAGATCGGAGTTGAACAAGTCATGAAGGAGCGTTCATCGCTTGTGGAAGGATCCTTGGGGCTTAAATCGTCAATCAAGGCACAGTCGTGGCAAGGCAACTGTAACAGAAGGACTATCTTAAGTATGTCGCTGCTCAAATCCAGCTGTGAGCTGGAAGGACCGTCACTCTTGGAACAATTAATACTTCTTTCATATTTGGATATTGTAGTTCTGCCACGTATCGTAACAGCTAGATCATTTAGGGCGCCTGAAGATCAGAGATCTTCATGGCTGCCCAATTATAGGTTTAGATGTTGCAATTTGTATGTATAAATATGGGGAATTACCTCGACTGAGGGGTTGGACAGCAATTAATTAATTGATCTTGTATTAGCAGTCAAGCCGAAACTGTGTACTCATCCTTCTGTTAATATAAGGAGTTGCTTCTGAGTTAAAGAGAGTGTTGTCCAACCAGCGTCTCTGTGTGAAGACTGGGCCCGTCTTCCACAGAGATTGCTGTGTTAAATTAGGATTTCATCTTTCTTGTTGTGTGATGCTTTGTTCTTCCTTTTGTACGCAGCAGCAATATTTATCGTGTGAATTTTCAGTATAGTTAAGGATCATATTTCTGTGAGTTTGGTAGATGGTGTAGAATAACAGTCGACTGAGTAAGGTTTGCTTTATATACAATTCAATTACAGATCATACACACTTGTGTTCATCTTACAGCTGAGTTGCGATCCCCTGAGTTCTTACAATTTATCGTTCTGATTGTGTGTTGCTTGATTTCCATTCTGCAATTTAATATTCTTAGAACAGTTAACTCAATTATTTCACAATTGGATTTCTAGATTACTGCTCAGTTTTTGCTTACAATTTCCAGGTTGATTAGATCAGGCAAGTGATCGTTCTAGGATATAAAGGAGATTCCTTCCTATTGTTCATTAGATCTGATGTTAATTTTTAGTTGATGCATGATAGAGAGGATTTGAATTATAGCAGTGAGAAGGCTTTGGATCACTTAAGATTCTGGGGATGAACATGAATGATAGAATATAGAAGTATTTATTGCTAATGGTTTAGTGTTTAAGCATATATTGTGCACTTGTCCTTTGAAATAAAAAGACTTTCTCGGGTTGACAATAAATTTCATACGCTCTGTGTGTTGATATTTAATTATCTGCAATTAGAGTGCTTGACAGTTATCACTTAGTTAACTCTCTTAACTGATGCTTTCTTATTATCATCATTACAGAGATCAATTTGAGTTCTCCTTTGATTTAGTGAAGTATTCATTGAAGTTTAACAATTCGAATTCTCTCTTAATTAATTCTTTATATGAAATTCAAATTCTCTCATATCTTATCACATCTTATCTTTATCTCTTGTCTTATCTGCATGGTCCACATGTGCCAGCATAATTATCATATCAAATATACTAAGGAGATTTTCCCAATGATGTGATCATATTGTTCTACTATCGTTCCAAGTGGTTATATGCTAAATTAATTCACTCTAGAGGTGGCCAGTCTCTAGAGGAGACTTAACAACTCAACCATGGTCAGTAGTACATCACACACCAAAAATGTTTCGACATGCAAAGCATCACCTCAACACATGAGGAACTATATTGACACACAGGACCTTAGCCTTGACTAGCAAGACTGTACAACGTCATCACTTTGACATACAAAGCACTTGCCTCAACACATGAAACTTAACCATTCTTGAGTCCAACTAAAGATTCTTCTCCAAGTTTCTTGAGTGCAACTCAGGCTCCTATAAGGCACTACCTCGACACACGAGGCTCAATCTTGACACACAAGATTGACTAGGAGAATAAATCATAATGTTGTAACTTTACCAGTTTCAGCGTTGACAAACTGGTGGGTAATTAGATTCCTCAAACTTAAGAGGGTTCAACATCATGGATGCTAAAATATGAATGGGTTGTAATGGTGCGCACACCCATGGTGGAACATGCTCTTCTCGATGATGACATTAATCGCATGTCATGGTTGAGAATTAATACCATATGGTCATCAACGAGAGTACTGGGTAAATGCAATGTAAACATAGGGAATATATTGCCTATATGTCAGATTGAGATGATATACCTGTGATTGAAGTCCGTGCACCATTGTTGTCTAATGAGAGGTTGTTTCTTGGTGATAATTGTGCACACATGATTCAAACACCCAAGCGTAATACTAATTATGACAAGACTATTGTTAATGTAGAAAAAATTTGGCAAGAAAAATAGCGTACCTGAAGAAATGTAGAGGATGAATCAGGGGTGTCACCTAGTGTGTAGTATTTTGATAAAGACCAATGATGTTGGAAATTAGTGCAACTTATCTAAGCGATATAATGTTTGCGCATCCGTGTGACATCCCAAGTATTTCGATTTGAGGGGGATAGTTTTGTTGAAAGCACCCTATTGGTGGGGTTGCATGGACTATATATCCCAAGGATAGATACCCAACACATGTTAGAGGTCTCCTGATGTCTAAGGATTGTTTAATGGATCATGGTTATCTACCACGACCGAGGTGGACATTGGCTGCGGACCATGGTCCTCTTCTAAATATGATGATGATGTGTCGTCAATAGTAGATAAAATGGATAATGATGATATATTAATGATGTCAATGTGATCAGTGGTATTCGGTAGGGAGGTGACTTCCTCTATGGAAAATGCTAGTGGGTTTTCCCTAAGGGGAGGAGGGTTGTTTTCTAGCCACATTTTCTCTAAGCGGATTGCTCATTCCACGCGTAGGATGGGGCACTGAAATGAGTAATGGGTTAATAGCTTGCATGATCTACATGGACAAGTGGCACATGCACGGTTAAGTACATGGGCCAAGCTTAATGGTCTAGTGGTGTGGTTAGGTATGATTGTGCCAAAAGTGCTTGGGAACATATGGGTGTGATTCCCTCATGACGAACACCTGTGGGATTGAGATGCTAGCATGGGTGCCTCTGGCTTGGGTACCTCTAGAACTGACACTGCTGTAGTGACAACAATGATGGAAGCAATTTCCTTATGATCGAATGGGGGTCGTTCAACCACGGGGTGTGTGAGGCGAATGGTTACTGATGCATCTTGGAACTAAGGGAGCTCAGGACAATGATGTGTATAATTCCCAAACTGAGAACATATTGTACAGACATGATTGGTGCACAATGTATTGGTCTTGTTCTTAGAGTTGGGCGCAATCTAGGTGGTTGGTGTGCCCCTATTGAGGTATTAGCGACATGGGTACACTAATATTGGTATTCAGGAAATGCCTGAGCTCCTAAAAGGTGGGTCATAGATTAGTAGCATGTCCTTGCTTCCCGTATAGAGCACATGCTTGGTTGACTTTGGGTGCGGGGTAGTACTTGGTACCATGGCGGATTTCAACCTAGGTTGTTTCATGCCCCCAACATTGGGTTTAGTGACAACCAATGGTGGTTGGGTCAAATGTGGTATCGAATTGGTAGGCGGTCCTGATGGTATGCCTACGAGTGATACCGGGATAAAATCATAGTGGGATATTGGCTTTGGAGCAATTTTAGGATAAGGTCGTGTCAAATACCACATAGGTATTCCCAAAGTTAGCCCAGGTAATGTGAGTTGAGAAATTACTAGAGTTACTTATACTCCCGTGGGGGGAAACAAGAAAGGGACTTGGAATATTGGTGGCACCGAAGGGGTTATGATCTGCTCAGTGCCACAACTAGTATAATGTGTTGATGTTGGTGTAGATGGGGATTATGACTTGTCTTCAGAGGTGAAGATAATACTCATGAGACCGTCTGTGGATGTGAGGATCTCAGGTGGAGGACCCGAGTATGCCCCAAAGAAGTCGAAATATTTTTCAATTCCTAGACCAATATCAACATAGGGGGGGATTAGTTGATTTTATGGTGGGTAGGACATTATCTGGGTTCATGTTGGTATGCCGGCCATAGTAGTTGAGTTGGTCAAGGGTGAAAATATTCCCATTATGGGGGAACATCATGATGTGGAAAATCGAGGAGGCTAATGCCTTCATGGCATACATATAACTATGTCCCAATAAAATGTTGTAGTTGAGCTACGCATAGAATACCTCCATATCCAAAAGTACCATTCCTCCCCCCATCTCAATGGAGACATTCTGATACAAACCCAAAGGTTTTGATGGCTTCCCATCATAAGCGCGGAGAGCGATAGATGAGGGGACTAAGTTTGGTGAGCCCATACGTTTCTAGACATGAGTGGACATCACACAAGTGGATGCTCCTTCATTGATGATGCATCGATGGATGGTGATGTTCTTGATTGTGACGAGAATCTAGAAAGAGATTGACAAGGGTAGTGACGGTTTGCCTTTATCGAGTTCAAATGTCATAAGATGCGAATCAAAAGAGTCGATTGCACCTAATGCATTGAGTAATTCCTTCTTTTGGGAAGGGAAATACTGGAGAACTTCTAATGTTGACATGGCGATAAGGGATTGAGCCAAATCATCTTTGATTTTGTAGTTGTGGGCAGCTTTCATGTGAAGTTTATGGGTGGTTTATCTAAGTGGTTCCTTTGGGATCCGAGGGATCTGGTCACTTATTGGACAAGGTATCTGCAAAGGCCCACTAGAGGTAGTGCTTACATCTTCCCCTTGCGGTGATTCATGCATGCCATACCCTTTGGCGCTAGTATGGAGGCTGACTTCCACCACGTTCATGTAGATATTCTGAAAGGTTTCATCACCTAATGGGCGAGGATCTGTCTACTGTGTAACCACCCCTTGGTTGGAAAACGGTTGTTGCAACATAAGTTGTTGGGGTTGTGGTGCATTGGGTGCTTGAGTAGGATTAGTTGCAGCCTTTTCCTTTGCTTCAAGCATTTTTTGACACTTGAGTATCAATGGGAAATGGTGCGTGTAGTGTCCATACTCTCTGCACATGGAGAAAGGATAGTTCATCCTAAGGTTGGCGTTCTTTCCTTGTTTAGGGGGATTGTTTCCCCCTCATTCTGGTTACCCATGTTCTGGTTTTGATGGGGAGGGGGATTCCCCCCTGTCCCTGCTGCTAGTTTTTCCTATTCTCTCCTTTATTCTTCCCCTGATTATGAGGTTTTAGGGGATCAACAGTTTTTAATTGCTCAAATCATTGCATTTTCTATGCAGGAGAAGGCTGTACTAGATTCACCCCCATTTGAGGCATGGGGGAAGGGCCAAGAGGACTAGCGAATGGGAAATATGGATTGTATCCAGGTTCTTAAAGATATGTGTTTGGTGCTCCATATGATGTGGATGTAAGTTTAGGTGGTGCCATTTGAGGTGGAGGTACGTTGATGTTGGGATAGCATTTGTGTATGCAGGACTGTAGGGTCCATATGATAACTCCCTAATGGAGGAGTTGGTACAATTGCAGGTACCACCATACTTGTGGTGCTTGCGGGTATTGTTGTGCCATACTAGTGGATTAGAAGTTAAAGGTTGGGGAGCATTTATCTGGTGAGAAATAGTCTGGATAAGCCCATCGGTTGAGTAAAATGCACCCAAGGGTGCTGGGTTAAGAGAATGATGTTGAGGGGCATCTAAGAGGATGGAATAGAGATACCCATATTAAGTGTAAATTAGATCGAAATGTTGGGCCTTTAGGATGGCCTCTTATTCTATTTTTGGCAATGTGGCTGCCACATGCTTGGAAATCGTGGTTTGGAGTGATTTCAGAAACCAATCCAACATAAAATGGGGCTGGATGTCTATTTTGCATAGAGTCCGGTGTCTATGCCATTCGACCCGCAATATGGGTGGAGGTGTTTTGATGAAATTCCATGAGGATTTTGAGCCTTAGGCCGTGATGCATGTGTTGGGCCTGGTATATATTGGGTACCATTTTTGGAAAGATAGTTTTGGTGTGGACAAAGAAAAAGTAAAAATGGCTCGACGAATGGTCAACTCCGATGAAGCGTTCGAGAAACTAAGAAAACGATTATGTTGATGATGTCAAAGGGCAGAGTTGAGTCAGTTAGTTAGAATTTTTCAACTTACATTAATGAGTCGAGTAGTTGGTTAGTGGGTTAGTGGGAGCGGGGTAGGCTGTGTGTGCCCTATAAATAAGTAATACGAGGGAAATTTTGGGGTTGTTAGTTAGTTGAGGAGTTAAGAGTTTGTTGTTCAAGGTAATTCCGTGTCTATATTGAAGAACTATTCTATGTATGTCGAAGTTGTTTTGAAGAGCCGAGTTGCATAGTCTGAAAGTTGTGTGTGCAGATATGTAGTAAATCAAAGGAAGAATATGTAAGTCCTAACATGAAGTGCTTATTGGTTGTGACTCATAATAAAGAAGAAGCGCTTCCGTGGTTTTTCCCATCCCGGGTTTCCATGTTAAACATGGTGTTATTTGTGTGATGTGTTTCTTTCCTCTGCTTATAAGTTACATGAATAAATTAATGTATGTTCTTAATTGTGAATATTGTGAATGCGAAGCATAATGTATGTTATATAAATTCTAGTTAACTCATGGGTTATGTCGAAGCGGATAGTAATGGTTTGCTTGTTAAATGATTGGTCTGTCGAGCTGCTCCCCTTCTACGCTGCAAAATCCTGGTTCTTGCAGTCTCCATAGGTACTTCGAGTGAGACTTCATCTGCTTTGCAGGTGTTTCCGAAAGGGATAAAACCTATCCCTTTTGGGCTGGTATCTATGGTGTTTGTTTGTGTTATGTTAGATGTTTGAACCCTGGTCGAAGTAAAAGTTCACCAACTTGTGATTGAAATTTGTGTCGAAGGGGAATGTGGCTTATGTGGCATCCGACTAATCCAGATATCCAGGACTGGGTAGATCAATAGCTGAAAGAATTTGCTAAAGAACAGAATAAGCATCCTTGATTGGAGGATGAGGGTTGGTTAGATAAGGTTTTTTTTTTTTTGATATTCATGAAGTTTTCTTCAGAAAGTTTCCTGTGATATTGCATGAGTGTTTGGAAATGTTGACTGAGCAGAAGACGAATTTCCAAGGAGATGAGCCTAGGAGTTGGGCGCCTGAGTTGATATAGTGACTGAAGGGTGTGAATAACAAGATTTAGCGTGGATTAGTGGTTGGACAACATAATAGAGGGGTATATTACAGAATTTGTTGTTGACACTATTAAGCCATATAGTACAACCGAACGAGAGTTATTTGAAGGTATGCGCGATAAATACCTGAGATCTTTAAATTTGTGGATTAAGAAGATACTTTGTGAAAAAGGGGTGATGCGAATGGAATCTGACGAGTAAAGCAATTGTGCGCGGTGGGAATGGGTATTGAATGGAGGAAGGTCTAGATGAATATGTGGAATTTGTTGAAATGATAAGGGGCGAAGAGAGTGAGATAGATGAAGAGTGTGGCCGTCTATGAAGTGGGGAGAGATTTTGGTTGAGCAAGAGGAGGATAACTGCGACAGAAAGAGAGGGTTGCAGTGCGACTGAAAGAAGAGACTACGAACCAGTACCACAACTCAACGAAGATTCTTACGAGGAGGAGGGAGAGAACTAGCTCATTTCAGAGGATGAAATTTTTTTTGTAGATCCATCTCAGCCTCGAGGCTGCAACATACCCACGACCCTGCGTACATATCTAGAAACTGAGGTAAGGCACAATAAATCATCATAGTTTTTCCAAGCTAGTCAAAGTAGTGGTAACAGTCATAGTAGTACTTTTCCAAGTGGAAAGAATGTAAGTAGTGGTTCATTAGTAATGAGTCAGCCAAAACCCTAGAGTTCCAGAATGGCTGGGGTTAATATGAAATTACCTATTTTAAATGGGAATGGGTCAGAGGACCCAAAACAACACTAGTTCTTATGTAACGCAGTTTGGACTGTGAAACAAGTACAAGACAACAATGTCAAATTGGCGCAGTTAATTACGACCTTTAGGGGTCACGCCCTAGAATGGTTTATGAAGTTCTTGAACGTTTCTAGTACTAAACCAGTGAAGACCTTAGTAGAGGTTAAGGATGGGCTAAAAGATGAATTTAAGAAGCCAAATTCTGAATCAGAATGTATTACTGAGTTGAAGGAGATTAAACAGGCGTTGAACAAGTCCGTTTGGGACTTCGACCGGAGGTTTAAAACTTTAATGGCCCGTGTAATATTTCTGATGAATGATGTTTAACAAAAGGAGTGGTTTATAGCTACTTTACTACCTCATATAAGATTTCCATTAATGCAACAGAAAATTCCATCCTAGACAGAGGCCCTTGAGTTGGATATGAAATTGGAAGCATCACCTATCAGAGAGTCTGGAGATGGTATGGCTCAAATCCATTCACAGCTCGAAAAATTTTCAATTCAGATTCAATATATAAAGAAAGGAAATGAAAAGAGAGAAGATGTGTGGTGCATAAGATGCAAGAAAGAAGGACACTCTAAAGATCAATGTACGACTTTTCATGATTATCTTAATGCTAGGAATCCCAGTCCGTTAAACCCTAGGACAGGCGTAAGGTGTAGAATCTACCAGACCAGAGGTCATCGACTAGAAGAGTGCTCTTTGTTACAAACTTATGGTGAGTACTCATCAAAACCTATGGTGTAAGTTCTGTCAGTCAGTCTGACATGATGAGAAGAATTATCGAGCATACTAGTTGCTCACGGAGCGCACTGCAGACACCTTTCTCATGAAGGGAGAAGATCAAGCTAAACGAAGTAATGCACAGTTTAATCAACCACGAGGTGGATTTAGAGGGCATGGATGAGGAGGATTTGGTTGAGGAAGAGGAGAAGTAGTATGTTATAATTGTGGTACTACCGTACATTATGCTAGAGACTGCCTGAATCCTACTTCGACTTGCACGTATTGCAGGGCATTAGACCATACCATAGAATACTGTACGCAACTTATAGAAAAGGGGTAGGTGAAGCAAAATCAAAATCAGAACCAGAATGTGAAAAATATCTCAGCAGAATTGCAACCGAAATATCCTACTGTCGCTGTGGTAACAAGAGGTGGAGCTATGACAGGTGTTGATAAAGGAAATCATAGTAACTAGTGGGAGCCAAGAGTGAGGCCAACAATTCAGAAGCCACCACAATTTGATGTGCAAAAAGAAAAAGCAATTTTCTATGAAGCTCGTGATGAGTTTATGAATGTCACATCGACATCCTATCGGCCACCAATATTTGAAGAAGGTCATGTTTATGATATGCCACTTCACTTCGACCACTCTATACCAAAGAAGAATCCAGGTAAGGTAAGCACTCTGCATAGCTTTCTGAAAAGTTGTTTGGATTTATTAAAGATGAAAATTCATTAAGAGAAATGAATAAGTTGATTGGAGAATCTGAGGAATAATCGATGCTAGAGAGAGTTGTAAATCATGTTCAGAAAAGAACAAAGACTGGTAGGGAGTTGCGACTTAATGCATAGATTGGTGACTACGACATGGATTTTTTTATTCTAGATTTGGGATCAGATGTGAATATTCTGAATAAGAAAACATGGGAAATCCTAAGCTGGTCTAGTCACCTATTCAACTACGGTTGGCCAATCAACATAAATTTATACCATTTGGAAGAATGGTTGGTGTCCTTGTTGAAGTTGAGGGACCGCGTACCTTCGTAAAATTTGAATTTATATAGATTATCGATGATACTAATCCATATACTACATTATTGGGAAGCGACTGGGCTATTCAGAATCAAACTATCATTAAATTCAAAAAGAGGATGTTTTCATTTGAGAATGATGAAATAAGAGTCGTTGCACCTCTAGATCCGCTTCAAAGACAGAATTACGTTGAAGCAGTTAAGGAAGATTATGATGCTCGATATTTGGACAATATTTACAATGTATCCTACTGGATAAACGACTATGTTAATCCCACAAACGATGGTACACTAAGTTGGTAGAGTGTTAGATCCTTCTCATCTGACTCTGGCGAAGCTCTAGAGAATTGGCAGAACAGGTTACATGAAGTTTCAATGCGAATATGTGCTCGCATTACGAAGTCACTACACTGGGTTGGTAAAGAGGTATGTGACCTTCACACTTATGAAGGTTTGCGTAATTTGGATAAATTTATTGTTGAATTTGAAATTAAGGTACCATAACAATAGTGGTTGTTAGCATTGGATGTGGATTTGAAAGAAACACCAGCAAGATGGTGGGCTATTCATAAGCAATCTATAACCGGCTGGTTGCAGTGAAAATGATTTTTAGAGATACGGTTTGGTGAGGGATTACCATACGTCGGAGAGAAGTACACTTGGCTAAATATTCCTACTAATAATCTGATTACTTGTAGTGCAATTTGGCAAGAATATACCCAAGCAAGAGTGGGTCCACATGTTCATTCACACGTTAGATACTATACCAAGAAATTGGTATACATCGTTGGAGCTTCGACAAGGAACTGCAGATTGGGATAACTTGGCTATGAGTTTTAAGCAGACATTTAATTATGAGGATGAAAGTCCAACAATAGATGCGGATCTACAGGTTATTAAAGCAAAGAGCTTCGAAGAAATTACTGGAACAATGTCTAATCTGCCATAGTGGACCGCGAAAGTAGAAAAGATGGAGTGTTATAATATTACTAGGGGACCAGAGAATGATGATCCAAGGGATATCCATATTCCAGAAACTGAAGGGAGTTGTGATATGAAGGGACCACATATATCTTCTGATAGATTTTTGAAGTCGCTGAAGATTAAAAAGGTAAACATTGGGTCCCCTAAAAATCCTAAGTTCACAAATATTGGAGATTACTAGGATGATGAAACTATGAGTAATATTACTGATCCATTGCATTGATTTCAAGATTTGTTTCCTACTAAGTTTTCAGAGATGAAGGGGATTACTGGTGACTTGGGAGAAATGAAAACCCCACTCAAACCATGCGCCAATCCAATTAAGCAAAGGTCGTATAGGTTGAATCCATGGTACAAGGAAAAAGTCAAGGTTGAGTTCGGCATAATTCTGGATGCAGGCATCATTGAGCCTGTCGAAGAGTTAGAGTGGATCAATCCTATGGTAGTTCAAGACAAGAAGACTGGTAAGATTCGGATTTGTGTAGACTTACGAAAATTGAATGATGCTTGTTTGCATGATCCCTTTCCAACACCATTTACAGATGAAGTGCTTGAAAGTGTTGTAGGCTAGGAAGCATACTCCTTCACTGATGGATTTTCTGGATATCATCAAATAAATATTGCTAAGGAAGATCAACATAAGAAAACATTTGCGACGGAATGGGGTTGCTTCAAGTATATGGTAATTCCCTTTGGTCTAAATAATGCTCCAAATTTTCATAGGTAGTTGTTGTTGCATTTAAATAATTCATTCATAAGTTTCTGGAAGTGTACTTTGATGACTTGACAGTGTATGGGTTGCTTAAGAATCATATTGAAAGTTTGAGGTCCATGTTAGAATGCTGTAGATAGTACCATATTTATTTGAATTTGAAGAAATGTATATTTTGTGCCCCATTTGGCATACTGTTGGGTCATGTAGTTTGCAAGCAAGGTTTGTTGGTGGATCCTGTGAAGATTTCCATTATAGTAGATCTACCTCCACCTAATTTTGTTCGACAGTTAAGAGGAACATTGGGTCATACGGGGTATTATAGGAAATTTATCAAAGGCTATGCTCAGATTACAACATCGATGGAAAAGCTGCTCAAAAAAGATGGGAAATTCCGGTGGAATGAAGAGTGTCAGCAGAGCCTCGACACGTTGAAGGAGAAAATGGTTATAGTTCCTATTATGGTATTCCCAGATTGGTGAAAAGAGTTTCATGTGCGTGTCGATGCATATTCGGTTACTCAGGGCGTGGTGCTTGCTCATCCAGGTGAGGGTTCTATTAACCATCCTATTGCATTTGCTAGTATAAAGTTCTCCACAACAGAGAGAAATTATAATACGACAAAGAGGGAAAGGCTAGCTATGGTATATGCCCTATAGAAGTTTATGCATTATTTGTTAGGAGGACACTTTAAAATGTTTATAGACCATTCTTCCTTGAAGTACCTCTTCAACAAGCCAGTGTTGTGGGGGAAGATCTGTCGATGGTTACTACTATTTCAGGAATATGATTTTGAGATTGCAATCAAGCTAGGAAGGCTGAATGCAGGGCCTGGCCATCTGTCGAGGTTGGAAACATGGGAAGAACCGAACATCTTAGAATACACCCTCCTAGATGCGGAACTCTTTGCGGTAAGAATGGTTGATGAATACTTTCAATATATCATAACATTTTTGTCTACATGTCTGGCATACGAAGGATATACGATCGTACAAAAGAAGCAGTTGGTTGTCAATTATGCAGACTATCAACTGATAGTCGATCAATTGTACAAGTTAGGACCAGATGAGGTATTGCGTCGCTGTGTTCTGGAGCATGAGCGACCAATCATCTTAGCTGAGGCTCATAAAGGAGTTGCAGGAGGTCATTATGTAGGTAAAGCTACTACGCAAAATATTTTAAGAGACGGGTTGTGGTGGCCTACCCTCCATAAGGATGCTAAGGAGTATTGTGAGAATTGTGACATATGTCAGTGAATCGAAAATCCATCTAGGAGGGATGAAATTCCATTAGTGCCCCAAGTTATGTTGCAGGCCTTCAACAAGTGGGATATTGACTTTGTGGGTCCCATCAACCCACTAGGAAGGAGGATTGGTGTGAGGTATATTATTAATGCAACTAACTATCTTACCAGATGGGTCGAAGCTGCACAGGTACGAGATTGTAGTGTTGCGACTGCTGCAAAGTTTCTCTTCGAAAATGTAATCACAAGGTTTGGCTATCCCCGTGTTATATTGAGTGATAAGGGTGCACATTTTGTTAACAAGACTATAGAAGCATTTACATAAGAATTTCAGGTCTACCATAGAAAGAGTACTCCATACCACCCGCAGGAAAATGGAACTATCAAAGCATTCAATAAGATTTTGGAACATGCATTAACAAAAGTTTGTAATGTCAACCACGACGATTGGGACTTGAGAGTTACTACAATTTTATGGGCTTATAGAATGACATGTAAGAAGTTGACGGGTCAGACACCCTTCAAGTTGGTGTATGGACAAGAGGCTGTGATGCCCGTGGAGTACATTGTGCCCAGTTTAAGAATTTATGCTTTCACCGATATACATGATACTTGCTATTGAGGAAAGATTATCGCAGTTACTTCAGCTAGAAGAAGACAGATTTATTGCAGGATTCCATCGACAAGTACAGGAAGATAGGGAAAAGGCATGGCATGATCTCCACATCACCAGGAAGCATTTCCAACGAGGATACTTGGTTCTTCTCTACAATAATAAGTTTTGCAAACACCCTGGAAAGCTAAGAATGCATTGGCTAGGTCCTTATGTCATTTGCTTTATGGTGGAGAGAGGCACAGTATAATTGCAGAAGTTAGATGGTGAACTCCTTAATGGATTGGTCAATGGGAGCCGACTGAAGCCCTATAGACACTGCCGTGGCTTGTCCTAGTAACGAAATTTGAGTCAATTCTTGTACATAAAAAAATTGCCAGTAGATTTCTTATAGAAACCCCAAGTTTTATTTATGTTGAAGTCAGTTGTGTTGAAGTTGTCATGTTGATGGGTTGGTGCGTCGAAGATTTTTGGAAACCCCAAGTTTATTTTTGTGTCGAAGTCATTCCGTCAAGGTTCTTTTTGTCGAAGTCTTATTTTGGCATTTGCAAACCCCAAGTTATCTTCCTGTCGAAGTGTTATATCATAAAAAGCAGTTGAGGGTCTGTCGTAGTTCTTTGTGTCGAAGTTCTCAACTTGCCAAAGTTGCAATTGAGGAGCATTAATTGTTGTTTTAAGACGAGCGTAGTGGCAGTGTTAGTGGGATTTTTGCGTTAATTGTCGAAAGGACATAAGCGTGTGCACAGATCCACTGCTTCCACTATGATGATTGCAAGGATCAAGTACATTAATTGTGCATTGGGAATGACAGAAGGATCGCATGGGGGGACTAAATTTAAAAGCACCTTCATCCTCCCGTCGTAATAGATTGTTGTTTTGACAAGCGAGAGTATTGAGCACACTAGAGTCGAGTGAATTACATTGAGGTACATCAATATCGCAGAGCATCAGTATGCATGTTGATTTATCTACCACCAGTGAAGTTCAGGGTTCTGTCGAAGAAGTCAGCATGCATGGTTCTGTGCTAGTTAGTCCTAAGCAACATGAAGTCATTTCCCCACACATTCCAATGGATGTTCCCAAGAAGTTAAGGAAGTCGAATCGAAACAAACCAGAGGAAAGAACAAAGGAGAGGCATGACACTGAAGCATCTGCATCTGGGTCTACAACCATTCTGCCGGATTATGTTCCACCAGGAAGGAAGAATGCGAAACTAGTTTAGCCACTAAAGAATGCAAGGTATCAATTAGTTATAGTTCCAATTCCAAAGGGCGCCATAGCATAGGGCGACATTTTGCGGAATGTCAATAAATTGTCATATGCAGACCATGAAGTCTCTAAGTTTCAAGAGTTTCACTACAAAAACTACATGCAAAATGTCACTACAGCCGAAGGTGCGCCGTTGGACCTAACCACATGTACATTTAGGCATAAAGAGATCCACACTAGCAATGAATAACTACATGGTTCAAGTTGGAATTAGAAGAAGTTGATGCATTTATCTAGGAGTGGCTGACAGAATGAAAAATCCCCATTGAGCAAGAAAATATCTCATTGGAACAGTTGCAACAGGATCAACAATAGGAAGGTACCTTTGAGCAACAACAGAGAATGAGTAAAAAAAAGAGTACACAAAACATTGGAGCTAGTGGTGATGAAGGAAACTCGCCCCTTTTAGAGCACGAGGACCAGGAGTCAATCCATATTCCAATTGATTTGGGTTTGGGAGAAAAGCGCAAGGCTGGAACATCGACACAAGGGGGAAAGAAAAAGTAGAAAGCACAGAAGTCCAACACTATACAGGCCTTAATATATGATGATGTCAACATCCTGTTCGATAGGATGACCGAGGTTACTGAGGAGAACTGGAAAATCATAGAGGAGAAAACGCTCCAATTGTTTAGCAGTGTGACAAACATATTGGATATGCTTTGTCAAGCCTTTAAAATGATTAGCATCTCGACTCCACACCAGGCTGCTACGACGTGGGTCGAGGATGTGCATGAAGAAGAAAATAGGGAGCAACTGGCTCCATCACCTTCGAGCGACATAGTGGTTAAGGTGTTGTCTAGAGCACTAAGTTTCGATGAGGCAGGTCCAAGTGTACAAGTTCCACAGATGAGGTATGTGGAGTTGAAGTTATTTGCACTACCACTTTTTATTTTACATAATTTACAAGAGAACATTGCGTAGGAGTTGAAAGCAAGGAGAAGTCAATATTTGACCTTATGAAAGGATATAAGAATAAGGAACTAGCATTAAAGGATCAGTCTGCTGAGCTTCAACAAGGACTTGCTCCGTGAGGAAAAGCAGAAGTTTCGGGAGGTTGTCAAAGTAACATGCCACGCACTACCCGAGGCATAAATAATTGATGAAATGTAACGAGAGGAGAAGCTACAACTCCTAGAAGCTATTATTTTGGGTTATAGACAAAAAGTACAAGAATTGGAAGCCAAAATGGTGTTCAGTACCCCGCTCGAAGTGACAGAGCAACAACAACCAGAGGTATTGGGAGCCATCCAGAGCATTCGGGAATCAGAGGCTCAATGTATGAAGTTGTATGAGGAGATGTCGTAGACTTGGGCTGCGCTTTTTGAGGATGGTGAGTTAGAGGATATCACTACCAGGATTGGAGCCATTGAAGAAAAGATGACAAGTCTACGGGTCTGTTGAATATTCTGCCACCAGTCAAGAGGATGAGAAGAGTTGCAGAAAATAAAGCATTATGGAATGAGATGAATAATTTGAGAGTTCAACACAAGCAACGGTCAGAAAGGGTGGAAGCGCTCTAGTCGGAAGCTGAGCGCGTATCTGAAGTCATTGGGGGTCAGCCTACGTCCATATAGTCGGCAATTGCTCAGACTTTCGAACAAAGCAGAGAGTATGTTATTATTGAGCTGGTCGAATAAATCAACCAGAAAAATGAAGAAGTCCAACAGTCGATCGAAGTAACTAGGAAAGTATATGAGGAGTTCTTGTCGAAGACGTAGGAACCTATACCACAATTTTGAAGTGGCTCGGGACAAGCCACATGTGATTGTTGGGGGCCTATTGGGCCTAGTATATTTTGGGTACTATTTTTGGCAAGACATTTTTGGTGTGGACAAATACAAAGCAAAAATGGCTCGACGAAGTGGTCAATTCTAACAAAGCGGCTGAGAAACCAAGAATACAGTTATGTTGATGATGTAAAAGGGCAAATTTGAGTCATGTAGTTAGGGTTTGTCCACTCACATTAATGAGTCAATTAGTCAGTTAGTGGGTTAGTGGGAGTGGGGAAGGCTATGTGCGCCCTATAAATATGTAATAATAGGGAAATTTTGGGGCTATTAGTTAGTTGAGGAGTGAAGAGTTTGTTGTTAAGGTTCATTTTGTGTATGCATTAAAAAACTATTCTGTGTATGTCGAATTTAATTTGAGGAGTCGAGTCGCACAGTCTACAAGCTATGTGCATAGATATGTAGTAAATCAAAGGAAGAATATGTAAGTCCTAACATGGAGTGCTTATTGGCCGCAACTCATAATAAAGAAGAAGCACTTCCATGGTTTTTCCCATCATGGGTTTCCACATTAAACATGGTTTTATTTGTGTGATGTGTTATGTGTTTCTTTCCTCTGCTTATATGTTACATAAATGAATGAATGAATGTTCTTAATTGTGAATCTTGTGAATGTGAATCATAATTGTATGTTATATAAATTCTGGTTAAATCATGGGTTATTTCGAAGTGGATAGCATGTCAAAGTGATCGATCTGTCGATGTTATATATCTGTCTAGGTAATGGGTTGTTTGTTAAATGATTGGTTTGTCGAGATGCTCCCCTTCTGTCTTGCTGAAGCCTGGTTCCTACAGTCTCCATAGGTATTTCGAGTGAGGCTTCATCGGCTTTGCAGGTGTTGCCAGAAGGGATAAAACCCTTTTGGGCCGGTATCTATGGTGTTTTTTGGTGTTATGTTAGATGTTTGAACCTTGGTCGAAGTAAAAGTGCACCAACAGTATGTGTAACAAAAAGTATGTAAAGAAAATAATGGCAATAGACTCAAAGGTGGTATAAGTCGCAAATGGTAAATTGACATACATTTGGTAGTTGTTCCAGTAAGTGTTCTCTAAAAGAGACAAAGATGAATTGGGTCTTCAATAATACTATTAGAGGATCACCGAAGGTGGAATGGAATAAAATGGTTTGATGGGTCATATCCCTATTTTCCTTAAAAGTTTGGGATATATGAGGGAATCTTAGGGGGCATTTTTGGCCAAGTTAGGTCATGACGAATTGGGTTATTGATCAAGTTCACCAATTAAGGGATATTTAAGCTAGCCATGAATGGAAGGTTTTTGTTTGCTGCCTCCATGTTTTTCTATGTGTTTCCCCCTCTTGGAGATGAGAGTGGCATGGATGGTGGTATATATCCTCCTCGAGAGGGAGAATATGGGGGTGTCCTTTCTCCTGCCAAAGGAGATGACAATGGGGTATTTCCTTTGGGAGGTGGAGATGGAGTATTTCCTCTTCCACGAGATGGAGAAGCAAAGGGAGTTTTATGATATCCAAGTGGAGAAAAGGAAGAGTTAGGCAAGGTGCACCCTTGTGGAGCTGACCCTAACAACATTTCCTGGGAATGCCCCCAGCTAGAGTATCTTCCTCGTGAACCATGGGGAGAAAATGGGAAAACACCACTCTAGAGAGGAGAAAGTCCTTGCAGTCTTAGAGAATAACTCATATTTCTTTGTGCCCCTATGATTGTGGTCTAAGTGATCAAGTGGGAGTGATGATAAAGGGGTATAAACAAAAATGAACAAATGCAAAAAATATGCCAGCCACAATAGATGCAATATGGTGCAAAGTGACTGATAGGTGCCGAGTCTTTGTGAAAATAGTCCACAAGTTGGTTCTTTTTAATTACGATTTAGGTGATCTTGTAAATAAAAAGAAATCAAATGTAAATTCCCTAAAAGACGTAACATCCTTTCTCTTAAAGGTAACTAGGCCTTCCAATAACTAACCTACGGTGATGATGAAATCCCCCGATGGTGGCTAGTGAAGGTATGATAGAGGCAATTATCAAGTAATGATGTTGGGGCTATGTTTTGGAAAGGCTGGTAACATTTCCAACAGCTAACAAGATCCGAATCAGGAGTCAATTGCACCCATAATTTCTCCCTATTGATATCCTAGGTTTTGTCTACTAAAATACCTGTGTCAAGTGTGGATAATTGGTTTGGCCTCTAGCAGTAAAGTGTCATGTCCACAAAAGGTTGAGTGTCTCTTTGTGGCAAATAGATACAACTATACCTCAAATTTCACATCCTTGGGGACCACGCCTTCTTATATGGGTTGTGTTTTGACACTTGGTGATAGCAAGATTTAAAAGTACCCTAAAAGTCAACAACCACTATGTTTCAAGAATGTATAAGATTGGTGGGATTTATTTGGATTCCTATCCCAATCAATCCTAAACTAACTAAAATGTTATTTTGTGACCTCCTGTGGAGGATTTTAGTTGGTTTGAGAATTACAAGTGTAGTGTTGATTTTTAAATGGTCCAAATTTGCTTAAGGAGTGAAAGAGAGGTATTTCAAACTTTTAAATCATTCTGATCCATCCAAATCACTAAGAGTGCAAGATAGAGAGCATACTAGACGAGAAATAGTCTTTATGTCTCTTGGTATGTGCTTAAGTGGAAACAACACATGTGTTTGGAAAACAAATAAAATTGAAATTTGCAACTAACTAAAGAGCATAAAGTAAAGACACACGAGCATTCACTTTAATTCAACTCTAAGTATAAAATGATTGTTTGCAAATAACAACTAAAAATGATTAATGAAATAAGTTTGTGCAAAGAAGGTATTTCAAACCTTTCACCCTTTTCTGATTTTCCAAGATCACTAAGAGTGCAAGGCAAAGAGCATACTTGTGGTAAGAGGAGTTTTTAGGTCCTTCACTTGTGTGAGAAAGTGATCTAAACTATCTTGCATAAAACAAATAAATAAGCAAGAAGCAATAAGATATATAACTAGAAGTAGTTAAATCTATCTGCCTGGACTAACAATTTCTATGAGATGGATAGCATACTCATTCAACCACTAGAGAGTACTAAGAGGACCGTTGAAAGCCTCAAAGTATTTTGGCCCAAATAGTATTCAAGAAATCACTTCTTTAGTTCCTATCATGAGCTAAGTTATGTAATTACTAGAGAAAATACAACTGCATGTGAGTTATTTTTTCTGGTTCATTAAGCAACCGTTGAAATTGAAAGTGATTGTGAAAAAAGAGGTAAAACGCAAAAATAATGCAACAATCACACGCATTTTGGACCCATAGACGTGTTATGTAGCGTGGATACAATGTTACAAAGGTCACACTATTTTACTATGCAATTACATATAAGAAAAAGAACACGAGTTAGCATAGTTGTCCAAGATATTTGTGCACTATGTTGTGCAACCGGGACACCGGAATCGTGCTATTGATAAAAAATAAATCCGGGTGGAGGGCTTCCAAATTCTTTCTGTTGATAGGTTGGAAAGTAAGCTTCTGCATTTGCACAACACCCAAAATAATTTATCTAGCAAAGGACAACCTATCTAACATGCGATGAACAAAAATAAGAGTGGATTTGCCATAAATCCAATTAAGAGAAAAATGTCACAAGGGTGAGCAATATTCCTTGCTATCCTTGCAAATTGTAGCCAAAGAAACAATGTTAGATGTGGGTTAGGTATATCAAGCACACACAAGATAAATCAACTTCAACAAAACTAAACTAAACTAAAATAATGAAGGGAGAATAATGCTCCTTGAGGAAGGAATCAACAATGGAGAAACACTTGCTTCTTAGAGGAAGAAATCAAGGGACATTTTGCATGCCAATTTGAGATAGGAAGTGGATTGAAAGGTGAGCTCTCAATGCAATTCTGACAACACAACTTTTCTATGATTTTATGCTATAGAATGCATGCCCATGGCTTCCTTTTTTAGGCCAAATGGAGGCCAAGAAACATCTAGATTCAAATGTGAACACTCTTTCCTTTGAATTGGTTCTCCAAGTACATGAGGGGGCTATTGAATGATCCCAAGCTTGTGAGGAGTCTCATTCGAATTTTGGATCCAAGAGAGTCATTTTGAGCCTTGAATGTTTCACAAAAGTAAGTGGTTCTACCATTTTTCTAGTTGCACGGGTTTCAAAGGAAATTTCGCACGAGTACGCATGAGTCACTAAACATGAATGTTGCGCTAATTAGTGCAGGACCCATTGTTTTTAGCTACGTGATTTTTCATATCGACTGCCTTTGAAATTTTAGGACTCAATTTGTCTTTTGGATCTAATGAGGATGTCTTCGGTGAGCTGCATGCTATATGTTGATGATGCCTTTATTAAATATTAGCCAAAATTTCACATGTGTGTGAAATTCAAGCATTAACATGCAACTACACAAAAAATATGATGTACATGTCATCGTGGGCAAGCAAACGAAGGCCAATAGTGGGAAGCTGGAGGACATGGAAAAAAAGGTTAAGGAAGAGGTATCGCCATCGACTTCGTTGTCTACAGTGCTGATTGCCTTGGTCTAAGTCCACCGTCCTCCTCATGTAAATGGAGACAACAAGTCTTTCAATGGAGGGAACAAGTCTTTTGATTTTCAATGATGACAAGTGCATTAAATAGATCAAAGTGCATTAAAGTGACAAGCAATGTGGCTTTTTTATAAATTTAGTTTTTTAAATGATTTTTTTTACTTTATGAAGTATGAAAAATTTCTCATTACATAATATCCATACCTCTTTTTGAATATTTCTATCTCTCTATTTAAAAATTTAACAAGAGCCACGAGGTGGCAATGTCCCCGTAGTTGCTAATAGCTATTGCTTCAAGACAAAAGCTGTAGAAATATGGAAATTTTGGTATGCATGCTCTATTTTTTATCAATACAACAAAGATCCCAAATTAAATAAACTTCAAATACAGTATAAATATCAAGTATTAGTGGAGAAAGACTCATAGTAACATCAAATGAAACCATTGAAAAGATTCAACCCCATATTCTTCATCCACCAACAAAATTGTAATTTTTTTATTATCAAAACCACGCATCGATGGGTTGAAACACTATGCTACTTAATTTAGCCATGTATCCCTTTGCACAATGTGAACTGGGTATGTATTAGACCCGTTAGGCTGCGTCGGGAGCAATTGATATGGGTAGACATCAATATGACATAAATATATAATAGAAGCAGGATGTGAACTCTAATGCTTAATTAGAAAACCAAATTATAAAATAAATTTGGAAATCATATTCAAAGTTTCATACTCGTGTACAAACAAAGTATTAATACAGTGTGATAAGGAGTTTAAAGTATTAGTAGTCTTAAGATTTGCATAGCAAATGAAAGAACTTCTATTGCCAAATTCTCGAGAGGACATAGATATTTGTATATCAAATCCACTGTTTGAGAGAAGTGAAAATAAAAATTCCACAAAATTCAAAAAACGCACACATATAAGGTAATGTTTAAAAAAAATCAGAATGTTGTACATAAGCTAAGTACCAACACACCATACCCCATTCAAGTAGTATATGTATACAATTTTCAAATTATTGTACTTAATTATCTCAATGAATATGGCATGACGCTATATCTACTTAGCTCCCTAAGTTTATGAATATAACTTACACCATTAAAGAACATTCAAGTAAATTTATTGGGTAATAAAAATGATAAAGATGCAACACAAAAAATGTAGAATCATTTATTAAGGCGTTACAACATAGCATTTAGCTATGCTCTTCAATCCTTTGTAATCCAATATAATAAAAAGTTGACAAAGTTTAATTCAACCTCTGTATACCAAACTCAAAAATCAAACAAAGAGTAATATTTTTTTCTTATAAGATGGCCTAATAATTCTTTGCTAGTGGAAAGAGAAATAGTAGGAAGTGCTAGTGTCATCCAATGTTCAAACCGCAAAGCCACAACAAAACAAGAATGTATTAGTTAAAGGAAAAGAGGGAATGGTTCTTGTATCTATATCTCCAAATGCACATGGTAGGAAAGTGATAAAACAATAATAATACTTACACACATGGAGATAAAAGAGGGAATGGTTTTTGTATCTATATCTCCAACAATGCACATGGTAGGAAAGTGAAAGAAGGGTCTTATGCATTAATGAACATATACAAAGCTAGCCAATGCACATGGTAGGAAAGTGAGAGAAGGGTCTTATACATTAATGAACATGTAGAAAGCTAGCCACAAGTGTTAGTAAGTTTGGATACAACTATCTCAGTGAAACTAGAAAACCTCAACAACAATAAAAACAAATGCAAAATGAACACCATTTAATGTAGTGATAGTACCACAAATGCAAAATGAACACCATTTGAAATTTGGATGTACCACAACTAAACTACAAGTGAACAACACCAAATTGACAAACTAACTTCTTGATTAACTTTTAATAGTTATGTGCATCTTCAACATTCTGTGATATTTTTCTCGTGAAGAACGACAGACACTTTAAAGTAATTAAAGTAATTGAAAGAGACAGACGGATTGTCTTCGATGTTGGTGGTTTTCAGAACGAGTCGGCCTCTAGAAAGTCCATTATTGCTACAACATAATTTTCCACCTTGTGAGCATCAACATTGATTGGCCTTCAGGATCCATTTCACTGACTCAGATTCATCATTTTGTCCTCCAGGAACACATTTTTCCCTATTTTTGTTCCTGTATGCTAGCTGTTCCACTATAGCCAGCGTACACATGAGTTGTTCCACTATAGCCCGCGGGTACTAAGTAAAATGGTAAAAATCAATAGAAAATTACTTTTTACTCCCAAAGAGTGGTCTTAGGGTGACCTTTAGCCCTCCATATGCACTGAAACGCCTCGATGTGTCCTTTCACTTACCTTTGGAAGGATATATATTGAGCTCTTATGGCATATGGAAGGGAGGAGAAAGAGAGAGCAAGATAACTCTAGTGGATTTTTGCTGTGACTTGAGTCTACACTCATTGATCCTTGTTGTTGTGAACTCCTTATGTTCACCTACCAAAATCCTTTCATAGTTTGAGTTTTCCATTGCATGGGGGATTGAAGTGGTGGAGGCACAAGTGGAGAGACCCAATTCTTGGTCCAGATTGGTTGCTGGCAAGAGGTCGTATATTGTACTTCTTGCTATTCATTAATGGAAATACTCATTTTCTCGTCCAATTGAAGTTGTGAATATTGTTAAATTACATTGGGTTATATTCACTTATGATATCATGGATCATGCTATTGATTATGCTAATGTATTTCACATGTTATATGCACTTGCTTGTACTTGTTGTTGAGACTAATTTGCAGGTTCAAGTGTAGAGGTTGAAAGCTCAACGGGGATCTACTTTGAACATCCAGTTGAAGGTTGGTCTTTTCTCCATTATCTTAGCATTGTCATTTATATAGCATTGCATTGGGAATTGAGTCATTTTCTGGTAGTCAATTGTCTGTTGTGGTCTGCCCCAAGCCATAGGAAGTTTTCTCCGTAACAGAAATGGCGACTCCACTGGGGAGGACATCCATTTTTGGGGATTTTTAGGCATTTGTCCTTATTTAGAGTTGCTGTGTGTCGAGCTTCTATGTCATTGATTGGCCATTGGGATCTACTATAGAAAAAAAGCTTTTCTGGGTTATTGAACTTCTTGTTTGCTCATTTGCCTTTCCCTGTGCGCGGGTCAACTTAGTTTTGCCCGCATCTATCCGCTTCTGTTTGCAGTGTAGCCTGCGTCTACCTGCAGTTTTCCTTTGTACAGTAGCATACAATTCCGGGATTGATTGATTTATGGTATTGAATTGTTGTTGGGTTGGTTTTGAGTGTTCCCGAGTCTTATTTGGCCTGATTCCTGACTGTTCCATGCCCTGTTTGTGACCAGAAACTCCTCTTTCTCTTTGTTTTGAGCCTTGTTGGTTTTACACCATTTTTTGATTTTTTAGCTCATTACATTGGCTAAGTCTCAATGTTTGGGACTTGTTGGGTTGTCTTAGTGATCTGATCTGCATTTCTTTAACCGAATAGGTAGATTTCGCTTGGATTTTTTCATTTCATTATATTGAAAAAATACAAAAACATAGAATTGCATTTTCCTTTCCATTATAAGAGAAAATACAAAAATATTTGCTTTCCGTATTGCATTTTGCATCTGAGTGCTTGTGCTTTCATCTAGGATCTGCTTGTACATTGGAAATTTAAAAGAGTTGCATTTTATTTCGAACAGTTGGATTGATTGTCATTTTAGTGGCATTGTTTTTATTGGAAAGATGAGTCTAGAATTTTTTGATTGTGCATACTATTGAGTCCTATACATCATCAGTTTCACGACCATATCCTTTGAGTAATTACAGCCATTTAAAATCAACGCTTAATCTTAAAATTGATTAGAACAATTTTTCTTTTGTAGGGTGCACCAACTAGTATAGGTTTAGAGTCTTGGAATAGATCATTGTGAGTTAACAATCCAAGACTACTAGACGAAACATCATGTGTCTGACCAGGGAGTGGTGAAACCCATAGTATACATCAGTGTTCTTAGGAATCTCTACTCAGACCAGAGTTAATCATGAGGTCACAAGAGGTTGGTTGCGGAGATAGCCCTCCAATATTGGCTGAACGTGGGATATATTTCCATGATTTGTTCGTGTACGGGGACTCTTGAGGGATATGTACCTCTTGAGTTTTAGGATTTGCTACCCTACCCATACGACAGATCCCACCTGCGACTGTCTGCCTGAGCATTGGTTATATTGTGGTGACCTTAGTTGCCTTACCTAGGTATTGCATAGGGCATTCGTAGTAGTTATACCGCGGTTGTCCTGAGTCAGATAGGGGTTGGACAACACAGTTGCCTGTTGTATAGGGATTTGACCCTGTGCACATAGTGAAGTCTGGGAACCCTTATAACTGATTTTGTTACCTTCGGTTATAGTTTGGGAGTTTCAAGCCTCTCCTAGGCGAGACATACCGACTATAGTGTCGGGAGGTCCCTTGAGACAGTCCTGTTTATGTGCATTTGGCTGTAGTTTCTTTTGGTGTGTGCTCTTTGATCATTAGTTTGGCTGTTAGGGGATGCTTCGGTTTATTGACTCTTTTGAGGTATCGTGGCACGAGCTCCAACTCTCTGCTGGTCTCATCGGTTGGCTAGTTTACCAGTCGTTAAAGTTACACGTCCAGTTCATAGGGGAAGCCGGAAGGCCCTCTTCGATTCTTATGATTCTTTTGAAGTGTTTCGCGCTGACATTATCACTGCTCATTCCGGCATGGGAGAAATCCCTACGAATCCGTCAGGTAGAGTCAAATACACTTTTGCTCCTCCTACTCCTAGGGAAGAATGGGGGGGCGATCCATTACAACCAAAGACTCAAGCCCATTTGTTTGGACCAAATACACCCGAGGATGACCTATTCGATCCTTTGAATCCACATAATTTCCTATATGGGATGCTGAATTTGCATGTTAACACAGGCCCTGTGACCCCTACGAATGCTACCCCGTTCTCTTATGGTATGCCTAATTACAACACAGTTAATGCATACACTATGTCTAGTAGTCATGCTAACACTAGTCATGGTGTTGGAAACACAACACCCACTGGGGGCACCACATTTTCTACTCACACACATAATATGGGGATTGGTTGTATCCCTTCAAACATTCCAAATTTTGGAGGAAGGCTGCCTCCTAGGACTACCCCTCCTGGTGGGAACACTGTTTGCAATACGACTCACAATCCACAGTAGAATACACATGCCTATACACATCAACCTAGGACCACGTTCGCTAATGTTAACAATCCTCCTAATACCGGGAGTGGATACATACCGTATACTTTTACGTCGGATCCTATTACTAGTAATGCTAATGTAGGGGGTGGGAATATACCTTATACTTATGGTCACAACACGATTGCTCCTGCTACTAGTAATCCTTATGTAGGGGGCGGGAACATACCTAACAATTATGGTCATTACAACACGGTTCCCGCTACGAGTAATACTTATATGCCCCATAATTATGGTGGTAACCCTTAATATAATACAGTCGGTTTTGGCCCTCATTACAACCCACCTCATTACGGTGCTCATAATACATATATACCTGCTTACCCTCACACAGGTCAGGTTGGAGGAGGTTATCAACCTTATGGCCAGGGTCATGGTTATGGTCCAACTTATCCTTCATGTCCGTATAATCAACCTTTTATGGGAGCTTATAATCAAGCTTTACAGCCGCAGCTTCCGTTCCTTGCTCGATTGAATCTTCCAGATCTTTCTAAGCTCATGAATGATATGGTGTGTCATGATCCTACTTGGCCTCCAATCCTACCAAGCTCCCTTCGGAAATTCCCAAGTTTGAGGGGAAGGGCGGTGAGGATCTAGGTGATCATGTTACAACTTTTCACCTTTGGTGCTCATCAAACTCGTTAAATCACGATTCTGTTTGTTTGAGACTATTTCAACCCACCCTCACTGGGGCAGCTGCGAAGTTGTATGTCGAGTTGCCTGGGGGCACGTACAGGGGTTTCAATGACATAGCCTTGGTTTTCCTGGATCATTTCCAGCTGTCGGTTCGCTACAATACTGGCACTGAACTCTTGTCTACCTTCCGCCTGAATAAGGCCACACACATATCTGAACACGTTCAAGAGTGGCATCGATGGAAGAGGTTAGTGAAAGCCAACATTCCGCCAAAGTTTCTGTGGGAATGGTTTCTCAAGTCTTTGCTTCCATACATTTCTAAGGATGTTTCCATGTTCGACATTACGACTAAGGAACAAGCTATACTAAAAGTCCAGCAACTAGATTTACTCTATGCTAAATCTGGCATCCTGTATGACATTATTCTTGACGCACCGCGATCACGACATGAGCCCAAGCCAGTTCCTAGACCACATGCCGATGGCATTGTTGGATCTGCAAGTACTCGACCCATAGATTTGGTTGCTAATCAAATGAAAAATTTGACACTTAACCAATCTACTCCTAGACAGGTTCACACCTTGTCCACTTCCACCCCATCGTCCGATGTACACGCTATGCAATCGGCGAACCCATCGGGTAACGAGCAGCCTAGTGGTAAGAAGAAGGGGAGAAACAATCGCAAGGGTGGAAATAATGGGAACAATGGTAGTAATCGTAATACTCCTCGAAAAGAGAATGCCAACCCTCCTCAGGACGGCGGAAATGCTGGTGGGGACCGTAAACCTAGGCGTAAAGTGAAATTCCCTTGCAAGCTTTATGGGGAAGATCATCTTACTCACTTATGTCCTTGGATTGAAGATGCATCGAAGCATCTAGAACAAAGCTCAGTTGTGTTGAAAGATCCCCTTCCACATCATCAGAATATGACTTCGAATGGTCCCGCTACTGGTTATGGGACCAATGAAACTTCCACGTCTTCTTCCCATGCCGGTGGCTTTGGATGCGTGAATATGGTTAAATCAGAGGTTAGTGTTGCTACTCGTCAACGTGATTATGGTGCACCACAACCGAATATGGGGAATGACCCTCCTCCTCCTCCTGATACCTCTTGCATATCGAGAAGCCCACTACTATGCCGCAGATACCGAAAGGTGTTCTCAAGTGCTCTATGCATAATCCCAATGCTTGAGCCGCCCAAAACTACTCTATTGTAGAAGATTTGGTTCAAACTCCGTGTGCCATGTCGGCTCTTGAGGTCTTACAGGCATGTCCTTCTCAAAGGCATGCCCTTTTGTGTGCTTTAGGAGTTCAAGATGGGGGAATTCCTAACGTTATCAAGTTTGACACTACTGATATCCAACCTCGCTTACCTTACCATGTGGCTTTTCAAGTCCATGTGGAGTGCCTGCAGAATATCGTCAAAAGAACATTGGTTGAAGAAGGTGCTTCTATGTCAGTGATGTCTTTATCTTGTTGGAAAGCTCTTGGCTCTCCTCCCTTATCCAAGTCTATGACCATGCTCACTACATTCAATGGTCGATCGTTTAAGCCGCATGGTATTCTCCCTTCCCTTGTTGTCCACCTGGGTGGGAAATTCGTGCCTATTGAAGTCGAGGTGGTTGATGTGCCCATCGACTACAACCTTCTCCTAGGTAGGATATGGATTTACGCTATGAGAGCGGTCGTGTCCTTTGTATTCAAAATTATTTGCTTTCCACACAAAGGCAATATTGTGACGATCGACCAGCTAGATTTTCTTAGTCCTTATTCCACAACATCCACGGGACCTGTCGTCCCCCAAGTCAAAGATTCTCAGATGGCAACTAGGATTATGGGTGTCGGATTGTACCCCTCATTGTTGGTATCTTTTAATTTCCCTACACAAATTTCTTTTATTGGAACCATTTCCGATAATGCGCCTCCTCCATTGAATAATGTATCGTTCCGGACATCATATGTTAATGATCCATGGACCTTACCATCCCTGAGTTCCATGTCTGGAGACATTGCGAATGTTGGAATGGCCATGCCACTGTTTGCTGGTGAGATTTCTTATCGAGATATTCAACAAGCCACTGCAGAGCTAGATATTTCCTCTTCATGGACAGAGGAGGAAGATCCCAATATGCTGCTGGAATGGGCAGTCAACTCGTCTTGTTTGCATGTTTGTCTTGATAGTACTTTACCTTCGGATGAAGCTATTGTTGAGGCCATGTGTGGTAGTGAAAGACCTTGGGAAGACATGCATCATCACTCCCATTTTCTTCCCAACCTGGATCTTATCGAGTAAGAAGAGTTTAGGACGACTCTTGCCGAGATGGTTGGTAATCCTGTGGTTCCTTGGGATTCGTGTGGGATTTACACAGAGGGGAACATGGCTAATATTTCCCCTACCATACCGATAAACATTTCTCGTACACCCGAAAAGGTTGAGAACATTTACATCGGTGTTGATTTCTCTCCTGAGGAGGTTCGCATTTACACCGAATTGTTTAAGGAACTCAGGGAGGCTTTCGCCTGGTCATACGAGGAGATGCCAGGAATAGACCCCAGCATTGTTGAACACGAGATTAGAACATATCCCAATGCTAAGCTGGTTCGACAATGAATTCGTGCTGTGAACCCTAGAAAGGCAGCCGCGATCAAGGCAAAAGTGGAGAAACTACTTAAGGCTGGTTTCATCTACCCAGTTCCCCTTACCGAATGGGTGTCAAAGTCCGTTCGACCTGAACCGTGCATGTCCGAAAGACAATTTCCCCACTCGATTGATAGATCAGATCTTCGATGCTTATGCGGGAAGCGAAGTTTTTTCGTTTATGGACGGTTTTTCAGGATATAACCAGATCTAGATAAAGCCTGAGGACCAACATAAGACTGCTTTTATTTGTCCTTGGGGTATATTTGCATACCGAAAAATGCCCTTCGGCCTTAAAAATGTCGGAACCACTTTTCAGCGTGCTATGACCTATGCCTTTCATGACCTTAAACGCATAGTGGAGGCATACTTGGATGATATTGCTGGCCATTATTGCAAGAGAGTGGACCACCCCAAGCACCTCCGTTTAATTCTTGAAAGATGCATACACTACAGGATTCGGTTAAATCCCAATAAGTGCATCTTTGTTGTGAAAACAGGTCGCCTTATAGGTTTCATCATTTCAAGAGAGGGTATCAGAGTCGATCCTCTTAAAGTTGAGGCAATACTTTGGTTTCCTCCTCCGCGCAACTTACTTCAACTTCAGAGCCTCCAAGGGAGATCCACTTTTCTACTTCGCTTTGTAGTGAATTATGCTAGTCTTACCAAAGCTTTCGCGTGCTTGTTGAAGAAAGACACACCGTTTATCTGGGATGAGAGAGCTCAACAGTCTTTTGACGCTTTGAAGAAAGCTTTGGTATCACCCCCTTTGCTTAGTCCACCCGAATTTGCAAGAGATTTTTTACTTTATGTGGCTGCGTCTCAAGAGACGATTGGCATGGTCTTAGTTGAGGTAGATGATGTGCTCGTGGAACATGTGATCTATTACCTTAGCCGAATCTAGTAGATGCTGAGCTGAGATACACGCATGTGGAACAGTTGGCACTTGTGACTGTTCATGTAGTCTAATGGTTACTTCATTACATCATTCTCAGGAAAACCATAGTCATAGCTCATATCAATCCGTTTCAGTTCGTGCTATCACGACATCGTATAGGGGGAAGTACAATAAATGGATTGTGATCCTTCAGGAGTTTGATCTCGATTTTGCTTCGGTGAAGTCGGTGAAATCCTTGGTTTTCGCTGAGCTCATGTCAGACCTTCCATGACTGGATGAGGATATTGTCCATGAAGATTCCTTTGTGGATGAACACTTATTTCTCATCTCATCTGTGGACCCTTGGTATGGGGATATCATTGTATATCTTCAAACTTTGAAGTTTCCTTCGTACTATTCACGAGACGAACGACGGTGTGTGAAACACCACGCTAAAGATTATACCATCGTTGGCGACACTTTGTATCCTCAAGGAAACTATTTTATCCTTCGTCGTTGTTTGAATCACGAAGAAGCAGAGCATGTTCTTAATGATTGCCATGCTGGGGCGTGTGGCGGTCACTTATCCGGGCAAGCAACAACCCAACGCATTATGCGAGCTGGTTATTTTTGGCCTTCGATATTCAAGGATTGTATGAACGCCGTAAAGAGATGTCACCCTTGCTAGGTGTTTTCTCGGAATGTACACTCGCATCCAGTGCCCCTTCATCCGGTCGTCACTGTCGGTCCTTTCACTAAGTGGGGGGTGGATTTCATGGATTGCAAACCAGCCTCGGCCAGGGGGCATCACCATATCATTGTGGCCGTGGATTATTTCTCCAAATGGGTCGAGGCCATGCCTACTGTAAAAGCCAATGGTGCTACTGCAGCCCACTTCATATTCAATCAGATTATCTCTTGGTTCGGTATTCCGAGAGAGATTTTCACTGACCATGGCAGTAACTTTAGAACAAGATGATGGCGGATTTGTCACTCAAGCTTGGGTTTTGTCAAGATCACTCCTCCTCGTACTACCCCCAAGCAAATGATAAGCTTGAGGCAGTTAATAAGTCCTTAAAGACCATTCTCCAACGTACCATCTAGCAAAGCAAGAACAATTGCCACATTATGTTATACCCTGCTCTGTGGGCGTATCGAACCGCAGTTAAGACTGCCATCGATTTCTCACCATTTCAGCTAGTTCATGGTGTGGATTCTATATTGTCGATTGAATGTGAAATCCCTTCGTTAAAACTAGCCATAGAGCTCCTTCCTGACACCTCGGATGTTGAGCAACGTTTGATCCACCTTGAGCAGCTTGACGAGTAGCGTCGAGATGCCGCCGTGGCCATAGATGCCAACAAACATCATGTTAAGGTTCAGTACGATAGGTCTGTTTGTCCTCGCGAGCAATATGCTGAAGGTGACTTAGTCCTCTTGTATGACCAAGCTAAGGAACCACCGGGGGCAGGCAAGTTTAACTCCATGTGGCATGATCCTTACATAGTGAGGAGTGTCCTGGAAAAGGATCCTACGAATTGGAAGATTATGAAGGGAATGCCTTGAAGGAGCCTAGAAATGGGCTCTACCTCAAGCCTTATTACACTTTAACTTCTAGTTCGAGCTAATACTTTTGTATACTATTGTATAGTTGCTTCTGTACATAGTTTAGATTTATTTTGGTTTTTCGGTCTGCTGATTCGCTTTCGTTTGGTTGATAGATGTCAGTAGAATCTCCTGTTTTCTTGGGATTTGCAGATGGTGCTATCCGTCATACACAACAGCTCGCTTCTACTGCCTGGGTCATTTATTTGCCTGACCACCTAGTTGTGTCTTCATGAAGTGCTTGTCTCGGTCCTACATCCAATAATGTGGCTGAGTACAGTGCCGTAGTTGAGTTACTTCGGGATGCTATTTCACATGGTATCCAATGTTTAGAAGTCTGCCTGGATTTACAACTGGTTGTGTCTCAATTGAATGGTCAGTACCGTGTGAGAGATCCCACTTTACTACGAAGGTTCTTGAGGGTAAGTCTCTTGGAACGTCATTTTGTTTCCATTACATACATTCATGTTCCGAGTGTGAAAATCCTCACAGCAAATCTAAGAGTTGATGTATACCTCACAATGAAAGAATTTAGGAATAAGATTAAGAGTGGTCAATGCAGTAAAATGAGCAACAGAATAATAATACAGTAGAACTTGGATAGAACCAAAATAACTTCACACAAACTAATTCATTAATCACAATATGGACAAATAAGTAGTACAATGCATGAGGATTCGAATGCCAAGGTGGCAATTCGAATTAGCCTTCATGGAGTGATCAAAAGATCACTGGAGTGTCATCGGAGCACAACTAGAAGTCTATATCATCATCAATGGAGTCATCAATGTTCAAGTAACTGTCAACCATCAGTCAAACTGAGTGTGGTAGGTGTAACTGGAACTAACTGAATGAAGGAGGCTTAGTGGAGGGCGCATGAGGAGCTAACTGGAGTCAGAATGGGCAGTCTAGTCTCACTGGAGGTCCATCAGAGTGATACAGTCAGTTGAGAGTCAGTCTAGCCTTAAATCAAGGAAAGAACTAATGATAACTCAATTAACTGAAGTGCAACTGAGTGGTAGGTGAGAGAGGACGAGTGGCTTCCTTAAATAAAAAAGGAAGGGCGCACTAAGCTCCAAGAGGGCTAAAACTGATCTGAGAGAAGCTCCCAGGGGCTGGCTAACTGAGGCTAGGTGCTGGGACTGATGACTGGGATGCATGCAATTGCATGCATGCATGCAAGACTAAAATTGCAAATAATGAAAATGATGGTAGGACTAGGATGGAGTATAGGAATATCCTAACACCGAGAAGTTTTAATCATGTATCTGATGCATATGCTAGCTTTGTCCTAGATTGGCATTTGTCACATTCATAATGAAGCACACAAATAAACATACATTCATACATTTGTACATACACATATAGTAGAACCAAAGAACCATAGTTTTTTATAAATAACATGTCCAAAATGGTAGTGTCACAATATAAAACGGATGCCCGTAGCTCCCAGAATCAACAACTGAAATTTCAGGTGAAAACTAACCAAAATTACTATTTGGGGTAAATTGTAAATTGTAATTTTTTATTACTATTTATAGTTTTCAAAACCCACTTGTCTATAGTTTTTGCGGTTTTAAGCTGTTTTGGACTAATGTGATGTCTTGGAGTAGCATTTTGAACAGATTTCTTCGACGAGGGTTGGTTTTTTTACCGTTTCACGCCTACGACATGTATATTTCACACCTGGCATATAGGTTAGATGTCATTTTCACATGCATTCTGCATTTGACCCTTTGACCATTTCCGTTAACCCTAGGTGTGACCCCGCTTCTTAACTGACACAGAGCTTTCACACTGTTATAGAAGTGTCGTTATTTGGTGGTAGGGCCTATCTGACCATGGGTGCCCTAATTAGAGCCCCTTTTTGCCTTTTGGCACCCATGCTGTTGTCTCTCTTTAGGATTGGGAGTCCTTTGTAGTTACGCCATGACTTTGCGATAAAGACTCATACTCTACTTTGTCTTATGCTGGCCATCTCCCATAAGGACTCCCCCCATTGGTATCAAGTTGTGATCACATTGCATCATCCTTCTTGCTACTTGAGCCTTATGCCAGCTCCCGCTTACTCAATTGCTATCCTGGTGCCTGAGCACTTTCCTTGTCGAGCCCTCTAGAGCTTCCATTTTCCCTTCACAATTTGACAACCTTTTGACCCTAAGGGAACACCCCCTGAGTGTCCACATCCTACACATGCTTCCTTGCATTGATCATAGGTATGTTCCACTGCTTGGGACTACTCTACTTGCTATTTGACACTCGTTCCCTCTGTTGATGTATATGTAACTTCAGAATGTATTTCATATATGTATTATTGTACTCCTATAGAGATGTATTATTCCTCTATATGGAAGTGTGGTCATTTGTATTGACAAGTGTCGCAAGTGTCATAACTTGCTGTGATGGGTTATTAGACCACCTAGTGAGGGGTCGGCCTGGATTAATGTAACCATGGGTTATTAGACTGAGTTAGACAAGTCGGCTCCACTGGTTTATTGGGCAGGACAAGACAAGTATACATAGAGATCGGGAGATCTCTATTTGATCATCTCATTACTCACTCTTCCATCACTCGAAAAGTAGCGCACATGTGAGGAGGAGGATCAGCTACTAGGAGAAGACTATCTCTTATACTTTGGTTGTATCATTGCTCTTTCTATCTTTGAGGAAGTTGTGGGGTTTTTCACCTTTATGGATTTCCCCAATGAAACTCTGTGTGTCCATTATCTTATGTGATTGCTTGATATGATTGATACATGCTTGATATGATTGATATGATGTACATGTTATTTTCTCAGTAAAGATCCTAGAGTATGTTGAATTAATGCTCAAAAAATTAACATGGTATTAGAGCTTCCCTGAGAAGAAGACATTGTGCAGTGGCAGAAACTAGGGTTTTTTGTTTATTGGGTTTCTCTCCACAAATTTTGGAAGAGCAGTAAGTTAGATTGACTCTACTCATCAAGGAGAATCTATCTGTCCAATTAGAATTCAATTCTGAGCACTTTCAGTTTTGGCCGTAAAAATTAGGGTTTCCACAAAAATAGGAATTTCTGAAATCTGAAGATATAGCTGGAAGCTCCTTGGAAAAAGAGAAGTTTAGAGCTTTGGATCGATATTTTTGGTTGGGTAAAGCTCCAGGAAACTCAAACCCTAATTCAACGTCCTCCTTAGTGAATCCGGGAAGACTAAAAGGCATTTTTGAAGGGTGAAACTTTGCAGATCTCAAAATCTGAATATACTAGGATGATAAGCTCATCAAGCCGCATCTTTCTATCCTTTCAGAAGTTTGAAATTCAAAGTTTGAATTTTTAGGGTTTCTCTAACAAACCCTAATCCGGGACCAGATCCAATTTTCAACAAATCAAGTGGTAAAACCTAAATCTTTTCTATTTCCATTTGAAGTACTCTTTAAGATGTCTCACCACACCAAGATTGAGGATAAGTTTGAAGGGGATGATAACTTCCGAGCATGGAAGTATAGGATTGGGTTAATTTTGGAAGAAAATGAGTTGGACACTTATATAAGTGAAGAGGTCCCTGTCCCAGAGGGAGAAGAGGATAAGGCTCTTCACAAGAAGAACTTGGTCAAGGAAAAGAGAATCATTGCTAATTCTATCAAGGACCATCTCATCCCACATGTGTCATCTCTGAAGACACCCAAGGAGATGTTTGATTCCCTGGCCAAGATATTTGAAGGGAAGAACATAGATCAGAAGATGACCTTGCGGAACCAATTGAAAGGGGTAAAGCTTCAGAATGGAGAGACCATTCAATCTTATTTTTCTAAGGTCTCTTAGATCAAGGAACAACTTGAAGCTATGGATGAAATTGTGGACAATGGTGAAGTTGTCATGACCACACTAAATGGCCTACCTAGATCATGGGATTCCTTTATCCAAGGAATCTGTGCAAGAAAGAAGTTGGTCTCCTTCAGTAGACTATGGGAGAAATGTTCACAAGAAGAAGCAAGGCTTGTGGCCCGAGAAGAAAAGATGGGGAATGAAGATCAAGCTCTTGCAGCCCACACCAAAAGAAGCAAGCCCAAGAAGGAGCACTTTCATTACAAGAGATCCAATCACAACCATCAAAAGAATAAGAAGGATCTGAGATGCTTCACATGTAATGAGAAGGGACAATTTGCTGCGGATTGTCCCAAGAACAAAAGGGATAACAACAACAACAACTCCTTCAAGAAGAAGAGGAATAACAAAAGAAGATATCATGCTCATGCTGCTGAGGATGATGAACCTCACAGGAAGAAGGCTAGAGCAGAAAGTGATGACTCATCTAGTGAAGATGAATATGTTCTAATCTCAACCCTCATAAGTACTATTTCTCATGGTTGTAATGATTGGTTGAATGACAGTGGGGATTCTAAACACATGACTGGGTTTAAAGAATCTTTTGTAAATCTATCTGAACATGAATCACCCCATAAGGTGAAACTTGGGGATGATTATCAATATCCTATCAAAGGAAGTGGGGAAGCATCCTACAACCTAGACTCTGGAAAGTCTTTGAAGATGAAAGATGTGTTATTTGTACCTGGGCTTAAGAAGAACCTACTCTCCATCTCTGCATTGGATGCAAAAGGCATGAGAGTTGCATTTGTAGATGGCCAAGTCCTAATGTGGCTAAAGGGTAAAACTATTGATGATGCAGTGGTGATTGGAGAGCAAGAGGGAGGATTGTACAAATTGAAGGGACAACCTGAACATGCCATGGTACATGAATCCATGGAGCCAAGTGAACTTTGGCATAGAAGGCTTGCATAGGTGCATTACAGAGCACTACCAATTGCAAGCAAAGCTGTAGAATGTCTTCCTGAAATCAAGTCAAAGCATGAAGGTATTTGCAAAGGATGTGCAAAAGGAAAGAACATTAAGAAGAAATTTCCAAGCAGTAAAAGCAAGGCATAAGGAATTTTTGGAAAGTATCCACTCCGATGTATGCAGTCCGGTGTCATCCAGTTATCTGAGTGGGTATGTGCACTATGGTTATTTCATTGATGATTTCTCTAGGAAGATTTGGACTTATTTCTTGAAGAACAAAGATGAAGTATTCAACAAATTCAAGGAATTCAAAACCTTGATAGAAAAACACACTGAAAAGAAGGTCAAGATATTTAGAGAATTCACTTCAGAAGACTTCAAGAAGTTATGCAGTGATTTAGGGATTAAGAGGGAGTTGACCACTCCTTATAGTCCACAACAGAAAGGAGTAGAAGAAGCTACTTCAGATTCAGACTCCAGTAGATCCTGTAAGGAAGCAAAGATTCAGAGGGAGTCCACCCAACACACAAACAAAGATAAGTATTTGGATTTGTCATTTCTTGTATATTTGATTGTTTAAATAATATTGTATATACTTATGTTCCTAGACTTAGGTTGCGTATTATGCATATTAGAATAAATTGCATTAATGAACAGTATACTACTAATGCATGTAATGGGTAAGTGGCCTATGGCACTGTACAACATTCCATTGCTACTTATCTAGAATGAAACCTCTTTGTTGACATGTTGGGAGTAGTGCAAACTCTTAACAATGTTCTGGTAGAGATTGGAAGGCATCTAGAAAGTCACGGGATATGGATAAATGTTGTATTGAAGCATTGGCTAAAATAATTGCATGAATGTATGACATATTCCTTTATGTGTAAGAATTTGTTCTGAAAACTATGAGATGTTTCTAATCATGCAATTTAACTTGTCTTGTAGGAAAGATCGTATACCATCACCTACAAAAGAAGGAATACAACATTTGTTCCAGCAACAAAGTTATCTATTGAAGATATTGAAGTTCCCAGGATCCGGGATGAAGTAATGGAAGAATGCCATGATCCGTCGATCATGAAGAATGATGTTTGGGATGTAGTCCCAAGACTCGAAGGGAAGTCTGTTGTGACTTCCAAGTGGATCTACAAGATCAAGCATGCTGCAGATGGCAGCATAGAGAAATACAAAGCAATATTTGTAGCTCGTGGCTTCTCCTAGAAAGAGGGGATAGACTATGAAGAAACTTTTGCTCCTGTAGCCAGGTACACTTCCATCAGATCAGTACTTGCTCTAACTGCAGTGATGAAATGGAAGATACACCGGATGGATGTCAAGACAACTTTCTTGAATGGTGTAGTCGAAGAGAAAGTGTATGTGGAGCAACCACTCGATTTTGAGACACATGACAAAGAGTCATATGTGTGTAGGTTGAAGAAAGCCTTGTATGGCTTGAAGCAAGCTCCTAGGACTTGGTATGGTAGGATGGACAACTTCTTATCCAGTTTGGGCTTTACCAAGAGTAAAGCAGATTCCAACCTTTACTACAAGGTTGAGGAAGGCAATCCAGTGATACTACTTCTATATGTGGATGACCTGTTTGTTACAGGAGAAGATAGTTTGATTGCTGATACCAAGAGGAAGCTTGCTGTCGAGTTCGAGATGAAGGACTTGGGGATGATGCACTATTTCTAGGCATGGAGGTGTGGCAGAGTGAAGATGGGATCTTCCTTGGACAAGGGAAGTATGCAGTAGAGCTCCTGAAGAGGTTTGAGATGATGGACTGCAAGGCCATGGCCACACCTATGGCATCGAGCCTGAAGCTTCTGTGTGATGCTTCATCTGATCCGGTTGATGCCATGATGTATCATCAGATGATTGGGTCCTTGATGTACCTGACGAACACGAGACCAGATATTTGCTTTACGGTGAACACATTGAGCCAGTTCCTGACAGATCCGAGGAGTGTTCACCTGGTTACTGTAAAGCATATTCTGAGGTACCTGAAGGGTATAGTTGATTATGGGATCAAGTATGATGCGAATCAAAAGTTTAACCTGCAGGGTTGTGTTGATTCAGATTGGGCAGGCAGTGCTGCAGATAGGAAGAGCACATCTGGGTGCTGCTTCAGTATGGGATTAGGTGTGATCTCTTGGTTTAGCAGGAAGCAGTCCTGCGTAGCACTGAGTACAGTCGAAGCAGAGTATGTTGCAGCTTGTTCGGCTAGTTGTGAGGCAGTATGGCTTCGGAAGCTACTGTCTGAGTTATTTGATCTCTCATTGGAGGCTACTGGTATCTTTTGTGACAACCAGAGTTGTGTGAAGCTATCTAAGAACCTGGTGTTCCACGATAGGTCAAAGCACATCAAGATCAAATATCAATATATCAGGGATATGGTGCAGAGAGGAGCAGTGAAGCTCCTGTATGTTGCGACGGATGAGCAGATTGTAGATGTGCTAATGAAACCACTATCCAGAGTGAAGTTCGAGTACTTCAGAGAGAGGCTTGGTGTTCTTCAGATAGACGACACTTCGAGGAAGAAGTGATGGACACATTTGCTGGAGCCATTCCAAGCATGGTGAGAGGAGGATCCTTCACATGGCTGTGGATGTAAGCACTGGATGATGAGCATCAGGATGATGCTCCAGTTACTGCTCTGTATATGCATCATGTTGGATGCTTGTTATGATCAGTTGGATCATGTATATGTATATGCATCATGTTGGATGCTTGTTATGATCAGTTATATCATGTATATGTATATGCATCATGTTGGATGCTTGTTATGATCAGTTGGATCATGTATATGTATATGCATCACATTGGATGCTTGTTATGGTCAGATGGATCATTTATTTGTGTATGTATCAGGTGGATACATTGTATGATTAGGTAGATCATGTATGATGATATGTATCAAGTATGCATCAGGTGGATGCATTGTATGATCAGGATGATCATGGATGACGAGCTTCAGGATGTTGCTCCAGATGATATGTATCACGATGATGCTGATGATGATCAGGATGATCATGTGTTGATGTACATCAGGATGATGTATGGAGAGTATCAGGATGATGCTCTGTGGCCGTGGACAGGTTGTACAGACAAGCATATAATATGGCCATGGGAGGTTTGCAAATAGTCTTTCAAGGTTTTTCCTATGGCATATAATATGGCCCTGGGATATCTGATAAATGCTCTTTCGAGGTTTTTCTTGGGAGGACATATAATTTGGCCCTGGGAGGTCTGTAGATAGTCTTTCGAGGTTTTTCCTATGGCATGTAATATGGCCCTGGGATATTTGGCAAATGCTCTTTCGAGGTTTTGTCCTATGGCATGCAATATGTCCCTGGGAGATCTGATAGGTTGGGCTGTGTGCCTGTAATAAGTCCTGGGATGGTCTTGCGAGGTTTTTCCATGACCACATGTAATTTGGCCATGGGAGATCCTATAGGTAGAGTTGTGTGCTTGTAACAGCCTGGGATGCTCTTGCAAGGTTTTGTGGTGACCACATGTAATATGTCCCTGGGAGATCCTATAGGTAGAGCTGTGTGCTCGTAACAGCCTGGGATGCTCTTGCGAGGTTTTGTGGTGAGGTCACATATAATATGTCCCTGGGAGATCCGACAGGTAGAGCTGTGTGCTCGTAATAGCCTAGGATGCTCTTGCGAGGTTTTGTGATGCACGTAATAAGTCCCAAGGATTCCAAAGTATGGCCAGTGATGAAGACCTGCAGGTGGTGGGCCTACATCCAGTATGAAAAAGGACTAGCTCTGTAGAACTTCCTATGACAAGTAGATCAGAGATTGATTGAGATAGCAGTAGCAGTGACGATGACGATGATCCAATGACGATGATCTAGAGAAGAAGACTTGTGCTATTAGATCTGTTTCGAGAAATACCTTCCTAGTTAAGAGGGAGTGTTGATGTATATGTAACTTCGGAATGTATTTCATCTATGTATTATTGTACTCCTATAGAGATGTATTATTCCTCTATACAGAAGTGTGGTCATTTGTATTGACAAGTGTCACAAGTGTCGTAAATTGCTGTGATGGGTTATTAGACCACCTGGTGAGGGGTTGGCCCAGATTAATGTAACCATGGGTTATTAGACTGAGTTAGACAAGTCATCCCCACTGGTTTATTGGGTAGGACAGGGCAAGTATAAATAGAAATTGGGAGATCTCTATTTGATCATCTCATTACTCAGTCTTCCATCACTCGAAAAGTGGCGCACATGTGAGGAGGAGGATCAGCTGCTAGGATAAGACTATCTCTTGTACTTTGGTTGTATCATTGCTCTTTCTATCTCTGAGGAAGTTTTGGGGTTTTTCACCTTTATGTCTTTCCCCAACGAAACTTTGTGTGTCCATTGTCTTATGTGATTGCTTGATATGCTTGATACATGCTTGATATGCTTGATAGGCTGTACATGTTATTCTCTCAGTAAAGATCCTAGAGTATGTTGAATTAATGCTCAAAAAATTAACACCCTCAATTGTTGTACTATAAGCAATTTTATTCTTTTTCAAGCTTTCCAAATATGAAAAAGACCAAAAAAACAAATATTCCAAAAAACCGGATGAGAGAATATTTACTTCTTTTTGTTGGCAGCTGTCGTGTCACCTTTGAACAGAGCATTCATTCCTCTCCATACATTATGAGTTAGGACTATAGTAGGACCTTAGGAGCCGTACTCGTTTCTCAGTTTTACTCCACCGATTGGTTAAGCTTCCAGTCACTATGGAGCCCTTTCTTGATGCCTCCTACATCACACAATGTTATGTTGAGTCTATGCTTCCAGAGTCTATCCATCTGCTCATGCTCTTGTTAAAAGGAAGTCCTGAAACCAGAGCTGGCCACTCCTTAGATCTCTTGACTATTGCATGTCGACCATTCTTATTGAGTCAGTCCGTTTCATCTGATTTCTTCCAAATCTTTCAGCGTAGCTGTTACCTCGAGCTAGTTGATGGGGGATGCCTTAATGCCCTCCTTCTAGCGAGTTTCATTCCGTCGACTTCAACTCATTTATTCTGGAATTTGAGACTTAGAGTTCGATTGAGTACCTTGAGGCTTGCAGTCATTAGTGGTAGGTTCTCTCGCCATCGACAGTTTTGGGAATACATCAATGTCCCCTGATCGATGGATTCATCTTAGTGTCCGACTTCAACACATCTATTCGCACTCTGATGATTGTACTCTGTGCCTTGGTGCCCATTTTCATTATCGGTGGGTTCTCTCGCATCTGTTAATGGTATACATCATTGACCGGTAATTAGACGATGTCACATCAGGTTCGACCTCAACACCTTTATTCACTTGATGGGACTTGCACCATAGATTATTTGTGTATAATACCCTAGGAGATAGTGGCATTCAGTATGCTACTTATGATCGTGATTGTACATCTGAGATATCGCCTCTCAGACATCAACATTTTGTACCTCCAGTTTACACTAGTTGTTTCCTTTCAACAGGAGACCGTCTCTTACTGTAGATGGTTATGGCTATGATCACCTATGACATGTATTCATTATGTACTGCCTATTCATGGCCATTGTATCAGATTGTTGTACTCTACCGACATGTATTCAAAGATATTATTATATTATGACGAGTGAGCTGTTCCTTCCAGTTGTGTCTCCATCACTCCACTTCTGAGATTTGTAATGTATTTTAGCCATCATAGCACCATTCTCTTACCTCACACATTAGGGGGCATCTGTTACAGCGTAATTTTCCACCTTGTGAGCATCAGCATTGATTGGCCTTCAGAATCCATTTCACTAACTTAGATTCATCATTTTGTCCTCCAGGAACACATTTTTCCCTATTTTTGTTCCTGTACGCTAGCTGTTCCACTATAGCCAGCGTACACGCGAGCTGTTCCACTATAGCCCGCGGGTACTAAGTAAAATGGTAAAAATCATTAGAACATTACTTTTTACTCCCAAAAAGTGGTCGTAGGGTGACCTTGGCCCTCCATATGCCCCGAAACACCTCGTGTGTCCTTTCACTTACCTTTGGAAGGCTATATATTGAGCTCTTATGACATATGGAAGGGAGGAGAAATGGAGAGAAAGATAACTCTAGTGGATTTTTTCCATGACTTGAGTCTACACTCATTGATCCTTATTGTTGTGAACTCCTTATGTTCACCTAACAAACTCCTTTCATAGTTTGAGTTTGCCATTGCATGGGGGATTGAAGTGGTGGAGGCACAAGTGGAGAGACCCAGTTCTTGGTTCAGATTAGTTGCCGGCAAGAGGTCATATATTGTACTTCTTATTATTCATTAATGGAAATACTCATTTTCTCGTCCAATTGATGTTGTGAATATTGTTAAATTACATTGGGTTATATTTGCTTATGATAACATGGATCATTCTATTGATTATGCTAATGTCTTTCACATGTTATATGCACTTGCTTGTACTTGTTGTTGAGACTAATCTGCAGGTTCAAGTGTAGAGGTTGAAATCTCAACGGGGATCTACTTCGAACATCCGGTTGAAGGTTGATATTTTCTCCATTATCTTAGCATTGTCATTTGTATAGCATTGCATTGGGAATTGAGTCATTTTCTGGTAGTTATCTGTCTGTTGTGGGATGCCCCAAGCCATAGGAAGTTTTCTCCGTAACAGAAACCCCATTATCTTCTCCATGATGAAGGTTCCCTTGAAATTCTTACAAATACAACCTCCTTCTGCTTCTGACGCATAGTTTTTCCTTTCAAATTTCCTTTTGAGATCTGCATTCACACAATATCACCATCGATTATTATTATTATTATAGGAATCTCTCAAAGGCATGAAATCATAATGGGGTACTTACTATGTGTGATATTATTTCTTTATGCTTTCCTATGGATTGGGGGGTGGTGCCGAATCCACTAGATGCTTCTATATAGCTGCCAAATTTAGTTATTCCAACGACATGTAGAAGAGATTTCTCTATTGGGTGTGTGATAGGAAAGGACATAACATTCATTGGAGTATCTCCCATACCTTGGCCTATGATGGGTTTATCCAAGGCCAAAGGGATGCCCATGGATTTTAGATGTTCTCTCGGCCCAATTCCACTGAACATTAAGGAGTTGGGGGCTCTCGAGAGCGTCTTCCGAGACTATGATTTCACTCCTATCTTTTTCAAGTAGGCCTCGTGCTTCTGTCCTTTTGCATCTTTGTACATGACGTCATAAGATTTCATCTTCACATTTCCTGATTTCCTAGGTTACAGAGTCACACTTTGATAAAGAAAAGATACGCATGTTAATTTTCAAAGACAAATCTCAAAGCTCTGGACTATAAGTTGCTATGAAACTTCATGAAAGTTACTTAAATGTAGCCCAAAAAGAAGCGTGCAGATAAACTGCTTCCAGAAAATCATATTAAATACTACCAGTGTAACTTGAAAGAAACTTAAATGCTATTAGCATTGGCAATAAAGATGCAAACAAACCTTTAAACAATTGCCAGAATTATGTTTCAGTCGTAACGGATTTGTGCCAATGAGCAATTTCAATGCAATTTAAATCACATAAAACTTCATGCTGTCCTTTTCTAAGAACGGAGTATAACAATGAATTCACCCACTAAGCAATCAAAATAAAAGACAACTTAATTTTTATGTATTTATTTTTAAGAATGGAGCATGCACGCAACACAATTAATTGAGAGAGATTTTACAAAAACAAAATTAGCATTTACATTATTTTCCAAAATATAAACATTCTCACGTTGCACTCATTTAATTGCAAATGTATCAATATATTACATAATAGGGGATAGTGCACCTGCAAATTTATCAATATTTTACATAGCAAAGGATTCTAGATATTATAGTAGTACGAGACATTATTTTCAAAAAATAAAGAGAAAATATTTACAGAGATCCCTATCAAAGATTCTCGATAACGATGTGGCTTGGTTTAGTTAATTTTTTCAGGGTTTAGTTAAAAAATTTGCAGCATGTTTCTTCATGAAGAAGCTAAAGATCAACAAAACCTCCTACTCCTAGAGAAGAATGGGGGGGGGTGATCCATTACAACCAAAGACTCAACCCCATCTGTTTGGACCAAATCCACTCGAGGATGACCCATTCGATCCTTCAAATCCACATAATTTCCTATATGGGATGCCGAATTTGCATGTTAACCTAGGCCCTACGACCACCACGAACGCTACCCCGTTATCTTATGGTATGCCTAATTATAACATAGTTAATGCATACACTATGTCTGGTAGTCATGCTAACACTAGGCATGGTGTTGGAAACACTGCACCCATTGGGGGCAATACACTCATTGGGGGCACCACATTTTCTACTCACACACATAATATGGGGATTGGCCGTATCCCTTCAAACATTCCAAATTTTGGAGGAAGTCCGCCTCCTAGGACTACCCCTCCTTGTGGGAACACTGTTCTCAATATGACCACAATCCACAGTACAATACACATGCCTATACACATCAACCCAGGACCACGTTCGCTAATGTTAACAATCCTCCTAATACCAGGAGTGGACACATACCGTATACTTTTACGTCTGCTCCTGCTACTAGTAATGCTACTGTAGGGGGTGGGAATATACCTTATACTTATGGTCACAACACGACTGCTCCTGCTACTAGTAATGCTTATGTAGGGGGTGGGAACATACCTAACAATTATGGTCATTACAACACGGTTCCCACTACGAGTAATACTTATATGCCCCATAATTATGGTGGTAACCCTTACTATAATACAGTTGGTTCTGGCCCTCATTACAACCCACCTCATTATGGTGCTCATAATACATATATACCTGCTTACCCTGACACAGGTTAGGTTGGAGGAGGTTATCAGCCTTATGGCCAGGGTCATGGTTATGGTCCATCTTATCCTTCAGGTCCGTATAATCAACCTTTTATGGGAGCTTATAATCAAGCTTTACACCACAGATTCCGTTCCTTGCTTGATTGAATCTTTCGGATCTTTCAAAGCTCATGAATGATTCGGTGTGTCACGATCCTACTTGGCCTCCAGTCACTACCAAGCTCCCTTTGGACATTCCCAAGTTTGAGGGGAAGGGTGGTGAGGATCCGGGTGATCATGTTACAAATTTTCACCTTTGGTGCTCATCAAACTCGTTAAATCACGATTCTGTTCATTTGAGACTATTTCAATGCACCCTCATGGGGGCAGTCGCGAAGTGGTATGTCGAGTTCCCTGGGGGCACGTACAGGGGTTTCAATGAGATAGCCTTGGTTTTCCTGGACCATTTCCAGCTACTAGTTCGCTACGATACTGGCACTGAACTCTTGTCTACCTTCCGCCAGAATAAGGCCACACACATATCTGAACACGTTCAAGAGTGGCGTCGATGGAAGAGGTTAGTGAAAGCCAACATTCCTCCAGAGTTTCTGTTGGAATGGTTTCTCAAGTCTTTGCTTCCATACATTTCTAAGGATGTTTCCATGTCCGGCATTACGACTGAGGAACAAGCTATACTAAAAGTCTAGCAACTAGATTTACTCTATGCTCAATCTGACATCCTGTATGACATTATTCCTGACGCACTGCGATCACGACATGAGCCCAAGCTAGTTCCTGGACCACATGCCGATGGAATTGTTGGATCCGCAAGTACTCGACCCGTAGATTTGGTTGCTAATCAAATGAATTTTTTTTCACTTAACCAATCTACTCCCGGACAGGTTCACACCTTGTCCACTTCCACCCCATCGGCGAACCCATCGGGTAACTAGCATCCTAGTTGTAAGAAGAAGGGAAAAAAAAATCGTAAGGGTGGAAATAATGGGAACAATGGTAGTAATCGTAATAATTCTCGAAAAGAGAACGCCAACCCTCCTTGGGACGGAGGAAATGTTGGTGGGGACCGTAAACCTAGGCGTAAAGTGAAATTCCCTTGCAATCTTTGTGGGGAATATCATCTTAATGACTTATGTCCTCGGATTGAAGAAGCATCGAAGCATCTGGAACAGAACCCAGCTGTGTTGAAAGATCCCCTTCCAAATCATAAGAATATGGCTTTGAATGGTCCCACTACTGGTTATGGGACCAAAGAAACTTCCACGTCTTCTTCCCATGTCGGTGGCTTTGGATGCATGAATATGGTTAAATCAAAGGTTAGTGTTGCTACTTGTCAACGTGATTATGGTGCACCACAACCGATTATGGGGAATGAGCCTCCTCCTCCTCCTGATACCTCTTTGCATATCAAGAATCCCACTACTATGCCGCGGATACAGAAAGGTGTTCTCAAGCACTCTATGCATAATCCCAATGCTCGAGCCGCCTAGAACTACTCTATTGTAGAAGATTTGGGTCAAAGTCTGTGTGCCATGTCGGCTCTTGAGGTCTTACAGGCATGTTATTCTCAAAGGCATGCCCTTTTATGTGCTTTAGGAGTTCAGGATGGGGGAATTCCTAACATTATCAAGTTTGACACTACTGATATCCAACCTCGCTTACCTTACCATGTGGCTTTTCAAGTCCACGTGGAGCGCCTGCAGAATATCGTCAAAAGAACAGTGGTTGACGAAGGTGCTTATATGTCAGTGATGTCTTTATCTTGTTGGAAATATCTTGGCTCTCCTCCCTTATCCAAGTCTATGGCCATGCTCACTGCATTCGACGGTCGGTCGTTTTAAGCCACCCTTCCCTTGTTGTCTGCTTGGGTGGGAAATCCGTGCCTATTGAAGTCGAGGTGGTTGATGCGCCCATCGACTACAACCTTCTCCTAGGTAGGATATGGATTTACGCTATGAGAGCGGTCGTGTCCTCTGTATTCAGAATTATTTTCTTTCCACATAAATGAAATATTGTGACAATCGACCAGCTAGATTTCATTAGTCCCTATTCCACATCATCCATGGGACCTGTCGTCCCCCAAGTCAAAGATTCTCAGTTGGCAACTGGGAACATGGGTGTCGGATTGTACCCCTCATTGTTGGGATCTTTTGATTTCCTTGCACCAATTGCTTTTATTGGAACCATTTTCGATAATGCGCCTCCTCTATTGAATAATGTACTGTTCCAGACATCATAGTTTAATGATCCATGGACCTTACCATCCACGAGTTCCACGTCTGGAGACATTGCGCATGTTGGAATGGCTATGCCACTATCTGCTGCTGAGCTTGCTTATCAAGATATTCAACAAGCCACTGCAGAGCCGAATATTTCCTCTTCACAGACATAGGAGGAAGATCCCATTATGCTGCCGAATGGGTAGTCAACTCATCTTGTTCGCACGATTGTCTTGACGGTACTTTACCTTCGGATGAAGCTATTGTTGAGGCCATGTGTGGTAGTGAAAGACCTTGGGAAGATATGCATCATCGCTCCCATTTTCTTCCCAACCTAGATCTTATCGAGCAAGAAGAGTTTAGGACGAATCTTGCCGAGATGGTTGTTCATCCTATGGTTCCTTCGGATTCGCATGGGATTTACGCAGAGGGGAACATGGCTAATATTTCCCCTACCATACCGATCAACATTTCTCGTACACCCGGAAAGGTTGAGAACATTTATATCGGTGCTGATTGCTCTCCTTAGGAGGTTCGCATTTACATCGAATTGTTTAAGGAACTCAGGGAGGATTTCGCTTGGTCATATGAGGAGATGCCAGGAATAGAACCTAGCATTATCGAACATGAGATTAGAACATATCCCAATGCTAAGCCGGTTTGACAACGCCTTCGTGCTATGAACCCTCGAAAGGCAGCCGCGATCAAGGCAGAGGTGGAGAAACTGCTTAAGGTTGGTTTCATCTACCTAGTTCCCCTTACCAAATGGGTGTCAAATCCCGTTCATGTGGATAAGAAGCAGGGAACTATCCGTGTATGCATTGATTTTAGAGACCTGAATCGTGCATGTTCGAAAGACAATTTCCCCACTCCATTCATAGATAAGATCTTGGATGCTTGTGCGGGAAGCAAAGTTTTTTCATTTATGGATGGCTTTTCAGGATATAACTAGATCCAGATAAAGCTTGAGGACCAACATAATACTGCTTTTATTTGTCCTTGGGGTACATTTGCGTACCGAAAAATTCCCTTCAGCCTTAAAAACACCGTAGCCACTTTTCAGCATGCTATGACCTACACCTTTCATGACCTTAAAATCATAGTGGAGGCATACTTGGATGATCTTGATGGCCATTCTCGCAAGAGAGTGGACCACCCCAAGCACCTCCGTTTAATTCTCGAAAGATGCATACGCTACAAGATTCGGTTAAATCCTAATAAGTGCATCTTTGTTGTGAAAAACAGGTCGCCTTCTAGGTTTCATTGTTTTGAGAGAGGGTATCAGAGTCGATCCTATTAAAGTTGAGGCAATACTTCGGTTGCCTCCTCCGCGCAACTTACTTAAAATTCAGATCCTCCAAGGGAGATCCACTTTTCTACGTCACTTTGTAGTGAATTATGCTAGTCTTACCAAAGGTTTCACGCACTTGTTGAAGAAAGACACACCGTTTATCTGGGATGAGAGAGCCCAACAGTCTTTCGATGCTTTGACGAAAGTTTTGGTATCGGCCCCTTTGCTTAGTCCACCCGACTTTGCAAGAGATTTTTTACTTTATGTGGTTGTGTCTCAAGAGACGATTGGCATGGTATTAGTTCAGGTAGATGATGTGCTCGTGGAACATGTGATCTATTACCTTAGTCGAATCTAGTAGATGTTGAGCTAAGATACATGCATGTGGAAAAGTTGGCACTTGTGACTGTTCATGCAGTCCAATGGTTACGTCATTACATCATGCTCAGGAAAACCACAGTCATAGCGCATATCAATCTGTTTCAGTTTGTGCTATCACGACATCTTATAGGGGGAAGTACAATAAATGGATTGTGATCCTTCAGGAGTTTGATCTCGATTTTGCATCGACGAAGTCAGTGCAATCCTTGCTTTTCGCTGAGCTCGTCGGACCTTCCATGACTAGATGAGGATATTGTCCATGAAGATTCCTTTGTGGATGAACACTTATTTCTCATCTCTTCTGCAGACCCTTGGTATGGGGATATCATCCTATATATTCAAACTTTGAAGTTTCCTTCGCACTATTCACGAGATGAACGATGGCGTGTGAAACACCACGCTAAATATTATACCATCGTCGGCGACACTTTGTATCGTTGAGGAAGGGATTTTATCCTTCGTCGTTGTTTGACTCACAAAGAAGCGGAGTGTGTTCTTAATGATTGCCACACTAGGGCGTGTGGCGGTCACTTATCCGGGCTTGCAACACCCCAACGCATTATGCGAGCTAGTTATTTTTGTCCTTCGATCTTCAAGTATTGTATGAACGTCATAAGGAAATGTCACCCTTGCCAAGTGTTTTCTCGGAATGTACACTCACATCTAATGCCTCTTCATCCGGTCGTCACTGTTGGTCCCTTCACCAAGTGGGGGGTGCATTTAATGGAATGCAAACCAACCTCGGCTGGGGGGCATCACCATATCATTGTGGCCGTGTATTATTTCTCCAAATGGGATGAGGCCATGCCTACCATAAAAGCCGATGGTGCTATTGCATCCCACTTCGTATTCAATCAGATTATCGCTCGGTTCGGTATTCTGAGAGAGATTTTCACTGACCATGGCAGTCACTTCAGAACAAGATGATGGCGGATTTGTCACTCAAGCTTGGGTTTCATCAAGATCACTCTGCCTCGTACTACCCCCAAGCGAATGATCAGGTTGAGGCAGTTAATAAGTCCTTAAAGACCATTCTCCAACGTACCATCCAGCAAAGCAAGGGAAACTGGCACATTATGTTACACCCTGTTTTGTGGGCGTATCGAACCGTAGTTAAGACTGCCACTGGTTTCTCACCATTTCAGCTAGTTCATGGTGTGGAGACTATATTATCGATTGAATGCAAGATCACTTCGTTAAAACTAGCCATAGAGCTCCTTCCTCACACCTCAGATGTTGAGCAATGTTTGGTCCACCTTGAGCAGCTTAACGAGCAACGTCGAGATGCCGCCGTGGCCATAGATTCCAACAAATGTCGTGTTAAGGTTCAACACGATAGGTCTGTCCGTCCCCGGCAATATGTTGAAGGTGACTTAGTCCTCTTGTATGACCAAGCTAAGGAACCATTGGGGGCAGGAAAGTTTAACCCCATGTGGGACAGTCCTTACATAGTGAGGCGTGTCTTGGAAAAAGGAGCCTACGGATTGGAAGATTATGAAGGGAATGCCTTCAAGGACCCTAGAAATGGGCTCTACCTCAAGCAGTATTACGCTTGAACTTCTAGTTCGAGCTAATACTTTTGTATACTATTGTATAGTTGCTTTTGTACATAGTTTAGATTTCTTTTGGTTTTTCGGTCTGCTGATTCGCTTCCATTTGGTTGACAGATGTCAGCGAAATCTTCTGTTTTATTGGGATTCACGGATGGTGCTAGTCGTCATACACAACATCTCGCTTCTGCTGCCTGGGCCATTTATTCGCCTGACCACCTAGTTGTGTCTTCGGTTGGTGCTTGTCTCGGTCCTACATCCAACAATGTGGCTGAGCACAGTGCCATAGTTGAGTTACTTCGGGATGCTATTTCACATGGTATCCAATGTTTAGAAGTCTTCCTGGATTCACAATTGGTTGTGTCTCAGTTGAATGGTCAGTACCGTGTGAGAGATCCCACTTTACTACGGAGGTTCTTGAGGGTAAGTCTCTTGGAACGTCATTTTGTTTCCATTACATACATTCATGTTCCGAGAATTTTTAATCATGTATCTGATGCATATGCTAACTATGTCCTAGATTGGCATTTGTCACATTCATAATGAAGCACACAAATAAACATACATTCATACATTTGTACATACACATATAGTAGAACAAGAGAACCATAGTTTTTTATAGATAACATGTCCAAAATGGTAGTGTCACAATACAAAACGGATGCCCGTAGCTCCTCGAATCAGCGACTGAAATTTCAGGTGAAAACTAACCAAAATTACTATTTGGGGTAAATTGTAAAAATGAATTGTAAATTGTAATTTTTTATTACTATTTATAGTTTTCAAAACCCACATGTTTATAGTTTTTGCCGTTTTAAGCTGTTTTGGACTAATGTGATGTCTTGGAGTAGCATTTTGAACAGATTTCTTCGACGAGAGTTGGTTTTTTTACCGTTTCGTGCCTACGACATTTATATTTCACACCTGACATATAGGTTGGATGTCAATTTCACATGCATTATGCATTAGACCTTTTGATCGTTTTCGTTAACCCTAGGTGTGACCTCGCTTCTTAACTGACACGGAGCTTTCACACTGTTATAGAAGTGTCGTTATTTGGCGGTAGGGCCTATTCGACCATGGGTTCCCTAGTTAGAGCCCCTTTTTTCCTTTTGGAACCCATGTTGTTGTCTCTCTTTAGGATTGGGAGTCCTTTGTAGTTACGCCATGACTTTGCGATAAAGACTCATACTCTACTTTGTCTTATTATGGCCATCTCCCACAAGGACTCCCCCCATTGGTATCAAGTTGTGATCGCATTGCATCATCCTGCTTGCTGCTTGAGCCTTGTGCCGGATCCCGCTTACTCAATTGTTAGCCTGGCGCCTGAGCACTTTCCTTGTCGAGCCCTGTAGAGCTCCATTTTCCCTTCACAATTTGATGACCTTTTGACCCTTTGGGAACACCTCCCCGAGTGTCCACATCCTGCACATGCTTCCTTGCATTGATCATAGGTATGTTCCACTACTTGGGACTAGTCTGCTGACTATTTGACACATGTTCCCTCAGTTGTTGTACTATAAGCAATTTTATTCTTTTTCAAGCTTTCCAAATATGAAAAAGACCAAAAAAATCAAATATTCCAAAAAGCCGGATGGGAGAATATTTACTTCTTTTTGTTGGCAGCTGTCGTGTCACCTTTGAATAGAGCATTCATTCCACTCCATACATTATGAGTCGGGACTATAGTAGGACCTTAGGAGCCATACTCGTTTCTCAGTTTTACTCCACTGATTGGTTAAGCTTCCAGTCACTATGGATCCCTTTGTTGATGCCTCCTACATCGCACAGTGTTATGTCGAGTATATGCTACCTGAGTCTATCCATCTACTCATGCTCTTGTTCAAAGGAAGTCCTGAAACCAGAGTCGACCACTCCTTAGATCTCTTGACTGTTGCATGTTGGCCATCCTTATTGAGTCAGTCCGTTTCATTTGAGTTCTTCCAAATCTTTCAGTGTAGCTGTTACCTCGTGTTGGTTGATGGGGGATGCCTTAATGCCCTCCTTCTAGCGAGTTTCATTCCATTGACTTCAACTCATTTATTCTGGAATTTTAGACTTAGAGTTCGGTTGAGTACCTTGAGGCTTGCAGTCATTAGTGGTAGGTTTTCTCGCCCTCGACAGTTTTGGGAATACATCAATGTCCCCTGATCGATGGATTCATCTTAATGTCCGACTTCAACACATCTATTCACACTCTAATGATTATACTCTGTGCCTTGATGCCCATTTTCATTATCGATGGGTTATCTCGTGTGTGTTAATTGTATACTTCATTTACCAGTAATAAGATGATGTCACATCTGTTGATGTATATGTAACTTCGGAATGTATTTCATATATATATTTATTGCACCCTTATAGAGATGTGTTATTCCTCTATAAGGAAGTGTCGTCATTTGTATTGACAAGTGTCGCAAGTGTGTTAACTCGCCGATGGGTTATTAGACCACCTTGATGGGGTCGGCCCTGTATGAGTCATGTGGGTAAAAGGGTTATTAGACCACCAAGTGTGGGGTCAGCCTGGATTAAGTTAACCATGGGTTAAGCTAGACATGTAGGCCCCATTAGTTTATTGGGCAGGATAGGACAAGTATAAATAGAGATCGGGATATCTCTATTTGATCACTCATTACACACACTTCTCTCATTCGGAAAGTGGTGCACTTGTGAGGAGGAGGTTCTGCTGCTAGGAGAAGACTATCTCTTGTACTTTGGTTGTATCATTGCTCTATCTATCTCTGAGGAAGTTATTGGGGTTTTTCACCTTTATGGTTTTCCCCAAGTAAACTTTGTGTCTCTTGTGTGCTTGCATTATTGTGTCCATGATTGATATGATGTAGATATGTTGTACATGTTGTTCTCTTAGTTAAGATCCTAGATCAGATTGAAGTAAATTCTGAAAATTGAACAACATCAGGTTCGACCTCAACACCTTTGTTCACTTGATTGGACTTCCACCGTAGATGATTTGTGTAGAAGACCCTAGGAGATAGTGGCATTCAGTATGCTACTTATGATCGTGATTGTACATCTGAGATATCACCTCTCAGACATCAGTAGTTTGTACCTCCAGTTTGCACCAGTTGTTTCCTTTCAGTAGGAGACTATCTCTTATTGTAGATGGTTATGGATATGATCACCTATGACATGTATTCATTATGTACTGCCTATTCATGGCCATTGTATCAGATTGTTGTACTCTACCGACATGTATTCATAGAGATTATTATATTATGACGAGTGAGCTGTTCCTTCCAGTTTTGTCTCCATAACTCCACTTTTGAGATTTGTAATGTATTTCGGCCATTGTAGCACCATTCTCTGACCTCACACATTAGGGGGCATCTGTTACAGCGTAATTTTCCACCTTGTGAGCATCAACATTGATTGGCCTTCAGAATACATTTCACTGACTCAGATTCATCATTTTGTCCTCCAGGAACACATTTTTCCCTATTTTTGTTCCTGTACGCTAGCTGTTCCACTATAGCTAGCGTACACGTGAGCTGTTCCACTATAGCCCGCGGGTACTAAGTAAAATGGTAAAAATCATTAGAAAATTACTTTTTACTCCCAAAAAGTGGTCTTAGGGTGACCTTTGGCCCTCCCTATGCCCCGAAACGCCTCATGTGTCCTTTCACTTACCTTTGGAAGGCTATATATTGAGCTCTTATGACATATGGAAGGGAGGAGAAAGAGAGAGCAAGATAAATCTAGTGGATTTTTGCCGTGACTTGAGTACACAGTCATTGATCCTTGTTGTTGTGAAATCCTTATGTTCACCTACCAAACTCCTTTCATAGTTTGAGTTTGCCATTGCATGGGGGATTGAATTGGTGGAGGAAGAAGTGGAGAGACCTAGTTCTTGGTTCAGATTGGTTGCCGGCAAGAGGTCATATATTGTACTTCTTGTTATTCATTAATGGAAATAATCATTTTCTCGTCCAATTGATGTTGTGAATATTGTTAAATTACATTTGGTTATATTCGCTTATGATAACATGGATCATGGTATTGATTATGCTAATGTCTTTCACATGTTATATGCACTTGCTTGTACTTGTTGTTGAGACTAATCTGCAGGTTCAAGTGTAGAGGTTGAAAGCTCAACGGGGATCTACTTTGAACATCCGGTTGAAGGTTGATCTTTTCTCCATTATCTTAGCATTGTCATTTGTATAGCATTGCATTGGGAATTGAGTCATTTTCTGGTAGGTATCTGTCTGTTGTGGGCTGCCCCAAGCCATAGGAATTTTTCTCCGTAACAGAAACCCCATTATCTTCTCCATGATGAAGGTTCCCTTGAAATTATTACAAATACAACCTCCTTCTGCTTCTGACGCATAGTTTTTCCTTTCAAATTTCCTTTTGAGATCTGCATTCACACAATATCACCATCGATTATTATTATTATTATAGGAATCTCTCAAAGGCATGAAATCATAATGGGGTACTTACTATGTGTGATATTATTTCTTTATGCTTTCCTATGGATTGAGGGGTGGTGCCAAATTTAGTTATTCCAACCACATGTAGAAGAGATTTCTCTATTGAGTGTGTGGTAGGAAAGGACATAGCATTCATTGGAGTATCTCCCATACCTTGGCCTACGACGGGTTTATCCAAGGACAAAGGGATGCCCATGGATTTTAGATGTTCTCTCATCCCAATTCCACTGAACATTCAGGAGTTGGGGGCTCCCAAGAGCCTCTTCCGAGACTATGATTTCACTCCTATGTTTTTCAAGTAGGCCTGGTGCTTTTGTCCTTTTGCATATTTGTACATGATTTCATAAGCTTTCATCTTCACATTTCCTGATTTCGTGGGTTACAGAGTCACACTTCAATAAATAAGAGATACGCATGTTAATTTTCAAAGACAAATCTCAAAGCTCTGGACTATAAGTTGCTATGAAACTTCATGAAAGTTACTTAAATGTAGCCCAAAAAGAAGCATGCAGATAAACTGCTTCCATAAAATCATATTAAATACTACCAGTGTAACTTGAACTAAACTTAAATGCTATCAGCATTGGCAGTAAAGATCAAAACAATCCATTAAACAATTGCCAGTTGTAACGGATTTGTGCCAATGAGCAATTTCAATGCAATTTAAATCACATAAAAATTCATGCTATCCTTTTCTAAGAACAGAGTATAACAATGAATTCACCCACTAAACAATCAAAATCAAAGACAACTTAATTTTTATGTATTTATTTTTAAGAATGGTGCATGCATGCAGCACAATTAATTCAGAGAGATTCTACAAGAACAAAAATTAGCATTTACATTATTTTCCAAAATATAAACATTCTCACTTTGCACTCATTTAACTGCAAATATATCAATATATTACATAATAGGGGATAGTGCACCTGCAAATGTATCAATATTTTACATAGCAAAGGATTCTAGATATTATAGTAGTATGAGACACTATTTTCAAAAATTAAAGAGAAAATATTTACAGAGCTCCCTATCAAAGATTCTCGACAACGATGTGGCTTGGTTTAGTTGATTTTTTCAGGGGTTAGTTAAAAAAATTGCAGCATGTTTCTTCATGAAGAAGCTAAAGATCAACAAAGCCTATCTTGGTCTGGACCTCTCCTCCATTTCCCCATTTCCTCCCGTGGTAGACAATTCGAGGCAAGTAATTCTGACCTTGTTTTTTTTCGGTTCCTTAAATTTGGAAATTTCACCGTTAAATCTGGTAACTTTATCACACTTTGTTGAATCACATCTAATATTTGAATTTAAAGTAATATGAATGATAAAAGGAAGAATAAGAATGTGAACGAAAATCTGTGAACCTTGCCTCCTTTAAAGCATTAAATTTATTTCTTCTTTCCTATGTTTGTTTTGAGAGAGAAAACATGTGCTAAAGGAAAGTAAATACTTTCAGGACGAGATTTGACGGTCGAAATGCTCCTCCTGCACAAGTTTTCGACAATAGGCATATTCCCTCATTGGGGAACTCGTACCTTCAATCCAACTCAAACAATCAACAATATTTTCCTCAAGGGATGACGTAGTTTTCTCAAAATACAACGTTATCTCAGAATTCACAGGAGGAAAATATTATTAATGATCAGGTATTTGTTTTCCTGCTACCTATTTCTTGTATATTTGAAATAAATTAGTACTCTTTCAAATTTCTCATCACAATCAGGAAAAAAACACAGAATTTCTAAAGAAAAAACCTATCTTTTAGATATTTTATTAAAGTTGGATGATATGAACATAATTAAAATATTTAAGGACGTGAATCATTGTTTTTATGTGAAATTCAATGTCAAATCCTAAAGTTTTGCCGAAATTTGGTGTTATACTGTTTTTTCTTTTCTTTAATCTATCGTCTTTAGCATTTGTATATGAATATAGTTCAGATTTTGAAAGTTGTAGCAGAGATACCAACCTACTTTCTTTAGGTGTTCTATCAAAAATTCGAAAAAAAAGTATTTAGATGTCTTGTTTCCTATTTCTTGGTGTAAGGCTTTGGTGTAAACTCACCGCTTCGACTCCATTCGAGTGAACGAATGTTGTATTACCATTTCTCATATTTTCCACGTCCAAGGCCGCTTTGAAATATTTCTGGTGCTCAGCCATGACCCGACTGAAATTCACAACACGACCTATTGCTTTGATTCACTTACGCTTAAGTTGTTTGGATGTCTCCAAAGATACCAATGTTTCCATACTTGGCAGCCCATTTGTGCTAACTGGTTGAGCTTCGGACAAATGAGACTGTCTGCTGGAGACTCTAGCACTACCAGACAGCCTTGGAAGATATACCATCTGAACGGAGCACGTGATGGAGACCCAGTGATGCTCCACGTGGATTGCATGCACCAGGTCCCGGGGTTGCACGCAGAGTGGGATCATGTACAAATTGCATCCAGTAGAGCAGACGAAATACAATGCATCAACTACAATGGAGGTTGCAGTGAGTAGGTGTTAGTGGAGGTTTGTCGGGTGTCAAAGAGCCTAGGAAAAGAAAAATGAAAAGGAAATCCCTCAAAAACATAGGGAACAATGACGTCATCATGCCACCCCCTCCTGTGAAAAGGAGAATCGAGACTTTTGACAAAATACTAATTTTAAATTTTAACTTAATACAATATATTAAAACTATAGTTTGTAAATAGATTTAAGGAAAATTTTCTAGGTTTTAGGGTACACTAACCCAAAATAATAGGAACTCCATGAAACATATATGATCCCCTTCAGGGACATAAAAATCTATTTACTAATGCATTAATGTAAAGTACATTTTGAATTTATTTATTTTTAATAAAAATGGTTAAATTTGTATTGATAAAAAAGGGGCCACAACCAAACGAGACAACAATTACATCCACATAAGTCTTAATCTTCTTTCCTCACTTTTAAGGCTTTCCTCCTCCCTACAAGATTTGTGGAGGAGGTCAACCAAATGTTTTTCATACTGATGCCTTTTATTTCAAAAGTTCGAACACATGCATAGATTCTTACATATTCACCACATAACAAAATGCAAAAATGATACATGATTAACTTGGATAATAGGTACAACTTCTTGTCTTCATTGGTTGCATAGCTGGGGTAGTTCTCTTCTTTTGTGTTTTTCTTGTCTAGACCCCATTTTGGGCTTGCTCTAAAGGATTGGATTGAATGTATTTGGTTGATTCCTCTTCTCCTACTTGATCTGCCCAATTCTTCATCTTGGGATGCTCATTAAGTTGAGATAAAACTTCTTTCCTGATAGGATCCAGGTATCGTGGCTTTTCACTTTACTTTTGAAAGGGGAATGCATTATCTTTCTTCCCATCCTACTGGGGTGATTCGCTAGAATTTTCCTTAGTCGGGGATTCTATGGAAGGATCCATATGGGGTGGAAATTCCTTGGAAATAAATTGATGCTCTCGCTTTGCACCATCCCACCATGTGGGTTTACGATGAGTCTTTTTTCCTCTATAAATCTTTGAGGCTTTTGGACAATGATAAGCTAAATTCCCTGTTTCAAAGCATTCTCTACATCTGAAAAGCGCATGTTCATAATCCAATGGGAGCTGAATGAAGCCTCATCGAGACAGCTGTGGCTTGTAATAGTAACGAACTTTGAGTCAATGCTTGTACATAAAAAAATTGCCAGTATATTTCTTATAGAAACCCAAAGTTTTATTTATGTCAAAGTCAGTTGTGTTGAAGTTGTCATGTTGATGGGTTGGTGCATTGAAGATTTTTGGAAACCCCAAGTTTATTTTGTGTCGAAGTCATTCCGTCGAGGTTCTTTTTGTTGAAGTCTTATTTTGGTATTTGGAAACCCCAAGTTATTTTCCCGTCGAAGTGTTATATCATAAAAAGTAGTTGAGGGTCTGTCGTAGTTCTTTGTGTCGAAGTTCTCATCTTGCCAAAGTTTCAATTGGGGAGGATCAATTGTTGTTTTTAGACGGGCGTAGTGGCAACGTTAGTGGGATTTTTACGTTAATTTTCGAAAGGACGTAAGTGTGTGCATAGATCCGCCACTGCCACTATGATGATTTCAAGGATCAAGTACATTAATTGTGCATTGGGAATGACAGAAGGATCGCATGGGGGAACTAAATTTAAAAGCACCTTCATCCTCCGGTCGTAACACATTGTTGTTTTGACAAGTGAGAGTATTGAGCACACTAGAGCCGAGTGAATTACGTAGAGGTACATCAATATCACAGAGCATCAGTATGCAGGTTGATTTATCTACCGCTAGTGAAGTTCAAGGCTCTGTCAAAGAAGTCAACATGCATGGTTCTGTGCCAGTTAGTCCTAAGCAACATGAAGTCATTTCCCCGCACATTCCAATGGATGTGCCCAAGAACTTAAGGAAGTCAAATCGAAACAACCCAGAGGAATGAACAAAGGGGAGGCATGACACTGAAGTGTCTGCATCTGTGTCTACATCTATTCTGCCAGATTACGTTCCACTAGGAAGGAAGAATGCGAAACTAGTTCAACTACCCAAGAATGCAAGGTATCAATTAGTTATAGTTCCAGTTCCGAAGGGCATCATAGCATAGGGCGACATTTTGCGGAATGTCAAAAAATTGTCATATGCAGACCATGATTTCTCTAAGTTTCAAGAGTTTCACTACAAAAACTACATGCAAAATGTCACTACAGCCGAAGGTGCGCCATTGAAGCTTGAGCCCATGTAGTGGGCCATTGGCCTAAAAAGATCGGGCATTTTGTTGCTGATGCATATCCCTCATTTTGGTCGCACTACATAAGCCAATGCCTGTGTGAAGAAGGTGTTATTGTGTTTCCATGGAGCGTGCTTATGGTTAGAAACTAAGGTGTCGGTAGACACCGACCTGATTGCAAGTATCACATGGTTTCCAAAGGATGGGTTGGACCCTGCCCAGTTCTTTGTTGGAAAGGAAAGAGATAGAGAACTGGCCACAAGGATGAAAGAGAAATACTAATTTTCTAAGAAAAACCTTGGATTTGATGTGGCCTCTATCAGAGACTAGGTAGTTCGATTCGCTGCAAAGGAGTTAGTGATGAAGGTACAAAGGAAGGTTCGACTGAACCAGGTGACTGCATCAGTGATCGATGCGACAGAGCAGTGTTACCAAGGAGTACAAATGAACTGGGTTACATTTTTGCTAAATGAGTTTCTTGATGTCTGCGCAGATTCCCAAGACAATGGTACACCTTTTACTTATTCACGGTTTCTCTTATTAATATAATTTGTAGGATGGGTTGAGTCAGAAAACTATTAGGGCATGCAACCACTTGGGTCCTGTTATGCTTCCGGTAGATGAACTTGTGGTATTCTGACATCAAGAGCCGACAACAAGAAAACAATGTTATGCTGTGTATGCAAAAAGAGGCGCTGTAGTCCTCCAACCATGTGCTTTTGTGTACTCTATTTTTTACTCATGTTCTATTGTTGTTCAGAGGTACCTTCATGTCGTTGATCCTATTGCAACTGTTCCAGTGAGATATTTTCTGGCTCAATGGGGATTTTTCATTCTATCGGCCACTCCTAGATAATTGCATCAACTTCTTCTTATGCCAACTTGAACCATGTAGTTATTCATTTCTAGTGTGGATCTTTCTATGCCTAAATGTACATGCGGTTAGGTCTCACCTTGAACCTCGCAATGCCACGATACTTCACCATAATAGAGAAACGCCAACCAGCGGTATGAGGAGCCATCCAGAGCATTCAGGAATCGAAGGCTCAATGTATGATGTTGTATGAGGAGATGTAGTAGACTTGGGTTGCGCTTTTTGAGGATGGTGAGTTAGAGGATATCACTACTAGGATTGGAGCCGTTAAAGAAAAGATGACAAGTCCGCTGGTCTTATTGACTCAAACCCAGTCGACAGGGGTTCTCATCACTGTCGACACCAACCCACCGTGATCTCCCTGAGCACTGGCCCGGATAGGTTTAACCCTGCCCAGCAACACCTGCAGAGCAGATGAGGTCTCACCCGAGGCGATCAAGGGAGAGTGGACGGAACCATGTTTCCGTCGAATGAAGGAGGGTGTCGTGGCATTTGCTTACTTAACTCATTTATCGCATTATCCAAAACAGATCTTATACATTCAAGATTAACATCAATAGTGTTCTGTAACAGAATCATTCATTGCAACAAGACAGATATAACATTACAAGGTTAACTGCATCATGAAGTCATCACATTAGGCAGTAATACAAAATATACACAGGGAATTTCACCAGAACAGTTCCATCATGTCATATTACTCCAGAAAAACCCTGATACAATATCTCGACAAAACCAGATCTCATAACATACACAAAAACCATATCTCCAAGATCTATCTCTCTCTTTCCTCTACTGTCTCTCCTCTCGACCTACAAATTCTTGTCTATATATAGGATTCCGCCTTTACAATGCTGGTCCACTTACTAACAAATTTCTAACCAACGCCTGGACAATTGATCCAAAATCTAATTGACACGGTCCAAATGACCCAAAAACCCGCCTACTGCGGTACAATCGACTCAAATTTACATCTCATATGGTCCAATGACCCAAAAACCTGCCTACTATGGTACAATCGACTCAAAAATACATAAAAATAGTCTATTCTTCTGCCTTCCGCAACCTCTTCTGACGTGTCGCAACATCGGCGATGCTTCGACTCTTCCTTACCAAACCGCTTGCCAACATGTCTGTTGAATATTCTGCCACCAGTCAAGAGGATGAGAAGAGTTGCAGAAAATAAAGCATTACAGAATGAGATTAATAATTTGAGAGTTCAACACAAGCAGCAGTTGGAAAGGGTGGAAGCGCTCTAGTCCAAAGCTGAGCGCTTATTTGAAGTCATTGGGGGTTAGAATACGTCCATTCAGTCGACAGTTGCTTAGACTATCAAACTAAGCAAAGAGTATGTTATAGCTGAGCTAGTCGAATAAATCAACCAGAAAAATGAAGAAGTCCAATAGTCGGTCGAAGTAACTATGAAGGTATATGAGGATTTCTTATCGAATATGTTGGAACCTATACCACAATTTTGAAGTGGCTCGGGACAAGCCACATGTGACTGTTGGGGGCCTAGTATATTTTGGGTACCATTTTTGGCAAGACATTTTTGGTGTGGACAAAGACAAAGTAAAAATGGCTCGACGAAGTGGTCAACTCTAACGAAGCGATCGAGAAACCAAGAATACAGTTATGTTGATGATGTCAAAGGGCAAATTTGAGTCAGTTAGTTAGGGTTTGTCCACTTACATTAATGGTTCAAGTAGTTAGTTAGTGGGTTAGTGGGAGCGAGGCAGGTTGTGTGCGCCCTATAAATATGTAATAAGAGGGAAATTTTGGGGTTGTTAGTTAGTTGAGGAGTGAAGAGTTTGTTGTTCAAGGACATTTTGTGTCTGTATTAAAGAACTATTCTGTATATGTAGAAGTTAATTTGAAGAGCCTAGTTGCATAGTCTACAAGCTATGTGCACAGATATGTAGTAAATTAAAGGAAGAATATGTACGTCCTAACATGAAGTGCCCATTGGCCGCAACTCATAATAAAGAAGAAGCACTTCCATGGTTTTTCCCATCATGGGTTTGCACATTAAACATGGTTTTATTTGTGTGATGTGTTATGTATTTCTTTCCTCTGCTTAGATGTTACATGAATGAATGAATGAATGTTCTTAATTGTGAATCTTGTGAATGTGAAGCATAATTGTATGTTATATAAATTATGGTTAAATCATGGGTTATGTCGAAGTGGATAGCATGTCGAAGTGATAGATCTGTTGATGTTATATATCTGTCTAGGTAATGGGTTGTTTGTTAAATTATTGGTTTGTTGAGATTCTCCCCTTCTGTGCTGTAGAAGCGTGGTTCCTACAGCCTCCATAGGTACTTCGAGTGAGGCTTCATCGACTTTGCAGGTGTTTACAAAAGGGCTAAAACCCTTTTGGGACGATGTTATAGGTCAAATCTACACTTCTCCATCCGTGATCACATTGCCCTGTCGATCACACAAAAGGGCGCTATGGATGGAAGAGCTGGACTGACCTTGGATGATTTATTGCTGAGATCATATCTCTTCAACTGAAAACTATATTTTTTCTGCATATTTCATTAAAGATGAGCTACTCTTGAAACTGGCATCTAGCACACTATGCACTGGTTCTACTAAGGAATACCCACGCACTTATCTCAAAAGTTGTATGCACTAGTCCTTGAGCACACTAGCTGCGCCCTAGGTGCAAGTTCTCTAGTGTGATACCTACGCACATATTAAGATGAAATGGAAAAATATATTAAGATTACGAATTGGGATTAGTTGAGGTTGGTGTTGTAACTCCCCCAACCTCCCAATTCAACTGCCTCACGACTCTAACTTCCTGCCTTGGCCATAAATACAAGGGGAAGCCATGAGGAAGGGGCCAATGAAGAAGAATCTATTGTTACGCTGAAGGATTTTCTAAGTCATTGTGAGGAGTAGGAGCCTAGAAATCGATTGCAGAAGTGCTTGGAACAGATCAGGTATAAACTGTATTTGGTTGCATTTCTTTGACAATAAAGATCGAGATACCCTTCCCGTCCCAATAAAATGTTGTTTCTATTGAATTTCTGATTATAGTTAATGTCATATTGTCTTTAATATCATTATATATTTGTAGTCAGGATACATTGAGGAAGGTTTGTGTATTTTGTAGGTACATTGCTATGGAGATTGGGCGAAAGCTAGGACCAACCGCCATAAACAAGGTATTGATTTCTGAACCCTAATCTCATTTTGTTTACAGTAATTAATGCAAGATATAATGTATCTATCTGTCACCCCATGTACGTTGATAGAATCCTTTCCCTTGCTATAGGGTATAATCCTTAACAACAGAATTGGCGACTTCGTTGGGGAGCACCTATTCGTTTTTGCTCTAGGGACCTTGTTTAGGTTTTCTTCAGTTTTTACAATCTTTTGGATTTCTATGAGGTTTGCAAAGGTTACTTTGTTGTTTCCCTTTGCCTTGATTCATTTCTTGTCTGAGTGTGAAAAGCTCTTTATTACCTTTTAGTCCTTGTGCGCATGTCTTCTGTGCATTCAGAGGCGCACTTTTTGATTTGGGCGCGAGTTTCTCTGCATACTACCCACACACTTTTTGTTGCATGTGCTGGCTGTTAGACTGGACAACAACCTACTTTCCTGTAGATTGAGCCTTTCACAGTAGGGTTTAGTCTTTGGTTGGTTGGGTCTACTTTTGGTGCTTACTTTGCTTTTCTGATTGTTATTAAGACATTCCCCTGTCTTTTGAGTCTTCTTTTAGCCTCTTGAAAGTATTTTTTGATTGCTTCACTTACTTTAGTCTTGTTTTTCCTTTTTAGGTATTTTGAAACCTATGAGCGACTCCCTGCTAGTTACAATAGCGCATCTTTTTCCCTAGATGCGTGTTGTATTCCTACAGGCCTGCGCACTCTGCGCTAGTTGTCTGATACAGTACCTGTGCACTTTTATCGAGTTTTGCCTTTTTTTTTTAGGGTTTGACCTCAGTTAAAGTCTTTTGGGTGTTTTTGGAAGACTTGATTGTCTAGATACATTCTGAACTTCTGTTCAGGTTAGTTTGAGTTTGCTTGAAGTATTCTTGATAGCTTTTCCTTTTGAGTTTGTGTGGCGGTAGAGTTTCCTTGGTTTGCTTGCCTACCCTATCTATTTGGTGGATGCTTTTCTTTGGTTTTTGATGCTTAAGAGCAGCCTCTGGGTTTGTTTTTCCATTGCATGCATCAACTTTTCCTTTTCTTTTGCATCTTGTTTCCAAATCTAGAGTTTTTCACTGAAACAACTCTGTAGGTCAAGTCTTCGTTAGTCTTTGGATTTGATTACTACAAGCCATTAGGTTTTTCATCTTTACTCACACTCTTGATAGATCTTGCTTGTTCCCTTTTTCAGCTTCATTTTCTTTTACGAATAGAAGGAAAAATCAAAATTGAAAATTGGTAACCTAGTTGTAAGATTTGCCATTATTTTTCGAGGTAGGATAGACTGTTTTGCTATTTAATTTGAAAATTAAAAAGAAAAATTGAAAAAGAAAAATGTTTATGCTTAGGATTACCTATCTTTTGTTTTGAAAGACATAAACGAATAAATATTTGTGAATTTTTATGCATCATTTGTACACACTTTCATTTCTATTGTAACCATACCACACACATCACTACCCTTGTGAGTAAAAAACAAACTCTAAAAGGAACATTTAATAAAATCAATTGTCAACTTTTCTTTTTTAGGTTTGACACTACATCAACTAGCTTAGGCTAGGATTTCGGGGTAGATCACTTTAAACTACCTGAAATTGTTTTTATTGCTCAATAATCATAGTAAGACAATCTCTTAGGCAAACCCACTTATACCAAAGTATCCTGGGAATTCTCCACTTAAACAGAAGTTAAGCATGAGGTCGTGTGAGACTGGAACTGCTGAGGATATCCCCTCACTTTCCGTTCGAGCATAAACCATAGCTGATTCACATACATGGGTCCACTAGTACTTTTAAGTGCTTTTGGATTTCGGGCTTTGCTACCCTTCCCATGCGTCTTGGCTAGACTGATGACTGTTTCCCCGGGTACTTTCGTATTTGTTGTATCCTCAGTATCTTAACCTTAGGGCTCCTCATAGGTATAGTGGAAGGATATTTCCATTGCACCTAGGACAGACGCAGAAGGTAAACCTTTTGCAGTAATCCTGGGAGGGCGGTTTGGTGATTCAAATGCTTGCACCCAGAGGACCTCCATTAGACGCTGTGTAACTGAAATTCAATACTCTATTGGTTTATTCTGGGCCCTCATCATCCCAGACTAACTTCTGAAAGTATTAGCTTTGTTTGCCTGGTTTTGATCACTTTAGGACATTTTTTTTAGTGGTATGCTGTTTGCTCCCTAGTTGATTAGTGGCCACTAGGTTTTCATACTTACTTTGATTTTTATATAGATGTGGAGGATCAACCTCTCAATATTTCATGAAGGTTAAAAAACCTTCCAACACACACTGTGGAGTCTCCACCGCCACCGCGACGCTGGAGGACTGATTCCCGTGGTTCATACGAACTTACGGGCGAAACTAAACCACTTGGAGAACCACAGATCAGAATTCAGGATCAATAGGTCTTTGATACTATTGAGGTTGAGGACTTAAATTCTAAAGAATTTATCACTCCTTTCAACCCTCCCCTCACTGGACCAAACAATCCATTACTTGTAACTGTAGACTCTTTAGGCCAACCCGAGTTTAGTGCGTACAGTTTTACCCCTAGTTATTCCATGGCTAGTTTTGGAGATGAAACCAGAGTTCCCCAAACTCCTACCACAACTATGGTTTCGATATTTCTCTCTCATTATTTTGAAACCCCATCGGTATCTACCTCGTTGCAGGCTACATCCGATTTGAGTCCTTCTATCAGTTTCAACACTAGTTCCATAGGTATGTCTAGTTCTCAACCTTCGACAACAACTACCCCTTTTGGTGCCATTGCTAGACCTTCGAATATCCCTGTCACATGGGTATCTTCAATACCATTTACTTCATCTCCTTTCATGCAACAATCCCAGGGTATTCCACAAACTGCTCCTTTCGGTCAAGGTTTTCCTTAGCTTGGAGGGCATATAGCTCCCTCCATGCCCTTTATAGGCTCGATGCCCACTCCATCCACATCTGTAGTAGGATCGATGCTCGTGTCGTCCGTTACATCCATGCCTGGGTTTAACCCCTACAAAGGTCCCAATGTACATCCATGCCTGGGTTTAACCCCTACAAAGGTCCCAATGTACATCCATCTAACGTACATACATCCCATATACCTGTAGGGAGTATCCCCTTTTCACTGTTTGGTGGAGCGGGTGGTAACATTATTAACCCACATTACGGAGGGGCTAACACCCATCCGCAATGGACAAACACTCAAGGAAGCAACCCTATCTCTTTTGGTTGGAGTAATTTTAGCAATTATTTTACCTCAAAATCGGTGGCTGGGGGAAACCCCAACCAACAGTACACGAGTCAGGCTTTAGGTGGTTCCCCTTACCGAAATCCTTCTAACCAAATGCCATCGGAAATACCTTGTTTACCTTTTCTAGCAAATTTGAATTTGCCAGACCTTTCAAAACTAACAAATGATCCGGTGCAGCATCACCCCGCATGGCCACCTGTCCCAACTAAGCTGCCTTCAGACATTCCAAAGTTTGAAGGAAAGACTGGGGAAGATCCCAGTGACCATGTCACTATGTTTCCTCTCTGGTGCTCTTCTAATTCGTTGAACAATGATTCCATCAGATTGAGGCTCTTTCAGAGAACCTTGACTAGTGATGTAGCTAAATGGTATATTGAACTACCTGCAACTGCTTATGATAACTTTTGGGATCTGGCTGAAGTTTTTCTGAATCACTTTAAACTCCCTGTCCGGTATGATGCTGGTACAGACCTTCTGTCAACTTTTTGACATAACAAAGCTACTCATTTATCTGACCACATTCAAAAGTGGCGAAGGAGAAAGAGGCTCATTAAAGCTGACATTCCTCCAGAATTTCTATTAGAGTGGTACTTGAAATCACTCCTTCCTTACATTTCTAAGGAAGTAGCAACTTCTGGAGTGTCTTCTGAGGAAGAGGCCATTCTCAAGACCCAGCAACTTGATCTTGTTTATGCTCAATTTGGGATCTTGTACGAGATCATTCCAGATGCACCGAGATCTAATATAGATCTAGGTAAACCCAAGCCTAGACCACATGCTGATGGCATCGTGGGTTCAGTAGATTCTGCAGCATTTGAAGCTTTAACTAATTAGCAGGTTCACGCCTTGTTTGTCAAACAGTCTGCTGCAGAAGCAACTTCAGTTGCAGCCTCCCCTTCGCAAAAAAAATCTATACAACAAGTGCAGACGAATCAAAAGGGACGTCGGCATCCCAACAACGACAAAAGTAAGGGCAATAAAGGGGAGGGGAACCACCAAAATCCAAAAAACACAGAAAATGCCGAGGAGGGAAAAAGGGATAAAAACAAAGTGAAGTTCCCTTGCAAGTTATGCAAGGAGGTGTTAAGATTTAATATGCTAAGACAAAAAATAGAAACATTACATTCCATTTCACAATAATAGCATATACAGGATCACTAAAGAAACAACAAGCACAACATAAACACAAGAGACATAGATTTATCCTGGGAAACCCTCATGGGGTAGAAAACCTAGCAAAGCTTCCTCAATATAGATGACCAGCAAATACAAAGATGCAAACCAAAGACATGATCTCCTTCTCCACAATATCAGACCTCTCCTCCACAAGTGTGCCTCTCTCAAGTGAGTGAGTGTGTAAAATGAGGAATACACCTCCTCTATTTATACACTACTCCGACTTGTCTTTTTACATAAGTCATGTAGGCTCGTATTTAACCAATGGGTTAAATACCCCACTACAACTGACTGGGCCGACCCCTCTAGGGTGGTCTAATAACCCTTTGACCCACATAACACATACAGGGCTGACCCCCACTAGGGAAGTCTAATAACCCAAGTTACCACATTCCGGCGGAGGAATAAACATCTCCGGATATACAATAAGATCTTCACGGAGGAATGAAACATCTCCGGAATAATAAAGTACAAATATAAGATTCTTTGAAGTTACAATATTTCAACACTCCCCCTTAACGAGAAGGATATTATAATAGCATCTGCATGAGCAAGGAGTCATCAACATCATACATCAACATCATACATGATACATCTATAAATCATTGGAAGCTTTCTCAACATCATCAGTAACTCAAGCAGTTATTGGAACATCTTCAATACCGGAACATCAACATCTTCAGTACTGAGTCTTTATCTTCTGCAGCACTCAAACAACTACATCAACATCAACATATGGATCCTTACGATCATCAACATCATCATCACACGATCATTAGCATCGTCATCACATGATCATCAGCATCGTCATCACACGATCATCAACATCGTCATCACACGATCATCAGCATCGTCATGACACGATCATCAACATCGTCATCTAGATCATCACGATCAGCAGCATCGTCATCTAGATCATCACGATCATCAACATCGTCATCACACGATCATCAACATCGTCATCTAGATCATCATGATCAACAACATCGTCATCTAGATCATCACGATCATCAGCATCTTCATCACACGATCATCAACATCGTCATAATACAAGTATCCATACCAATACAAGTACCCACATCTTCAATATAAGTATCCATATCATCAATACAAGTATCCATACCGATACAAGTAACCACATCATCCATACAAGTATCCTATCGATACAAGTAGCCACATCATCAATACAAGTATCCTACTGATACAAGTAACCACATCGTCAATACAAGTATCCTACCGATACAAGTAACCACATCATCAATACAAGTATCCTACCGATACAAGTAACCACATCATCAATACAAGTATCCTACCGATACAAGTAACCACATCATCAATACAAGTATCCTACCGATACAAGTAACCACATCATCAAAGAATCACTTTCTCGGAGACATATGTCTACGGATCAATTCAGGGACCGAAGTCCAGGGATGATACAATCCCCACTTCTCGGAGACCATACGTCTATGGATTAATTCAGGGACCGAAGTCTAGGGATGATACAATCCCCACTTCTCGGATACCATACGTCTACGGATCAATTCAGGGACTGAAGTCTGGGGATGATACAATCCCCACTTCTCAGAGACCATATGTCTACGGATCAATTCAGGGACCGAAGTCCGGGGATGATACAATCCCCATCACGTACATTTTGAACTAGTGGTTCTGGGATGATGCAATCCCCATCACTTCATTCTCGAAGACCATACGTCTATGGATCAATTCAAGGACCAAGGTCTGGGGATGATACAATCCCCATCTGTCCACTAAGGAGTTTATTCTCGAAGACCATACATCTACGGATCAATTCAGGGACCAAGGTCCGGGGATGATACAATCCCCATCTGTCCATTAAGGACTTTATTCTCGAAGACCATATGTCTATGGATCAATTCAGGGACCAAGTTCCGGGGATGATACAATCCCCATCTGTCCATTAAGGACTTTATTCTCGAAGACCATACGTCTACGGATCAATTCAGGGACCAAGGTCTGGGGATGATACAATCCCCATCTGTCCATTAAGGACTTTATTCTCGAAGACCATACGTCTACGGATCAATTCAGGGACCAAGGTCCGGGGATGATACAATCCCCATCTGTCCATTAAGGACTTTATTCTCGAAGACCATACGTCTACGGATCAATTCAGGGACCAAGGTCCAGGGATGATACAATCCCCATCTGTATCCTTATCAATACAGATATCATCAAAACATGTATCCTCATCGATAGATCAACAAAACATGTATCCTTATTGATACAAAACATGTATCCTAACACATGTGTCCTCATCGATACATCAACAACACATGTATCGATACATCAACAACACATGTATCCTTATCGATACATAAACAACACATGTATCCTCATCGATACATAAACAACACATGTATCCTCATTGATACATAAACAACACATGTATCCTCATCGATACATAAAAAACACATGTATCCTCATTGATACATAAACAACACATGTATCCTCATCGATACATCAACAAAACATGTATCCTCATCGATACATATATCATCAAGGTAAAAGCAAGAAAAAAAATATTTTAAGTATGAGAATCCTAAGTCTATATGATCTAAGTATCCAAGTGTAGTAAGCAAGTATCCACATCATCGACCTTGCTGTCGATGAGGCAAACTCATCATCAGTGACCACATCACTCCCCCTTTCGAGGAGGGTCCTTCCAAGCTTGTCTCGGAAATAATCAAACTTTTCTTGAGGTAGAGGTTTGGTTAGTATGTTGGTAACTTCTTCACTTGAGGTAGAGGTTTGGTTAGTACATTGGTAACCTGTTACAAATTCAAACTTTATAGTTCCTTTATGTGTCATATCTTGTTAGATCCCTATGTTCTTTGACTTATCATGGAACACTAGATTCTATGTCATCTTGATACAACTCTATTTGTCACATAGGATCATAGTTGGTTCTATCTCTAAGTCAAACAATCCTGAAGCCAAACTTCTTCACAACTAGCAGAGCAAGCAGCCATATATTCCACTTGTGCTGAGAGCCACACTAGACTGCTTCCAGCTAAACCACGAGATCATGGCTAATCCTAGACAATAACATCCTCTCGATGTGTTCTTCCTATTTGATACACTTTCTTCCCAATCAGCATCTGAGTAGCCATCTGAAGTCATGATCTCCAAGATAGCATAGATCAAAGTCTATCGTATCCTTTAGGTGCCTCATCACATGCTTTGCAACTATCAGGTGAACACATCTAGTTTCCACTAGATACTGACTCAAGGTGTTCACAACAAAGCATATATCTAACCTAGTATATGTTAGATACATCAATGACCCAATAATTTGACTGTACAGAGTTATATCCACTAACTCTGATGAGTCATCCCCTAACAGCTTCAAGTTGGAATCCATAAGAGTGGCCATTCCAACACCTCAAGTCCTTTTAATATTTCTCATCATACTTTCCCTGGTTGAGAAAGATTCCTTCTGAGCCTTTCCATACTTCCAAAAACTAGGAAGTAATGCATCAAACTAAGATCTTTCATTTTTATTTCTGCAGCCATCTCGTCAGATGGGTCTACTGATATAATCCTCAACATCATTCGAACTCTGTGGTGAGTTCCTTCTTGCATCCAGTTCATCTGTGTATAGAAACCATATTCAACCTTGTAGCAAAGGTTGTGATCCATATCACCCATGATGATCATTAATCTCATCAATTGACTATCAATCCTGGGTACCCATACAGAACCTAATTCACACTTCTTCTTTAGTTACACCATTAAGAGAATGGTCTTATCTATCCACTTGGAGAAAACATCTTATCATGATTCTCTTACTCTTTCTAAGAGAATCTTCTAGCCATGAGCCTTCTATATTTTGTTTGATTTGTAAATCTTCTTGTTGAACATCCATCACTTGTTCGGTGTTCATCATTCTTCATGATATTTCCTACAAATCAAGATTAAGTATATGATTAGTAATACTTCATAATCATCAAATCACGTTGACATGATAACCTATCATGCATACAGATATCATTTTCATAGTTATGCAACTATCTTGACCAATACTTTGGCACAACACTTTCCCATATCATATATGCATACAGTGGCTATCTAGATGCCTTTCATCTCTACCAGAACATACTATCGAGAGTGTGCACAACTCTCAGCATGTCAGCAAAGAGGTTTCATTCTAGACAAGCAACAATGGAATGTTTTTCCAACTTACCAATCATATGCATATTAGTAGTATATTGTTCAATGCTCTATGAATGTTTACAATCAGCATGATATGTTCTAGGAATACAAATATGCATACAAGCAATATCATTTATTATTTCAAATAACAACTCAAATACTTATCTTTTATGTTTGTGTGGTTGCCTCCCGCTTGATCTTCTATATGTATTTTGAACTTCTATTCATTCTGTACCACTGTGCATGCTCAAGTGTGCACTAGTGTCATCCTCATGATCTCATACACAAACATACATTCATTAGTATATTCTCAAAACATTCTAATTCTAAATAATCTTGAATATGTATAGTCATGATCATTAGTATTCAGGGTTTCAAGGAAGTCTTCTTCTTGTTTGATCATAGTATTTTTCTGGTTAATTAAATCATCAAGATAAGAGACATAATATGCATAAACCCTTGATTACTGACTTTATGAATAAGCATAACCAATTATACCAAGTATACTTATTTAAGGGATCCTAACACAAGGTAAGATTCTAACTTGACATAGGAAAACATACCTGGATTAGTATACTTGCTTAGTTATGTACAACATACCTAAACAATCTCTTCAATGATTTAGAGATCCTGAGCTAGAACCTGCATGTCTCATAGGTTAATCATAATATAACAAAGTCATACATACCTCGTAAGTAGAACAAATATTATGGATGAGTCTTTGTCTTCATGTTGTCATGGTCATGGAACTTGATTTGTCTTTTGTGATGTACCTGTATCTTGTTACAACATCAACCTCACACAACACCATAATGCATTAGTACAATCATATAGCCCTAATCAATGAATGTCTTCGATCATTCACATGCATTCATACTGCTACTAAGGTGATAAGACAATTCTAACATTGATCAAGATTGTACTAATAACTAATATGAAGACAAACACATTATGAACTTAATCAAGAATCAGATTTCAAGACATACCTGAACCTTCTTAAGTCATACCTGTCGAGACTTCTTGTAGTCTTTTTATGTAAGGCCTTAGCCTCAACTCCCCCTGAAACTTGATCTGGAGCTTGATTAGGGTTTGCTAGAAAAACCCCAAAAATTCAATCTTTGACTTTCACACTTCTGAATGGATGGAAGGATGAGTCTTGCTGAGCTGATCAAACTAGCATACTTCAATTTTGAAATCTCCAAAATTTGACCCTTCAAAATTGCCTTCGAAACTTCTGGATCTTCTGGACAGGAACCCGAAATAGGGTTTGATGAAGCCCACCCTTTTTTCCAATCAAAAGGTTCGATCCAAGGCTCTAAAATCTTATTTTTTCTGAGGATCTTCCAGCCGTGGTTACAGACTTCAAGAATTCCAACTTTTGCTGAAGCCCTAATTTTCCATCTTTTCGATCAAAATCCCGAATTGGGGTTTGATCAAGCCCGGTCTTCTACCCAACCAAAAAATTCGATATTGGTCTCTAAATTTTGATTTTCCTGAGTAGCATTCAGCCGTGGATTCTGATTCCAAAAATTCTAACTTTCTCTGAAACCCTAAATTCCGGAAGCCATGAATGAAGGTGCTCCAAAAATAATTTTGTTTTGACAGAAATATGTACCTGATTGTTTCTACTGTAACTCTGAACTTTTTGCTCCACAGGTTCTGAAATTTTTTTATTTGGTAGCCTGACCTGTCATCTTTCCATCCCACTAGGTCTAACCTCAATTGGATTTTCTGAGAGAGAGTTATGCCAAGTGTCGCAACGTGACCTGTTTATGGGATAAAACAGGAGAGCAAACTTGTACGGCGTGCCACATGTCACTGGTTCAACTTCGGCCTCTAAAAACGTTTCCTGAGATATTATAGTCTCTATACTACCTATCACTTTTTATGAAATTTCATTTGGAGCTTTTTAGCCCAAGTTATGCCAAGTGTCGCAACGTGACTTGTTTATGGGATACAACAGGAGAGCGAACTTGTACGGTGTGCCACGTGTCATTGGTTAAGCTTCGGCCTCTGAAAAAGTTTCCTGAGATAGTACAGTCTGTGTACTACCTGTCACTTTTTACTAAATTGCATTTGGATCTTCCTAGCCCAAGTTATGACCTTTTTTCCTATGTCACCTGATTTTGACTGAGATCTGGAAGAGGCAGAAACCCTAACGTGTACTGATCATAACTTATAAAGTATAGTGAATATGAGGGTGCCCTTTGGACACAAGATACCTGGAGATGTTATCTACGACATATAAAGGTTTTCTATCCTGAACCTTCGCCAAAATGGATTTATGGTGAAAGTTCCACGATGACTGGTTTTTGCTATATAAAACCCTAACCTTCAAATTGTCGTAAGTAAAGCAAGTGTCGTAAGTGCCATACCTTGCCTTCCTTAAGGTTAGCTCTGATACCATGTTAAGATTTAATATGCTAAGACAGAAAATAGCAGCATTACATTCCATTTCACAATAATATCATATACAGGATCACTGAAGAAACAACAAGCACAGCATAAACACAAGAGACACAGATTTATCCTGGGAAACCCTCATGGGGTAGAAAACCCAGCAAAGCTTCCTCAATATAGATGACCAGCAAATACAAAGATGCAAACCAAAGACATGATCTCCTTCTCCAAAATATCATACCTCTCCTCCACAAGTGTGCCTCTCTCAAGTGAGTGAGTGTGTAAAATGAGGAATACACCTCCTCTATTTATACACTACTCCGACTTGTATTTTTACACAAGTCATGTAGGCTCGTATTTAACCAATGGGTTAAATACCCCACTACAAATGACTGGGCCGACCCCTCTAGGGTGGTCTAATAACCCTTTGACCCACATAACACATACAGGCCGGCCCCCACTAGGTAAGTCTAATAACCCAAGTTACCACATTCCGATGGAGGAATAAACATCTCTGGATATACAATAAGATCTTCACGGAGGAATGAAACATCTCCGGAATAATAAAGTACAAATATAATATTCTTTGAAGTTACAATATTTCAACAGGAGGAACACCTCACCCATCAATGCCATTTGATGGAAGAAGCCTATAAGCTACTCCGTGAGAAGAAACCAGCTGTCTTAAAGGACCCATTCCCTCACGGACAAGGTTCAGCTTCTGGCAACTCCAGTGCTGGGGGCACCCCTCATGCCTCATCAGTTGATCAATCATTTATTAACACGGTTAATTCGGACATGCTTTTACAAACTTGAGCCAGAAACTATAATCTGGACTCGCAGCAAAGAGATAAGGATGTTCACGAATCATCTACCCTTCTCCACATCGAGAGACCAGTAGATTAGCTGTCGAAGATTCCGAAAGGTGTCTTCAAACGGGCTGTGCACAATCCTAATGCGTGGGCTGCTCCTAACTACAATGTTGTGGAGGATTTATCCCAAACTCCCTGTGTTTTTTCCACTTTAGAAGTATTGCAGAGTTGTCCATTACAACGCAGTGCACTTCTTGCAGTGATCGGGAGCGTTGACTCATCCAATATGATTGCTCGTTTTGATATTACCAATATCAAAACCACATTACCGTACCATGTCGCTCTCCAAATAGAAGTAGTCCATGGTCCCAAAACCATTGGATGAGCTGTTGTAGATGAGGGCGCGTCTATGTGCGTAATGTCCATTTCTTGTTGGAAGGATTTGGGCTCACCCGAGTTATCCCCCATGAACACCTTGCTTACAGCCTTTGATGGAAGATCGTTCTGTCCACACGAAGTCTTACCATCATTTGACGTTGAACTTGCTGGTAATCTAGTATCTGTAGAGGTTGAAGTACTGGATGATCCACTTGACTACAATTGGTTGTTAGGTAGGAGCTGGACGTATGCAATGCAAGTAGTTCCATCGTCCGTTTTCTGAGTTATAATGTTCCCTCATGAAGGCAAGATCATCACAGTTGATCAACTTTCGTTTTCTCGGAAGAACACCCAGGCTTCGTCAGATTCAACAATTCCGTTGGTTGATCAGTCTCACCCAACTAGTGAGATTTTAGGAGTAGGGCTCTATGGGTCATTAATGGGCACTTTTGACCTACCCGTTCTTGTTCATTTTATTGGTTCTTAGGAGTGTTTATCGTCCGATATTTTCACAGTCTATCCAACGATGGATCCATGGGTTCTCCCCATCGAATCAGAACCAGTAGTGCCCCTATCTATTGCGGAAGTGGCCTACTTAGATTCACAACATGCTGCAATAGAACATATCGTGACTCCATTGGTCTCTGTCGAGTCAGATATGGACTATGCCCCGGCATGGTCAGTCGAATCCGTCCACTCTTTTGACTATATAGATATTGTTTTTCCCTTTGATGAGGCTATTTTGGAAGCAATGATAGGCCTAGATCATCCTTGGGAACACATGCACCATAGGTCTTATTTTCTTCCCGATCTAGACATGATAGAGAGAGGAGAGTTTTCAGTGAGACCCAGTGGTAATGTTGATTTGTCTGCTATCCCTTCTACTTCAAAAATAGTTTATGCCGAAGGGAATATGGAAAACATATTGAGAACTATTTCGATCAACATTTCCATCAAAACTGGAGTGGTGGAAAACCTTTTCATTTGGGCAGATTGTTCTCTTGAAGAGATCACTTTGTACACCAGTCTATTTAAGGAATTCCGCGACATTTTTTCCTGGTCTTACGAGGAGATGCCAGGCATAGACCCTTCCATTGTAGAGCATGTCATCACAACTTACCCAAATGCTAAGCCTATGAGACAGAAGCTTCGTCCAGTCAATCCTAGAAAAGCATAAACCATTAAGGCGGAAGTTGAGAAGTTGCTCAAAGCTGGATTCATCTATCCAATTGCTATGACGGAATGGGTCTCAAATCCTGTTCCGGTAGATAAGAAGCAAGGCACCCTTCGAGTCTGCACAGACTTCCGAGATTTAAATAAAGCTTGTCCGAAAGATAATTACCCCACACTGTTTATAGATCGGATTATGGATGTGTGTGCAGGACATGAAATGTTTTCTTTCATGGATGGTTTTTCAGCATATAACCAGATTCAGATAAAACTTGAGGACTAGCATAAGGCAACTTTTATTTGTCCTTGGGGGACCTTTCCTTATCAAAAGATGTAGTTTGGCCTAAAGAATACTGGAGCTACCTTTCAGTGCACAATGAACTTCGCTTTTCATGATATCAAGCACATGGTTGAACCTTATCTTGATGATCTCCCAACGCGATCTCGCAAGAGACGGGATCATCCTGATCACTTGAGACTTGTGTTTGAACGATGCAGATATTACAAGATTCAATTGAATCCTAATAAATGTGTGTTCTGCGTCGAGTCTGGACGTTTACTAGGTTTTATTGTATCCAGTCGTGGTATCATGGTTGATCCACTTAAAGTTGAGGCTATTGTAAATCTGCCTCCTCCTTGAACCCTAAGACAACTCCAGAGTCTGCAGGGTATGTCCAACTTCTTACGACGTTTTATCATTAACTATGCCAAGCTCACAAAAGTTTCATGAGACTTCTCAAATAAGATACCTATTTTCTTTGGGATGAGGCTGGTCAGACTTCATTTGAGGCCTTGAAAAATGAATTATTATTAGCCCCCTTGTTGAGCCCGCTAGACTATACGAAGGATTTCTACTATATCTGGCTGCATCCATATACATGATTAGCATAGTACTTGTTTAGGAGGATGACAAGTTCCAAGAGCATGTCATTTACTATTTGTTGTGCACCTTAATAGCTCCTGAGGTTAAGTATTCTTATGTGGAGAAGTTGACATTAGCTGCCATCCATGCTGTTTAGAGGCTACGTCACTATATCTTATTGCGAACTACCACAATGATCATTAAGGTCAACCTGTTTCAATATGTTCTCACTCGGTGTATCATCGGTGGGAAATTCAATAAATGGATTGTAATATTGCAGGAATTTGACCTAGTTTTTCAATCGGCTAAGTCAAAGAAGTCACTGGTTTTCGCCGAACTAATATTTGAATTTCCTAGTGACATAGTACACAATGAAGAAGAGTCATCATTCCTGGATGAACACATCTTCCTTATTGCATCTTCTGACCCATGGTATGGGGATATTTTAATATATCTCTAGACTTTGAGGTGTCCTACTTTCTCTAGGGATGAACAACGGAAACTGAAGAATCATGCAAAGAACTATCTCATCATTTCTGATACTCTATACAGACGTGGGATAGATCCATTTTACACCATTGTTTGAACTTAGAAGAAGCCGAAACAATATTGAATGAGACTCAAAGTGGAGCCTGTGGGGGTCATCTTTATGGGTTGGCAACAACCCAGAAGATACTGCGTGCTGATTATTTTTGGACCACAATCTTCAAAGATTGCGTGGAAGCTATGAAACGATGTCAACCATGTCAGTTTTTCACCAAAAAGATGAGAGCACACCCGACTCCTCTCCATCTTGCGATTACAGCAGGCCCCTTCACCAAGTGGGGGATTGATTTCATGAATTGTAATCCAGTTTCTGTTGGAGGTCATCATCACATCATTGTTGCCATCGACTACTTCACCAAGTGGGCCGAGGCAATGCCTACTGTCAAAGCAGATGGGGAAAAAACTGCTTACTTCGTATTTAACTAGATCATTTCTAGGTTTGGTGTACCCAAAGAGATCATTACAGACCATGGTTGACACTTTCAGAACAAAATGATGACCGACTTATACACCATGTTAGGTTTTCGGCAGGAACATTCGTCTTCATTTTATCCACAAGCGAATGGTCAGGTCGAAGCAGTCAACAAAACTTTGAAAATCATTTTGCAAAGGACCATTAATGCCATTCGATCCAACTGGCACATCATGCTGTATCCATCTCTTTGGGAATACTGAGCTAATGTTAAGACTACCATCGGGTTCTCTCCCTTTCAACTTGTTCATGGGATAGAAGCAGTTGTTTCGGTCGAATGCGAAATTCCTTCATTGAAGTTGATTGTCTAACTACTCCCCGACACTTCAGTTTTAGAAGAACGTTTGCTGCACCTAGAACATCTTGATGAGCAATGCCGTGATGCGCTCAAATCAAACGAAGCACATAAGAATCGAGTTAAAGGTCAATATGATAAGTCTGTCAAACCTAGGGTTTTTCTCGAAGGAGACCTTGTTTTGCTTTATGACCAAGACAAGGAACCCTTAGGAGCTAGAAAGTTCAAGTCAGTGTGGCTCGGTCCTTACATAGTCTCTAAGGTTCTGAAGAAGGGTGCTTACGATTTAACGGATTATGAGGGTAATAAGTTGCCAGAGCCTAGAAATGGGCTCTACTTGAAAAAGTATTGCGCTTAGGCCTCGATGCTTTTTCATGTATTATAGCTGTACATTTTGTAGAGTTATATTTGATTGTAGTTATCGTTATGTCTTATGTGTCTATTGCTTTGTGTTTCAGATGTCGGCTGAATACTTTATAGGATTTTCTAATGGTGCTAGTCGCCACACCCGTCAGTTGGCTGAAACATCTTGGGTTATATACTCACTGACTGGCCAAATGGTCTCTTCAGGAGTGGCTTATTTGGGTCCCACAACGAACAATGTGGATGAATACAACACGGTCATAGAGTTACTTCAAGATTCTCTTTACCATGGCATTTCACACCTGGAGGTAAGACTCGATTCGCAGCTAGTTGTGTTTCAGTTAATGGGTGAATATCAAGTTAGAGATCTTGTTTTGCTACGTCAGTTCTTGCGAGTTAAGTTACTTGAAAGACAATTTGATTACATTACATATCAACACATTCCAAGAAATTTAAATGCTCTAACTGATTCATATGCAAATTATGTTTTAGACTGGCATCTGCATCATACACATCCATACTAAACAATTCACGCATAAAGATAAGAACACACATGTAAATAAAGCCGATACTGTATATAAGCTGTATCAAAATATATATGAGTTTGAGTCATAATTCTATCACAGTGTCATATCAATATACAAAAAGGGACCAACGACCTAAAAAAATATGCATATATATGTCCTATTCCATGGAGAAGGAGGGGCCTCTGCCATCTCTGCCACAACCTCTCTATAGCAGATGACTAGTCTTGCTACTTTTCTAAGTAGCTGAATCCATGCTGGGGGCACACCCTCCACATCCTCCTGCGTGGCGAGCGGCATCTGCTCGATCTTGTACATAGGGATGTCATGAGTCAATCGACTCATCTTTCCCTCGATGCTCACCAACATGGCATCGACTGCCACTACAATGACTGGTCGCACAAAGGTACGAGGGTGTCCATCGGGACGCACAGGCCCAACATCTGCAGAAGACAATTTATTCAGTATTTCAAACTCATCAAAAAATCATATATATAAAATGAAAAAATTAAATATTTTTTCAAAAACATAACTTACCCATCTCTCCCCAGGAAGCTGTTGGAGGAAGAGCCAGCTCAGGATCATAGCGGAAGTCCATACCCGCATATGGGAACTTCTCTAAAGCCGGCACTTGTCGATCCCACCATGCCCAGTAATCCTCATCGCTATAAGAGAGATTGCTCTTGCCGCCACCTTGGCACTTGAAGATATCTCCCCAACGAGTAATAAGGGGCTCACGAGGATTGAGCGAGGGTAAGGCCATCCCCTGTCACCTACCCAAATTTTGAGGATATTTATTTTATTTTGCAAAATACTTTATGTTAATTTATAATTACAAAGTTTTGTGATTATGACCAAATCTAGTCAAAGATGACTGTAATGACTCATTATTATTATTTAATGAATTAAAATAGGAGACAAACACTCAAGAAAGCTGTTACAAGAGTGTTCACTGACCCACTAGGAGGAATGGAAGCTTCTAGAAGGCATGGGATAGATGGCAGCATTTGCACTCCACCACTAGCTGTTGGTTATGGGCCAACTACCCCTAAAATTGTGGCATTATTCCTCAGGTGGGGTGAGCAGGCAACTCATTAATGAGCAAGATAATCACTAAAAGGCCTAGGCAGCCTATATGAGGCAATTCGAATTGAGCAGACAGCTCTTACAATATTTTCTGCAGAAATATTCCTCATGTGCATCAGGTGATGACTGAGAGATTCGAATTAGGGAGGCTAGGTGAGAGTGCAATTCTAAGTTTGCAAATTATTCTGAGAAGGAAAACCAGAGGTGCTGGTGCAGGTCCCTTTGACTGCTGAGTGTTTAAGACTGGATAAAATAATTGCTGCATGCAAGTTGAGGACCTAAGCTTCCACAGTTTCTTCCTCCTGGTGGTTCAGTGAACATGCTCGGGGTCCTAAGGAAAGCATCTTGGCTGTTTCAAGAGCAGGTTGGGTGGAACAGGATACTTGGGTGTTTGTTCCTCCTTCAGTCAACCAGGTTCTACTAATCTAATTTCTTGTTATAGTTAAATGAATATCTGCATAGTGGAATGATTTTTCAGTTATACAGATGAAGTTGTTTTAAATTATGTTTCTGAATGGAAATGTTTATTTGATGAAATGATTGATTCGAAAACCCTCCTCTATATTTTTCCCCATGCTTGTTCTTGCATCGTACTCCAGTATAGAGAAGTGAAACTAATAGGAGATGATTGATAGGCAGAAAGCCTGTTTATAAAATGATAAACACTGTTGTTTTCTTTTAAATTCTGTCTTTTAAATTATAAGTAAAACTACAGGGGATAGTATAGTATAGTCCAGAAATTGTAGTATCTGCAAAATCTATTCTCTGCATCGAGTTATTATATGTAAACTTATTATTTTCATCATCTATTCATTTTAGTATTTTAAACACAAATCTATTCATGATAGCATAAAAACCCTATTATATCAAACCCTAAGATATTACAGGCCCTAGTTTTGTTTACACAGTTCATATTTTTCCTCACAAGCCTTTCATGGCAAATTTTAGACATTTCTTTTCCAAATCCTAACTAGAATTTCAAAATTTCTTCAAGACAGTATTCCCACTTAGCAGGAAGCACGATTCAGTATTAATATTTATTGATAGCTCATAACCCTAGTAAGAACACATCTCAACAACTCAACATTCACATTATCAAAACCTTTTTACACAGGTTAAGTTTCAGGTACAGAGGCACGTTGCAAGCCAGATAACAATAAAAAAAAATTACAGGTAGGATTCATTGCGAATTAAAATAGACACCGTGGCCTTTTCATTACAAAAACTGCTGCTAGTCGAACTTATCTCAAAATTATCCCAAAACTTAAACATCAACAACGAGGGCGAAGCTACAGGAAACTTTTATCTACCACAACCATTGTTGTTCATTATTACAATAACATTTATTTGCACATTTCTTAACCCTTATTTCAAAATCACAGCATTCCTTTGCGAAATCAAACCATTATTCATAAGTGCAAGAGAACCCTAGGTTCTTGGTCTTTTCCATTCAAAATGTATATTAGAGTTACATATCGGACCTGTTAAGGTTCCACTGTACGCAGGGCTTAAACCTTTTTCAACCAAATCTTTAAACAAGACCATGAAGCAACAAAGAACACAGGGTCATACCCTTATCAAATAGCAATCAAAATACGATCTCGAAGTTCTTAACAAATAGTGCAACCAAGCATCAAAGAGCCGAATGGCCATGTAAACCAGTGAAGATTATCCACTGTATCGTACTCATCAAAATAGGACTCTAAAAACTCAACACTCAGTCATCATAAAAAACAAAGTCGATAAGTTCCAACTCTCAGCATACGATAGTCACCATCACACCTTGCAAAAAGGGCACCTACGAGGTTTTCGAGAACCACCGGAGCTTACCAGGAGAAGTAGAAGCATTTTTCGTTCTCCATGCTTGCACAGGAACCATCCTATGAAGTGGGTACCTGCAAAATTACATCTCAAAGGGGTTAAAACAAGAAGATACAAGGAAGCAAACAAGCAACACAATAATATTCATTATCATAAACATTACCTTTCTAACCGAAGCTCGGATCAGTGGCACACCACACCAGCAAAAGAACGATGAAGCTTGGTAGCAACTTCAGTAACCAATTTTAAAACCCTGAAGATGATTTCAGATGAAGAACCCGAATCCCATTTTCAAAACACTCTCAACAACTGACAGAAGAACACATATATCTTTAAAGAACTGTATCGTGGCTCTTATGCACTAATGCGTAAGCCTAAAACCTGTAACTTCATCACTCAGGTCCCGGGTTCAAGACTGAGGAAGGAGTCCTCTTCTCATAGAAACCATCAACCCTACCTTTCAACATTCTGTCGGCCCTTCTAACCTCCCACTAAGTGTAACAATGAAGACAAGAAAGCCAAAGGTCATGACTTACCAACGCATGTTTAGGGTTTCCTCCACCACCCTAGATCTTGCAAGTGATCAACGGTGAGTAGTGGCCAAATCTTGGCACATTGATTTTCGAACCAATGGTGCATTCATTACCATTTAAATGCTACATCTACCTATTGCCATGTAAGCGGACCGAGAGCTCGTGCATTGCACAGCTCAGCCTTAAGTTGGCACTCAATGAAATCACAAGCACGTGAAAATCTTACAATCAAGCCTCCACTTCATTATCGAGTTAATTAGCATTAAATGCCAAGACTTGTCAATGCCAGTGGTTATCATGTCAAAGACCAAGCTTTATACCCTTTCAACATCGCATCAATTGTTTGTTAGGTTCAACTCTATAGTTTATCGATATGCATCGAATTATTTTATGTTAGGTTGTTGGCTCGTATTTCATATTAGTCATTATAGTTATGTTTGCATCGTATCATTTATAACATGTACTATTAAATGGTGGGAAATGTATTAACACTTTATAATTATCAATATGTCACTATTATAGCTCGTGTTCAGACCAATAGCAATAAGCTTAGCCATATAAATGTTCACATAGTGTTAATCATTGGATAATTGGAGACCATATATAGAGTTAAGACTTTAGCTATGCATAAGTGTAATTTAAATACTATGCATATTATATATTACACTTTTTAGCATGCATTTTCCAATTCATAAAATGAATGTGAGTCTATAGGTATGGATAAATGGGTGATACACTTTCCAATGCTAAGTTCATAAGCATAATCACCATACGCACCATATATTATTTATGTTAGCTGTGTATTGTAAAGTCGAACGACAAATGTAATACTATAGGTATAGTTTAATTGGTGACGATATTCACTTCTTTCACTAAGTTCATAGCACAAGCACTAATCACACTTTTCATATTTCAACTATGTAGCGATAATCAAAATAGCATTATATCAGTATTTTGACGACGTGATTTTATTTTACAGAAGAGCTTGAAAGCCAGCACGTAAACTAGAATTAGAACCGAAATATTCATACCTCCAGTAACTTGTTTCACAAAGACGTACTTAGCATTTAATTCTACTTTGGCGATGAATTGAAAGACACTTTAGCATTGATGTTGTAGAAATTCTTACTTGCTGTCTGCACATGGAAACATGACTCAAAGGACTTAGCTAATCATAGCTAAGTAAAATCCGAGGTACCTCGTAGGACCCCTTCATCATCACACAAGCAAACTGTCAGCTCAACATCAATATCATCATAATAGTAGAAACTTTATAACAACATATATTTATACTTAGAACTTGAGCAAATCTGTAAATTGTATTCTTGGCATAATCATAAAAAGATCTGTTGTCAAGGAGTTTAGCATCCGTTTAAATATGAATAGTAAATGTAACCATATCATGTTTGTTTGGGAAGTGTGATGTGTCATAGTTAAGAAATTTATTTAATTTATATTTCCGCATTAATGACCTTGACAATTACTGCTATTTTTTTATTTTTAAATTTTGGTAAATTTCGGGATGTTACATCCCCGGACTCAATGCAGGTACCCTCTCAAAAAGAAGGTACAGAGTATACTTCCGTAACCAAAGTTCTTTATCCTACCAGTTTTGAACCCAGTAAGATGAAGTTTCATGGTCGTTAGCAAGCTAGAACACCAGTCATAAACAACCCCACGCAAGCATTCTGTGCCCACATGCATATAATCCCATGAAGCAAGGTGTTGTGTTGCACTTCCTCCCATCTGGTTCAGAGTACTCAGGATAAATTTCAGTGGAAAGCTCGCAACGCTTGCTATGGAAACTTGACTACCAGTCTTTTTAGTACCCAGCAGGAAGTAGGTATTCACATAATCTTGCACGGAGAGGGAACCCACACTTCGAGAGGTACCTTTGAGATTCACCACCTCTCCTCTTCTAGAGAGACCAGTGATAAAGTAGATGTCATCAATAGTAAGTTCGAGTATCTCCCCTTGGATATTGAACACGCCTGCGTTGGCATCCCAATACCGCACCATCCTTTCGAGCAATTGGGTTTGCACTCGCATATTGACGGTTCGATAGAATTTTAATATCCCACATCTTCTTAATGCATGAAGCGTTAATGGATCACCCATAGCTTGTCGATCCATTTCCTTATGCTCTCTTTCACACCATACAAGAACCATCCTGCAAAAATCAAGCATTGCGTTGGTTGGACATTATTTTTTGCCCTACTTATTGCGGTGTGCACTACTGTCATAGATAGACGGTAGTGTCCTGGATGCTCCTCCTTTGCAGATAGACCAATGCACTTTTGTCGAGTGCGCTAGTATTTTTAAAAGAAACCCGTGCACCTACAAAAACAAAATTAAAACTTCAATAAAAAATGAATTCGATCACTAAAAATGTATAAATTTGCATGCAAATGAAAGAGGAGGATGATATTACTTACTTGGAAGAAGCGGAAGATGGGTTGATAGCTCGGTTTGATCACAACAAGCAAAGGAAGTTGAGGTTTTCTCTCCACACTTTTCCCTAAAAACTTGAAATGGTGAATTTTGATTTTAAATTGAAACTATTTATGGAAATTTTGTTTAAATTTTTACCCACTTTGTTAAATGTGGTATAGTTTTAATTTGTTTTTAATGTTTTATTTAATTCACTATTGTCTTTTGAGTTTTGGTGGATCAGGTAAAGTATACATTGCAGAATTTCACCATATTTTTTAAAATCGATCTGTTGAGGTTTGTTTTCTTCATTGAAATGTCAATTTAGGTACACTATTGTCCACTATCTTTTGTCATCAAGAAAAATTGTCTTGATTATGTGATATATCACTAACTTGGTTGTCTATAATTCTATCATCTGGCAGGTCATGATAACTTATATCCCTGAAGCTAATTAAGTCTTTTTTAAGCCCTTGTTAGACTTTTTCAAAACAAACAAGATCGCCAAGTATAGTTGTCTTTTCAGACTCGTTAAAGGATTTGAAGTGACATCCACCTTGGTATAAGTTTACCCCTTTTCCGGACCTTTGTGGATTATTTACGAAAAAGGAATACTCTAGTCATACGTGGCTAGAAGAGTTATTCTCTCATTGTTTTACACTTTTTTGGGTTAGGAGACTAACTGTATGAAAAATGACCTTTTGGAGTCTTCTTTAGAGTTTTCAGACTCTCGAAACATGAAAACACCAATGAGCATTCACCTACTCGGGCTCGATGTGAAATCCACGAGAAGGTATATAGAGGATTGTTTAAGTTTTTCAGACTCTTTAAACAAGAAAACACCGGCGAGCACATACCAACTCGGGCTTGATACTAAAATCCAAGAGTAGGTGTATGGAGTTATTGTTTAAGTTTTTCCGACTCCTCAAAAAAGAAAACACTGGCGAGCATAAACTGATCCAGTATCGATATTAAAATCCATGGATCAGTGTTATAGAGTATTCGTCTATCTTTTCTTCAAACTCTGTAAAAAATGAAGAAAGACTATTGAGTTTTCTTTCTTGGACTCATTAAAACAACAAGAAGGATATTCTTTGATAAAAAGAAAAAGGGAAGAGAAGGGTATCATACATCTTTTTCAGTTTCAGAGGCATCTAGTCAGTCATGTCCTTGAACACAACACCTATTTGAGTCCATCATTCAGTTGGGTTTCAGTTTTTGATCTTAGGGTGAACATGATCTCAGAGTTTTTACTCATTCGATTGGTTATTCTTCCAATCATATGGATAATCTGCTAATGTCTCCTACATTGCAGGTTTATATCACATTCCCATAATGTTAAAAGTTGCCTAAGTCACTTTTGTGTCATGCTCACTGTTCAAGGATACAGCTTGTGTCGACCATTTTGCAATAACCTTGACTTCATGTGTCGGCCATCCCGGTGTTAGTATGTTTCATCTTGTATTCGTCCTACTCCAAATCAGCTCAATCTTATGAGTGCTCCTCGTGTTGGATGATGGAGGATTCCTTAAGGCCTCCCTTCCAATTGACTTCTTCCCATCAACTTCAACTCATTGTACTCTGGGAATGAAGTTTAGAGTTTCAGACAGTAACTTGGGGATTGCAGTCATCAGTGGCAGTTTCCCTTGCTATTGAATAGTGGGAATACATCGATGTCTCCTATTTGATAGATTCTTCAAGTGTTTGACTGTAGGACCATTTATTCACACTTGCTAGAATGTACTAGGTACCTTGGGACCCATTAACATTATCGATGGAAGCCCTCACGTTTGTTAACGGTATACATTAACGATCGGTAATCAAACGGGACCCCCCATGTTCGACTCCAACTCATTTATTCACATGGACAGGGTTCGTACCTCAGGATGTTTTGGATGAAGACCTTGGGACTCTGATAGCATTATCATTCATGTTATCTCCCAAGCTGCGCAAGACTGAGCCACACTCATTTTGGCTTTTCATGAGACATAGATCCAATTTTTTGTTATGGCTATGATCTCCTATTTTGACATGGATCCACCCTTGTATTTCAGTGGCCATGCTATATATACATCTCCCAGTTATGTATCGGAGATCATGTTGTATCATACCGAACATCTATATGATGTCAAGATTGTAATTGCTCGCTGACCTTGCTTGTTGTTTTCAGGTATTTTTGTGACTTCGTCCTGTGGTTTCTTGATCCTCCTCTGACTTGGAATTATAATGTATTTCGGCCATCGTTTCCCTCTGACCTCACACATTAGGGGGCATCTATTATAGGTCAAATATGCACTTCTTCGTCCGTGATCACATTTCCATGTCGATCACACAAAAGGACACTGTGGATGGAAGAGCTGGATTGACCTTGGATGATTTATTGTTGAGATCATACCTCTTCATATGAAAACTATATTTTTTTTTTGCATATTTCATTAAATATGCGCTACTCTTGAAACTGGCATCTATTGCACTATGCGCTGGTTCTACTGAGGAATACCTGCGCACTTATCTCAAAAGTTGTATGCGCTAGTCTTTCAGCACATTAGCTGTGACCTAGGCGCAAGTTGTCTAGTGTGATACCTGTGCACATATTAAGATGAAATGGAAAAATATATTAAGATTACGAATTGGGATTATTTGAAGTTGGTATTGTAACTCCCCCAACCTCCCAATTCAACTGCCTCACAAATCTAACTTCCTGCCTTGGCCATAAATACAAGGGGAAGCCATGAGGAAGGGGCCAATGAAGAAGAAGCTATTGTTACGTTGAAGGATTTTCTAAGTCATTGTGAGGAGCAGGATCCTAGAACTCGGTTGCAGAAGTGCTTGGAACAGATCAGGTATAAACTGTATTTGGTTGCATTTCTTTGACAATAAAGATCGAGATACCCTTCCCGTCCAAATTGAATGTTGTTTCTATTGAGTTTCTGATTATAGTTAATGTCATATTGTCTTTAATATCATTGTATATTTGTAGTCAGGATATGTTGAGGAAGGTCTGTGTATTTTGCAGGTACATTACTGTGGAGATTGGGAGAAAGCTAGGACCAGCCACCATAAACAAGGTATTGATTTCTGAACCCTAATCTCATTTTGTTTATAGTAATTAATGCAAGATATAATGTACCTATCTGTCACCCCATGTACGTTGATAGCATCCTTTCCCCTGCTATAGGGTATAATCCTTAACAACAACTGGTATCTATGGTGTTTTTTGGTGTTATGTTAGATGTTTGAACCTTGGTCGAAGTAAAAGTGCACCAACAATATGTGTAACAAAAAGTATGTAAAGAAAATAGTGGCATAGACTCAAAAGTGGTATAAGTCACAAATGGTAAATTGACATACATTTGGTAGTTGTTCCAGTAAGTGTTCTCTAAAAGAGGCAAAGACGAATTGGGTCTTCAATAATACTATTAGAGGACCACCAAAGGAATGACATAACATGGTTTGATGGGTCATATCCCTATTTCCCTTAAAATTTTGGGATATATGAGGGAATATTAGGGGGCATTTTTGGACAAGTTAGGTCATGAAGAATTGGGTTATTGATCAATTTGGCCAATTAAGGGATATTTAAGCTATCCATGAATGGAAGGTTTTTGTTTGCTGCCTCCATGTTTTTCGATGTGTTTCCCCCTCTTGGAGATGAGAGTGGCATGGATGGTGGTATATATCCTCCTCGAGAGGGAGAATATGGGGGTGTCCTTTCTCTTTCCAAAGGAGATGACAGTGGGGTATTTCCTCTGGGAGGTGGAGATGGAGTATTTCCTCTTCCACGAGATGGAGAAGAAAAGGGAGTTGTATGATATCCAAGTGGAGAAAATGGAGAGTTAAGAAAGGTACACCCTCGTGGAGCTGACCCTAACAACCTTTCTTGGTAATGTCCTCAGCTAGAGTATCTTCCTCGTGAACCATGGGGAGAAAATGTGAAAACACCACTCTAGAGAGGAGAAAGTCCTTGTAGTATGAGAGAATACCTCATATTTATTTGTGCCCCTATGATTTTGGTCTAAGTGATCAAGTGGGAGTGATGATAAAGGGGTATAAACAAAAATGAACAAATGCAAAAAATATGCCAGCCACAACAGATGCAATATGGTGCAAAGTGACTGATAGGTGCCGAGTCTTTGTGCAAATAGTCCACAAGTTGGTTCTTTTTAATTACGAGTTAGGTGATCTTGTAAATAAAAAGAAATCAAATGTAAATTCCCTAAAAGATGTAATGTCCTTTCTCTCAAAGGTAACTAGGCCTTCTAATAACTAACCTATCGGTGATGATGAAATCCCTCGATGGTGGCTAGTGAAGGTATGCTAGAGTCAATTATCAAGTAATGATGTTGATGCTATGTTTTGGAAGGGATGGTAACATTTCCAACAACTAACAAGATCCGAATCAGGAGTCAATTGCACCCACAATTGCTCCTTGTTGATATCCCAGGTTTTGTCCACTAAGATACATGTGTCAAGTGTGGATAAGTGGTTTGGCCTCTAGCAGTAAAGTGTCATGTCCACAAAAAGATGAGTGACTCTTTGTGGAAAATAGATACAACTATACCTCAGATTTCACATCCTTGGGGACCACATCTTCTTATATGGGTTGTGTTTTGACACTTGCTAATAGAAAGATTTAAAAGTACCCTAAAAGTCAACAACCACTATGTTTCAAGAATGTAGAAGATTGGTGGGAGTTATTTGGATGAATAGCCCAATCAATCCTAAACTAACTAAAATTTTATTTTGTGACCTCTTGTGGAGGATTTTAGTTGGTTTGAGAATTACAAGTGCAGTGTTTATTTTTAAATGGTCCAAATTTGCTTAAGGAGTGCAAGAGAGGCATTTCAAACTTTTAAATAATTCTGATCCATCCAAATCACTAAGAGTGCAAGATGGAGAGCATACTAGACGAGAAATAGTCTTTAGGTCTCTTGGTATGTGGTTAAGTGGAAACCACACATGTGTTTGGAAAACAAATAAAATTGAAATTTGCAACTAACTAAAGAGCATAAAGTAAAGACACATGGGCATTCACTTTAATTCAACTCTAAGTATAAAATGATTTTTTGCAAATAACAACTAAAAATGATTAGTGAAATAAATGTGTGCAAAGAAGGTATTTCAAACCTTTCACCCTTTTTTGATTTTCCAAGATCACTAAGAGTGCAAGGCAAAGAGCATACTTGGGGTAAGAGGAGTTTTTAGGTCCTTCGCTTGTGTGAGAAAGTGATCTAAAGTATATTGCATAAAACAAAGAAATAAGAAATAAGAAATAAGATATATAACTAGAAGTAGTTAAATCTATCTTCCTAGACTAACAATTTCTTTGAGATGGATAGCATACTCATTCAACCACTAGAGAGTACTAAGAGGACCGTTGAAAGCCTCAAAGTATTTTGGCCTAAATGGTATTCAAGAAATCACTTCTTTAGTTCCTATCTTGAGCTAAGTTATGTAATTACTAGAGAAAATACAACTTCATGTGAGTTATTTTTTCCTGGTTCATTAAGCAACCGTTGAAATTCCAAGTGATTGTGAAAAAAGAGGTAAAATGAAAAAATAATGCAACCACCACACACGTTTTGGACCCATAGACGTGTTATGTAGTGTGAATACAGTGTTATAGAGGTCACACTATTTTACTATGCAATTACATATAAGAAAAAGAACGCGAGTTAGCATAGTTGTCCAAGATATTTGTGCACTATGTTGCGCAACCGGGACGCCGGGAATCGTGCTACTGATAAAAAATTAAATCCTTCCAAATTATGGCTATTGATAGGTTGGAAAGTAAGCTTCTGCACTTGTACAACACCCAAAATAATTTATCTAGCAAATGACAACCTATCTAACATGCGATGAACAAAAATAAGAGTGGATTTGCCATAAATTCAATTAAGAGAAAAATGTCACAAGGGTGAGAATTCTTCCTTGCTATCCTTGCAAATTGTAGCCAAAGAAACAATGTTAGATGTGGGTTAGGTAGATCAAGCACTCACAAGCTAAATCAAATTCAACAAAACTAAACTAAACTAAAATAATGAAGGGAGAATAATGCTCCTCGAGGAAGGAATCAACAATGGAGAAACACTTGCTTCTTAGAGGAAGAAATCAAGGGACATTTTGCATGCCAATTTGAGATAGGAAGTGGATTGAAAGTTGAGCTCTCAATGCAATTCCAACAACATAAATTTTCTATGATTTTATGCTATAGAATGCATGCCCATGGCTTCCTTTTTAGGCCAGATGGAGGCCAAGAAAAATCTAGATCCAAATGTGAACACTCTTTCCTTTGAATTGGTTCTCCAAGTACATGAGGGGGATATTGAATGCTCCCAAGCTTATGAGGAGTCTCATTCAAATTTTGGATCCAAGAGAGTCATTTTGAGGCTTGAATGTGTCACAAAAGTAAGTGGTCCTGCCATTTTTCTAGTCATGCGGGTTTCAAAGGAAATTTCGCACGAGTACGCATGAGTCACTAAACATGAATGTTGCACTAATTAGCGCAGGACCCCAGTGTTTTTATCTATGTGATTTTTCATATCGACTGCCTTTGAAAGTTTAGGACTCAATTTGTCTTTTGGATATAATGAGGATGTCTTTGGTGAGCTGCATGCTATATGTTGATGATGCCTTTATTAAATATTAGCCAAAATTTCACATGTGTGTGAAATTCAAGCATTAACATGCAACTACACAAAAAAATATGATGTACATATCATCGCGGGCAAGCAAACCAAGGCCAACAATGGGAAGCTGGAGGACATGGAACAAAAGGTTAAGGAAGAGGTATCGCCATCGACTTCGTTGTATACAGTGCTGATCACCTTGGTCTAAGTCCACCCTCCTCCTCATGTCAATGGAGACAACAAGTCTTTCAATGGAGGGAACAAGTCTTTTGATTTTCAATGATGACAAGTGCATTAAATGGATCAAAGTGCATTAAAGTGACAATCAATGTGGCTTTTTTATAAATTTAGTTTTTTAAATGATTTTTTTTACTTTATGAAGTATGAAAAATTTCTCATTATATAATATCCATACCTCTTTTTGAATATTTCTATCTCTCTATTTAAAAATTTAAAAATCTATTTACTTATAGATTAATGTAAAGTACATTTTGAATTTATTTATTTTTAATAAAAATGGTTAAATTTGTATTGATAAAAAAGGGGCTACGACCAAACCAGACAATAATTACATCCACATAAGTCTTAATCTTCTTTCCTCACTTTTAAGGCTTTCCTCCTCCCTACAAGATTTGTGGAGGAGGTCAACCAAATATTTTTCATACTGATGCCCTTTATTTCAAAAGTTTGAAAACATGCATAGATTCTTACATATTCACCACATAACAAAATGCAAAAATGATACATGATTAACTTGGATAACATGTACAACTTCTTGTCTTCATTGGTTGCATAGCTGCGGTAGTTCTCTTCTTTTGTGTTTTTTTTTGTGTAGACCCCATTTTGGGCTTGTTCTAAAGGATTTGACTGAATGTATTTGGTTGATTCCTCTTCTCCTACTTGATCTGCCCAATTCTGCATCTTGGGATGCTCATTAAGTTGAGACAAAACTTCTTTCCTGATAGGATCCAGGTATCGTGGCACTTCAATTTACTTTTGAAAGGGGAATGCATTATCTTTCTTCCCATCCTACTGCGGTGATTCGCTGGAATTTTCCTTAGACGAGGATTCTATGGAAGGATCCATATGGGGTGGAACTTCCTTGGAAATAAATTGATGCTCTCGCTTTGCACCATCCCACCATGCGGGTTTACAATGAGTCTTTTTGCCTCTATAAATATTTGAGGCTTTTGTACAATGATAAGCTAAATTCCCTGTTTCAAAGCATGCTCTACATCTGAAAAGCACATGTTCATAATCCAATTTTTGGGTCCATGAGTAGTCCTTACCTATTAGATTTATTTATGCTGGAAACCATTTACTGAATTCCATTTCCACGCATATCCGGGCATATGTTGTAGTTGAGCTAGTGTTTGTTTCAAAACTTCAATGATAGAACTTATCGAGAGCATTTCTGATGGATCAAAGAGAGGCTAGACCCCAAAAATGCAGAGGCAAGTTTGGGAGCCTAACCCAAACTAGTGCTGAGGAGATAGATGCTAGAGAAGGATCAAAGGAAGAGGTCCACAACTGCATGCAAAGACTCGAGCTTCACCAAAACCAAGGGCCAGAGTTCAGAATATGATCTCTGTCTTCATAACAATCAAATTCTACTATGAAAAAACCTCCAACACAGGGATGAATGCATGCTTCCTCCTTGATGATAGGGGTCCATTTAGAAGAAATCCATCTGTGCATATATGCTAGGTGAGACTAAAGGGCATTAAATCTGCATACTAAACCATGAGATCTGAGGAAATATCCTTGATCCAAATCATCTTGAGTGATTGGAATGGAGAATGTTGGGGCTTCCTGACCCATGAAGTGAGCTGAAGGAGATCCAAAGCCACCACCCCATTCGATTGCTTAATTAAAAGAGGGATTGATCATTTGCGGTTTGGAGGGAGAATTTGTGGGAGCAATAGACACTTCCATTGATGGAGATAAGGATGCCGCTAATGGTAGGAGTCTGGATACTTGAAGCACTAGATGATCACAACAAATCACGACAGGCCACTAGGGCTTTGACGGAGGTCACAACAAGACGCTAGGGAAAACCCCTAGCCACTGTCACGCCACTCCAAGTACAGTTAAGAACAACATTGGGTCATACGAGGTATTATAGGAAATATATCAAAGGCTATGCTCAGATTACAACATCGATGGAAAAGCTGCTCAAGAAAGATGAGAATTTCCAGTGGAATGAAGAGTGTCAGCAGAGCCTCGACACGTTGAATGATAAAATGGTTATAGTTCCTATTATGGTATTCCCAGATTGGCGAAAAGAGTTTCATGTGCATGTCGATGCATATTCGGTCACTCTGGGCGCGGTGCTTTCTCATCCAGGTGAGGGTTCTATTAACCATCCTATTTCATTTTCTAGTATAAAGTTGTCCACAACAGAGAGAAATTATAATACGACAGAGAGGGAAGGGATAGCTATGGTATATTCCCTGTAGAAGTTTATGCATTATTTGTTAGGAGGACACTTTAAAATGTTTATAGACCATTCTGCCTTGAAGTACCTCGTCAACAAGCCAGTGTTGTGGGGGAAGATCTGTAAATGGTTACTACTATTTCAAGAATATGATTTTGAGATTGTCATCAAGCTAGGAAGGTTGATTGTAGGGCCTATTCATCTGTCGAGGTTGGAAACATGGGAAGAACAAACCAACTTAGAATACACCCTCCCAGATGCATAACTCTTTGCGGTAAGAATGGTTGATGAATACTTTCAAGATATCATAACATTTTTGTCTACATGTCTGGCATCAGAAGGATATACGACCGTACAAAAGAAGCAGTTGGTTGTCAATTTTGCAAACTATCAACTGATAGCCGATCAATTGTACAAGTTAGGACCGGATGAGGTATTGCGTCACTGTGTTCTGGAGCATGAGCGACCAATCATCTTAGCTAAGGCTCACAAAGGAGTTGTAGGAGTCCATTATGTAGGTAAATCTATTGCACAAAATAATTTTAAGAGACGGGTTGTGGTGGTCTACCCTCCATAAGGACGCTAAGGAGTATTGTCAGAATTGTGACATATGTCAGTGAATCCAAAATCCATCTAGGAGGGACGAAATTCCATTAGTGCCCCAAGTTACGTTGCATGCCTTCAACAAGTGGGCTATTGACTTTGTGGGTCCCATCAATCCACTAGGAAGGAGGATTTGTGTGAGGTATATTATTATTGCAACTGACTATCTTACCAGATGGGATGAAGCTGCATAGGTACGGGATTGCCGTGCTGCGACTGCTACAAAGTTTCTCTTTGAAAATGTAATCACAAGGTTTGGCTATCCCTGAGTTCTATTGAGTGATGAGGGTGCAAATTTTGTTAACAAGACTATATAAGCACTTACAGAAGGATTTCAGGTCTACCATAGAAAGATTACTCCATACCATCCCCAGGAAAATGGAATTGTCAAAGCATTCAGTAAGATTTTGGAACATGCATTAACAAAAGTTTGTAATGTCACCACGACAATTGGGACTTGAGAGTTCCTACAATTTTATGGGCTTATAGAATGACATGTAAGAAGTTGATGGGTCAGACATCCTTCAAGTTGGTGTATGGACAAGAGGTTGTGATGCCCATGGAGTACATTGTGCCTAGTTTAAGAATTGTTGCTTTCACCGGTATATCTGATACATGTGCTGTTGAGGAAATATTATCGCAGTTACTTCGGATAGAAGAAGACAGATTTATTGCAGGATTCCATCGACAAGTGCAGAAAGATAGGGAAAATGAATGGCATGATCTCCACATCACCAAGAAGCATTTCCAACGAGGAGACTTGGTTCTTCTCTACGATAGTAAGTTTTTCAAACACCCTAGAAAGCTAAGAATGCATTGGCTAGGTCCTTATGTCATTTACTTTATGATGGAGGGAGGCACAATATAATTGCAAAAGTTATATGGTGAACTCCTTAATGGATTGGTGAATGGGAGACGGCTGGAGCCCTATCGAGACAACCGTGGCTTGTCATAGTAATGAACTTTGAGTCAATGTTTGTACATAAAAAATTTCCAGTAGATTTCTTATAGAAACCGCAAGTTTTATTTATGTCGAAGTCAGTTGTGTTGAAGTTGTCATGTTAATGGGTTGGTGCATCAAAGATTTTTGGAAACCCCAAGTTTATTTTTGTGTCGAAGTCATTCCGTCGAGGTTCTTTTTTTCGAAGTCTTATTTTGGCATTTGGAAACCCCAAGTTATTTTCCCGTCAAAGTGTTATATCATAAAAAGCAATTGAGGGTTTGTTGTAGTTCTTTGTGTCGAAGTTCTCAACTTGCCAAAGTTGCAATTGAGGAGCATTAATTGTTGTTTTAAGATGGGTGTAGTGGCCTCGTTAGTGGGATTTTTGCATTAATTTCTGAAAGGACGTAAGTGTGCGCACATATCTGCTGCTGCTACTATGATGATTGCAAGGATCAAGTACATTAATTGTGCATTGGGAATGACAGAAGGATCGCATGGGGGAACTAAATTTAAAAGAACCTTCATCTTCCGGTCATCACACATTGTTGTTTTGACAAGTGAGAGTATTGAGCACACTAGAGCCGAGTGAATTACATAGAGGTACATCAATATCGTAGAGCATCAGTATGTAGGTTGGTTTATCTACCACCAGTGAAGTTCAAGGCTCCGTCGAAGAAGTCAACATGCATGGTTCTGTGCCAGTTAGTCCTAAGCAACATGAAGTCATTTCCCCACACATTCCAATGGATGTGCCCAAGAAGTTAAGGAAGTCAAATAAAAACAACCCAGAGGAAAGAACAAATGGGAGGCATGACAATGAAGCAGCTGCATCCGAGTCTACAACCATTCTGTCGGATTATGTTCCACCAAGAAGGAAGAATGCAAAACTAGTTTAGCCACCAAAGAATGCAAGGTATCAATTAGTTATAGTTCTAGTTCCGAAGGGTGTCATAGCATAGGGAGACATTTTGCGGAATGTCAATAAATTGCCACATGCAGACCATGACGTCGCTAAGTTTCAAGAGTTTCAATACAAAAATTACATGCAAAATGTCACTACAGCCGAAGGTGCACCGTTGGAGCTCGAGCCCATGTAGTGGGCCATTGGCCTAAAAATATCGGGCATTCTGTTGTTAATGCATATCCCTCACTTTGTTCACACTGCATAATCCAATGCATGTGTGAAGCAGGTGTTATTGTGTTTCCATGGAGGGTGCTTATGGTTAGAAACTAAGGTGTCGGTAGACACCGACCTGATTGCAAGGATCACATGGTTTCCCAAGGATGGGTTGGACCCTACCCAGTTCTTCGTTGGCAAGGAAAGAGATAAATAACTTGCCACAAGGATGAAAGAGAAATACCAATTGTCTAAGAACAACCTTGGATTTGATGTGGTATCTATCAATGACTAGGCAGTTCGATTCGCTGCAAAGGAACTAGCGATGAAGGTACTAAGGAAGGTTCGACTGAACCGGGTGACTGCATCAATGATCAATGCGGCAGAGTAGTGTTCCCAATGAGTACAAATGAACTAGGTGAAATTTTTTCTAAATGAGTTTCTTGCCGTCTGCACGGATTCCCAAGACAATGGTACACCTTTTACTTATTCATGGTTTCTCTTATTAATATAATTTGTAGGATGGGTTGAGTCATAAAAATATTAGGGCATGTAGCCACTTGGGTCCTGTTATGCTTCCCAGTAGATGAAATTGTGGTATTCTAACATCAAGAGCTAACAACAAGAAAACAATGTTACACTGTATATGTAAAAAGAGGCACTGCAGTATTATGGGGTGCAGATACCACATATTGAAGAAAGTGTCATGGCTTTGTGAGGTTCAAGGAGGAACCTAACCACATGTACATTTAGGCATAGAGAGATCCACACTATCAATTTCGAACTACATGGTTCAAGTTGGCATTAGAAGAAGTTGATGCAATTATCTAGGAGTGGTCGATAGAGTGAAAAATCCCCATTGAGCCAGAAAATATCTCACTGGAACAGTTGCAACAGGATCAACGACAGGAAGATACCTCTAAACAACAACAAAACATGAGTAAAAAATAGAGTACACAAAACACTAGAGCTAGTGGTGATGAAGGAAAGCCGCCCCCTTTAGAGCATGAGGACCAAGAGTCAATCCATATTCCAATTGATTCGGGTTTGGGAGAAAAGTGCAAGGCTGGAACATTGACACAAGGGGGAAAGAAAAAGTAGAAAGCACATAATTCCAACACTATACAGGCCTTAATATATGATGATGTCAACATCCTGTTCTATAGGATGACTGAGGTTACTGAGGAGAACCGAAAGATCACAGAGGAGAAAACATTCCAGTTGTGTAGCACTGTGACAGACATATTGGATACAATTTGTCAATCCTTTAAAATGAATAGCATCTTGACTCCACACCAGGCTGCTGTGACATAGGTCGAGGATGTGCATGAAGAAGAAAATAGGGAGAAACTGACTCCATCACCTTCGAGCAACATAATGGTTAAGGTGCTATCTAGAGCACTAAGTTTCGATGAGGCAGGTCCAAGTGTACAAGTTCCACAGATAAGGTATGCAGAGTTGAAGTTATTTGCACTACCACTTTTTATTTTGCATAATTTACAAGAGAACATTGCGTAGGAGTTGAAAGCAAGGGAGCAATAAATATTTTACCTTATGAAAGGATATAAGAATCAGGAAGCAACGTTAAAGGATCAATTCGCTAAGCTTCAACAAGGGCTTGCTCCGTCCGAAAAAGCAGAAGTTTTGGGAGGTTGTCAAAGTAACATGCCACACAATACCTAAGGCAAAAATAATTGATCATGAAATGTAACCAGAGGATAATCTGCAACGCCTAGAAGCTATTATTTCAGGTTACAGACAAAAAGTACAAGAATTGGAAGCCAAAATGGTGTTCAGTACCCCGCCCGAAGTAACAGAGAAACGACAACTAGAGGTATGAGGAGCCATCTAGAGCATTCAAGAATCAGAGGCTCAATGTATGAAGTTGTATGAGGAGATGTCGTAGACTTGGGATGCGCTTTTTGAGGATGGTGAGTTAGAGGATATGACTACTAGGATTGGAGCTGTTGAAGAAAAGATGACAAGTCTGCGGGTCTATTGAAGATTCTGCCACCGGTCAAGAGGATGAGAAGAGTTGTAGAAAATAAAGCATTACGGAATGAGATCAATAATTTGAGAGTTCAACATAAGCAGCGGTTGGAAAGGGTGGAAGCGCTCTAGTTGGAAGCTGAGCACATATCTGAAGTCATTGGGGGTCAACATATGGCCATTCAGTCGACAGTTGCTCAGACTGCCGAACAAAGCAGAGAGTATGTTACTGCTGAGCTGGTCGAATAAATCAAGCAGAAAAATGAAGAAGTCCAACAGTCGGTCGAAGTAACTAGGAAGCTATATGAGGAGTTCTTGTCAAATATGTCAACCAAATATTTTTCATACTGATGCCCTTTATTTCAAAAGTTTGAACACATGCATAGATTCTTACATATTCACAACATAACAAAATGCAAAAATGATACATGATTAACTTGGATAACAGGTACAACTTCTTGTCTTCATTGGTTGCATAGCTGGGGTAGTTCTCTTCTTTTGTGTTTTTTTTGTCTAGACCCCATTTTGGGCTTGCTCTAAAGGATTCGAATGAATGTATTTGGTTGATTCCTCTTCTCTTACTTGATTTTCCCAATTCTGCATCTTGGGATGCTCATTAAGTTGAGATAAAACTTCTTTCCTGATAGGATCCAGGTATCGTGGCACTTCACTTTACTTTTGAAAGGGGAATGCATTATCTTTCTTCCCATCATACTGGGGTGATTCGCTAGAATTTTCCTTAGTTGAGTATTCTATAGAAGGATCCATATGGGGTGGAACTTCCTTGGAAATAAATTTATGCTCTCACTTTGCACCATCCCACCATGTGGATTTATGATGAGTCTTTTTGCCTCCATAAATATTTGAGGCTTTTGGACAATGATAAGCTAAATTCCCTGTTTCAAAGCATGCTCTAAATTTGAAAACCACATGTTCATAATCCAATTTTTGGGTCCATGAGTAGTCCTTACATGTTAGATTTATTTATGCTAGAAACCATTTACTAAATTCCATTTCCACACATATCTGGGCATATGTTGTAGTTGAGCTAGTCTTTGTTTCAAAACTTCGATGATAGAACTTACCGAGAGCATTTCCAATGGATCAAAGAGAGGCTAGACCCCAAAAATGTAGAGGAAAGTTTGGGATCCTAACCAAAACTAGTGCTGAGGAGATATATGCTAGAGAAGGATAGAAGGAAGAGGTCCACAACTGCATGTAAAGACTCGAGCTGCCCTAAAACCAAGGACTACAGTTCAGAATATGATCTCTGTATTCATAACAATCAAATTATACTATGAAAAAACCTCTATCGCAAGGATGAATGCATGCTTCCTCCTCGATGATAGGGGTCCATTTAGAAGAAATCCATCTATGTAGATATTCTAGGCGATACCAAAGGCCATTAAATCTGCATACTAAACCGTGAGATCTGAGAGAATATGCCTGATCCAAAGCATCTTGAGTGTTTGGAATGGAGAATGTTGGGGCTTCCTGAACTATGAAGTGAGTTGAAGGAGATCCAGAGCCACCACCCCATTTAATTGCTTCATTAAAAGAGGGATTGATCATTTGCGGATCAGAGGGAGAATTTGTGGGAGAAACAAACACTTCCATTGACGGAGATAAGGATGTCGTTAATGGTAGGAGTCTGGAGTCTTAAAGCACTATACGATCACAACAAATCACAACAGGCCACTAGAGCTTTGACAGAGGTCACAACAGGATGATAGGGAAAATCCCTAGCCACTGTCACGCCCCAGATCACCGTCTCCATCTGCGATCAACCCAAATAAAAAATATTAGACTTCCACTTGAGGCAATATATTAATGTAAAGGCAAAATTATTTTACATATGAGTTTCTCACAACAGATTTTTTGGAAATGATTTTTACTATACAAATATATTTCTATTAAAATTTAAAAATATATTCACTTAATTATAATATATTATTTAGTATTCAAAGTTTTATGGTTAAAAAAAATTGCTTAAATATTACTATTAAGATTTGAAAATATACTCACTTAATCATAATTCATAGTATTTAATACTAAAAATTGTATGGTTAAAAAAATCTCAAAAATTGTATGGTTAAAAAAATCTCTTCCTTTAAGGAGTAAGGTATAATTTTCTTTATATTAAGATTTAAACACATACTCACTTAATTATAATATAGTATATAAAATTAAAAAAATTATATTATAATATAGAATTTAATATTAAAAAATATATTATAATATAGTATTTAATATTAAAAAAATTATGGCTATAAAAATCTCTCATTATAAGTAGTAAGGTATACTTTATTTATTTTCAAGGTATAAGGTAAAATTGTAAAAAGGTTGGCTTCATGTATGGAGTTAAATCTCGGTGGATACTTGATATGACATGACCTCTACCTAGCTTCAAGGATGATGGAAAATAGAATATATTTGGTATCTTGGGAATATTATAAAGGGTTGAAACAACGCTTTTTGGTCCTGGAGTAAGACCTGATTGGATAAGAGATTGTCCTCCTCATATGAAAGGAAAATTAATAGGTGATCTGCTCACTTTGTTATTAAGTCAATGATTTTAATGAACATTTACTCAGGGTTAATAGAGTCGTTTTTGGGGAGAGTGAGAGTAGGGGTTAATTGACTCATTCTTAGTAGGTAAAAGCTTTACTTAAAAAAAGAAGAGGTGTAGGCATATGATATGGGACACTCAATTTTCCCCTTTTCCGGTAAGGGTAAGTTTTCCACCAAGGCATAGTTCCACCCCTTTCATATATTTTTTCCAAAATCCAATGATCTTGGTCATCTTAAAATGGGACAAAACCCCTAGGGAAAAGTTCCATGGGAAAAATTCCCAATGATGGGGTGGAACTATGACTTTCATCATAGTTCCTATTAGATTTAGGAGTCATTTTCACAAAAAATAGGGGGGATATGAATGTCCCTTATCCCACACTTGTCACAAACCCAAATTTTCTACTTATTTTTGTTGTTGTTGTAAAATTTGTTAATTTCCTGTTTGGAAACAAAATAAGGTTAATTTAAAAAGTAAGATAAACCTTGCGGAACATGTACCATCATCCTTTAATCAACCAATAATTTAGAAAGGTCCTACTCAATACCTCAAACATTGATACAACGTCAATCATAATTCATAATAACTATACAATTTATTTTCTCACTCGGAAGAATTATATATATGAGAATGTATTGAAAATATACACTGTGTTTAGTAAGAGTAAAATGTTTTGATGAACTCATAACTATATAAGTCAAAATCATCTAAGCATGTTGGTTCAAAATTGAAAATTAATATCTTTACTTTGAATAAAAATCTTATATATTCATGCTACTCTTAATGTGTCTGAATTTAAACAAAATACATCTATATGGCCTTCTTATGATTAACTTGAAATAAAATTAAATATCCTTACCGAGGAATCAATTGACAAACAACCAACCATCATACTTACGCACAAGGGAAAGACCAGTATAACAAAGGAGCACATATGATGCACATAAAAAGGATCAACCTGAAAATCAAATAAGACAGAACAATACATAATTCGATATTAAGAAGAATACAAACATAAGAGATACACCATAGAGACCTTTTTTAACGTGGTTCACCCAATCTAGGGCAACGTCCACAAAAACGTTGCGTCATATATTCATTCATAAAAAAAGAGGATTACAATCTGCTGTAACACAATTGTTACAATACCTACTTTCTTCACCCCTTTCTTATAGGGATCATTGTCCAAAATAACATAGCATATCCGTAAAATGAATTATAAGGTTATCTCAACATAAGAGTTGATTATATGAACCTTTCTAACACTTCTATAATTCTGTCGGGATAAGGATCACTTAAACACATTTACCCTTATTCAATTCCTTTAGACATGACTTACATCCCTATTGAAACTTTTAATACCCTGGCGTAAGCTATACACTCTGTCGACAATCAGTTTTTAACTTTGTATAAGACATAGATGGTTAGAGATCCATATTCAGTTTTTAACAGCAATAAAATACACAATAGGCTCTCAATACATATACATATGTTAAATATATCTATAAATCCAACCAAGAAAACAATAGATATAATACATCTACTATATATAAAGTAATATATGCCAAGTTGGAGTGGCAGGTATCAAAATCACTAATACTTTAACCCGCCCATATCTGTTTAATGAATTTGCCATAAATGATTTGCTGTAGATAAAAATTTACCCAACGTTTTATCCGTAAGTAATTTCAAAAAATGAAATCATTATAATAATCTAGTCTCAATAGAACTTTGAGCTTAGCATCCATAGTAACTCGACTGAGTTCTGCACGGGCATTTACCCCAGATGTGGATATCAGATATTGAATAATAGAACTCTACTAATGGAGCTAAAAGGGAAAATTTCCTTTAGTTTATTATATAAACAACTGCGCAGGTATATACACCAACATCTAAACACTAACCAATGTTACAGAAACTAGAATCCAAACGGTTGTATCCACACTATCATAAAATATGGTCCCAAATCGGAGGTCTATAGGAAAATTATCATATCAACGTAGAACTACGTTTTTTTATTCAACATACCGAAACAGGTATAGCATTTTAATCCAAGAGTGGGCAGAAGAATGCATCATGATTTCAATATAACGGAAATCCTGAAGAACAGAGGTCTGTGCATGCAAATCGTCATACAACCAGGGTAGAGTTAAGCGTGCAACAACATAAAGTAGAATTTCAACGCTGTAAATTATCCACACAGAGTTGAATCTGGTTCTATTCTACAGAGATCATTTAAAGGAATATATATATATATATAAATTTGAGTTTATGCAGTGTCCTAGCTGCACTTGCGCTAACCTTGATTTTCATACAGAGATCAAATATTGAGATGATGGTTCTAATTTAACACTGTCACAGAGATCTAACATTCGAAGGGCGGAGGTTTTCAAATATGAAAATCGAAATCGCCAAGCAGCAAACATGTCTTGTAAGCAGAGATTTTATACACAAATCGCAAGCAGCCACACAATATATATATATATACACTAAGATTAACCAGAAGAATGGGATCGGGTCTCTTGATGAGACCTCCTTTCCCTATGCAGAGCCTTCCTCTAGAAAAGAATTTTCACGTTGCTGAATTATTTCATCAGGAAAGAATATACATCATACCCCGAGTTTGGATACATCCTTCGAATGATGGACTGTTCATTATACGCTAAAAGGAGAGTTTCATCACAATAACCAAAAAGTAACAGAGATTGTATACTCTTGTCTATACAAATTCGGGTGTTGCAAGGAAACCACAAACCGACAAAGGCATTGTAGAGTAGTAACAAACAGGAAAATACGTAGAGACCAGCTCTCACGCTGTCTCTAATTCCTTCACGAAAACAAAACAAGAAGAAAATCTATACTCAAGAATATTAGCACACCAAGTAGAGTTTTACATCCATCATTCCAACACAGATATTTCTCTATCATTTATCAATAAGCATCAAGCAGCAAAATAAATAATTTTGGATTAGGCTTATTCCATCCGTCCTCTTCCTTTCTCATCGAAAACCATATCTATATACCCAAAATAGGCCACGCCGTATTCCCCCACTTATGGTACTGCGCCCCCTCTCTTCAATACTCATGCAATCAAATAGTAACCTCCCTTTGGGAGTAGGTGGCACCAATCTTGACAAGTGTCGACCACCATCCAAAGAAGAATCACACTATCAGTTTAAGTCCCTCATTGCAATAATGGAAGATCATCCCCACTTCGACTTAAAAGAAGGAAAAATAATTGTATGCAAACCCTATAATTTAGGCTTATGCCCTTCTCCAAATTTACAAGAATCCAAAAAATTCTTTTATCTAAGGAAGACGTTGTTCTCAAACCTTGACAAGAATAAAAATCCCACTCTTGATAAACATCAAGTTTAGAGATCATAGTTGTAAATGATTTCATTTTGATCTTTTAACAAAAGTTATGATAGGAAGGTTCTTTGATTTCAAAACTCACTTATCGGTTAGCTTAACTACCCATCGGTTAGCAACGTAGGGGCTCATCGTGGTAATGGAGTTTATTAATAGATCCATTTACATAAATGCCCATCAAAAGGGTTAAGTGATGTGGCACAGTTAAAAGCCAACAAAGCTCCATGGATCGAGGGAGGGGGTCTCCTCTATCCTTGACATACATCAATCCTTATAGTAAGTGTTAAAATTTTAACTATATAACTTTTATCCTCCATGTATGTCGAAATCCTTTCAATAAAAATTACCATGTAATTAGTAATAAGTCTCACATTAAATAATGTTATGCGTAATTTTTATCAATTTATAATTATAAGTGTTTTTAAATACTAACTCCCCTTTTTATCTATAAAGATGATTATCCCTTACACCTTTGTTCCCTATAATATAATATAAATATAAATATATATATATGCCTGTTTGTTTAACTCTTAGTGTAACTAAGTATACTTATATATTAATTTTATAATCCTGAACTTTACTAATAAGTTTTAAGCTTATCAACATTTATTAATAGGTTAAGCTTCTTTTCGCTTCACTTGCGATCTCAAGCACTATCTCGCAAGAGTAGGATATATATCTATCTATCTATATATATTAGAGTATTTCTTGTATAAGATAATTTCATAAGGATATCCTAAGAGGTAGACTTCCTTCTTCCCTACCTTAGGTTATTTTCTTTTTATAACTCCTTGCATTAATTTCCAAACTAGAAACTCAAGGGTATCCATGGGGGTTTCCCTAAAATTTTCTTTAGTAATAATTAAAATATTTAGGTCTTAGGAGTCCGTAATTGTTTTACGACAGGTAAGGTGTTTCACTCTCCTTCTCTAGGTTAACTTTAAAATTTCTAAGTGACCCTATAACTTGACCCCCATGGCTTCTAGCCATCGACTTTTCTCTCTTCCCTAAAGGATTTAGTTACTTATCGTTTTTAAGTAGTTTCATGTCATTAGTAACATTTAGGAAAATGACATAACAATACTCCCAAGTACCACTGGTGGGGCCTTTGCCTCGAGCTCCTCACCAGGGTCATTCACAAAATTACAATTACATTAAAACTAATAGGGATCAAAGAGGAGGGATGTTACATCCTCCTCCCCTTAGGAATAACACTGTCCTCAGTGTTTAACAATTTGTCTTTCCTCCTTACATCATCTTTTGCTTGCTTTGTTCTTCTTCCTTGGTTGTCTTCCTTGGTATTATTGATTTTCTTCGAAGATCTCATGATTTTCACACATCTTTATGGTTCGTACTTTTTTCTCAACCTGCACATTGTACAACTCATACAGAATCATCTGCCATTCCTCAGCATAATATAATTATACTTCACAAATTTCAAACAGTAAATGTTTAACATTTATCATTCATCCTCATCCTTGAGGAGTATTTGCTTATTCTAGCATTCATAATATTCAGACAAAAAGACATGCAATTGTCCAGTTACAAGGCAGATCATTAATATTTGTTATATCATGAAACAAATCTTTTAACAACACTTTGTTGATCATCAAACACTCCCATGACTTTGGAACCGCAACAATTCCTTTGCTGGACACAGAACTCGTCCTCGAGTTTCTATTGTCTCGTTAATAAAACTTGCAGTTAAGAACACTCTCTGTAAACTCAACAGAAATTAAATCTGTCAGTCTTACTCTACAACCCATTAGTTAGCAATCCCCTCATCGAATCTCTTATGTGCTCAACTTTTCATTTTCCAGCAACCCACAAGGAATAATTGGTGAGCCTCCTGACCAATTTGATGGATTAAGTCCGCCTAGGTCTTTTGTGTCAGTTTAACATTCAATGACCCGCCTGCTTTGTTCCACTTCCTTGGGGAACATGACCACATTTTTAGGGAAGTTTCCCCCTGCAACAACTAGTAAGTGAGTGCAAGATGCAACTTTTCTGCTTGAGTCCAGGAAATATTCCTTTCTCCTCAAACCTTCTCGTTTGAGTCCATGAAATATTCTTTTCCCCTTAAACCTTTTTATTTGAGTCCAAGAAATTTTCTTAGTAATAATCATTTATTATTCCTTGCACATCGCATGCAACATAATAGCAACAAAATATTAACAAATATATTGACCTATTTACTTATCACATTCTATGCATTTCGATGATCACACATCATTAATCATAAGTCTACCATTAATCATGGTGCATAAAATCCTGTGATCCACACTCTAATAAAATGTAGGATAAATCATTACTTACTCTTGGACGATTTAGCTCATCTCATCTATATGAATGATTTTATAATCAACGTTCCACTTTAACCATGTCATTGTGTTACACCTAAAATCTACCCATCATCATGATTTAGTGTATACATCCCTCAAGCCACCTGGACCAAGTACTCATCTGGGAGGATTTGTACTCAGTTTGTACAACCTTTTGAGAGGTCATCGCAGGTTGCACACTAGCAACATGCGACGTCCCAGTCTTCTCTATAGCAAGGTACGACGAGGTCTGTTAATGGGAAAAAATAGCCATTTTGAGATCTTTCTCTAAGCTTTCCCATTTGGGGACTTATCCCTGATCTCTTGGAGAGCTGGTACTCGACCCATAACTCATTGGGGAGATCCCCTATCTCTCTCCTACCATCTCTCAACCTATCCTATCCGTAACCTCATCCACTTAGTCCTATATAAGTGAGGCTTACTCCCATACCAAAGGGAGGAAGACTATGGTATCTACATGCTGGTGAAATCTCTTAGGAAACCTTCACTCACCTCTTGGAGAATTCATGCTTCCTTAGAAGGGCTTGGCAATTGGCTTGTGTGGCGAAGGGCTGCTACGTTAAGTCATTGGTTGTAGTTCTATATCTCTATCATGTACTCCTCTATTTGCAGTAATACAAATGATTTCCACCAATATCGTTCTTATGTGTAATGATGTTGTGTTGTTTACCTGCTTAACTGTTTACATAGATCTCTTATTGTATAGATGCTCTTTAGTCGTTTCTCTTTTCTGTGTCTTGACATGTCTTGCAGCTTGGATTTGACGACCGTGGGGCGTGGAGCAACATTCGGGAGAAAGGATAGCGAATCAAAGAGGTAAGACATCTAGTACTTGATCCTTAAGTAGATCTAGGAAACGTGTTTGTAGTCTGTTCTATTTGTTCTAGACTCGCATTGAGCTAGGGAGATCCGGCTCGCCTCAGGTTGAATGGATTGTCTGGTAACAAATCTGGCGACCATACTGGGGAGTATTCTTGTTTAGTGATCATTAATCTGAGTAATTTTCAGTTGATTGCTTGACATAAGCCTTGTCTTTATTTTTGCCTTTTTTCCTTCTTAGGATTGATTCCATTGTCAGGTCTTCACGTTGAAGATCCTGATCTTCTTCCTTTGAGTTTATACAACTCAGTTTCAAACCTGTTGGTGGTCCATTATTGGGAGATCTGATTCATTTTTGAATCTAGAACTCACCTGTCGCACCTGGGCAGTGAAAAAAGAGCGACATTGTGTTTTTCTGGGTCTTTTTTCTTTGACTGTTACTTGCTCGTCGCGTCCTATCCATTATTAGACCGCGACATCGTTGCAGCTCTCATGCAGGTAACCTGCGACGTCGCATTGTCTGCAAAGCCAGAGTGCGCCGATCTGTCGAGACTTAACATACATGCATACATCCTCTTGTTTGACATTCTGATCCTTGTTTTGATGTATGAACTCCCTGCATGCTGCAACATTCAGCCAAAGATCCCATTTTGATTTGTGTGTGGTGAGAGTTTGGTTCGTTTGGATTGACTTTGGGTTTCGCTTTGGACGAGTTTGAAATCGATAGTGGTGGATACCTTTGCCTCCCCCACCTTCATCCATTCACTCTTGCATTCCCTTCCTTCCATCCCTGATCTGATCAGTGCATTGGATTACCTTCCAGACCTCATCTATTTTTATTTTGAGCTTTGCTTGCTTCGTTTGCTTGCTGCTGCTTGATTTTGAGTTAAATGTGTCTTTTCCGCTTGGATTGAGTGCTTGTCTTTTCTTGGGTTTTCTGAGTGTATGAATGCTACGAGTAATGTTTTATTTCCAGTCATTTAGATCTGAAAGAAAAGTTGTTATCAAGTTTATTGCTTTGATACATCCATTGAAAGATTAAAAGTGCTTCTCTCCTGTTATTTCTCAAAAAGTTATTGGAGAAAAATCATTACGCATTGGAATGTTTTGGAAAAGATGAATGGAAAAATGATTGATTGTGTTTTTCTTGAATTATGAATTATTCATCTTCTTGAAAAGCTCTAGTACATTTCATTTTTTTTTTCTTCAAAAGTTGTTTCCATGCCAGGGAAAGATAGGTGCATTTTTTATTTTTGTTGCCTTTAGATCATTGAAAAGAGAAAGTGAAAAGCTTGCATTTTCTGTTTCAAAATCCTCTCATTTCATTACTTAGTGTTGTTTTGATTTGAAAAAGAAAAAATACTTTGATTTGGATAGTAGTGTTGTGTACGTTTGCGTGTTTCATTGAAAAAGAAAAGAGTACTTTCATTGTCAAATTTGTTTGCATTGGGAATTGTGTTGCGTTGAGTTTGTTTGACAATACCATTGGAAAAAGATTTCTCCTTACCATAGGTAGAATTCATCGAAGGAAAAGAATATTTTGTGCATGTAGCTAGGACTTGCATTCTGTTTCCGATTATGTACTCACCTCATGCATTCACCTAACCGTCCAAGATAAAATTAATGGTAGAACTAGGTAAAATTTTTAGTAACTTGTGTGTAAGTTAGAGACGTGTTCTGGCGTCGTTAAGCGTGGCAGATGTCATTACTTGCCAACACTGTAGTCCAGGGGTATTGTAGTCTTCCATGTACATCGGTATATCGAGCTCCTTCACGTACCCACCAAGTACCATAATCTGTACTTGGCGTATATCGAAGGGTGTATCACGTACTCGACACGTATATCGGAAGGTCTCGTGCCAACGACTATGCATTAGACAACACCACTACGGATTTGAGCTCCCACGTACCTTGCGTATATCGGGAGACACCATTAGGATTCCTGAAACCAACCGAGTTAACCATTTGGCCGTCTTGGAAAAGAAATACACCGAGAACAACACTCGGGGAGATTAGCATGCACGTCCTGTCCAGGTAGTCAGGTATGCAGCAAAGGGTACGGTCTCAATCCTCCTTGTCATGTCATATTGTTGGACCCTACAGTATATTACGGTTTGCGATGCCTTGATAATCCTGTGAGGTTCCAGACTTTTGAATCCACTCCATCACATAAGTTTGCTTGTTGCCTTAGTTTGAGTAGGTTTCTTGGATTGCTTTTCTTTTAGAATACCTTTAGGAGAAACGTTGTTTCGGCATTTTTTGGCTGATTTTCCTGATACTCTGGCAGATTTTCCCTGGAGAAGGTCCCGTAGGATATTAAACTTGCCACCCAAATTTCCCCTTAATCCGGAGGTTATTTCGAGGGTAAGAATGGATCAGCATAACGCGGTCATAGTTACTGAAGTAGGGAACCCCACTTTGAATGTTGGAGGATTTTTGTTTCCACAAAATTCTCCAGATTCACCTGCCTCTCATCCCACGCAGGATGAAGAAGCACATACCCCCACTTCACATGACCTTCCTTCGGTCATCCCGGGAGAACCTGGATCGTTGGAATGGATAAACCGACCCTAGGACGACCCTACTGCAGTTGTTGGTCCTTCAGCAGCTTATTGGACATTTTCTACAGACCACCCAGTGGCTCATTTTTCCATCTCATCCCCACCTAATTGGACTTCTCCAGAGTTCACTAGGCCTTAATATAGGCCTGACCCTACCGATATTTTCGGCCCAATCCATGAACGTTTGGAACAGTTACGTGTTAAAGGTGATGAGCTTCGAAGACAAAGTCTCGAACGACACTCTGAAGAGTTCCATAATCGTCATTTCCAACTAAGACTTGACGACGGAAACACCCCAGTTCATACAATATCTTTCGGATCACCTGAAGCACCCCACCACGTGACCACTAATGAAACTGGTCAACCCTCACAAGAGTCCAGTCCCACACCTCAAGTGAACCAACCGGTGGAAGGACAACAGTCCAACACACCTGTCACTACCACGGTTACTTTACCAGTTCCTCCCCCACCTCAAAATTCTAGGGGAGGGTATTCCATTCCTACAGATTATCTTATTGGTAATGTTATTACCACGGTGGCTAGTCAACAACCCACGTTGGTTCAACCTTTGAATAGTGGTCAGCCTATTGTGGCTGGGGGAAACCCCCATTCCCTAACCAGAACGTAGGCGGTGGGAACCCCAATGGACCTTCCGTTGGACCATCCCAACCCGCTAGACCATCCACCATGGGATTATCTCATGTTGGAGGCCCGTCAAATGTAACCCAACCCTCACGGAGTCAAGCGTATCCAGGTTCTGTTAACCCTGTGCCGGGCCAACCTAATCCCGGAAACGCGCCATACGGATACCTTATCCCGAGAATCCATACACTTTGTGGGGGAAAAAACCTGTGTTGCAACATGGACCCCAACCGACTATCCCTCAAGTACCACGACCCCCGATCGGTCCTTCCCCACCTCCTATTGGAGGCGGCGGGCCCCCACCTAATGTTGGTGGAGGCCCACCTCATTTTACCTACAACCCCCCTCACCCCTCAGGCGGTGGTGGGAATGGTCCACCACCTCCTCCGGGCAGAGGCGGCGGTGGCAGACCACCCTATCATGGTGGAGGAGGAAATTTCCATTCAGGTTGCGGCGACGGTCCACCACCCCCTCCAAGCGGAGGCGGTGGAGGACCTAATTACCTTGGTGGTGGGAACCCTCATCCTTCCGGCAGCGGAGGTGGTGGGGGCCCCCATCCATCTGGCGACGGAAGTGGTCCACCACCCCCTCCAGGCGGAGGCGGTGTTGGGCCCCCTTATTATGGTTATGGACCCCCACCTCCTCCCGGTGGTGGCGATGGACCTCCGCCCCCTCCTAGAGGTGGAGGCAGACCCCCACCTTATTGGAATGGACCACCCTATGGTGGCAGACCTCCTTACGGTCCGGGAGGTACACCCCCCTACGGTCAGTTTTATCCTGGTACACCTTATGGCCAATTTAGTCCTTACACGCCATATCCGTATTATCAATATGCACAGCCTAATTCACAGCTACCCTTTCTGGCTACTTTGGACCTACCTGATCTCTCTCGTTTAACCAATGATCCTATCTACCATGGATCTAACTGGCTACCGATTCTGGTGAAATTTTCGTCTGATATCCCCAAGTTTGACAACAAGCTGTGTGAAGACCCCAAGAACCATGTGAGGACATACCATTTATGGTGTTCATCTAATTCCTTAATGGATGATTCAATTCATCTTAGATTGTTCCAAAGGACTCTCATCGGTTCGACTGCCAAGTGGTACATTGAGCTACCACCACACTCTTTTCCTGATTTTGGCTCTCTTGCTATGAATGTTTTGACGCATTTCCAGCTGCCTATATGGTATGAAATTGGTACTGAGCTTTTAACCTCGCTCCGTCAGACTACCGCCACTCACATTTCAGATCATATCCATGAGTGGTGAAGGAGACGATGTCTCATTAAAGCTCCCATTCCAGATCATCTCCTAGCAGACTGGTTTACTAAATCGCTTCTTCCCACCATAGCAAAGGATGTTGCCATGCGAGGTGTTGTCACCAAAGAACAAGCTATCGTTAGTGCTCATCTGTTAGACCTGGTCTATACCCAGTTTGGCACTCTGTTCAATATTTTTCCTGATGCACCCCGGGACGTTAACGATCCCATGAAACCACATAAGGGACCCCAAGCTGACGGGATCATAGGTTCCCTTAACACCCAGCCTGCTGTTAGCACTGTTGGATCATCCAACCCCACTCCGGCTGGCCACAACACTGCCAAGTCCACTACTGCTGCTGTAACTGAAGAGGTGAATTCTGTTCAATCAGCTTCATCTCAGAAGTTTAATGGAAAAAATAAGAACAAGAGGAAACCCAAAAAGTCTTTTGCCCAGCAGAAAATGAAGAGCACTCCTGAAGATACTAAGCAGAAAAGGAAACTGAAGTATCCTTGTCTACTGTGTGGAGAAGACCATTTCTCCAAAGAGTGTCCCCGTAGAGACGAAGTGCAAAAGTTTCTTAGGGGTAAACCGACTCCTGTAGTCCTCAACGATCCGTTTCCTGCTCAAAACCAGCAGATGATTGCTCAAACCTCCCCAGCCCAGGGGGAACCATCCAATACCGTGCATGTTCTCATGTTGCGTAACGAGGCGATCAAGTTAACTACTCGCTTGCGATCTTACGAACAGGTCCCTTCGAAGGAACCCACCGGAAGTAATACTGAAAAAGCTTTTGACTCTCTAATTGATGTCACTGTACCATTGACTTCTCTCACCATAGAGAGACCCTCTTTATATTCGATATTGCGCCCGTCCAAGAGTACGATTTGAAAATATGTTTTCAATCCTAATGCTCGCGCGGCACAAAATTACAATATCGTAGAGGACTTAGCCCAAGCTCCTTGCGCCATGTCCACCCTGGAAGTTTTGTAGAATTGTCACAATCAATGAAAAACTCTCCTTGTGTCTATTGGTGCAGTTGACCCGGATTCCTCGAACACCATCACGTTCCGACTTGACAACCTCAAGCCGAGGCTCTCACACCTGCTCGCATTCCAAGTTATTGCGAACCTTGCTAGGAAGATTGTCCATTGCACTCTTTTAGACGAAGGACCCTCCACTTTTGTCATGTCCATCGCTTTTTGGAGAGCCATTGGCTCCCCCGAATTGAATCGTTCTCCCACCACGTTGAAAGCATTCGACGGACGTGGCTTTCAACCTCATGGGCTCTTACAAGCTCTTGCAATTGAGTTGGGAGGAAAGACCGTAACCACTAACGTGGAAGTGGTCTCGGCCCCGTTAGATTATAATCTCTTGCTTGGTCGCAATTGGTTTTATACCATGCAAGTGGTAGCCTCTTCAGTCTTCCGCACAGTACAATTCCCCCACCAAGGATGAATTATTACTATCAACCAGTTAGATTTTTGTACACCGGATGCCACTACTCATCCTGCTGACCATGTTCCTTCCATTGGACAGTCGTCAAAACAGTTTGAGAGTGTAGGGTTAGGCCTTTTGAAAGATTCATCTCTCATGGGCGTTTTCCTAGCCACGGAACCCCCTAATCATGTTGCCACGGTGAACATGATCTCCACTGAGATTTTATCTCACTCAAATGATGCTTGGCTTGTACCGGATGAAGCCACAACACACCTTCTTGGAGATATGATGCCTCTTTCACCAGCTGAATGCATTTATGAGGCTATCCAAACAGCTCCGGAGGACCATTTCACCATGGCCTCCCCATCTTGTTCTCTACGACGGGCGTCCTCTCTACCTGATCTCTTGATTTAGACTTTTCATTTAGACGAGTCCATCATGGAAGTAATGAATGTTGACGACAGTCCGTGGGATGATCTCCATCATAGGTCATCTTTTCTTCCTCCTTTGGAATCCATAGAGAACAACATCCATACCCTCTTTTCACCAGATATCTACCCATCCCCTCAGTCCCCCATCCTTACATGTCTTATGGACACAGAGGGAAACTTGGCCAACATTGAGCCAACCACCCCAGTAGACATCTCGGTGAAACCTGGTATAGTGGAACACATTTGCATAGGCCAGAAGTGTTCCCCTGAAGAAATCGCTGTTAGCACGACCTTGTTCAAGCAATTTCGAGACGTGTTTGCTTGGTCCTATTAGGAGATGCCTGGGATAGACCCCGCAATTGTTTCTCACGAAATAAAAACCTATCCTGACATCAAACTTGCACGTCAAAAGTTGCGACCGGTACACCCCTGGAAGACTGCGGCAATAAAGGCAGAAATTGAAAATCTCTTAAAGGTTGGCTTTATTTATCCTGTCCCATTGACGGATTGGGTCTCAAATGTCGTTCCTGTGAACAAAAATCAGGGCACCATTCTCATCTGTGTTGATTATCAGGACCTTAATCGGGCTTGTCTAAAAGACAATTACCCGATGCCCTTCATCGACCAGATCATCGACAACTATGCCAGAAGCATCATATTCTCATTCATGGATGGCTTTTCTAGTTACAACCAAATTGAGATCAACCTAGCCGACCAACATAAGACGACTTTCATCTACCCATGGGGTACATTCGCTTATCGCAAGCTCCCATTTGGCCTTAAAAATATTGGCGCCATGTTTCAGCGGGCTATGTCGTACGCCTTCCACGATATTAAGGACTTTGTGGAACCCTACTTGGACGATCTCCCTGCTCATTCAAAGCAGTGCGAGTTCCACATTGATCATCTAACGGCCATTTTCCTCAGATGTAGACGGTACAATATCCATTTGAATCCTCACAAGTGTATCTTTTGCGTTGAGTTCGGACTCCTCTTAGGATTTATCATTTCGAAGGATGGGATCAGCATTGATCCCGTAAAGGTGGAAGCCATCATAAACCTACCACCCTCGACTGATGTGACAGAACTTCAAAGTCTCCAAGGGAAGGCGACTTACTTACGACGTTTTGTTTGTAATTTCACAGAGAAAACCCAGGGCTATATGAGACTGATTAAGAAGGACATCCCATTCATTTGGGATGATCAAGCTCAAAAATCCTTCGACAGTATCAAACATGCCATCACGCATGCCCCTATGCTCCAACCGCCTAATTATTATCGAGATTACATCTTATATCTCGCCACTTCTGCTACCACTATTGCCATGGTTTTTGTATAGGAGGATCAAAACACTCAGGAACATGTGATATACTATGCAAGTAAGGGTCTAGCTGACGCCGAAACTAGATATTCACATGTCGAAAAACTTGATTTCGCGGTAGTCATTGCCGTCCAGAAGTTTCATCACTACATTTTGCTCCGCACCACCACTATAATTGCCGAATCGAACCCCATGTACCACGTACTGACACGTCAGGTTCTTGGGGGAAAGTATTCACGCTGGATTGTGATACTGCAAGAATTCGATCTTCTTTTCGAGAAAGCTAAGTCTAAGAAGTCTTTGGTGTTTGCTGAGCTCATTTGCGACCTTCCCCGTCTTGATGCAGAAGTTGAGCACAATGACTCATTTCTGGATGAATAATTTTTTCTCATCAGTATGACTAACCCCTGGTATGGAGATATCCTATTGTATCTTCGAACCCAACACTTCGATCCTCAACTTTCTTGCAACGATCGTCATAAGGTTCGTCACGATGCAAATTATTATTTAATCATCAATGATACTTTGTATCATCGTGGCGTTGATTCAATCCTTCGACGCTATCTCACTCATGATGAGGCTGAACGCGTTTTGAATGACTGTCACGTTGGGGCATGTGGCGGTCATCTCTCTGGGATGGCTACAGCCCAGAATATTTTGCGCGCAATATATTACTGGCCTACTATCTTCAAATATTGTATTGAGGCTATTAAAAAATGTCCTTCTTGACAACACTTCCACACGAAGAAGCGCACTCATCCTGCCCCACTACATCCGGTTATTGCCGTTGGCCCATTTACAAAATGGGGCATCAATTTTATGCATTGTAAGCCTACCTTGGTCGAGGGGCATAGTTACATCATCGTAGCTGTGGATTACTTCACAAAGTGGGACGAGGCTATGCCTACATACCAAAACGATGGCAAAACCACCACACTCTTCATGCTTAATCATGTGATAGCGCGGTTTGGAGTTCCGCAGGCCATAGTTACCGATCATGGTTCTCACTTTCAAAACCATATGGTTGATGAATTGAGCGACAGGTTGGGTTTTCACCATGAAAACGTGACACCCTACTACCCGCAATCCAATGGACAGGTCGAGGCAATTAACAAGGTCTTGAAAACTATGATCCAAAGGATGCTAGGGACACAAAAGTCCAACTGGCATAATATGCTCTTTTCAACATTATGGGTCTATTTAACTACTGTTAAAACCGCCATAGGCTTCACTCCCTTCCAATTGGTATATGGATTGGAGGCTGTTCTACCGATAGAGTGAGAAATCCCATCTTTACAGCTCATGGTCGAACTTCTTCTTAACACTACTGCTGAGGAAGAACGTCTCTTACACCTAGCCCAACTTGACGAGTCTCGCCGTGATGCCGCTCTTGCTAATGAAGCGCATAAGAAACGCATCAACGCCCAATATGATAAGTCGGTTGAACCTCGTATCTTTAACGAGGTGATCTGGTCCTCACTTATGACCAGAAACACGATAAAATAGGAGCAGGGAAGTTTGAGTCCATGTGGCATGGACCCTACGTCATAAAACGTGTGTTGGAAAAAGGTGCCTACGAGCTTGAAGATTATGATGGAATCTCTTTAGGTGAACTGCGCAATGGGATTTACCTGAAGCGATACTACACTTGATCTCTCATGCATAGACTTGCTTGTATATACTATACATGGCGTGTTTTTGTGTGGTGTGACGCATTTCTTTTCGAGTGTCTTTTGATCATGTTTCCGCTTCTCATACCATGTTCTGTCTGCGTGTGCAGATGACAACATGCTATGGATTCGCGGACGGCGCCAGCCGGCATACTCTTCACCTTGCTTCGGCAGCTTGGGTACTATATTCCCCAACAGGTGAGCTCATTAGCTTAGGAGGAAGTTGCCTAGGGTTTGCGACCAACAATGCCGCAGAATATCAGGCAGTAATCGAAACCCTAGCTGATGCCATTTCCTTGGGTATGAACCACATTGTTATCCACATGGATTCTCAATTAGTGGTTTCTTATCTTAACCGGGTCTACGCCATCCGTGATCCCATCTAACTCCATCTCTTCAGACGAGTGCGTCTCCTGGAAAGGTCATTTGAATCTGTTCAATACCTGCACATTCCACGAGAGTTAAACACAGTTGCTGACTCCATGGCCAATTTCATTTTGGATTGGTACATTGCACACACATAATACTCATAATATGTAAAAGCATTCACAACATGTAAAAATAATGTACAGAAGCAAACATATAAACAAGATCACATCACTAATCATTTGAAGAACACATAATGTATAAAATCGCCGATAGTGTATATATATATAGAAATCGCTCAAAAGTAGTGCTGGTACAAAATTTGAAGCATCATATCTTTCAGTGAGTCTCTAAAAAAATCTAAAGCATCATAGATTTCAGTAAGTACACAAATCTGAGGCCTCTAAAGCTCTCAGTACAAGTCTAAAAGTGCAATCAGGCTGGATGCCTGACCTGTACACCACCCTGCCTCTAACAGCTCTCTGACGTTGGGTGAAAAAGCAGTCTACAGTACGAGCCACTTTGCGGAGTAAGGAGTTGAAGTGCATGGATGCTCCAACCCCAAATCTCTGCATGGGCCTTGGTAGGTCATTGATGGCTAGCTCTGGCACCTCCACAGTCAACCCGGATAGGTTCTGGTACACCTCCTCCATCTCCTCGACGGCAAGATGAACACCTGCAGGAACCACTGCCTCACCACCTATGTCTCTCCTCACCAGAAGGGAGAGACCTACTGTCGCACGAGACCCACATCTGCACACACATATAATGTACTTGTCAGCACTACATAAAAAAAAAAATATAATTCACAAAACTAAAAAATACAAGGGTTTTGTTCTTACCGATATCACCCCACGTTGCACCCTCTGACATCACTAAGTCGGGATCCTCTCGAAAGTCTGTGCCACCATAAGGAAAGTCCTTGACCATAAGTAACTGGCCTTCCAGCCAGCTAAAGAACTCGGGACCAAAATCGATGATGGGACCCCCACCATGGCGGGTCATCACCTCTTCCCACCTGAGCATGTGTGGATCTCTCAGATCCCTGTCATGTAGTACCAACTGCGGGTGCAAGAGAGGAACCTGCTCCAAGAGGAATGAAACTATGATCGATCTGTACCCAAACTGCTTGAGCTCCCCACGCCGACACTTGGTCAGCTGTGCTCGGATGTTGGCGAGGAGACCCTCGCACCAGTTGAACACCATGGGAGACATACAGTCTTCTGCATACAACATCTGAGTCTGAGTAGCTATATGTGGAGCTTGGCTACCCGCCACCATGGGGGCTTCACTAGCCAGGAAATATCATATCACGTCCATTCATATTGGGGGTTTGAATACTCCTAAAATGCTAAAAAATATATTGCCTTGTATTAAGGGGTCAAGGGGGGTTTTTAATTTGACATAGTAATATAAATATTGGGGGTTATTTTATTTAGGTGGGATAAGGAATAAGCTCCAAATTATGGGATGGATTCATACCTCTGAATCATGGTCGCAATTCATACCTCCAATTTATTAATCTTATAGAAAACATGAGTTCTATATGGCTATACTTATATTTACATGATCTAAAATTGGTAGATTGGCAGGATGCGGTGTGAAACATTTGCAATTCTCATATTTTCTAAGCATTTCACTGAGTATTGGACTATCAGTTGTTTACATTATTTCTTACATTGTTCTCTTAATTGGGTTACCTTTTACATATTTGTCCTTCTCCACTAATATTTTGTTGGGTATTCCACTATCCAACGCTACAAATTGATAAGTCACCCCTGCAATCCTAGTGGGATCATTATTAGCATTATATTATTATTTTATTTAGCATCGTGTTTTCTTATACTAAGATGTGTTAGGGATCCTGTTTGTTACAGCCTGATAATATGATATAAAAGGGGTATTAAAATGGGTTGATAAAAATGGATACCTACAATATCTGGTGAAACTAGGGGTTTTGTTAATTGGAAAGGTATATTGGGAGGGGGGTTCAACAATACAATTTTAGGAGGCATTTTCCAATATTTAGTGAAATTAGGGATATTATTTAATATCCTATGAACGGTCGCGCTATGTAACAAGTTCACTGAGTGAACCCCCTGTGCTCGCCACCCTGCTCATAGTAAACAGTATGGTCCGCTACTCACCACATCTCTGATGAGTATCTTCCTGTTGGAAGGATGAAAAGAAGCTATGCAGTGCTGTGCCACCATGTCCTCAACTGTACGATCACAGGCCCGTGTCCCAGTGAGTTGTACAGCATCCCCTCTTCGGGACAAACCGGTCAGAAAGTAGATATCCTCGATGTCAATCGTTAGGATATGCGCACCTATAACAAAGTATTGTTGGGCCGCATCCCAAGTTTGGAGCATGTGTGTCAAGAACGGGATCTGGGCTCTCATCCCCTGTATCTCGAAGAATTTGAGCAACCCACAGTTTCGCAAAGAAGCCACACATTGTGGATCGTTTGCGGCTTGCTCATCTTCCACTTCATGTTCTCTCTCTCGCCACTCTAATACCATCTTTGCTTGCTGGAAACCTGCCAAAAGGGGCATTTAAAACATGTTAGGTCCTTTCCTAACTTGCACAAACTCATTTTTTGAGATATTTTTGATGTTTGAGTTGTGGGTTTCCGCTGTTGCGCCTCACCCTTAAGTACAGGGCGATGTCGTCGCAGGTCCCATTTTCGAGGATTGCGATGAGCCGGTCTCATCGCAAGTCCCGAAAGGGCCACTTGCGATGAGCCGAGGGCACAATGGCCCCTCCCCAAATCATCAAAAACTCAAAAAATGAACAAAAATTGGAAAACTAAACCACTGGAAAGTTGCGAGATAAGATTTAGGCCTACCTGGTCTGGACGGCTGGTGAAATGGCGGATCGTAGCTTCCGAAATCGGCAGTGGAAGTTTTGGCTCCAAATTGGTACTTCTCCACCCAAATTGGCAATTTGAACAATGTTTCTATTTTTGGTCCATATTTCTATTTATAAATAGAAATGGAATATTCCTTTTCAAATATTTTGATGCTTTTGGGCCATTTACTATAGTTTCGATCATTTGTCATTAAATTTGGGGCTATTTGACACTTTTTCTGGTGTACAGGAGTCATAAAAGTGGTCCTTCGCAACGTTTCTCGCATTACCAATGGTAATTACAGGTATGAACACTCCTTTGAACGTTTTGTCATTATTGTTTTTGGTTAAGTTGTAATTATTGCATGAGGATGAGTTTACTCTTCGTTTGTTCTCGTACTCACCAAATCATGAGAACAAGTACCGAGTTATGATTTATCACTTTTCTGGGCTCGTTAAACTCCCACGGAAAAGGACACCCCCCGGAGTCCATAGTTAAGCTCTTTTCAGACTCCCTAAAATTGAAAAGATTGCCAAGCGAACTTGTCGCGTTCACACTTGTTAAAGTATTTGAATGGTCGTCTTCCTGTTGATAGTTTACCCCTTTTTCAGACCAGGAGGCACTAATTACGAAAACGGAATACTCCAGCCAATCATGAATGGAAGAGTCCTCTCCCGCATTGTTTTACCCTTTTTCGGGCGATGAGGCTAACTTTATGAAAAAGGACTGTTGGAGTCTTCTTTAGTTATTTTCAGACTCTCTAAATATGAAATGACGACCGAGTTTGCCTTCTATGGACTCCTTAAATTTTCACATTGAAGGGCCGTCATGGGACGAACCCCTCCTATCCTAGGTTCGAAAAATATTTGGGATTGGACTCATTTATGAGATGAGCTATACCGAGCAATTGGGTACCCTCATCAAGCTCGTTAAAAAACACATGAGGCACTCATCATTCATGATGGGGAAAAAGGAAAGTGTTTGTGTTACATACCTTAGTGGCAGTATATAGTTGTTCTTGAACATGGCACTCATATGCATTTGCATACCGATACTTGGGTCATCTGTTTGTCTATGAGTCACCGCTTACTTTCTGAGTCCTGTTACTCCTCTGAGTCATTCGGAGAAAGCTTCCACTATCAGTTGCATTAGAATTTTGCATCATTCTCATGTCAATACTGCCAAGTCATGCCATTCCCATGTTCAAGAACACATTCATCACTCATCATTTTCAGTCAGTACACATGTCGTCATGCCGTTGTTACTTTAAGTCAGTCTCACATGTTATTGTACCATCCGATCCGCTCTACAAATCTTTTGTCGTGTTTCGTGTCGATTGATGAGGGATTCATTATTGCCCTCCTTCGACGGATTCATCCTTGTCGACTTCAACTCATCATCCAAGGATTGAATCTAGAAACCAACCAAGTACCTTGGCCCTGCATGCCTTAATGGCAGGTTACCTCGCTTTCATCATGAGTTTACATCATTGACTCTTGATTGAAATATTTCATCTTGCGTTCGACGTCAACTCATTTATTCACGCTCGATGATATGTATTGTGATACCTTGGGAATCATTGACATTAATGGTGATCTCCCTCGCACTTGTTAACGGTTTACATCAATGATCGGTAATGAAGTGGTTTCTACCATGTTCGACGCCAAGACATTTGTAATCACATGGATAGATTCGTATCATTGTGGGCTCAACTTGAAGACCCTGGGGAGTCATGTTTTACCCAGTTTGCGATGGAGTTTGTATTGAGTCATATTACATGGATCCACTTTTGTATTGGTCGTGGCTGTGTTATCATCCCATCATGGATCTACGCTTGTGTCTAGTAGCCATGATTGTGTCGGTCATTACTCCCATGGATCTGCAATGTATTGGTCGACAGCCATGTTGTACTACATATGCGATTGTCAGTTCAGAGTCAGTTGTACTGCAGCAACGTCCTTCATCCAACAAGTCTTTTTCCATTTTTTCTATAAAAGCACTTCACCTGTACATCCTTAACAACTTCATGCTTTGGGGGGCATTCTGTTACACCTAAAATCTACCCATCACGATTTAGTGTATACATCCCTGAAGCCACTTGGACCAAGTACTCATCTGGGAGGATTTGTACTCAGTTTGTACAACCTTTTGAGAGGTCGTCGCAGGTTGCACACTAGCAACATGCGACGTCGCAGTATGCTCTATAGCAAGGTGCGACGAGGTCTGTTAATGGGAAAAAATAGCCATTTCAAGATCTTTCTTGAAACTTTCCCATTTGGGGACTTATCCCCGATCTCTTGGAGAGCTGGTACTCGACCCCTAACTCATTGGGAAGATCCCCTATCTCTCTCCTACCATCTCTCAACCTATCTTATCCATAACCTCATCCACTTAGTCCTATATAAGTGAGGCTTACTCCCATACCAAAGGGAGGAAGACTATGGTATCTACATGTTGGTGAAATCTCTTAGGAAACCTTCACTCACCTCTTGGAGAATTCATACTTCCTTGAAAGGGCTTGGCAATTGGATTGTGTGGAGAAGGGCTGCTACGTTAAGTCATTGGTTGTAGTTCTATATCTCTATCATGTACTCCTCTATTTGCAGTAATACAAATGCTTTCCACCAATATCGTTCTTATGTGTAATGATGTTGTGTTGTTTACCTGCTTAACTGTTTACATAGATCTCTTATTGTATAGATGCTCTTTACTCATTTCTCTTTTCTGTGTCTTGACAGGTCTTGTAGCTTGGATCTGACGATTGTGGGGCGTGGAGCAACATTCGGGAGAAAGGATAGCGAATCAAAGAGGTAATACATCTAGTACTTGATCCTTAAGTAGATCTAGGAAACGTGTTTGTAGTCTATTCTATTTGTTCTAGACTCGCATTGAACTAGGGAGATCCGACTCGCCTCCAGTCGAGTGGATTGTTCGGTAACACATTGGTCGTAATCAAGATCACCTACTGAAATGTTAGTATAAAAGAAAAATTCTTTGCTTCAATTGCTCAACAATTGAGCACATTAGTTCCATAGAATTACACCCATTCTTGTGCATCCTCTTCAATTCATCCCGATGTATAAATGTAAACTCTTCAATATCCTTAATGTGAGTTTGGGTCAAGTCTGCTAACAATCAAACATGTTATTATCATAGTTTAAACATTTAGTTACATATGGATTCATTTCAAATTGAGACTTATCATCTAAAGATTCTTTTCTCAATAAACTTTCAATGTTAAAAGATCCCATGATTAATCAATCACAAAAAGATTAGGATTCTTCTTTTCCTATAATCAAACTCCTACTATTAACAAGATCTTTTAACTTGATGCACATCAATCTTTATTAGAAGATATAACAAACCCTACTAGGGGTCTATCTAAGAAGAACTAATTAGAAATCATAATGCATTCTAAAATAAGATCATTTAAACTCCTAGGAAATACTGCTTGCAATTCCATACATGATTCGTATCGTACACCTTTAAGCTTATACTTACAATTCTAATAATGATAAGAAGTTCTAAAATGAAAATACAAAATAAAATCTTAACATTTAACAAAATGACGATCTTTCATAAACAAAAAATAATAATATTCAAACACATCAGTCATCTTATCACATGATTTCATTCACGTATTTAAACATATCTTGTAACCTAGTATGTCAAAATTCCTCCTGGCTATCAATACTCAAGATTAATAATTTACTTAGGCTCTATCTATACAAACTCCATTCTATTGGATCCACGAAAGAAAATAAAAGAGGGTCAACATATATTTTGCAATAAACATACTACCAAAACCTAAGTAAAACGTTGTTCATTCGATCATTGATACTTGAGTACCAATTTTTATTTATGTATTTATTTCAAAGAATGCACCTAACAATAGGTAGCTATAATTTCCTACTCACTAAATTAAACAGGTATAAAAAATATCTACGGGTGCAACATTTTTCGATATAGCTTTACATGAAACTGTCGTAACATTTATGCAATACCAACTAAAATGTAGCTATTATAATTGAATATGTTCAAGTGACTTCACCTAATCAAACAAGCTCACTTCTTTGGAGTATACTATTAATGCTACACTCTAACCTAATGAGGCTCATAGTTAGTGTGCTTAGTAATTCTTAAAAGGAAATAAAATACCAACAACTAATTTGTAGTTCTACTTGATATTGCCATGCAAATTTGAATTTACTTACAAAGTTAATCTGCATGTTCAGAACACTATTCATAATCTTTTAAGAGCAAACATTTCACGTATTCAACATAACTCTAATTTAAATATGAAAATGATAATTACTATTATCTGAACAAAGAGGAATTTCTTTATCAAAGAAAGCGTTAATCAACATATCAGTTACATACATAAACGTTCATGTCATGCCTTTTATAGAATTATAAACTTATAAATTAACTCTAAGTAGCTCCTAACATTGTTTTGAACAAAATAAACTATCCCACTTAATTAAAGTTTAATGGATATACTTTTACCCTTTTCCGACGTTGTATCTTCCACAAAACATGCTTACAATACACTGAAAGGAATCCAAACTTACACAAATGAAAATACTTCTTTTTAAATGTTTAGAACATCAGACAAGCATTTACCTATTGTCTATATATAAAAGAAGATAAATTTCCTAAACTTAGCAAATGTTATACCATTATAACGCTTCAGCAATTGAGACATACTTACATGCGATTCATAAATGACTTATAGATTACTTCTTGCTCTTTGCCGATGGAGTTTCCTTGTGATTTTCAACCAATATGTATTTGCTTCCTCTGGCTGAGCCCAATAGGTCCAAGTGTTTGTAACCTATAGCTCTGATACCATATGCCACAAACCCAAATTTTGTAGTTAATTTTTATTTTGTAAAATTTGCTAATTTCTTGTTTGGAAACAAAATAAGGTTAATTTAAAAAGTAAGATAAACTTTGTGGAACATGTACCATCATCCTTTAATCAAACAATACTCTAGAAAGGTCCTACTCAATACCTCAAACATTGATACAACGTCAATCATAATTCATAATAACTATACAACTTATTTTCTCACTCGGAAGAATTATATATATGAGAAGGTATTGAAACTATACATTGTGTTTAGTAAGAGTAAAATGTTTCGATGAACTCATAACTATATAAGTCAAAATCATCTAAGCATGTTGGTTCAAAATTGAAAATTAATATCTTTACTTTAAATAAAAATCATATATATTCATGCTATTCATAATGTGTCTGAATTTAAACAAAATACATCTATATGGCCTTCTTATGATTAACTTGAAATAACATTAAATATCCTTACCGAGGAATCAATTGACAAACAACCAACCATCATACTTACGCACAAGGGAAAGACCAGTATAACAAAGGTGCACATATGATGCACATAAAAAGGATCAACCTGAAAATCAAATAAGACACATCAATACATGATTTGATATTAAGAAGAATACACACATGAGATATACACCATAGAGACCTTTTTTAATGTGGTTCACCCAATCTAGGGATAAGTCCACAAAATCATTGCGTCACATATTCATTCATCAAAAAAGAGGATTACAATCTGTTGTAACACAATTTTTACAGTACCTACTTTCTTCAAGCCTTTCTTATAGGGATCATTGTTCCTAAATAACATAACATATCCGTAAAATGAATTATAAGGTTATCTAAACACAAGAGTTTATTATATGAACCTTTCTAACACTTCTATAATTCTGTCGGGATAATGATCACTTAAACACATTTACCCTTATTCAATTCCTTTAGACACTTACATCCCTATCGAAACTTTTAATACCCTGGCGTAAGCTATACACTCTGTCGACAATTAGTTTTGAACTTTGTATAAGACATAGATGGTTAGAGATCCATATTTAGTTTTCAACAACAATAAAATACACAATAGGCTCTCAATACATATACATATGTTAAATATATCTATAAATCCAACCGGGAAAACAATAGATATAATACATCTACTATACATAAAGTAATATATGCCAATTTGGAGTGGCATGGATCAAACTCACTAATACTTTAACCCGCCCATCTTTGTTTAATGAATTTGCCATAATTTATTTGCTGTAGATCAAAATTTACCCAACGTTTTATCCATAAGTAATTTCAAAAACTGAAATCAGGATAATAATCTAGTCTCAACAGAACTTTGAGCTTATCATCCATAGTAACTCGATTGAGTTTTGCACGGGCATTTACCCTAGATGTGGATATCAGATATTGAATAATAGAACTCTACTAATGGAGCTAAAAGGGAAAATTTCCTTTAGTTTATTATATAAACAATTGCGCAGGTATATACACCAACATCTAAACGCTAACCAGTGTTAAACAAACTAGAATCCAAACGGTTGTATCCACGCTGTAATAAAATATGATCCCAAATCAGAGGTCTACAGGAAAATTATCATACCAGTGTAGAACTACGTTTTTCTATTCAACACACTGAAACAGGTCTAGCATTTTAATCCAAGAGTGGGCAGAAGAATGCATCACGATTTCAATTTAACGAAAATCTTGAATAACAGAGGTCTGTGCATGCAAATCGTCATACAACAGGGTAGAGTTAAGTGTGTAACAATAGAAAGTAGAATTTCAGCATAGTAAATGCAGTGTCCTAGTTGCACTTGCGCTAACCTTGATTTTCATACAGAGATCAAATATCGAGATGATGGTTCTAATTTAACATTGCCACAGAGATCTAACATTCGAAGGGTGAAGGTTTTCAAATATGCAAATCGAAATCGCAAAGAAACAAACATATATTGTAAGCAGAGATTTTATCCACAAATCGTAAGTAGCCACACATTCTATATATATACACACTAAGATTAACCAGAAGAATGAGTCTCTTGATGAGCCCTCCTTTCCCTGTGCAGATCCTTCCTCCAGGAAAGAATTTTCACGTTGTTGAATTCTTTCAGGAAGAATATAAATCATACCCCGAGTTTGGATACAACCTTCCAATGATGGACTGTTCACTACCACGCTAAAAGGAGAGTTTCATCACAATGACCAAAGAGTAATAGAGATTGTATACTCTTGTCTATACAAATTCAGGTGTTACAAGGAAACCACAAACCGACAGAGGCATTGTAGAGTAGTAACAAACAGAAAAATACATAGAGACCAGCTATCATGTTGTCTCTAATTCCTTCATGAAAATAAAACAAGCAAAAAATATATACTCAAGAATATTAGCATGCCAAGCAGAGTTTTACATCCATCATTCCAACACATATATTTGTCTATCATTTATCAAAACACAAGAAGCAACAAAATAAATAATTTTGGATTGGGCTTACTCCAATCATCCTCTTCCTTTCTCATTGAAAACCATATCTATATCCCCAAACTAGGCCACACCGTATTCCCCAACTTATGGTACTGTGCCCCCTCTCTTCAATACTCATGCAATCAAATAGTAACCTCCCTTTGGGAGTAGGTGGCACCAATCTCAACAAGTGTCGACCACCATCCAAAGAAGAATTGCACGATCGGTTTAAGTCCCTCATTGAAATAATGGAAGATCATCCCCACTTTGACTTAAAATAAGGAAACATAATCATTTGCAAACCCTATAATTTAGGCTTATGCCCTTCTCCAAATTTACAAGAATCCAAAAAATTCTTTTATCTAAAGAAGCCATTGTTCTCAAACCTTGACAAGAATAAAAATCCCACTCTTGATAAACATCAAGTTTAGAGATCATAGTTGTAAATGATTTCATTTTGATCTTTTAACAAAAGTTATGATAGGAAGGTTCTTTGATTTCAAAACCCACTTATCGGTTAGCTTAACTACCCATCGGTTAGCAACGTAGGGGCTCGTCGTGGTAATGGAGTTTATTAATAGATCCATTTACATAAATTCCCATCAAAAGGGTTAAGTGATGTGGCACGGTTAAAATCCAACAAAGCTCCATGGATCGAGGGAGGGTGTCCTCTATCCTCGGCATACATCAATCCTTATAGTAAGTGCTAAAATTTTAACTATATAACTTTTATCCTCCATGTATGTCGAAATCCTTTCAATAATAGTTACCATGTAATTAGTAATAAGTCTCACATTAAATAATGTTATGCGTAATGTTTATTAATTTATAATTATAAGTGTTTATATATATATATATATATATATATATGCAGGTATGTTTGTTTAACTCTTAGCGTAACTAAGTATACTTATATTATAATTTTATAATCCTGAACTTTACCAATAAGTTTTAAGCTTATCAACATTTATTAATAGGTTAAGCTTCTTTTCGCTTCACTCGCGATCTCAAGCACTCTATCGCAAGAGTAGGATATATATATATATATATATATATATATTAGAGTATTTATTGTATAAGATAATTTCATAAGGATATCCTAAGAGGTATACTTCCTTCTACCCTACCTTAGGTTATTTTCTTTTTATAACTCTTGGCGTTAATTGCCGAACTAGAAACTCAAGGGTATCCATGGGGGTTTCACTACAAGTTTCTTTAGTAATAATTAAAATATTTAGGTCTTAGGAGTCCGTAATTGTTTTACGCCATGTAAGGTGTTTCGCTCTCCTTCTCTAGGTTAACTTTAAAATTTCTAAGTGACCCTATAACTTGACCCCATGGCTTTTAGCCATCGACTTTTCTCTCTTCCCTAAAGGATTTAGTTACTCATCATTTAATTAGTTTCATGTCATTAGTAACATTTAGGAAAATGACATAAAAATACTCCCAAGTAACATTGGTGGGGCCTTTGCCTTGAGCTCCTCACCAGGGTCATTCACAAAATTACAATTACATTAAAAATAATAGGGATCAAATAGGAGGGATGTTACAACACTAGAGGTGCAAAGTTCAAATATCTTTTGACTTAAAATGTGCCAATGTGGAATTAATGCATAGTTGAAATTCATAACTACCCATATATCAATCAAATTCATACTTAGAAGAAAATCCAAGTTTGACCGATGAAACATATGTCAGTAAGGAGGGGAGGGGTATTACCTCTGTGGTTCTCATGTTGCCATAAATACCATAATATATTATTGCTTATATGTTGTCACAAACCAACGCTCACAACCAATGTGGGGTAGGAGGGAAGGAGATTTTATAGTCATAGAAGTTATTCAAGTACACAACATGATACAAATATTCACTTATTATTATGAAAAAACACACGATAGAGGGAGGGAGGGATGGAGGTATGGGAAGGTTGGCCAAACAAGCATCATCATCCCAAAGCCAAGCAACCATTATGTTATTTAGTTTTTTTTTGTTGGGGGATACCTTTGTGGGTGTCCAAGTTAGCACAAGGAGCATGGTACATCAAGGCTTATATGTTGCTATAGACTAATCCTCAATGTGGGATGGGTAAGAAGGGGATTTTATAGTCATAGAAATTATTCCAAGATGTCACGAGATAGACATATCTAGATATTATTATTCCTATAATTATTCACCCATATGCAAATGCCACATAGAGGATGGAGGGGAAGGCCAATCAAACAAGCACAATCATGTTATAACTAATCAACCATATTGTTAGTAAGGGGTCACTACCATTGTGGTTGAAATCATTGGCATAAGGATCATGGACCCCTATAAATTATGTTGATGCTAATTTGTTAGGTGCACAAGGAAAGGCACTCTCCCATCATGGGATGGTAAAACATTGAACATGTGAAATGATGCAGTCTTGGAAGAAAATATGGTAAGTATATTAACATTATTTGAAATACTTGAAATTGTATTTAATAATAATAAATGTAATATGTACTTGGGGCCAACAACATCTTAGTAGAACCATGGAGGCAATGAGTTAATGAGAGGGGAATAAGGAGAATATAACTTAACTTTGTTGATAAGTGGAAGGTTGACCTTTCCTTCTCTTTGGTATTTGTAATTTCATTAAGAGTTTATGGTACTTGATTAGGCATGCATGCATCCACCTTATGTGGGAATGCAAGAGAATTCTAACAAAACGTTGGAATCGTGTTTTGGGTTCATTCTTCACCATAATGGAACCTCCATTTTTGGCTCATTGCAACTGTAAATCATTCCAACATATTAAAAGGCTAGGTTTGTTACTATTATTTCAGTGAGTATGTTACTGAGAGGAGATGTATGGGGAACAACTTGATATTATGAGGGACTTGGTATTGATGAGATCCTTGGAGTTGAGGACAATATTGTCCTTATTTCCAAACCATGGTCTAGGACTCCTTGCAAAAAAATCGAGTTAGAATTTTTCTTGTAATAAGATAGGTGGACAGAGCATTCTCCTAATGGACTATGCATCAACAAAGGGGGTGTTTGGACTTGTAAGTGATGGAAAGAAGAGGATTTACAATGTGTGAGAGATGCTTGAGGTTCCCACATTTAATTCCTTGAAATAAAAAATCTCAATTATGATTCATGCTCAATTACGAATTGTGAATGGGCATTTAAGCTACCAATTCAACCATGTTGCTTTGTTTTCCATATTTGGGGCACGACCTACACAACCTAGTGCCTATGGATAATAATAAAATCACTCCTATATAGATATTTTTCACCAAGTGTTTCATTAATAGGTAAGTAATCATTATTCTTTATATGTTGAGAATTAATTCAATTAGTTGTTGTTATGTGTGAAAATTGGATCTCTAACTTGGTAAATGTCTGTGTGGTAATGATAATGTTCTGGGAATATGTTGTGGGTTTCCTGGGAAATAACTATATGCATATTTGAAGGTTTTTAAAACTATTAATCCATGTTGAAGAATGCACAATTCAGTCCTTGTGGTGTAAAATTAAGTGCAACAATGCCAATTGTATGTAATTCACATTATAGGCACAATCAAAGATGCGAGAATAACGATAAGATTAATATTACCCATATATATATATAGTAGTATTGTTGTGTGAATGTCATTGGGCATCAATAAATTATCAAGAAGGAAAATATGAAAAAGCTATGATATATCAATTATATTTATAGAAATTAATGGGAATGTAATTTTGTTATATATGTGAATCTACCATGGTATGGTTAAATAGATGGAAGATTTACATTAAACATGCATATGGTTAAATCCATATTGAGATATGTAGATTGTTATGTATCCATGTTTAAATTCCACAACAATGTTAATTTTGTATATGTATGTTTATGTAAAATTGGTGACGAGGTTATTGTTGTTGAATTTGACTCACATCTAGCAAATATGAGTGGGAAAGAAGAAGAAAAATTAATGGAGTTCCTTAAGAACAAAAGGGATTTGGGACTATATATGTTATAGAGTGGTATCAGGGCTCAAATTACAAGACCAAGTTGTTATGGGTAGTTTATGTGAATTTTATGATGGCATGCAACTATGATGCTAACTATTTGACAAAAGGCCATAGTGGGAATTCATCAATTTTGTCACCTTCGATGCTCATGGTGATGAGCTAGTGACATTATTAGATTTCAAGCCTTTGGGAAGAAGTGTAAGAATAACATTTCATGGAATTAAAAGGCTTTAGTTTCAATCCTATAGAGTTATACACTTTGGGTAAGAAAAAGAGGCACCATGGTTTTTTTTGGCAAAATTATTATGTATTTTGTTTTTCTTTTAGGTGCCATCTTCTTGTAGGTTGAACTCTTTTTTTCTTTAGGCCATATGTAGGAGCCATATGTGCATGCATATTTCTATGTTGGAGCTATTTATTCTATGTGGTCAAAGAGAAGGGCCTATCTTTTCTACATGACAGCGAGTAAAATTATGACTTTTGGAAAAAGTTGTCATCCACAAGACTAAAAAATATGAGAATGTATGATGAGCAAGTTTAATGGTAGTGCTGTTGATGAAAATTGGCATTAAACCTCTCTTCATATAGTCAAGCTCATCATCTTTTGATGCCTTTAAATATGGGATTGTGTAAAGCAAATATTTGGAATGGCTATATGGCGGGGTGTTATCTCCACCATAAAGGAATCAACCAAGGTGGGGATAGAAGGTGGGAGAGTGAAAGATGGAGTTTGAAGGAGTTGACATAGGAGACATTCCCTTTTTCCTCTATCCTCCACCCCAAAGAAATTGATCAAGGAAAAAATGAGACATGAGTATGAAGGTGAAGCCTTAGAGAATGTAGAGGGAGAGGGAAAGACCTTCACCCTATCCATTTTTCCTTCTGTCTAACTTAAGGTAAGAGGGGCCCAAAGGTTATGTGAAGCAAGCAAAGTGAAATTTGGAGTATGTGGAAAAGAGGGGGGGCATTTAAAATTCTATCCTCTACATTGTGCCCAATCAAGAAAGTGAAGCCCACATTAAGGTGGTACAACAAAAGATAAATGAAGGGGGAAGGGAGAGGCCGATACCTCCACCCTTCACCTTAAATTATGAAGAAAGGTGTTCATGACCATGATTAAAGTAGAAGAAATGAAGTAAGGGTGAGAGATAAAAAGAGGAATTAATATCCACCTTATGCCTTGACCTAAAACAGATTTAGTTTGGAATGAAGCGAGTGCCCAAGACCTCATGGAAAATCACCATGCTAGATGGAAGGAATAAAAAGGCATTGAAAGAAAATATGAGATGAAAGCAAAAATGAGAAGAAAGAAAACAACAAAATAATAATGTAGATATGGTGTAAAAGAGAGAAGGGAAAAAAATCTTATTTTGACCATAACTTTGGCATGCAAACTCAATTTGAGCTGAAATTTTAATGGAATCCCACATATACAATGTCTACAAAAATGTCTCCAGGCTCTAGTTTGCAGTTCAATATGAATTCCCAAATTTGAAAAAATTAGTTTTTAGGGAGCGAGATCCACTTTCTACCAACAACCCTATTCATGATAATAATTAGTTAGTAAGGACTGTACTAGACCTAAGAAAACCCATAAAATCACGTGGAAAAATTCCAAACCATTTCGAGTGAAGTTTGAAAATGGGGTCAAATCCACTATTCTAGGGCACTTTTTTCTCACTTTGGAAACTATATATTAAATAAAAGTTATTGGGACACTAAACAAGGAAATGTTTTCCTAGGCAACATTTATCCTTTTAGTAATCTAGATAATTTTCTCCTACTACAATTTTTGCAGGTTTGCATTGTTTGGGATATAACTTTTTTGTGCTCATTTCACCCAATACAACTCCATATTCAAACAGATGCAAATGATGATTAGGACAACAAATCACAAACTTGGTAATTCTTTAATACCTACCAGTGGGAATACTAGCAATGCTTGATAAAAATGTTTTACCAATTCTCACTTTTTTTTCTTATTTCAATTGTAAGAGATGGTAGCACTATTTAATGAGCAAGGATACTCAAGTTGAAAGTATAACAATAATGCTTGTTAATAAGCAAGTTAAATATCATAATACAAATAATTGTAATGTCTTCTATATTTGACTTGAAGGTCAAGTACATGAGAAGGAAAGGGATTGAGATTGTTTGTGCCCTTGGAAAAATAATTTAAACATGGAGATTCATTGTGTTGTTTAGTACGTGGAAATGCAATTTGCATATAAATACTTTAAGTAATCAATCCATGATGAAGAATGCACAATTCATCTTATGCAGTGTAAAATAAGGTGCACCCATGCCAATGGTATGGAATTGGCACTATCGGCATCATTAAAGATGCAAAATAATAATAGGTTGATATTTATTGTATATATGTTAGAAATGACATGTGTTGTTGTGGGAAATGCCATTGGTCATGAGTAAATTATCAAGAAGGAAAATATGGAAAAGTTGTGATGTATCAATTCCATTTATAGAAGCTAATGGGAACGAAATTTTGTTATATATGTGAATTTCCCATGGAATGATTAAGAATATGGAAGATTTATGTTACACGTGCATATGGTTAAATCCATGTTCAGTGCATGCATGTTTAAATTCCACATCAATGCTAATTTTGTATATGTATGTTTATGTAAAATCAATGATGGGCCATTGTAGTCAAAGTTGACTCACACCTAGCAAATATGATCAACATTCAAGCCTTTGGGAAGAAGTGCATTAATGGAATTTCATGGAATTCAAAGGCTTTAGTTTCAAATCCCACCGCTCTTCTCCCTCCTCCACGCTGCTGCTACCTTCCACATCTGGGCTCCCTTCCATTTCCCTCCTCCTCCCTTCGTTTCTGCACCACTGCTACGTGGACCACCTCTCCACCACTGCTCCGCCCCCCATCTCTGCACCTTCCGCTACACGCAGATCATGCCTTTCGCGCATCCCATACTCCCCTCCCCACATCTATGCAAACTGCTCGACGCCTGCTCCAGCTTGACGCTCGCCTTCCTCCACATCTTCCCTACGCACTCATCTCCACACCCTCCACGCATTCCCACGTGGCCTCCATCCTTCTCAGTCTGCCCACACAGCCTCCACTCCAAAGCTTCTCATCACATCTAGCTCTCTGCTTGCTCCATCCAACTGGCGCTCACCTCAAGCGCTCTCTCCATTCCTCCATTCCTGCTCTTCACCAAAAACCCTAATTTCGAAAAAATATTATAATAGTTATTATTATAATATTTTTAATATATGTTTTGTTATTATTATTAAATTATTTAATAATAAAAATAATTATTTAAACCTTTATACTATTATTATATTATTCAATAATAATAATAATTTAATAATAAAAATAATTATTTAAACCTTTATACTATTATTATATTATTCAATAATAATAATAATTATTTAAACCTGAAGATAAATCAGTCGAGATCAAGATGAACATGAAGATAAATCATTTGAGAATGACAATGACAAAGTGATAGATACTGGAGATATTGACAATCATGTTGTCAATATCAATTATAACCAAAATGACAATCTCATAGATTGTAATAATAAAGCACCAAATAGTGATGAATACGAAGTTGGTGTTAATGACAATTATGAAAGAATTGAAGTTGTAGAAGGATACAATGATGAAAATAAAAGCATTGAAGATGATCGTAATCATGATAATGTAGAAGAAGAAAACCTAGAAGGGTCACATGAAGAGATAAATGTTCTATAAGTTGTTGCAACTCAAGATGTTTGAGAATATCAAGATCAAAAGATTCCCAAGGAACAACTAGAGACAAGTCGTTAGATAAAGACAAGGAAAGAAATAATTTGAAAAATCTCAATCAAATCCAAATTAATGAAACAAAAACATTAAATGACGCTTCAAACTTAAAAGTATGTAATGAAACTGCAAAAGAAGACACCTTAACCAATCGGATTAAATTAAGTAAGTTGTTAGTCATTGCCACTACAGTTAATGAGACCATAACAAATGTAATTGAAGATCCACTGCTTAACACTAAAGAAGCGATATGTTAGATAGAAATCAGTGCCTTGCCAAAGCATGCAAAAATATCGGAGATTAACATGATGACACAAGTTCTTCATGAAGACATTAGATTGAAAACTCAGAAGAATACCCCATTTAGTCATTATGTTTTTACCTACAAAATCATATGCATGAAGAGATTTGAATGGAAATGTGACCGACTGTTTCAAGAACTATTAAATCGTGGTACTGCTATCCAAAATAAGTCATTAAAGAAGGTTTGTATGTCATCAAGTTTGGATGCCTCTCCGATGTCAACTCCTTAAAACCCCATCTTTCACTTTCCCAAATCAATCGACCAAGGAAGAAAGGGGGCATGAGTATGAAGGCGAATCCTTGGAAATAAATGGAGAGATAAAGACCTCCACCCTCTCTTTTTTTCCTTTTCACCCGACCAAAGGTTACATGAAGCAAGTAAGGAAAAACTTGCAACATGTGGAAAGGAGGTGGGTTGAAACCTCCACCCTCAACTTTTCTCCCCAACCAAGAAGGTGAAACTCACATTAGGGTGATATAGGGAAATATAAATGTAGTGGGGAGGTAGATGTTGATACTTATACCATCCACCTTAACTTAAGAAGAAGGGGGGTCATGCCAAAATACTAAAGCAGATGTTATGAGGGTAGGGTGAGAGGAAAAAAGAGGGATTAATCTCCACCCGCTGGCCTGAATCAAAATAGATTTATTTTGGAATGAAGTGAGTGTCGAAGACCTCATGGACAATCACACTTTGCCATATGGCAGGAATAAAAAGGCACTAAAAGAAAAGGAGTGATAAAAATAAAAGGAGAAGAAAGAGAAAGAGAAAGAAGAGAAATAAGAATATATATATGATTTTTAAAGAGAAGGAAATGAAATCTTATGTTGACCATAAATTTAGCATCCAAACTCAATTTGAGCTAAATTTTTGGCTCTAGTTATATGAATTCCAAAAAATGATAAAAAGTAATTTTAAGGGGACAAGACGGCACTTTCTACCCGTGACCATATTCATGATAATACTTGGTTACTAAGAACTATATGCAAACCCGAGAAAAACTAGAAAATCATTTGAATTTTTTTCAAAGCATTCCAAGTGAAATTAAAAAATGGGGCCAAATCCACTATTCTAGGATGCCTTTTGGTCATTTTGGAAATTGTATAAAAGGAAAAGTGATTGAAACACTAAATATGGAAACAATTTCCTAGTCTATATTTAATCCTTTTAGTAATTTGGGTATTTTTTCATACTACAAATTTTCTGAGTTTGCATCATTTGGGAAATAATGTTTTGTGTTTATTTCACCCAAGATTGAATTACGTTTACAAAGTGATACAATGTCATCTTCAAGTTGATGTAGAAGATGATTGGGACAACATATCACAAATTTGGCAATTCTAGTGGAAGTACGGTTAGTGCCTGATAAAAATGTTTTACCAATTCTTGCTTGATTTTCTTCTTTCAATGGTATAATATGGTATCATTATTTACTGAGCAAGGATACTCAAGTTGAAAGTATAATAGAAATTATTCTTAACAAGCAACTTAACTCTCATAATAAAAATGGTTGTAATGTCTTGTACATTTGAATTAAAGGTCAAGTACATGAGAAAAGGAAAGCGATTGAGGTTGTTGGTGCCCTTAGCAAAAGAATGCACACATGGAGATTCATTGTGTTTAGTATGCACAAAGACAATTTGTAGAGATATTTTAAGTTTGTTATGGCCATCAATTCATGCTCAAGAAAGAACAATTCATCCTATGTGGTGTAAAATGAGGTGCACCCATGCCAATTGCATGGAATTGACACTGTGGGTATCATTAAAGATGCCAAAATAATGATATGTTTATATTTTTTATATATGTTAGAAATGGCACATGTTGTGGGAAATGCCATTGGGCACGATCAAATTATCAATAAGGAAAAAATGGAAAAGTTGTGATATGTCAATTCCATTTATAGAAGCTAATGGGAATGACATTTTGTTATACATGTGAATTCTACCATGAAATGGTTAAATGGATAGAAGATCTATGTTAAGCATGCATGTGATTAAATCCATGTCAAGGTACTTTATTGATGTACGAGGCCACATTCCTTGAATAAGGCCTATTAGATAGTTAATTGATAATTATTCAATGTAAAAGGGTCTCTTTATTAATTAAGACCGATTGGGTGGTCGACCCTCTTTAACAGTGGGACCATAGGTAGTTAGGGTTTTTTATATCAATGAATTATATATAGAGTAGAAGGTTGTGTAATGTGATAAAGGATTATTATTGTAATTGGAGCTCTGCTCATAGGAGGTTGCACCCTCAAAGAGGCATGTGAACATTGCTCTCTCTTTTGGATATCACTAATACAAGGGTTATTTCTCAAGTTCTACCTATTTCTCTCTTGTATTTTATGTTATGCACACTAATATTCTATCACATTATGTTATTTTTCTCTATACAGTTAAGTATATGACAAGTGGTATCAAAGCACCTTCTTAGGCCAAGCACACACCCAAATTTTAGAAAAAATAAATTTTGTTAGAGATGTGTTTTGACATCTTTAAATAACATAGAGATCTGCCATTCATTAGGTAAAATTGCGGTTAGGGAAGAATACACATGGTAAATACAAGTGGAATCACCTTGTTGGTACTTCTTTGAGTAGTACTGCCTTGGACAATTCATGTATAAGAAATTTCACTTCTACATACTGTTGGGTACATTGGAAGTCTCCTAGGTTAACCAAAACCAACTTTAGATCATCCGATAAATCATATTGTTTCTATAGCGGCATTGAGCATAACACTTAGGAAGATTACTCTCTACTACTTTGGTAGTTGGGTAGTAAAACTAAGGGAACACTTGATCCTCCTTAGTTATCACCCTAAGATAATGGGATAAGTACTACTATTGGATCCCACCAATATATTAGAAAGATACAACACCTAACACTCTGTTCCCCTTAGGACTTGACAAACTCTAGCATCTGCTACATAGGCCTGAAATTCCTACATCAATTAGAATATTAAGAATTAGGGAATTTCATCACTGTAGTATTATTCATATGGGAACTCGGAAAAAAAAGAAAAAAAATGCTCCTTGTTCCACGTTGATTTCATTAGTACCACTCTCTAAAGACATTTTCCTACAAACTCAACCACACCATTGTTGACTACCTACCACATAAAAATCCTTGCAAGATGTTGATCGCCATGATCTCACTCCTTGGCAATATTTTTTGGGGGCACCAATGGACACCATTACAACCCACTCTAACACCATGTTCGATAAGAGGCTTGATGGCCAAGATGATTGATACTCAATGCTTTAAGAAAAAATCAATGCCACAATTTCCCAACAAGATCAAGAGATTTCCACACTCAGGGAATCAATAAAAATCCTATAAAATATAGTGGCTCCTTTGGGGAGTGCACAAGAACAACTCAATCAACTAACATATCACTTCCTCCTAGTTGATAACTAATGGAATGCACCATACATAGGGGTGCTCAGTGAGGAATCTTCAAAGGCATGAGATTTTCACTATAAACAACTAGGTCTTCACATCCATAAGCCACCCTTCACTAATTACAACATATCTAACTACTTCTTAAATTGGATATGAACAAGTTTGTTGGTTCTAACTCCTCTAGTTGGGTCACCTAGATGGAACACTACTTCTCCCTCCATGGCATTATTGATGATATGATGAAACTTAAAGTGGGGGTATTGTACTTGGATTTGGAATGATGGTAATGGTGGGAATGGCATAAAAAATAGTATGGTGACTACATGGCATGGAGTTAGTTTGTTCAATACATCTATGCTCATTTTGAGTGAGATACTCACTATTTGGGGCAGTTGACCAAGTTGCGGCAAATAGACTCCTTAGTAGAATTTATCACAGCCTTTGAGCAACTAGAAATCTATACAACGGCCTTAACTTATTCTTTTAATAAATAATTCTTTATTAGTGGCCTTAGGGAGGATATTAGAGAACAAGTTAATATGCAAAAACTTGCTACTTGGTTGGGGGCCTCTCAGTGCACTCAAGAAGTGAATTAATCAATGCACAAACCAAAATACCCTATTTCATGCTGTAGCTAGGGTTTTACCCCTAGCTTGTGCAAATGAGCACCTACTAAGGAGAATGGACTCCTTAGTAGCAGTTCAGTATATTAAACTAATTAAGCTAAAACAACAATTAAATTACTTCTAAAATATTGCATAAAACATAAACATCAAATGAAAAGAATGACTTTTTCTATTAATGTTACCTTGAGTGTCAAGGTTTGATGAAGCCCTTTGCAGTGTCCAAGAGGATGCTCCAAGCTTCAAGATGCTCCTTCTCCTTCTCCAATGATGGGAATGGGCCAAAAGGTGGCTCTCAAGGTGAAAATAGTTCAGAGGTGAACTAGGGTTTCGAGAGAGATTTTGGCAGAGTAAGGGTGCTTGTGATTGTGGATATCGAATAAGGGATCTCCATCACCTATTTATAGTTTTTTGGTGGTGGAGTGCTGACCCATGGTTTTAGGAAACACATGGTTTTGTGTAGCTGTATAGGGTTTTTTCCTCCTTTTCCTCATTATTTTATATTTTTTATTCCCTTTTTAGGGGATTTTTGCTATTTTTGGAGGAAAAGGGGGTTTTTTAGCCTTTTTTAGGCTATTTTGAGGGTTTTTTGGCCTTTTGGAGGCATCTTAGGCCTTTTGGAGGCTTTTTAATGGGATTTTTGGGGTTTTTAAAGGAAATATGGTAGGAAAATGGACAAATGAGCCATATAATGTGGTAAATGAGCTAGTGAGCACTTTTTGGGTGTTAACACATGCCCTGTACTCACCCTTCATAAATCACTTCCCTAAACACTTTGCCTACTTAGCCTCTAAAAATATAGTGGTTGTCTCCAACATAAATGGAAAAATCATCAACGATGCAAACTCCGCTACAATAGTGATGAGAACTTTATTCCAACTTCCAAGTCATAAATGTAAAGAACATAAGTTATTTCAAATTGATGTCACCTCTTCCACCCAATTAGAAGAAAACAAGGAAATACCCTTGAGTTAAAGGTAGCTAAAAATGACCCTAACATGCAGGAAAACACATGGCTCGAAGTTCATCAGGAAGAATCCCTAATCTCTCTTCATGCTTTATCTCACATTTATATTCCTCAAACCCTGAAACTTCTTAGCTACATGAAGCATAAATGCTTGCTTGGGTTAAAAGTGGCAGCACCCACAATTGTATTCATAGGCATGTGGCTAAAGAATCCAATTTCTATTTCCACATAGTGCAAACATTTCAAATTATGATAGCTAATGGAGGTATGATGAAATGTGGAGACACATGTGAAAATGTAAAACTCTAACTATGCTACTATCAACTCAAAACTCATATGTTCATGATAGATATGGATAGTTATTATATAGTTTTGGAGGTAGAATGGTTATGCACCTTGGGCCAATCACCATGGATTTCAATGAATTATACATGAGATTTACTAAAGAGGCTAATACATACATCTTGAAAGGGATTTAATCAACCTCCTTTGAAATCATAATCTCTCATCATATGGAGAAGTTACTAAAGAAATGCCACTCTAACATTATTTGCCAATTCAATGCCATACATGTTATAGACAATTTTGCACAAGAAATCCACCTTGACTTGCAATAGGTTTTAAACAAACATCAACATGCATTTTAGACACAAATTGGTTTACCCCCTTCACTAGGAGAGCATGATCATGGTAATCCATTGATTTCGAGTAGTCAACCACCAAATGTATGTCCTTATAGGCACCCTTTTGCAATTTTTTTTTGAAATATTATTCATGAATTGTTTGAGGCAAGTGTCATATGTCCCAATACTAGCCCTTGTTCATCAACAATGATCGTGGTCATGGAAAAAGAAGGTGTGCAATGCATGTGCCTAATTTTCATTCTTTCAATAAGCTAACAATAAAGGACAAATTCCCAATTCCAGTGATTGATTACCTCCTGGATGAGCTTCACAGTTCCATGCTCTTCACCAAACTTGAACTACGCTTTGGATGGCATCCCCATTATTTCCTTCCACACACATGAAGGCCATTATGTGTTTTCGGTGACGCCCTTTGGATTTTGCACTGCCCCATCCACCATCTAGATCCTCATGGATAAGATCTTTAAACCCTTCCTAAATTGCTCTGTTCATGTATTCTTCGATGATAACTTGATCTATAGTGCAAATTGGTAGGCACATGTGGAACATGTTGATAAAGTACTACAACTACTCAAGGACAATCAATTATTTCTCAAGCACTCCAAATGCACTTTTGGTGATTTAGAGGTTGAATACTTGGGTCACATAGTTAGTCAACATGGGGTATAAGTGAATTCCAAGAAAAGAGAGGCTATATAGTATTGGACACAACACAAAACACTATGGATTCCTAGGCTGATAGGTCAGAACATAAAGTTTGTGCATAATTATGGGAAGATTGTTGCCCCGTTAACAACCCTACTAAAAAATAATGCCTTTGTTTGGCCTGATGAGACAAAGAAGGAATTTTAAGCTTTAAAATAATCTATGTGCACCACGTCGTTCTTAGCAATACCTGATTTAACAAATAATTTTGTATTGGAGTGAGATGTGTTAGGTCATAGTTTGGGAGCGATACTCATGTAAAAAGGGAGACCTTTGGCCTTCACTAGTAAACAATTGTGAGATTGAAGTTTAAGTAAATCCACTTATGAGAGAGATGATGGCCATCCTTCATGTGGTTGAAACTTGACACGCCATCTCATTGAAAGACACTTTTAGATCAAAATATTTCATCATAGTTTGAAGTATTTTTTGGAATAGAGGTTGTTGTCTTTGAAGAAGCACAAGTGGGTCACTAAGATGATGGGGTGTGATTATGAGCTCATTTATAAGAAGGCTAAAGAGAATATCATAGTAGATGCCTTCTTTAGGAAATATGAGAATGATGGATCTTTATTTGCTTTATCCTCAACAGTACTTGAATGGTTAATAGAAGCACAACATGAGTGGTTGGCAAATGATAAGGTGTCTTAGCTCAATTAAATGACTTAAATAGGACTCGGATCCTCCCAAAGGTTATGCCTAGAAAGAAGAGACATTTTGGTATAAAGGTTTCCTTTTTTTGGTACCAGATTCAACTTAAAAAAAAATATACTAGAAGAGTTTCATTCATCTCCTATTGCAGTTCATTCAAGATTTTAGAAAAATTATGAATGCACTAGGTGATATTTATTTTGGGAATAAATGACAAAGGATATACATACTTTTTTGAATGAATGTGACACATGTCAAAGGAACATGGGTGAGACAATGAAGACTCTAGGGGCATGCCAATAAAAATTACTATTTGGATTAACATCTCCATGGATTTAATATTAGGTCTTCCAAAAGTAGGCAATAAGTCAATCATTATGGTGGTAGTTGATCGACTTTCCAAATATGCTCACATTTGTGCCTTACAAAACTCCTTTACACTAGCAATTGTTGCCTAAGTTTTTTTGGATCAATTTTTTGAGTTCGATGGTATGCTCACTTCCATTGCATCTGATAAGGATCCCAAATTCACCACAAAATTTTGCAAGAGTTGTTCAAACTACAAGGAACCCAATTGCAAACGAGCACAACTTATCATCCCTAAATAGATGGACAAACAAAAGTTATCAACAAGCGTCTAAAAACCTATTTGAGATACACCTTTGAAAAACAACCCCAGTGGGATGAGTGCTTACCTTTGTCCAAATGGTGGCATAGGACCAATTATCATGATGCTACAAAATTGACCCCATACGAAGCAATATATGGCCAAAAAACACCTTCAATAGTTTGATATACACTAGGGACCTAAATGGTGCATGCAGTGGAAAATGAAAATTTGGTTATGGCTTAGAACTACATGAAACAACATTGCTCAGAATGCTCCTTTGAAGTTGGGAATGAAGCGTTCCTTCATATCCAACCTATAAGAAGACATCTCTCAAAGCTAAAGGTCGTTAGAATTTGGCACCAAAATTTTATGGCCCACATTATATTATACAACACATTGGATAGGTGTGTTACTACAATATTAATTTTATACATGTATGTGTATTTAAAATTAATTGTGGGGCTGTTGAAGTCGATTTGGAATCAAAATGAACATATTTTTTGTAAAGAATAAAATAGATTTTAATGTTTGTGTACCTTGACAACTAAGGGATGTGGGTACAAATACTCTACAATTGTGAACCAACCCTTGCAATGAATGTTATATAGGAGGGAAGGAAATTTTATAGTAGTAGAAGCTATTATGAGATGCCACAATATATTAGTATCCAAATGTTGTATTTCATGCTATTATTGTTCATGCCATTATTAACACACACACACACACACACATAGGCCACATAGAGGAGGGAGGGAAAGGTAAGAAAACAAGCATAATGACCTTGCAACCAAACAACCATTATGCTAGTAGGGGAGCAATACCTATGTGGACATCCCCATTGGCACAAATATCAAATATATATGGGATTATATGTTGTTGCAAATAAATCATCACAACGGATATGGGATAGGCGGGAAGGATATTTTGTAGTCATAGAAGTTATTCCAAGTTTCCACATATAGCCATACCTAATTATTAATATCCATGTTACTATAATTCTTGTTATTATTTGTACACACATGCACACAAGCCACACAAAGGAGGGACGGGAAGATAAAGAAAGCATAATCAGCATGTAGATAATCTGACATTATGTTAGAAGGGGGCCACCACATTTGTGAGCACTCCCTTTTTCATAACAATCATGGTATATTGGGGCTTATCTATCACCACAAAACTGTGCTCACAAGCAATGTGAGATATAAGGGAATAGTCATAGAAGCTATTATGATATGCCACAAGCTATATGTATATCACTATTATTATTCCTAATATTATTACTCTTATTACTATTCACACACGCATATGCACATGCCATACAAAAGAGGAGGGGAATCCTAAGCGAACATGCATAATCAACATGCTATTAGTTTTTGGTTGCTCTGAATTGTTTTTCTACAAAGAGGGCATAGGAGTGTTGAAGGGGATTCCTTGTAGGATGGGTGTGCCATGTGAGAGAGATTCCATTGCACCCCTATGTTAGACTCCTTATGACACTTGGAATCTTCTATTTTTGGTCAATGTAAGGGTATGGCATAGTTTAGGACAATTATGATAGATTCCTCTTACACATTATGGTGCATTTATGATGGGAATTATGTATGGAGAGGATTCTTTTCATGAACGATATTAATAGCCATTAATTTTTTACCCACTCTTCCCTCTCTTGTCAAGTTTGAATTAATAAGGGAGGGAACACTAGTTAAGAATATATATAGTGATCTTAAGTAGAGTGATTTTACTAAGAGAGTACTGACGACTTGTGAGTAGCATTGCAACTTTTTTATTATTTGAATGAGAAGATAGTGTTTGTTGTTTCAAAATTTTGTTTTTTATCCACTATATTCATGTTGTTGATTTATTAGATTTAGTTTATACCTATTTGCAAGCATAAAATTAACTTATGATATGTGGTGTGTGCAGTCAAGTTCAACATTTAGAAGTTGTGTTTATGCAAATCTGAAATTTTGATTGGGGTTTCCAATGTTTTTGTTATAGATGTAGGTTAATTTTATGAGTGCAAATATGTCTATCACGTGGATGTAAAATTGCGACATGGTATCAAAGATGTGGATATGAGATTCTCAAATATGTGCATGGAATATATTGTTACCTGAGAGATGGAGTTGTTGGAGGATCTTAGTGGGTGTGATGCCCAAAATATTCTTGATATTGGAATGATCTATGCCTATGGGAGGTTGTGGGTGAGATTATATTATAGCTCTAATGATTATAGTGGGTACATTTCCTAGGATAAGCACAATGAGCCTATGATAGGTGAATTTCATTGGTTGATTCATTTGCTGGAGTGTGTTTTAGGTTTTAGGATGACTACTCTTAGTCTTAGTGAATGTGAGTGTTTAGAGGGTGTGTTTCAACTTTGCTTCTTAGAAATGGTGATTGCATATGTTATTGGAGGAGATGGATCTTTGAGAGCTTGTACAGGGAACTATTGTTTCTCCAACTAATGCTAATTTTTTGGTCATGCACAAGAAGAGTGTTGCCAAAGTGAAGTGAATCTTTATGGAATCTGTTATTCCTTGATATTTTCTTGGATAGGGAACTATGCCAAGGAACATAAGTAAAACTTTGTATGAATATTCAAATTTTGATTTAAGGAACATAAACCTATAGTATCTCTCTCAGTTGTTACAACACTCAGGACCAATAAAATAAAGAATAATTATAATACTATAAACCCAAAAGTAATTCCTTCTAGTATATTAGACAACTTAAATATTGGATGGAAGGATGGAAGAAATAATAGATTTATGAATAAACAAGGTACTCATGGTGAATAAATCTTGTTCCTCCTTTAAGCAGAATAACGTGTTGAACATAGTGAATTCAACAGTTAACACAAAACATAATTGATTATAAATGAAATTGAAACATAAGGCAAATATATCTCATTTAAAGAACATATTATGAATACTTCACAGTATGTTCATGTACATTAAAAATAATCATTCATAACACAACACATGTACTATGATTTGTGATAGAAAGGTCGTCTAAGGGATTTTATTATTCAAAGAACTTAGTTACATAGAATTCATAAAATATTTTGGAATAACAAAGGGAATTACATAAACTTTGAGAGTTACATACTAATGGAACACGAAGGTTTAAATCTAGATGGGTATTACAATATAAAAATATCCTATTTCTTGAGTCCTAACACACTCTGGTTGATCTTTGATCTCTAGAGAAATTTATACTTTTCCCAAAACTTGCTAATCCTTTTCTTCTGACCCCGATTCTTTTCTTTTACCCACTTTCTTCTTGTAAACAATGAGCATACTACTAATCCTTGAACTGAATTTTTTCCAACCAAAATAATGCGGGCCCACTAATTTCTCTGCATGTCCATGCATGGCCTTTTTAAACTCTAACTATTCTTTGATGAACCGCTTGTCTATCTTTACTAAACTGGATGAGAAGAATATGCTCCTGGTGTTGTTGAAGATAATACTGCATACTTTGCAATGATTTTCCACGCCTTCCCCACAGGATATTTATGGATTTTCATCTTCCTTACTACCATATCTAGTTCAATATAATGAGCATAAGTAGGAGGATGCATATTTTTGAATATGACTTTTATTTGAGCAAGTAATTCAAAATTATCATCTATTTTATCCATTAATACATGCCCTTTCAATGCTCTTCCATCTCTGTAAACTTTGCATCATAATATGTACATTCAGCTATCATGTTTTCATAGTGCTCCTTGGGGTATAAATCTCCTTTTCCATACCATGGAGAAGGAAAACCCCGATCCATTGCCTCTGTAAAAATAGATTTGAAATAGGCCATGTCCCTCATCAATTTATGAGCCTTTGATTGAGCTTTTTGTACTTAATTTATTTTAGTAATGACCTTGTTTGCTTCCATACTTGTATTTTTTCTATCCCTTACTCCCAAAGCTTCCAATTCTTCTTTTGTTTTGGTATTCGCGATATTTATCACCACATTAACAATTTTTGGCTTATTTTCTAACTCATTCTAGGTCCTCTTTATATCCCGTGAAGAAGTGTCGGCTAACAAATTTTCATCTTGAACAATCACAAAATAGCTCCAATAATTTGTCAATTCGATTGCTATTTGGTCCCACACTAAATGCTTTCCCCCCTTTAATGTAACTCTTCCCATCAACCTTTTAGCAACCTGGTCTACCACTTTCTATAATTTTTCCTTGGCAAACTATAATTCTGCAATAATATCTAGTTTGTTTTTTACTATGTCATGCAAGACCATAATTTCTTCATCTTTTTCCTGGTATTATTCTTTAGTGTGCTCAACTCTACTTCCTTCAGATTTATATCTACCAATATTTTAGCCAAATTATCTATAGGATATTCGTCTACATATGATAATGTGGTTGTCCTAGAAGCTGCTAATTTAAGGTTTTCCACCTTGAGGGTGCTATTCTCTTACTGAATCTACTCCAATTTCCCCTTGTATTATTGTAATTGCTTGTAAATTTGCTCCTTCTCCTCCTGTACTGCTATCAAATCAGGTGTTTGCTCATGTTTAGCCTTAGGAACTTTGAGCTTTTTCTTCAATATATTTATTTATGTATCTTTCTCCCTGATCAAGTATTGTACAAGTGTTGGATAGTTTGGATCCACACCTAATTCTATAACTTCTACTCTTGCTCAATTATCTTCAATTTTTTAGCTTTATTTACCACTTTTTCATGCTTGAACTATTTTTCAATCTTGCTAACTAGAGATTGGAGCTTATTCAAACTGACAATGGATTTCAACACCTCTCTAAAAATCATCTCCCCAGTTTTCCTAAGCTAGTCAATTTTGTTAGTAAATCTTGACTATGTTCATTAATCTCCATGTCTAAGTGTATTTATTCCCCTGTTCTTTTGATCCCTATTTTCTGCTTCCGGGGACTTTGGATGACCTGTTGTTGTGACTTTTGTGATTTCTTTATGGTATTTCCTTGTAAAATCTTCTTAAGCTATTCCCATGTTTCCAAATTGGAAATTTTTTTATAACCGTTCATTGGGTTGAAGTATGCATTATTGTTGGAGCCTAGGACGCAGCTATGGTAAAAGCTGCGAATTTTGAGGAAAAAGCACAAGTGTTGAAGGGAAAGTGCTAATTTTGAATAAACACCAAGTTTGGGTGGAAGCAAACGGTGCGCAGTACGGTGCCAGATGGATGAGCTCAACGCGGATTACAGACTGGAACTCGCGGAGCTCGCGCGCGCACATCATAGAAGAATGAATGTGGCTGAATAGAAAGCTCAGCTACCATAATAAATGAAGTGACGGAGTAGAGGGCTCAGCTACCCTCATTTAAGGCTAAGTACAGAAGTTATGGTTGCTCGGATCAAGGAGGAGCAACGGACCAAAGCATTGAAGGCGAAGGACAAGGCGCCCATACCCGCAATCTGCGCCGGAAGTCACGGAACCTGCAGGAAGCGGCGACGTGACTGCAAGCGGTGCCTACGGTACACCTAGCCATGTGCGTGGTTAGGGTTTTTGGGGACAGTTTTGTAAAGGTGTGACCGTCATGGCCACCTATATATATGTATAATTGGTAAGAGAGAAGGTTAGCTGGTTAGTTGGTTTTCAGTCAGTCAGCTAGTAAGCTAGCCATTCAGTCTTCTATTGTGTTGTTAGAAGAAGAATTAGAGTCGGGATAGCCGTGGAGTTAATCCCTGAGTTGCAGACAGTTTGAGTCGACGTCTGAACTATTGTAATCTCTGTAGAGGAAGAGACTAGATCAAGAGAAGGGCTCCCAGCTGTGTGCGTGGAGTTTCCTGGAAAGATCTAAGGCTGCAGCTGTGTGCGCAGCATATTGTGTAGCTCTATCATTTTCTGGTTAATATAACACTCCCGTGGACGTGGTTTTCCTCGAGGAGGTGAACTTCATACTTCTTGTTGTATGATGCTGTGTTGAGTGATTGCCTGTTTTAGTTCATTACCTGTGTATACATGAATCTTGCATTATCTTTATGAGTGTTAAGTGAGTTCGTGAAGCTTCCTTGGTAACTATAATCGTTAAGTGTCGAAGGATTTGTAGAACATTGTCGCTGCAGCGATAGAGGAATGCATTACTGTGTTGGGCGCGCGGAAAGAAGAGATACATAGAGCATTGACGCAGGGGGATAGTCGCCCCGTGCGCTGGAACGGAGATGCCGCGCAACTAGGATGTTAAGTGAGAGGTCCGCGCAGTTGCGCAGAAGGGTCTGCGGAAAAGTCCGACAGTCTGCTTTGAGGAATCGTCAAGGAAAAAGAGAGCAGTCTCCGCGTCGCCTAGGTTAAGGAAATCTGATTCCTTATCCCCCCCATAGCCACTTCAGGTGAGACCTCGAGCTGCTGCGCAGCTCATTGCCGAGAGGGCCAGTGCGCCAAGGGGTTTTGTTGCTGCGCTTCATTAAAACCCGGGTCTGCCCCAGAAGCAGCCAACAAATGGTTCCGTTGCCTCGTGACTTGTTACTGTGAGACTTGTTATTGCGGCGACGCGCGAGATTGAGGTGAAACCCAGAGAAAGAAGGAGCCAACAAATGGTTCCGTTTCCTCGTGACTTGTTACTCCGACGACGCGAGATTGTTGCCTTATGGTTGGTTAAGCCAACAAATGGTTTCGTTGCCTCGTGACTTGTTACTGTGAGACTCACTATTTCTGCGACATCTGAGATTGTTGCTGAAGCCAACAAATGGTTCTGTTTCCCTGAGACTCGCTCAGCTAACAAATGTGTTACTGGAATCCTACAGCTAAAGAAATTGAAGACTGGTTTGACTCAAAGGCTAAAGAGTTCGCTGAACAAGAAAATAGAAGCTCTAGGCTCCAGACAGAAGACTGGTTGCAGAAGTATATCTATCCTGACCTTCACGAAATTTTCTTTGTCACATTTGCACTTGAATTGCATGCTTGGATAGCCAAGTTAGTAGATACTAGACCCACTGTGCATGTTGATCGACCCATCGCTTGGACGCCTGAGCTAGTCAGTATTTTGAAGCGGGTAGACAATTCTGTGTCCCGCGCAGTAGACTTTTGGTTGAATAGTCTACTGGAAGGTTTCATCACTGAGTTTGCAGTAGATACAAGAAAGAGTTTCAGTGAAGCTGAGAGGAGTTTCTTCCAAGCACACAGAGGTAAGTTCTTAAATTCTTTGAACTTATGGATTAAAATGATTCTATATGAAAAAGCAAAACTATGCATAGCTTCCGATGAATAGCATAGACAAGTAATGTCCACAGATTCTGATAGTGATCCTGAACTTATTGGTTGCACTCATAGTGGAAAACGGTATAAAGTAGGCCTTGACCAGCATTCTTTTGAGTCTAGCCCAGAAGATAGCCAAGTTCCTAGAGCAAGCCATCTAGAAAGACAAGGGAGTGCTCATATCCCTTATCACCCCTTTACACCGCAAAAGCCAGACGGAGCTCAGTATAACCCCGCAGTAACACCTTCTAGTAGCCCACACGGTACTTCTAGTACCTCAGCACCACCTTTATTTAACCAGCCCAGAAGCACTGCTACAGCACCTCCACCTCAACCTAGCACAAGAAGGATGGGTGATGACATGAAGCTACCAACTTTTAGAGGAATAGGGATAGAAGACCCTGAGCAGCACTGGTTCCTATGTGAAGCCATTTGGACAATTAAGCAAATTAATGATGATGCTGTTAAACTGGTTCAGTTAGCCACCACACTAAGAGAAAGAGCCTTAACTTGGTTCATGAAATACTCAGCAGCACAGAATAGGACGCTTGCTAATGTAAGAAATGCTATGATTAGAGAATTTAAGAAACCTAAATCAGAATCACAGTGTATAACAGAGCTCAAAGACATCAAACAGTTACCTACAGAATCAGTATGGGACTTTGACCAGATGTTCAAAGCCTTGATAGATCAAGTAAGCTTTGAGTTTGCACCACAGCAGCATAAGGAATGGTTCATTGCTGCGCTGCTCCCACACATTAGACTTCCTCTTATGCAACAGAATCTCAATACGCAGGAACAAGCTCTAGAGATGGCTATGAAACTAGAAGCTTCACCAATTGCTGGAACAAGAAACGATGTTGCGCAGTTGCAGAACCAATTAGCAAACTTAACCTTGCAAGTGCATGATATTAAGAAAGGCAAGGATGTTAAGGAAGAAATTTGGTGTACAAAATGTAAGGCGCAAGGTCATTCAAAGGACCATTGTCCCGTTTTCATAGAGTATATTGCAACTGGAGCACCTAACCCTTTACCACAGGCACAGGGGCCTTGGTGCGAAATCTGTAGAACTAGAGGTCATAGACCACAAGAATGTCACTTACTTCAGAAATATGTACAAACTCCAAAGAATCTATATTATAATTTCTGTAAATCAGTAGGTCATGATGAGAACAATTGTAGAGCATATGATATTATGATAGAAAGAAAGCATGATGTTTATAGAGTACAATCAGAGACACAAGGACCCACAGTATGACCAAACTCGCGACGGACGAGCAGGAAATTATAGGGGTCGCGGACGCACAACAAATTTTGGCCGCGGAAGAGGACAGATCACTTGTTATAATTGTGGAGCGCAAGGTCATTTTGCAAGGGATTGCCAAAATCCTACAACCATCTGTAGATACTGTAAATCTTATGATCATGCCATTGAAGAATGCCCTCAGTTGATGGCTAAGATGCAAGCAAAGACGCCACAGGTCAATCAGAATATTCAGCTGATTGGAGCAGAAAAAAGAGAACCAGACCCTACAGTTAATATAGTGACGCGCAGTGGAGCAACCACTGGTGCGCTAGAGATGGGAACTGGAAAGCAAGCGACGCAATGGGTGCGCCGCGCTAATATTAAACCAGCCCCACTTAACCTGCAGAAGCAAAAAGAAGCATTCCAGCAAGCTCAAGAGTATTTCTCAGATCCGAGAGCTTCAAGTTCTGTCGCAATTCCGCATAATGATATTAGATCGCAAATGCTAAGACAAGACAACCTGGTACAAGAACAGGCCACTACATTCGGAAGGCCTGATGAAGAGGATGCACTAGGTAGTGTCCATACTTTTCTGAGGAACTGCTTAAAGTTGTTGCGCAATGAAAAAGAAACTATGGAACTTCAACACCTACTGGATAAATGCCAACAATCTGCTTCGACGAACACACCGCAGCGTGCTGTTCACCAGATTGGGAGTCACACTAGAACTGGAAAAGAGATGAGGCTCACAGCGCAGATTGGCGCATTTGAAATGGACGAAGTCATTTTAGATTTGGGCTCAGAAGTTAATGTTCTCACCATGCAGACATGGGAATAGATGGGAAGCCCTCAGCTTACAAGATCCCCCATCCAGCTAAGACTCGCGAATCAACAACGAGTCTCTCCATTGGGCAGATTACCCAATGTACCTATTGATATCGAGGGAGTAAGAAGTTCTGCAGACTTTGAAGTAATCAAAATTCTGGATGATAGTAGACCTTACCCAACACTTTTAGGCATAGACTGGGCATTTGATAATCTGGCTGTCATTAATTTGAAGAAAAGACAGATGACCTTTGAGGATGACCAGATTAGGGTCATTGCACCGCTTGATCCTATTCAAGGACCAAGGTATATAGAACCCATTCGGGAAGAAGAAGAAGCGCGCCACATGGAAATTTTGTATCAGATGAGTGCTAGTCAGAGTGACTATGTCAATCCCACAACAGACAGCCATATCAGCTGGCGATGCGATAGCTCGTGCACATCAGACTCAGATGCAGGATTGGAAAACTGGCAGAATCATTTACATGAGGTTTCTGCAAGACGTTGTGCCATGATGACTAAATCCATTCGATGGATTGGCACAGAATTGACTGACACTCCAATTTTTGATGGTTTAACTGACGTAAGCGAATTCATACATGTATATGAACAACAGCTTCCAGAGCAGCAGCGCATACAGGAACTGGATGTAGCACTGCGCGCTACACCCGCAAGATGGTGGGGTGCGCATAAAGAGAATATTCACACATGGCAAGACTGTCGCAGATTGATACTGCGCAGATTTCAGGACACCACAGCAGAAGTGTTACACAAATATGATGGACAGAGTGACCCCAGGTCACACGTTGAAGCATGTAATCAGCAATGGTCAGGTATTCCGGAAGATGAGTGGGTTCACCTATTCATCCACACATTGGATACAGTTCCAAGGAACTGGTACACTGAAACAGAATTGCGCAGAGGCACTATCAGTTGGCCTCTTATGATAGAAAGTTTTCGACTTACCTTCATCTTTGAGTCAGAACATCCAAGCATTGACCACGCTTTAAAATGTATTAAAAAGAAGGTATTTGAACAATGTCCATTACCAGAATATTCCCAACCAGATTGGGCTGTCCAGATAGAACATGCCCTGGAATGCTATAATTTCACTACTGGAGAAGAGGACGATGATCCTCGCAACATCAATATTCCAGAATCAGAAGGGACGCGCAATGTTGAAGGTCCTCAGCTTGATATCCCTGCCATTACAGAACACATCAAGCTCAAAAAGATTAACATTGGTACATAAGCCGAACCCAAGTTTGCTTATATAGGAGATTATTGGGATGATGAAACTGTTGGGCATATTTCAGACTTATTACATGACTACCAGGATATCTTTCCTACCAAGTTCACAGAAATGAAAGGCATCCTAGGAGACTTAGGAGTGATGCGCATACCCCTGAAAGCTTGGCATGACATGCACATTAAGAATAAACACTTTGAAGAAGGAGACTTGGTACTCCCCTATGATAGTAAATTCATCAAGTTTCCGGGCAAGTTTCGTGTACATTGGTTAGGCCCTTTTCGGGTGACAAAGATAACAGAAGGAGGAGCAGTTCAGCTTGCGAAGCTTAATGGAGAATTGCTACCCACAATGATCAACGGGAGTCAGCTCAAGCTTTATCGCGACGGCCACTCCGCCCTGTCGACTTAATATATTGCTAAAAGAAGTGCAGATGTCCAGTGTAGTTGAAAGAGGCATCACATTTTCACAGTCTACACGGAAGTTGCGAGACACTTTCAGTCTCCGGCTTCCCGCGCAGTTCCTTGAAGCATCCGTGCACGTTTAATAGAATTTTGTTCTGAGCGACCCTAGTTTGCGCTCTTGCGAAGTTTTTCCCCGGGTCGTCGAACTGTCGCTCTTGCGAAGTTCCCTGTGTCAATTTGCCTCTTGAGGAGTTCTCGTTGTGGACCCCTCTATATGCACGGTTCCCTAAGCTGAAATGACCCACCGAAAAATTTGAGTTACAGCAGTTATGTAGCCGCGTCTGAGAATAAATGAAGGATAAGCCCGCCATTTAAGTATAGCCACTCTGACAGATTCGGCTTGATCTCCGTAAGATTTGCATTTAACTCATGCGTCGAAAGATTTAGCTTCTTCCGGAAGCCTGTCAGAGCCCGTCCATCACAATAAATGCACCGTAGAGGCGAGGGGGATAAAGGGGTTGTCAACTCATGCATAGGCACCTACAGCTAGTAGCCCCACTTGCCCGCATTTACTATCACCTTTGGCTATAAATACCCCACACTTGTATATTTTCGGGTTACTTTTCTCGAGTTGCATAGTCTTGTTTGAGAATCTAAGTTATTGTTTTCAGAGCCGAGTTGTGCAGAGTGTTTCCTTTTTTTTCAGCGTCCATATCCTACGTTGTTCCGCCATTTGTCTGTCCAAGATCTTGTTTCCTATACCGGTTCATGACGGAGAACCTGTCAACTGAAGAAGTTGTCTGCAAATTCCTGCGCCGAGGATTAGATTTCGGCATGACTACTCCGGTGACGGCTTCAACTTATGTACACCCTGGTTCGACTGATCCAAGACAATCTCCGGGCACGAGAGCATCTCAGCAGCAGCCGGACGAGCCCGTTCCAGAGCCGTTAGCAACTATGGTGAATTATATCCCGCCGCGTCCAGATGATGCACCAGAAGTGCATATCCTGAAGAATGCAAAGTATCCAATTCCGTTACCTCCACTATCGGCTGGCGTGCGACAAGAAGGGTCCCTGCTTGGACACCTTCCACTGGTCAAGTTCTCTGATTTCAACTTAGGCGACTACAGAACATATCCTCAGTTTGCGCCAGATCGTTATCTGACGGTAGTCTATAATACTAATAGAAAGGTTGATGAATTTGTTCCAAAAGATTTCGCAGCAAATATTGAGCGGCCTGGACTCCTGAACTTGTTAAAACTACCGCACTTCGGGCGTAGCAACGAAGTAAATGCAGTTGTTAAGACACTGCTATCTTGTGTTCATGGTGGTTACCTTTGGCTGGGGAGGCCAATCGATTTAAATGTCGATTTGATTCACCGTATTATTGGCCTATCTAAGGTTGGTAAGGACCCTAATATTCATTTTGTCGGAAAGGAGAAGGACAGAAAATTGGCTGCACGGCTGGTGCAGAAATATAATTTGACAAGAGGAGGTCGAGCTTATGACCTCACTACAGTCGAGGATGAAGCACTTAGATTTACAGGCAGTCTGCTTGCAGGCAGACTTCTTACAAAGTGCAGACCCAAAGAAGTTACTGGAGCTGTCGTGGAGCTCGCCATCGCAGCTGTGGAGGGAGAACAGTACAACTGGTTCCTCTTCCTCCTCAATTCTTTCTTGGAAGACTGCCGGAACGTCCAAGACACCCCCGGTCAGTTGTTCCATTTTTCTTGGCTTTTAATTTTATGTGCTCTCGTCGGGTGGAAGGAACCCCCGAACACTCAGTTCCTTCCGCACCGCGCAGGAGAACCTGCCGGCATCCACTATGTTAATCTCTGGGATTCCAATAATACCACGAAGCGCAAGATGAACCGCGCTGTATTTTGTGAATATTACCATCTCCTCGGAGATACCATTCAGGAAATGCCGAGGCTGAGTGAGGAGACAGCAAAAGTATTTGAAGGAAAGTTGGCCTTTTCTGTCGACTTACATCAACTTTACCTCCGCCCCTGCGGCATTCAAGAGGAATGGGCCGTAGGCCTTTACAGGATGACCACTGAAGATGTTGAAGAAACTATCAAATCTTGGTCGGATGAATGGAGGGAGGCCGCCGAAATCGCATCCGCGATGCCACCCGCCGCTGCGCAAGAGAAGGATAAGGGCAAGGAAGCCCCCGAGCAAAGAAGTGATGAAGGTTCGACAGAACCGGCAACCAAGAAACAAAAGGTGTCGCATCCCTCTGAGGCTATTCCCTCGGGGATTGAACACTACTTGAAAGAGCAATTTCGCGAGCTGCGGACCACGCACGCTCACATCAGAAGTGCTCTAGACCTACAGTTTGTGGAATTAAAAGCTCTCGCAGGAAGAGTTGCGTAGACCCATGCGCCAGCATCTACTTCGCAGGCGCCACAAGTAACTACAAGTACCGAGCGAGTTGAAGTACTTGTAGAGAGGCATACTGTCATGCACATTCCGCCTACAAGCATGACACTTCCGGATCCGCTAGCTGCACTACAGGTAAGCGCAGTTGGGCCCGTTGAAATAAATTTGTCTTTAATTCCTATAGAGACTCTACAGCTAGTGCATGAGAAAGTTTCTGTTGAGCTGAGAGCTAGAGAGCTCTCTACCTTCCATGCAAACTAAAGACTGCAATCGCAGGAGATAGAGCTGAAGGCAGGCTACAAGAATATATCCGAGAAGCTCGCACTTTATGAAGCACAAGACACTGGGATAAGAAATGTAATTGATGAAATTGCCCAGGAGTTGCCAGCCTGGGAGATTCAACCAGACCTTCCTCTGGTTGAGAAAGTTCAAATTATTGGAGGAAGGGTGAAAACCCTAGAGCACGAAATAGTTGCTATGGCTGAAGACCATAGAACGCAGATCACAGAGTTAGAAGCTCGTGTTGCAGCACATCTTACAGATGACAGCCAGGAACAATTTGAAGCGCTGCGCAGAATTTCTACACAACTGAAGAGCAGAGTAGAAGAAGCAGAGAACCTGATGACCCAAGCTATGGAGGCTTGGACGGAGCTTGAGACGCTCCCTTTCAAAGTTGGTCTCTTTGAACAGGTACAAGCCGCAGAACAGTCCCTAACTAATCTGACTGAAGAAGCTAAGGCCTTAGAAGGCTTAGCAAAAATGAGGAAAATGAGTGAAGTGCGCAGAATCCAACAGCAACTGCACAAACTCAGAAATGAAGATGCTAAACTCACCAACAGCATTCAACCATTTATGGATGAGTATGCTGACCTTGCTGCCCATATCGAGGCAAAGATCAAAGAAATTGCAGAATCTCAAAAGGTGATTGATGGCACAACTAAAGAAGAAGCCACTGCAGAAACGGTGCAGGCAGCTGTGGAGTGTGTCGATGAAATGGACTCCGCTATTGCGCAGTGGAAGAAAACATTCGCGGAGACCCAAGCAAAAGCAGATGCACAAGTAAAGCGACCACACGCTAGTGCGAGTGGCTCGAGGACGAGCCACAAGTAAGTGTTAGGGGCCTGTTGGAGCCTAGGACGCAACTATGGTAAAAGCTGTGAATTTTGAAGAAAAAGCACAAGTGTTGAAGGGAAAGTGCTAATTTTGAATAAACACCAAGTTTGGGTGGAAGCAAACGGTGCACAGTACGGTGCCAGATGGATGAGCTCAACGCGGATTACGGACTGGAACTCGCGGAGCTTGCGCGCGCACAACATAGAAGAATGAATGTGGCTGAATAGAAAGCTCAGCTACCATAATAAATGAAGCGACGGAGTAGAGGGCTCAGCTACCCTCATTTAAGGCTAAGTACAGAAGTTATGGTTGCTCGGATCAAGGAGGAGCAACAGACCAAAGCATTGAAGGCGAAGGACAAGGCGCCCATACCCGCAATCTGCGCCGGAAGTCACGGAACCTGCAGGAAGCGACGACGTGACTGCAAGCGGCGCCTACGGTACACCTAGCCATGTGCGTGGTTAGGGTTTTTGGGGACAGTTTTGTAAAGGTGTGACCGTCATGGCCACCTATATATATGTATAATTGGTAAGGGAGAAGGTTAGTTGGTTAGTTGGTTTTCAGTCAGTTAGTTAGTAAGCTAGCCATTCAATCTTCTATTGTGTTGTTAGAAGAAGAATTAGAGTCGGGATAGCCGTGGAGTTAATCCCTGAGTTGCAGACAGTCTGAGTCGACGTCTGAACTATTGTAATCTCTGTAGAGGAAGGGACTAGATCAAGAGAAGGGCTCCCAGCTGTGTGCATGAAGTTTCCTGGAAAGATCTAAGGCTGCAGCTGTGTGCGCAGCATATTGTGTAGCTCTATCATTTTCTGGTTAATATAACACTCCCGTGGACGTGGTTTTCCTCGAGGAGGTGAACTTCATACTTCTTGATGTATGATGCTGTGTTGAGTGATTGCCTGTTTTAGTTCATTACCTATGTATACATGAATCTTGCATTATCTTTATGAGTGTTAAGTGAGTTCGTGAAGCTTCCTTGGTAACTATAATCGTTAAGTGTCGAAGGATTTGTAGAATGCTGTCGCCGCAGTGATAGAGGAATGCATTACTACGCTGGGCGCGCAGAAAGAAGAGATACATAGAGAGTTGACGCAGGGGGATAGTCGCCCCATGCGCTGGAACGGAGATGCCGCGCAGCTAGGCTGTTAAGTGAGAGGTCCGCGCAGTTGCGCAGAAGGGTCTGCGGAAAAGTCCGACAGTCTGCTTTGAGGAATCGTCGAGGAAAAAGAGAGCAGTCTCCGCGTCGCCTAGGTTAAGGAAATCTGATTCCTTAGCCCCCCCATAGCCACTTCGGGTGAGACCTCGAGTTGCTGCGCAGCTCGTTGCCGAGAGGGCCAGTGCGCCAAGGGGTTTTGTTGGTGCGCTTCATTAAAACCCGGGTCTGCCCCAGAAGCAGCCAACAATTATGGAAATTTATCCTTTTTCCTTTTTTCTGAAATGACCTTGTGAAGGTCATATATACACCTTTTTCCTGTTGGAAGGTTAAGTTCCTTTAGATTTCTCTCAACAATAGACTGTGCTGTCTTGGTTTTAACAATGAAAGGCATTACTTCTTTAGGTAGCTTGAAGGTGACAGGGATTTTATGCTTACCAAAGTGAATATAATCATAATCAAATCTCTGCCTAATATATTATAATGCAAAAATTCTGGGAGTTAAAAAGGTAGGTAACTGATAAGGCTCCTACTTTGAACCATAGATTCCGATCTCTATGTAATTTTCAATCAAGAACCATCTCCAACCTAGGTGTCTTGGATCAATTGCATCAACCTTTTATGCTTAGGAAAAACCCTTGGAGGAGAATTACCATGCATCCAAGTATATATAATATACATGAATTTATTAACAAAGTAACTGAAACCCTCATTATTTAACTTCTTTGTGATCATAGGAGTCCAATCAATCATTGATTTCCATGTACATTCATCGGACATTTGAAGTTCCAAATCTTGTAAATAAGCAACATGATGATATAATATCAGGTATAAAATATAAGATTGGTACCTAACATAATTTAGAGCATGAAAGTTTAGCAATTGATCATGTATCGTCTCAGGTAAGAACTGGGCATAATCATACTTGGCAACAAGGATATCTTATGGGGTGCAGATAATGGCCATAAACCATAAAATGGTATTATCCACTACTCTATCATGGTCACAACCAATCAATTGACATACCATGGAAATTGCTTGCTTGGCGATGTTAGGGAAATATTAATTTTGTAAGGAGGTGACCCCTTTGGGATTTTTTCATTTTGAGCTAAAGGGTTGCTAAGGAGCTTATCCTTTTCTTCTTGACTCAAGGATTGGTACTTGTTTTCAAAAGAGTCTTCATCTAACTTATGGAGGTTTGGGTTATTAGGTATGTCCAGCATTATATGGATGGCTTGTTTACTCACAGGACATATGACAATGGAATGACCAAATTCCATGTTGCTCATTTTTCAGAGGAGTAATTTTGTATGCACTAGAAAACTAGACGAGGAAAATGGTATGTCTTGGGTATTGCAGCTAGGGCTAAATTTGACTCCCACAGGTGCAAGAGGTCATGGGTTTCTTTAAATATATTTTGAGCATCAGAAATGGATTTATGGATGTGAGGAATTGATAATACAGGGTAAAATAGGTCTCCTTATGTGTCCAAGAGGTGTTTGTCATTTGGGTTTTCCTTTTTGCAGGTCTTAGGGAATCGAGGATTCTCAATAGTAGCCATTTTTGAAAATAGGGAAGCATTTAAAACAAGAGCTGCGAGCAGCATAGTCCTTGCCATTAGAAAATTAAAGAGACTGCAATTAAAAATATTAGTTAGTCCACTAGAACAAATTCATAGTATGCAAAAAAAAATACTATCATGGTATTCTACGAGTAGAAAATATAATCAAGAAACACAGCTTATTAAAATGTTGATTTTATTTATGCTTTAATTAGATTGTTTTTTTATTATTTTTATGGAAATTTTGCAAATCATTTGTTGGATAAATGATATTTTGAACATTTTGAATTTATCCAAAACCCATAAAAATCTAAAATTTGTTAAGTATTTTAATTATATGCAATTAGACTCTCGATATCGATGTGATATGTTTCTAACTAATTTGATTCATTATCTATTTTCCCTCTCATAGATTGGGATTTCCTTCATATTAAATTTTTGTACCCCGCTTCACCATTAAATCAATCTTTATACATGATAATGTTTAAATAAAATTTAAATTTAAAGAATCTAACATGTTTATTAGATTATTATTATAAATTAGTCTATTTATTAAAATGTTTTTATAATATTATAACTTTTTATAAAGTTATAATTTTATAGTTAAAAATGTTTTTTAAATAAATGTAAATCTAATTCAAATAAGATTAGGGTTAAACTTAGGATTTTATATTTATGTTTTTTTCTTAATTTTTTTAAAACACTTCAATAATACACTTAGTCAATTCAGAGCTTCTTATCCAATAAAAAACAAATACTATTTTTCAAAAAAATATTTATAAATACAAATTTTAAATGAACTTTTACTTAACTTTATAAAAATGATTTATAAAAATGAAGCACGGGCTAAAAACAAAGCTTTCAAAACAATAAAACTATATGTTAAAAACTCATCATCCCCAAAACAACAATGGAAACTCCTATCCACAGTTACTAATATAGCTTAATTTTACCCTTATCAGGGAAAAACATTGCCCCTGGTATGTCTTATCGGAACCAGTCTGTACATATGCAAGAAACATAGCCTTCTAGACATGAAACAAATCGTCAACGAGTGGAGCAATACGTTCTTCAAAATGGCTGATGAGGGGTACCTTTTGTGACCATAGACGTGATCAAATGTAAATGAATGAGAGCTAATTTGTACCATCTCCAACATATCTTGAAGGAGAGGCAGAATTGTAAATGAATGAGAGCTAATTTGTAGCATCTCCAACGTATCTTGAAGGAGAGGCAGAATTATAGCAAGTAATTGCTCTTCTTGTGTATGACCTCTATAGGCTTATATCACTAACTTCTGAAATCAGATCTATATTCTTGATTTTCTTGTTAGTGACAAAAGCCTGATTTATTTAGCTCGAATGTAAATTGTGCAGGTCCTCATTTCTCTTACTTTGTTGTTTCTGGACATTACTGGAAAGATCATTTCGAATCAACCTTCCTTTTGTCTGTTGTTATAAAAGTGTTCTACATCTCGGAGATCTGGGGGAAGGCTTGCCAATACTCTCATGCATCTCTGTGTGGTGTGACAAGACCAAAGAATTATATTGTGACCATATATCTTTTCTACGCAAGCCTGACCTCAATTTTAAGGAGGCAGCCACTATTCATGGTTTTATCAATCCAAGAGCCAAGAGGAAGGCTGTCCCTACTTCAAGCACTTGACAGCTTTGAAGCTGCACTTTATTCCTTGCAAGATTCCATTCTTTAGGACTGCTATATCGTTCATCTAGTTGTTGCTCATATACGTTTTCGCCGAAGAGGTGCATTCGGCTCATTCTACAGCCTAGCAGGGGTATGGCCCAGTATGGGGCGGATGTGTAACTCCTCCTGTGCTACTTTTTAAAATTTTATTAAATTACTTCAACATCATATTTCTACCCATTTCTAACCCAAAAAAATTCAAATTTCTATCAATTTCTCACCTGAAAATTTGTGAAATAATTTCTCACCCAATTGTTTTTCAAATTTCTACCAATTTTTCATTTGAAAATTTGTGAAATAATTTCTCACCCAATTTTTTTTCAAATTTCTACCAAATTTTCACCTAATTTTTAATTTGTTGTTATTGTTACTCATTAGAATTTGTAATTACTGAAATTAAAATACCTAAGTTAAATTTGCAGACTTTAAGAATTTCTAGCTGGGAATGTTGAAAGACCCAGACTAATATCACTAAGAACATAATGATGACCTATATCATTGGAAAACCAACAGCCATACAGTACGCTATTTTTACATTTCTTTTATAATTAGATAACTGGGTGATCTCCCCAGGTTTTTTTGTCAAAATGGGCTTTACATTGTTGTATCATAAGACATAAAATAAGATAGCAATAGATTGATTTAGCTAGTAAGAGCAAGCTACAACTTTATTGCAACCAACTCATTCACCGTGACTGAATTTTTTATATGCCAAAGTTTACAAAGAGAATTACTGAAGCCTCTTAATTTTATGTTATCTTTATGACTTGTGAAGGGTGAGAATAGGAAATCAAATATAATAGAGCAATCACTTAACATAACATTATAATGTGTTTATTTATGCACGGCTAGAAACATTCCTCCGCTCCAAAGCTTATAATCTGAGCACACTGCTTCATTTCAATGTATATTATTGCGAAATTATGCAGTCTCCAATTTTGAATTTTCTAAGATCAAGTGGTCCGACACCCTTCAATGGAGATGAGAATGACATGGTCGTATTGCTACCTGCAAGTATGAAGATGCAATGAATGAGATCGAATCCAAAAATTTGATGAAAATTATGTCTAAAATCGATTTTCATATGAGATCACCTTTGAAGGATTTATGGCAGAGTATACCTCAGCATGGTGGTGCTCTTGGAGCCGAGCTCCCAAACCACAGTTATGATTTGCATTAACCTATGCATGGACGTGGTAGTGGTCATGGAGTTTAGCTCCCAAACCAAAGCATCGAGGTTTTTCATCCTACAAAATCTAGTAATTATTTAGATATGCTACATTCAGACTATTTGGGAAGAAACACGGAGCTAGACTAGGCGATGGGGATCGTATTTGTGATGGCACCTTGCGATGGGGATCTGTTCTGTGCCTGCCACGCTTCTGCCCTTCTGAATTGATTGATTCTAAGTGATGAGAAGTCCCACAATGTGGCCAGCAGATAGTGTCCAAAAGATTAAAATCTAATGGAAGCGGAGCGTGATCTAGTGCGATCCAATGAAAAAGGTGTAACAAATAAAAAAAAGGGCTCCAATGAGTGTGCTGAAGTTGGAAAGAGCTGTAGAAGAAGCTGGCACTGATTGTGCTTCAAGAAACAAGTGGGGCTAGTGTACAAAGTGCTTCAGAAAAGAGAAGCACCATCCAAGTAAGTTAAATTACTATCCAAACCTTCTCACCAAACTGTTCTAACTTCAACATTTTCCTATTCAACCTGTAAAAAGCCAAACCCTCATTCAAATTGATTTTAATCGAACCCAAAACACAATTATAACCTAAGCTTTAACGAATAACTTGCAGGTCATCGATACTACCAGTAGTGCTCTTAAGCCTCTATTACAATCAGGGAAATGTATTGTCGAATTTCATAATTAACTGGATTCCATGCAGGAGCTCCAAAATCGTTAGAGACTTCTGCTTGAGTTTAATAATATTATCTTGTATTATTGTCTGCCACTCTCAAGTTGCATGTGATACATCATGAGATGCTTGCTATATAGACTCGAGTGCCTCGAAACACTACATCCAAAAGGGAGTTGTTCACTAAAATTTGAAGCCTTGGAAGAAGACCAAAAAGTGACACTCGGAAAAATAAACGAGTCCATGAAGAAAATGGGCAAAAATAATTCACATATATATCGCAGATGGAAAGGTAAAGAGTATACACAATGCTCTTTACGTTTATGTTCTTATGATGAGTTTGCACTATGCTAGTACAATTACAGATCAAAATCTAAAACTTGAATTTGAGTGAAAGATTCACATCTACAGTGAAGCGCCCAGCTGGTAGACAGTCTCCAATAAACACCCATAACTAAGGAAAAATGTTTGTTGCCTGATATAGACGCTGTGAAATGAGCCCAACAGATGTAACTCTATGCCTTTTTTGCTTGGAAGTAGCGTGGGAACTCTAGAAACATCCCCAACTCCCTTGTGAATGTGCTAAAACCCTGGAACACAATCCAACAAAGCCAAAAAAAGCTAAAAACTTCAATTGAAATGTTGTCATAGAAATGAAAAATTCTATAAAAAATATTCCAATAAGCATGCAGGAAGAACTGAAAAGAAGAGTGTGTACCTTGAAATATCTTCAGGAAAAGTTCAAAACATGCCGTGAAGCCACATGTTTATATACCTTGGCTGAAAGATGGCTTAATACAAGCACTAGGCCATAGATTCCTACGATGCTTCGTCTTTCTGGCAAGCAATTTCTGGTTATGGCGGTTTAACATGGCCTTTACTGCTCTCTTTAAGTTTCTAGCTACCTGCTTGACGATTTCCTCAAAATTTCTGGCTTAGTTTTTGAAAGGAGTTTTTCAGCTTATCTTCAAAGCTTTCTTCCAGTTGCTTCAATGAGCCTCACGAATTCCATGTTCGAAGCAGCTTCCCGAGGCCACCTAGGTTTGATAAACCTTTCCAGTCTCTGTCTGTTTATCCTATAAGTGGACGACATGCATTCAACTGTTATGTAGACATAAATCCATGCACACATAAATTAATGTGGATCATTAAGCCGCAGAAATAGTAGGTGATTACTTTCCCTGCAAGGTAAATTGGAGAGTGAACTTGTATGGTGGTAAAGTTTGAACATAAGATTTTATTTTTATTTATTTTTTGATTTATTTTAATGCTCAATAATGATAAAAAATAGTCAATTCAAGGTGATTGTCCAATTATAAAATAGTAATTTCTTTTTTCTAACTAATTTAAAATACAAATTTTATGTTGACATTAATCTAACTTTACTAAAAACAATATATTGATTGCAACTAATAGAAACAATCGGAACGGCAGGGACTAAAAATATTAGGCAATTGATATAGAGTTAACATTGGAGGTTGGTTAGCTTCGAACTTTTCTTAATAGTCTTCATGGATTCAATATGTCATCTATAGCTCCATTTGAAAAATGGTTTTGTTTGATACTTTGGCGAATATTTTTTAAGTTTTGAAATTTCACGCATTTATTGTCGAGGCACGTGGCATATCTTCATTTTCTCTTCGCAGTGACATAGATATAATACTTAATTATAAGTCATTGACCCCATGTCCACATGTCTAATTTTCCATGGTCCACTTGTCAGTTAGTTGTCCCGGTACACCACCTTATTCTGGCTTCGTCGAACAACGCTTTGGCACTTGAGGTTGGTGGATTCTTGAAACTTCCTTCGGGAGCCGAAATGCATGAGTGCTTGCCACATCATTTTGGTGGTATTGGATTTCTGGCACGTGTGTATTATGTTAACCACCATGCAACTTCAAGAGTCAGAACGTATGTTAGTCGCTGATCTTTGACACTTTTTTATTGATCATGTTCTCCATCGGTTCAAACCCCTTGTCTTTTCCCTTGATCATGGTAGCTAATCTTGTATTTACACTTAAGCGCTTCCACAATAAGACTAAGAACCTAAGCGATTGTCTATCAAGACTGCAATGGGTGCCCAAATATTTTATTTCCATGTCCTAAGATTGGCTCCACTCGGTAATAAAATTTCCCTATGAGACACTAAGAACAATAGATATGTTCCTTTCTCATTGGGATATGGACTCACTACCCATTTATTTCTTTATTCTCAATGAATGTGAAACTTCTTGCAAAAAACTGTGAAACTTCAAAATGTAGAAGACTTAGCCAATTTTAACTTAAAAATGCAAACGGGAAATAAACACACGAATATATACTGAATATGTATAGTAGTAAGACCTCCCAGGTCTTCAATGTTGTATGAAGTGTTTAACAAAATTCCCATTCACAAGGGTGCCCATGATTTTACCATCCATATTGCTGAGGAGGAAAGTATTATTATTTTCTACTATTGAGATCTGAAAGGGACCAAACCACAAATTGTCAAATGTTCCATGTTTTCCTTTATACTCTCTCGTTGTATTCCACCTTAAAACCAAATATACTAGAAGGAAATCTCTCTCCTTAGTTCTCCTGTAAAAAATGGCCTTCATTTTATCCTGGTATAATTGAGATTTCTCTGTTACCTACTCTCTTGTTTGCTGCACCTCTATCAACTGATTGATTCTTCTATGAAACTCATTTATCTCTTCGTCTTCATTCTATAATAGTTTCATTACTGGTAATTCAATCCATATAGGAAAAATGGTCTCAACCCCATACATCAGCTCGAAGGGTGAAGTGACTATAAATATTTTAGTAATTATCCTGTCTGCTGAAAAAACATATTTGAGATGGGAATCCCAAGAATTTTTATTATCATATAATACTTTCTTGATGATCCTTATCGGGATTTTATTTGATGATTCTACCAAGCCATTACCCTTTATATAGTATACAGTTGAATGCCCAAGTATTACATTGCAATCTTGACATAAAGCATCATTTTGGAAGACTTTAAAGCTTGTGCATTATCAGTGATGATATTTCTAGGACATCCAAATCTGGCTAGAATGTTCTCCTCTAAGAACCTGATTATGACTGCATTTGTGGCCGATTGTAGGGACCCCCATATTGGGGTCCCCCAAAAAGGAATATCTAAACAATACTAACATCATATAAAAATTTTAAATCTTGAATATCAAATATGAACTGTAATAAAGATACGTAAACTCAACTTGTACAAAAATAATGGAACATTTCATCTGATTCCGATGGTTGTAGGTTGTTGTAGCTCGCATCCCTTGCCGCTTTGATCCAGCCATCCGATATCCCGATTTAACGAAGACCTCTCAGTTGACCTCCCTACCATATCGGGGGTACTCTTCTCCCCCCGAACCCTCGAGCATTTTTGGGTCATAAAAACACACAATGCAAGCTTTCTGGTGGGATCCCTCAATCCCCAGAAAGCTAAGCCCAACTCACAAGAACCATAAGATAGATTCACTATTACGGTGCCCGTCCAGCACTAGGGAGCAAGAGATTCTTTACTCCTTCTCCTCCCTTCTTTTATAACAAAATTATGCGTGCCATGTGTCTTCTCATGCACATAATTTATTTAATTTAATATTTATTCTCAAGTTACAAGTGTCTCTTCCTATCTTAAGTGTGCACCCAATTCCCTAAATCAGTGCAAGTTAGGTGTAGTGGTCTTTAAGAGAGTCCTAGTTATATTTTACTTTGCCAACTAGTTTTATTCAAAAGGCCCCTTTAATAAAACTTCTAATAGACAACAAGATGTTTTCTACTTTCTCCCTCTTTTCCCATAATAATGAAATAGAACTATTTATTTTATTAATAATCCAAATTCAAATCCTTCTTTTCAAAAAATAATAAAAAAATAAAAATAAAAGAATAAAATATTTCTTTTATAAATAATCCAAATTCAATTCCAATTCTTCTTTTTCAAGATAATAAAATAAAACCAAACGGAACAAAATACTTCTTTAAACTTATGAGTGTAGTTTTCATTTGTATACTTGATTAATGATTTCCTCTTGTTCTTTCCTAGGTACCTCTTTGGCAGGTCCTTTTGACAATTCTATTTCTTTCTTTCTTGTTCTTGTCTAGGTACCTCTTCGGTGGGCCGTTCCGACAATTCATGTTCTTTCTTCTTGTTCTTGTCTAGGTACCTCTTCGGTGGGCCCTTCCGACAATTCATTTTCTTTCTTCTTATGAGGAGAACCGTGTAGCGATCGGGGGGTCTTTACCGCGATCTCTCGACTACACTTCTTGGAGACTAAGGGCTGCTGAGGGATAAGGATAACCTTATCGCGCGTGCCCCTCAACTCTTGTACATGACCAATTCGATACGGCCTCGCCCGTATGGCACACACTTCCCAGGGCCATCTCGCAAGCTTTCGACCCGTGCATGGAGTGCTAATTCAGGGTCGACAGTCTATGGTCGTACCCCAATGTGTTCTTTCCATTCTTACGACCCCTATAATTCCATTGTGGGCCAGTCGATAAATCGTCTTACCTACCACTACACATATACACTCAAGCACACATTAAATAGCACTGCACTATCAAATCATTTCATCATTCATCATCATAATATCTCAGCCATTCGAGCATCTATTTCATTCAATCATCTCTATTTCATAATTTCTCAATTCAACATATCTATCATTCACCATTCTATCTAAATCAGTCGAGCATATCTATCATTCATCATTCTGTCTCATTCAGTCAAGCATATCTAACATTCATCATTCTATATAACATTCGGTTATCATTCATTTCATAAATTTGCTAATCATTTAGCTGAGCATTCATTATTAAGTAATATATCAATTTCTATAAGTGTCGTTCAATGTGTCATTTTCATTTATAATTGTCATCATGCAAACCATCATGCGTTCTTCAGTCGTTCAAGTATTTTCAATATTTAAATGACCAATTACTAGAGTTTATTCGGTCGGGTCACTTGGCAAGTGTCCTCAAGTCTACGGTCAGTCAATGTACTGAGGCGGGCATTACACTGATCTTGGTGGAATAACCTCTACCAATTTATCGAAATAATATGTGGTTGTAAGAATCTATTTTTGTTATCCACTAGATGCAGGATAAATTTCTCCTATTAAATCTAATCCCCATGTTAAAAAGGTGCTTCAAAGCTTACTGGCTTGAGTGGTAAGGTTAACAACTTTTGTTTTTGAGCAAACAAATGACATTCCACACAGGATCTTACCCTTGAGTTTACTACAAAAAATAGAATGGGCCAATGGATAACCAACTCTTAAAATATTATATGTAGTATCCCTTCAAGCATGGTGCCCCCCACATATTCCTTTATGAAATTCTTTCTTATTCAATAATGCAGTTAAGTAAAATACCCCCAACGTATTTCCAAAATAGTTGCTCATCCATGATGCAATACTTGGATACTTTTAGTTTGAGAGCCAATTTTCTTGCCTTATGAAATTCTGGTGGGAAAAATAGAGTTTGTAGATAGAAGAAAATATCTTTATACCATGCAGATATGAAAAACTTTGTTTTAACCTTCAAAAATGGTTATTGTGGATTCATTTCTTCCAGTTATGGTATAGGATTTGTTGGTATTTGAGCAATCATATTTATACCCAGAACCTTACAGTCATATCCAACTAACAATTTATCCAATCCTTGGCCTTTGACCAACTTAGCAGGCTTGATTTCTAGGTCATATTTCTGTATTTTAGTAATCCATTTTCCCCTCTTTCCTTCACTATCTGGCTGTCCAAGCACATTTTGAAAATACTATTAGGAATATATGAGATGGTTTTTGAATGTAACACATAATCCCTGAAATATTTTAGGTCTTTTACCAATGGGTTAATCCATGAAGGTGGTTCACGATTTTTGGCAAGCGAAGCGCCAAAAAATTGTGCGACAGACCCTCGATCGAGGTGTTTTAAATCCCTCGATCGAGGTATTAAAACCTCAATCGAGGGTTTTAAAAGACCTCGATCGAGGGATTTAAAAGACCTCGATCGAGGTTTTAAAAAAGGCCTTGATCCAGGTATCAAGATATTTATCCGTCGATCGAGGTATTTTAAAATCCTTGATCAAGCAAATACCTTGATCGAGGGCCTAAAAAACAGGCCGAAAGCCCTTTTCACTGCAGAAAGAAAATTTTGTCTGCCTTTTAGAGCCTTAAACTATGTCATTAAATGCACATTAATGGGTGTAGTTGATATCATTGTATTCGTCAATGAATCCTCTATCCATATACATATAATTTACGAATTTTTATCTTCATATGTCATTTGTTTTTAAAATTATTTTAAAGATTACCCTAAAAAACCTTGTCGACAACTTCGAATGAGCTCAAAGATAAATCAACAATATTCAAAATACACATCCAAAAAAATTGAAAAAATATAAAAGCGCCAGATGAGTGCGTTCTCTTCAAAAGGGTATTTTTAGTTTTGCAAATTATGTAAACAATCAAAAGATTTGGCGCACACATGCACATGTGTGCAAAATGTGACTGAAATATTCATTGGTGAGTTTCGAAAATAATAATAAATATAATTATTCGAGAAAAATCAAAAGAAAAATATGTATGCACTAGTGCATTCTGTCTAGATCATGTTCAATATTTCATTTTTTTAAATTATTAATTTAACATTAAATTATTTTGCACACACACAAGCCACTTGTTAATTGCTCCTCAAAAGGACACACATTTCATTAAATGAAAATTTGACATGGTAAATGACATTGGTATATTTTTAAAAACATATCATTGGAAAGCCGACATAATTCTCCACATTTTATTTTTTAAACGCATGTCGAAATTCATATGGAAAATATGAGTTTCGAGGGCTTCAATTTAATACATGGGTAAAATTTGCATTTTTCATCGCCATATTTGGACAAAAAGTGTTACCCATCTTCATGGAATCACCCCAATGCATATTCCTACTTTTCCATAATGTTGTATATCAACTCAACATATCTTGATGATTTATTGAAGAATTCTATGGGTTGCTCATATCCTTCAATATTTTTTTGCAATAATATAGCTACAACGATACTATCAGAAGCAAAGGAAAAAAATAGAAAATATTTGGTGTAATATGACTTAACAATACTGATGATTCCCCCAAAGCTTTCTTTATTTGTTGGAATACACTTCTAGCTTCAATAGCCCATCTGATCTCACTATCCTCTTTGAGAATATCACTCATATCTTTAACAATTTGTGCAAAGTTTGGAATGAACCTCAGGAAATTTATCTTACCCAAGAATGACTGTACCTTCTTTTTGTTTCTGGGTAAAATAATCACCTTGATAGATTCTCCTTGCTCTAGGTCAATTTTCACACCATATTTGGACACTATATGACCCAATAACTTTCCTTCACTCATTGCAAAATGAGATTTCTTTGGATTTAAAGATAGTCCAAATTTTCTGCATTTTTTATAAGTTTTTGAGAGATGTCTGAGGTTATCTTCATATGATGCTGGAAAAACTGTCATATCATCTAGATAAATGACTATGAATTTGTATTTTTCTCCCACAAAGGCTATATCCATGGCTAAAAACTATCATATCATCTAGATAAATGACTATGAATTTGTATTTTTTTCCCACAAAGGTTGTATCCATGGCTCTTTGAAAAGTAGCCCCTACATTAATCAGTCCAAAAGGAATTTTGTCATACATGAATGTGCCCTAAGGTGTAATAAATGAAGTATTTTCTCTATCATCTTCATGCATTGCCACTTGATTGTATCCAAGGAATCCATCCATCATAGAAATTCTACTATCTCCTACTATCTTTTGTAATATATGATCCATTTTTGGTAGAGGGTAATTATCCTTGAGATAACACTTACTCAAGTTCTTAAAATCCACATAAAGCCTTATTTCCTCATTCCTTTTTCTTACTGGTACTAAATTAGCTACCCATTATTAATATCTCAGAGGTATTATGATTTTGGAATCTAGTATATTCTTCACTTATTTCTCAATTATGGGTATAAGGATTGGGTTAACTTGTCTCAACTTCCGCGTAAAAGGATTTCTTCCAGGATTAAGAGGTATCCCGTGCTGAATTATATTGGTATCATAAGTTTTCAAGTCTTCATATATCCAAGCAAGCACATCTATATATTCTTTAAAAAGCTCTAAATACTTGTGTTTTTTTCCCAACAATCAATGAATTTGAAAGCTTGATGTATTTTGGTTCTTCTTTGGCCCCAAGATTGCATTGCTCAACCTATGCTTCTTTAGGATGGACAATAGGTTTGACTGCAAATTCAATCTTGTCAAATAATTGCTTAAGAGGCACCAGACCTTTTGGAATAAAGTTACTTTTCAATGGAAGGATCTTATGATTTGTTATTTGATCTAATTGTACAGGCTTTGATTGTGATTTTGTCTCCAATTCTACTTCATCTTCCACTTCTTGGTCTTGAACAATATTAATAGAAGAGAAAACCCCAATCATTTCCATAAATTCCTTGATATGTTTATCACTTCAAATACTTGCCAATGTTTGTTGTTATCTGGAATAGATGGCATGCATATCATTTCCACCTTATACTTCAACTTTGGAATACTTGGAGGTTTGAAAGTACTAGCATCTAAGGCCAATGGATATGCTTGTTGATTCAAATATCTTGGAATTGTATTAATATTTAGGGATTTTTTTCCATCATATCCCAAATTTAATTCCTGTAATCTCTCATTCTTGGACATTTTGTCTGGTAAGCACCTTTGATCTGCTGAACAATTAATTCCGAATCACCAAAGATTGAAAGTTATGTAATTTTCATTTCTTTCCAGCAAATTCTAGTTCCAATATTAAAGATTCATATTCAAAAACATTATTAGTGGACTTAATATCCAACTTGTAGGATAAAGGAATAGTTTCTCCTCAAGGAGGAATTGAAAGCACTCCAACTCATGCACCTTCTCGAGAAGAAGCACCATCAAAATACAATTTCCATATTCTTCTATTTTCATTTTCAATTTCAAGAGGTGGATTTATGAGATTAGCATATTCTTCATTTATAGATAATACATTGCATCCCATATCTTCTTCAATTGCACAAATAAGATAATTCTTGGGGCCATTTTTATCACTAACCACATAGGCAAATTTGGCTTCTCTGTACAATATTCTACTTTCTCCCCCAAAATAAGAACAATAACATATGTCATGTCCATTTGCATAGTATGTCCCAAGTTTCCTTCCCATTGTCTTGACAACAACATTCCATAATTTGCAGGCACATCAACTACTACTACATCCATCACAATTCTTTTTACAAGAAACCGAGCTAATGTGACAACTAAATCTTTGATAAGGCCCATGCACTTGAATTTTCTTGAATCAAAGGAGTATAAGCAATGATATGGTCTAGTAATTGCCAAACTTAGCTTTTCCCTAATTACTTTAGGCATCAAATTATGGGAGGATCTTGAGTCCAACATACAATTGTGTAATAGTCTAACATGCACATTTAGATTGACATAAAAAGGAACAATAATGTCACCTTTTTCTTCAATATGAGGACCAATCATTACATAATGGTGATCATAATGTATGTTTAAGGTGTTTTGCTGGATATCTATAGTGCCACTAATTGTCTTAGCAATTTGTTTTTGATATACTACAATTTTGGCTAATTCTGCAAAAGGAACAAGGATTTTTATCCTTCCAATTTTATATTCCAAATTAAAGGATACACAAAATTTATCATGCTCTTTCTGTTCAATATTTGTCCTTTTCCCTTCTTGATTATTAATATGTTTCTCAGTAGTAGATACCTCCCTTTTTTAATCTTTTGATTGCCCTAGTGATGGCCTTTTGGTTTGTGTTTTCCCACACTAGTTTGGTGCAATTTTTCTAGGTCTTAGATCATACCTTTTATGCATTTATGCTTGGATAACATTTGCAAATAACCTATATTAGAGGGCATACATTTATTTTTCATTTTTGTTTTCATTGCTAGACTCATCATCAAAGAATCATTGATTGAATTTTAATGATTTTTCATAATCCATTTGAGTCAAATGAGGTGCTTTAGTCTCATCTTGAATCCAATGTCCCTCATCTTGAGGTTCTGTGTAATCTTCTTCTATAGAATCTTCCAGCAAGTTGTTATTTCTCAATGGAGGTTGAATAAGTTGATCTTCATTCCTTCTTTCCCTTTGAAGCATATGTGGGTTAAAAGGTATTCTATATTGATTCTGGTTTCTAGGTCCTCCTTCCTGAGAAGATTTAGGGGGATGATTGCCTTCAAATTCCATCCTATATAACTTGCTTGACAAGTTCCTAATCAATCTAGACATTTCCTCAATTTTTGCATCCTGAGAATATTTGTTTGTGTTGGATCACCCAACATCTTCCTTTTGTTTCCTCTTTTCTTTCCGTACTAAATTTTCCCTAGGATTCAATTTTCCATAAGTTGTCAGATTTCCTTCAAGATCCACTGCAATATCATACTGCATGATAAGTAGATTTATGGATCTCTTCTCTCTCAACATTAATGCAAAATCCGACTCAAAGGATCTAGCATAGGTCACCTTGGAAGCTGCTTGTGAAGGTTTTATTTCAAAAGGGATTTTATTGTAAAGTTTGTTGAATCTCTTGTTAAAATCTAGGACATTTTCACCATTTCTTTTTTAAGAACTCCAAACTCAGTGAGATATTAGAGATGATCTCTTTTCTTCCCCCATTGTCTCATGAATGCTATTTCTAATGCCTCCCAAGAATCTATTGAATTTGGAGCTAAGTTTTGAACCATTTCCTGACATCCCACTCAAAAGTTTGCACAAATAGTGTCATAAATACATCATCAAGTTCAATGAAGAGGTTATCTATGAAATCTTGGAAAGATGTCATATGATCTTTTGTAGTATGGTATTTTTTGTTAAATTACTGTAACTTCAAAGTATATTCTAGTTGTACTTTATTATTGTAACTCCGTTGGGGATTTTTTACCTCCATCGGGGATGTCTTTATTACATTTGGTCATGTAAAGGTCATGAGGTTAAGCCTCCATTGTAAGTCGGGTCATTAGCACCCAAGTAAATGTAATATAAGTGGTAATTGAGTCTCTCTAGAGAAGTCGACCCAGTTAGTATTGTTGGTAGTATAGCTGCCGTTACACCAAAACCCGTAGGTGATTGGTAAACTCACCACCGCCAGATTTAAGGATCCACAAGAGGCGATTAGTCCCTTGTCACGATACACCGGGGAGCGCTGACTACTTGAAAATTCATGCAACAATCTCCCCCTCAGTGTGAGCCGTGTGTGTATCAAACTCGTGACCTCTAGCTCTGATACCAATTGTTGGTAGTACAGCTGCCGTTACACCAAAACCCGTAGGTGATTGGTAAACTCACCACCGCCAGATTTAAGGATCCACAAGAGGCGATTAGTCCCTTGTCACGATACACCGGGGAGTGCTGACTACTTGCAAATTCGTGCAACAATAGTTAGGATTACTGGGGCCGACATAATTGAGTTAAAGGTTAGGTCAAAAGTAATGTATAAATAGAAGGAGAGACTCCTTCATTTATTCATTCGCTCACTTGTGCAATTCACATTAGTGGAGAGAGAGAGATATCTGCGAAGGACAAGGAGGAGTGTCTTGAGTCCAAAGTTTGGTATTTTTGTCTCTCTTATTTGTGAGACATATTTTTGGGACATTGTACTTGATCATCTATGTTGAGGAAGCTCCTGCTGGGTTTTCTTCCCCTAGAGGGTTTCTCAGGGTATATTGTTTTTGTGCTTTGTGATTGTGTATCTTTCAGAGATCCTTATTATGCTGCTATTGAGAATAATGTATTGAATGCTAATGAATTTGCAATCTAGTCTATGGTAGCATATAATCTTAACATTTTTCCCCATCATACTTTGGCAGGAGTTTAAGATAGTTGTACAAAATATTATTAAGATTTTGAAGAAGTCTCAAGGGGCCATACCTAACATATACCCATGGATTTATTCTCAGAGGATGAAGGGGTGCATTACTATCCATTAGATATCTAAGGATGAGCTCTTTATATTGAGGGGCAATTAGTATTCATGGTATATTTAAAACAAGCTTAAATCGATTTGATGGATCTAGAGGGAAAATAATAGGAGAGTCTTGTAGATCATTAAGTGGTTGTTTATTACTTTCAATAGAAGAATCTGTCTTTTTAACAGGATTTGCATAAATATCAAATTTCTCTTTTGAGGTATTAGGTTCAGGAAAAAACACATCTTAGGTTCTAGGCTTATTTGATGAAGATGAGGCCCCCTTTTCATGGATATTTCTCAATGTCACCAATATTTGAGGATTGAGTTGTACTAGGAACTTTCCATGATCTGTATTATCCCTAGTGTATCTTCTTCTTAATTCTATTTTTTTTATAGTGGAGTCACCAGGTGAAATTAATAGTCAACTGCTCTTTTTTCACTAGCAAGAGGCATATCCGTCATTATCTTCTAGGGAAAATGTTCACTTCGTCATCCCCAGAAATGATGCCAAAAATATGTTAGTCCTTGAGATGTTCTTGGATAGGGAATTATGCCAAGGAACCTAAGTAAAACTATGGATGAATTTTTAGATTTCAGATAAGGAACATAAACCTATAGTATCTCTGTCGATTGTAACAAAACCAGGGACCAATAAACTCATGAATACTTATAATACTATATAAACCCACAAGGCATTCCTTCTAGTATATTAGACATCTTAGAGATTGGATGGAAGTATGGAAGAAATAACATATTTAGAAATAAACAAGGTACCCATGGTGAATAAATATTATTCCTCCCTGAAGTAGAATAACATGCTGAGCATATTGAATTTACATTTAACACAAAATATAACTGATTATAAATGAAATATAAACATAAGGAAAATAGATCTCTTATAATGAATATATCATGAATACTTCACAATATATTCATGTACATTAAAAAAACTCATTCATAACACAACACATGTACCATGATTTGTGACAGAAAGGTTACCTTAGGGACTTTATAAAGAAATGAACCACATAGCTTTGAGAAAATATTTTGGAATAACAGAGGGTTTTCCATAAAATTTGAGAGTTAATAGATTGATGTCACATGAAGGTTTGAATCTAGATGGGTATTGATATAAAAATATATTGTTTCTTGAATATTGACATACTTTGGTTGATCTTTGATCTCTAGAGAAGGTTATATATTTCTCCAAAAATTGTCAACCCTTTTCTTAGAAACCCTGTTCTTCTTCTTATACCTTCTTTATTCTTCTAAACAACAAGCATACTATTGATCCTTGAACTGAAAATTTTCCAACCAAAAATAATGCGGACTCGCTAATTTATCTCCATGTCCATGCATGGCCTTTTTAGACTTCGACTATTCTTTGGTGATCTGCTCATCTATATTTGTCGAACTGGATGAGAAGAAGATGCTCTTATTGTTGTTGAATACAACACTAAGTACTTTACAATGATTTTCCATGCCTTCCCCATAGGATAGTTATGTATTTTCATCTTCCTTACTACCATATCTAGTTCAGTATAATTAGCATAAGTAGGAGGAGGCATATTTTTGAATATGAATTTTATATGAGAAAGTCATTCAAAGCCATCAACTAATTTATCCATTATTACATGCCCTTTAAATGCTCCTTCCATCTTTGTAAACTTTGTATCATTATTTCTACTTTCAACTATCATGTTTTCATAGTTCTCCTTGGGGTTTAAATCCCTATTTCCATCCCATAGAGAAGGCAAATCCTGATCCATTACCTCTATAAAAATAGATTTGAAGGAGGCCATGTACCTTAGCAGTTGATGAGCCTTTGACTGAGCTTTTTGTACTAAATTTATTTTAGTAATGACCTTGTTTGATTCCATAATTTATAGCACTTACACCCAAACCTTCCAATTCATTTTTTGGTATTCAATATATTTATCACCATATTAGCATTTTATAGCTTATTTTCTAACTCATTCCAGGTCCTCTTTATATAATGTCAAGAAGTGCTAGCTAAAAATTATTCATCTTGAATAATAAAAAAATAGCTCCAATACTTTGTCAATTCTATTGTTATTTGATCCGCACTAAATGGTTTCCCCCCTTTAATGCAACTCTTCCCACCAACCTTTTAGCTACTTGGTCTACCTCTTTTTGTAATTTTTCCTTGGAAACCTGTAACTATGCAATAATATCTTTTTTGTTTTTACTATATCATGCAAGACCATAATTTCTTCATCTTTATTATGGATAATATTATTTAGGGTACACAACTCTACTACCCTTAGATTCAGATATGCTAAGATTTTATCCAAATTATCTGTAGGATCTTATTGTACATATGATAATGTGGTTGTACTGGAAGCTACTAATTTAAGGTTTTCCATCTCGAGAGAGATATTCTCTTGTTGAATCTACTCCAATTCTCCTTGTATTCCTGCATTTGCTTGTGAATTTGCTCCTTCTTCTCATGTATTGGTATCATCTAAGGTGTATGAACATGATCAATCCCATGGACTTTGATATTTTTCTTCAATACCTGTATTTATGTATCTTTCTCTCCGATCAATGATTGGATAGGTCTTGGATTGTTTGTATCCAGACCTAATTCTATAAACTTCTACTCTAGCTCAATTAACTTCAATTGTTTAGATTTATTTACCATTATAACATAATTCTATAATTCTATGAGTCCTAGGAATTGCTTCTAAATATTCAACTCACTCATGCACACATGAGTGACACTTATACAATATCCTATTACTTATTAAATATTACCCATACCAAATATCAACTCACAACCATTTGATGAATGTTGAGAATGATAAGTTGGTGTTTATTGCAATGAATGGATTCTCAAAGTCTTGGGAATCATTTGTGCAAAGTGTATGTGTTAGTGAATATATGACTACCTTTGAGTAGCTTTGGGATGCTTTCATCCAAGAGGATACAAGGATAACCACGAAGATCCATAAATACTAAAATCCCCAACCAAGGCGTCATCAATAAGGTCAAGAAAAGATGAAATAAGGAAGTACCCAAGAAGGGTCATAAGGTGTTAAACCCCATATATTGTCACAATATATTTATATTAATATATTGGTATTATTGGTCAACCAATACCTTAATTGTAATTGTATGGCCGACTAGAATTGTAATTGTACCCTTTGTCTCCTATATATATACCAAGGAGACCTAGTTTTAGAATTATCTCATCTTGTCTTGTGTGCTTGATACATTGTAAAAGGAAGTTTCCCCCTCGAAGAGCTTCTTATTTATCTTTTTACTTCATTCTTAAGGCATTGGATTACTCTCTCTTTCTTATTTTATGCTCTTTTGAGAATTTCGTGCATAAAATTTGGTATTAGATCCATTTTTTCTGTAACTTATCCTTAGAGGACATAGAAAAGTCTCCATGGTAGAAATTTACAGGTCTAGGTTCATTATAAGTTTGAAGTTATAGCCCGTGGAAGTTAGGGGTTTTTACTATTCCAAAAATTAGTCTCAAACATGTTCTCTGGGTAAAACAATTATATATGAAGCTTGAGAGATCCAAAGTGAATGCCACCTATTGCATCAAAATGAAGACGGACCATAGTGTTTGTGGCAAAAATTGCAGAAGCAAAGAAGGAAAATCATACTATGGTAGTTCGTACAAGTTTTCTCTCATGAAAGGGACAAGAATAACAAGTTTTGGTTAAGTTACCATAACTTTCTCTTTACACATTAGAATTGGGTAAAACTTGTGGCATTGCAGAGAAGACATACCAAGCAACTACAACAAAGAATTACAAAATTGAAGGGGATGAATTTTAGAGAAATTCAAGAGTAAGGTTGGTGAGCAACACAACCTACAAACTAGGGTTTTCAAAGGTATATTAAATTGAAACTTTCATAACTTTTGATTGGAATATCTATTTTCGGTGATTCAAAAGGTGCGATAAAGAGTAAATAGAGAGGAAATCTAGCAAAAAGTAGTGGGATCAAATGGAAATATGCCGAGAAAAAATTACTATGCCCAATAAACTTCCTAAAGGATCATCCATGACCCAAGAGGAGCATGATGATTTAGACTTTGGTGTGTCCAAGCTTGTTTAAAGAGTAGATAACATGCAAAATACAATGCTAAGAAAGGTGGACATCATGAATATAGTAAATAAGATGAATTCCAAACATTCAAAGATGATATTCAAAAGAACCTTAAAAAAATATGGCAAGTAAATATGATCTCAAAGTTATGAAGGGGGTAATTCTGAATGAGATGAGAGATATCTTTTATCATACTTTAGATCCTAATGAAGAGGATAAGGGGAACAAGAGGGAATTTTCCTAGCCACCAATTGAGAAAACTAAAAAATAGTTTGAGACCAAGAGTTTCGAGTCCCCAACATTTGATCATTCATCACATCATCATGGGTTCAACTTAGAACTAAGGAACTACTTCACTTCCAAGATAGATATGAAATTTTTTGATGGAAATGATCCAATAACATGGATTTTCTAGATGGAGCAATTATTGATCTACACCAAGTGTCAACTTTACAAAAGGTAACTATTGCGTCCTTGTATTTAGAACCTTATCAATTTGTATGGTACCAAAACCATACAATGGCTTTGTGACCATTAAAAGGAATCTATTATCTATTAGTCTATTTTTATGGAGGAATTGGTATCACATTATGGGGAGATTAAGAGGAACACCTTCTTTATAAAATTGATAAACCTCAAGAAAAATTGTCCAGTTATAGAGCACATTTACTGGTTTTAGAAGTTGAGTCTTAGAGTGAAGAACATTGCATAGGATTATATGTTGGATATATTTATGGGCACTTTAAAGGAGATAATTCAACATGAGGTATGTATATTTGAACTTAAATAATTGGATAATGCTTCTAGTTTGGAAGGAAAGTTGTAAGTAAAAATATAGGCACTATAAGGCCTACTACTAACACCTATAGAGAGGGAAATATTTCCTCCCCCAATAGCGCTCAACCTATAAGGTTGATGACTCAGTAAGTAGAGGAAATAAGGGAAAAGGGAATATGTGTCAATTGTGACAACAATTACACACCACAACAAATCACCCTTTTAGCAATGATTTTGGATTGCGGTGCTCTCGCTAAAACTGCCTCCAAAACGTTTTTAGGCCTTTGGGGGCGGTTCTTAACTCCCCCCTCCAAAGTTGTGTGAATTGGAATTTGTGGGGGGTGTTTAAGAAAGACTCCACCTAAAGGTGTTTTTGAAGGTGGTTTTAAAAAACCCCCAAAAGTCATGAGAATTAGACTTTTGGGGGTGGTTGTTTAAAACCGCCCCCAAAAGTTCAATTATCGTGATTTTTTTTCGGGGGGGTGTTTAAAGACCCCCCGAACCCCTTCATTTTATAAAGCATAATCCAATCAATTTCAATGGTGATATGTTTGTAATCACTTTAAGAATCACATGTATTATCACTACGGGATACCATTGGTAAGCATTTTTGGAACCACTATGGGATTGCATTAGAAATCAAATTAATGATCACGTGTTCACTTTGAGATCACAGGGAAACTCTAATTGTGGGAGTTATTATCCAAGCCAGTCTAACAAAGTAGGCATTAATGAAACCGTTGAACATGGAAGGCTCTATTGTGCAATTGGTATAGTAAGTTTAGGCTTGTTCAATTATAGTTCATAGTTCTGGGAACAACAGAGAAAGAGGAGGGAATGATGGCATGGGGAGAGACCTTACATGATTGGAGAAGGTTGGTTATAGAATAGAGAGCCGTTTTTATCTTTTATAAGCCCTCTCCCTATCTTAAGTGTCTTTGTGATAATTAATAATTAATACTAAAGGCCCTTTATAGTTCGGTTGAGGTAGTTGTAATTATTTTTATAATGTCTATGCATTGGTAGGGATCCCCTCCTAAAAGGACCATACAGGAACCACCTGACCCTATCTGGGAATAGTTCCTGTGGAGAGAAGAGTACGAGATAAGCTATTGGATTGAGGAATGAATGCATGGAAGAAAGGGGCACACACCTCATTTTTCCTTTATGATGATCGATTTTGAATTAGTAGAATGCACTTCTCCTATCTCGAATAGATGCAGTTGCATGTGTTTAAACCTAAAAGTATTTTTCAAGGCAGTTTTCAAACCCCCCCAAAGTATTGAGAATTTAAATTTTGGTAGTGGTTTGTTAAAAACAACCTCCAATTGTTAAATTCCCATGAATTTTAGGGGGGGGGTTTAGAAAGTCCGCTCCTATTTAAAATTTTCAAGGCCATTTTTTAAAAAATCCCTATAAAAGTCAAGAGAGCTTTACTTTTTGGAGGTGGCGTTTTAAAGATCGTTGCCAAAATTTCAATTCTCATGACTTTTGGAGGGGTTTTAGAAGGATTTCCCCTAAATATATTTTCCAGGTATGTTCTCAATATCCTTCCTCTCAAAGAATATTGGAATTTACCACTTGATTACCCTATAATTAACTCCTAATTAGCCTCATATTTGACCCCTAATTTCCCCCAATTAACCACTAATTGCCCCTAAATGACCCCTACTTGACCACTAATTACCCCTAAATAATCCATTCTTACCACTAATTAACCCTTGATAACCTCTAAATGAACCCTACCTTTTTCAAAGGAAAACCTCATGGAGAAACCCAAGGGATGATTCCAAACATTCATAAATGGCATATTCTCTAGTAAACCCATCGATGTAGACTAGTGTTCCCCACACATGGGGATTTGAAATGGGAACATGCCACCATGAACCTAACTAACGTTGGAATTCCTAATTATATTGAGAGGGGGCATGAATCAATATGATGCGCAGATTAAGCAATTTCTACTTTTAAAAACATGCACCAATTTCTATTTAAAAACACTGATAAAAACCAATTGTGCACAAAAAATTTGAAGAAAGTTATATATATATGTACGAAAATGAAATTACATAGATATATGGGAGACACCAATATCCAATGATGTGAGCACCAACTCACTTAGACACCAATCTGATTGGGACACCAATCCCACATCCAAGCACCAACTCATAGACTACAGGCTCTAACATGTGAGCACATCAATCCTCTGTGCAAGCACCAACTTATTGATGCAGGTTCCAACTTGCGAGGACACAAATACTCTGCGCAAGCACCGAATCACTGTGTTCAAGCACCAACCTGAGAGGAGACTCCAATCTCCTTTCCTTGCCCCGTTCTACCTCCCTTAGATAAAGATGTTGCTGTACTTCTGTCACACTGTCTTTAGATCTACGGGCATAGTTCACACTATGTTCTGTACTCTACTTCACTTCCTACTTCATGCACCATTGAAGTATTTTGGTTCAATTCTGCTTATAGCTTCTCTTAATGTGTACTTTGCTTTAGTCCTACATGATGTTCTAGTTCTGCGCACATATTCATTCACATGCTCTTTGGGATTTTCACAAACGCTCCTTATATATACATGAATGCTCCTTGTTCTTATGCATATCTTGTAACCTCATGCACTTCTTTAATTCATATTGCCTATGATTCCCCTAGGAATTTCATGTAAGCCGAAGCTTTCAAATTCAGAATATTACTCCATTTTTTATTCCAAGCTTGCTTCTCATTCATCAACCTAACTCTTCTTTATGCTCAACTTTCTCAATTGATGTTTCCACAAGTTGGGGCTTCTCTAAGTTAGTAATACCCCTTCTTCCTTTCTTTACGTTCAAGCTTACCCAAACATCTACCACTTGTCTTATCTTGCATGGATGAAGTGTCATGATTTTGTGGGTCTTGTGCACACTAACTCCATAGCTTGGTGGGTCTTGTGCATTGGAGTTCCATTACTAGGTGGGATTAGAGTGCCATGCACATATCACCTTGTTCTATAACTCGGTTTTAAGACTTCCTTTGACTTGTAGAGACTTGTGCACATATTTTCTATATACTTCTTCAAACTATCTTTAAGCCTTCAATGACAACACCAAGTCCAACAATCTCTTTGACATCAATTACAACACCAAATATAACAAAACTTCCCCTTTGGAATTGATGTCAACACCATTCAAAACTGAGCTCCCTATGAGTATGAGCTCTTCCTTTCTATGCAACATGCTTCCCTTGTATTCATGCCAATTGATCCTTTGAATGTTCCTACACAAACTTTGATTCAACATTTCTCTAGAAGAATTTTTACCTAGTATCTCTCCCCCTTTGACATTAAGGGCAAAGGGATGCTCCCCTATGTTTATGCATCCTTTTCTTTCTTCACCTACAGCTTATATGCTCCCCCTGTGCAGTTGCAAACTCTCCCCTAAACTTATGCTTCTATTCCTGTCTTCTATTGTTCCTTCCATGTTGATTACTTCTGCTTTGCACGATCTGTCATGCTAACCACATCTAACTTCTTATGTCATCTCTTTGGTCCAGTTGCTCCACCTTAGTCGTATTGGTATTACTGCGCTATACTGAATTTTCATGTACTCGCACTATTCTCTTACTTTATGTGAATTGCACTTTTTGCTGACACAATAAGAATTCTTAATGAAATGACGTGATTGACAACTTTGTCAATACGTCATATGACACAAGATTGCATACTTCGGCCTTTAAGAAGATAATGAAAGCATCATTAAATTTCTCATATGGTGCAATTAATTCAATTCCCTTTTTGTCCTTTTGGATTTTCGCAAGCATATAAAATAATTTATCCATAATGAATACTTGCTCACAAATATTACCAAATATGGTAGATGCATTTGACATCCATTAAGATCATCATTTGTCATTTTCGGTGACCAATTATCCTGTCAGTATTCAATCTGTCGTTCAACTACTAACCAATCCTCATTGAAATGTCTGAGCATCAACAACCAGTTGGATCTTCTATAGGTAGTGTGTCCGCAATCTTTCAGGCACAAACAACATAATTCACCAGACTTAAGGATGATCTATAGAAATCGACGTCGAATCTCAAGGAGGCAAATGTCAAGGAATGGTACACACAGGTCTAGATGAACCAACATCATGCAACAAAGATTTCCTTTTTGAAGAGACGTGTTGATCAATTGGAGGTGCAACAAAAATTCATTATCAATTTCTTGAAACAAGCTCGCATCATTCCAGATACCTCTGACTTGAAGGAGCAAGCACACAATAATGACACTGAGCTGGGCTTATGCTGAGTGAATTTTGCACAGTTACCTTCCTTCAGAATGTACATTTTTTAACTTAAATTTTGTATACAGTAGATGTGGATATCCCTTTTTATCATGGAATCTCTATGAAAAGGATCCTTATGTATCTCTTCACTTTTATAACAACTCTTTCGAAATTTACATGAATTCTGGAAGTGAATTGTATCGAAATTTTTGTATAATTAGTATTATGAATGTAATCAACAAATCACTTACTGATGCAACCGTATAGTTCCAAATTGTTGTAGAAATGACAGACTATTCATTAATGTTGAAATATTTGTTTAATGACAACAATGTTTGTCATTGACGGTCAAATTTGAATATACATGCTTTCCTTTTGTTTTTGTAGTAGTTGCACCTATGTAATCTGTGAGACATTCTTCAAACGTTTTCTGGTCACAACCTTATTTTTAATTTCCTTGAAATCATAATAGATGACATATTGAATCCAAGTATTTTTATTCACAATCTTGAATATTTAACAAGATAAGCAGCAGTTTTATGCTGCTTGAAAATTACTTATATTATTATTGACTTCAGTTGCGCATGTCTGTGGAACTTTCTTTATCCATTTTTGAGTGTGTGCAAGCTTTTGTTGGTACTTTGCAAAGTTAAGTTCCTTCATCTACTTGAGTATTACTGTTATTTCTTCCTGTATCACGTGAAATACTCCTTTCTGATTGTTTTATTGATCTTTGGTAGCTTTGTGCCCAAATCCATCATAGGTGTAACATCTTATGGTATGACAGTACTTTGCAACACGACCATAATACTTGCACCTTAAGCATCTCTGTGTATTTAACCTTCTTCTATTAACATAACAAGGAAAATTGTAATCATTGAGAAAATTATATACCTTTATTGGAATTGCTTAGATGACACATCTCATTGATTTGTGAGTGGGATGTATTTACTGTCACAAACTTTTTCAACTGTCTTATCATAGCCAAGATTAGAATTGTCTTCTAGAAACCTTTGACTATTCAATATCTTATCCAAAATTGATGTATTGTTCCTAAATTTAGCTTCAACTTTTATGTCATAAATATCTTCTTCACCTTTTGGATCCGCACAGTTTAGAGCTTCATTCTTGGACCCATTTATTGCAAAAGAGAGCTTCCTTTGATTCTTCAGAGGTTGTTCTTCATTTCTTGATTTATCTAGTTCTCCTTTTAAGTGGGCGATCTATGTATCCTTTTTCTCAACTTGTAGTAGATGTTCTATCAATAGCTCATTTTCCTATTTTGTTTCTTCCAGTGACACTTCCAATAAGCAGTTATTTTCTTCAAGCTTATTAACTACATTCAATGCACACGCTAGTTGTCTCCTAAGTTCCCTTTTCTCATCTTCTGATTCTTCAAGTGCTTTGTTTGTAAGCACTTATTCATTCTTTTGAACTCAACCTCTTGATTTTTCGAACAATCAATTGTTCTTTCATCCTTGAGAAACTGATTCTTTTATTGGTTTAAAATATCTTGAGATTCTTGAAGACTTACTTTCAAAGATAGATTTTCTTTTCTTACTTTCCTTAATTCATCCAGAGCACTAGTTAATTCACCTTCCTAGTCAATTTCTGCAGTTTCTTCACTTTCAGAGTTGAGGGTTTCTTCTTCACTTTCAAATTCTTCATGAATACTATTCATGTCAGGAAGATTACAAGATTCTCTCTCAGGATAGGATTTTGAAGGTGATATGTAGATTCCATTGTAGAAATACTTACATAATGTTCCTGTAGTAAGATCTGTTTGAATTTCATAGGACTTATTTGAGACTGCTTTCTTATTGCATGATTCCTTCTTAATGGGAGAGTAGCATTTTTCCTTTTCTTTTGAATCTTTAATTTCAAGGTATTCTATGATTTCCATGAAGAGCACTTCTCTTGGATTATCATCACTATCATCTTCGTTAGATGAGTTGTTGTTCTCCTTGGAATACAAACTCTTCTTCTTCTTGTGTTCATGCCTAATTTGTTGGCGTGTTTTCCTTCGTTCTCTCTAATTAATGTCCTCTTCACTGTCACTATCCTTTTTTCCTTATAAGGACATTTGGAAGAAAAGTGACCTAGTCTACCAAATTCAAAACATTTGAAAGGTAACTTACCATATTTTCCATGACCCCTTTTAAGATTATTTACAAAATTTGCTTCTTCATCATCTGATACATCAAAGGAACATTTGCTTTGTTCATGCATACTACCTTTTGTCTTCTTGCAAGCTTTGAATGTTGCCTCTTTTCTGGAAGGATTCTCTTTTTTCTGTCCTCATTTCATATGTAGTAAGAATCCCATGAAGTTCATCCATATTTAATTTATCCAAATCATTTATGTCTTCTAGAGCTGATAATTTGGAGTCAAAACTTGATGGAAAATATCTCAATACCTTTTGTACAATTGCTTCCTCAACAAATTGTACTCTAAGACTTCTGATGGCATTAACAATCTCATTTACTCAGAGAAGATAAGATGCAATGTTTTCTTCTTCCCTCATCTTTAGGGTTTTAAACTATCCTGAGTAAGTGTTCAACTTTTCCTTCTTAACCTTCTCATCTCCCTCATAGATTTTTTTAAGCTTATCCCATACTTCTTTAGCCAATGTGCACTATATGACTTTGGTGAACTCTAAATCTACTAAACCACATAGTATTGCATTCCTATCCCTTGCATTACATTCATATAATCTTTTTTCAGTTTCCCCAACTGGTGTGGTCTCGGGAACTTTATCCATTTTCAACATCTTGACAAACATCTATGCCAAGAGATTGTAAGTACACTTCCATCCTTATGCTCCAGAAGGTGTAGTTTGATTCATCGAACCTTGGTGCTTTGATTGTAGAAAGTCCTTCCTGTCTATCCATATATGCGCAGTGATCTATCTTCTAGCTTTTAAACTGTTCATGAATCAACCCGATATGATACCAATTGTTGGAATTATTAATGATACTGAGAGGGGGGGTGAATCAATATCATGTGCATATTAAACAATTTCTAATTTTAAAAACATGCACCAATTTCTATTTAAAAACAAATCAATAAAAACCAACTATGTGTAGAATGTTTGAAGAAAATTATATATATATATATATATATATATGTATGAAAATAAAATTACATAGATAGACGGGAGACACCAATCTCCAATGATGTGAGAAACAACTCACTTAGACACCAATATGATTGGTACACCAACCCCACATCCATTCACCAAATCGCAGACTACAGGCTCCAACCTACGAGGACACCAATTCTCCACGCAAGCACCAACTTGTTGATGTAGGTTCCAACTTGTGAGGACACCAATCCTTTGTGCAAGCACCGACTTGCTGTGTTCAAGAACCAACCTATAGGAGATTGCAATATCATTTCCTTGCCCCGTCCTACCGGCCTGAGATAAAGATGTTGTACTTCTGTCACATTGTCTTCAGATCTGCGCACATAGTTCACACTATGTTCTGTTCTCTACTTCACTTCCTGCTATGTGCACTATTGATGTACTCTACTTCAATTCTACTTACAAATTCTCTTACTATGTACTCTGCTTCTGGTTCTGTGCACATATTCATTCACATGCTCTTTGGGATTTTCACAAATGCTCCTTATATATGCGCGAGTTCTCCTTGTTCTTCTGCATGTCTTGTAACCTCGCGCACTTCTTCAATTCATATTACCTCTGATTCCCCTGAGAATTTCATCTAACCCAAAGCTTGCAAATTCAGAATATTACTCCATTTGTTCTTCGAAGCTTGCTTCTCATTCATCAACCTAATTCTTATTTATACTCAAATTTCTCAATTGATGTGTCCACAAGTTGGGTATTCTCTAAGTCGGTGACACCCCTTCTTCCTTTATTTACGGTCAAGCTTACCCAAACATCTACCACTTATCTTATCTTGCGTGGATGAAGTTTCATGACTTTGTGGGTCTTGCGCACACTAGTTCCATAGCTTGGTGGGGCTTGCGCATTGGAGTGCCATGACTAGGTGGGATTAGAGTACCATGCGCAAATCACCTTGTTCCATAACTTGGTTTTAATACTTCATTTGACTTGAAGAGACTAGCGCACATATTTTCTATATACTTCTTCAAACTGGCTTTAAGCCTTCAATGTCAACACCAAGTCTAACAATCTATTTGACATCAATGACAACACCAAAGATCAACAACTAAATTCCCAATATCATTGACAACCACTGGTTTAGCTAAGCCCTTGGGCTTAAATGGCCCCTACTTGCCCATAATTGACCCATAATTACTATTAATTACCCCTAGTTAACCCATAATTGACCCCTAATTACCACTATTTAACCCCTAATTACCCCATAATTGACCCCTTATTGACCCCTAATTACCACTAATTACCTAATAATTACCCCTCAATGACCCTTAATTACCCATAATTGACCACAAATACCCCTAAATTATTACTAATTAACCCCTAATTACCCTTCATTTACCAATAATTACGCATAAATGACCCATAACTTTGCATGGGGCTTGAGTCCATCACATAGGCCTCACAGAGGGAAGTTTTGGCTTGTTAGTGGGATATGGTAGCCATTTTGGGATGTATAACACCATGCATATTTTTTTACAACTAAGCCATGGTTTTGGGATTAACCTTTCGGGCCTAAGTTCATATAGTTTCCTCTAGGTCCCATGGGTCATGTGTAGTACCCCAAACAACTACACATGCCTTACATAGGAAACATTTAACATATGAGTGAGATATGTTGGTTGTGGATCCCGATCTTCCTGATTCAGAGGTCATTTTTGGATCCTAGACCATGACAGGGGGGCTGTTGGGGGGATTCCCCCCCCTACTACAGTATCCATGGGAATGATACAACTGATTTAGGATCCCCCATGGAAGGGGTTCGGGGGTTGTGCCCCTATAGTGAAAATTTCGAAAAAAAACGCCTTGTAAAATGTTGTTATTTCATAGTCATGACTTGGTCAATAATGGGTGTTTTACGGGCCCATGGTTTTGGGTATCCCATGGTATTTTTCCATGGTAATACCTCTGTAAAAGGAAGAAATTATAATGTGGCTGCGTGTAGTAGTATTGTATTGTAAATATTTATGTGATTATGTGGGAGAGACTACGAGACAATGAAGAGGAAAATGTAGCGGATGTGTTGCGGGTTGTATCCCTTCATTTGCTAGATGGTATAATAAAAGGGAAGGAAATTTCTCTGTAAATGTAGCCCATATTGGGTGAACCACATTTATTGGCGTCCCTCTTGTATTGTGTTTATGTGTTTTTATTTCCGCATCTAATTTTATGCTATTGTTCTGCGATCCTGTTTTTTAACAATTGGTATCAAAGACAAAGGCCTATTTGGCGCATAAACTCGTAGGGAAGAAAGGTTCTTGGTCTGAGTGGGAGAAATGGCAGAAGAAGGAAAGTTTATGGTCGAAAATTTAGTGGCCAAAACTACTAATTTTGGAATATGCAAATGGAGGACTATTTGTATCAGAAGGATCTATTCCTACCATTGGGAGGAAAAACAAAACAACCGACGACTATGAAGGATGAAGAATGGGAGGTTCTTGACAGAAAGGCACCAAGAACAATACGATTATGCCTGGATTCATCGGCGGCTTTAAATATTTCAAAAGAAAAGACAATGGAGGGTCTGATGACCACATTGTCTAAAATTTATAAAAAACGCTCGGCCTCCAACAAGGTATTTCTAATGAAGCGTTTATTTAATATGAATATGTCAAATTGGTGACCATTTAAATGAATTTAATATGATTACTAATAAGATGAGTTCTATAAAAGTGAACTTTGAAGATGAGGTTAGTGCTCTTCTAATCTTGTGCTCATTTCCATAAAGCTGGAACGACTTGGTCATGGCTATAAGTAACTCTGTCTTTGGTTCAAATAATCTGAAATTTGATGATGTTGTTGGTGTTATTCTTAGCAAGGAAATGTGAAGGAAAAGAATAGGTGAGACATCAGGTAATTCATTGACAATGGAGAGTAGGGGAGCACAAAGGGAGAGATGAAAGATCCTAGGTAATCATGGGAAGTCTAGGAAGGGTAGATCCAAGTCCAAATTGGAAAAGATAGAGTACTGGAACTGTGGAGAGAAATGAAATCTAAAGAAACACTGCAGATATCTAAAGAAGAAAGGAGATGGACAACATGAGACTATTCAGGAAGCAAGTGTAGAAGGTGATGTGTTACAAGATTCTTTCATTCTTGAATTAGACAATACTAATGATTAATGGGTAGTAGATTTAGGGGATTCATGTCATGCTACAAACCATAGGAAATTATTTCATGATTATGTTTAAGGTGATTTGGACATGTTTTATTGGGTGATGATGAACCATGTAAAATTGTTGGAATGGGTAAGGTACGGATAAAGTTAAAGAATTGAGGTGAATGGCTGCTGAAAGATGTAAGACATATTTCCACTATGAAAATAAATATGATCTCAATAGGATAGTTGTCAGATGGCAGTTGTTTGTCTATGTTTGGAGAAATGTGGTGGAAGATCACTAAAGGATCATTGGTAATAACAAAAGCAGATAGGATAGGTACGTTGTATTTATGTCCTCATAATACTAATTCTTATATCTCTGTAGCTTTCACAGAAATAGATACATCATTGTGGCATCATAGGATTGGCCACATGAGTGAGAAGGGGATTCATATTCTCCACTCGAGGAGGTTGCTTCCAGATCTGAAGTAGGTGAGTTTGGAATTATGTGAGAACTATTTTTATGGAAAACAGAAGAGAGTCATATTTCTCAGAGTTGGGAAGCGAAAGAAGAGTGAAAAGTTAGAGTTGTGCATACAGATGTATGGAGACCGACTTAGGTACAATATATTGGTGGCTCTCGTTATTATGTTACTTTTATTGATGATGCAACTAGAAAAACTTGGGTTTATTGCATTCGACAAAAATCTAAGTTTTTACTACTTTTAAGAAATGGAAATATTTGGTTGAGAATGAGACAACAAAAAGGTTAAAGTGTCCCATATCTGATAATGGAGGTGAATACTATGACAAGGAGTTTGATATTTATTGTTCATACCATGGGATTCATAGAGAGAGGACCATTCTAGGAACACCACAAGAAAATGGTGTGTTAGAAAGGATGAACAAAACAATCATGGAGCGTGCAAGGTGTATGAGATTGCATGCAGGGTTGTCCTTACAGTTTTTGGAAGATGTTGTAGATACTCCTGTTTACTTCATAAATAGAGGGCCTTCAAGTTCTTTGGATGGTGGGATTCCAGAGGAGGCATGGATAGGTAAAAAGGTAAACTACTCATTTTTGAGAACTTTTGGTTGTGAATAATTTGTCCATATTGATAAATAAAATAGAACAAAGCTTTAGGCTAAATCCAAGAAATTTACCTTTATTGGATACGGGGTTGATGATTTTGGTTATCGTTTATGGTATTATGAAAATAACAAAATCATTAGGAGTAGAGATGTGGTATTTAATGAAAATTTCATTTATAAAGATCAGTTGTAGGGAAAGAAATAAGAAAAGGAAAACATAGAGTACACAGTGCTTGATGAAATCAAAGAAAATGAAGTTCCAAAGGTGTCAAAAAATCAAGAACAACAACAGGTACCTCAAACTCTTGCAAGTGTACCTCAAACTCTTGCAAGTGTTAGAATATCTACTAGGTCAAGTAGACCCCCTGAACGATACTCTCATTCACTATATTATTTATTGATGACTGATTCTGGTGAACTAGAATGTTATGAAGAAGCAATACAGGTGGAAACTAGAAAGATGTCATGTCCCAAATTTTGGATTGGGTCACAATGGCCTAATCCCATTGGCCATATTCATGAGAGTTTGTCAAATTAATGTTAAGGGTCAAATAATTGCCAAGGAGGAAAATTACTAGTTTCCTAGGTTGTGGGTGGAAGCATTGGGATTTGAAATAAGAAGGATAATAAATGATGTGTGGACATTAGAATAGCATAAATATTTAATAAAGGATCTAAATAAATATATACAAGTGAAAATCAAAGTGGCATTTGACCATGAAGACACATGGAGGAAGTGGGACCCACACAAGCTAGATTTTCTATGCCACATGGCATCCTCCTCTTGTCATTTCGAATCCATAAGAATACCAAGGGTCTTGGGATGAGTTGGAAGGTAAATATACTTGGCATGAATTAATTAAGGTCGAATTGGAGTGGAAGAGTAACTCCCATGGAAGAGGAAGAAGTATTTTGGAGCTAGTGAGACACTTGGACTAGATTCCCTAGCTCTATGACAATAATGATGAAGATGCGATGACACCTATGACAAAAATCAGACCTGGACGTTGACATATGACATATATGACATGTCAGGGCTAAAAATAGCCTCGAAGAGAGCGCTCAAGGGATTTAGGGCATATAAGATGCTTCCACATGTGATTTGATGGAAGTGGGAGACTAGGAATTGTTGTACAAGTGGCATCCTTTGGAATCTCTTCCCAACTTGAGTTGGAATGCATCTCTTCGAAGGAATTTGACCCATAGAGAGCTTGGAAACTTTATAAATATCAAGAACAAATAATGAAGGCATATTTTGATCATTTTTAGAATTTGCAATTGCATTTGTGAGAGAAGAGCTAGTGAATGACTAGTTTCTTACCTTAGCCAATTTCGAGGGTGAAAGATTCCCATCCAAGTTGGTAATTGGAAAGGCCATTCTGAACTTTCATTTGGAGATTTAATGGATTCATTTGTTGCAAGTGTAAGCTACAGGGCAGATCATGGTTTCTTCTAGTGCAGCTCATTCCTTCAACCATTTCCAGTTTTCATTGCATATTCTTGATCCTTGAGGGAGGACGTTTTTGGTGAGATATTGTACTCTTTGGGGGATATTATAATGCCCCATTTATTTTATAATATGAATTAAATACTATTTTATTCATCTCCAGAAAGTTTCAGGTCAAAATTCCAAGTGGAAATGTATAAATCTGATTTTTAATGAAGACATGGTGCCATTTTCCCCATAGCTCTTGCGGTTGCATATAGTTAGTGAAGGAATACCATTTCGACTTAATGTACATGTCATATTATATATATATCTTTAATAACCATATCATAATATCCACAAGTTGATATTCTAAGAAAAAACTATGTTAAATTGCTCATTAATGGACAAACAATACCATTTTCCCACTACCTTGTTGTGAACCAATGTAATGTTGATGGAGTCGAATGGATAAGTGAACTAATGATGGTTTATTGATGAATGTACTGTTATTTATGAATTATATAAGTTTATTGTTCAGTACATAAGCATTTGGAGTCATTTTTTTGAGTTTCATAGCATTTGGAGAAGATTGCATATCAATTCCCCCAAGGTTGAAACTAGTCTTTTTGCATCTGATTTAAGAGAGTTATAGCAGACATTAAAAGTTGAATGGTGATACATATGAGTTAATGTTGATTTCCTTTATATTTTTCCTGATTCCATTCAGAAATTCGATTTGGATTGAGTGCATTTGGAAAGTCATTTTCATCATCTACCCCTAGGGGATTTGAACCACAATTTACTAGTAAAATCCCTATCTTGACCATATTTGAAAGATGAGTTGCATAAGTCATATGAACACTCCATAGAATCCATAAACATTCTAAATATGTATTAATATCATCCAAGTACCTTCTTTAGCAATTTGGGAGAACTTGGAGTCATTTGGAGACCAAGGGACCAATACTAGTCAAACTCCCTACTTTGGCCAGAATCTTAAAGGGGTTTGTAGAAGTATTTTGTTGGTCCTACATCAACCCTGAACATAATAATAAATTTATAATATTAGTCATATATCTTCTCAGAATATTTGGGAGCATTTGGAGAAAATTGGAGACCTAGACATCAAAACCAGTCAAAGGTCGAACTAGGGAAAAAAGTGAAAATTTTGCCATTTTAATAAATTCATAAAAAGGGACATTACAGTGGTATCAGAGCATGATCTTGGAACCTGATGTGGTATGATATTCATGAGGACAAGAATTCAGTTACCACCATTATATATTGAAACCAAAAGTGCTTTTGTTGAAAAGGAAAAATTAGGAAAATAAGATCAATTGTTTTTGAGGAAACTATGACTAGGGATACAAAGGGAACCTCAAAGGAGATTGAGGAGATTAGGAAAATCATTAAAACACTCTTTGAAGACATGTCCAAGTAGATGATGAAATTCTTCTAATTTTTTTCCAGCCAACTTGGGAGCAAAGGAGTAATAGGAGGCAACAACATTTCTCATGGTGAGGAAAAGAAGCCAATGGGTGAGCATATTTTCTCAAGCACAGGACCCCATAATAGAGCAAATGAATTTTAGAGAACACCAATGCCTACTGCACCCAAAATTTCTTGATTCCAATGATGTGGAAGAAACTCTAATCGAATGAAAAAATTTGAGTGAAGATTGCAGAAACATCCTACCATTTGATCAATACCTTATTTTCTCAAACAAGCTCAAGATGAAGGAAGGTAATAAGAATCCATTTCAAAATAGATATTCCAAACATATTGATCTGAAGGAAACCAAGGGGAAATATGAATCAGCTTTCTTGAAGGAGCAAAAAGAGGAGACCCATGAACCACCTAGTTCTGAAATAGGTGAAGTAGAAGAAGCAGTACATGAAGATGATCGAAAGTCACTCCCAAGTGACTCTGAAAAAGATGAAGAGACATCACATGAGCATGAAGAAGGTTCTATTGAAATGATTGAAGATAATTTCGAGACACATTCTACCTTGGAAAAGAAACAAAGATAAATGTGCAACATCAAAAATGAACTTGAAGAGATCCAATCACTTGATGTGGTGGAAGAGGAACTTGAATTGTCTCTTGATGAAGGTTATGCAATTTTTAAAGAAGAGCATGATTCCTTTACATTGGAACCAATCTACGACAAAGGTTTCACACTTTTGAAGGAGATGCATGATACTACCCATATTGATCCTTCCCATGATGAAACTTCTGCACTTTTTGATCGTTTGGGTAAGTTAGTTCATTCTCCTACATCCTACAATTCCATGTTTTGCAACATTAGTCTCAATGAAGTATGGGTGAAAGGGTTATTTTTGATGATGCCACATGAGGAATATGGAACTCATAGATTTATCTTTTATGATGACATGGTTGGAGCACATTCTTATTCACATTTGCAGTAGCATCCTTTGTTACTTTATGATGATGCACATCTACATGGATGCACCTATGATATGCATTTGAGTCACTTGAAGACTCATGGGTTTTCTTGCTCAACACTTGGTTCATTTGATGTTGGAGGAATTTCATCCAACCTTGGGGTGAATAGATTTATGATTGGAGAACATTTTTGTTGGCAGCCACATACCTTGTTATATCTTTATGATTCTCACATTCATGGATGTATGGGTGAGACTTCTTTGAGTCATTTGAATTCTCCTTGTTTTTCTTGCTCATTATTCGGTCCATATTTTAGTGGAGATTCTTCATTCACTTCTTGGATGAAAGAATACATGGCTGAATATTTTGATGCATATCACATCCTTTTGGAGCAGCATGATAGGCCATGGGATCCTCACTTATGTCATTGGAGCAGATTTGATTGGTCACTTGATGCTTGTATGCACTTGGAAAATGGTGGTTTACTTACTTGGAGGTATAAGCACTTTCACGATTCTTTGATGAAGCATCTTCTTGATGTTCATTTTCATTATGTTGTTATGTACTTTGATGATATATATTTTTTACTCATGATGTTTGGAAGATCGCATACAAGAAAATGGGATCCAGGAACTGTGAATTGGAGAGCACTTCTAATTGTTGGAGTGCAATACAAGCAATGGGACACTGGGATAATTCTTAGTCTCATTGGTTTCAATTTTTTGGGGAAACAAGTAGTATGGGGGATGGATTCTCCACTTAATAAAGTGATTTTAATCAGAGTAGTGCAACAACAAGCATGGTGGTTCCTCTCTAAAATATTCATGGAAGCTCGAAGACTCAAAGTTGGGCAACTCAGTGGCAACTTCAAAGAATTATACAAAAAGCAGGTTCTTCAACACCCATGTTTGAAGTTGCTTAAGGACAAGCAATATTGGGAAGGGAGGATTTTTCATGTCCCAAATTTTGGATTGGGTCACAATGGCCTAAGCCCATTGGCCATATTCATGAGAGTTTTTCAAATTAATGTTAAGGGGAATAATTGCGAAGGAGGAAAATTACTAGTTTCCTAAGTTGTGGGTGGAATCATTGGGATTTGAAATAAGAAGGATAATAAATGATGTGTGGACATTAGAATAGCTTAAATATTTAATAAAGGAGATAAATAAATATATACAAGGGAAAATCAAAGTGGCATTTGACCATGAAGACACATGGAGGAAGTGGGACCCACACAAGCTAGATTTTCTATGCCACATGACATCCTCCTCTTGTCATTTCAAATCCATAAGAAGCCCAAAGGTCTTGGGATGAGTTGTATGTCAATATACTTGGCATGAATCATTTAAGGTCGAATTGGAGTGGAAGGGTAACTCCCATGGAAGAGGAAGAGGTATTTTGGAGCAAGTGAGACACTTGGACTAGATTCCCTAGCTCTATGACAACAATGATGAAGATGCTATGACACCTATGACATAAATCAGACTTGAAGGCTGAACTATGACATATATGACATGTCAGGACTAAAAATAGCCTCTAAGAGGGCACTCAAGGGAGTTAGGGAAGCTAAGATGCTTCCACATGTGATTTGGTGGAAGTGGGAGACTAGGAATTGTTGTACAAGTGGCATCCTTTGGAATCTCTTCCTAACTTGAGTTGGAATGCATCTCTTGGAAGGAATTCGACCCATAGAGAGATTGGAAACTTTATAAATGTCAAGAACAAAGAATGAAGGAATCTTTTGATCATTTTTAGAATTTGCAATTACATTTGTGAGAGAAGAGCTAGTGGATGACTAGTTTCTTGCCTTAGCCAATTTCGAGGGTGAAAGATTCTCATCCAAGTTGGTGATTGGAAATGCCATTCAGAACTTTAATTTGGAGATTTAATGGATTCATTTTTTGCAGGTGTAAGATACATGGCAGATCATGGTTTCTTCTAGTGCAACTCATTCTTTCAACCATTTCTAGTTTTCATTGCATATTCTTGATCCTTGAGGGAGGGAGTTTTTGGTGAGCTATTGTACTCTTTGGGGGAGCTTCTAATGCACCATTTATGCTATAATATGAATTAAATACTATGTTCTTAATCTACAAAAAGTTTCAGGTCGAAATTCCAAGTGGAAATGTATAAATCTGATTTTTAATGAAGAAATGGTGCCATTTCCCCCATAGCTCTTGCATAGTGCTCTTGTGGTTGCATATAGTTAGTGAATTTTGGGTGTATTTACTATCTTAAGGAATCACCAAATGTTTAATTATCGACGAGGGTTGGTAATCTTAAAGTTGTGGCACAATATATGCTGAGGTACAATGGTACCTAAGGTTTCGGCTCGACAGACCTTGGAAATGTTTAATAATGAAAAAATTGAAAGATCTTTTCAAAATGAAAAACTGAGTCAAACTTAAAAAATAAAACTACTGAACTGATTAAACCTAACTAAATCAATATATTTGAATAATATCAATCTACACTACTTTATTCTATGAACGATAACTGAAAAGATAAAAACAACAAGTATTATTCTAGGAACAAGACTTAATCAAAAGCATAACTACTTTTGTGAAATTGGAAAATACTGATTAATGATTCAAACTCTAGTCTAGTAACAATTATGAATGAGTTTAGAAACCTATCTATGAAATGATTCAATTGACAACTAACTATGGAAACAGGAAACTATATTATCTTACAAACTACTTAATGAATTCAACAGTAAAACTATTCGTGCATTCAACTCAATATCAAACTAAACTACCTAATTCCATTCTCCTTGAGGATTCTGAGGAAATGTATCAAATGTAATAGGAAAGAGAGAGAATGTATCAAAATGACTTTCAAATGTGACAAGAAAACAGAATGGAAGCAAATCTAGTTTAACTTCTACAAATAAATGAAAACTAAAGAGTGTCCAATTACAACTAACTTTAAACATTGTAATCTATTCTCTATCCATAAGCAAATGACATAGGACAAATGTAATCTAGAAGCAAGTAGAAAACTTAATAAAGATATTTACTTGAAAATGAATTTGATCTAGAAGCAAGTAGAAAACTTGATAAAGATATCTTATTTCTGAATCAAATCCTATTCTATGAACATCTTCATTAACTATGTGAATGAGAAAACAAATCCTATGCTTGAACTAAGAAACTAACAAAACTAATATACGTTGGAGAATGAAATTACTAAGTTTAATCCAAAATCAATCTTAAGAAACATGAATTAAACTAAACTAAGAATGAGATTAATAAATTCTAGAGCAGTAAAGTATTAATAAATTAGACATAAGAAAAACATAATCTGAAAAGCAAACTAAAGAAAAGTTAGGGAAATGGAATGAAAACTAAGAATGAATATGAAACTAAATTGAAATTCTATGTGGTTTAGAACAAGGTCCTAATTATTTGTATAAATGTTAATCAATTACAAGAAATATTACAGTTCAAAAACCTAAGAAATTAAATTCTAAACAAGCATAAAAACAATGCAGAAAATATTAAAGTCCGTATGACAATCTGGATGACAGTCAGAAAGATAGTCAGAATGACAGTCCGGATGATAGAAAGCAATATAAACTAAGGAAATAAGCAGACTAAATGATCTTAACGCTAGCTGGTTGATGCATATGAACCTACAGTGCAAGGAAAGCAGTAAATAGACTGTTTAAAAGCTGAAATAACAAAAAGCCATTTACACTAATCATTATCTAAGGAAACAAACTATATCTATTGCATGATCAAACAAGGCTGAAATGTAAATGGAACTAATCTACAACTATAGGAAAAATTAACATAACTAATTCTAACTATGAATTAAACTTGAAATAGTAACTAGTTAACTTTATCTAGTTGCAAATGACAAGACTGAAAGCAAACTTAAAGAACTATGCATGGCCGGTCATTCTAGATTCTGAAAATGTAAATTACATTAGCAACAGGAAATAAATTACAGGAAATAAAACAACATCTACAGGAAACCAAGTTGAATACATGTACTGGAAAATGAACTATTTACTTGCAGAAAAGAAAAACAGAATATACACAAAACCTCTGGCTGTTGAGGGGCCCTTCTCAGCAATCAGGGATTGAAGCTAACTCAAATTATTCACCACCAACAGAACATCAATAGCTAAAATTGGGAACTTCCATTAACTGAAAAAGATTACACAACGTTTCTATGCACAAAAATTACTGCTATCGTCTATGTGCTACGTTTCTTCACAGGAGACATCTTTATATAAGTTTTTACAAATAAGAAAGGAGTTCGACCCTTTCAGTGGCCGACCCCTCTAAAACTAGAGATCTTAATGGCCACCAAACGACTATAGGATGGTTTATGACAGCGCATAGGCCGTCTACCTGAGTCCACGGGCATTGGTTTACTTCACGCGGGCAGTTGTGCCTTGGTTATCTTTGACTGGGAAGATGATGCTATGTCAAACTAGGCGGATAAGAGAGCGTATCTTCTAGAATGGAGGCTCACGAACCATGAGGAACACGTCTCCAACAGAATCCATATCACCGTTTTTGTCTTTAATGCCCGAAATATCTCAACCAACGATTCCGCAGGTGTGAACGGAGGGTTGAACGACAGTTCGAATGCAATTGAGCATCTTTATCGTGAACAAGTGTCTGAATGAAGGTCCGAATGACGACCACAACCTGTAGAAGAAAAACTAAATGCCAAGCATGTCTAGAAATGTGAGATAATTGTCAATAAACCATAAAAATGATGATATTCAACCAAGATTCATGTGATATGCAAATATGTTCATACTTGGGTTTGATTAACGGTCTGGATAACAAGGATAATGAATTATCATATAAAAAAAGGTGAAAATAACGCCAATCAGAGCATGTTTATTGATAAAAAATGGTGGCAAAAATGGACACCAACCACTAGTACAAAATGAGAAATTAATGACTAAAATTCTACTATAAATGACTATTTTTGAGTCGGTGACTAATAGTATCTGATTTCCACTATCTTATCTCTAGTTGTTTTTCACTAGTCATTAATTGGTTGACTTATTAGTCATTGATTTAGTCATTGATAGTCACTGATTAAGTCATTGATTTAGTCATTGATACTCACTGATTTAGTCATTGATACTCATTGATTGTCACAATTAATAACCAAATATACGACTAAATAAACTACTAGATGATAACATATTAATGACTAAGCTAAATACGACTAAACGTTAGTCGCACTACAAGATACTGGAAATTAGCTACTAATAGTCGTATATATGCAAATTTAGTCATTTTCTTAGTCACTAATTTATGATAGGGTACAGAGGAATCAAACCACCAATCTCCTGCCTATAATTAAGTAGGTGCTCTACCATTGAGCTAGTACCCTTTAAGAAGTTGTTATTGCTTGACAATGATGATATGCAAACAAATTTTGCATCATTCAAGCATACAAAATAATGACTACCAAGTTACTATAGATCCATAATGGCTTGTCAAAGTTGCAGATGGCATGCAACTGTTATCATGGTGCCCAAAATAAATTGACAAAGCTTGGAGAAATAATTTTATGACATAACTTCCCTTGAAATTTTTTTGCATGATATAAATTCCATTGAATTTTTTTAATGGAAGCAACAAAAAGTGTGGCATTGATATAAAACAGAAGAAAAGGGACATTGAAAGTGTAAATAACAATAATAACCAATCCCCATTCATCAACAGTAATGGTCAAATTCCAACTACCTAGACAGTATTACAGGCACAAACGAACAAATTTTTAATTGGAAACAAAACTAGACAAGTAGAATTAGCTATTGGATTTGTATAGTAGCAGGTCTACTGCTATTCATGGCAGGCTGACTACTTCATACCAAGCAGTCACCTAAGCTTCCATTCATTCATGGCAGGTCTGTTGCATTCATTCATGGCAGGTGACTACTATGGCATGCATAACTCTCATAAAACTTTTGATACCCCCACAAGCTGACTGATTTGGTAGCCTGTCTAGAGCTAGCTACCACTCTTCACACAATGTGTACAGAGGCTGGTGATGTTCCATTATTCCCTCTGCTTCATACTTAAACTAATTAATACTTAGCCTTAGCCATCCATTGAGAGCCCACATATATTCTCTCTGGCTCTTTATCAATCTACAAAAACTGTCATACCAAGCAGTCACCTGAGTTTCCAATTGTATGGTTGCCTGCTGATGATAACTACTTGTGGCCTCTGCGCTTGGAATTTTTTTTCAAATGCCTCACCTGTTGGACAATATGATTTTGGACCTGGTGGCATTCATACATGGCCCTCCAAATATGCATTAGTCTGCATTTCACAGAGTTAAATCAGAGTCCGACCTTAGCCTAATGTTATCTACCTTTCTAAGAATAGCTTTAGCAATTGACACATGATGGTAATGACAGTTAAATGAAAATAAAAATCCCAACATAGCTGTAAATCTACTGGGAAGATTGCATTAAAGAAAACTTACTCATAACTTCAGAGAGAGCACGATGATAAGACTATCTATCAGTATGGTTTTTGTGAAAAAAATGTAATTTCGAGGACTGCTAGTTCAACATTGGATCAAATCTTCGAGATGAATTTCACTATGAATCAGTTGAAAGTTCAGTCATCCGGTAGGATCAGTTCAATAACTTCAAATTATATTATTATAGTGGGATGAATTCCTATTCATCCAAGCCTGCAGAGATCAATATCAATGCACTTATTCTAACATCTGAAACACATGGACTATTCCGTCAAGTTTATGGCACGTATCTGAAAACTTATTTTTTTAGAAAGTAATGGAAAATGCAACCAAAATGCAATGCAGGATTGCAAACTTGTATTGTAACAAGGGTTGAAAAACAAATTGCAATCTTAACACCATAATAGATTCCATAACTCTAATACTGTCAGTTTCTGATAAGCACAGGGTCCACTTCATGATTGTTAGCAAAAATAACTTCACATGGTTGCCTTACATTGGATTTCACTCTTTGTTTGACAATTTTTTTTGTTTGCTCGAATCTTCGTAACATGCAGGAGTGGCCTTTGGTCTGAGAAACCATGACCTAGGGGCATCTAAGCCATCAAAATCACTCGGGGATCGCACCCGACCTGGACCACACTAACCCTCAACTTGGCTGGAGATTTTGGTGTCTCCTCCCAACTAAGTGTTGTTTTGACAGTTTATTCATGCGTTGGGTGAACAGTTTTCTTGTTAATAATGTGGACATTTCTTTCTTTTTTTCTTCTTACTAATTATTCTCATTAGTAAAATTTTCCCAAATATAGTAGGCAGTTTTCCTGTTGCAGCGGAATTGGTAATTTTCCCCCAAATTGTGTAGTCACTGTTCTTGTTGCACAAATCTACATTAAATGTTTACTTGTGTTTGATCTGTGGGCTCTATGCACCCCATTTTCACATTACAGTACAAGTTAAAAAAATTGGATACACATATATTATATAACCAACCCAAAATTGAAAAATGTAATTAGGCATATCACCTTGCGAAAAAACAGAAATGCCAGGTGACAGTGTTTTACCCTTTAGATAGCTCCACGAGTTGAGGGTAGAGTTCACTTTCTCTCAATTTTAGAATTGTTGCAGAAGTTGTATCAATTTCCTGGAATGCAACCATTATCTGAGATTGCAGTCTCTTTATAGTTTCTTTAGTCTTCTCAACCTTCAGTTCATCTTCCCCCTTCAATTCCTGCTTCCTCAACAGTACCACTTTCTTATCATGCTCTATCTTAGTAGATTCCCTACACTGCACACCACACATAAAAATCAATATGATGGACTGTAAAAGACCTTTATAGTAGGAAGGCCTATGCTATATACTCAACAGTCCTCGATAATTGATCTGATATACGACTTTAAAAATTGCGCCAACAATCAACTGGTCTTGGTTTGATAGTAAAGAGAGGTGTGTAAGAAATGTTTGTACTTCATGCATGGCAATCATTATGCATCCAACAGTGGAGCAATAAATATCATAGATGTTGGACATATATAGATATAAATGCATTTCAAATTGGAATTTGAATTTGAAATGCATATATATATATATATTTTTATAATTAATTACCCTCTTGCATAGTTTGTTTCATAGACTTTTTTACAAATTTATATAAAAAATAATTAGAAGTGAGAGGAACATACTTGGACTTCCTCGTAAAGCTTCTTTTCCCATGCATAAAGCCTTTCTAGTGTAGAACAATGGCTTCCGTGTATGCTGCGTTCATTTTTGTTCAAATCAATGACATCTCTGGTTACTACAAAACTAGACAAGTAGAATTAGCTACTGGATTTGTACAATAGCATGTCTGCTGCTATTCATGGCAGGCTAACTACTTCATACCAAGCAGTCACTTGAGCTTCCATTCATTCATGGCAGGCCTGTTGCATTCATTCATGGCAGGTGACTACTATGGCATGCATAACTGTCATAAAAATTTTGATACCCCCACAAGCTGACTGATATGGCAGCCTATCTAGAGCTAGCTGCCACTCTTCACACAATGTGTAAAGAGGCTGGTGATGTTCCATTATTCCCTCTGCTTCATACTTAAACTGATTAAGACTTAGCCTTAGCTATCCATTGAGAGCCCGCATATATTATCTCTAGCTCTTAATCAATCTACAAAACTGTCATACCAAGCAGTCACCTGAGCTTCCAATTGTATGGTTTCCTGCCGATGATAACTACTTGTGGCCTCTGCAATTGGAATTTTTTTTGAAATGCCTCACCTGTTGGACAATATGATTTTGGACCTGGTGGAATTCATACATGGCCCTCCACATATGCATTAGTTTGCATTTCACAGAGTTAAATCAGAGTCCGACCTTAGCCTAATGTTATCTGCCTTGCTAAGAACAACTTAGCAATTGACACATGATGGTAATGACAGTTAAATGAAGATAAAAAAGCCCAACATAGCTGTAAATCTACTGGGAAGATTGCATTAAAGAAAACTTACTCATAACTTCAGAGAGAGCACGATGATAAGACTATCTATCAGTATGGTTTTTGTGAAAAAAATGTAATTTCGAGGACTGCTAGTTCAACATTGGATCAAATCTTCGAGATGAATTTCACTATGAATCAGTTGAAAGTTCAGTCATCCGGTAGGATCAGTTCAATAACTTCAAATTATATTATTATAGTGGGCTGAATTCCTATTCATCCAAGCCTACAGAGATCAATATCAATGCACTTATTCTAACATCTGAAACACATGGACTATTCCGTCAAGTTTATGGCACGTATCTGAAAACTTATTTTTTTAGAAAGTAATGGAAATTGCAACCAAAATGCAATGCAGGATTGCAAACTTGTATTGTAACAAGGGTTGAAAAACAAATAGCAATCTTAACACCATAATAGATTCCATCACTCTAATATTGTTAGTTTCTGATAAGCACAGGGTCCACTTCATGATTGTTAGCAGAAATAACTCCACATGGTTTCCTTACATTGGATTTCACTCTTTGTTTTGACAGTTTTTTTTTGTTCGCTCGAATCTTCGTAACATGCAGGAGTGGCCTTTGGTCTGAGAAACCATGACCTAGGGGCATCTAAGCCATCAAAATCACCAGGGGATTGCACCCGACCTGGACCACACTAACCCTCAACTTGGCTGGAGATTTTGGGGTCTCCTCCCAACTAAGTGTTGTTTTGAGAATTTATTCATGCGTTGGGTAAACAGTTTTCTTGTTGATAATGTGGACATTTCTTTCTTTTCTTCTTACTAAGTATTCTCATTAGTAAAATTTTCCCAAATATAGTAAGCAGTTTTCCTGTTGCAGCAGAATTGGTAATTTTCCCCCAAATTGTGTAGTCACTGTTCTTGTTGCACAAATCTACATTAAATGTTTACTTGTGTTTGATCTGTGGGCTCTATGCACCCCAATTTCACATTAATAGTGCAAGTTAAAAAAAATGGATACACAGATATTATATAACCAACCTAAAATTGAAAAATTTAATTAGGCATATCACCTTGCGAAAAAATAGAAATGCCAGGTGACAGTGTTTTACCCTTTAGATAGCTCCACGAGTTGAGGGTAGAGTTCACTTTCTCTCAATTTTAAAATTGCTGCAGAAGTTGTATCAACGGCCTGGAATGCAACCATTATCTGAGATTGCAGTCTCTTTATAGTTGCTTTGGTCTTCTCAACCTTCAGTTTATCTTCCCCCTTCAATTCCTGCTTCCTCAACAATACCAGTTTCTTATCATGCTCTATCTTAGTAGATCCCCTACACTGCACACCACACATAAAAATTAATATGATGCACTGTAAAATACCTTTATAGTAGGAAGGCCTATGCTATATACTTAGTAGTCCTCGATAATTGATCTGATATACGACTTTAAAAATTGCGCCAACGGTCAACTGGTCTTGGTTTGATAGTAAAGAGAGGTGTGTAAGAAATGTTTGTACTTCATGCATGGCAAGCATTATGCATCCAACAGTGGAGCAATACATATCATAGATGTGGGACATATACAGATATAAATGCATTTCAAATTGGAATTTGATTTTGAAATTCATATATATATATATTTATATTTAATTACCCTCTTGCATAGTTTGTTTCATAGACTTTTTTACAAATTTATATAGAAAATAATTAGAAGTGAGAGGAACATACCTGGACTTCGTCGTAAAGCTTCTTTTCCCATGCATAAAGCCTTTCTAGTGTAGAACAATGGCTTCCGTGTATGCTGCGTTCATTTTTGTTCAAATCAATGACATCTCTGGTTACTACAAACTAGACAAGTAGAATTAGCTACTGGATTTGTACAGTAGCATGTCTGCTGCTATTCATGGCAGGCTGACTACTTCATACCAAGAAGTCACTTGAGCTTCCATCCATTCATGGCAGGCCTGTTGCATTCATTCATGGCAGGTGACTACTATGGCATGCATAACTGTCATAAAAATTTTGATACCCCCACAAGCTGACTGATCTGGCAGCCTGTCTAGAGCTAGCTGCCACTCTTCACACAATGTGTACAAAGGCTGGTGATGTTCCATTATTCCCTCTGCTTCATACTTAAACTGATTAAGACTAAGCCTTAGCCATCCATTGAGATCCCACTTATATTCTCTTTGGCTCTTTATCAATCTACAAAAATTGTCATACCAAGCAGTCACCTGAGCTTCCAATTGTATGGTTGCCTGCCGATGATAACTACTTGTGGCCTCTGCGCTTGGAATTTTTTTTCAAATGCCTCACTTGTTGGACAATATGATTTTGGACCTGGTGGCATTCATACATGGCCCTCCAAATATGCATTAGTCGGCATTTCACAGAGTTAAATCAGAGTCCGACCTTAGCCTAATGTTATCTGCCTTGCTAAGAACAGCTTAGCAATTGACACATGATGGTAATGACAGTTAAATGAAAATAAAAAAGCCCAACATAGCTGTAAATCTACTGGGAAGATTGCATTAAAGAAAACTTACTCATAACTTCAGAGAGAGCACGATGATAAGACTATCTATCAGTATGGTTTTTGTGAAAAAAAAATGTAATCTCTAGGACTGCTAGTTCATCATTGGATTAGTCTTCGGGACGAATTTCACTATGAATCAGTTGAAAGTTCAGTCATCCGGGAGGATTAGTTCAATAAATTCAAATTATATTATTATAGTGGGATGAATTCCTATTCATCCAAGCCTACAAAGATCAGTATCAATGCACTTATTCTAACATCTGAAACACATGGACTATTCCGTCAAGTTTATGGCACGTATCTTAGCTCTCTTAGCTCTCTGTTAGGAAACAAACCTTCCCTTGCAGTTTGGCTTGTTAACTACAAATTTGGACTTGCTTATGACTATGATTCCGACATTTCTTCAATTTCTCAATGACCCAAGAGTTCGCCCTTCTCTGCCAATGACTTTTTCGCCCTTCTCTGCCAATGACTTTTCTACCCTTCTCTACCAATGATTTTTCTAAATTGTAGCAGAGATATTCGCTCCCTTCTTCCACTGATTTTTTATTCCTCTAAATCAATGGTGCAAAAAACTCAATGAAGAAACCCTTGGGAAGATGATATCAACTTTGGATGATTCAGATCACTCGCAGTAAATTCAAGAAGGGAAGGGTTGTGTTGCAGATCAAAAGGGCGCAGGCTCTGGAAAGAGTTGGTTTGACTACATATTTCACGGAGAAAACCAAACAAGTTGCGTGCATAATCGAATCATTCCAAAGATCTGCAATTTGTGACCACAGTGGCCAAGATTTAAATAAAAACCCTAAGCAAAGGGTTTCAATAAAATAAATATATTTTGAATTAAAAGGAAGAAAAATACTCGTTGAATCTGTTCTGTTCTCTGTTTAAGTGTGGAAGGTTGAGCTTGAGTTCTTGAATCCTCAATGTTCTATTGAATCTGTTATGTTTTCTATTAAGTGTGAAAGAATGAGCTTGAGTTCCTCAATGCTCAATTCATCGGCTCCTTTTTCCTTGCATAATTTTCTGGTAGAATCGAATTCCTTTGACATTACTGAATCCCTCTTTTATTTGGATAAAATCAAAATCAACACATACATAAAAAAATGTTTTTAATGGATGAATGCATGCATATCGCTATTTATCACCCAAGAAATCCGCTATTCAATCAAGACTGAAACTCTTTTCACTTGAAACTTTTATCTCCCACTCTACACATTAAAAAAATAATATTAAAAAGACTATAAATCTAAGTCAATTTTCTTATCCCCGCCAAAATTGAATGAATTATTAAGTATCTTCTATATTTTTTTAATTTATTTTACTTTTATCCTTTTTTTTAGTATTTTTTATATGTTTTATTTATTTATTATATAGAGAGATACATATAAAATTATATTATATTATAACTATTACATTTAAATATATAGAACTATATATTATAATATGGTTTTATAAGGATAAATTGAAAGCCCAAATAAATTGTTTTCCCTTATTCTTTTTGGCTTTGCAACTAGGGTTTTGATAGGCTGCTTCTGAGTTTGTTTTTGGCGGCCATGGATCCTTCCATGGCCACTCTCCTACTTTCTCCCATGAGTCCGCTACTTGTCATGGTTAATTGTTGGTTTTTTTCCGCTTTGGATCGATTGGCGGCTCTTTGGCGTGGCGACCCATTGGGTAGCGAGTCTTCGGCTCCCCAGTGGCGGCGGCGGTGGCATTTTTGCAGAGGGTTGCAGCTCCGGGATGGGTCATCTTCAGTAGGGTGACGACGGCGGCTGCGAGGGCTGATGAGCATTGGGCTCCAGGACCCTCCTTCGTTGTCGGCGGTTCGTTTGAGGAGGGCGTGCGATGGGGTTCATTTCCCCCAGTTCATTGAAGGATGGTGGCGGCTGATCTCAGTGGCAGCTTCTTTCTTGGGGAGCTGCTGTGGGCTGCCGTGGATCTTTCTTACAGTGGACTGGGGTTTCTTTCTGCTGATGCTAGTAGCACTGCCTATTATTCGAGGTTTTTGGAAACATTTTTTTTTTCATCTCTCATCTAGGGCTTTTTTCTGATGGTATTTCTTGCAACAAATTCGGTGCTGGTTTATTGTTCTTTGTATTGAGCCATTCATGGCTAGCTGGTTTAGGGTTTTATTATGATGGATTTTTCTGTGGTGCCTTTGTACCTGAAATTATAGGAAGTTGTAAAGCTGATTCTAGAAAGGGCTGGTTGAAGCCATTCTGTGCTACCTAAATGTAATTTTGTACTCGCAAGATGAAATAAAATTACGCTTTTTTTTCCAGGAAAAAAAAAAACATGGTTTTATATGTATATTAACGATTACATGTATTTATTTTTATGGTGTGTGATCATCGAAGAGACAAGGGTAGTATATTATTGCAATAGACCATGACATTGAACACATGACATAATGCATGTGATATAGGTGTTGTAACTTGGTATTGAGTGACAGAAAAGGAGATAGATACTTTAGTGAATGTTTATCATAGGTAGTGTTTCCTAGTGGTCTTGTCATAAATAAAGGGGTTTCTTTGAGCTCAAAGGCTTATGTGGAGTCCTCTTTGGGAAAATGATGATCATGCAAATGACAGTGATTATGATGATAACTGTCGTCATTGTCATCGTCATCGTAATGATCACTATAGTCGACATCATTTCCATTATTGTCAAGATGATCATTATCGTTGTCATCATCATCATCATCATCGTCACTATGATATCCATCCTCATCAACATCATCAATGTGATCATCATCCTCATGTTGAACATCATCATCATTGCCATCAATATAGCATCGACACTTTTTTACCAACCTTTTGTGTTGGATCACCTTTCTCATGAAGTTCCTTTACCTAAGCTTAGATGTGCAACATATTATGGATGTCATCTAGTGCTTAAGTAGGGCCCTCACTACTTTCCTCCCCCCTCTTTTTATCGTTGGTCATTATTGATTTGGCTATGTTAAACCTTTGGGCACCCATCTGGGGCACTCACTTATCCCGTGGGATTGGTTTGGGGATTTAAACCCCCTATTTGACCCACTATTGCTCTAGAAGCTTCATTTTAGGTCCTCATTGACCCAAACCCATTTTGGATTGCTTAACTTGGGGTCTACTTGGCTAGATTTTCGTTAATGCCTCTTGGTCTTATTAAAGCCAAGTGAACTATGGATTCCTTCAATCATACTTCTATTGTAAGTCCCAACTCACGGAAAAAATGGAAATTTTTATGAAAACACCTATAATACAAGTTGAAAAACCTATGATGTAACTTTTTCATACAAATCACTCGAGGAGGATTGAGGCCAATGAACACATCCACCAACATTTGAGGTTGTAGGGACCTCACTATATGTATTGAAAGAAGAAAATGCTACTGAGTGACATAAGGGGTGTCTCAAGAATCCATCTATAGCGTTAAGATTTACTAAATTTTAACACTGCGGGGGGTCTATGAATCCATCTCCAATGATAAAATTTAGTAAATTGTAACAATTGATTATCAAAATTGCAGTTTTTTAGATTATCGAGTGACACAATTAACATTATTCGAGTCTCTAAATCCATCTACAATGTTACAATTTACTAAATTTTAACACCGCAGATGGATTTAGAGACCCCCCGTCTCTGAATCCATCTGCGGTGTTAAAATTTAGTAAATTGTACAAATTCATTATCAAAATTGTAGTTTTTCATTGTCGGGGTGACAAAACTAAAAATGACTAACATAAACGACTAATTCATGTTCTTAGCCGTTATTAGCTAGTCATATTTCTATTCCTGTGACTAAATTAGTCATTTATGTTAGTCATTTTTTTATTTTAGTCACTTATATCTAGTCGTATATTTTATCCCGTGACTAAAATAGTCACTTATCTTAGTCATTTTTAGTTGGCTCACTTAAAATTGCTCAATTTTGGTCATTTATCTCTTCAAAAAACTGTGGTGACTAAGTTTTTTAGTCGCCTAGTCACTTATCTCTCATTTTGTACTAGTGAACATTCCCCCAAACCGGAGATATGCCAGGTCCCACTGAGCAAGCAGAGAAGAAATTAGGAAGAAGGCTGAGCTGTGGTAGCAGCTGCCTTCGACTGGGAAGAGGAAGTAGATTTATCCCTAAGCCTCTTGAATTGATCCTTCAAGGCATCATGCCTCAACTGGAAAGAAGTGTGGGAAGCTGTTTTGGCGTTGTTAAAATCTTCAACGCTCTTCACTTGTAAGTGTAATTCTTTGTTCTCTTCACGAAGCCCAGATATTATCTCAACGTACTTTTCATTTTGGCTTGTTAACTGTGCTATGTCTTGGGTTAATCTGTCCACAGTTTGATGGATTGGAGTGGATACTTCTGCAAAAGACTCATGATCATTTTGAGGGGTCGATCCCTTTAGAAATGGTTCGGGATCAACATATGTATTGTGTTCCTCAGGAGCCTTATCTTCAATATGTGCAGGGGCAGGTTCCAAGACGGGATCTTCAAGCAAACTGGCATATATATTGGCTAACGCAAGAAGGGGTGATTCAAGGATAGGATCGTCTGTTTGGTCATCAAGACTGTCTAAATGCATTGGCTGAATGACGAACTGATCGATAGACTGGATGATGGTCTGGTCGACAGATTGGTCACGATTGACCTTTCTTGACTTTGTGGGTATTGGTGAAAAGAATGGGGGTTTTGTGGTCATGTACTCATGGAAAGGCTCAATAGAGGATGAATGAACAAGGTGCATTTCTCCCGAGGCGCCCTCACTAAATCGTACAGATTTAGTGTCCCTTTTTGCTTAGGTAGGGGTTGGAATGGGCTCATTTGCATGAGTTTGAAATCGGTGATGCTTGCGAGAGGTAGAGGCTTTGACAAGGGGATTTTTGACCAAATGGAGGTTTATTGTTTCAAACACAAAGCTATCCCATGTTTGCCCCTTTTCCTTCAACTGGTGGGTGATCAAGACTTTTATGAGACAGTGATGGTATAAACTACCAACCGGGTTAACTACATTTTTCCTAACCTAGATAGACATCTTTTCTAGGCTCTTTAGAAAATAAAATGGAAAATTTAGGGCCTGATTATTAACGAAATGTGCCAACAATCGGAAGTGGCAGTCTTGAAAATGGTGAACTTACCTTCACAGGTGATCAGCTGGATGATGACAGTCAAGGGCTCGAGATATTCTGGCTTAACCCACTCCCTGTGGAACCCTTTTGTGTTTTCAACATGTTGATATTCGGCTTTGAGAGCGAATTCATGAGCCTTCCTCGGAAGGAAAAGGTGTTTGTGCCAATGGGCACCCTCCCTGGGAAGTTTCGTGGCCAACGTAATAGGCTCTTCTATTACAGGAAAGGTGAGATGGCTAACCTTAGTTGTTTTTCCATCGAACCCCTTAGCAAAAAGGAGTGAAATCTTGTCATCGTGTCCCTCAAGAAGATGGAGGAACGAACCCCATCCTACTCGAAGAACACTTCATGGCACACCTTGAATTCGGGAATTCAGAGCAAATCCTGGTAGCTACCAGGCTCATAGTGGATCGACATTGTTAAGTAGAGGTCAAGGGATGCAAATGGATACAGGGGATGCAAGAAATTGCAAGAGACGCGACTTGATAGACTCCAAAAAGATAATGGAAAGTAGAATGAGGCATATTTCACGCAGGCGTTGGTTTAAAAGGTGATCCGTTCGAACGGTTGAATGATTGTGAGCAGGGATTTAGCACGCTCAAACAATCATGCTATCATGCAAAAATATTGAATCGTGTGCCATCATGAAAATGCGTTCATTGGTGAATTCGTATGGTTACGATATATTCAACCATGTCTAAAGTAAACTTTGGACAGGGTGAATGTAATGTTCATCATGAGATATTAAGCATAAGTTAGCATAAAAGAACAAGATGACTTTTAATTAATACAATGATAGATCGCATGCATATAACTTAATGAGAAATTAAAACCATATGATAGCCATATAATGATTCTAAAAATCGCAATAATGCATGATGAATTGATTCATTTGATGAAGTAGAAATGAGCAAAGGAATGAGATCGAGTGCAGAGATGACATTTGATTGATCCCTGGTATGGTTAGTCAATTGGATTTTACCAGCAGAATTCAAAAATTAGATCCCTTACCACACTTAATTGTTCTTTTATAGGATATGGTTTCATTCGGTACTTCATTCGACAATTCATTTATATCGTCGTTCATTTTCCTCATTCGTCACTTCAATCGGATCGTCATTCGACCCTTCCTTCGATCCTTCATACAGATCTTTTGTACAAAATGTGTTTTACTGAATTTGAGTACTGCTGATTATGCAGATAATTTTTCTGGGGTTGTCAGCACACAAAAGGATGATGCAAGCCTTCTTTTCTGAAAATTTAGTTGCGCTCCTCTTTATTTATCATGGATCAGAACAATCTACTACTACTTGCATTATCCTGAAAACACCTATCATTTTGTCAGAGATAAGTGAATCTTTTTATAAATAATCAGAAAGTAAAGATAGTTTTGAACCTCCCCCAAACCAAAAATATGGCGTGTTTTCAAGCCATCAAAGAAAAATTGATTGATATTCAAATATTTTCAATTAATAGTTTAGCCAATAGCTTTAAAATGCTGTGATTATTTTTCGTAAAAAAAATAAGTACTAACTAATAATGGAGATGATTCATATATGCATATTCATAAAAAATAACAGTGCTTAGGAAGACCATATGAATAATGATAGTACAATTGATGCTTAAAATTCCATAGGAAAACCAGTCATCCTTGACTCATTTTAAGGATCTCTTGTCATCCAAAGAATATATATAAAGTTCACCCTAGGGTTTGTGAGATTTCTATAGTTATGGGTCCCATTTCTAGGATAATCATATCTTAGTTATTGTTTGAATTAGATGACAGGGTCCAAGTCCAACTTACAGCCATTTTCTAATGACAATATAAATAATTGGCCTAAACATGTATTTGTATACTCAGGTTTTTTTAGATGAGCCATGTGCATAGCGATGCATTAGTCAAGCCTCTTTTACCTGATATTGCCCCGCTGCCAGTAGGCCTATTCAGTACCCCGACGGGTTTATCTTGGTACCATGCAAGCATAGCCTTGTTTCCAGCGAGCCTGTTCAGCACCCCGATGGGTTTACTTGCATTTACTGAGCTTCCTTGTTTAAGATTTTACTTAGCATGGACCCGCTGCCAGCGATCCTGTTTAGTACCCTGACGGGTTTGCTTCGTATAATGATTTTTAGTATGAGGAATCCGGTTGGCACTAGAGTGTGCTAAGCCTGCTAAACACATAATTCAAATTTTTAGAGCGAACCTTATGAGTAACTTTATTTATAATGGCCTGGATTATAGATCATGTCAAAAGATAATAACCTAGAGTTGTTCTTTGACCTCTCAGTCTATCTTATTCATAAAAGATCAGTAATGTTCCCCACAAGTAGAAATATCACTTACTATTGGGATACCTTTTTAAAGAATGCTTAAGAGACAAGTTTTGATAATGAGTCTAGGATGAACTAGTAGTCCATAGGTGTAAGATAGAACTTTGAAAATCATGATGATTAGAGTAGGTCTTAAACAACTATTCTAATGATAAATAAAAAATATGCATGTCTGAATCAAATACCATATATAAAAGCATAAAAAAAACGAAATCAATAAAAAGAATCATAGAAGGAAGTGGTTAGAAATGATATAAAGAATACTTTAACTTTTTACTATAGATTTTCAATTTTCAACAATAATCGAAAGAGAAGGAGTTAAGAGGCATTATTGAGTTTTTTTTTTAGAGCACTTCCCTTTTCAGATAATATTGCATGAGCTAATTATAGAGATTAGGTTCTTGTAATCAAACTGCAAAACCACTTGTTAGATGATTCAAATTTATTCAAAACAAAAACATATGTACAAAGAATAGTCATATGAAATTTTATTAAGATTAGGGAAAGGGAAAAGAGTCTTCCTATTTTAATTGACAAAATTCCATACGCTGATCATAAAAATGAATTTCATGTATAAATGCAATAAACTGTTAGGAATGACTCTTATTTATTTAAAAAACAAAAATATATTTACATATATACAAATGAAGATAACCCAAAATAATTCAAGAACTAGGAGAAGGAGGAATGACTTCCTCTTCAATTAGCTCCATCTCCTTCTATCGTAAGGAATCCTGCACAAAATCTTGTTTAGATATTGGTTGATGATAAAGTCTAAGTCTATGTCCATTTGCAATAAAGGAAATTTGCAAATCATCAATTGTCTTAATCTCGACAAATCCGTTATCAAAAGCTGTAACAATTTCATATGGACCCATCCAATGAGTAGTTAATTTACCTTTAAATTTTTTGTACCTTGAATCAAAAATTAATTCCCAGTAGCCAGTTTTGAATTGCTTATGTTTGATGTATTTATCATGCCACTTTTTGCGTTGGTTTTGTATTAAAATTGTGCGTTGAATAGCATCTTGTCTAATCTCGTCTAATTCATTTATCTGCAAGATTCATTGTCTCTGTCCTTCTTCTAAATCCATCCCTAATTGTGCAGCCATACAAAAGGTTTTGAATTGAAATTAAATGGGTAGAAGAACTTGTTTACCATAAACAAGTTCATAAGGTGTGTGTCCAGTGGTATTCCTCCAAGTTATTCTATAAGCCCACAAGGCTTCTGGAAGCCTATTTTCCCAATCTTTGTGGTGTAAATGGATACTCTTAGTTAGGATGGCTTCTAAAACTTTGTTGGTGGACTCTACCTGACCATTGTCCTACGGTTGATATGACGAAGATTTACAATGTCTAATACCATATTTTCCAGTAAGCTCTTTCATCAATTTGGAGGTAAACTGAGATCCTTGATCGGTTACAATTTCCCTAGGTACACCGAATCGGGTAAATATTTCTTCATTTATGAACTCTACCACAAATTTCTCTATGGCTCAGAATAAGGCTTTAGCTTCTACCCACTTGGTGACATAGTCTGTGTAGACTAAGATGTACTTTTTGCGAGACATAGGGGAAATTGGCCCAACAAAATCTAGAGCCCATTTTTCAAAAGGCTTAATCATAACCTGGGGTTCTAGGGGAATCTCATCGGATGGCGTAGGTCTACCCATTCTTTGGAAACTATCACATCCCTTGACATATTTGGCAGCATCCTTAAAAATGCTTGGCCAATAATACCAGAGTGCAACACTTTGTATGTTGTTCTCTTGTCAGAAAAATGCCCGCCACAAGGTCCACCATGACATGCATGAAGGATTTCTGCCATCTCATCCTCTCGTACACATCGTCTAATAATAATATCAGGACCAGTATGAAAAAGATCATTGTCCACCCAAGAATAATTAGAACTTTGGACTATGATCCTACATTTCTCGGGTGGGGAGAGATGGTTTGGTAGCTTTCCAGTTGCTAAATAATTGGCTATGTCTGTAAACCAAGGGGTTTGAATAGACACAACGAACATATGTTCATATGGAAATCTATCATCGAAAGGATTGGCATTATCATCAATTTGAATTCAAGAGAGAAAATATGCTACTAGATTCTCTCGACCAGGACGATCAACAACAGTAATGTTGAATTCTTGTAATAAAAGAAGCCACCGAGTCACCCTGCCATTGGTGATTGGTTTATTCATTAAAAATCTAATGGCAGAGTGGTCCGTGTGTACAAAAAATTCATATCCTATGATATAATGACGAAACTTGTTGATGGCATAGACTGCTACCAGAAACTCTTTTTCAGTAACAATGTATTTCGTTTTTGCAGGGGTCAAATTTTTACTAGCAAAATAGATGGCATGTGATGTTTGTCCCTCTTTTTGACCTAAAACTGCTCCTATAGCTATGTTGGAAGCATCATTGGATATATGGAAGGGAAGGGACCAATTGGGGCCCCTGAGTATTGGCGCCATTGATAGCTTTTCCTTCAAAGTTTCAAAGGCATGTTGACAAGGTTCAGTCCATTTAAATTCTGTATCTTTCATGAGTAGTTTGAACATGGGTGTGACTATCTTAGTGAAATTTTCAATAAAACGTCTATAATAGCCTGCATGGCCAAGAAAACTCCTTACTTCCTTCGGAGTTCGTGGAGGAGGAAGATTAATAATTATTTCTATCTTGGCAGGATCCACCTTGATACCTTGATTACCATAAACTGTAAAATCATCCATATAAACTTCTACACAGTCATGTATAAGGTTAGGAAAGATTCCTAAAACTGCACGCTGGAAAGTGGCAGGTGCATTACATAGGCCAAATGGAAACACTCAATAAGCATATGTCCCCCAAGAACAAGTAAAGGTTGTCTTGTCTTGATCCTCAGGTGCTATTAATATTTGGTTGTATCCGCTATACCCATCAAGGAAAGAAAAGTATTGTTTGCCTGACAAGGTATCTAACACATGGTCAATGAAAGGTAAAGGGAAGTAGTCCTTAAGAGTGGCCTTATTCAATTCTCTAAAGTCAATAGAGATACGCCATTTCCATGTAACTTTCTTTGGAACTACCACCAAAGGAGACACCCATTTACTGTTATAAATTGGGTAGATGAAACCAGCATTAAGGAGTTTTTGTAATTCATCTTTTACTATATCCTTTAGGGATGGATTCATTCTTCTCTGGGGCTTCCTGACAGGAGGTATGTTTGAATATATGTAAATGTTGTGAATACAGGTATTTGGGTGTATACCCTTCATATCGGTGTATTCCCATGCAAATGCTCCAGTTTGACTCTTGAGAACTTTTAGTAATTGTTTTTGTTGACTCTCATCTAAACCTGCATTTATATGTAGAAATTTTTCGGAACTAACTTCACAAGGTATGGTATGGGATCCTATATGTTCTTCGATTGCAAATACACAGGGTGTACTTGTAAATGTCGAGAGGCTCATGTTTTCTTGGAATTCATTTCCAAAGATTTGGTCAAGTTGGGAAAAAGAGAGAGGAAAGTCTATACATGTTGTGGAAGAGATAAATTGGTTCAACACATTCTCAGTATTTTGTTCTTGAAGTGCCTAGGAGAAATCACTAATAACGAAAAGTTATTCCAAGCTCTCATCCCCAAAAGGACAATCTAACCAAAACATATTTTCAGTTACTAACTGTGCTGGTGCGTATAAAGCTAGTTTTCTTGTAGATAACCCATCAGAGATAATCATCTCTCCATCCCTACATCCTATAAATGCGTTAGCAGTGGCCAACCAGGGTCTTCCCAGAATAATGGGGTGACCTTTACAAGGGTCCTTTGATTCTATAACCATAAAGCCCACGAGATATTCCCATGAAGCCATTGATACCATGATATCATCTAAGATCCCAGCAGGTTGCCCCATAGTGTGATCTACTAATTCTAGCATTGTTGGGGTAGGGAGGAGGAACTTTCCTAAATGGAGAGTTTCTAAAACTGTGGTAGTCATCAGGTTAATAGCAGCTCCTAGATCAGTAAGTTTGTTTTGGAAGTGTTATGGATGATAACAATCACCACAGGATTTCTTGGATTTGTATACTTTGGAATTCTAGGTTGGTTTGCTATGTAATCTGACATTTCACCTATGACATGAATCGTCGAAGATTCTTTTTGTTTTTTACCTGGTATTTTAATACAGAGTTCCTTTATCACTTACTATAGATTGGTATATATTTAATGGCTTGTAACAAAGGGATCTTGATACAAATATTTTTCAATTCGTTAATGATATCATACTCTGGATAAGTTATAGGTTTTTCTATTACCAGACGCTTCGGATATGGGGGTGATTTTTCTCCTGTAATTACTTCTTCATGAGGATGGTTGTGTGTTGAAGCTTTAGAAATAACCACATCTTCAAGAATAGCATCATTCAAAACTTCATTAGGTATGTCTTCTTCTTCATTCTCTTCTCGGATAACAATTGATGATTTGGGCTGATCTTACAAAACTCTTCCAAACCGCAGTTGAATCTCATGCGCTGGTGCAGCCGAAATGGCATATGATGGAAGAGGTAGCAACCCAATGTTATTAAGAGCTTGAGTTGGCTTGTTGTTAGGAATTGGTATCGGTTGTGCAGGTAATATTGTGGGCCTTGGAGGGGTCATAATTTGGAAATGGTGAGGTTTATTTGTGATAGGGGGTAGTGAAGGAGGTACAAATCTAGGAAAGAGTTGCTAGATATTAGGTGGGTAAGGATAGTTAGGCATAGAAGGAGGTGGTTGAGCATAATATTGTCCTCTCCATCCGTGTGGCCATTGCTGTTGTTGAGCATTTTGAGTAGGATACTGAGGTGGCCAATTTTTCCAACTTGAAGTGTTCCATTGTTGAGGAGGTTGATAAGGATAGTAATAGGGTGGAAATTGTGATGATGGATCCTGATATGATGGTTGATATATAGGTTTCCAAGGTCTCCTGGATGATTCACCAAAGTTTCCACTCTTATATACAGCTTGCAACCCAGGAAACGATGGACAATTATCAGTTGGATGTTCTTCTGTACAAAGGTGGCAAAATAAAACATTATTTAATGGACATTCTCATTGGGGATGTTTAGTTCTACACCTAGGACAGAAAACACTCATCGTTGCATGCTCTTCATCCCGTCTCTTTTTAGCTTGTAATGCATCTAATTGAGAACCCATGGCTCCTAAGATATCTATTTTAAAATTTTCTAATAGGTTTCCCAACTCTACCCTTGTAAATCCACCAGGATTGGATGTGTTTCCTTTAAGGTTTCTTGCATAAGATTCTTGAAAGTGTATTCCACTTTTCCATCTGCTCCTAGAGTAATTCCTACATAGCTCACAGATCTGTGCAAAATACTTATGAGAGATGTCTCCTGCTGCCATGAGATTAAGGTTTTCTAAGAATTCTTTTGTGATTTCCTTGAGGAAGAGTGTTCTTGCTGCATCTTCCAGAAGATCACTATATTTGGATTTATGTAACACATAGTTAAATATTCCAAGATAGTCTTCTAGGCTCTCATCTTCAAGTTGTTGTATTTGGAAAATATCATTGCGAGAGTCCTTAGGTTTACAGTAATCCTGATATTTCCATAGAAATGCATTCTTCATGTCTTCCCAAGTTCTAATACTGGATTCTCCTAACAGCAAAAACCATCGAAGAGCAGAATCTTTTAATGTGGCAGGAAAATGTTTTAGTTTTTGGCCATCTTGTAGGTAGTTATAACTCCTACAGAAAATGTCAAATTCAAATAAGAATGTATTTGGATCCTCACTACTCTTCCCATAAAAGGTCGATAGTGAGGAGGGAGGGATGTTTTTCATGGTTACATCTTGTACAGTGTCTAATATAGGGAACCCAAAAGTACCTTCAGTTCTAACCTCTCCTTCTTCTTCCTCTTCTCGGACATGATCTTCATTTTCATTCTCTATAAAAACTTGATTTCAAAAGAGAGAATACCTAGGTTTTTCCTTTCTTGGTGAATATGGGATATCCCAACGTTTTGTTTCAGGGATAGTATTCCTCTTTTTAGGAGAGGAATTACCAGCTACGTGGGAGTCTAGTTTTGAAGGTCGTACAATTTTTGTCTCAATCTGTGAAACAACTATGTTCACAAAATTTTCAAAAAGAGCGTCTACTTGTGTAGGATCAACAAAGTCTACTAGGTTTGGACCACCTACTATTGAAAAGGTAGTGTCTTTGGTCTTTTGAGCTAATGGAGGGTTAAGAGGTTCTAATGTTTTATCCTTTTGAGTTTCCTTTTGTCTAAGTTCGGTCTCAATATGAGCTTGAGGTTCTTCTCGTGGAATTTCCTTATGAACAGACTTCTCTGAGGTTTCTATGGTTTCCCCTAAATGATTTCTAGAAAGGATTTCCTTAGCTTTCCAAGTAGGACTATCCCCTTTAGGTGTTTTCCGATACCTTTTTGCTGAGTTAGTAGTTGGGGTGGCACGCCCCCCGTATAGGTTAGTAAAATTTTTAGTAGGAAGGCTAGTTTTTATGTATCTACCTTTTGAGTCTCTAAACATATTCATGAAAACAAAGCTATAACTGAAACAAATTCTAATTGCATTACTACTATTGCTGGGTTTTGGGGATGCATGTTATAACAGATGCGCAGGTTCTTACCTCTCGTCTTACCGCTCACCCGCCACTAGCCTATTTCTAAGTTTCAAAAGGAAAATTCAATTTATCACTAAGTTTTTAAGAGGGAATTCTACCTATCTACAACTGAATTCTACCTATTTACAACTAAATTCTACCTATCTACAACTGAATTCTACCTATCTACAACTCCCCAGCAACAACGCCAAAATGTTGGGTGTATTTGCTGTCTTAAGGAATCACCAAATATTTAATTATTGACCAGGGTTGGTAATCTTAGAGTTGTGGCACATTATATGATGAGGTAGAATGGTACCTAAGGTTTCGGCTCGGCAGACCTTGGAAATGTTTAATAATGAAAAGATCGAAAGATCTTTTCAAAATGAAAAACCGAGTCTAACTTCAAAAATACAACTACTGAACTGATTAAACCTAACTAAACCAATAGATCAGAATAGTATCAATCTATACTACTCTATTCTATGAACGATAACTGGAAAGATAAAAACAACAAGTATTATTCTAGGAACAAGACTTAATCAAAAGCATAACTACTTTTGTGAAATTGGAAACTACTGATTAATGATTCAAACTCTAGTATAGTAACAACTATGAATGAGTTCAGAAACCTATCTATGAAATGATTCAATTGACAACTAACTATGGAAACATGAAACTATATTATCTTACAAACTACTTAATGAATTCAACAATAAAAGTATTCGTGCATTCAACTCAAGATCAAACTAAACTACTTAATTCCATTCTCCTTGAGGATTCTGAGGAAATGTATCAAATGTAATAGAAACGGGAGAGAATGTATCAAAAGGACTTTCAAATGTGACAATAAAACATAATGGAATCAAATCTAGTTTAACTTCTACAAATAAATGCAAACTAAAGAGTGTCCAATTACAACTAACTTTAAACATTGTAATCTATTCTCTATCCATAAGCAAATGACACGGGGCAAATGTAATCTAGAAGCAAGTAGAAAACTTGATAAAGATATTTACTTGAAAATGAATTTGATCTAGAAGCAAGTAGAAAACTTGATAAAGATATCTTATTTCTGAATCAAATCCTATTCTATGAACATCTTCATTAACTATGTGAATGAGAAAACAAATCCTATGCTTGAACTAAGAAACTAACAAAACTAATATACTTTGGAGAATGAAATTACTAAGTTTAATCCAAAATCAATCTTAAGAAACATGAAGTAAACTAAACTAAGAATGAGATTAATAAATTCTATAACAGTAAAGTATTAATAAATCAGACATAAGAAAAACATAATCTGGAAAGCAAACTAAAGAAAAGTTAGGGAAATGGAATGAAAACTAAGAATGAATATGAAACTAAATTGAAACTCTATGTGGTTCAGAACAACGTCCTAATTATTTGTATAAATTCTAATCAATTGCAAGAAATATTACAGTTCAAAAACCTAAGAAATTAAATTCTAAACAAGCATAAAAACATTGTAGAAAATATTAAAGTCCATATGACAATCCGGATGATAGTCTGAAAGACAATCCGAATGACAGTACAGATGACAGAAAACAATATAAACTAAGGAAATAAGCAGACTAAATGATCTTAACGCTAGTTGGTTGATGCATATGAACCGACAGTGCAAGGAAAGCAGTAAATAGACTGTTTAAAAGCTGAAATAACAAAAACCCATCTTTACTAATCATTATCTAAGGAAACGAACTATGTCTATCGCATGATAAAACAAGGCTCAAATGTAAATGGAACTAATCTACAGCTACAGGGAAAATTAACAGAACTAATTCTAACTATGAATTAAACTTGAAACAATAACTAGTTAACTTTATCTAGTTGCAAATGACAAGACTGAAAGCAAACCTAAAGAACTATGCATGACCAGTCGTTCTAGATTCTGAAAATGTAAATTACATTAGCAACAGGAAATAAAACATTTACAGGAAACCAAGTTGAATACATGTACTAGAAAATAAACTATTTACTTGTAGAAAAGAAATACATAATATACAAAAAACCTCTATTTGTTGAGGGGACCTTCTCAGCAAGCAGAGATTGAAGCTAACTCAAATTATTCACCACCAATAGAACACCAATAGCTAAAATCAGGAACTTCCATTAACTAAAAAAAATTACACAGCGTTTCTACGCACAAAAACTACTGCTATCATCTATGTGCTACGTTTCTCCACAGGAGACGTATTTATATAAGTTTTTACAAATAAGAGAGGAGGTCGACCCTTTCAGTGGTTGACCCCTCTAAAAATAGAGATCTTAATGGCTACAAAACGGTTGCAGGATGGTTTACGACAGCGCACAAGCCGTCTGCCTGAGTCCATGGGCGTTGGTTTACTTCATGCGGGAATCTTTGCATTGGTTTTCTTTGACGTGGGCAGATGATGCGATGTCAAGCTAGGCGGACAAGAGAGTGGATCTTCTAGAATGGAGGCTAACGAACCATGAGGGACACGTCCCCAACAGAACCCACATCACCGCTTTTGTCTTTAATGCCCCGAAATATCTCAACCAACGATTCCACAGGTGTGAACAGTGGGATGAACGACGGTTAGAATATAGATGGGTGTCTTCATTGTGAACGCGCATTTGAATGAAGGTACGAATGACGACCACAACCTGTAGAACAAAAACTAAATGCCAAGCATGTCTAGAAATGTGAGATAATTGTCAATAAACCATAAAAATGATGATATTCAACCAAGATTCATGTGATATGAAAATAATTTCATACCTGGGTTTGATTGATGGTTTGTATAGCAAGGAGAATGACTTATCATATCAAAAAGGTGAAAATAACGCCAATTAGAGCATGTTTTTTGATAAAAAATGGTGACAAAAATGGACACTAATAGTGAAGGAATACAATTTCAACTTCATGTACATGTAATTTGCTATATATCTCTTTAATAACCATATCAGAAGATCCACAAGTCGATATTCCAAGAAAAACTATGTTAAATTGCTCATTAATGGACAAACAGTGCCATTTCCCCACTACCTTGTTGTGAACTAATGTAATGCTGGTGGATTTGAATGGATAAGTGAACTACTGATGGTTTATTGATGAATGTAATGTTATTAATGTATTATATGAGTTTTTTGTTCAGTACATAAGCATTTGGAGTCATTTTGTTGAGTTTCATAGCATTTGGAGAAGATTGCCTATCAATTCCCCCAAGGTTGAAACTAGTCTTTTTGCATCTGATTTAAGGGAGTTATTGCAGACATTAAAAGTTGAATGGTGATGAATATGTTCATTTTTATGTCCTTTATATGTCCCCTTATTCCATTCAGAAATTTGAGTTGGATTGAGTGCATTTGGAAAGTAATTTTCATCATCTACCCCTAGGGGATTTGAACCACAATTTACTAGTAAAATCCCTATCTTGACAAGATTTGAAAGAGGAGTTGCAGAAGTCATATGAAAAATCCAGAGCATCCATAAACATTCTAAATATGTCTTAATATCATCCAAGTACCTTCTGTAGCAATTTGGGAGAACTTGGAGTCATTTGGAGACCAAGGGACCAATACTAGTTAAAGAGAAATTGCTAGTCAGACTCCCTACTTTGGACAGAATCTTAAAGGGGTTTGCATAAGTATTTTGTTGGTCCTACATCATTCCTTAACATAATAATCAAGTTCTAATATCATTCATATACCTTCTCAGAATATTTGGGAGCATTTGGAGCAAATTGGAGACCTAGACATCAAAACTAGTCAAAGGTTGAACTAGGGAAAAAAGTGAAAAATTTGCCATTTTAATAAATTCATAAAAAAAGACATTACAAAGAAGTGGGAGAAAGTCATGAATGAGGAGATGGAATTATTGGTAAGAAACCAGACTTGGGATTTGGTTTAGTTTCCTGCAGGTAAAATAACATTGCAGAATAAATGGGTTTACAGGTTGAAAGAAGAAGATGGAGGAAAGAAGCGGTACAAGCCTAGACTTGTTGTAAAGGGGTTTGCACAAAAGAAAGTGTTACGGAAAAAATTGCACAAGTGCACTCTTCCACTTGGTGAGGGGCTAAAACTTGTAGGTTGCTGCAATACCTCGGTCCTTGGAGCCCATTTTTGGTGGTTGGTATTCCTTCAAGTGATCCTACAAGAGATTGTTAGTGTAGTTCACATCCAAACATAAAAATATTGATGAAAATAAAATGAAATGGATGGGGGAAAGATGCAAACTCCAACAACAACCAAAGGTATGATAAAACACTCTTGTATTTCCCAATGGAATAACTATACAACACCTAGGAGGTGAAGTCTTCAAGGGAAGCCAACAATCTCTATTAGGGATGCCTTTCTTGTCCAAACTAAATGCTAAGTAGATGGAAGAAAAATGGAGAGAAACACTTTCCCTTTGATGGTAGGTGGCAATCAAGCTTGGGAATGCTCACAATGGTAGGAAATGGTGTGCTAGAGTAGGTTGAATATTGTGTCAACCAATGTATTAGAGGAAGTTGAAGGTAGAAATGATGATGATGAGAAGTGGCCAATGGGACAACCAGAGAAGTAGAAATGTGGAGAAGAGGAAGTAGTTGGAGCAGTTATTGCACAGTTATGGAAGTTGTTGCAGAATGCCAGATGATGTAATACGTTGGAAGAAGGAAAGTGGGTATTTAATGAAGATGAACTATTCCTGAAAGTATGAGAATCGTTTAGAGGAAGGATTGAGTAGGAATTTTGAGCCTAAGAGAATCTATAAATACCAATTCGAGTTTAGAAAAGGGGTTGTTGTTGTTTCCTTAGGATGAAAAATAGTTTTTGGGTTATGTAATTTGCTAAGTGAGAGTAGAACAATTGAAATAGAGAGCAACTAAAATAGAGCTTTGTCTCTGCATTGTAAAACTGTATCTTGTATTGCTTCCCATATTAATAGAAGTCCATAATTATTTTCACCTTGTTGTTGTCGTGTGTGTATTATGTTGTGCACCTTGATTTACAGAAAATTTAGGTCGTGCTTGCATCAGTTGGTATCATAACAAGAAGTGTCCTACGTGTGAAGTCTAGTTGCGATCAGATGTGAAGGAAACTCCAGCTATGGCTGGGTAGAGTTGTAGAAGGCGGTGGTAACCCAATTGCAATTGGGAAGTGGTGATTTGGTTGGTTGAGCAGAGTGAAATGGATCAGAGGGGTGTTAATGTCCGTGGTAGAGGACGAAGACAACGAGGAGGCACCATTGTGACTATTGACCGGGATATGTTCGAAGAATGTGTTCAGACCATGAGAAGTCTGAAGAGTGAACTAGCTACTATAAAAGAGGCCTAGAAAAGAGGATTTGGTGTTGAAACCCTTGACCATAGAGATGTAGAAGTTGAGGATGAATAAAAAGCTCCTGAGGCTGAAGAGGAAGAATACTTGGGAGATAAACTATTGAAATTATTGTATGAATTGAAGGGTATATCTAAGATGGTTATGTATACCTATTTGGGAAGTCTAAACCCTAAAGAATTGATAAAATGGATAAGGGAGATGGATAAATACTTTGATATGGAGCATATTGAAGACCCCAAAAGGGTTAAAGTTGCTTTCTTGAAGCTGAAGGGTCATGTCTCATTGTGGTGGAACAATGTACAGGATGATAGCGTGAAGAAAGGAAAAAAAGTTAAATACTTAGGACATAATGGTTTCCAAGTTGAAGGATAAGTTCCTCCCCACCGACTACATGATCTCCTTGTTCAGGAAGTTGCAGAATCCGATACACAAGGAGTTGATCGTGCAAGAATTCACTGAGGAATGGATAGATTGACGAAGGGGAAGAGGCAGTCACAAGGTATGTGAATGGAATGAAATATGCCATGTAGGATGAGTTGAGCCTATTGATGTTCAGGATAGTTGGAGAGGCATATCAATTAGCCTTGAAGGTGGAAGAGAAGTTGTGAGTAAAAAACCATGCATGAAGGGGGAGGCCAATGGATCAAAGTTAGAGGTTTTCCATTGCTAGAGAATAGACCAAAGGAGGAAAGAAGGGAGAAGATGAAAAAACAAGGATAGATGAAGGAAAAACTAGGAATGCTGCACTAGAGTACTGATAGGGTAGTGAAAATACTAGAGGTTGGGGAACATTCGCTCGAAAGGGAACTTTTGGAGAGTAACGTGCATACCAACCTAAAATAGTCTGCTATACGTGTTGGGAATTGGGAAACAAGGCATATAAGTGCTCATAGAACTTTCACATCACAAGTCAACATGAGAGTAAAGGTCACAGAATCGATGGTAAGACTGGCCCGACAACAGAAGAGAATACAATGAAAGCTACGTCAGAGGGAGGTAGGAACCTAACGGTCTGACGAGTGCTGTTGCAACTTTCCTAACAAGTAGAGAAGGAACCAACATCGAGGAAGTCTATCTCCTGGACGAAGGTAAATATCCGTGATAGGTTCTGTATGACCATCGTTGATGGACGAAACATAAAAAATTGGGTGTCGACAGAAGTCATCAACAAACTGGGTCTGAAGTGTCGACCGCATTCAAATGCTTACTGGGTGTCGTGGTTGCAGAAGGGTCATGATGTTATGGTGACAAGAGAATGCTTGATCAATTTCAAGATTGGCGAGCTTTCTGGTAATGTGCTATGTGACATGATTCCCATGGGTGCTTGTCAATTGTTGTTGGGATGACCATGGCCGTATGAATGAAATATGGTGTATGATGGTCGTAGGAATACTGTCATAGTCAAGAAGGATGGAAAGAAATTTTGATTGATCCCCTTGGAAGAGGAAGGGATTGCCAAGGGAAATGGAACAATTATTGGGAAAGATGTGATGAGTGCTGATGTGCTCAATTAAGGAGTTCTTGCAGGAGGAAAAGAAGTAACAAGTTTGCTTCACCACCATTCCAAAAGGCCTAATTGTCAATGATCCAAAAAGGGATGTGCCCACTAAGGTTAGAGAGGTGTTTTCCGAGTTCAAAGGCATAATGGTTGATGAGATGATGACATGATTTCCGCCGACAAGGAGCATATTTCATTAGATCGACTTGATACCAGAGTAGAGTCTACCAAACAAGGTGTCGCATAGGATTACAACAATGAAAAATGTTGAGTTGAACTGACAGGTCCAAGAGTTGTTGGACATGGGATTGATTAGATAAAGTCTAAGTCCATGTGTAGTACCATCTATACTAGAAGCAAAGAAATGAGGAGAATGGAGGATGTGCATTGATTCAAGGACCATGAACAAGATTACCATCAAGTATAGATATCCATTGCTGAGAATGGATGACTTGATCGACTGCTTGAGTGGAGCAAGATATTTCACCAAGATTGACTTGAAGAGTGGATATCACCAAACTAGTATTAGAGAAGGTGATGAGTGGAAGACAACCTTTAATACGAAGGAAGGACTGTATGAGTGGTTAGTTATGCCATTTGGAATGATTAATGCACCCAATAAATTCATAAGATTGATGAATGAGGTTTTGAATCCATTTATGGGAAAGTTCGTCATTATATATCTTGGCAACATTCTAATTTTTAGAAAGGCCAAGGTTGAACACTTGGCTCATTTGAGACAAGCATTGCAGAAGCCGAGTCAAGAGAAGCTGCTATTGAATCTACAGAAATGTTCTTTCATGAGGGAAGAAATAATGTATATGGGATTCAAAATCTCCAGCTAGGGACTGAAGATGGACACATAGAAGGTGAGGGTGATTTTAGAGTGGCCCAAGCCAACAAGCACCAAAGAGGTAAGGAGTTTCCATGGACTTGCAAGTTTTTACCGAAAGTTCATTAGAGATATTAGTCAGATATGTACACTGCTGACAACGTCCATGAAGAAGGGAAAGTTTAAGTGGATGGAGGGTGCCCGATGAGCTTTTGATAAGCTGAAGCAAAAAGTAACAGAACGACCAATTTTAGCATTAACGGATTTTGATAAAGTATTTCAAGCCGACTATGATACAAATTGATTAGAAATTGCAGCATTGTTGAGCTAGGAGGGCCGACCAGTCACATTTTTCAGTGAGAATTTGGATGGAACCAAGACGAAATACTCGGTCTATGACCAAGCGTTTTATGCCATTGTGCAGGAATTAAAGAAATTGATGCATTATTTGTCGCCCAAGGAGTTCATGTTGTTCACTAATCACCAGGATTTAAGGTATTTGAACACTTAGATGAATTTATATCAGAGACACATGAAGTGGGTTGAGTTCTTGAAGAGTTACACTTTTTGTTAAAGCATACGTCGGGAAAACCAACAAAGTCGCCAACACATTGAGTAGAAGAGTATCATTGTTGGGAACAATGACAGTTTAGTTGATAGGGTTAGATTCAATTAAATTCAATTATGAGGTCGATGGATATTTTACAGGGGCATGGAAGGTGTCCAAGGATCCATGGAGTGTGGATAGGACTCCATACTTGGATTACTTTATCCAGGGAGGATAGATTTTTAAAGGCCATTAGTTGTGCATCTCAAGATGATCAATTCGAGAAAATCTATTAAGAGAATTGCATAATGGAGGACTCAAAGGACACTTTGGCATCGAAAAGATTAGAGCATTGGTCGAGGAAAATTATTATTGGCCAGGACTAATGACTGACATGAAGAAGTGGATCCAACAGTGTAGGATATGCCCGCATGCCAAAAGGAGGATTCAAAATACAGGACTGTATGCACATTTACCAGTGTCGGCTATTCCACAGGAAGAAATCAACTTGGATTTTGTACTAGGATTGATAAAGACACATTAAGGTAATGAATCCATATTTCTTGTAGTCGATAGGTTTTCAAATATGGCACACTTCATTTCGTGTAAGAAGACAAGTGATGCCACTAGGATTACTATTCTATTTTTTAAGGAAGTCATAAGATTGCATGGGATTCCAAAGAGTATCACTTCGAATAGAGACACTAAGTTCATGGCACATTTATGGAAAACCTTGTGGAAGAAACTTGACACGAAGTTGTAGTTCAGTTCTGTATACAATTCACAGATTAATGGGCAGGCTGAAGTCATGAACATGATCTTGGGAAATTTATTGAGGTGTCTAATTGCTAATCGATTGAAACTGTGGGAGAATGTGTTGGCACATGAGTAATTCACATACAACAACTAAGTGAATAGGTCTACCAGAATGATCCTATTCCAGATATTTTAGGGAATAATTTTGCATGGAGTAGCTGACCTAGTGTAGCTACCGACAGAAATGCACCAGAGTGCAGATGCAGAGTTTTTTTCCGACCATATGAAGTACATGAAAAGTGAGGTGACAACTAGAGAATAGAAATGATGCTTACCAGTTAAGAGACGATAAGAAGAGGTGACTACAATCCTTTGCAGAAGGTGACTTAATTTATGAACACCTAAGGAAGGAAAGGTTCATGCAAGGAAGATATAACAAGTTGAAGCTGGAGAAGATTGGACCATGCAGGATCCTAAAGAAAATTTCAGATAATGCTTATATGCTGGAGCTTCCAGAAGAGTGGAACATTTCACTCATGTTCAACATCTTTGACTTGTATAGGTATGAAGAAGGATTGACTAGTGAGGGAGGATTGAGGGTTGAATTGCAAAGTAATTTTTCGAAAACAACCGACAGAATAAATCACAGAGAACTTGATGAGCGAGAAGTTAGGAAGACTAGGAACTAGAAGCGGAAGGAATATTTGGTCCGATGGAGAGACAGAGACTTGGAATATGCAATATGGATTCTAGAAGAGAAGCTCAAGGAATTGAAGAACTGCGGGCATAGTTATTTTCAACCTAGGGAGGTTGATGCAAGGGCATAAAGGCCCAAGGATACTATTCGAAGTTGAGATGATTGAAGTCATCTGGAGGATGGTTGATGATCTCTAGGTAGGTGCATAATATTAGTTGATGAGATATAAGTCATGTAGGTGCTGACTAGTGGTGGTCGATGACCAAAGCCTATTTGGAAGATTGTGTGAGTCGCAATGAGAGCCGACGGAGTTAAGCCGGGATGTGGCCATTGACATGGTAGAGAAGGTAAAACATTGTGCTTACCAATGGATAAGAGGAATTCAAAGGCATAACCGATGATGAAGAGAAGTGCTCGACAAGCCAACCAGAGCAATAGAAGCACATAGAAGAGGAAGTAGTTGGAGCAGTTATTTCCCATTTATAGCAGTTGTTGCAAAATGCTAGATGATAGAATACAATGGAAGAAAGGAGGTGGGTATTTAATGAATATGAATTGTTTCTGGAAGTATGAGAATATTTTAGAGGAAGGATTGAGCAGGAATTCTAAGCCTGCGATCATCTATAAATACTAGTTCAATTTTAGAAAACAAGCTGTTGCTGCTGCCTCAAGACAAACAAGAGCATTCAGGTTATGTAATTTGCTAAGTGAGAGTCGAACAATTGACTTGGAGAGTGACTGAAATAGAGATTTGTCTCTGCATTGTAAAAGTGTATCTTGTATTGCTTCCTATATTAATAGAAGGCCATAATTCTCAACACCTTGTTATTGTCGTGTGTGTATGCTATTGTGCACCTTGATTTGCAAGCAATTCAGGTTGCGCTTGCATCAATGGGAAGTAGAAAAGAGAAAGCTTCAAATAAGAAGAATACTCAACATTGAATCCATTCGAACTCGTTCATACAGATCTTTGTTGTCCTACAAAAACACAAAGTCTACAAGGTGAAAATTACTTCATGTTTCTCATTTATGATTACACTAGGATAGATCCATCTTAAACCCGGCTCTACTGAGCATCGAGAGGGATCCAATTTATTGAGGTGTTAAATTTTTTTATCTTATTTTTTTTACACATCAAGAAAAAGTTTACACCTCAAGGAATTGGATCTCTCTCAGTGCTTAATAGATCCAGGTTTCAGATTGATCGTTGGTTTTAATTTTTATTTTTTTGTATGAGTGAACATGAATTTTTTAATTAGTTTTTATTTTTGATAAGTTATGAGCCAACATGGGAACGTTAAGTTATGCAACGTGAAAAATGTGACACCATATCCCCCATACTGGGTTGTAAGCACCTCACTACTCTCGGTGTAACTGGAATGACATGGGTTGCATTCCTAAAAGAAAAATATGAAGTGTTTGAGAAGTTCAAAGCATTCAAAGCCTTGGTTGAAATGAAATTGATTTGAAAATCAAGTGCTTCATATAAGATAGAGGAGGTGGGTTTACCTCACATGAATTTGAAGAATTTTGTGAGACTTATGGAATAAAGAGACATTTTTTAGCTGTCGCAGAATTCCACAACAAAATGAAGTGGTAGAAAGGAAGAACCAAACCATAAAAGAGATGGAAAGAACAACGTTGAATGAAGCCAAACTATCGGTCAAGTTTTGGAGAGAAGCAGTCAACACTGCAGTCTACATTATGAATAAAGGGAAAATCTGAGTCAACAAAAACAAAACACCTTATGAATTATGGAAAGGTAGGCCAACAATAGTTAGATACTTCAAATTTTCAGAAGCAAGTGCTACATAAAGAGAGATGATGAAGATTTGGGAGAAAATGACTCTAGAGATAATCAAGATATATTTTTGGGTTATTCATAAAAAAAAATATTACATATGTTACAATACAACATTACAAAAAATCGTATAGAGTGCCAATGTAAATGTAACATCCCTCAAAATCATGACTTAAATTTATTATTATTATTATGCATGCTTGGGACTATTATTATCACTATCTCATCTTAAGTCTGTATGTTAGTCACTTAGTCCATTCGAACTACCATTGATGTTTTATTACTAAGTTTTTATGTAGACTCTTGTCTTGACATTAATCTTCAATATGGTTTTGTTATCTAGTTGAGAGACTTAGTATTCCTTATGGTTGAGTTCTAGTCTCCATGGCTCTCCACCAACCAAAAACAAGACTATATTTAACTTATCTTACTACTTCATGAACCTATACTAAAGGTTCCTTATTCATTTGTTCACATCTTTGGTCATTGATTATTCTTAAGCCTCTCATATTAGTTTATAAGTCCATTTAAAATGTTATTAGCTCTACTCAGCTATACCATTCCTATGCTTTTATATTTATGCGCGCGCACACACACACAAATAATAATATATACATATCGTTCTATCTCAAAAAAGACTTAAAACTTTGATACTAATATTATTGTTATATATATGTATATACACAACTATATACCTATCGTTCTACCCTTTGATACCCCAAAGGGGATTGAAAATTTGATACTAACATTATCGTTTTTCCATTATGACCATTTACATATTAACTTATATCCCATACCTTTACTCTTAATGGGCATAAGCATAACTTAAACATTATACCAACATCACTGTTGGCATAATCCTTTTGTCACGCTAGCTATGTAATAACATAAGGTTTGTGAGTTTAAGCTTCGGGTTTGGTGGTCATCGTGGATGACACCCTTGTCCATCTCTACGACGTGATCCCATACATCTACTAGCCCGACGGTATTAACTTACCCTTTGGATGATCATTCAGATGTAGCGAGGTACAATTTAAGATTCCCACCATCTTCCAGTCGTTTCATTCTTAAATGCGTGGTGGTAGTGGGTACTATGTAGGGTGATGTGGCCATGGTTTGGGGTTTCCCTTGGTAGTGTTACCATAGCTATTTCTTAACGAAGCCCGACCTCGTCAATGTGCCATGATAGGTAATACTATTACTCATTTGCACATGGTTTTTATATTATGTATAATCAATGTATAAATATATATGTGGAGTTATTATGTGGTTGGTTGGCTGAGACTTGGGCTTATTCTTCTGCTTTTTTGATATATTCAAGTGTTGTTATTGCGCCGAGAGGCGCTCTACAGTCCAGTATGAGGGAGATCTTGTTAGTCGAGTGTTTGTTGAGTAATAAAATAATACAAAACAAAAAAGAATAATACAAAATAAAAAGTAAATATGAGACTTTAACTAGACACTTTAGAGCTTAAGATTATGTGGTAAATATTATGTCGGTTATAAACAAAAAATAATAATACAAAGTAAAAAGTAAATATGAGACTTAAACTAGAGACTTTACTTGACTTTAGTTTTTACTTTTAATACAAAGTAAAAAGTAAATATGAGACTTAAACTAGAGACTTTAGAGCTTAGGATTAGGTGGCTCAGGTATTGCACTCAAGGAGTTATTCAAGGAGAGGTTTTCACCTCAAAAGATTTGACCCTCGGTACTTAATAAGCCTAGGATTTGGATCTAGACTCGTTTTAATTAAGTTTCGATACATGAGTCATCTATTGATTCTTACAGGTGATAATTGTGTATGATTATGTTTTTATGAGATGAAGTAAAGGTAAAGGCCGAGGCCTGTTATTAAATGTTTTTATTTCCTTATTATTTTCCCTTCTTGGGTTGACATACTTTTGGTTGATATTGGCTTGGCCAAATTAATGGCTTCGCATGCCGTGTATGTAGACTTTCGTGCATATGATTTATGTTAATGACTTATTTGTTTATTATGAACGATTCTTACTTTGAAAGCAACATTGAGTGATTTTTGTCTTGTGTAATGTTGTGAGGTAGTTTTGTTACTTAGCTTGATTTGTGAAGATAGAGTTTACTTAACACGATAGTTTGGTTCCGATTACTTGTTTAATATCTTACTAGAGGGTATATATATATTAATGCTGTAAACATATACATATTCTTTGGTAAATAATATCATAGGATTAGCTAATCATGAACTCTAAGAGTTTATATTTTCTCCTAAGCAATAAATGCTTTTCTACTATAACTTTTAACCATTTATAATAGTGATTAGAAGTTGATTAATGAAACTAATTAGATCAAATTACATAGTATATGAACATAACCACTCTAATTGGGCCTCTAGATCCATAAGATTGAAATATTTAACTAGAAAATTCATGAACTAAACTCAAAAATAAATAAGCAATATAGGGAACTCTTATGTGAAGCTTTAAACAAGGATAGGGGTTAACATAGAGAGATAAATATTGGATATCTATTGACTGGCCATGATACCATAAGTGATGCAAATAAAATATTGGCTAGAAGGTACAAAATATATGAAATAAACATATTAGAAAACATATGGAAATATACATATTAGAAACACATATGAACATGTTTAGCTTGTAAAAGAAACTGGAGTTGGAAAAACCATGTTCCACCCAACCATAGACTACCGAACATGAAATCTACTTGCTCAACAATCACCCTTGGGCATGAACCATGATACCATAGGGACTAAATTATACTCATCTCACTAAAGTAGAACTCTTTCACCCACATAGAACTCTTGTCTCACATTAGGAACCAACTCTTGGTTTCACAACAATGCTCTCAATCTTGGGAAAAATTCCTAACACCTTGAAGTTCCCACACAACAAGTTCCCATGCATACTAGGCAATGTCTTTCCCTCACACATATGCATATAAATAAGTTTTTTCCTAGGTCTTACTCAAGGCCCAACTTTCCCTCCTCGAGAATTGGTTGGCCTTAGATCCCCTCCTAGATATTAGGAGGATGGTCCTCAAAATAGATTTATGACATTTGTCATGTTTCTCACTTCAACAACATACCTATGTTCCCCACCTATGGGGTCATGATTTAAAAAGTTCCAACATGGTTGTTCCATCTGTCCATATATTAAATATAAGTGTTTTTAATTGTATTTTACAATTTCTTTCATAAGAGGCCAAATGACAAGTTGATAGCTTGCTGAAAATATAAAGTAATAATAATGTATTTTTCCCACTTAGTCACAAATTTGAATTTCTCAACCTTAGTCAAAGTGATTATTAAGCTTAAACATGGGGGATATTACATACTCCCCTCCTTAAAGCTTAACACTATCCTCGGTGTTCAAAACCAAATTTGATCACAACAAACAAAGATGTATGTGCCTTCCTCATGACATCCTCCATATCCCATGTAGCCTCCTTAGGGATATAGTGCTCCAATTGCACTTTTACTTGAGTGATAGCTTGATTCCGAAGCAACATCTCTCTCTTATCGATAATGCAAGTTGGTTCTGCATGGAACTCACCCTCTGGTTCTACCTATATCACATTCCAATCAATAATGTGAGAAGCATCATGTATATATTTCTTTAATAAAGACACATGGAAAAAATCATGAGCTTTTATGCTGGGTGGTAATGCAATTTGATAGGCCACTGGCCCAATCCTTGTAAGTATGTGAAATGGCCCACAAAACTTGGGCTTAAGCTTGGAGTAGTTCCCCAATCTTAGTGAAATTTTCTTTGGCTTCTCTTTCAAGTACACATGGTCACCCACTTAGAATTCTTTGTGAGTCCTTTGCTAGTCCGCATAACTCCTTTTCCTGTTTTTTGCCACCTACAAATTCTTCCTTACATTATGTACCACCTATTCCGTTTCCTTTAACATGTACGATCCTAAAATCAGTTGATCTACTAGAATATCCCAGTTGACTGGTGTAGTGCATTTCCATCCATAAAGTATTTCAAATGGGATCATATGAGCATATGTATGGTAACCATTATTGTATGGAAACTCCACCAAGTGGAGGTAGTCCTCCCACTTAGTGGGTTGATTCATGACATACATTCACAACATGTCCTCTAATACCTAATTTGTTCTTTCTATCTTCCCATCTATTTGTGGATGATAGGCTGTATTGAAACTGAGATGTGTTCCAAGTCCCTCAAACATGGCCTTCCATAAATTGGAAGTGAACTTGGCATCCCTGTCAGAAATCACCTGCTTGGGAATTCCATGTAACGTGAAAAATTCATGCATAAATTTTTTTGTTATATTTATTGCTTTAAAAGTAGATTTAACAGGTATAAAGTGAGCTTCCTTACTCAACTTATCTAATATTACCAAGATTGCATCATGTTGTTGTCTAGACATAGGCAGACCTATAATGAAGTCCATAGATATTAATCCCCATTAACATTCTAGAATGGGAAAGGGATTGAACAAACCTGTAGGATGTTGATGCTATGTTTTTACCGGTTGACTTTGCAAACATTTTGTTAAGTATTATGCTACTTCTGCCTTCATATTAGGCCAATGAAATCCCTTTTTGAGTGTTGTTAACATTTTTTGGTATCCTGGATGGCCTAATAAGGATTTTTGTGAGGTTCATACAATATCAAAAGATTTAGTTCTACTGAGTTGGGTATGTATAATCTATTTTTATATAGAGGTAAACCTTCCTAATTTAGGCTAAATTCCATCCCACTGTTTTCTGCACCATTTTCCTACATTGTTTTAGAGATTTTCACATATTATGCACCTATTTTTAGTGCAGTTTTGATTCTATCATTTAGATTTGATTCACAACTATCAGAATGTAGTGCATACACCTTCCTAATAAGCAAATCAACCACTCTATTTTCCTTTCCTTTTATATATTTAATGTCAAAATCATACTTGTTTCGGAAGAAAGATAGCCACCTAGCTTGCCAAGCATTTAGATTTTGTTAATAAAAAATATATTTAAGGATGATATTATCGATCATTAACATAAAATTTCACCAATCAAGTACCGACGCCACATTTTAAGTGCGTGAATGATTGCTGCAAGATCAAATCATGTGTAGCATAATTATTTTCATGTTCCTTAGTTTTCTTGACTCATAACAGATAACATGATCCTCTTGTAGCAAAACTCCACCTAGCCCTTCCTTGCCTGCATCCGTGCAAACTACGAAGTCCTTATGTAGGTTAGCAATACTCAAAATTGGGGTTGTAGTAAGTAAGTGTTTCAGCTTATCAAAGCTGTCTTGACACTTTTGAGACCATATGAACTTGGCTCCTTTATTTTGCAAAGAAGTGATGGGGTATGTGAGCTTCGAAAATGGAGGTAGTCCTCCCACTTAGTAGGTTGATTCATGACATACATTCACAACATGTCCTCTAATACCTAAGTTGTTCTTTCTATTTTCCCATCTGTTTGTGGATGATAGGATGTATTGAAACTGAGATGTGTGCCAAGTCCCTCAAACAAGGCCTTCCAGAAATTGGAAGTGAACTAGGCATTCCTATCAGAAATCACCTTCTTGGGAATGCCATGTGACGTGAAAACTTCATGCATAAAAATTTCTACTATATTTATTGCTTTAAAAGTAGATCTAACAGGTATAAAGTGAGCTTCCTTACTCAACTTATCTAATATTACCAAGATTGCATCATGCTGTTGTCTAGACTTAGGCAGACCTATAATGAAGTCCATAGATATTACTCCCCATTAAAATTCTAGAATGGGAAAGGGATTGAACAAACCTACATGATGTTGATGCTCTGTTTTTACTAGTTGACTTTGCAAACATTTTGTTAAGTATTATGCTACTTTTTCCTTCATATTAGGCTAATAAAATTCCTTTTTGAGTCTTGTTATCATTTTCTGGTATCCTAGATGGCCTAATAAGGATTTTTGTGATGTTCATCTAATATCAAAAGATTTAGTTCTACTGAGTTGGGTATGTAAAATCTATTTTTATATAGAAGTAAACCTTCCTAGTTTAGGCTAAATTCTGTCCCACTATTTTCTACACCATTTTCCTACAATTTTTTAGAAATTTTCACATATTATGCACCTATTTTTACTGCAGTTTTGATTCTATCATTTTGATTTGATTCAGAACTATCGGAATGTAGTTCATCCAACTTCCTACTAAGCAAATAAACCACTCTATTTTCCTTTCCTTTTATATATTTAATGTCAAAATCATACTTGTTGAAGAATGATAGCCACTTAGCTTGCCGAGCATTTAGATTTTGCTAATAAAAAATATATTTAAGGTTGATATTATCGATCATTAACATAAAATTTCACCAATCAAGTATCGATGCCACATTTTAAGTGCATGAATGATTGTTGTAAGATCAAATCATGTGTAGTATAATTCTTTTCATGTTCCTTCAGTTTTCTTGACTCATAATAGATAACACGATCCTCTTGTAGCAAAACTCCACCTATCCCTTCCTTGCTTGCATCCATGCAAACTACGAAGTCCTTATGTGGGTTAGCAATATTCAAAATTGGGGTTGTAGTAAGTAAGCATTTCGGCTTATCAAAACTGTCCTGACACTTTTGAGACCATATCAACTTGGTTCCTTTATTTTGCGAAGAAGTGATGGAGTATGTGAGCTTCGAAAATCCCTCTATAAAGCTACGGTAGTAACAAATAATCCCCATGAATGACCTTACATTTTTCACATCCTTAGGGATGGGCCAATCCATGATGGCCTTTGTCTTGTCTAAATCTACAACTATCCCCTCTTTTGATATAATGTGTCCTAAATACTGCACTTGTTTCTAGTAAAATTCACACTTGCTAAACTTAGCATACAACAGGTGTTCCCTTAAGACTTGGAGAACTAATTTCAAGTTTTGTTCATGCTCTTATTCATCCTTGGAATAAATAAGGATATCATCAATAAACACTGGTACACATTTATCCAAGTATTTACTAAATATGTTTTTCATAAGACACATAAATGTCTTGGGAGAGATAGTGAATCTGAATGGAATCACTACGAACTCATAATTCCCATATATCATTCTAAAAGTCGTTTTATGGATATCCCCATCCTTAATCTGCACTTGGTGATATCCAGATCTTAAGTCAAACTTGGAAAGGACTTTTGCTCCTCTGAACTGATCAAATAGATAATATTTTCTAGGGACTAGTTACTTGTTTTTAATCGTCATATTGTTTAGTTGTCTATAATCGATACAAAACATGAATGTACCATCTTTCTTCTTTACAAATAAAACTGGTGCTCCCCACATGGATACACTTGGCCTTATATACATTTTTTCTAACATATCTTGAAGTTGCATCTTCATCTTAGTTAATTCTGGAATGCTCATTCTGTAAGGAGTATTTGAGACTGGTGCTAATATGGGCACCAAGTCTATGGTAAAATCTATGTCCCTTCTTGGTGGAAGCCCTATAATCTCATTGGGAAACACATCGCTATATTCCCATAAAACTGCATAGCCCTGAAGGGACACCTTGTTGTCTTGTTTGGAATCATATCTGATTTGGACCCTGTATTATTCAGAACCTTTTCTAGCACATTTATTTAGATGTAATGTTGAAATCTCTCTCACAGTGACAACTCTTGGAATGCCTTGGATTGTTCTAGGCTACAAACTGTCATCTAGACACTCAAATTTTTTCTATAATATTTTAACAATACCCAATTTTCCTCTAGTCAATCCATGCCTATTAAGATATTGTAATATCCTAAAGGAAAAATATTTAAATTTAACTTAGTGTTCATTCCAATCGTTTCTAGGGGGTAGCTTACAACTAGTTCAACCACCTTCCTCTTTGTTCCTGTGGCTAGTTGTACTAACTGTTACTGTTTATGCTTAGTCCTATGTAATTTACAATTTTTAGCAATAATAGGAGAAACATAACTCAAACTAGACCTTGGATCTATTAAAATGGAAACTATTCGGTCATAGAGTTTACCTTTGACTTCCACCATAGAAGATTGATGATCAACTTGATGATTGCCAAGGGCATGGTTGATCTGGTGCACACTTATGCCTATGTCACCCACTATGGTGGCTTCTTGGATATTGTAGATAGTCTTAGGATTGTGATTCTAGTTGGGACTATTTTGGAACATGTGTGTCTCTCCACACCCCCAACACTTTAATGGTTCCTTGGTTGCATCACTGGTTTTCTTGCTATCAAATTGTGTTGGATTTGGACCACTTGGTGCAGGATGATTTGAATTTCTGTTGAAATTTCCTCCATGGAAACCCTAGTTTGTGTTTCTAAAAGGTGGCATTTCAAGCCTTTCTTCCTTTGATTGTACTTGTCTTGCCTCAAATATTTCCAAGCCTTAGGAGAATCATTATGTTGCGTGTACTGATCATAACATAGCCTTCTTTTACGCATGGCCTCTTCCATTGGCCATGCATAAAACATTGGAAATCCTTTCCTTGGATTTGTCAACTTCAATGCTTTGTCAACTTTTCTTAGGTTATAGTTGGTATTGCTTGACTGTGTTGAGGAAATAATCAAGTCAATAGGCGCTGAGGGTTGAAATCCATAACATATATCAAATGGAATCTTCCCCGTAGAGATGTGTTGAGCACGATTGTAGCTGTGCTGTATATATGGTCGAAGAATTTCATCCCATGTTCGTCGATGCTTGTGGTTGTACATGCGAAGCAGTTGTACTACTAAGAGATTCACAACTTCCGTCTGAGGATGGAAATCTGTCGATAAGGAAATTCTTGTGTCCAGCTACTACCAGAGGGTCTTCCAAAAGATTCTGACAAATCTGGAATCTCTGTCGGAAATAATGGTTGTCGGTAAACCGTAATGTTTTCATACATGTTCAAAGAAGAGTTGAGTTAGGGCCACCTTTGCCAGGATTTTGGGGTGCTTTCTATCCTTTGTTTTGTGAGTTAGGGCCACCTTTGCTAGGATTTTGTTGCTGTTGATTTGCAAACCCAAATTCTCACTTATTCTTTTGCTTAAAATTTTGCTCGATCTTGACAATGTACTGATAATCAACTCCCAGTGAGGATATGTCCAGGAAATCCATTTGTCTAAATGTACCTATGTAGGCCACTATGGTACTTTAGGAGCAAGTGTCATTCAAAGTATCTAATACCTAGCTTTGAGCGCAAGGTATGTGATATATTGGTTAACTCCGACACCGTCAAGTTTCCCTCTTGGCACAAAGTTGTCCACTTGGTGTAATGGTCATCAAAGTTTTGGACACAACAGAATTCCTCCTTGATCGCATCAAAAAAAGATGCCCGAGTGGGTTCTATCTTGAATATTTCATACTCATCTCTCGCATGCCTATCACAGTAACCATCCCACCAATATTTGATACATGGGAGGGATTTATGGATCCCTAAGGTGATATTTTCATTGTCAAAGTTTTTTGAAAAGAGAAGTAACCCTCTAATAGATTTAACCATTTCTCCAAGGAATCTACATCTATCTGGCCTTCAAATAAGCGAATGTTAAATTTAACTTGTACCTTGAAGGGAGTCACACCGACGAAATGACTGCTCATTGAAGGTGCACCTACCATCGTTGACATTTTTCAAAGGATCTGGGTGAAATTATCCATCATCTCATGCCTTTGTTGTGTGAAGGATTCCTTGATAAAAAATTACTAGGATCTCTTGCTCTTCCATCTCTCTTTTCTTCACCCACCATTTAAGACTACTTGAGGTGACAAGGGTAGTTTCCCCAAGTTCAACTAATTAAAGACCCAACTCTTGATATTCAGATCTCATTGGGAACATGCACTGAGAAACAACAAGAGCAGATTGCTCTGATACCACGGATATGGATTATTTGGAGAATGAAATGAAGGAAGTGATATACAATATAAATACACATGAATGTTTTGCAGAAAACAAAGTAGTATAGTAAAACCCAAATTCTATTAATGAATGGACTAGAAAAACACTATAAACTATAAAGCAATACAAACTAACTCTAGATGGTGGTAGCTTATATCTAAAAAGAGATGTCTCGGCTATGCTCATCCAGAAGAATTGAGTTACAATGAGGCCAAAATGGCCTTTTTAACATAAAGCATAAATGTGAAAACCCTAAACATAAAAAACCCTAACCCCGAGAAAAGAAATGCCAAAAGGTTTATGGGCCATGATGTGGTTAGTTGATAAATAAACTTTTGGGGTGCACAACATTTGTATGCGATCTTCATTTGGGGTGCTTGTTATCCCATTAGAAAGGTCTACCTAAGAAGGACTCTATGTTGTTAGCCCATAAAATTCCCTTGGCGATCGTCTAAGCATTGCCATGGCAAAAAAAACATCGTTTAGGGCCTCAAAATAACCCCCGAAGATCAGGACCCCCAAAACCATAAAAAATGCCAATATGGAAAACTATGTCTTTGAGTTAGCGGAAAAGATTGGTGGCCACCAATGTCCATCTGGATCATTCCTCCTCCCTTAGGAATCAATGTTATCCATTGTGTCAAGATCGCTCATCAGATGGGGAAACTTTTGTTGAGCCACTTTTTTTGGTGAAGAAGCTGCCCTGCTTTGACAACCCTGTAGAGTTGAATGTTTTATTGGTAGGTTCCCTTCATCTATGTGTCCATGATCCAATCGACTGTATATTTTTAAGGGAATCCTGGATTGATTTCTATAGGGGCCAAATTCTTAGCCACCTCTAAGGTTTTCAAGAGAGGTGGAAAATATGGTTGAAGCAATTCCACATTAAATACTAGGTGCAAGCCAAGGAAAGCGTGAATATTTAATTCAAAATCATTCTCACCCATAACCTTCATGATGGTGTAGCGACCCATATTGAAGTGGCTTGATATTTCTGTGGGGGCCTGTGAGGCGCTCCTTTCGCAAATGCAACCACACCTTATCCCCAATTTGAAACTTGTGTGGAACCTGATGTTGGTGATGTTGTTGTTTGTACTTGGCATTGGATTTCTACATGATATCATGAACCTATTGTTGGATGCATTGGATCCATTCGATGAATTTGGTTTCATTATCTACCTCGGATTGAGCATGGGAGGACTCATACTATGTAGATGCAATGGGTATAGCTACATCAATGGTGGCTAATGGATGGAACCCCAAGCACACTTGGAAAGGGATGTGGCCAATAGATTCGTTGAGGGATTTGTTGTAACTATGCTGAAAATATGGAAGGATCTCATCCCATATGCGTGGGTGTTTGGAGTTTTACATGCGCAAGATATGCACAATCATCTTGTTGACCACTTATGTCTGCCCATCCGTTTGGGGGGGGGGGGAGTTGATTTGGTCAACTTGGTGTCCATTCGATACCATAAGGAGGAAAATAAGGTGCTAAGTAACCTACTATCCTGATCTGAAACAATGGTCTATGAAATCCAAAAATGGGCCCAAACACCCTCAAAGAAGAGCTTAGCAATGGCTTCGGTTATGATACTCTTTATACATGGTGCTAGAATGGCCATCTTAGAGAACCAATCGAAAACTACAGAAAAAAAATTTGTGACCATGCTTGGGGGAGGGAAAACCTGACATGTAATCCATTGAGACTGAATCCAAAGGCTTGTTTGGGGATATAAGAGGAGTGTACAACCCTTTCTTCTTAACGGCACAGGTAGTGCATGATTGCATATACCTTCCGACGTACTCTCATATTTTTGGCCAGTAGAAATACTTCTGAACGACTGTTATTGTATTCTCCATGTTGAAGTGTCTGGCCACCCAACTGTAGTGTGACTCCAAAATTATATTTTCACACTCGCTTGATTGAACACAAAGATGGCCTAGATAGCACAAAAGTGCATCCTAGAGGTGAAATTCTAGAACTTGTTTACCTACGCCTAGTGTCTGATATGTAGCAGCGAAGTCAATGTCACTACTATATAATTGGGGCCACCTAGAGGTATCATGACCATAGGATTCGAGGATCATGGTTAGTGCCATGAACAGGGGTTGGCTAAGGTAATCTATAACACGGTTCGTGCTACCCTTATTATAATTAATGTTCAAATGAAATTGTTTCAAGTACGAGGACCAATTTTGATGGAAATCATTCTGCAACTTTCCCTGTGTTTGCATGAATTGCAAGGGCCTATGATCATTGTGCATGATTGTTTCCTTTCCGAGAATGTAATGCTTCCACTATCGACATCTTTCACAATGGGGTACATATTATTTTCATAGGTGGGATATCTATGAATAGTATTAGACAATCTCTCACTATGGTAGGCCACCAGATGTCCCTGCTGGGTGAGGACTACACATATAGCATAGTTCAAGGCATATGTCTCAATCTCAAATTTTTGTTGTAGGTTTGGTAGATTGAGGAATGGCATTGAGAAGAGGTAGTGTTTCAGATCCTTGAGTTCTTTCTGTTGCGGCCTCAACCAGGTTAAATTGGATTTAGCTCCTCCATTGGTCACTTGGTGTAGATCCAAGTGATATGAGAGAACCCCAATGCAATCCTATGGTAGAAGTTGGAAATTCCCAACAAGCTACGAATCTCTATCAGGGTTTTTGGGGATGTCCAATTAAGGATGAATTGGATCTTGGATGGATCCACATGAACCCCATGTTCATCGACGATGCATACCAAATACTGAATTCTTTGCATTCCAAATGAGCATTTATCTAGGTTGGCATATATCTTGTGTTGCCATAGGGTACTCAAGATCTATTGAATGTGTTGCAGATGTTCTTCTTAGGTTCTATTGTTGATGAGGATTCCATCCATATATATGACCACAAAGGAGTTTGTGGACGGCCACAAGATATCATCCATAATCTTCATGAATGTTGTTGGAGCATTAGTCAAGCCAAAAGGCACGACCAACCATTCAAAAAGGCACTTTTTAGACTTGAAGGATATCTTCCATACATTAGTTTGTTCAATTGGAATGTGGTGGTAGCCCAAATTCATATGAATATTTCTAAAGAACTTGGCACCCTTAAGTTGATTAAGAAGATCGTCAATCTCGGGGATTGGGTATCGATTCTTAACAGTGATTTTGTTCAGATCTCTATAATCGATACAGATTTACCATGTCTGATCCTTTTTTTGCAACAACACAATTGCTCTCCCACAAGGTGAGGAGCTTGGTCGAATGTGCCCCTTTGGATGAGCTCATGAATTTGGAGTTTTATTTCCTCATTCTCCAGAAGAGAGCACTTGTATATTGGGCAATTGGGTAAAGGAGCACCCAGTATCAATTTGATTGGATGTTTGACATGACAGTGCAGAGGCACCCCTGTAGGAGAAGCGAAAAATGTCCTTATACCCTTATACAATATTGTCGACCTACCTCTTCTGTTTAGAGAGACATTGTGTTGAGGCTGTGGTGGTTGTAGTGACCTTCCATCCACCTTTTGCCCAAACCATGAAGAGGACACATTTTCCAGTTTGAGAGATGACCTTCTGACATTGCTTCACAAAGATCAAAGAAACTGTAGTAGTCGAGACTACCTCGGGTATCCTATAGAGTTGGGTATACTATAGAGTTGGCCCTCCAAAGTAACAATGACACTGTGGGGTCTAGACTCATAGAAAACATGGTGTTTCCACATATAAGGTTTTTCTAAAATAACATCACAAAATTCAAGTGGGGAACATCACATAGTACCTCATCTTTGAAGAAATTGATGCCATAGGATAAGTGACACTGTTGACTGATGCAAATGTCTCATCCCTGTCTCAACCAACCGATGCTGTATGGTTGGGGTTATGGTATCATCAACAAATTCATATTTTGATGATCTTGATCGTGATGAGGTCCTTTTGGGTACCACTATCAATAATGAAATGTAGTGGATTCCCCTTAACCCATAGTTGTGAATGGAAGAGGCGCTCCCCTTCCTTTGGATCCTTTGAATCTTCTAGTTACATCTTTGCAGTTGCGATGGTGGCACTAGGTTCTTCATTAATGATCAAATTTCCCCTTTCTTGCTCTAAATTAGACTATGAGCTAGATTCCACCTCTCTAGTTTTAATCTTATCCTACAATGATTGATTTGAGTGGAATTCATCAGTGTTGTGCCAGGAAATTTTTTGGAACTCACACCACTTGCCAGTGTCCTTCTTCGATTTCCCATTACCCTTATTTTCCCATGACTTGGGATGGTTGTCATGACTTTGATTGTCCTTGATCTGTCCTTTATTTTGTGAGTTAAGGCCACCTTTTTCAGGCTTCTACTTCTTTTGATTTGCAAAACCGAACTCCCACTTATTCTTCTGCTTAAAATTTTGCTCGATTTTGAAAACATACCAATAAGAAGCTCCTAATGAGCATATGTCTAGGAAATCCATCTCTATATGAATGCACATGTGTAAGCCATTGCAGTACTTTCGGACCAAGTTCCCTTCAACATCTCTAAAACCCAACTTTGAGAGCAAGGTATGGAATATATTGGTGAACTATGGCACCATTTGGTCTCTCTCCTAGAGCAAAGTCAACCACTTGGTGTACTGGTCATCATACTTTCTGACAGGGTAGAATTTATCCTTAATGGAATTGACAAAATACACCCAAGTGGGTTCCATCCTGAATATTTTAGACTCATCTCTCACATGCCTCCCATAGTAACCATCCCACCAATATTTGATATGGGGGAATGGACTAAAGGATTGCGAAGGTAATCTGTTCGCTATCAATTTTTTTGAAAAAGAGAAGTAACCCTCTAACAGATTTAACCATTTCTCCAAAGCATTTGCATGTATCTATCGTTCAAATAAGGGAATTCCAAAGTTAACTTGTACCTTTAAGGGAGTTGCACCTCCGAAATGACTGCTCGTTGAAGGTGCACCTGCCACTATCGACATTCGTCAAAGGATATGATAAAAATTATCCATCATCTCATTCCTTTGTCACTTGAGGGCTTCCTTGAGAAACAAATTAATAGGATCTCCTACGCTTTCATCTCTATTTTCTTCTCTTGCCATGTAAGGCTTCTTAGGCCAACGATGGTTATCTTCCCTAAGCTCAACTAATTTGAGACTCAACTCTCGATATTCAGATCTTGTTGGGGACATGTATGGAGAAACAACAAGAGTATAAGATTGCTCTTATACCACTCATTTGGATTATTTGGAGAACAAAATGAAGGTAGTGATATAAAATTCAAACACGCATGAATATTTTGCAGAAGACATAGTAGTACAGTAAACCCAAATTCTGTTAATGAATGGACTAGAAAAAAACTGTAAACTATAAAGCAATACAAACTAGCTCTAGATGGTGGTAGCTTATCTCTAAAAAGAGATGTGTTGGCTATGCTCATTTGCAATAAATGAGTTACAATGAGACTACAAATATATTTTTAACATAAAGCATAAATGAGAAAACCCTAAACATAAAAAATCCTAACCTCGGGAGATGAAACGCCAAAAGGTTTATGGGTCCCGATGTAGTTAGTTGATACATCAACTTCCTGATGGAACACAATTTGCATGTGATATTCATTTGGGGTGCTCAGTATCCCGCTAGAAAGGTCTATCCAAGAAGGACTCTGTGTTTTCATCCCAAACAAATACCTTGCTGATCATTTGGGCATTGTCGTGGAAAAAAATGTTGTTTAGGGCCTTTAAACGGGCTCGGAAGATCAGGACTTGAAAAATTGTAAAAAAAACTACCAAGCTAGAAAACTGTGTCTTTGATTCAGTGGACTAGGTGGGTGGCCACCGATGTCCATCTGGATCACTTTGAGAAAAGTTTGGATGTGTTCAAGGCATTGATGGCATGCCTTGGCAGCTTGATAGCAGGTCAAGGAGATGGTTTGTAGGATGGAGACCAGTAGGGTCTATTCTTTGTGGATGCAAGAATGAGTGGGTTGAAGGTTTACGCGTTAGTGGACACCAGCTCCACCCACAACTTTGTTACCAATAGAACCGTGACATCTATTCATAGTCATACTGAATTTAGTAAGGGCATGTTCAAGGTGGTGAATTTAGCAATGAAGCCAGTAGTTGGGATGGTTTGAGCAACGCTAGTGAAGGTTGGGAATTGGTATGATAGGTTGGACTTGGAATTAGCTCCATTGGAGGATCATTTAGTGATCTTAAGACATGAATTATTGAAGTTGGCCAAGGAAATTCTGGTTCCGTTCATTATTTGTTAGGTGTTCTTCAGTGAGCTCGATACTTAGAGTGTGTTGATGACGTCGAGAAGGAAGTTGGGGTACATGCCTAGGATGTCCTCCATGTAGCTGGTTAGGACACTTGGAATGCTCATAGATAGGCCTTATGGAATCACACAACATCAAGAAAAATTCTAAAGGGATAACCCAATGGCAACAAAGATGATTATTTCCATGACAGGGAGGTTGGAAACGTTGGAGGTTGAGGCAGACTTAGTTGCAAAGAAGATCAAGTTCTTGTATGTTCTGATAGACCACCTGTAGCACATTGGAAACAAGGTGAATATTGCACCAACTGTTGTAGTATAGGGCATGGATGAAAGAAATTCCAATGAGGCAGTGTGCAAAATAAGTGATTACATTTTGGATAAATCATCCCAAGAGGTGGGATCGCTTAGGAAAGATAAGCAAAGTCTTGACAATGGCCAATGCGAGGAGGCATTTGACCAATGGTGCTTCCAGTGGGTAGTAGACTTGATGGAATATGCGAAGGATGCTGAGTTGCTAGAGTTTCCTCAAGATGGTGCGATGGAAGATTAGGGTGATAGTGAAAGTGAGGATTTCTTGACATGTGATGTAGCATAAATCGTGGCCTTCTGCATACATTATATCGGGATCCTAGAGTCCCAATTAACACATGAGAAATTGAAGGAAATGGGTTGCAGACCATGTGAGATGGAAGTAGTCCTAGCATACTTGGAAAATAAGTATCACTTGCATGAAAAGTTGGATGAGGGGGACACAAAGGAGGTGGAGGATACTTTAGGCACCCTTCAATAGCATGACAAACAGTAGGATGAGAATATCATCTTAGAGAGCTCGCAACACCACGATGTATATGTGGGAAAGAATCGGTCTCCTTTCAAAGGGATGGGAAAAGGAGCAAAGCGATGAGATAAGAGGAGGAAACAACATGCTGATATGGATGAGAAACCTTTGGTTATGATGGACCTTGCGACAAGTTGCGTGCCCATCTACATGAGTGGGAGTGTAGGCATGAGATAGCAGGAGCATGGGACACGACATGTGGGTGCTCTCCCAATGGAACGCCCGAGAGGTGGGTATGATGAAAGAGAGACACACAAGAAGCTTGGTGGGACGACACGTTAAGGTGTCAGCTAGAGTGTGGGATGGGCGCAACTCTAGGAAAGTGTGACTCATGGGAAAGGTGACGCCTAATGCACAGAAATTGTGGGTGTGGTGGATTCGACATGTTGGACCATGGATGTCAAATCGAGGTGGAGTGCGACCATGCTTGGGTCGCACAGTGCACTCATGCGAGTGCGCCTATACATATATAACACGACAAGATTTAAACCAATGCATTCGATCAAGTGTCAGAAACCAAGTCAGACAGCTCCAAGTAAACTCGAGGGAGACAAAACTTGGGTGGGGTGCAAGCCACAGGGGTGGAGTCGGTGGACTCAACATGTCTTGGGATCTCATCTTGGGTATAGTTCGTGTAGGTTCCAGGTTCCGTTGGTGGTAGCATCAATGAATACTTGGAAAATACATGATTCAGTTGTAAAGATAAGTTCTTGGGGTTTCTTTGGGAGTATGTCACGCTGGGCGCTCCATCGGGTGAGGCTAGTCTAAGGACGCCCCCAACTTGTTGTACATTGTATCTTGCACTTGTATATTATATGAACTCGACAGTCGACATGCCAAGTTTTGGGGTTCCCAAACTCTATATCTTATGTCTATTGCATGTTTATGGCTACGTATTGAATTTTATCGGGTTAACAAGTAAATCGGCTAAGTGAGAACACACAAGTAATATAAGTTAAAGACTAAAGTGTTATATACAGGTTTAGGCATAGTCTATCAGACGCCCTATTGGGATAGTCTCACCCTTGGCTAGGGATCCTGGAAATGCCGCATCGGAAACCAGGGTTCAGTTTGATCTGCACCGGTTATCTCCGTGATGACATGCCTTGTTAACTTCTTTTCGATACATTTAATGCTACTTGCTATATGTTAATGTTCTTGGTTTTAATGTTTATTTTCATGTCAAATGGATCTTGAATTTTCATAATTTAAATAGAAAAAATAAATAATTAATTAGCATGTGTATTTAATTGAAAAAAACGTTAGATGGATATATAACAATTATTTGTACATATATGTAAGTTAATGCATATATTATTAAGACGGAAATCAATTATAGAATAAATTAATGGCATTGAGAAAATAATAAAATGTATCTAAAAATATGCATGAAAATAAAATAATTAGTAAATTAAATAAGAGAAAGAGCTAATTACTAGTGTACCCATAAATTCACGAGGGAAAAAGGAAGAGAATTCAAACTCAAATTAATTAGAAGAAGTAAGTGTGTGCGCATCCACTCAAATACGATAGATAGAGGAGATCAAGGTAAAATCTAAGAGAAATAATAGGGAGAGTAGTTGTAAGGTGAGGAAAATTCATTATTTTATATTTTTAAAAAGGGTATTACTTGTGTGTTGTATAGGTGATGAACACATGGGTGGGTGTCAGGGAAAATTTTAAGGATCCATAATTTCCTTGAAGTGTAAAAACCTTGGCAAATCTTATTAATTATCAAATTTCCAACCATAAAATGTTTGGCGATATTTTTTAAAAATTATTCAAATTTCTAAGTATTTATATAATTTTTGGACAATTTTGGTGATTTTCAAAGAAAACAATTTTAATCCCATGGAATTTGGGTGAATCATATTAAAAAAACAAAAATTGGTGAATTTTTTTGTGAAAAAAAACCTCAAAAATAAGTCCGTGGGCTAAATTTGTCCCTAAAATTTTCCCTAGTGGGTGAATATTAAGTAATTGGAAATTAAATAAGATACATTTTTGCATGAGATGGACAAGTGGCTTGGGTCACAAAATCTATATAAGGGAGCAAGAGTTAGAGAGCTCAAATCTATATAACTAACTGAATAAGTGGAATATTTAGTTATTTTTTCTAATATGATTGGATTGTTTCTAAGTGAAGGAATAGTCATGAACTAAAGGATCAATGCCATCCTAAAATTAATACAAGGAAAATAGACTATAGCGGAGGTTTTTAGTGTTACAATATTGACCAAAATTGTCAAAAAAATCTCCGCTACAGCCTCCGCAATTGGTAGCGAATGTTTTAATGGAGGTTTTTGAGGAAATTGTTTATAACTAAAGAAAATCAGTAGCTGAAGACTATAGCGGATGTTTTTTCACCGGTGTGCTTCTTAAACACAACACACTAGAGTGTAACATAATAATACACACTGGTGCACTCCAACACATAGAGCACTGAAACACACCAAAATTTAGCACCGCCTGTTCCTTTGAAACAACATACGCATGGGGACATTGAAACTAAACCAACACCGGTGCCTATGTATTGATTAAATGCACCAGTGCTTACGTACTATAACAAAGCACCAATGTGATATGTTACGGCATACGCACAATTTTTTTCCTATACTTTTAAAATTTAATAGTGCTTTTTATATATCATAGCACACTAGCGCATTTCATCATAATAAGGACTGGTGATTTTTAAGAATTGGAAAGAATCAAGAGGATTAATAGAGATAAACACACCAATGAATGCAATTGATGAATGCGGTAAATATAAATTAGAGGATCATGGTGTATCTTTCAACCATATGCAATATGGTGTAAAATTTGAACAAACACAATGGGGCGTAAGATTTGACCAAATGCACTAGGGAGAAAGTAAATATCAAAGAATTGTAGATTATTTTTTGAATAATAGCTACTGAATTGTAGTGGAATATCTATATTTTATTTTTTAATTCCATTATTCATCAGAAATTGAGATATTTTTTATAGCAATATTCATTTCAATTATAATTATTGCATTTGTTTGGATTAATTTATTATATATTTAATATTTAATCATCCATACATTTAGTTACCAAATTACCATTTCACATGTAACATTTGACAATGATAGTGCAAAATGCAATAGAATAAAAAAATATATTTTATTATATATCAACAACAGACCCTTTTGTCATACAAAATAGGAAAACATAAAGTTGACAATAATCAAAATGTCAACATGCATGTAATTGTTACACTTATTAGTAACACATTGTCTTTCAATTCAGACACTGTCTTATACATTATACAAAATATCTGATTTTCACAGACAATTATTTCAAAATATACAACAACTTGCATTAACATCCAAAATATATGGATCATCATTCTTCCTTGGAACTGTTTTCAGTGCTTGAGCCACTTGCATCACTTGGGTTATTTGGATGAATATTTTTCTTATTGCCTCAATTGTTTTCCTTAGCTTCCATCCATAAACATTAAATTAAGTGTACTAAGTGTATATAAAATGAAAATAAAATAGATAATATACGTGAATGTAAATTGAAAAGTGGCATACCATAGAAAGAATTGAGTCGTGAATGATACACATTCTTTCAAAACCAATTCTCATGGCTTATATTAACAAGTCTTATGTTGGATCCAATCCATACTTTGTTTCCTCCAAGTTTTATACCTTCTTAGAAATCATAGATTTAATATAAAGTATTTTTGTTGTTTTATTAATTATAGAATGAGAGAGGTAAGACAACATAGATACTTACAAATTCCACAATTAAATTTTGATATGCCAACATATACTCACAACCCTTACTTAAACCAATGTCAATCAATTCTTTTAATGGTTCCTCTTTGTATGTTAACATCTGTTTCAAGACATCCAAGGATGGCCAGTGAAAAAAAATATAAATATCATCACAACCACTATGCAATATTAAGTTGTTATAAGGAACTCACAACTACTCACAAACTTTGCTATCGACCCCTTTTTCCCTTGTCGTCTTGCCTTATGTGTTGTTGGAATAATTAACCATCTATACCTTAGTTTATTCCATTATTTGGTTTCCTAGGTGTTTAGAATTATGTTAGTTGGATTCCTAGCACATTATTTTCTCACCTTGTTCATGTTTATCCACTATAGCACCCTCTTGTGCTTTAGTTCTAGCATTTTCTATGCTTTTATGATCTCGAGCGCTATTATGTTTTATTCCTTCTTTTATCCAGCTTTTGTGAGCTAAGGAAGCTTTATTCCTTCTTTTCACATGGATTAGGATGAGCTAGTGTGCTAGGGTGACTTGGGAAAGTTTGTTTCTTTTCTTCCTCAACATCTTCCTTCCTTTTCTCTTGAAAATCATCTGACTAGTTGAGTTTTGGTTATGGCATTCTCTAGCTAGGACCACTTAGCCAATTCATGACCTTTCACTATGATTTGGAGATTTATTTTTTCCTTAGATGGATATTTGGACTATTATAATCCTGCCACATGTGAGCTACTCAATTCCCCCCCAAGGATTTCGAATTATCTCTATGAGATGTATTATATATTGTATTCATGTTATTGAATAATATAGAGTGGAAGTTTACATCAATTGAGTTCTCTCTCTTATGTTTATGCTTTAATATTTCTTCTTAATTCTGTTAATATCTGTGTAAATTCTTGGTGAGGACCACTTTGTTTCTAGATCTTGGCTTGTGAAAGTCTTGTATGGTGTTGAACCTATTTAGAATTTCTACATGGCATCAGAGCTTAGGGAGCTTAGATTTAGTATAGCTACTTGCAGTAACGCACCAAAAGCAGTGGAGTTACCACACAATTATTAGGGAAATTGCCTTGAGTCCTTTGGTTTATCCATTGGATTCTACCAAGGTGTGATGCACTCCCGAATGTGCTTACTAAATAAAGTAGAGTTAATAGCTTAGATAGATCCATATAGTTTTCATGTCCCCTTCCATCAATCCGATGCAAGGAAGAAAACATGACCAATCTACCGGGATTATTTGACAATCTCAGCCCCATACATTACTCATAAATTCATAAATAAATAAAGCTTCATGTGTGTAGACTCATACTCAATATAAACACAGTGGAAATAAACATATTTGCAAGCACACAAATAATAATGTATCATCATATCTAACACAGGCATATGATGGTCCATTATGTAGAGAATTCAATCTCGTATTCATGCTATGCACAAACTTCATGTCGATTTCATTAAGACAATCATTTCATTTCATTAACATGGGAAATTATCATTCAGAATTAACACACTGCAAAACACATAATGCATATAATGTAAATCACATAAAACACTTATCTTGAAGATGAAGCTGTCCAAACAACTGGCTATGTGAGAGCAACGTTCCACCCAACCATAGATCTCTGTCTAGCTTGTATTCTTTCAGCTGAGAGATTACCCCCGAGCTAGGTTGTGTATCCACTAAGGAGGAACTAGACAGGCTCACTTTTAGCCATGGTTTTACTCTACAGCTATGCTAAGCCAACACAAAGACAAATACAAAGGAGGCCAATGCTAAGCCAGTGAGCTCAACCACAGAGCTACAATCATCTCAAATGAACTCAACAATCATGACACCCACAATACCTACCTCACCCAACACAAGGAAGGTCCCCTTCTCTGCTACACAGTCCCTCAGGCGTCCCTTCCCTCCAGTGCTATTCAGAGTGGGCATAGAAAGGTCCAGCTGCTAATTCCTTGAGACTCCATCCTTCACTGGGTTTATCAAGCAAACCCAACCTCTGTTCAAATATTCACATTTGGATTTCTCACAATTCTGTCAACAAATAACTCAATCCCGTCACTGAGTTTCTGGGCTATAAAAACTGGGTTTTCCAATGGATTTCGAGGTATCTAATACTCTCAAATTCACCCCAAGGTTCATATCTATGGATCCCCCATTATATTTTACTATCAAATACCAAATCTGGGCGTTTTTGGACCTTCAAAACGTGGGTTCTTTCAAAGTTGCGATTTCTGGTTTTTCTCACTGCTGGGCATTCGTTTTTGGATGAAAAATGATGCTAGGTTCCTTCACACTAGAATGGGAATGAGAATGAAGCAACTCCCATGGGGTAGAGTGACTTGTGGTACAATAAAACAGATCCCATACTCTGCCTTACGAATTTCTGGGCTGCCCATGCTCCATTGAAGCCATGGACTGAAATCTTCAACTATTTCCTTACAACAGAAATAAATGTCATCAAGGAAAGTCAAATAGGTTCTCACAATGACATTTGGCAGTACATCGTTCATCCCCATAGCCCCCTCACCACTCCCCAGTGGATACACATGGCCCCTTCTCATTTGTTGCTCCTATAGCCAGTTTTTGTTATTTTATTACAATATTAAATATTTACATCAATTTACAATATTCCATGGCTTAATAGCACATGGGCAACAAAATCTCAAATGCTTGTCCATTTTAAATAAAATACGAACATACACTAGCGGGGCCTTGGACTTGAGCTCCATGCTAGGGAAACATATATCGCATGTATACAATATTTACATAAAAGCTAATAAATCACAATGGCCAAAATTGGGATATTACATTCCCCTCCCCCTTAGAACAACACCGTCCTCGGTGTTTTCAAAACTGAATACAAATGAGAATTTCTCTCTCATGGCATCCTAAAGCTCCCATGTAGCCTCATCAGGGCTAAGGTGCTCCCATTGGACCTTTACCTGCCCAATGGCTCTGTTCCGGAGCAAAGTGACCTTCTTGTCGAGGATGCGCATAGGCTCTACTTGGAACTCTCCCTCGGGTTCCACCTGTATCACATTCTAATCAATCATTTGATTAGGATCGTGTACATACTTCTTAAGCAAAGATACATGGAAAAAATTATGAGCTTTTATGTTAGAAGGAAATGCAACCCTATATGCAACTGGCCCTGTCCTATCTAGGATTTCAAATGGCCCACAATATCTTGGTGACAACTTGGCACAGCTCCCCAACTTGAGAGAACTTTTCCTTGGTTTCACTCTCAAATAAACATGATCCCCAATCTGAAATTCCTTATGCATTCTTTTCAAATCTGCACAACTCTTTTGCCTATCCTGAGCTGCCTTTAAATTTTGTCTGATCTTAGCAACTTTCTGTTCCATTTCCTTGATCATCTCTGGTCCAAGTACTACCTTATTCACTGAGCTGTCCCAATTCACTGGAGTCCTGCATCCCTTGCCATACAATGCTTCAAATGGACTCATTCCCAAGGATGCATGATGTCCATTATTGTATGCAAATTCTACCAAGTGTAGGAAATCTTCCCACTTGCATGGTTTGTCCATCACATACATTCTTAGCATGTCTTCAAGAACCTGATTCACCCTCTCAGTTTGGCCATCTGTTTGAGGATGATATGCTATATTGAAATTCAATTTAGTTCCCAATTCCTGAAACAATCCCTTCCAAAAATTGGAAGTGAACTTTGTATCATGATCAGAAATGATTGCCTTAGGTAATCCATGCAATTTGAATATCTCTCTCATGAAGATATTTGCAATGTCGTTAGCCTTGTGAGTGGACTTGACTGGAATAAAGTGAGCTACCTTTGATAGCTTGTCCACCACAACCATGATTGAATCATGTTTCTTCACGGTCATGGGAAGACCTGTGATAAAATCCATAGAGATCACTTCCCACTTCCATTCCAGAATGGGTAAGGGCTGCAACAATCTTGCTAGATGTTGGTGTTCTTCCTTGACTTGTTGGCACTTCTGACACCTAGCAATGTACTCAGCTATGTCCTTCTTCATACCATGCCAAAAGTATTGCTTTCTTGCTACTGTTATAGTCTTTTGATATTCTGGATGTCCAGGGTATGGCCTTTGATGAATTTCATCCATCACTAGCTTCTTCAAATCTGCACTATTTGGAATGTACAATCTATCCTTGTAGATAAGGATATTGTCTTCACCAAGCTGATATCCCACACACTTTTCATCCACATTACCCTGCTGTAATTTTTCTTTAATTTGAAGGCAAGTTTCCTCATTGTTTTGGGCTTCAATGACTCTTGCCTTCAAATATGATTTACACACACTTAATGTTGCAACATGAAATTTTTTGCTAAGAGCATCTACAACCTTATTCTCTTTCCCTTTTACATGCTTAATTTCAAAGTCAAATTCACAAAGAAACTCCATCCATCTAGCTTTCCTAGCATTCAAGTTTGGCTGATCAAACAAATACTTCAAGCTCATGTGGTCTGTTCTAAGCTCGAATCTTCTTCCCATCAAATAGTGTCTCCACATCTTGAGAGCATGTACTATGGTTGCTAATTCTAAATCATGTGTGGCATAATTCTTTTCATGCTCTTTTAATTTCCTTGACTCATAGCAAATCACAAATCCTTCTTGCATGAGTACTCCACCTAGCCCTTCAATGCAAGCATCTGTGCACACTACAAATTCCTTCTTTGGATCTGCTATCTTCAAAACAGGAGCGCTGGTAAGTAGCTCCTTCAACTGCTGAAATCTTTTCTCACACTTTTCAGACGATGTAAACTTGATATTCTTCTTTTGCAATGAAGTGATTGGGTGAGCTATCTTGGAGAAGCATTTAATAAACCTTCTGTAGTAACCAGCAAGGCCCATAAAAGATCTAACATCTGAAACATTCTTTGGAGTAGACCAATCCATGATGGCATTAATCTTTTATGGATCCACTGCAATACCTTCTTCAGAAATGATATGACCCAAATAATGAACCTTCTTTTGGTAAAATTCACACTTGCTTAACTTGGCATACAGCTGATGCTCTCTAAGAACTTGCAAAACCATTCTTAGATGTTCCTCATGTTCTTCTTCATTCCTTGAATAGACAAGAATTCCATTCACGAACACAATCACAAACTTATCCAAATATTTGCTAAAGACACTATTCATGAGACACATGAATGTAGCAGGTGCATTGGTAAGACCAAATGGCACCACAGTGAACTCATAGTGACCATATCTAGTTCTAAAGGCTGTCTTGTGAATGTATTCCTCCTTAATCCTTACTTGATGGTACCCTGACCTCAAGTCAATCTTTGAAAACAATTTAGCTTCCTTCATTTGATCAAACAAGTCATCAATTCTTGGAAATGGATACTTGTTCTTGACTATCACTTTATTGAGCTTCCTGTAATCAATACACAGCCTTAAGGTCCCATCTTTCTTCTTAACAAATAACACCGGTGCTCCCCAAGGAGACACACTAGGCCTGCTATACCTCTTGTCCGTTAATTCTTGTAGCTGCATCTTCAACTCTACCAATTCCGGTGTGCTCATTCTATAAGGAGCTTTGGAATTTGGCGTTGCCCCTTCAACTTCCACCACTGATGATTGATGATCTGCTTGATAATTATCCAACGCTGCATAAATTCAAGGCATTTCCCTTGCCACGTGCTCCACTGTAGCTGCTCCCTTTAAGTTGTGCAACCTTCGGGGATTATCTTTTCGATGTGGACAGTCCTTCAACATGTGGTTTTCTCCACATTCCCAACACTGAAGTGGTCCCTTTGATGCCTTATCTGCTGCTACTACTGGATTGAATCCACTCCTTGCTTGCTGCCCCTGTGGAAAGGTTCTAGGCTGACTTTTGAATGGTGGCTTGAAGCCACTCTTCTTCTGATCAAATCTCCCTCTTGGCTTTCCTTTCCATGATGGGTTAACCTCTGATTTTCCTTTATTCTGCTCATAACAATGCATTGTCATTCTAATGGCCTCATCAAGACTTGGTGGATTAACAAACTCAATTCTATCTTTGAAACTTTGGGGTAGACTTCCAAGGAAGCATTGGATTTTTATCATCTTATCTTTAATGTAATCCACATGCCTCAACAATTTCAAAAATTTATGGACATGCTCTTCCATATATTTTTGTCCCAACCTGAGTTCATTGAAATCTTTTCTCTTACTGTCATAATACCTAGCAGAAATGTATTTTTCCTTGAAGTACTTCTTAAATCTTTCCCAACTGATCTCCCTTTCACTGATTCCTTTCACTTGTAAGAGATTGTCCCACCAAATTGAAGCTCTACCATTTAGATTGTATATGGCAATTCTGGCTTTTTCATTTCCGGAGTAGTCTTGAATTTTGAAATATTTCTTCATTCCAAGAAGCCATGCCTCAGCCTCTTGGCCAGTCTTGTCTTCTCCATCAAATGTGGGAGGCCTTGCCTTCCTAAATTCTCCCTGTGGGATTCCCTTGGACTTCTTTCTCCCCTCAAATCTCCTGGGCACATTCCTTTGACTTCTTTGAGAACCTCTGAAGTCACATGATTTGCTGGAAGAAGATCTAGAGGAAGGTGTTCTATGTTTCTTGCTTACAGAACTCTTCCTTGGGCTTGGAGTCCTCTTCTTTGAACGACCTATAGAGCGACTCTCTACATCTCTTCCTTCTTCACCCACATTGCTTGGGTTGGATCCAAGGTTTATCCTTTGCTGCATATCAGTGAGACTTTGCAAGATAGTAGCATTGAGTTGGTGTTGCTCTTCTTGAGCCTTCATCAATCTTTCATTGAAGCTCACCATGGTTTCAACCAAATTCTGAGGAGTCACTTGCTCCCTTCTCCCATTAGATTCAGTCTCAGCATTACCTTCTTGCACATATTCTCCTAGGACATCTTCTTCATGCTCATAAGGATCTTGAGCATAATTTATGGTCACCATTTTTCCTGTATGCTGCCTCTGCTACAATTATTAAATCTTATGAGCTGCAAGCACTGTGCATTATGAAAATATTTATTAGACATCTTAGGAATGCTAATAGAAACATAAACAATCAATATTTAACATAATTAAACTCATGGAATAATTCACATAGCTGCTATGCATTCATTCTTTTTGCTCATTCATGCAATTATGGAAATTGCCCATATTGTCAACAATTTGACAAAAACAGTCACTAACAATTTTCTGCCCTAAATATCTATGGGGTATGACAACCTCACTCAAATTCTGGCCATACACCATTATTCCCTGTTGGACAAGCTTTCCAATGCCTATACTCGTGCTCCATTCCAACCTCGGGTGTGGAAACTACGTTATTTAAAAAATGACAACTTTCACCACAATTCTGCACATTTTTACACGGTTGTAAAATATCTTGAACTACCAACTTTAGCCACCCGTGGGAGAAAATCTATGAATAAACATAAAAACTTTTCTACCGGGAGAAGTTAGTACATATATCAAGGAACAGTGACCAACTTGCGAATCTCTGTTCCGATGCTCCATTCATCTTCTATAAAATTTTGGGTTTGACTACTTTCCACTTTTCACATTTTTCCAAAATTTTAAATTTTGGGCCAAAAATGGCTATTTCCCAAACGGTGCATTTCTGGGAAATATTTTTCTAACGGAATATGTTTGGTTTACTGAGAATAAGAAATGCTGAGTTCAGTGATTTTCTTGATTTCGAATTATAGGGTCACTTTCAACCACTGTAAGCTTTTCAAAATCCCCAAAACGTGGCTCAAAATAGTGTTTTTTGGCCTTCTTGCACACCCCGACTCCACATCCTTTGGAGTTTGGCTCCAAAAATACAAACTTAACACTGTTCCTGCTCCATGACCGCCCCATATCATTATCGGCTCAATCCGACCTTCTGTCAAGCATCAGGACACTAATTTGTAAAAGCCATTCATTCCAATTTTATGCCAAATTAGAGCATTATGGGCTCGGGATCTTCATTGGTTCATTCATGGCCTCCGTCAATGGCCTCAAAATGTCATTGAACTCTTTAAATTCTGACCTAACATGCTCCTATAATCCAAAAATCAATTTTTGGGCTCTATACTCGTTTTTTTTTTTGAACCCAAAAGCCGAAACTCGACACCCGAAATTGCGGGTTCGGGGGGGGGGGGGGGGGGGGGGTCAAGTTGTGGTCACAGGGATGTAGCCATCCCTCCCACAACCCGAAACCCGAAACCAAAAATTGTGGGTTCAGGGGGGTTAAGTTGTGGTCATGGGGATGTAGCCATCCTGCAATCCGCAACCCGAAACCTGAAATTGCGGGTTCGGGATTGCGGAAACCAGAATGCGCAATTTAAAAAATTTGTGTTCCTGCAACCCGAAACCCGAAACCCGACATCCCAAAAGCCGAAAATTGCGGGTTCGGGATTTCAGAAATCCAAACGCAATTTTTGAAAATTCGCGTTCCCGAAACCTCAAACCTGACATCTCGAAAGCCAAAAATTGTGGGTTCAGGATTTCGGAAATCCAAACGCAATTTTTGAAAATTTGTGTTCCCGGAAGCCGAAAATTGCGGGTTCGGGAGTTCGGAAATCCAAACGCAATTTTTGAACATTCGCGTTCCCGAAACTCGAAACCCAACATATGTAACCTTGAAACGCTTCCGGCCTTGCGACTTCCGGGGTCTATAACTCCTTCGTCCCTTGGCCAAAAGGGACGAGTCTAGTGCCGTTGGAAATCTCTTGGAGAGATATATGCACATGTGTGATCCTCTTCCACACCTAAGAAATCTAACCTTGCCATTTTTTCAATAAAAAATGCCGCCCCAACTTCACCAATACTGCATTAAAACATTCTATCACTTGCATGTAATTCAAAGTTTGGCCCAAGCAGCCCCAGTGCTGCAAGCTGGGCTCTGATACCACTCTGTCACGTCCCCTTCCATCAATCCGATGCAAGGAAGGAAACGTGACCAATCTACCGGTCTTATTTGACAATCTCAGCCCCATACATTACTCATAAATTCATAAATAAATCAAGCTTCATGTGTGCAAACTCATACTCAATATAAACACAGCGGAAATAAACATATTTGCAAGCACACAAACAGTAATGCATCATCATATCTAACACAGGCATATGATGGTCCATTATGTAGAGAATTCAATCTCGTACTCATGCTATGCACAAACTTCATGTCGATTTCATTAAGGCAATCATTTCATTTCATTAACATGGGCAATTATCATTCAGAATTAACACATTGCAAAACACATAATGCATATAATGTAAATCACATAAAACACTTATCTTGAAGATGAAGCTGTCCAAACAGCTAGCTATGTGAGAGCAACGTTCCACCCAACCATAGATCTCTGTCTAGCTTGTATTCTTTCAGCTGAGAGATCACCCCCAAGCTGGGTTGTGTATCCACTAAGGAAGAACTAGATAGGCTCACTCTCAGCCATGGTTTTACTCTACAGCTATGCTAATCCAACACACAGTTGGGTTTATCAAGCATATGAAAGACAAAGGAGACCAATGCTAAGCCAGTGAGCTCAACCACAGAGCTACATGCATCTCAAATGAACTCAGCAATCATGGCACCCACAATACCTACCTCACATAACACAAGGAAGGTCCCCATCTCTGCTGCACAGTCCCTCAGGCGTTCCTTCCCTCCAATGCTATTCAGGGTAGGCATAGAAAGGTCCAGCTGCTAATTCCTTGAGATTCCATCCTTCACTGGGTTTATCAAGCAAACCCAACCTCTGTTCAAACATTCACACTTGGATTTCTCACAATTCTGTCAACAAATAATTCAATCCCGTCACTGAGTTTCTGGGCTATAAAAACTGGGTTTTCCAATGGATTTCGGGGTATTTCATACTCTCAAATTCACCCCAAGGGTCATATCTATGGATCCCCCATTGGATTTTACTGTCAAATACCAAATCTGGGCGTTTGTGGTACTTCAAAATGTGGGTTCTTTCAAAGTTGCAATTTCTGGTTTTTTTCACTGCTGGGAATTCGTTTTTGGATGAAAATTGATGCTGGGTTCCTTCACACTAGAATGGGAATGAGAATGAAGCAACTCCCATGGAGTAGAGTGACTTGTGGTACAAGAAAACAGATCCTATACTCCGCCATACGAATTTCTGGGCTTCCCATGCTCCATTGAAGCCATGGACTGAAATCTTCAACTACTTCCTTACAACAGAAATAAATGTCATCAAGGAAAGTCAATTAGGTTCTCACAATGACATTTGGTAGCACATGGTTCATCCCCACGGCCCCCTCACCACTCCCTAGTGGATACACATGGCCCCTTCTCATTCGTTGCTCCCATAGCCAGTTTTTGGTATTTTATTAAAATATTAAATATTTACATCAATTTACAATCTTCCATGGCTTAATAGCACACGGGCAACAAAATGTCAAATGCTTGTCCATTTTAAATAAAATACGAACATACACTAGCGGGACCTTGGCCTTGAGTTCCACGCTAGGGAAACATATATCCAATGTATACAATATTTACATAAAAGCCAATAAATCACAAGGGCCAAAATTGGGATATTACAACAGTCCTCCGGTATAATATTTTACATAAAGTTTGATATGAAGGTATTAAAGAATAGTTATAGAAATCTCAACACAATTCCGAAAGGTGAAAGTCTCCTTGAAGTGGCTCCTTCTCTCGTTGTAGTAGAATTTTATGAGAACTTTGATTTATCATCTTCATATGAAGCTGATCCAAGAAAAGACATTCAAACCTCTATTGTTGAAGAATAACTTTCCTTCCTTCTCTCATCGTGTTCTCCTATCTTTCTTCAGATTGTGAGGATGATGAGCTTGTTGTGGTAGACCAATCACACCCATAGACTTCTCTAGAAGTTGAAGAGGAATTCGATTCCTCTCTTTCACATGAGGATTTTGGTTCAAATTTTTGTGTGTTATTGGATTTTTTGAAGGATAGATCAAAGTTTGGAGATTATGCATTCACTCTCCTTAGTCTCTTGCTTCCTATCCACTGCTACATGATGCACATCACATTTCTTCCTGAAGATGGAGACTCTCAAGTCTCATTTGGACCTAATCTCAGGAAGTTCAATTCTAATGAGAACCTAATTTAGCTCTACTATCAGTGGAGCTCAGTTGTTCTACATGGCTACATTTTCCATCATGCAGTTGTTTATGTTCCCGATCTAGTTGAGTACACTCCACTTCTTCCCAAGAAGGATATTCTTCCATACATCTTTACCAAGTTCACAACTGCTTGGAGTTTGGAGAGCCTTATTATGGTGTATTTCATGTCCATTTTTAAGGGGGAGTTTTCTTACCAAGTGGTTTTCTCTCTTTCCTTAGTTTACACGGACATAATAAATTGTAAAGGGAAACCATAAGCCTTTGCTGCTTGGGATCTAATTTTGATATTTCACTCACATAAGTCAAGATTAAGGGGGGTGTTGGAATAATTAACCATATAGACCTTAGTTTATGCCATTATTTGGTTTCCTAGGTGTTTAGAATTATGTTAGTTGGATACCTAGCACATTATTTTCCCACCTTGGTCATGTTTATCCACTATATGTTAGGAATTATGATCCAAAATGTAATAAATAGAAGTTTAGTTTAATAAATGTAAAAGGGCATCTACACACTCACGTGATTATGTGAGGTGTCCCTTAGTTAGTTTTGGTAATGGTAAATTAGTTGTTACTCTTTGGATATTTAAATCCATCGAGTTTTTCATGTGAGGTAATCTTTCGGGATTTAGCCCTCACATCTCTGTGATGTAATTATGTTCCTTCTTCATTAATAAAATTATGTGTCTGAGGACACTTTGTCAAAGTGGTATCAGAGCACGCGGTTGAAGCTTGGTCTGGTTGGAACCTAGTTGGAAGGTGCTAAAGGTTGTTTGAAGAAGGTGACTTTCAAGGTTTTGGAATAGCGAAATTTTAACCGTAAGTTAATGCTTCCTATTTTTTTGGGCTGAAAAAAAGAAAAAAAAAAGAAAAAGAAAAAGAATGCTGAAAAGATTAATGCTTCCTATTTTTTTGGGCTGAAAAAAAAGAAAAAAGAAAAAAGAAAAAGAATGATGAAAAGATTAATGCTTCCTATTCTTTTGGGCTAAAAAGAATCTCTGCAGAATTTTTTTTTTATAGACTCAGTTTTTTTTTACTTGGAGAGAGTAAAATATTATTATTTTTTTAAGGCAAGGTTATTTAAAAATTTTGTGGAAGAGAATTTTTACAAAAAGGAAGAGACGTATAAGTTCTTATTTAAAATAAAAAAAAATCATTCTTATTGTGCTAACTCACTGAGAGAGATAGCATAGCCGGTGTTGGGATAGAGATGTCTGGATCAGCATAGAAGAAGAGAGAAAACCAACGTTGAAACGAACTAGCAAAACCAACGTTGAAGAGAGAAAACCAGCAGGCAATGAAAAGAGAAAACTAGCAGGCATTGAAGAGAGAAAACCAGCGTTAAAGAGAGAAAACCAGCAGGCATTGAAAAGAGAAAACCAGCAGGCATTGAAGAGAGAAAACCAACGTTGAAGAGAGAAAACCAACAGCCATTGAAGAGAAAAAAACCAGCTTTGAAGAGAGAAAAGCAATGTTGAAAAGAACCAGCAAAACTCCAGCGTAGAAATAGAAGAGTTCACAATCTTGTATAATTTTTTCACTTTTCATTTAATTCAATATTTATGTAATATTTTGAAAAGTGAATAAGTTGTTTTGGAGAGATAAGGTATTTTATTATTCATTTTTATTTTTGGAGATTTTTTATATTAAGAAGAAAAAGGTGGAGAAATAAAGTTAAAAAAAGAAGAAGAAGTTATTTTTGAAGTTGATGGGAGTGGATCTTGTGACCTCCCACTCAACAATATTGTATCTCTCCAATTCACCTATAAAGATTTGTTATTTTTTGGAGTGATAAGGTGTAATTTTTTTATTGGGCATTGGAGTAATAAAGAGCATTGTTGGTGTCATAAGGAGTACTTGTATTTTCACTCAAGGTTTGATTAGAGCAAAGTGAAGCTCTATCAAATTCTTTTCTTGAGGCTATAAGTGGGTCAAGGCCAAGCCCCTATAGCTTTCTTTTGCATGGTGTGTGGTGTTTCTTGCAGCATTTCTTTCATGGTGACTCTTGTTGATGAGTAATTTTCTTTTCATGTTGGTGGTGATATTTTTGCATAAAATCTTCCATTGGTGATATAAGGTGATTGTTTACTTATTCTGGTGACATAAGGTGCTTTCTTTTTTTAATTCTTGGAGCTATAAGATTTGCATAATACACATCTTCTGGAGTTACAAGGTGTTTATTATTATTTTTTTTACAATGTCTAAAGTTATAAGTCTTTTTAATGAATCTGACAAGTTGGAAGGATCGAAAAATTATAAAGTTTGGAGTCGTCATATTCAAAGCACTCTTATTTACAATGAATTGTGGAAGGGTGTCTGTAATGCTCAGCCTACCAAACCGACTAATCCTGATCAGCTTGCAAAGTGGGAACTAAAAGATGAAAAGGCCTTAGCATTGATTCATAGTACTGTTTCTGATGATATTTATGTGCATATTGAAAATAGTTCTAATGCGTGGTCAGTTTGGAAGACATTGAAATATTTATTTGATTCTCAGAGTGAAGCTAAGAAAATTGATCTTCAATTGAAGTTGTTTCAACAAAAATTGTCTTCAGGAGGTGATGTCATGGAGTACATTTCTAGATTAAAAAATATCAAACAAGAAATTTCAAGATCTGGTTTTGGTAAAATTGAGGACAGCATGATGGTGACCATTTTGATCGCAGGATTGCCTGAGACATATAAGCATTTTTTGGAAACTTTACAAATTACAAATAAATTGGATAAAATTTCTTTTGATGAACTAAGTGAATTACTTGCCACACATGAAAATTTTTTTGGTCAAACAAAGCAAGCAGGAGAAGATGTTTTGGTTGCAAGTACTAGCAAACAGTCTCCAGGTAATCGTAAAAAAAACAATGATCATAAATCTTTTCAAAATTCAAATAGAGGTCGTGGTCAGGGTTTTGGAAGAGGAAGAGGCCGCGGAAGAGGAAGAGGAAGAAATCAAGGAAGAGGTTCTAAAGAATCTGAAAGTACACAGTCACAGTTTTCTGGAAGAGGAAGAGGTTCAGGAAACCAACAGGTCTCTGGAAGAGGAAGAGCTAATAAACAGGTCACATGTTTTCGTTGTAATAGAGTTGGACATTATGCTTCAGACTGTAGAGTTTCATTTGAAAAAATTCTAAAAGAAAGAGAATCTAAAGAATCTTCATCAGCGGCACATTATGCTCATGCAGACGATAGTGAAAATTGTGAATATGTATTTACAGCACTTGGACAATCAGAATCAATGGATTTTGTTCAAGTTCATCAGTTGGAATCAGTGAATTTTGTTCAGTCTTCTTATTGTTTCAAAAATGATTTTGAAGATGCTTGGATTATGGATACAGGGGCTACTCAGCATATGACGTATAGGAAAGATTTCTTTTGGAGTTATGAAGATTGTCATTTAAATTCAATTTTTCTTGCAGATGATTCTATTCATTTACCACAAGGAAAAGGAACAGTTAAGGTTGATTTGCCTGGAATTGGAGAAAGATTGATTTCTAATGTTTGGTATGTGCCTACATTTAAGAAAAAATTGTTGTCTTTAGTTGTCATTCGCCAATTAGGACATCAAATTGTAATGGAAGATGGTATCCTTTTTGTTAATTCAACAAAGGATGCATACAAAACAGTTATGACAGGTTATGAAGACGGAAAGCTTCTTAGGATGAAGGGAACAGTCATTCCTAGATCAAAGGAACGTTTGAAGTAATTTGCAGGTTTAGTTGAAACTGATGTTTCACCTATCCGATTGTGGCACATTCGTTTTGGGCACTTGAATGTTGATAGTCTTGTACAACTTCAAAAACAAGGAATGGTAAAGGGGTTGCCTACTTTTCGGAAGGAAAATGCAAAGTGTGAAGCTGGCATTTATGGCAAACAGAGAAGGATAGCTTTTTCAAAAAGCACTTGGAGAGCAACAAGGAGATTACAGCTTATTCATAGTGATGTTTGTGGTCCTTTGGAAACTTCACTTGGTGGTTGTAAATATTTTTTGTTGTTTATTGATGATTTTAGCAGAATGGTTTGGGTGTATTTTTTGAAGGAAAAATCAGAAGTGTTTGAAAAGTTTCAGTCATTTCAAAATTTGGTTGAAACAGCAACAAAGGAAAAGATTGCTACTTTGAGAACTGATAATGGTGGTGAGTTTACATCAAATCATTTTTTGACTTATTGTCAGGAAAAAGGGATTAAAAGGCAGTTGACCAATTTTTATACTCCACAGCAAAATGGAGTATCAGAAACGATGAATCAGACTTTATTGGGCATGGCTAGAGCAATGTTATTTTTCAAAGGGTTGAAATCATGTTATTGGGCAGAAGCAGTTCATACAACAGTTTATTTGAGGAATAGATCTCCTTCATCATCACTTGATGGAATAACTCCTTTTGAGGCTTGGTATGGATTCAAACCTATGGTCAAACATTTGAGAGTTTTTGGTTCAGTTTGTTATGCACTTGTCCCAAAAGAAAAACGAAAGAAGTTAGAGTCTAGACGTGTTAAGTGCATGTTGATTGGTTATTCTCATGAGAAAAAGGGGTATAGGCTTCTGTCAGATGGAAAGTTTATTGTCAGCAGGGATGTGATTTTTGATGAAACTGAAAGTTTAAGTGTAGAAGAGGTTGAAAAACAACTTAGTCACTTAGAGGAAAAAGTAACTAAGGAACAATTAAGGATGCAACACTTAAATAAGACAAAGAATGAACAATGGTTTGATCTCACTTCAGAAGTACAGGATGATGAACAGGTTGAAGACACCTTGGAACAGGTTGAAGATACTTTGAATTCTTCACAAGTTAACTTGGATGATTCAAATCAAGTTAACATTGAAAAGAAGAAACCAAAATGGGCAACTAAGTTACTTCAGGATGTTAAGTCTGATGAAAAAGGCAAAACAAGTACAAGGAGTTCTAATCCGGGTTCAGAAAATTTTGCTCTTTCAGTTGTTGAACCAACTACTTTTAATGAAGCAGTTGAGTACGATGAATGGAAAATGGCCATGCAAAGTGAGTATGATGCAGTAATGAAGAATCAGACTTGGAAAATGGTTGATTGTCCACATGATGTTAAACCCATTGGTTGTAAGTGGGTTTACAGAATTAAGTACAAAGCAAATGGAGATATTGATAAATATAAGGTAAGATTGGTGGAAAAGGGTTTTGCTCAGAAAGAAGGGATTGATTATGAAGAAACTTTTGCTCCAACAGCGAAATGGAATACTATCAGGATTGTGCTAGCTTTAGCTGCACAAAATGGATGGAAAGTGCATCAAATGGATGTAAAAAGTGCATTTCTAAACGGTGATCTACAAGAGGATGTTTATATGACTCAACCTCCTAGTTTTGAGGTTCCAGGGAAAGAAAATCAAGTTTGTAAACTAGTTAAGGCATTGTATGGATTGAAACAGGCTCCCAGAGCTTGGTATGCAAAAATGGATGCCTACCTACAGAAAGTTGGTTTTCTTCGTAGTGAGTCAGATGATACTTTGTATGTTCGAATCCAGGAAAACAACTTAGTCATCTTGGTTATGTATGTTGATGATTTGCTCATAACAGGTAACAATAATGATCATATATTTCAGGTTAAGAAAGAACTTCAAACAGGTTTTGAAATGACAGACTTGGGTTTACTTCATTACTATCTTGGAGTTGAAGTAAAGTAGCAGGAAGGAAGTATATTTATTTCTCAAGCTAAGTACATATCTAGATTATTGAAGAAGTTTGGAATGGAGGAATGTAAACCAGCGATTACTCCCATGGAGCAAAATTTAAAACTTTCTAAGTTTGAAGGGGGGGAACTTGTAAATTGTACTGTATATAGACAGTTAATTGGATGTTTCATTTACTTGATGAATACTCGTTTTGATCTATCTTATGCAGTTAGCATACTTTCTAGATATATGCAGGAACCTAGAGAAAGTCATTGGAATGCAGCAAAAATGGTGTTAAGGTATCTTCAAGGAATAAAGGATTTTGGACTTGAGTTTAAAAGAAACAAAAATTTCAAGCTTGTTGGCTATTCAGATGCGGATTTTGCTAGAGATGTTGATGACAGGGCATCTACTTCAGGTTACTTAATGAATATGGGATCAGCTGCAGTGGCATGGAGTTGTAAAAAGCAGGATACAATTGCAAATTCTACAGCAGAAGCAGAATATATTTCAGCTTGGGAAGCTGCTTGTGAGATAGTTTGGTTAAGAAGGATTTTGCAAGACCTCAAAGTTGATCAGAAATAAGCAACTTCATTATTTATTGATAATTAGTCAGCAATCAAGTTAGCCAAAAATCCTGTTTTTCATTCAAAAACTAAGCATGTGGATACTAAGTATCATTACATTCGGGCTCTCGTCGTCAAACAAATCATCAAGCCAAAGTATTGTCCATCAGAAGATCAAACTGGATATATTTTTACAAAATCTCTTGGAAGGGTCAAATTTGATAAGTTTAGAAATGAACTTGGTATTTGTTCAAAAGAATTTTTGGATCAAAGGGGGGATTGTTAGGAATTATGATCCAAAATGTAATAAATAGAAGTTTAGTTTAATAAATGTAAAAGGGAATCTACACACTCACGTGATTATGTGAGGTGTCCCTTAGTTAGTTTTGGTAACGGTAAATTAGTTGTTACTCTTTGGATATTTAAATCCATCGAGTTTTCCATGTGAGGTAATCTTTCGGGATTTAGCCCTCACATCTCTGTGATGTAATTATTTTCCTTCTTCATTAATAAAATTATGTGTCTGAGGACACTTTGTCACTATAGCGCCTTCTTGTGCTTCAGTTCCAGCTTTTTCTATGCTTTTATGAGCTAGAGTGCTATTATGCTTTATTCATGATTTTATCCATATTTTTTGAGCTAAGGAAGCTTTATTCCTTCTTTTCACATGGATTAGGGTGAGATAGTGTGCTAGGATGACTTGGGAGATTTTGATGATTTTCTGGATCAACATCTTCCTTCCTTTTCTCCTGAAAAGACTCCCACTAGTTAATTTTTGGTCACTCATTCTCTTGCTAGGCCCACTTAGCCAATTTGTGACCTTTCACGATGAGTTGGAGATTTATTTTTTCCTTAAATGGAGATTTGGTCTATTCCAAGCCTGCCACATGTGAGTTACTCAATTTTACTCCAAGGATTTCAAGTTCTCTCTATGAGATGTATTATATATTATATTCATGTTGTTCAATAATATCGAGTGGAAGTTTACATCAATTGAGTTCTCTCTCTTATGTTTCTGCTTCAATATTTCTTCTTAATTATGCTAATGTCTGTGTAAATTCTTGGTGAGGACTACTTTGTTTCTAGATACTGGCTTGTGAAATTATTGTATGGCGTTGAACCTATTTAGAATTTCTATAGTTGAATGGGTTCCATTTTTGTTTCATTTTTTGCAACAAAACAATTGAAAATTAATATTTCATGTTGAATTAATTAATTAGATGTACACGATAATCCAAAAAAATAAACAATTTCATATATTTAAAGCACGTTTCTCTTGAGATGGATCCTCCTATGATGCAATTATGTCCATTTCCTTGACCACCTCCTTGTACACTTTTTTGAACATCCCTAATGGCACATTTCGCATATCACCTCATTCATCCTTTGGGATTTTCATAATCTCCCTGAAAATATAATTTGACATTAAACTATTTTTATGTCGTTATGAAAATTAAATATAGCATAATTAAAATTATTAAAGGAATGCTTTGTAGTAATATGCATAGTCTAAAAGTTCTATGATTTCAAACATAAAATATTGATTTTTCTAGCATTATTTTGAAAAAAACTGACACAAATTTTAAAAAACCTGGTTACAACTCTCAAACTCTGAAATTTTGGGTTCCCCATGGGTTTTGGATGGTGATGAATCCATTTATACCATCAAAATTGCCATTAAAACATAGTTAAATTTAGATTTTTCAAAATAAAAAAGTCAGATTCCAGTGAAAATCCCTTGTCCATGCCAAATCGTCAAATTTTTAGACAACTCCGTAGTAGTAGATACATTTTCTACATAAACATGTTTAAGAATATTAATTTTTGAATGATTCTTTTTTGTTGTTGTATGCTTTTACTATTGCAACTCTTACGGGTCTCATTGACCATTTCCTTAGAAACACCTCTTGTAGTTTACATATGACTTGATTCTTGGAATCATTTGATTGATTTCTGTATTGTAAGTGAAAAGTAGATCTATACATTATTTCCACTATATCCCTCATAGTTTTATAAAAGTATTACCCCCTTCTATTAACTTATAGGACAACTTAAGATGAGCTAATAACCAATTCATCATTATTTGCATCTTCCATAATTTTTTTTTTTTTATGATGACATTCACTTTTGTTGCTGCCAGTACTTGCATAACATTCAACATATGTGAATTAGATTATTTGAAACATATTAGCGAATATTCTTAACTACAATATTACTCAAAATTCAAGCAAGAATTCATATTGATATATTATTTATTCACCTAATTCATCCCTCTGCAACTTTTCCATTAATGTTTTATGCTCTTTTGCACTTAGATTGCTAAGAATGTTGTCAAGATTCCTCATTTTTTGGCTCTGCATGTTACACATTAACCAATACATATTACTTAAATTTACAAATAATTCAAATAGATTTATTTAAATACATAAATTAAAAAGCACTTGCCTTCTTCAAATAGATTTATTTAAATACATAAATTAAAAAGCACTTGCCTTCTTCAAATAGATTTATTTAAATACATAAATTAAAAAGCACTTGCCTTCTTCGCAATTTTTCATGTGCCCCCATCACGTCGACTAGAATTGTTGTTCATCGAACTATTATGATTCATTTTCTATCAATAAACAACCTAGACCATTAAATATAAAAGCTATCGACTATATTATACAAATAAATTATAGAACTCCAATATAGAAAAAAGTTTGAAATCTATGCGCTTAAGTTTGTAAAATGCATCGATGCATTTAGTACAAAACATCACCGGTGCGCTGCTTCAAACATGGCGCATTTGTGAACCACACAGATTTAGATTACGTTTGTAGGAAAAAGGAATTAAATGGAAGGTCTGACTTTATTGGTGTGTTATAAATATAAATGCATCGGTACATTAATGCAATACTGTTGCATCGAGAATTGTGAAACCGTGTTTTGTGTGTTTTTAGAAAATAAAATGTAATGCTAGGCCCAGAACTACTGGTGCACTACTGAACTAAATGCAGTGGTGCGTTTAGTTTATAAAATCACATTGAAAATGATGCAAGCATTTTTTATGAAAAATAAAAAAATCTAAGAAACCGTACATGGACAAAATGGGTTCGAATTTGACCCAAAAAGTAGCCCATCGTACACAACACTTTTTATATCAAATAAAAAACTCATTAAATATAAAATCCCTATAAAGAAAAATCGTAATTGTGAAACAATAGAGGGATTTGAACCCTAATGTAAAATTTTTCAGCCACATAAAATGAAGAGAAGCAGCGAGAAAAGAAGGGCTACAACATTGAAGGTAACTATGAAGTTTTTTTTTCTAATTTTAGTTAAAATCTAAATAGGAATAAAAAGACCAATAGTAATATTTTACAAACTTGAAATTTTTGCTAGGAAGGGTTTTGATTGATTCACCATACCTATCAAATTTCGGTCCTCAGAATAATCCAGTTCCTCCAAACTCCTTCAGCGCAAGTCTCTCTTCCAAAAATCACCCCTCAAAATTTTGGCAAAACAATGGAATAACATTTAGGCCTTTTACTTTTAAACACCTTTTCAAATTAGTTTTCGAAATAAAAATTCCTAACCATTTTTCAGTTTATAACTTCTTTGATTTTTAAAATTTTGATTTTCAGCATTATGGCATGCTTGAGGTTATGTTGCACTGGTGCGTATAGGAAATAACCACATTGGTGCATTTAATGTTTAACACGGTATCCTATAACTATATAATATAAAAAAATAGAAAAAAATAAGAAACATATATCATGCTTTAGTCTGTATACAAATTATGATGCCTCGGTGTGTTTTTTTGTACTATACGCACTGGTAAGAATATTTTTGTAAAATGCATCGATCAATATCCACTATCAAATATAGAAGATAGTTTCTTTTGTGGAGGTTTTTGTAGATGTTGACATACGGTGCACTCTTTGTGATGCCGCCCTAGTGCTTCCAAATGTAAAAGTCGCATTAGTGCGGTTGTTGTAGATTTGGTGCACCGGTTGAATATAAACATCCTATGATTTGATATTTCAACTTAAAATTTTATATTCACCTCAAATACTCTTTTAGGATTCAACCACACCAATTACAATATTTCATAGTATATATATGTTGCTTAAATTCACCTTATTCTTACAAATTTGTTTCCAAACTATATTGGAAGTTAGATTTTAATATGGTTCTCAAAAATATTTTAGGACTATAGAGACATATATTGATTGTTGATTTGGTTCAAATGCAGGGAGGAAATGTTATAGTATCAAATGGAAATTCTTCATATTCCATCTCATTCCATATTCTTCAAAGTTCGACGAGTTCTCCCTTTCCATCTTCAGTAAGTTCAGGTTTTATTTATATTTTGACCATCTATTTGAATTTATCTTACTTATCCATGTGAATCTGAATATTAATGTATTCTACATTGCAAGATCCTAATTCAGGATTGAGTTTAGATGCGCAAGGTATTCCACTAGTTGCAAAATGGAGTAAGTTCTTAGCGGGAGAAAGATACTGCAAGTAGTTGGTAGATGAAAATGGGAATCCACTTTAATCCACCAATTGTAACATTCCATCTTCAAGCTGCAATCCTAGGTCATCAATGGTAATTAGTTGTGATCTATATCTCTTTATGACAACCTAGTAGTATGTGGTTGTTCAAAATATCAAGGGATGAAGGAGAACCCTCGGTGTGTCACACTTACCCATTACACCAATGATCGATTACCCAATGTTAATGGTCTAATACCCCATACCGTAGTAAAAACTCCAATAGGTGATATAGAAAATACACGTAGGAACACTTCCCTATCCTCATTTTTGGAAAAGTTGGAAGCCAAAACAACTATGTCCCATCCTAAATTGGCTAACCCCTTTACTTCTATTCAGTGAACTGAAAGTTCTAGTGATCCAATGTATGATATAAATGCCGCCCAACACATTTCTACTAGAAGATCCAAAAAGTTGCATGAGTTGAGAGAAAAACTATCACACCAAGTTCTGTCCAATTGTTGGAGGGTAGTGATGATTTCTCCCTTCTTGTGAATTTGCAAAGTAAATATCAAACTTCTTACAACCACGCTTTGTATGGTGCTTGGCCATATTCTCTACCTATGCCTGATGTTGGAATTGTATTCTCCTTTTTTGGTAATCATTTTATGGTTTCCAACTCTAATATAGATGCTTCAAATATCGGGTTGTTTATCCTTTTACATGTACTCGTTCCTCCCAAACAGTCAGTAGCACTTATGCCATTTTGCAGTCCTATCTATTGTTGGTCATATTACTTGAATACTATTAAATACAAGCATAGAATTTCCATGTATAATATGTGCATGAATGGTTATTTTTATGGAAACTTTGACAGGAAGAACCTGTTATATATAGATGGTCGTCCACACACTCATGGGAACATTGAAGGGTTCATAAATAGTTCTAGGTTCTCTTTATTTTCAACAAATTGTTCATTTGAGAAACAATTCAATGACTGGGAGTTCTTTATGCAAATGAAAGCATCAAGATTTGTTGTTGTGCATGCAACATGTAGTTTGTCTCCTTGTGCTAAGTTTTTAATAAACTATAACTTTCGTATACCACCAATAGCTCATGAGAGACACCTTGCATTGGGATTACCCTTAGACGTCCCCTTGGGGAATAAGACAAAAAAGAATTGATTAATTGTATTTGTTAATTTTCAATGGGATTGATGTTCATGTATTACTCAGTTTAAAATTTTGTTTTAAAAATTGTTTGTTTTATGGCCAAAATAGGGGACTTTCCCTAAACTCCTCATGTGATTCATCATACACTCAAGGATGTTTTATCACCTCGTTATCAAATGTGTAAGTGCTGCATTTAAATATCACACACATACTCATGAATTGCACTACCTATATTGCTATCCTTGGATAGAATGCTCTTCTTCAATTAATTGTTTTTGTTAAATTTCAATGGGATTCACGATGTATTGTTCAATTTGAAATTTTGTTTTATAATTTGTTAATTTATTTTATAAATTGTTTGATTTATGGATAAAATAGGGGAGTTTCCATAAACTCAAAATTTTATTCGTCATATAGTCAATGATGTATGATCCTGGTGCACCGTTCATATGTGTAATTGTCACGCTGATCACACACGTACTAAATTACACTACCTGTGTTGCTAGACTCAGATACGACACTCTTCTTTGATTAATTGTATTCGATAATTTTCTATGGGATTCATGTTAATGTATTGCTCAATTTCCCATGGGGTGTAGAATCAACGATTAATGGGTGTATTGTTAAGGCACTCCTTGCATAAGGTCACCAATTCGAAACTCCGTGGGTACTAGTCTACAAAACAATGTATTGCTCAATTTGAAAATTTTAAATTTTCTGTGGGTTTGATGTTAATTTATTGCTCAATCTGAAAATTTGCTTTATAAAATGTTTGTAGATGAACATTTTCTATTGGAAATGATTCTCGTGCTTCTGTAATAATTCTTTTGTATAATTCTGGAGCAATCCAATTGCATTGTGTTGGTTGTGGAGCATGATCTTCCAGTCTCATAGATGATGATTCAGCTGTGTTTGAACCCCAGGTTTGGTTATGATCCCGGCACAATCCCTCGGCCAGGGGGTGAGCGGGACCCTATCAGGGGTTCGGGGGCAACGCCCCTGAGAAAAATTTTTGGGGTTGTTTTCATCAACAGTTTACAGGCCCATGGTTTTGGGTAACCCATGGTATTTTCCCATTTTATTTCCCTTATAAAATAAAGACATTGTAATATGGCTAGGTTTGATGTATTAGGTATTATGCATTGTAAAGATTTCTGAGATCGTGAAGAGAGACTGTGAGAGAGTGTGAAGAGGAAGTGCAGTGGCTGTGCTGCAGGTTGTATCCCTTCACTTTGCTAGACGATATAATAATAAGGACTGGCAATTTCAGTGTGGACGTAGCCCATCTTGGGTGAACCATGATATATTGGTGTCTCTCTTGTAATGTGTTTGTGTGATTATATTTTCATTTCTGTTTATTGTTATTGCTCTGCGATACTGTTTTTCTAACACATTGTGCTTACTAACATCATTGATGTAATGTTCAATATTTTTGAAATTAGGCCCTTTGGATGATGATTGAACTGTCTACCATCTTCTGTTGCACCCTAGTACAATGTAAAATCGAGCAAAGGATGAAAAAAGAGTCAAAATTGGAGAGGAAGCATACCAAGCACGGTTGAATACACTACCGATTCAATTTATAATGCGTCCATAATCACTAATCAAGAATTCCTACAGTAATAGTAGTTCTTCACATGTTGGCAATGGAGGTTATAAAGTAGAGGCTGGTATGGATAAGTTACTAGGACAAACGAGTGCCATGGATGCATTTTTGTTACATACATTCCAGTACAATAAGCTAGGGGATGATGCTCATATCACTAAAACCTTCTTTGAAAGCCTTAAATCGGCATCCACCACCCTTCTCTTTAGACTTGTCTAGCCAAAGTATACATAGTCGGGGACAAAAATGTTAGTATACAACTTGAAATAAATGTATGGCATGTTAGATGCGTGTTTATCGACACTTTTGAGCTAATTGACCATCAACTACCTTATATTTTGAGGAATCTTGTCATACAATCAACATTGAAAATGGTTGATTTTATGAGTGTTAAATGACTTTGTACATTTATATTTCCCTCTAATTGCAGGTTATTCAAAGATAAGGTACATTCGAGTGATAATATCTTACCTGATAGTTGCGAAGAGGCAAAGCAAATATTGAAAATGTTGGGTATTGAGTACATATCATATCATGCGTGTCCTAATGATTGTAGTCTATATAGATTTAAATATGTAGACAAAGAGATATGTCCAAAATGTGGTCATGAAAAATACCAAGAATTGAAACACAAGTATAAACCACATGGTCCTCCTCATAAGATATTGAGGCACATGCCTATAATCCCAAGGATTTGAAGGCTCTTTTATTGCAAAGAATTAACTATGCTGTAGGGATTTCTTCGCACCGAAGAAAGGAAGGAGTTATGTGAATCCCAATAGATTCAATAGCCATGAAGAATATAGTGGATACATGGCTCGATAAATTCAAGGATGAAGTATGGATCCTTTGATTGAGCATAGCCATCGATGGCGCCAACCCATTTTCCCTCCCAAACACCAACTATATTGTTTGTCCTGCAGTAGTGACCAATAACAATACCCCCGCATGGTTGTCCATGAAGAATGAACATATTATGTTGGCTCTTATAATCTCTAGTAGAAAACAAGTGAAGATAATGGATGTTTACCTAAAACCATTGGTCAATAAATTGGAGGACTTATGGGAAGGGATACATGTATATGATGTATAGAAACCCATCCCATAAAAGAGGAGTTTTACATTGTATGGAATATGTGCGTACACCACACATGATTATCTGGGGTTAGGAGTTTACTATGGTAAATATGTTGTTTGATTTGTTTATATTCAAAGGAATATTTAATTCGGTGCAACTGTCTTGATCTTCAACACTAACGTGCTATGTATACCATAACATCGAAGGTCTTGTAACAAAAGGTTATCATGGATGTAAATGTTGTGGAACTTATATGAAGGCTAGGTGGTCCAGAGACCTACGAAATCCAGTGTACGACTGCTCGATGGTATTCCTCCCAGAAAACCACCCTTATAGAAGAGAAACATCTGCTTTCAATGGTAAACCAGAGAGAACCCAAAGGCCAGTAATAATGACTCCGAATGACTAGCTCAGGGCATATGAGAGGGAGAAGGAGAAGGAAATTACAGAGATGTTTAATTCAAATGGGTAACCTTTTTTCAATGATCTTGAATTCTTCGAAATCTATGTTGAGAAAATTCCCTTCGATATGAAAAGGAAATTGGTATTTTCTGAGCTCCCATATTGGGAGCATATTAAGGTTGTCCACTTGCTAGATCTCATGCATATATTTAAAAATGTTTCATATTATTTGTGGTGGCACATATCATCGAAAAAAAGTGACAAGTTTCCTTCTAGGAGAGATATTTTTTCTTCAAATACTAAAAATAAGCATTGGCTAAGACAAGAAAATAGAGGAGAGGATGATCCCTCTTTGTCATTTAAAAAAGGAAATGTCCCATGGATTTTGAAGAAAGATTATATTTCTTTGACAAAGGAAGTTATATTGGGTGTGAATGCACCTTCTTTATATGGGTCTACTTTATGACGCTGTTTCACTACAGATGAACAATTTTTGGGTTTGAAATCACATGACCATGTCAACCTTCTAAAGGTACGTATAATGTCAAAAAAATGATTTTATTCTTTATTTATAAATTTTACCACACAAGTTAAAATGAAATTAAAGTTTTTTGTTTACTTTGTAGTGTCATTATCCATTGTTTATGTGTGGGTGTGTGAACCACGACTTTCCCAATGACCTGCGACATGCCATATCTAAATTATATACATTTGTACAGTGGATCACATCAAAAGAGATTTACATTGCTAGCATTCCAAGGTGGCATTAAGAGATAACTGATATTGTTTGTATGTTTGAGAAGGAACTACCAAGGAGTTTCATGGACTTGCAGGTTCATCTTCTAATTCACCTAGTTGATGAGGTTGAATTAGTTGGGTTGGCCTCATGTCGTTGGATATTATTCTTGGAGAAGTACATGGAAAAATTGAAGGGATTTGTTTGAAAAAGGGAAAAAATCGAGGGGTCTATGGAAGAGGGTTACATAGTATATGAGTCGTTCTAGTCATTCTATTATGTCGGTGAGTACATCAAGAAAATCGAGCTCACCCAGGCATAGTGATTTGGGATGATGAACGTTATGAGGACAAAATGGAATGGGAGATATTGTAAATGAGCATAAAAAGGAACATGATAAAGAGTAAGTCACTTATCTTTTGATCTTCACATTTCCACATAGTAACTATTCACAAAAAGTTCAAAATCTATATTTGATCCCATATGTACTGAATACAGTTTTTTTTCCAACAATACAATAGAAAATTGAGAAATCGATGCTATCAATAAATTCATTCTTTACAATGCAGAGGAAACATAGCCGTGGGTCACATTGTATGAAGAGAAGAGGATGAAATTGGACATTGATAGAAAATAATTCAGACGGTTGCCGGTAGAAGCATGCCTTTTATAGATCATTTAAAAGATAATATGCCAATGATCTCTCCCAACAATTGGCTTCAAAACTCGGTAATAATCTATTTCTATACATTTCTAACTTTATAATGCAACTTTGAATTATAACATCCATGTTTAATATATTAATGGTTGGGTTATTAGAAATATGGCGCCTTCATTTGTTAACTTTTTTATAGGCTCATTTGGTCCCATCTATGTGGGATTATGGGCATCATTTTGACACTGAGGATGTTGATGATGGATGTCTTACGCAAGACTTTGGAGTGGAAGTCAAGTTTGATCAATATGGTTGTGCTAGCAACCACGATCGAACCCTGGCAGGAGGGATGTTGGGTTATGTCAGAAAGATACATGAGATCATTCAAGTAGAATTCTCATATTTCCAATGTATTAAAATATTTTTTTATCTCACTATTTTAAACACATGATCAATTAATCACATGAAATTACTAATATCCTAATTGTGCCGAGAGGCACTCTACAGCCTAGTATGAGGGATATCTTGTAACATGTGTGTGTTTGTCGAGTAACAAAATAATACAAATATTATGTCGGCCATAAACAAAAAAGAATAATACAAAGTAAAAAGTAAATATGAGACTTAAATTAGAGACTTTAGAGCTTAGGATTAGGTGATAAATATTATGTCGATCATAAACAAAAAAGAATAATACAAAGTAAAAAGTAAATATGAGACTTAAACTAGAGACTTTACTTTTTACTTTTAATACAAAGTAAAAAGTAAATATGAGATTTTAGAGTGTTTGTCGAGTAACAAAATAATACAAAGTAAACAAAAAAGAATAATACAAAGTAAAAAGTAATACATGTTATGTCGGACATAAACAAAAAGAATAATACAAAGTAAAAAATAAATATGAGACTTAAACTAGAGACTTTAGAGATTAGGACTAGGCGGCTCAAATATTGCACTCAAGGAGCTATTCAAGGAGAGGTTTGCACCTTGGGAGATTTGATCCCTCTCAGTGCTTGATAGAGCCTATGATTTGGATCTATGCTGGTTTATAATTTTAAATATATATCATCATACCACCTAAAAAAAATAAACATAAACATCATAATACCATAATAAAAATAAACATAAACATCATCATACCATCATCAACATAACCATAACCATAAACATAAACGTACCATCATCATTATTTTCACCACATAAACATAAATATACCATCATCATGATCATTTTAACCATCTAACAAAATTAAACATAAAAATCATCGATATAGCATCATAAACATACAAATAAACATAAACATGACTGTAACATCATAAACATTACATTACCATCATCTCACACACACACACACACACACACATATATCATGTAACACACAAATATACTAATAGAATCTAACAAAACAAAAGCCAAATTATATTATAACATGCATAACCATTACACATATCTAACAAACATCATTTGACCTGACCTAACATACACATCGCCATGAACATATAAATAAACATCAACACCAACATAAACATGAAATATGTAGTATATATGTAGATATGGACATATATAACATCAAATTGATGATACATTCCAGATATATATCTCTAGTCCAATCAATTCTATGACATATCTAATCCACCTCTACTAGAGGAAACATCAATATCTCTCCCACAAGAGGCAAAGGTATCATCACCTACACCAATAGAGTCGAAGGCTGTATCAACACCTCTGCCAGCATAGCTAGAGGCATAGAAACCTCCACTAATAGATCCAAAGGCATCGGTACCCCTTCCAGGAAAAAAACCAAATCAGAGAGAAGCATAGATAGGTCCATCAAGTTGAATTGTTCCCCCTATGAGCATCATATATATAATAGAGGAGACTGGAGCAGGAAATAGTGGATGATTGGGTCGATCAGTAGGATTGGCAGGTCGATTAAGTAGGAGTAGAGGAGATGATGAAGGAATTGATGGAGGAGGAGGTGGTTGTGATCTCGATGAAGCTGATGGAGGAGAAGAAAGAGTAGTATATGTCGAATATGATGGAGGAGAAGGTGGAGTAGTAGATGCCAAAGCGAATGGAGGAGGATGTGAAAAGTAGATGTTGAAGTTAATGGAGGAGGAGGCTGACGGTCATCCCTCAAAAAAATAATCGAGTGCATGCATCGATAATATGCTGCATGAAGATCCTCATATCACGAGGAACAATCCTCCATAACTTTGCAAGGTGAGGTTGTCAAACAATGTTGTACCCCCATATAGGATGAACCCCTTATTATGCCAATAATGTCTTTAAACTGTTTTCCACATCTTGGTGATACCTATCTTAGGGCCTGTGTGAACAGTGGCTAGGATGCTATCTAGATGTGGCCCGTCTTGATCAGGCTCCTCCATATCCTCATCCTCCTGAGTAGGAAGAGGTGGCCCGACCTCACCATCGAATGTGCCAATGTTTGCAAAATATATAGTACAGAATAATAATTAGACAATTTCATTAAGCAATTTAATATTTAAAAGATACTCCATTTGCATTAAGGACAAAGATAATTAAATGAAACTAGAGTAATTTAAACATAACCCTAATACTACCTCTCTCATCCGGTTCTCTTCCTGGGTGAAGAATATGTTGAGCCACCCTCTCTAGTCCAAGCCCATGTATGGATATGGCACAATATCTAATGCATGGTACTCCTCACTGGATAGCATCTCGAGCACATCCGATGTGATCCTAGCTGAGAAGTCAGGCTTCCCACTCTTGGGCATCATCTTCCCCTACATGTGCATACAAACCTATGTCATTATCCTATAAGGGTGGCACTGAAATGATGTACCGTTGTCCATAAACCTCTAAAACAATAGTTAAAAATATCTAAACAGAAATGGAAGTTGGACTTCCCGTCAATCAATGCATGACATCTATCCAAAGCATAACAAAAATGCCGCAAAAAAATGGCAGACCACCTAAAGCATCTAGGTCTCTCTAGTAAAGAGTCAACATAATACAATGGAGGGAAACTAATGCATTTCCCATCATTGGTGGAGTGCGCAAGCATCGTAAGAAAAAGAGAGAGGCACCTAGCCTCCTCTCGACCAAAAGAAGAAATCTTAAGCTTCCCACCGCTCACCTAAAAATCAAAGGGATGGGAGACCTCATCACTAATGTATCTTAGAGAGTAAGCTAGATGAATCTCTGCTGCAACACTAGTTGGGACATCAGGGAACTGGGGAAAATCCTTCCCTCTTCTAGATATCCTAGTGATTCAAAGTAAATGACCTCCTCAGTGGGTTGGAACCATTGATCGGGACCAACATGAAATTAATACCTACGATGATCCTAGCAATTGATGAACTGATGCAACAATGAAGAGTTACCCTTGAGGGATGTAGCCTCGTGATAGAACTTTAGGAGGACGACAACCCTCAATATCTCTCGAGTCTGAGTAGTAATGGGTGAGGGTACAAATCCATCTCCCTCTTCCTAGCCTCCTAGTCTTAGACCATGTTGTACTGATCCACACGTGCACGCTCCTACTAAGCATATTGTCACCACTTAGGTCTTTGTTTCACATATAACATGAATCAATTTCATAAATAAATATCTAAAAACATGAAATAGTTCATTCCATTAACATGTTATTTAATAACATCGACCAGTGTGCTTAAATAACTGAAGTACACCACCAATGGTGCTTTTCTACAACAACTGCACCACTAGCGATGCATTTATAGAACAATTGCATCGACAATGATGCTTTTTCACTACACATGCACTGATAAACATGGGGCTGTTGGAAATCTTTAAATTTTAAATGGTTCCTGGTGGTGTGCCCATTAAACATAAATGGATCGTAAATGGTGTGTCAATGTTTATTAACCGCACCGTCGATGCATTGTGCATGTTTTTCAATTTAAAGCTTTAATGGTGTGCCATATACACTAAAACATACCAAGAAACTCTGTGCATAGATTGTAACATAGCGCACGATTTACATTTTGTTAAAGTTTTAAACCACATTATCGGTGTGTTGTGGACATCACATCGCCCCGTAAATGGTGCATACGAATTATTGTGCGATTATGTTTAATAAGTGCATTGTCGATGTATTTTAATGGTTTTTAAAATTTTACCTATGCGCCCATTAGAATATAGTGCATCGCCCTGTCAGTGCAGTTAGTTTATGAAACCACTTCGACAAACGTTTGAGTTTTTTTTATAAAAATTTTTAAATTTTGCAACGAGAAAAAATGCGCGTTGTGGAATAGAATTGCACCCTATATAGTGTGTAATGGTCCGTATAGCACACCGTAACCGTCTATGTGTCGAAAATGAAATCTAGCAGCGGTGCCCCGGATACACGTTATCGCACTGTGAAGTCAATGCATACTATTTAAGGTACCACACCGATAAAGGAAAGGAACTTTTTTAATAGGGTTTGGTTTATGTTTACGGTGCATTATGAGATGATAATGCACCATTAGTTTCGTGCACTAATTACATTAACGCACCACCATATTGCACCCTGCAAATTTACAGAGAGAACTATGTCCAGTGCGAGCCAAACTGTTCGCCTCGCATCACGCATCTTTTTAATTTTTTTAAGTAATGAGAAAAAAGGGGTTAATTTTAAATTTTAATTCACCAAAAAATTAAATTATGAACTAGGAAAGAATTTACCTGGATATTTTGGTGTCGGGGAGGCATGGTTTTGATGTAATTGAAATTTGAAAATTTGCCCACTATTTGGAAAAATTCAAACTACCGTCAGCAACTAACGGACGTGGAAAAACCTGCCATGTGGAACATGAATGTCAGGGCGTCTGAGTAGGGGTTGTATGACACCGAGCGGTAGGGATAAGAAGCATTGTTGTATGGTAAAAATGAATTTTTCATTTGTTAAATTTTTTATCCGATGCACCCAAATTTATAACGCAATGCTGCGGTTAGTTATATGTAACGCACTGGTAATAAAAATTTAAAATAAAAAAATATAGTTCGTTGTTTTTAATTCATGTTTGAACCCTATCGTGGCACGTATCATCTTATACCGCACCGGTTCTATTTAGTGTAGCAGTCGCACCTATAATGGATATTAAAAATAGAAAAAATGCAATCCTGTATTCTAGTAGTTTACCCTATGGTGTTTTCAACGATGTGGCACACCATTGAGTTTGTTTACTTTAATCACACCATAGTTTAATTTTTATTAAATCCTAGATCGATGCGTTTGCAGCGAAGAAACACAATAGATTCAAACATATTTTTTTTTCATTGGACGATATTTTTGGTCGCGGGGCGACTAAATTTATGGTATCTCGATGCATGGTTTATCTAAATGCACCAGGGAATTTATATTTATGTAATGGACCTGTTTCAATTTTTTTTGTGCTTAATGATTTTTTTGGACATGGTGCAGCATGGTTATGGCTTCCTGGTGCGTTTGTATTGGCAACACAATGGTGTGTTCGGTTAAAATTAGCGCACCGAAACAAAAACCTCTTCTAAAACCTTTGACCGCTCACCTCCACTAGTGACCTCCTCTATAAACAGATATTTGGACACTTTTGAGAGGAGAATCCGCTATAATCTCCGATAAAGGGATTTCTCCTTGTAGTGAATGAAACTAGAAACATAACATATACCATAAAACTAACACTAATCTTCCTAAAATATTTGTTGATCAATAGATCCTTGAATGATCAAGACATATATTCAAGATATAAACTTGAAACAATATAGATAGTTGTATACTAATGAATATAATGACAATTTTAATTTGAACTCAATGGTTTCGTCCACTTGCAATTCTTCATTAAGAAATTATTACAGTCACAAAGGGATTGCTACGTTTTCCCACAACAAGTCACGTGCTTCTCTATCAAACTGCACAACTATGCTACTATCTCACTAAAGCATGAATGTAAAAGACTACTCAAGAAATAGGAATTAACGAAGGCAAAATCACATAGTTGAAAACTTGGAACAAAGTTTAATAATTTGACTCTTATTTTATTGATTCAAAACCTGCACAATAAGATTCAAAATCTAGGGGTTCTCTACATCCCCATGATTACAATACATGTGGTTTTCGAAACAAATCATTGTTGTCCTTACCAAGACCTTTTGGTTCTTTGTGTTTGTGTGCTACTCTCTCTAGAAATCAAACCATTGTTATTTTTCTACAATATGTAGCTACCCCAAATGATGAGAAACCCCCACCTCTTTAGGGATTGATTCTTTTTTAAGCCCCTTATTCATCCCTTCTATTTTTATTGGGAGATGTACAATCAAACCATTCAATCCTCAAACCATTTCCCGATTGAATCCCCTACCCTATGCCTTAGACCATTATTTGTATTTCAAGCCATTACATTACACATGGGTAAGGGTGTATGATGTGATTCATGGCTATGTAGGATCCATAGTATCGAATGGTATCATGGTCATTCCCATATCCAAGGAGTTTTATCACTGTTTGTCTTCATCACAAGGTAGGTTCCATAGAAACACAAATTTTTAAAACAAATTTGTAGCAAAGGGATCCGTAGTCATCTTAATCATCCTACAATACTAGTAACTCAAAATTGAAATATGTTTTGGTTGATATTGATCACCCAAGACCAAATATGCTCTTGCATCACATGGCTTCTCTTGTAAAGACTCCAAAACTAAACTAAAAACGGCATTATAGATATCAAGGCCATTGTATAATAACAATGAACTAGATGTGATTAGATTGCATGTATGGCAGTCTGTTTATACTGTCAGTTTAATTTCTAAACACTACCAAGTATCTTATAGTTTCCAAAATATAACAACAATGAACTACTTGTGATTAGATTGCATGTATGGAAGGCTATTTAAATTGGTAGTTAAGTTTGTCGACATTGTGTAGATTTGGTAAATCATCCCAGTATGTACATTTGTCACTTTCGTTGCCAAATACTTTATAGTATAAGAAGGGTTTGTTACTCTTAATTGATTTGGCAAATGAATTCAATCCTTTTAAAGTTCATATATATATATTTAGTTAAGATTTTTAATCGCGCTTATAATAGTTGGTTAGCTATTTATATTTAATTGTAAATGAATTTGAAGGTAAGACATTGATAATAAAACCGTGGTTTGAAAAGGGAAACTATGTGGTTAATATTTCAAAAGACATAGAGAAGCGTGAGATTCTCAAATTAATAAATTAATTGACAAGAATTATATTATGGTCTATAACATTTATATCCATGTTAGTAAGGGAAATGTACTTAGTTTATTGTATATAGAATTTAAATTTATTTAGATGTTTAGTAAGTCAATATTCTAGAAAGTAATGGTTCTACATATGGCATCATAGTGAATTCAAATTCTAGGACCTTGGATTTATCTACGTGACTTCAAAAAATAATTATAATAATTGATGTTTTATTAGATATTTATAAAAACTTGCATTATGATTTGGCATCGGATTGAATTCAAATTCTAGGACCTTGAATTTATCTACGTGACTTCAAAAATAAATAATAATTGATGTTTTATTAGATACTTATAAAAACTTACATTATGATTGTTTGTATGACATGATATTATTTATGGATCAAAGCATAAGGTGAGGTATGGCTTCTAGGGACGCGTGATGCATTGCCACCTTGGCTTCCACCTCTCCATTTCCCTGTGAGGGAAGATGAGGGAGAGCAGATACCAACGAGTGAGGTTATGACTATGATATACTCTTACATGCATTAACTCACTCATTTGATGGAGAAGTTGTTGGAGGATCCATTCTAGAGTTTTGGGGTTCTACTAATGGGGAAGTAGTTAAAGCATGAATAAAAAATATGGCCATGTTCCAAGGAAAAAAAATATGGCCATGCGCTTAGGGTTAGGGTTAAGAGATCATATTTCTAAACATAAAGTTAGAATGATAATATTCCACTTAAAAGGTAGTGATCTATTATGGTGGAAGACCTTATTGCCTTAGCTAAGCATATATGTAGAAGATATTTCATGGGACATGTTTGAAGATCGTTTTCGAGAATATTACCTTTGAGAGGAGTTCATAAAGAGAAAACTCAATAAATTGAACTCATTGCACCAAGGTATTTGTACTTAAGTATGTATAAGGCTCCATACATGGAGTTATTGAGACATGCAAATTTGTATTTGAGTACTAAAAAATTGGGAGTGAATCAGTTTAATTTTTTTTTTTAAAGTTTAAAATATAATAATGAGTTTGATATTTTCATTTTAGTTATGTTTAAACATAAATTAATATTTTTGGATTAAATTGTATATAATTTTTTTCATAGTTTAATATAGCTACTTAATTTGTGATCGATGAACACATATGTATTAATTTTTTTAATAATTTAAATTATATATATATACATATGTGTTCATCGATCATAAGTTAAGTTTGTTTATTATAATTTAATCCAAATATTTAGATATATATTTAAAATTGGTCAATGAAAAATTTAAATCTAAATTAAAAAGACCATATTCCTTCCTACGTAGTTTGGTACCGTGCTTTATATGAGTTTGTAATGAGGTCAATATTTTGTACCAATTTGAAGAGAATTAGGTTATGGAAACTAACCACGAAACAATTTTTTTATTGCAGGAGACTTTGGCCACAAAGATGATAGAACCACGAAGAAGATTCATTTTCGTAAATATAGGATTTGTGGAGATCCATCTCCATCCCTAAGAAAAAGTAAAGAGTGGAGAGAATATGATCGATAAATAAAAAAATCTATATCTATTTTTTTGTCATACAGATAAAGCTATTATAAGTTAAAAAGGTTAGTTATGACCAAAAGTAAAGAGTGGAGAGAATATGATTGGTAAATAAAAAAAAATCCATATCTAATTTGTTTCATGCAATTAAAGTTATTGTAAGTTAAAAGAGTTAGCTATAAAAGTAGCAATCCAATCCTTCCTTCCACGACAGTCGTAAACTAGCAATCCATATTAATTAATAATATGGCTTATATACATTGATCGACGTGTATCAACCATGGTCACACATTTAAAAGTGATTGATATACGTTGATCCATGTACATATACACCATATTATTAATTAATATGGCTTTCTAGTTGATGACTGGCATGGAAGGAAGGATTGGTGAATTATTATTATTATTAAAAAAATTAAAAAAAATATTTTTAAATTAAAACATAGAAAATAATAATCAAAATAAATAAATAAATAAATAAAAACTAAATAGTTAATAATAATATAAGTTCAATTATTTATACCATGTTTCGACATGGTTGACTTTAATCCATAGTTGACGTTAAACCAAGGTAGATTTTGAACCATGGTTGACCATTGTATAGGAATGGATGAATTTAGTGCTTCATGGTTGACATAACCATGCGAATGTTGATGTTGAACATGGTTGACATAACCGGGAGAATAGGGTTAAATTCAATCCAAGGTTGAATTCAATCCATGGTTGACTTCAATCCAAGGTTCTCTTCAATACAAGGCTGATTGCAAGCCAAGGTTAATTTCAATCCAAGGATGAATTTAATCCATGGATTTCTATAATACAAGATTGAAGTCTTCAAGGTTGAATTCAATCCAAGGTTGACTTTAATCCATGGTTGAATTTAATCCAAGAGTGACTTCAATCCAATGGTTGACTTCAATTCATCAATAATATTAACATTAATGACTTCAATCCATAGTTGACTTCATTCCAAGTTTGACTTTGAACCATGGTTTACTTCAATCCACAACCACATTTTCAAAAGTGGTTGATTGATTATGAAACATGGTTGACTTCAATAATTTAAGCAAGGTTAACTCCAATCCATGGTTGACTTCAAGCCATGTTTGAATTCAATCCATAGTTGACTTTTAAGCAAGGTTGAGTGCACTCAAAGGGTGACTTGGTTGAAATTTAAGCAAGGTTGACTTCAATACAAGGCTAAATTTTAAGCAAGGTTGATTGCAATCCAAGGTTAACTTTAATCCTTGGTAGACTTCAATCCATAGTTTCCTTCATTCAACAATTGACTGTTAACTAAGGTGGACTTTAATCCAAGGTTGAATTCAATCCATGGTTGAATTCAATCCAAGGTTGACTTCAATCCAAAGCTGACTTCAATCCATATTTGAATTTAATCCATAGTTGACTCTTAAGAAAGGTTGACCTCAATCTAATTTTGACTTCAATCCAAGCTTGACTTCAATTTGTGGTTGACTTGAATCCATGGTTAACTTCAATCCATAGTTCACTTCAATCCAAGGTTGACATCAATACATAGTTTCCTTCAAATCAAGGTTGACTTCAATCCAAGGTCAACTTAAATCCATGGTTGACTTCAAGCTGTAGTTGACTTAAATCCATAGTTGAATTCAAGTAGTAGTTGACTTCAATCCATAGTTGAATTTCAAGAAAGCTTGACTTCAATCAAAGGTTGACATAAAGCCATGGTCAACTTCAATCCATAGTTGACCTAATCCAAGGTTGAATTTTGATCCAAGGTTAACTTCAATGCAAGGTTTGACTTCAATCCGTATTTGAATTCAATCCATAATTTACTTTTAAGAAAGGTTAAATTTTAAGCAAGGTTGAAATTTAAGCAAGGTTGACTTCAATCCATGGTTGACTTCAATCCAAGGTTGACTTCAGTCCAAGGTTGAATTCAATCCATAATTGACTTTAAAGTAATGTTAACTTCAATCTAAGGATGACTTCAATCCAAGGTTGAATTTAATCCAAGGTTGACTTCAATCCAAGGTTGATTTCAATCCATGGGTGACTTCAATCCAAGGTTGAATTCAATCCAAGGTTGACTTCAAGGGTGACTTCAATCCATAGTTTCCTTCAATCCAAGGTTGTCTTAAATCCAAGGTTGACTTCAGTTCATGGGTGACTTCAACTCAAGGTTTACTTCAATCTAATTTGACTTCAATCAATAGTTGACTTTTAAGCAAGTTTGACTTCAATCCATAGTTGAATTTTCAGCAATGGTGACCTCAATCCATAGTTGAATTAAGTAAGGTTGACTTCAATCCAAGGTCAATTTCCATCCATAGTTGACTTTTAAGCAAGGTTGGCATCAATCCATCGCTGACTTCAATCCATATTTGACTTCAAAGAATAGTTAACTTTCAAGCAAGGTTGAATTTAGTCATAGGTTTACTTCAATCGAAGGTTGATTTCATTCCATGGTTGACTTCAATCCAAGTTCTACTTCAATCCATAGATGACTTTTAAGTAAGTGTCATACTCCCCCTTGTATAACCAGGAATTAATTAAATATTCATCTATTCTTGTCAATTTCATGATATTACAAAAATGAAAAAGGGAACAATACCACATTTCTAAAACTACCAAAATACTCATTCACTTTCATTCCATTCTAGACATCATTCACAAGTTAAATTACTCATTCACTTTAATTCATTCTAGACATCTTTCACAAGTTAATAATACTCAATCACTTTCATTCTATTCTAGTCATCTTCCACAAGTTAATCGTAAAACAATATAATCATTCAAGTTTAAATATATTTCTTAGGATGGTTATAAAACGATATATTTATTCAAATTTAAAAACCTTTCATGGGATAAAGAGAGAATAATATAATCATTCGAATCAAACGTAATCCATATGATAACATTATAATCATTCAAATTATATTTCATGGGGTAATTATAGAATAATATAATTATTCGAATCAAACGTAATCCATAGGATCACATTATAATCAATACAACCCACGGGGGTTCACTCAGTGAACTTGTTACATAGCACGACCGTTCATAGGATATTAAATAATATCCCTAATTTCACTAAATATTGGAAAATGCCTCCTAAAATTGCATTGTTGAACCCTCCTCGCAATATACCTTTCCAATTATGAAAACCCCTAGTTTCACCAGATATTGTAGGTATCCATTTTTATCAACCCATTTTAATACCCCTTTTATATCATATTATCAGGCTATAACAAACAGGATCCCTAACACATTTTAGTATAAGAAAACACGATGCTAAATAAAATAATAATATAATGCTAATAATGATCCCACTAGGATTGCAGGGGTGACTTATCAATTTGTAGCGTTGGATAGTGGAATACCCAACAAAATATTAGTGGAGAAGGACAAATATGTAAAAGGTAACCCAATCAAGAGATCAATGTAAGAAAGAATTTAAAAGACCGATAGTCCAATACTCAGTGAAATGCTTATAAAATATGAGAATTGCAAATGTTTCACACCGCAGCCTGCCAATCTACCAATTTTAGATCATGTAAATATAAGTATAGCCATATAGAACTCATGTTTTCTACAAGATTAATAAATTGGAGGTATGAATTGCGACCATGATTAAGAGGTATGAATCCATCCCATAATTTGGAGCTTATTCCTTATCCCACCCAAATAAATAACCCCCAATATTTATATTACTATGTTAAATTAAAAACCCCCCTTGACCCCTTAATACAAGGCAATATATTTTTGAGCATTTTAGGAGTATTCAAACCCCCATTATGAATGGACGTGATATGATATTGCCTAGCTAGTGAAGCCCCCATGATACAACCATAGAAAGAAAAATATGCTATTTAGACGTGCAAAGGCATACGAAAAAGGGGTCCTTACTAATTAAGATTTGTAGTCAACATTACTAAAATCACGGCTCGATCTCCCAACACACAATCTTAACCATAAAGAGAAAAAGATAACCGCACACAAGGCACTGGAAGCTCCTCTATTAGGGAGATCACTGAGCATGTAAACAAACATAGGGTTAAACATTCAGATGTTAGCAGCTCGTCTCATAGACGCCGAGTAGAAACATAGCCATAGAATGGCACAACTTTGTCCACACGTGCAAGAGAGAGCGAGATCACGAACAAGGAGGTAGATGTTGGAATGTACTCGGTTGCAGAGACTAAACCTCATTCCTACATAGATTCATCAATGTAGCATAAAACATAAATTAGACAAAAGGCTCAATCCTAAACACTGGCATACAACTGAATCAGGGATAGATGACGGATGGATGAATTTCGCTGCAACAGTAGTCAACCGAAACTCTACGACAGTCCTCCAACATACATCTAAATGAATAAATAATAACCATGGATAGGAATTTGGAAAGAACCTGATTCATGTAGTCCTCCTTTAAGGATCCGCATTGGCGAAGCATCACTAAAACATTTGACATAATTGAATTCGATACTAACCAGAGATCAAGAATTATAAAACTAACAAGAATCCAAAACTCAAGGGGTCCCTTCCCATTTGGGATGAATCTATTCCTCTCCTCTTTGCAAAAGCATGGAAACACTGTGTAATGCCAGATAAATCTATAGTATATAAAAAGACTAATAGGAGATCCGAAATCAAGTTGACCCTTCCCATGGGGATCAGGCTGTTCCTCTTCTCTCTGCAAGCATGGAAACACTGTGTAATACCATGTAAATGTATAGCATAAAAAAAAACTAATAGGAGATCCGGAATCAAGCTGTCCCTTCCCATGGGGATCAGGATGTTCCTATCGTCTCTGCGCAAGCATGAAACAGAAGGACCTATCTTCAATTGTTATCAACAATCGACTACCATAAAGGCATAAGACGTCCTATATATATATATATATGTTAACATTTGGGGTTCAACACTCACGCCGTCCCCTTTCTAGGCTTTATTAAAAAACGAGGATGCCATTAAATTATCAAAATTGCAATCAACATCTACATATATATATATATAAACCATCTCACTAGAGATCAATTAAGTGAAAAACATATGTAAACAAAAAATTAATATTTGGGTACAATTCGCGTTTAACCATAGCAACGATCCAACTATAGATCTGAGAGGATTATCACTATTCTACAACAGAGATGACAGTTCTATGGCATGCACGACATATTCCAAATAACATTTATATAAATATAAATCATTTCAACGGAGATCAAGTTAAGTGAGACCATGCGTAAACAGATATTTAAGGTTCGGATACAATTCACATTTAACCATAAAAAGCGATCTAAATATAGATATGAGATGAATAACGTTATTCTACAATAGAGATACCGATCTATACATGCAATACATGCATAGCATAGTCCAAATAATATATCTAAATCCGACAGCCGCGGAAACCCATAATAAGACAACCCAAAAATGTTTTTACTTACTTGGACAGAAGTATTACGCCGAATGGAAACACATAGGAGAGGTATCAATTCCTCCCAACCGTAGAGAGTCTGGAAATCATCAAATCTCACCCCCGAATTGGATCACCACCCCAACTACTGGACTAGCACTACTGCAATGCAGCACTCCCACCTTGGAGTCTGTAACAGTAAAAATCGATGGACTTATCAAATAAGAGGTCTCAACAAAAATGCTCCAGCATAATGGTTCTCCTTTGCACAACATTCCCTCATGCTCTCTCAGTGCACCTCTTTATAGTAATTTCCTAGGTCTTGTGCCATCACCAACCCAATTTCAAGTAAATCCTCATATCCCTATCTTTGTGGATCTTGTTGGAGTGTTGAGTTCTCCTATTTGGATTGATTGTATTTTTTCATAATTGTTGTGCTATCTCTTGTCCATAGTTGTAGGTGGCGTCCCCTCTTTTAATTGATCATCTCCAATGTTTCTTTCTTTTATTTAAAATAATAATAACAAATAGTTTTTGTGCACATAACTTTCACATGAAATGTGAGTTACAATTTTTGTGAGTTTTAATAACTCAAAGAATACAAAAAATAATAATAAGTCATTTACTTCAAGTAAAATGGAAAATGTCTTGTGAGGGGATGTTACAATCCTCCCACCTAATTCTTAACACCATCCTCAATGTTTCTTTTATTTCATTTTCTTCAATCAGAGCCTTCATTAGAGGAAATTTGAGGTCTAAAATGGGCCTTACAAGAAAACGAGCAATCATATAGGAAAACGATCCAACCATAATTTCTTGATGAGTTGGAATTCAAGAACCAATAGAATTTCAATAAAATCAGTCAACCATAATGGTTGACTTGACATATTTGCCATAAAAAACTAATTTTTTTGTTCATATTTTCAACATATATATCTGTATTTTTGCTCAAATTTCAAGCGAGAACATGCGCTGGATGCATAATTTAATTCCGCATCCAACGAGTTCTCCTGCTTGAAATTTGAGTAAAAACACAGGGAGATATGTTGAAAATACGAACAAAAAAAGTAGTTTTCTTCTTTCTTCCTCTAAAATTAATAAATATTATTTTATTATTTTAACTATTATTTCATTATTTTACCTATTATTTTATTATTTCCTTAGGAGGCCCATTTTAGACCTCAAATTTCCTCTAAAGCTTGTTCTTGCTGGAAAAACAAAGGGTATGCCTCTCGCATTTTATCCTCCAATTCCCAGGTAGCCTCTTCTCTTCTAAAGTGCTTCCACTACACTTTAATTTGAGCAATAGCTCGGTTCCGCAGCGTTAGTTCCTTCCTCTCGAGGATACGCATAGGCTCGGTTTGGAATTCTCCCTCGGGCTCTACCTGAATCATATCCCAATGAAGCATGTGAGTGGCATCATGAACATACTTTTTCAACAAAGATACATGAAAGACATTATGAACTTTAATAGAAGGAGGAAGTGCAAGTTCATAGGCTACCGTCCCTACCTTTTCTAGTACCTCGAACGGTCCACAATACCTGGGAGCCAGCTTCGAACACTTACCCAACCTTAAAAAACTTCTTTTTGGTTTTACCTTCAAGTGGACATGGTATCCAACACTAAACTCTCTCTGAGTTCTTTTGAGATCTGCATAGCATTTTTGACGATCCTGTGCACATTTTAGATTTTGTTGTACGTGCTTAACAATTTGTTCCATGTCTCTTAACAAGTCGGGTCCGAGCACAATCCTATCCATGTGGCTATCCCATTTTATAGGTGTGCGGCACCTTCTGCCATTAAGTATCTCAAAGGGTGTCATTTTTGTTGACGTTTGATAACCATTGTTATATGCAAACTCAACTAAATGCATATATTCTTCCCACTTACCGGGTTTGTTCATCATGTACATTCTTAACATGTTTTCAAGTATTTGGTTAGTTCTTTCTGTCTGCCCATCTGTTTGTGGATGGTATGTGGTACTAAAATTTAACTTTGTTTCTAACCCTTGAAATAATACTTTTCAAAAATTGCTAGTAAATTTTGAATCTCTATCTGATATCACCACCTCTAAAATGCCATGCAATCTAAATATTTCCTTCATAAAAATGTCAACAATATTAACAGCTTTAAAAGTAGACTTAACCAGAATGAAATGTGCAGCTTTACTTAGTTTATCAACTACTACCATAATTGAATCATGTTGTCTGTTATTCTTAGATAATCCGGTTATGAAGTCCATAATTAGTACTTCCCACTTCCATTTCGGAATGGGAAAGGGTTGCAACAACCTAGTTGGATGTTTATGTTTGGTTTTTACCTGCTGACATTCTAGACATATGTCTAGATAGTCAGAAACATCTTTCTTCATGTTAGGCCAATAATATTCCTTCTTTAAAGTTGTTAACATTTTCTGGTACACAGGATGTTTGGAGTAAGGTTTCTTATGAGTTTCATTTAAGATTAATCTTTTTACTTCTTTCGAATTGGGTACATATATTTGGTTCTTATATTTAAGCAAGTTGTCGGTTTCGACATCAAAGTTGGTTGGTTTGTTCTCAGTAACACTTCTTTGCCATTTTTATTTAGTTTTCAAATACTCTTCATCATTTTCGACAGCATTATTTATTATGTTCTCCAAGTCTATTTTATAACTGCTCATCGCGGTAGAAATATGGAAATTTACGTTCCTACTCAGAGCATCGACAATCTTATTTTCTTTTCCCTTAATGTGCTTAATTTCAAATTCGTACTCGCTCAAGAAGGACAACCACCTTGATTGCTGAGCATTGAGATTTTGTTGGTCGAAAAAATATTTTAAGCTTATGTTGCCAGTTTTTAAAATGAATCTTTTCGCGATTAGATAATGCCGCCACATTCTCAAAGCGTGAATTATGGCTGCCAACTCTATGTCATGAGTCTCATAGTTCTTTTCATGTTGTTTAAGTTTTCTAGATTCGTAGCTTATTACATGATCTTCTTCTAATAATACCCCACCTAACCCTTCTAAACATGCATCCGTACAAAACACAAAGTCTTCGTAGGGATCAACTAATTTTAGAATGGGTGTGGTGGTAAGTAAGTGTTTTAACTTTTCAACGATTTATTGACACTTAGTTGTCCAATTAAATTTTATCCCTTTCTTTTGGAGTGAAGTTATAGTTTATGCAATTTTCGAAAATCTCTCGATGAATCTACGGTAGTAACCCGTGATCCCCATGAAGGATCTAATGCCCGTCACATCCCTTGGGACTGGCCAATCTATGATTTCTTTGATTTTTTCCGGGTCTACCTTAATTCTATATTTCGAAATTATAGGTCCTAGATATTGTACTTTATCTTGGTAAAAATCACATTTACTAAACTTTGTGTAGAGTTTGTGTTCTCTTAAAGTTTGTAGGATCTTTCTTAGGTGTTCTTCATGTTCTTCTTCATTTTTAGAGTAAATTAAGATGTCATCTATAAATACGACGACAAATTTATCCAAAAAATTGTGTAACACACTGTTCATTAGACACATGAACATTGTTGGGGCATTAGTTAAACCAAACAGTATGACCATGAAATCATAGTGCCCATAACGTGTTTTGAAAGCATTTTTATAAACATCTTCATCCTTTATTCTTATTTGATGGTATCTAGTTCTTAGATCAAATTTTGAGAATATCGTCGCTCCTTGTACTTGATCGAATAGTTCATCTATGTGAGGGAGAGGGTATTGATTTTTAATGGCCATCTTGTTTAGTTGACGATAGTCAATACAAAGCCTCAATGTGCCATATTTCTTTTTCACGAAAAGCACCGGTGCTCCCCATGGGGAAACACTCGGTCTAATGTAGTGTTTATCAATTAACTCTTGCAATTGCATTTTTAGTTCTACTAGTTCAGGTTGATTCATTCTGTAAGGGGATTTAGAGGCAAGTACTGCACCAGGTACCAACTCGATAGTGAAATTGATATCCCTCCTAGGGGGTAAACCAAGAACTTCGTCCAAGAATATATCTTTAAATTCTTGCAGGATAGAATAATTTTCTAGATCAGGTTTATTCTTTTCATTAGAGGTTTCTGTTACATGCACAACACAAATTTTACAACCTTTTCTAGCACACTTCTTAAGTTGCAATGCAGATACTTTTCTAAGTGTTCCTTTCTTTCGATTGCCTCTAACAAATATAAGATTACCAAATTCATCAATGCAAGTAAAACTTTTGTCATAGCAATTTAAAATTACTCTATGTTTTTCAAGCCAATCTATGCCAATCAAAATATCGTATGATCCTAGGGTTAATATGTTCAAATAAAATTTTGTAACATAATCATTCATCTTAAATTCACATGTGGAAATAAAACTTGTTCACTTTTCTTTTTGTGCACGTGGCTAATTGAACTAACAATATTTTTGAAATTCATGTTTTTTTAACTTACAAGCATCTATCAAACTAGGATATATATAACTTAACGTTGAAGCAGAATCAATTAAAATTGAAATAGATCTTTCAGAGATTTTACCTTCTACCTCTATCATGGAGGGTTGAAACTCTGCTTGATGATTATCCAAGGCTGCACTTATCTTTGGAATGCTCCTCGCAACTTCCCCAACCATGGCAGCGTCTTTGACTGCATGAATACTTCGGTTGTCCTTTTTATGTGTATAGTCCCTATAGAAATGGTTTTATCCACATCCCCAACATTTTAAAGGTTCTCCTTTTATTTCTTCATTTTTCTTATACCCAGTATTATCTTTAAATTTAGGTTTGGCTAGTTGACTTCTGTTAAAATTATTTTTGGGAAAGTTTCTATTCTTATTAAAGGGCTCGAATTCTCTTCTTTTAAAACCTTGTCCCTCCCTCTTCTTAAAGGTTTTTGGGTTATCTTGTCTATGCTTAGCTTGATCATAAGCTAGCTTAGCTTTTCGCATGGCTTCATAAAGTGTTTTAGGGCTATCAAATTCTAGTCTATATTTATAGAAGTTAGGGAGACATCCAATGAATCTCTGTATTTTTGGATTTTCCTCAGTGAGGTAGGGTACATATCCTAACAAAGACAGGAATTTAGTGCATAGATCATGCATTGACATTTTCCCTAACCTTAGTTCATAAAATTATTTAGATTTACCTTCATAATAATATTCAGACAGATACTCTTTTTTAAACATCTTTTTAAACCAACACCATGTAACTTTACGATCATTAATCCATTTAGCTTTCTTTAGGTCTTTCCACCAAATTTTAGCCTTCCTAACCAAGTTAAAGATAACCCTTTTTTCTTTCATTTAATTAGAGTAGTTATACATGGTGAAATACTTTTTCATACCAGATAGACATGCTTTGGCTTCTTCTCCTTTCTTGATTTCCCCGTCAAAGATAGGAGGTTTAATCTTTTTAAATTCCCTGGATATCTCATCCCTACGTCTCTTTTTCCTTCCTCGTCTATGCTCATCCTCGCTACTAGAGTCATCCAACTCACTGCCAACGGAGCTATCATTGGAAAAAGTTTCGGATGAAGAATCCATTTTTTTATGTTTAAATTTTCTTTTTATCCCCACATGACCCATGTCTTTAGAAAATTCAGTTAATTTTTGTAATAGAGCTTCATTTACATCTTCTTGGGTCCGCATCACTCATTCATGTTCCAATTTAAACGTTTGTAAGTCATTTTGAAGTTCTCTTATAGTTTGCATAATTTCCTCTTGATTATCATTCATCATTTTATTATGTTCTTCTTCTTCAGTTAATTCGACATAAATGGGAGCGTAATATCTTTCTTCGGCCATTTCTCAGTAATAGGAACTTAATCACAATCTAATCAAAAGAAAACACAGTTACCACACTTGGTCAGAAATTTAAATAACATAAATAAACATTAACAATGAGCTCCATTAGATCCTAGTGTAGGAACCTAGGGATATCATACCATGATATCATACTCCCCCTTGTATAACTAGGAATTAATTGAATATTCATCTATTCTTGTCAATTTCGCGATATTACAGAATTGAAAAAGGGAAAAATAACATATTTCTAAAACTACCAAAATACTCATTCACTTTCATTCCATTCTAGACATCAATCACAAAAATTACTCATTCACTTTAATTCCATTCTAGACATATTTCACAAGTTAATAATACTCAATCACTTTCATTCTATTCTAGTCATCTTCCACAAGTTAATCGTAAAACAATATAATCATTCAAGTTTAAATATATTTCATAGGATGGTTATGAAACAATATATTTATTCAAATCTAAATACCTTTCATGGGATAAATATAGAATAATATAATCATTTGAATCAAATGTAATCCATAGGATAGCATTATAATCATTCAAAATATATTTCATGGGGTAATTATAGAATAATATAATTATTCGAATCAAACATAATCCATAGGATAACATTATAGTCAATACAACCATAGAAAGAAAAATACGCACAACTTATTTAGAAGTGCAAAGGCATAAGAAAAAGGGGTCCTTACTAATTAAGATTTGTAGTCAACACTTCTAAAATCACGGCTCGATCTCCTGACACGCAATTTTAACCATAAAGAGAAAAAGGTAACCGCACACAACGCACTGGAAGGTAAAAAAAAAACAGGGTTAAACATTCAGATGTTAGCAGCTCGTCTAGTAGACGCCGAGTAGAAACACAACCATAGAATGGCACAACTCTGTTCACGCATGCAACAGAGAGAGAGATCACGAATAGGGAGGTAGATGTTGGAATGTACTCAGTTACAAAGACTAAACCTCATGCCCTCATGGATTCATCAATATAGCATAAAACATAAATTAGAAAAAAGGCTCAATTGTAAACATTGGCATAAAACCGGATCGGGGATAGATGACGGATGGATGACTTTCGCTGAAACAATAGTCAATCGAAACTCTATGATAGTCCTCCAACATACATCTAAATGAATAAATAATAACCATGGACAAGAATATGGCAAGAACCTACTTCACGCAATCCTCCCTTATGGATCCACATTGGCGGAGGGGTGAAAACATGAAGTTGAGAAAGAATTTTGGCTTGTTTTTTACAAACAAAACTGCTAAATTTAATGTTTTTCAACTTCGACCTCTTCAAATCCATATCTCCCTTAGGAATTTCAACTTGAAGTAAACACAAAGGTTCTAGAGAACTGAATTAGCTTTCTACTTGTATTTTTTTTAATATTTTTTTATGGAAATATCGTGGGACAAATTTGTTGCACACCAATGGCATATACTTGAAAATTTTAGGTATGGATAATGAGTGACTTGTGTGCACATTGGTTTTTTGATATATGGTTATTAATTTTAGGGAAAACAATTGTAGGATCATAATCTACACACACTACAATTGTGCATGGACTATATTTTGAGTTTTTTAAGACTTGGGAACTATTTTTTATTATTTATCGAAACAACATATGCATAAAAAATGGTGCCTTATGGACACATGTTTTGTCTTCGTATTTTCTTTCAAATGTGACTCTTATTGGAAAAACTAAAAGTACTGTTTTGAGGAGGATGTGCCAATTATGATCTCTATGGAATTTAAATTTTATTGGTATTGTTGTTGATATGATATTGAATTTTCATTTCGGGTGATTTTCAGAGTAATAAAATTCTTAAGGGATAAGGTTTAGAAAAAAATTATTAATAAATAGAAATTCAAATTGAAATGAAACAATTATTATATCATTGGAAACTAGATTCATAGATGAATCCATTGATACCAAGTCCGACAAATAATACTTAAAATTTGCAGGGGTTTGGGCTTGTTCAAGTTGCAGGCTCCAGAAAGATGCCAGGTATTTTCACAGGTTTTGTTGACCATAAATCTCAGCCCAAAAATACCTTCCAAAATCTTAGCCGAGAGTTTAGTTCAAACTCTCGTTCGAGAGTTTTCTTGAAAATACAGCGCGATGATTCGCTCAAAATCTTGGCCGAGATTTTGAACTCTCAAAACTCTTGACCTAGAGTTTTTTAAACTCTAAGCCGAGAGTTTGAGGTTGAATTTTTTTCCCCTGTTCATCCACGCACCCTCTTTTTTTTCACTCTGTTGTCATGAAATTGTTTCTCAGCTTCGCGTTTTTAGGCGTTATTCTACAACAAAGATGACAAATCTATACATGCATAGCATAGTCAAAATAATATCTCTAAATCCGACAGCCGCAGACACTCATAATAAGACAACCAAAAAAGGAATATACAATTTTTACTTACTTGGATAGAAGGATTATCCTAAACGGAAATACATGGGAGAGGTATCAATTCCTCCCAATCGTAGAGAGTATGGAAATCACCAGATCTCACCCCCAAGCTGGATCACCACCCAACTACTGGACCAACAGTGCTGCAATGAAGCACTCCCACCTTGGAGTCTATAACAATAAAAATCGATGGACTTATCAAATAAGATGTCTCAACAAAAATGCTCTGGTATAATGGTTCTCCTTTGTATAACATGCTCTCATGTTCTCTCAATGCACCTCTTTATAGTAATTGCCTAGGTCTTATGCCATCACCAACCCAATCTCAAGTAAATCCTCAGATCCCTATCTTTGTGGATCTTTTTAGAGTGTTGAGTTGTCCTACTTGGATTGATTGATTTTTTTCATAATGGTTGTGTTATCTCTTGTCCATAGTTGTAGGTGGTGTCCCCTCTTTTAATTGAGCCTCTCCAATGTTTCTTTCTTTTATTTAAAATAATTATAAAAAATAGTTTTTGTGCACATAACTCTCACATAAAATGTGAGATACAATTTTTGTGAGTTTTAATAACTCAAAGAATAAATAAAAATAATAATAAGTCATTGACTTCAAGTAAAATGGAAAATGTCTTGTGAGGGGATGTTACAGTAAGGTTTAATTTCAACAAGGTTGACTTCAATTCATAATTGACATCAAGCTAGGGTTGACTTCAATCCACGGTTGACTTCAAGCCAAGGTTGACTTCAATTCATTGGTGACTTCAATCCAAGGTTGACTTCAATCCAAGGTTCACTTAAAGGTTTCTTTCAATCCAATCTTGACTTCAATCCAAGGATAACTTCAATCTATATTTGACTTCAATCCATAGTTTACTTTTAAGAAAGGTTGACTTCAATCTAAGGTTGACTTCAATCCAAGGTTGACTTGAATCCATGGTTGAATTTAATCCAATGTTTACTTCAATCCATGGTTGACTTCAATTCGCCGTTGAATTCAATCCAAAGTTGACTTCAATCCATACTAACTTCAATCCAAGGTTTACTTAAACGTTTCCTTCAATCCAAGGTTGAACTCAATCTATGGCTGACTTCAATCCATTAACAATATTAACGTTAATGACTTCAATCCAAGGTTTAATTTGAACAATGGTTGAATTCTATCAACAAACACACTTTTAAAAGTGGTCGATTGACTTTGAACCATGGTTGATTTTAATCCATAAGTGAGTTTTAAGCAAGGTCGACTTCAATCCATGGTTGAATTCAATCCAAGGTTGACTTTGAACCATGGTTAACTTCAATCTACAAACACACTTTTAAAAGTGGTTGATTGACTTTAAGCCATGGTTGAGTTCAATCCATAGTTGACTTTTAAGAAAGGTTGAATTCAATCCATGGTTTACTTTTACGATAGATTGACTTCAATCCAAGGTTTATTGGAATCCAAGGTTGACTTCAATCAATGGTTGGATTCAATCCTTAGTTGACTTCAATTCATAGTTTCCTTAAATCCACAGTTGAATTTTAAGCAACATGGACTTCAATCCATGGTTGACATCAATCCATGGTTGACTTCAATCCAAGGTTGACTTCAATCCAAGGTTGTCTTTTAAGCAAGCTTGACTTCAACCTAAGGTTTACTTCAATTTATGGTCGACTTCAATCCACAATTGACTTCAATCACAGTTGACTTCAATCCATAGTTCACTTCAATCCAAGGTTGACATCAATACATAGTTTCCTTCAAATCAAGGTTGACTTTAATCCAATGTTGAATTCAATCCACGGTCGACTTCAATCCATGGTCGACGTCAATCCAAGGTTGCCTTCAATCCATATTTGACTTCAATCCATAGTTGACTTATAAGCAAGGTTGATTTCAATCCAAGGGCCACGTCAATCCATAGTCGACTTATAAGCAAGGTTGTCTTCAATTCAAGGGCCACGCAAATCCATGGTTGACTTCAATCCATAGTTGTCTAATGTTTGGGATGTTTGACCATGGATAATTTACGATGTTTGACTATAGGTTAGTTTGGTTGAATATGGTTGACTCTCACAATAATGTTTAGCATATTAATTAATGCCCTAGCTGATATTATTAATAAGCATTAGCATTTTTTAATAATATAATATTAATGTTAATAATCTAATATTATTAATATTAATGTTAATAATATTAGTGTTAAAAATTAATAATATTAATGTTAAAACTTAATTGTAATGTAAATATTATTAATAATATATGTTATTCATTGATATTATTAATAATTTGTCAATTCTAGCTAGCTCACTCAGTTGAGGTGTGGGTCTCATCAATAAGGTGACCCGAGTTCAATTCCCCTTAGGGGTGACTTAGTTGGGAGGCGACACCCAAAAACCGAATCGAGGCACGTGCGATCGAGGCTGGATACGATCCCTGGGTGATTTTGACGACTTCAATGCCCCTGGATTGTGGTTTCTCAGGCCACATGTCACTACACAAATTAGGGAGATTCAAACAAATAAAAAAGAATATTATTAATAATTTAAATAAATATGTATATTATTAATATGTTAATGAAATAATCTTAAGTATTAATATTAATATTATTATTAAAAATGAAATACTATTAACATATTATTATTAATATGTTAAAGAAATAGGGTTAACTAATAATTAATTAATTATTATATTTAATTGCTTTTCTTCTTTCTCTCTTGGTTTTAAAATTGAGGAAATGCAATCCAATTTAATTATTAATTTTCATAATCAAGTTTAATTATTAATTTTCATAATGTTTTAGTTTAATTTTTAAAATATATTATAATGTATTAGTATAATTTTGGGAGTATTAGTATCATTACCCAATAAGCGTTTTGACCAAATAAGCCTTTTGATAAAATTAAAGTTGGGAGTCTTCGTATCATTGCCCAAATTTTTCAATGAAATGACTATGTTAGAAATTAAAATTCTTTAGTTAAAGAATTGAAATGATTTGCTTTCGTTTTATTGCTCAATTATTTTTATTTGCTGTGGAATTAATCATATGATTTGTTAAGGAACGCCTTTAGTCTAGTGATTTATTGACTGTTATAAGGTGAGATTGGAAGGGTTAAAAATTAAAATTCGTTAGTTTCATTTGCTGGCATGCAATTTCCAATTTAAAAATACTTAATTTATTTAAAAATATTACACATTACAAATGAGCCAGGCCTATTGCTGTTGTAGGAATTGAGCACTTGAAAAAATAAATTTAAATGAAATAAATAAACTATTTAAGTCTTGAAAAAACGGTATGATCATTGAACAAATAAATCTTGAAAATATGGTAAGATCGTTGAGGGATGGATGAAACAATTCAATTTGAAGAAAATCAAAGTATATCCTGGAAAAATCAACCGTTGATTAATTAAATATATGAAAATAAGTGGTCGATATAAAACTACAAAGTACAATATTAATTGTAGTGACTAACAACTGACTAATGCCACAACTCCATTATGTCATTCCAATAGGGTTATCGACTTTGACGTCCGCAGTAGTAGCTCCTGGGCATTGTCAATCTCATTCTGAACATCCCAATTCAGTTTGAATAATAATTTATTTATTGGGATTCCCTTCAGTTAGGGTTTTATTAATTGATGATATGATATTCCACAAAGATCCTATCAATAGGTGTAAATGTGTATTGCCTCCATATTGATTCAAAGAATAATTTCAAGGGAAAAGAAATGCACAAATCCTAACTTCTTTTAATATTTTATTTTTTTATGAAATGGGTATTTTTCTAACTTTGCGGAATTTGACTTTGTGCATTTTATATAAATTACTTTTGAACACACTTTAATTTTTACAAAGATTAAGTGCGTGGTTAACTTTGTATACCTATCTAACAGGGCACAACCCAACTTTAAACAAACTTTGTATACAGATATTTCATGCTAAAACATAAGAACTGAAATATATGGAGAAGTTACTACGCATTAAACTTATGACTTTCACCACGATGAAATACTTGAGAATCTTAACAGTAAATGTAAACAACATTTACACAAGTCCATATGAAATAGATGAGCGGCATGCATAAACAAACATTCTTGAGAATAAGTTCATGAAACAATAGACTAATATATTTACCACTATAAAACATAGTAACTTTGCCCCAATAAAGAGAGATGATTACTTCAATCTTTTACATTCACACAGAGCTTGGGCTCTTGAAACACTTCACGGGATTTACTTCTCCTCTTCTTCACTTATCTCTATCTCTTCGTCTCTTATAGAGCTTGAGCTCTCACTCACTTATCTTATGTGTATGTTTTTCATTTATAGAGTTTCAGCTCATTAATTATGATATTTCTAACATAATTCTAATCTAAACATCATTAATTATGATATTTCCAACATAATTCTAATCTAAACATCATGGTGTGATCAGACTTGGAATTAGGTTTTTGGAATTTGGCTTTGAGTGACAGAGCTAATCGAAGGGAATCATGGTGACATGTTCCACGTGGATGTGGAAGTGGCTCTGATACTATATGGATAATTATAATTATTATTAACCTTAATATCAGATAAACTAATTTGTACATACCTCTGATAGAGTATCCATGTCTTTCCGTGACAAATGTTTTACATCAAAACTTCTAAACATTTAGTTTACACTGAATTCTGGAAAGGTAAATCCCCTCATATGTCTTTGCTCAACAGATTTCTTCTGTCTTTCCCCAAATTAATCCTCCAGTCTGTTAATATCCAGTATTATAGTATTATAGACTGTTAATTACAAACTTGAAGAATAACAAACAACACCACAACATTATTTAATTTAAAAAACCATGACATTATTCAATTTAAAATTGTCTCTGGGTAGATTCTAGATGGGTCGATTCTCCTCTGAGCTCTGAGGTAGGCGGCTTCATCTACTGTATTGACGTCTACTGAGAAACTCCTAAGCAGAAGCTTATTTGTTTTGGGTTCAGACGTTGGTAACACAACCTCCTCTATGGCCCTCACCTGTTTTTTCACCTGCACAAACAATCCATGACAGATATGAAATTCCATCCATCAACAACTCATGTAAGAGAAGCGAATCCATCTATAACCAATATTGATGCAGCCTGAATGTAAAGCGCTCGAAAGCAAGGATTGGCACAGTAAGGCACAGAGCTATTGGATTCACTTAAACCGGGGATTCGATTAGAATAAACCACAGCATTAAACAGAGTGATGAGACTGTTTGAATAACCCTAATTTTTTAATTACCGTTGGATTTAAATATTTGTCTTTAAAATTAATTTATTATATCTCAATGATCTGATCAAGAAGATGATAGAATATTATTTAAGTATCCTTCAAATCATAATAGCATGATTCATAATTTATAAAATATCATAACCATTTAACTTGTGGTTAGTGAATACCAGATATATCATAAGTTAGGTCACTAACACATAAACTACTAGTTTTTTTTAGTTGCTTATTTTAAATTTAGAATGATTGCAATAAATTCATTCTCCACAATATACTCTTCTCATCCTTGTGCAATTTAATATGTCATAGTCCACATCAAATTCTAAAATATAAAGTTATAATGAAATTCTAACCATAACCTTCTATACTTAAAGTTCCAAACTATTATTATATTAATTTAAAAAAAATAATAATATATAAAAAATAGAGATTTTAAAATGATCTATATCAATTCTGGAAAGAAATCAAACATTTTTCAATAAAATAAATAAATAAATTTATCTATTTATTTAATTTTTAAATACTAAATAAAAAATCAAAATATATTCTATGTTAATGTAAATTACACAGATAAAGTTATTAAAACAGAAAAGGGGCTAGCTATATTTAATCTTTCATGGTAGTGCTTTACAAAGAATAATAGTAAATACACCATTATAATATTATCTAATATTATATTTTGCTTGTATTCTTTGTAAAATGGTATAAAGTGATTTTAAATTTTTTTAAATATTTCTAATAAGAATAGAATAAAATTAGACGGAAAATATGCTCTTGAAAACATAAAATATTTAGACTACATCATTTTACAAATTTGAATTCATCCAATATTCTGTATAGGTATAATAAGGATATAATTCTTACTATTACTGGAAGATTTAATTTTAAAAACCAATTGAAAGAAAAAAAAAATTTAATTATTTAAAAACTATAAAACATAAATAATATTCAATTTCATACTTTCTTATTAATATAATTATTAATAACTAGTTGACCTCTATATATAGGTTGTTTACATTTTATGTTTTTGTTTTTCAAATATATGTTTAATTTTTTTATATAAATTTCTATATACAGTATTGTTTATAAACACTTTTTTACATAAACAGTTTAATTCCATATTTTATTTGTATTAGATTTTCTATCATTAATGGTATAAAATTATAATTATGCAGTTTACCTCTATATTTTTAATTTTTTTCCCATATAAAAAAAAAACAGTAGTAAAAAACTTTCTGATACACTACTTTTTTCCTGATAAAAAAAAAACTTTCGGATACAGTAAAACAATGGTAACGTTCTGTTTATGAGAAATAGAATGCTTCGTCATCGTTCAGGATTAGATGTGCACTTTCGGTGCTTATCTGCTTAATTACGCTGTTATGAAAAATTATACAGCCATCGCATATGGGCTAAACAATGGCATGAAGGAATGGCCATTGGGTTTTTGTGTGCAGTAACAGAAACATAAAGTTCGGTGATAAAGTTATTACAGGGGATATTAAATGAGGCTACTTTAAGGAGTAGACTATGACAGGAGATAATCAATTGCTCATACTGTAAATTACTGAACCTAAAGATTGCGTGCATCGCCCACCATTCTACTTACCAGTATTAATGGAAGAGTAAATGAGGTCACTTGAAGGAGTAGACGATAGCAGGAGGTAAGCAATTGTTCATAATGTAAATCACTGAAACTACATATTGCCGAGTGCCCACCAATCTACTGATCCCTTTGTCATTCCCTCAACCGATTAGCAGGGGAACAACGGACTATAAATTCCTTCTGGACAATCCACAGAGACCAATCTATTGGGAAATCACGACGAAAACGTACAATTGTCAGTGCTTCGAAAAAAGCAAGGCCTTCCTTTGTTGTCTTTCTGTACTCCCTGTGACTGAAGCTCTGTAGCTTTGCACCTCCAATTCCATGGCTCTTTCCCAACACCCTTCTACTTCTTCAGTTATGTACTGCAATCCCTACCGAAACTTCCAAGCCTTTCCTTCTACCATTCCCTATTCACAGAAGAATTTCTACTCGGCTCTCTGGGCTTGAAATTTTCTCGCAAAATGATTATACTACAGGCGCCACGATTATTTGGTTCTCTAGGCGGACGTCATTTTGATTTTACTCAAGTTGTTGTTCATCTCCTTTTCCATCCGCTATGCTATGCTATACGCTTGGTTAGCTTCAAAACTTTGATTGATTTCACCTCTTGTGTAATCAACTCAGTGGTGGTGACTGTTTCTTGGAAATTAAGGGTGGCTCAGCTCGGTGCAGAGGAGCTGCCAGGATATGAGTCCGAACCCTATGCTTATATTCAGAGTCTGGTTTCCAATGTAAGTACAGACAGTTCATTCGCTTTGAAAATTCAATAATATCAATGTACTTACCTATTTAAAAAATACACCATGGAAAATATCTCCTAAATGAGTATAGCCAATCTTGCCACAAAATGTGCAAGGATGTGAATAACAAGGGTGGCCACTATTACCTGCCCCACTACTATATGGCGTTCATCTAAACATAGGATGATGGTGTTATACACAGGATGATGGTGTTGTTCCACATTGAGATGATGGCCTTGCCTCAACAATAGTTTGTATTGAGTGCCCTCATTTTGTTAGTTTCAATAGTTTGTATCTCAGTGCCCTCCCTGATCACTTAGTTTCATATGGTTAGTTTTATGGCATTCTCGATGATGGTGTTGTTCCACATTGAGATGATGGCCTTGCCTCAACAATAGTTTGTATTGAGTGCCCTCATTTTGTTAGTTTCAATAGTTTGTATCTCAGTGCCCTCCCTGATCACTTAGTTTCATATGGTTAGTTTTATGGCATTCTCAAAACTAAGTCCTTGTAATGGTAAGTGGAAAATAATTAAAATGTTTTTCTAGGGCATTTGTTTATTGTAATGTGATGGTTCACAGAAAACCATGGACTATTTATCTATCCAATTATCAATAAATTGTTGATAAGTGTGCAAACCATGATTAGAACACTCACAGTGCTTCTACTCTTTATCCCATTCCCAATGAGATTTTCACATTATGGTCCATTTATAATGTGACAATGCCTCTTTATCCTATCTCTACTGATATTTTCACATTCGAGTCTATCTATAATGTGACAATGTCTTTTATTTTTAGATTAATCATTTTTAAATTAAGATTTATTTTTAGAATTCTTATATTTAAAATATAAATATTTCAACTTTCTTACCATACTAATAAAAATAATAAAATAAATATAAACATTATGGTCTATCTATAACGTGACAATGCTTTTTTATCCCATTTGATGTATCTATAATGTAACAATGTCTTTTATTTTGTAAATTAATCATTTTTAAATTAAATAAACAAACATTAATGGTAGTCTCCTCTCTAAAGTGTGACCCTGATCTTGCTTAGCAATGAACGAATGAAGTACATAATCAAAACTATGAGGAATGGACTCTTATATATAAAGATAGAAGGAACGTGCATTTGTTTTTTGAATTAGAATGAATTTTTCTTAAAGTAAATGTATAAGTATTTGTTTAATTAAAAATAATTTTATTCCTTCATAATGTTTACACATCTTATTTTATTAGCTAATAAATAAGGCTGTGGCTCTGCTTATGTGAGGAATTGCAAAGCCGGAAGAGGCAATGAAAGTGCTCCGATTGAAGTTGAGGGATAAAGAAACTGTGGATTAATCGACCTCTCGTCAACACCTAATAAAGTTTGAAGACCAAGCCCCATGGAAAATTTTAACAGTTTTTATGTGTTGCCAATATAAGTGGTTGTTAGGTCAATTTATCAGAATTTTTAGCTATAAGTCTGAATATGTTAAACTTAGACATAAACAATTCCTTTTTGCTTTAAGATAGGTAGATTTCATTAATGTTATTAACTCTTAAGCGAGAGACCTCTTTTACTTGTTCAACTAATGCTTTGATGAGGGTTTCTTCCCTCCTTTTTAATATAAAAATTCACTATCCGTTTCTGTTCCCCCAAAAATTAAGGCCCACATTGCAATACATTACTATTGTAATACACTATCCATGCCATAGATTTAGTAACCACTCGTAGGATGGCTGACCAAAAATGAATTGTACTCATAGACAATGAGTATTGCCTCCTTTCTGTACAGTAATCGACATATCTTAAACCTTAGCATGGGGTGTGATCAAGTAGTAACACAGTATAGGACATTTCATCTCAAGCATAATATATAAATTATTACAAGAATATAGTTGAAAGTGAAAATATTAGAAAACAATCGTATCTTTCTGTCTATGAGAAATAGAATGCTTGGTTCTTAGTTCATCGTTCAGGATTGGATGTGCAGTACATTCGGTTCTTATCTGCTTAATTACGCTGTGATGACAAATTATGCAGCCATCGCATATGGCTGAAGGATGGCATGGCATTAAGGAATGGCCACTAGGCTTTGTATGCAGTGAAAGTAACATAAAGTTCGGTGAGCGAGCATTAAGGGGACAGTAAATGAGGTCACTGGAAGGAGCAGACGATTGCAGGAGGTAATCAATTGCTCATACTGCAAAACACTGAAACTACAGATTGCCAGCATCGCCCACCTTTCTACTGATCAACATTAACGGAAGAGTAAATGAGGGCACTTTGAAGCAGTAGACGATAGCAAGTGGTAACCAAATGCTCATAATGTAAATAATTGAAACCACATATTCCCCACCATTCTACTGATCCCTTCGTCATCACTAAATACTAAAATTTATCTAAGAATGTGTATGAAAAGAAAAAATTAATTAAATAAATAAGAGAATGAGCTAATTTAACTAAATTTCAAATTATTACTAGATTGTAATTGTGTCAAATAGTACAAATTTGATATTTGAATTGAATTTTAACAACATTTCTTATGAAATAATAAATTGCTATTGGTTTTATCTAAATTGAGAAAGAGGTTTGCTTTTACGAGGTAATAGATATTGTTAATACACCATCACTATAAAATGAGAATGAGAATGAGAGATTTCTTTAAACTTGCTGATTGATCATTTTGAGAATAATTATTCTTGTTTTACTTTTAAAATTATTAAATTTAAATTAGTAGTCATTTAACTTTTAATAGGTATTTGTTATCACAACAAAATTAATATTCTTTTGTATTAGCGAAGATTGTCAGTTTTTTTATTGCTTTCATATTAATATTTTCTTTGTAATGAATTGTAATATTGTTAAAGATTTTCTATTGCTTTTATATATTGTATATTGATATAGATATTTAACTTAGAGTAATTAATGAATAACAATAAGTTACAAGTTAAGTGTGCTATCTACCTATTATTTATTTATAAATCTTACATCAATTACAAATTATTTTAATCTATATATATTTTTATAATTATTTATTTTAAATTTTGAATAAAATTGATTTACATATATATTTCCATAAATGGCAATTCTCAAAAATAAATATGAAAGTAAACGCTACCACTTGAACCTTACAGGTCCATTTGCTGAAGGCAGAGACGAAGAAGGTGAGTATTTACGCATATGCACTTCGCAGCAACTGAAGATTAATATATCAACAGTAGCGTGTTGATATATAGACCGATCGCAACTCTGTTCTGTTCAATGCTATAAGAACGGATTGCAAATCTATTCAAAGCAATCGGATCGCTTGGAATAGAATGTATATGAATATGTTTTTAAGTATTTTGAATTATTAAAAAGAAAACTAAAAAAATTTAATATTAATTTATTAATATTTTGGAGATATGTTTATGCATCTACTTGTTATTAACAATAACCACATTAATAATATTAGTGTGTAATATTGATAGACTTAGTTTTGACAAATTAATAATTATTATTATTATTAATGTGGTTGTTGCTAAAATTTAAAGGTGAACTTTCATCTTTACTTTTAGTAAATTAAATGAGGGTGGAAAAAGTGTACTATCTTATTTGTTTTTATTAAAAATTTGAAATAAACAATTAAAAAAAAGAAATACAAAATCTATCTGGAAGTGGATAACAATTAAAGTGAACAACCCATTAAAGTGTTTCCAATGTAAGTACGTCAATTTTATCCACCTTGAAGTTCAAAGATTCTCTGTTATTTGTGGATTCTTTAAATGATGTAATTGTTGTTGTGCCGTTGAATATACTTTTTTTTCATGACATTTTATTCGCTTAACACGGTAGCGTGCTAAAATGGAGCAGAAGGGTTCTTACTTTCTCCACTTTTTTCCGTAGTGTTAATCTGGGCTTACAAAAGAGCAACGTGTGTCGTCTCCTCCTCCTGATCATTGCTTTAGGCTGCAAAGTTTGTTTAAAGCCTGCATGCATAGTTTGTTACATCAATTAAGCTTCCAGGTAATTGTAGCATATTTATAGCTTTTGTTGCTCTCAAATGGCTATGGCACACAACTTTTGTAATAGATATTTAACAGTGTTAGTTAGTTAAACCTGGAAACGAGTTTAGTTTTGAGTTGGTCTGGTGGTGTTGGTGTTTTCACCTTGCATGGCGCAACATTTATAGTTCATTGCCGGTCGTAATGAGCATTTGAATGAATGCATTGGTGTGTTGCTTTGGCTTGGTTTCAAATGCAAGTTTATCTCGTCACCTCTTGTGTAATTCATTTTCATATGGCTACGTTGTTTCTAAATTTTTAATGTTTTCATTTGACTGGTTTAGAGTTTCCATTATTTGAATAATGTAGAAGTTCAAGAAATAAGGTTCCGAACCAATTTTTTTTATTATCAAGTGTAATCTTTAAAGATTATAGAGGTGTATATGCTTTATTTCCTCTAGGTTTATTCCCTCTAGATTTGAACAGTTAAGCCACTCAAATATGACTATTAATAAAATTAATAATTATATTTTCAATATTTATATATTAAGTTTAAGTTATAATTCTTCATTTTATTTAGATGTAACATACATTATCAAAATCAATACTCATATTTTAATTGAAATGTCCCATATAATAACAACAACAACAACAACAAAATATTCATACTCATATTTTATTAAAGTTGAAATTAACATTTTAAATATATGATCAATGAATTTGAAAAATATTATTATTTTGATTAATAAAAAATGTTTAAAATATTTATTATTTTTATTAATAAATAATATTATAAATTAAAAAAAAAAATATTTTAAAAAAATCATTTCATTTTATAAAAAATAAGTTACACCACACTTTTGTTTTTTCAACTTATTATATAATTTTGATAAATATTAATAATATAATAATCACTATAAATTGTATTATTATAATAATATTTATCTAAAAAATAAGTTGCATCAAACTTTTTAATTTATTTTTATGTTTATATAAGTGTTATTATAATACTTCCAATTTCCCATGCTATTAATGGCTCTCAATAGCATGCTTTGTTAACTCTTTTTAGCATATTATGGCATGCTTTGTTAACTTCTCTTTGACATATTTAATGTTGCTTTTTTTTGTTTTTTTTTTAAACTAGTAGAGGGGCTTAATTATTACTTTTATGTTAAATGGATTTTTGCTGATGTTATAGTTGAATTTATGTTGGTGGGATATATATATATATATATATTTCAAAATATTTTTGTGGTGTGAGGGAATTGAACCTTATCCTGCACTTTCTGAAATGCTTGGGCTTCCTTCAGTCATCAAGTGAGCTACTTTCTCTTTCTCATATTTTATTATATATACATCAATGATACATTATTAGATATTATTTTTCATGAATAATAATGATGCTTTGGCTACGCGTTCACTATGTATAAACTTGGTTCTTAAATTTATTGTGTTCAAGTTAGAGAAACTATTATTGTTTTACCTTCCAACCATGAAAATTTGTTGTACTTCAATGTTTGGCATGGATTTAAATATTTAATATTTAATATTTATTTAAAATAATTTTTTGATTAGTTATATGGTTAACGTATAAGAGGAATTAAGTTTTTTTTAAATATTTAATAATAAAACAACATTCATAATTTTAAGGGTTCTTTTCTTCAAAATAAGAATATTATCATTGATTAAACATGCAAAATAAAAAACCTTATATATATAAATCATCCTGATTATACCAAAAAAACCTATATTTAACATAATAACCAAAAGCCTATTTAAAATTCTAAATAAATAATACTTATATCACTCTAGATAATATTAAAAAGACTTCCAAATTTTCACAACTATCCTCTCTTCATTATTAATGAAAGTTAATATATACATGACAAAATAAGTTTGATCATGCATCAACTCACATAGATCACTATGTGACTTGCAAGGGATGTTGTGCTTTTCATGCCTTTCCTCAAAGAAAATTATCTTGATGATGCTTCATTAAAACCAAAACTTCACAAACTATTTCTCAAGGTGTTTTTTGTCAAGTCTCTAACCATGTTATTAGATATCATTTCTTGCAATTTTCTATAATTTATATGTCTAATTATATCATGCCACATTTTTTATATACAATCTATATGAGAAATAAAAACATTGGATGCCGCACTACCATCAACAAATCCATTAATCTTATTGACGCAAGGGCTGGTCAATCAGACCCTCTTGCTTAACTATAACACACAGTCAATCACAAAAATGCTCATATAGACTAGATGTGAACTTGAATGCTAAGAATTTGGCCTCTTTTACTTGAAATGATTACAATGTTATAGACAAAGCAATAAACAAGTCTACCTTAGTGTGTTACAATATACAAAAGTAAATCTCTAATTCACTCAGTGTGTTTCTCCCTATGTGTGATCCTCTCCTTCTTTCGATCATTTGTTGAACAAAAGAATGATCGATCGATCCCTCCTCTGTGACTTTGCACCAGTCTTATACTCGGCTCTACTACTGTTCCCGAGGTCAACTTCGAATGGCTTCCCCAAGACATCCTTCTCTGTTTTCCGCTCGACTTCTGACCTGACGGATCCTGTAGTTGTTAGCACCCTCTAACCATCCTGCACAAATGCATCCTGTATAGACACCTGTCCTAGTCTCAACCACCTTCTTAATTGCCATTAAATTCCTCAACAACCCACAATGGCTATAGATATGTTGCCTTGAATCCCGCACCGCTCTGAATTTTCTACAATTGTCGGTCTTATCATTGTCCTCTATGACATGTCAACCATTTTGTGCTTTTTCAGTCCTCGAATTCACTTAACTTGTCAGCTTCACTTAGTCTCCACGACTTCCAGTCTGACCCATCCCCCTCACTTGGCCTTTTCCGCTTTCATCGGTGTTGATGTTCGACTCCTCTGACTTTTGCTCCTATCGACCCTACTTCGACAGCTTGTTGCTCAACTACATGGTTTTGACTTCCAGTCTCCCTCGCACCAGTGGTCATCAAAAATACCCTTGGTTGACCCTCTTCTGTCGATCAACTTCGATTGTTTCTCCTAGGTCGCGATTCCCCTGCATTAGTATCCCCAGGTGAAAAAGAACTTGATTTCTATGTCATTCTACTGTATTCTTATTTTGAAATCCATGTCGCCTCATTCGATTCATCAACCGTCCATCGGACTAAATATTATTTCTTCCACGAACTCCTTGTTTGTTCAAATTCACACTCATCAATTAGTTCGGCGATCTCTTCTTTGTTCGAATTCACACTCATCAATTAGTTCGGTGATCTCTTCTTTGTGTCGACCTTGAATTTTCCCTATCAAGTCAATATTCGACACTTCTGTGCTGCTGCTTGTTGAACCTTCTTCATACTTGTTAATATCTGAGACATTGAACATAAGAGAAATGTTCAATTCCTTGGGTAGCTCCACCACATAAGCATTGTCCGAAATCTTCTTTTAGATTTTACACGGTCCAATCTTGTTCAGCTTCAGCTTGTTGTATGTTCCTGTAGGGAACCTCTCTTTCCTCAAGTGCGCATAGACTAAGTCTCCCTCACTGAACGACTGTAGCCTCGTCTTTTTGTTGGCTCACAACTTGTATGCCGCGTTGCTCTTTTCAATGCTCTTGCGTACATATTCATGTACTTCTTTCATATGCTCCACAAATATTTCCGCATCTGTGCTCTTTATGATCTTCGTTGGTATCGCAACCAAATCCATCACACCATGTGGACTTCGACCCTGAACAATCTGGATTGGGCTCATGCCTGTCGACCGATTCACAGAATTCTTATATGTGAATTCTGCTTGCACCAACACGTTCTCCCAATGCTTGCGTCTTTCGGTCGTCAAAGATCTTAGAAGGTTTCCCAAAATTCTATTTACCACCTCGGTTTGTCCATCAGTCTGTGGATGATATGCCAAGATAAACTGCAACTTTGTGTCTAGCTTCTTCCATAGGGTTCTCCAGAAATGACCCATAAACTTGGTATCCCTGTCTGATGTTATACTCTTCGGAAACCCATGCAATCTGACTATCTTCTTGAATAATAGTACAACAATTCTTGTGGCGTCACTTGTCTTCCGACATGGAATAAAGTGTGCCAATTTCGAGAATCTATCAACTATCACAAAGATTGAGGCATTACTTTGTTGTGTCTTCGGAAATCCCAGCATAAAATCCATGCTCTGGTGCTCCCATGGGGTATTTGGCACTAGAAATGGTACGTATAGCCCCGTATTCTAACTTTTCCCCTTCGCCAACTAGAAAATTTGACACTATTGTACCCACCTACTGAAATATGTCGTCATCCCTAGCTAATAATACTTTTCTTCGACCAATGCCTTGGTCTTGTCAATGGCAAAATGACCTACTAATCTGCCACTATTCAGTTCACAAATTAGGTTCTTCCTTACAGATCCCATGGGAATACATAATTGTTGTCCCTTGAATAGGTATCCTTCTTGAATAAAATAATCCAAGTATGGAGTTTTGTCGACACTCCATTGTTCACGACTAGCCTTCTATGCTTTCGCAAAATCCTCTTCGGTCTCATACTATGTCTTCACCAGCTCTATTCCCGTCGCCTGAACTATTGTCATGTTCAACAATGCAACTCTTCTACTTAGCATGTCGGCAACCTTGTTCGACTTGCCGAACTTATGTCGCAACATGAAGGTATATCCATGCAAAAATTCAACCCACTTCATGTGCCGCTTATTCAACTTCAACTGAGTCTTCAAGTACCTTAGTGCTTGGTGGTCAGTGTATAACACAAATTCCTTAGGAAACAAATAATGCCTCCACTTCTTTAATGCTTGGACAATAGCATAGAAATCCTAGTCGTAGACTGAATATTTTTGCTTCGCTTCATCCAAATTTTCACTGAAGAATGCAATTGGTCGGCCCTTCTGGCTCAACACTTCGCCAATTTCCATTCCACTCGCATCACAATCGACTTGGAAAACTTTGTCGAAATATGGGAGCTAACACTGGGCTCTCTGTCACCTTCTTCTTCAACTTGTCAAAGGCTTTTTGGGTAGCTTCTGTCCACTTGAACTCCCCTTTATTCATGCATTCTAACAATGGTACACATATTCGACCGAATCATCTGATGAAATTCCGGTAGAAACTAGCAAGTCCATGAAAACTCCACACTACTGTCATGCTTGTTGGTTCTAGCCATTCCAATATATCCTTCATTTTTTCTGGGTCCATCACTAACCCTTTACCCGAGATTATGAATCCCAAGTACACCAGTTCTTTCTTAATGAAGAAGCACTTCTGTAGGTTCACCATCAGCTTCTCTTCCTGTAGCTTCCGCAACACTTGTCGAATATGCTCCAATTGTTCGGCTTTGGTTTGACTAAATATCAAGATGTCATCGAGTTACAGTACGATGAAATTTTCTAAGAATGGATTCAGTACTTTGTTGATCAATCGCATGAACATACTGGGTGCATTAGTCAATCTGAATGGCATGACTAACCACTCATATAGTCCTTCCTTCATGTTGAAGGTTGTCTTCCATTAATTTCCTTCTCTGAACCTGATCTGGTGATACCCACTCTTTAGGTCGATATTGGTGAAATATCTTTCTCCACTCAAGAAATCCATCAAGTTGTCCATCCTTGGCAATGGGAACTTGTACTTGATTGTGATCTTGTTGATAACTCTTGATTCTGTACAGATCCTTCATTATCCACCCTTCTTCAGTGCTAGTATAGCTAGTACCACACAAAGGCTCAAACTTTCTCTGATCAATCCTTTGTCCAACAACTCCTGGACTTATCGATTGAGTTCTTGACCCTCTGTCGGAGTCATTCTATGTGGTTCCTTATTTGGAAAACTCGATCCTGAAATCAAATCAATCTGATGGGATATGCTTCTTGTCTATGGAAATCCCATCGGTGCCTCATCGACCATTATGCTCTTAAACTCGTTGAACATTTCTTCGACCTCAACCGAAAATCTCTCCGTCATCGACCTTTCGACAAATGGTCCTTTTCTAATTATGGAAAAACATACCGATTGTTTCTCTTCCTCTACTAGGAATTCCTTCGCTAAGCACATCAACACTCGCATCTCCTAATAGTTTCTTTTGCCCTACCTGCAGTCGACGCAATCCTCCTACTTTGGATTCAGCATCCTCTGCATGCCATTTTTCCACATTGTGAATGTGTTGGATCTACCATCATAGATCATCTTCCGATCATATTTCCATGGCCTCCCTAACAATAGATTACAAGCTTCCATGGGGATTACTTCACACATTACATTGTCTTCAAGTTTCCTAGCTTTAAAGTTGATCATACACTGTCTTGTTACCTTCACATGATGTCCTTTATGTAACCAAGATATCTTGTATGGATTTGGGTGTTGTTGACATCTCAAACCCAAATTGTCAATGACCTCCATCGACAATAAATTCTATGTACTTCCACCATTGATAATGGTCTTGCAGTACCTGTCGGCGATCAACACTTTTGTCCGAAAGATGGCCTTTCGCTGTGCCATCTCCTTCTCTTTGCACTGGTTGTCCTGGATCAATGTTCTCCTGGCCATCATGTTTCAACCTTTTCCTCTCCCATCTTCACCACTATCGGATGTCAAATATGTCTTCTCCCTGCCTTGTTCATCTCATCAATGTCTGGGTTTCGAATAATTTTCCACATGTAGATTCTCCAGGAATTCATAAGCTTTGTGTCCCACTCCGTGACACTTATAACAGACTATAGATGGTCTGTTAGCTCCCTTCTTTTCTGCTGGACCATTTCGACCAAACATACCCTGACCGCGGGTCTCTTGACCTTCTCGTCAGTTTCCTTGTGCTTTCATTTTGGTTGTTGTCCCTTTTGCACATCAGTAGTCTTTGATGGCTTCTCTTCTAGTTCTGCTATTTTTTTTCCTTTGGGAAACAATCTTCACAACTCGATTAGTCATCCTTCCTCTCATCGATGCGGTTCTTCTCGACAGTTTTTATACTACCTTCAGAGCTAACTGGTAGGCTTCACCAACCGCTCCGAACCTTGACATGATCAACTCATCCTTTATAACATATTTCAAGCCATTCACATATCTGGTGACTACTTCTTCACCTTCATCAGTTTGACTGGATGTTATCGAGAGTTTGTAGAACTCTTTCGTGTATTCCTTCATGGTCATCTCTTTCCATCGAATGTTTTGTAACTTCCTAAACAAGGAAATCACATAGTCGCTAGGAAGGAACTTCCCTTTAAGCTTGGAAACCATTTTGTCCCAAGACATGATTTTCTCCTTGCTTTTCTTGACTCTGTCAGCCTGTACATTGTCCCACCTCAATGAGTCATGACCCTTCAACCTCAGACATGCAGTTTTAATCCTTTTAGGATCCTCTATCTGCTCTATGTCGAAGTATTTATCCATCTCTTGGAACCATTCTATCAAGTATTCTGGATCCGGAATTCCTGAGCAGGTAGGTACATCCATCTTTGTCTTACCCCTCATCTCTTTCAGTAGCTTGATGAGTCTATCTTCTGGTTCTTCTACCATTGCTTCCCGAGTTTCCACTTCCTTGACTTCTTTGTCACTATGGTCAAGTGCATTGGGAATGCATCCACGTCTCTGGATTTATTTGATCACTGTGACCTCACTGGTCAAAATTCTCATTGTTCTCATGAACTTGTCTAACATTTCATGATCCACTGTAAGTCCTATGCCTCATGCTCTTCTTCCTACACCACATTCATTTACACCTCTTTGTGCAATTCTTTCAACCACAGCTGAAATCTCCTCTAGTCCGATCGCAACCGTACTTTCACCACTCGTGCACAACTCTACCCAACCGCAGTTGGAGCTGTTCATGTAATCGCATGCTCTTCTCGCTATGATACCACCTGATGTAAGGGTGGGTCATTCTTACCCTCTTGCTTAACTATAACACATAGTCAATCACATAAATTCTCACATAGATTAGATGTGAACTGGAATGCCAATAATTTTGCTTCTATTACTTGAAATGATTACAATGTTATATACAAAGCAATAAACAAGTCAGCCTTAACTTGTTACAATATACAAAAGTAAATCTCTATTCCACTTAGTGTGTTTCTCCCTGTGTGTGATCCTCTCCTTCTTCCAATCATCTGTTGAATGAAAGAATGATTGATTGATCCCTCCTCTATGCTTCCGCACTAGTCTTATACTCAGATCTGCTATTGTTCCCTAGTTCCAATCCAATTGGCTTCCCTGAGACGTCGTTCTCTGTCCTTTCCTCGACTTCTGACCCAACGGATCCTGTAGTTGTCAGCACTCCCTAAACATCCTGCAAAACCTCATCCCATGGTGACACATGGCTTGGTATCAACCACCTTCTTAACTGCCATTAACTTCCTCAACAACCCACAATGGATGTAGGTATGTTTCCTTGAATCCCACACCTCTCTGACTTTGCTACAATTGTCGGTTTTATCACTGTCCTCTATGGCATGTCGATGATTATGTGCTTTGTCAGTCCTCGACTTAACTTAACTTGTTGGCTTCACTTAGTCTCCATGACTTCCTGTCCACCGAATCATCTCTTATATTCTCTAATTCTGCTTTTGATTTTCTTACACTTCAACCATTAAGTGTGCTTGTCACATAGATGTTTTCTAGATAAAATATTTTTCTTTAATTTTGTCACCTCTACTCTACTTCTTGTCCTTGATGAAGATAGCCTTTTATTTTTAGCAAGTGATATTAATTACTTTCAAATACCATTTGAATTTTTATGATATTTACTCCCTGACACAAGGAAGGTCGTTCGGACCGTGTTGCTTAACAATAACACACAACAACACATAGGTGCTCACACAAACTGGATGTGAACTAGATGCTATAAGCTAGCTTCTATTAAACTGGATGCTATTAGCTAGCAAATGAACTAGTCGGCCTTATCCTATTATAATATACATACTTGAAACTCTGTCTCCCTCAGTGTGTTCTCGGTTGTGTGCGATCATCCTCCCTCTCACGGTCTCTGTTGAATAAAAGAACTCGTTGAGCAATGGATGAGCGATCCTTCTCCCTGTGAATTCGCACTGCCCTTCTACTTTGTTCTGCTGTTGCTTCTCCCGATGTCACTCTGTTCCCTGAGGCATCCTTCCTTTGTCTGTCGAATTCTCCCTGATCCTGCAGACCTGTAGTTTTCAGCGCCCTCTGGTCATGTTGCATAACCTCTAGCTATGGTGACACCTGGCCTGGTTTCAACCACCTTCATAACTGCTCATAACTTCCTCAAAAACCATGAACGGCTGCTAAGTACTTCTCCTTGACTTTTGCAATTCTTTGAATCTGCTACAGTTGTTAGCCCCATCTCCTACCTCGACCATAGTGCACTTCATCATCAATCGACCTCACTTGTCGATTTTACTTAGATTCTATGGCTTCTAGTTCACCCCATCCTCTACGCTTGGATTTTGCAACAATCTGTCGGCGTCCCTGTTCAACAACTCGTCGAACTTTAACCTCTTTTGCATCTGTTCCCTGTCGTCTTTCGACATTAGACTTGTCGACTGTCGACCTTTCTCATCCCATCGACTGCACTTCGATAGCTTCCTTATCGACTACTTGGATTCGAATTCCAATATTTCCCTCACCAGTGGTCATCGGCACCTCCCCTAGTCGGTTCTCCTCTGTCGATCAACTTCGACGGTTATCCTATGTTCAGTTAGTACTCTGTCGACCGAAATATACTCTGAATTATCAGCTTACACTCGGACAACCATGTTGATTCTCTATTCCATACTTCTTCCGTGACTTCAATTTTTGTCGCCTCTCCTTTAGTCACATTTGATCTGACGACTGGACGTCACCCCCTTTTTGACCTGTAGTTGATCTTGTCCTTGACTGTAACTTATTCATTGCCATGCTACATCGGCTCCTTCATGCACTCAAACATTTCCTCTAGTCGATCTTCCTCCGCATCAAACCAGTGCAATGACTTGAATGTCCATCCCTATGATCCCTCTTGGTATTCATCGTCTTCATCCTTTGACCACTCTGATGCAGTCATCCTTATTTGCGTCGGCGTCGTCATCGACTCATCTATTGTTTCGACTAGCCTCGGCTCTAGCACAACTTGGCCCTTCGACAGAAGTATGCTCTTAGTCATTCATTGACCATTTGGACCAACTATCCCTCTCTTCAACCAGAAGGAATCCATCCTTTGTAAGCAAATCACGCTATCTCTTTCTGTGGCCTCTGCCTCAACCAATCCTCATCAACTGTCTGCTGTTGACTGTTCTTCTCGGTCCTCCAACTGTCCCCGTCGGTCACTGTCAACTCCCTACTCCTTTCTTCGTCTAGTCAATACCACCTCCGACCATTTCCATTACTCTATTTGAGTTGTCGGCCATCGACCCCATGGTCAGAAACCCCTCAACTCACTACACTCTGTTGACTATATCCCTTCATCCTAGACATCGTTGATCGTCCTCTAGGTGTCCTTTTTCAGTCATGTGCGACTGTTTCCCTTGGGCTTGGATTCCCTTGCATCAGACTCCCAGGGTATGAAAAGAACTGCGTCCTTGGTTTTGATCTTCCATTTACATTGGTGTCGATGCCAGACTTGGTACCAAATGCAATTTGGTCCATTCTCTTCCCCTTTCTTCAGAATATTCTTGATGGCTTCGACCATGGCATCATTCCGACCCTAGAATTGGCTGCATCCACTCCTTTTTCCAATCATGATGAAGCATACAACTTCACTCCAATAGTTGTTCCAGCCAACTTCCATCTCCACTAGGAGCCCATGTCTAGTTCCAATCTCACAGATGGCCCTCAACTTGGCACTCATCCCTTGTCTTCCCTCCTTCGTCGAACTCATGCTCAACCATTCCAAAACTTGTCGGTACTGGCTATTCTTTGCTATTAATGTTGTCTGGTGCGACAATGTGCTCTGCAGAATCGCTCCTAGAGTCGACTTGTTCGGGGTGTTGCTTCTCCTTGGAAACCCTGTGAGAATATCCTCGATTGTCGAAAAGTTCTCTTGGGCTCTTCCTCCCACTCCTCTTGTCGACTCCAACTCATTGGATTGCATCTTGACTGCAAGTGCTTCCTCTATCCACAACAGATTCACTACTTCCTTCGCAGAATCACCTTCCACTGCAAGTTTGTCTATGACTTGCTTCCTCTCTTCCGACCATGGATTTTGACTCCCGTCCATGTCGGTTTCTTTCTTGGCTGGGTTTTTCATGGCGCTCTTTCCAACCCCTTTCTTTGCATCCATGCATAGGTACTCTTTCGATTTGTCATTTGAAATCCTTTCCTCTATGCGGCTCATTGGAGGACTCCCTTTTCTTCCTTTCTCCATAGTGGCTGCTCCACTGTCTTCAGCCAAGTCGACAACAACATTTGTGTCACTTTCTACATCGGTCTCATTGGCATTCTCATCGACAACTTCGTCTGTAGTTTCGACGTCCGCTTCATATCCGCTTACGTGAAGTTCATCGTCCTCCTTCAGCTCGTCGATCGCTCTCTTGACTGGAATTGTCACTTTCTCGGTAGTCCTTTCATCCGGATGCATTTCCATCTTGTCGACATTATGCTCGTCTAACTGTGCATGGGAGTTCTCACCCATCTTTTCCTCTGGTCATGTCGACTCGACCATTTCTTCGGCATCTACGTTATCTTCTGGCTGGGTCCTCTCATGGACATCTTCCAGCATATTTCCCTCTTCTAGGGAACATTCTGTAGTCCCGTTCTCTCCTTTCGGGTCCTGACTGAACTCCTCTACTTGTGCAGGATACTCTCTGCAATCGTTGGTTAGTTCCCTAGTCATAACTTCCATTCTTCACTTAACCCGCTGTCGAATCTCGTCTATCTCTTCAATCAAGAAGAATCTGTTCCCTTTCATCATGATGTCTATGACGGTTCTTCAATTCCTTCTATAGCCTCCCATGCTTCCACTTTGAGTACTGCTTCCCTCAGTACATCACATATCCTTGTAAAGGTCATCTGCTCCCTTGACCTTGGGATTTATGCACTCTTACACTGTGCGGATTTCTTCTGGACCCCTCGACTGAGTTTGTCTCTCTTCATCCCTTCTTCAACAGTTCTACCCATCTTGTCTACTAGAACTATTGTCTTCTGCGAGCTTGAACAGAGCTTTGTCTTGTTGTTCAACCTCTCAGGTTTTACTTGGGCCTTTCCTTTCTCTAGCAAACATTCCACCAAGCATTCCATGGCTGGTGTTTTCCCACTCTTCGGATCCTTCATCCTTTCGTATGCAACTCTACACACAACCATAACTATGGAGATACAACTTTTCACACTCCCACATATTGTCTCTACAACCTAGTTTTGGACAACTCTACTCCACCTCCTGTGGGAGTTATCCCTTCACTCACTTTGTTGGCCTTCAGCTCTACCCAACCACAGCTGGAGCTATTCTCCTTCGCCCAATCACAACTAGACTTTCACCACCACGCAGAACTCTAGCCAACTGCAGTTGGAGTTGTCTACACAAATGCAATCTCTCCTATCTGCGGGATACTATCGCTCAACACTGAATTCCAACTCCGGGTTCATGATACCAACTGGCGATAGTCAAGTTGGTACCGATATCTCTCCTGCTCACATGATGCATAAGCCTTGATACCATTTGACGCAAGGCAGGTCGGTCGGATCCTCTTGCTTACCAATAACACAGAACAACACACAGGTTCTCATACAGATTGGATGTGAACTGCATGCTAGAAGCTGGCTTCTATTAAACTGGATGAAATTACAATATTTAACTACAAAGAAAATGAACTAGTTGGCCTTATCCTGTTACAATATATAGAATTGAAACTCTGTCTCTCTCAGTGTGTTCTCAGCTGTGTGTGATCCTCCTCCCTCTCATGGTCTCTGTTGAATGAAAGAAATCGCTGAGCAATGGATGAGCAATCCTTCTCCCTATGCCTTCACACTCCCCTTCTACTTTGTTATGTTGTTGCTTCTGTCGAGGTCACTCCATTCCCCGAGGCATCCTTCCTTTGTTTGTCGAATTCTCCTTAATCCTGTAGACCTACAGTTGTTAGCTCCTCTGGTCGTGCTGCACAACCTTTTCCCATGGTGAAAACTAGCCTGGTTTCAACCACCTCCATAACTGATCATAACTTCCTCAACAACCACAAATGACTACTAAGTACTTCTCCTTGACTTCTGCACTTCTCTGACTCTGCTGTAGTTGTCAGCCCCATCTCCTTCCTCGACCATATTGCACTTCGTCAGCCATCGACCTCACTTGTTGGCTTTCCTTAGATTCTACGACTTCTAGTCCGCCCATCCTCCACTCTTCGATTTCACCGCAATCCGTCGGTGTCACTGTTCGACAACTTGTCGACCTCCGACCTCTTTCGCATTTATTCCCTGTCACCTGTCGACATTAGACTTGTCTACTTTCTAACTTTATCCTCCTGACGACTCCACTTCGACAACTTTCTGGTCGACTACTTGGATTCAACTACCAATATTCCCCGCACTAGTGGTCGTGGGCACCTCCCCTGGTTGGTTCTCCTCTGTCGATCAACTTCAACAGTTCTCCTATGTTCAATCGATACTGTGTTGACTGAACTAAACTCTGACTTTTCAGCTTGCACTCGACCAACCATGTCAATCCTTTGTTTGACACTTCTTCCATGAATTCAGTTTCTGTCACCTCTCATTCAGTCACATTTGATCGGACGACTAGATGTCACCCCTTTTACAATTGTAGATGATCTCATCCTTCACTGTAACTCAGTCATCACCATGCTACATCGGCTCCTGCATGCACTCGAACATTTACTATGGTCGATCTTCTTCTGCATTGAACCATCCCAACGACTTGATCGTCGATCCCTCTGATCCCTCTTGGAATTCATCATCTTAATCCTTAGACCACTATGATGTATTTGGCCTTCTTTACGTCGACGTCTTCACCGAATTGTCTAGTCCTTCGACTAGCCTTGGCTCTAGCACAACTTGGCCCTTCGATCGAATTCTACTCTTGGTCATTCATTGACCATTTGGACCAACCGTCCCTGTCTTCAACCAGAATGAATCCATCCTCTGTAGGTGACTCACACTGTCACTCTCTCTGGCATCTACCTCGACCAATCCTCTTCGACTGTCTACTATCGACTGTTCTTCTCGGTCTTCCAACCATCCCCATCAGTCACTGTCAACTGTCCGAAAGCCCTTAACTCACTACACTATATCGACTATTTCCCTTCACCCTAGAGGTCATCAACTGTAATCTAGGTGTCTTTTGTCGGTCATGTCCGATTGTTTCCCTTGGGCTTGGATGCCCCTGCATCGCTCCCCCTGAGTATATGATCCCTTCTAATGCTAATTTCAGGGTTCTTTTTTTAGGTCATGAGAGACTTTAGAAAAAATTCATCATCTTTATCTCCATCAGTGTATTTTATATATTCATCTTGCTTTCCATCATAATGGATGCCATTCTTATCTACATCACTATTATGTTGAACATCATCTTTTCAAACTTTGTTGATGCTTGGAATTTGTGTTTCTTCTGAATCTTTGTAGTATTCCTTTCTTCTCCACATCTTTCCATGAGGTACCCTGCTTATTGGTCTTCTATTTATTTGTCTTTTGGGTTTCATCTTACATATCTTCTCTTGTGTTTCCTTAAACAGTCTGTATGTTCTATTCTTGCAATGTTTTCCAAGTTTCTAATATTGTGACATATGAAACATTTAATAAATATTCCACTATTTGAGATGTTAGTGTCTTCTTTCCTTTTCAGATCTTGAGATTCTTCTTTGATTCTACAATTATCATCCTTGTGGCCAAACTTGTGACATCAATGACAATATCCATAGAATGTTCTTTTATATTTGGAGAATCTCTAGTTTTTCTGCTTGTAACGACTCTTTTCATTTTTATGTCTTCTGAAATTTTTCATCTTAGGAGGATGAGCAGAATTCTGATGACTGCAATTCATTTCCTTGTGATTCTTCTGCTGCCTAGATATATATTTTGAATCATTATCCCAACGTTTAACCTTTTCAACATTTTCTTGAGTGATGGACCTTGATCCTTTAATGACATGTTCTTGATCATATCCAAGAATTGTTTTATTCATGGTGGATCTTTGTAAGCTGAGAATTTTATTAAGTGCTTCAGTACTTTCTTTGAACTTTTCATTAACAACCTACCGATATTTCATCCTTTCTATTTCTTCCTTGAATTTGGAAATTTCTTGTTTTAAGCTCCTGACCTCTTCCATGCTAACCATAACTAGTTGTCTTGATTTGTGCAGCTCTTCTTGGAGGGTCTTGACTTCCTCTTCTTTTGACTTTAGCTCTTCTTGGTATTTTGACAATTGTCCTTTCAAATATTTGTTCCTTCTTCTACATTTTTCAATTTCCTCAAGAGCACACATGAGTTCAGCCTCTAGGTCCACCTATCTTTTCATATTCGATTCCTCTTCTGAAGCTTGAGTTACTATCCCCATGAATATATTTTCTTCATCTTCACTATTTTCCATGGAATATAAGTTTTTCTTATTTTTATTAAATTTCTTCTTGTATATGGTTTTACTCTTTTAACCCTCCTTATGACTACAAGGTTGCTCATCAATGCTATCATCCTCGAGAAAAGCAGGGCTTGATTTTTCTATTTATTCAACTAAATGAAGCTTCTCCAATTTGACCCAGAGTTCCTTAGCTAAGATGCATTGTCCTATCTTATTTTTGATGGTTGATATAATCCATCAAGTATGGTCTCCATTTCCCTTGAGTTATTTTTCTTGGACTCTTTCTGAGATGTAGTCCTTACTCTTTTTGGTGGGATATAATCAGAAATTACTGAATTCCATACACCATATCCTCACAATTGTAAGCATGCACTCATTATTTTGCTCCAATATACATATTATTCTTTATTAAGTACTAGAGATCTATTGGATGTAACCCTTCTTGTTGATCCATAGTGGTTTTAATAGGACCATCACTCTAGTGGGTTAGACTATAGAGAAGGATCTTGCTCTAATACTAATTGTTGGAATATTGGACAATACTGAGAGGGGGGGAGTGAATTAGTATTGATAACTTTTAACAATTAAAACCACTTTTAACTTTATTCATTAACACACAGGATCAACAAGATACACAAAACACATATTTTTATCGTGGAATCCCAATTGGGAAAAAAAATCTTTCTATACTACAAAATTATATTTACAATAGTTTTTGCAAGCTATGACTTAATGGAGACTTCAATCCCCAAGTTTCTCAGCTACAACACCCTGGTTTCTGCCTGCTACAAAAGACAAGGATGCTACAACATCCTTTTTATCAGCTATAACTGAAAGGATGCTTCGACACCATATTTACCAGCTACCACTGGAAGGAGGCTACAACCCCATTGCAGGCATGTAGCCTTCCCTAGCACCACCCTACCTCCCTTTTATGTTTTTCTGGATTTCCAGAACTTCTTTTCTTCAATTCTATTTCTTTATTTCCTTGGTCTTTGACTGATCTTTCTTCTTCTTTAATCTAGGCTGTTGAGACATCTTCCTTCCATCTCAAATACTTGTTTATATATTATCTATCTCATCTTTGAAACGTTGTACCTCTTCAATATGAAGTTCGTGTCTTTTCAGATTGCATCCCTTCATTCTAAATAATTAGATCTTGTTAATTAATGAATAAATTTGATCTCTTAATAAATTCGATCTATGTTTTTATAAATTAGATCATTAATAAATTCGATCTCTTCAAGCTCATATAAGCCCTGCAGGGATGTGATCCTACGGGCATGAGCCTACTATCATGAGCCTGCACGCATGTGAACCTACATGCACGATCCCTGTGGGCATATGAGCCCATAAGCATGTGCTGTGGGCATATGCTGTGAACATATGATGCGGGCGTATCCTCTGGGCATAATCCCCTTGTGGGCATAACCCTAAGCCATGCATCCTCCTCTTCTTCCTTGCGGGCATATCATTAAGCACCTTGTAGACATCTCCTTTGCTTGCCTATCCTCCTATGCGAGCATATCCTCCTTCGTGGGCATATCATCCTTTATGGGCATATCCTCCTATGCGGGCATATCCTTCTCTGCTTGACATCAATGCCAATTTATTCAACATTTATAGTATAAGAAGGGTTTATCACTCTTAATTGATTTGGAAAATGAATTCAAACATTTTAATGATGTTAAAGTTCATATATATTGTTAAGATTTTTAATTGCGCTTATAATAGTTGGTTAGCTATTTATATTTAGTTGTAAATGAATTTGAAGGTTATAATTTAAATTTATTTAGATGTTTAGTAATTCAATATTCTAGAAAGGAATATTGAGACATGCAAATTTTCATTTGAGTACTAACCAATTGGGAGTGAATAAGTTTTATAATTTTATTTTTAGTTTCAAATATAATAATGAGTTTGATATTTTCATTTTAGTTATGTTTAAACATAAAATTAATATTTTTGGATTAAATTGTATATAATTTTTTCATAGTTTAACATAGCCACTTAACTGGTGGTTGATGAACACACATGGATCAATTTTTTTAAATTAATTTAAGTTTATATATATATATATAATTTAACCCAAATATTTAGATATATATTTAAAATTGGCCAATGAAAAATCTAAATCTAAATTAAAAAAAAAAACTATTTCTTCCTACGTTATTTGGTAGAGTGATTTATATAAGTTTTTAATGACGTCAATATTGTGTGCCAATTTGAAGAGAATTAGGTGATGGAAACTAACCAGGAAATAATATTTTTATCGTCGGAGACTTCGTGCGCAACGATGATAGAACCACGAAGAAGAATCATTTTTGTAAATATAGGATTTGTGGAGATCCATCTCCATCCCTAAGCAAAATTAAAGAGTGGAGAAAATACGATCGGTAAATAAAAAAATCTATATCTAATTTTTTTTGTAAAGTTAAAGTTATTACAAGTTAAAAAAGTTAGTTATGACCAAAAGTAAAGAGTGGAGAAAATATGATCGATAAATAAGAAAATCTATATCTAATTTTCGTCATGCAGTTAAAGTTATTGCAAGTTAAAAGAGTTAGTTATAAAACTAATAAGCCAATCCTTCCTTCCACGCTAGTCGTCAACTAGCAAGTCATATTAATTAATAACATGACTTCTATACATTGATCGACGTGTATCAATCTTGGCCACACATTTAAAAGTGGGAGATATACGTCGATCCATGTATATAAGCCATATTATTGATTAATATGGCTTGCTAGTTGACGATTAGCATGGAAGGAAGGACTGGTGAATTATTATTATTAAAATTAAAACATAGAAAATAATAATATAAATCAATAGATAATAAATCAATAAATCAATAAAAACTAAATAGTTAATAATGATATAATTTCAATTATTTATACCATGTTTCGACATGGTTGACTTTAATCCATAATTGACATTAAAACAAGGTAGAATTTGAACCATGGTTGACCATTATTTAGGTATGGATGAATTTAGTGCATCATGGTTGACATAACCACGAGAATGTTGACGTTGACTAGGGTTGACTAAACCAGGAGAACATGGTTGACTTCAATCTGAGGTTGACTTGAATCCATGGTTGACTTCAATCTGAGGTTGTATTTAATACAAGGCTGACTACAAGCTAAGGTTAGCTTCAATCCAAAGTTGACTTTAATCCATGATTGTCTTCAATACAAGATTGAAATAAAGGTTGAATTCAATCCATGGTTGGCTTTAATACAAGAATGACTTCAACCCAATGGTTGACTTCAATCCATTAATATATTAACATTAATGACTTCAATTCATCACTGACTTCAATCAACGGTTGACTTCAATCCAAGTTTGACTTTGAACCATGGTTTACTTCAATCCACAACCACATTTTCGAAAGTAGTTGATTGACTATGAACCATGGTTGAATTCAATCCATAGTTGAATTTTAATCAAGGTTGAGTGCACTCAAAGGGTGAATTCAATCGGAGGTTGACTTCAATCCATGTTCGAATTCAATCCAAGGTTGATTTCAATCCATGGTTGAAATTTAAGCAAGGTTGACTTCAATCCAAGGCTAACTTTTAAACAAGGTTGATTTCAATCCTTGGTTCACTTCAATCTAGTTGTTGACTTCAATCCAAGGTTGAATTTAATCCTTGGGTGACTTCAATCCATAGTTTCCTTCAATCAATAATTGACTTTTAACTAGGATGGATTTCAATCCAATGTTGAATTCAATCCATGGTTGAATTCAATCCAAGGTTGAATTCAATCCAAAGCTGACTTTAATCCATATTTGAATTTAATCCATAGTTTCAAATTTTAAGAAAGGTTGACCTCAATCCAAGCTTGACTTTAATCTATGGTTGACTTGAATCCATGGTTGAATTCAGTCCAACATTGACTTCAATCCATGGTTGACTTTAATCTGTGGTTGAATTCAATCCATAGTTGACTTCAATCCATAGTTCACTTTAATCCAAGGTTGACATCAATACATAGTTTCCTTCAAATCAAGGTAGAATTCAATCCAAGGTCGATTTAAATCCATGGTTGACTTCAAGCTGTAGTTGAATTCAATCCATAGTTGACTTCAAGTAGTACTTGACTTCAATCCATAGTTGAATTTCAAGCAAGCATGACTTCAATCAAAGGTTAACATAAATCCATGGTCAAATTCAATCCACAGGTAACCTCAATCCAAGGTTAACTTCAATGCAAGGTTTGAATTCAATTCATATTTTGAATTCAATCTACAATTGAAATTTAAGAAATATTAACTTTTAAACAAGGATGACTTCAAGCCAAGGTTGACTTCAATCCATGGTTGACTTCAATCCAAGGCTAAATTCAATCCAAGGTTGAATTCAATCCATAGTTGACTTTAAATCAAGGTTGAATTGAATCTAAGGATGAATTCAATCCAAGGTTTACTTTTATCCAAGGTTGAATTTAATCCAAGGTTGACTTCAATCCATCGGTGACTTCAATCCAAGGTTGACTTCAATCCAAGGTTGCCTTCAATCCAAGGTTGAATTCAATCCAAGGTTGACTTCAATCCATGGGTGACTTCAATCCAAGGTTGAATTCAATCCATAGTTTCCTTCAATCCAAGGTTGAATCCAATCCAAGGTTGACTTCAATCCATGGTTTTCTTAAATCCAAGGTTGACTTCAGTCCATGGGTGACTTCAATTCAAGGTTGAATTCAATCTAATTTGACTTCAATCAATAGTTGACTTTTAAGCAAGGTTGACTTCAATCCATAGTTGAATTTTAAGCAATGGTGACCTCAATCCATAGTTGAATTAAGTAAGGTTGACTTCAGTCCAAGGCCGAGTTCAATCCATAGTTGACATTTAACAAAGGTTGACTTCAAGCCATATTTGAATTCAAAGAACAGTTAACTTTCAAGCAATGTTGAATTTTAAGCAAGTTTCATTTTAGTCATAGGTTGACTTCAATCTAAGGTTCATTTCATTCCATGGTTGACTTCAATCCAAGTTTGAATTCAATCAAAGGTTGACTTCAATCCATAGATGAATTTTAAGTAAGGTTGGAGTTCAAAAAGGTTGAATTCAATCACAGGCTGAATTCAATCCATGGTTGACATCAATCCAAGGTTGAATTCAATCCATAGTTGACATGACACCAAGGTTGAATTCAATCCATGCTTGACTTCAAGCCAAGGTTGACTTCAATCCGTGGGAGACTTCAATCCAAGGTTCACTTAAAGGTTGCTTTCAATCCAAGCTTCACTTCCATCCATAGTTGACTTCAATTCAAGGATGAATTCAATCTATATTTGACTTCAATCCATAGTTGACTTTTAAGAAAGGTTGACTTCAATCTAAGGTTGAGTTAAGTCCAAGGTTGACTTGAATCCATGGTTGACTTCAATCCAATGTTAACTTCAATCCATGGTTGAATTCAATCCATCGTTGAATTCAATCCGTAGTTGACTTCAATCCAGAGTGACTTCAATCCATAATGACTTCAATTCAAGTTTTACTTAAAGGTCGCCTTCAGCCCGAGGCTGACTTCAATCCATGGCTGACTTCAATCCATTAATAATATGAACATTAATGACTTCAATCCAAGGTTGAATTCTATAAACAAACACACTTTTAAAAGTGCTTGATTGATTTTGAACCATGGTTGATTTTAATCCATAAGTGAGTTTTAAGAAAGGTTGACTTCAATCCATGGTTGACTATAATCCAAGGTTGACTTCAATCTAAGGTTGACTTCAATCCAACGTTAACTTTTAACGATGGTTAAATTCAATCTACAACCACACTTTTAAAAGTTTTTGATTGAATTTAAACCATAGTTGACTTTTAAGAAACGTTGAATTCAATCCATGGTTTACTTTTAACAAAGATTGACTTCAATCCAAGGTTGACTTCAATTCAAGGTTGAAATCAATCCAAGGTTGAATTCCATCCATGGTTGACTTCAATCATTGGTTGAATTCAATCCATAGTTTCCTTAAATCCATACTTGAATTTTAATCAAGGTGGACATCAATCCATGGTTGACATCAATCCAAGGCTGACGTTTAAGCAAGATTGACTTCAATGTAAGGTTGATTTCAACCTAAGGTTTATTTAAATCCATGGTCTAATTCAATTAACAATTGACTTCAATCACAATTGACTTCAATCTATAATTGATTTCAATACATATTTCACTTCAATCTAAGGTCAACTTCAATCCAAGGTTGACATCAATGCATAGTTTCCTTCAAACCAAGGTCGACTTTAATCCAATGTTGACTTCAATTCATGGTCGACTTCAATCCATGGTCAACTTCAATCCAAGGTTGCCTTCAATCCATGTTTGACTTCAATCCATAGTTGAATTAAGCAAGGTTGACTTCAATTCAAGGGCCACATCAATCCATAGTTGACTTATAAGCAAGGTTGACTTCAATTCAATGTTGAATTCAACCCAAGGGCCATTTCAATCCATGGTTGACTTCAATCCATAGTTGTCTAATGTTTGGGATGTTTGACCATGGATAACTTATGATGTTTGACTATAGGTTACTTTGGTTGAATGTTGTTGACTCTCACAATAATGTTCACCATATTAAATAATTCCTTAGTTAATATTATTAATAAGCATTAGCATTTACATGAAATGTTAATAATATAATATTAATGTTAATATCTAATATTATTAATGTTAATGTTAATAATATTAGTGTTAAAAATTAATAATATTAATGCTAAAACTTAATTTTAATGTAAATATTATTAATAATATAAGTTAATCATTAATATTATTAATAATTTGTCAATTTTTGCTAGTTCATTCGGTTAAGGTGTGGGTCTTGTCAACAAAGTGATTATTATTAATAATTTAAATAGATATGAATGTCATTAATATGTTAATGAAATAATCTTAAGTATTAATATTAATATTAATATTATTAATGAAATACTATTAACATATTATTATCAATATGTTAACCAAATAGTTCTAACTAATAATTAATTATTATTATATTCAATTGATTTTTTCCCTTGTCTCTTGGTTTTAAAATTGAGGAATGAAACATTGCAATTGATGCGAGTTTAATTATTAATTTTCATAATTTTTTTAGTTTAATGTTTTGGTTTAATTATGAAAATTTTGGTTAGGGAATGTTTTGGTTTTGGTTTAATTTTGATTATTTTTTTAGTTTAATTATATTCTATTAATCTTGTTAATCCAGATAATAATAATTCATTTATTAAAATTCCCTTCCGTTAAGGCTGGTTTTGGTTTTGGTTTTATTAGTTGATGATATGATCTCCCACTGAGATCCCGTCAATAGGTGTATTGCCTCCATATCGATCGAAATAATAATTCTCATCTAAACATCTGTGGGATTAGACTTGGAAGGGGATCATGGTGACATGTTCCATGTGGAAGAATGAAGAGCAATGCGAAACCCGATAAATTCGCCCCCTGCAAATTAACCAAAAGTTGGTTGGTATGAGCTTTATATCATATTAAAGTTGGTTGGTATGAGGTGTGATGCGTTTAACTTAATTAAATAAATATATGGATATGGATAGTTATAATTATTATTAAAACTTAATACCAAATAAACTAAACTGTACAATGTACCTCATAGAGTTTTACAGCAAAACTCTAATAATTTAGTTTTGCACTCAATTGTGGAAAGGTAAGTTCCCTCATATGTCTTTGCTCAAGGGATTTCTTCTGTCTTTCCTCAAATTAATCCTCCAGTCTCTTAATTACAAACTTGAATAATAACAAACAACACCGCAACATTATTTAATTTAAAAAATCATATTTAATTTAAAAAATCATCACATTATTCAATTTAAAATTGTTTATGGGCGGATTTTATTTATTTTTTATATTCTTTTTCAGATTCTAGTTATTTTTTATATTTATTTTTTATAGTTGTTTATTTAAATTTTTCAATAACATAATTAGATTTTATTGTTATTTTGTATAGAACAAATTTGAATTTATCTTATATTATGTGCAAGTGTAATAAGGATAAGGATTCTTATTAGTGGAAGATTAAATTTTAAAAACCAATTAAAAAAAAACAAACTTTAATTATTTAAAAACAATAAAACATAAATAATATTACTTTCTTATTAATATAATTATTAATAATTAGTTTTAGTCTCTTACACAACCATATCCCAATGTTTGATATTATATAGTTTTGTTTTTAAATATATGTTTAATTTTGTTATATAAATTTTTATGTACAGTTATAAAATCCAAACTGTTTCAGATATACCATATGTCCTATCATCCTATCACATCAAAACATCCATAAAATATATAAAAACCATCATCCAAAACCTCAAGCTTAAACAAAAGTAGGCAAGAACCCTTCAGAAACTAAACAATTTTGAAAGAATTCCAGCCAAAACAGAGTGCCCTCCATACAGTAGGAAGCTTCTTTAGATAAAAGGTCCACAGCAAGGTTTTGTTCCATGTGGGAAATGCATATACAGATTATACTACTGTGGTATAAATAGTTTCATATGAAGTATTTTAAAATTTAGATATTTTCGTTATGTAAATTTGGATACTGTCATTATGTAATAATTTCATGTATTTTGTATGATTTTAAATAATTAAGTGGTGTGTTTGCATAGTAATTTTATGATTTTAAATAATTTAAGTGAAAAATGCTAAACCGTGAATAAACGTTAAAATTATAAATAAGAGTCCAGATTTAAGCTAACCGACTGTATTTTTATTTTTCCAGTCAACTTAGTATTAAGATTTCGAAAAACTCCGTTAACGTTGATTGATACAAATAAAATTTGCTAGTAACGCATCAGTCCAAGATTTACATCCTTGTTCTAGAAATCTTTGACTCAAAACCCCAAACTTTCCAAGTAGAAATACAACCCTTTAAAAATCAAGTAACAGGTTATCAAATTGTTGCAGGTCGTGCCGAGAGGACTTCCGTTATGAATACTTTCATTGATGGAAACCTAAATCCAATTAGGATAAATATACCCTTTACAATTTTAAAACATTAAAATTTATCTATCCCGCTTCAAAACTCAGCCACGGTTTCCTAGGAACGGACCTGCTAATTTAAATTACTAAGTTCATTCACTCTATGCACTGTATGTGCCCAGTTTAGAGCTAAGTACATCTTACATGCATTATAACCAATATTTACAGTAACAGAATACGCATATCCATCAAAAGAAACGCTTAAGCATAAGCAATATTTAGTATTAAAACGTATAACTGAGAAAGACAGTCATCAGCATTAGAGCCTGAGTTTACAGCATCGATTACTATTTTTAAAACCGTCATCCTATTAACCAGTGGGTCCAACTTTTCATAAACCCAAAAGATAGAAAACTTCCAGCTACATATCCAATTCTTACAATCTTATGAAATGAGATTTGAAACACAGATATATTCGCTGTAAGCCAAAATTATATACACGCCGACGCGAATTCAAAGTTGTCATAACTAAAGATTTCGAAACGTAATAACTGGAACTTTCATTTTTATATACATTGGGCGAAACCCCAATGGAGGCCTTAACGCTATTTCCAGATACAAGTTAAACCCTGAAGCACAACCCTGCTTCAAGAGAAGCTTCTTGGTTCTCAAACATCAATGATGTAATTCAATTGATTGCATATTATATATGTTTTTTTCCAATTGACTATGACAAGGCAATCTCCAAAGATTTTGAGATAGTCAAACCCCATCAAAGAAGGAAGTGACCTAGCCTGAGCAAACTCCACAAGGAAAGGAATTCAACCTTAGTGTTCGAACAAAGACCACATTATAATTTGAAATTAAAGAAATGTTCTTTATTGAGATAAAGAACCACACTAGCTGCACAGAAACCATTGCACGCAACGCAATAAAAAAACTATCAATCTACTTCCCTATTTTATTCATACTCGATTTCCTATCTATGCTGTCGGATATAGGAAAAACAATCGTATACACCTTTGGGATACAGGTAAAACAATGGTAATGTTCTGTTTATGAGAAATAGAATGCTTCGTCATCGTTCAGGATTGGATGTGCACGCACATGCAGCCATCGCGTATGGGCTGAAGGATGGCACGAAGGAATGGCCATTGGGTTTTTGTGTGCAGTAACAGAAACATAAAGTTCGGTGATAAAGTTATTACAGGGTATATTGAATGAGGCTACTTTAAGGAGCAGACTATGACAGGAGGTAATCAATTGCTCATAACTGTAAATTACTGAAACTACAGATTGCCTGCATCGTCCACCATTCTACTTACCAGTATTAATGGAAGAGTAAATGAGGTCACTTGAAGGAGTAGACGATAGCAGGAGGTAAGCAATTGTTCATAATGTAAATCACTGAAACTACATATTGCCGAGTGCCCACCAATCTACTGATCCCTTTGTCATTCCCTCAACCGATTTGTCATTCCCTCAACCGATTAGCAGGGGAACAGCGCGCTGTAAATCCCTTCTGGACAATCCACAGAGACCAATCTATTGGGAAATCACGACGAAAATGTACAATCGTCAGTGCTTCGAAAAAAGCAAGGACTTTCCTTTGTTGTCTTTCTGTACTCAGCAGCTTTTCACATCCAATTCCACGGCTCTTTCCTAACACCCTTCAGCTTCTTCAGTTATGTACTGCAATCCCTACCGAAACTTCCAAGCCTTTCCTTCTACCATTCCCTATTCACAGAAGAATTTCTACTCGGCTCTCTGGGCCTGAAATTTTCTAGCAAAATGATTATACTGCGGGCACCACGATTATTCGGCTCTCTGGGCGGATGGCATTTCGATTCTGCTTGAGTTGTTGTTCATCTCCTATTGCATCCGCTATGTTATACGCCTGTTTAGCTTCAAAACTTTCATTTCTTTCCCCTCTTATGTAATCAACTTGGTGGTGGTGACTGTTCCTGGGCACACTGAGGAGCTGCCAGGATATGAGTCCGAACCCTATGCTTATCTTCAGAGTCTGGTTTCCAATGTACGTACGGACATTTCATTCGCTCATCCAATAATATCAATTCACTAACCTCATACAAAAATACACCATGGAAAATATCTCCTGAATGACTATAGCCAATCTTGCCACAAAATGTGCAGGGATGTGAATAACAAGGGTGGCCACTGTTACCCACCCCACTACTATATAGCGTTCGTCTACAGACAGGATGATGGTGCTGTTCCACATTGAGATGATGGCCTTGCCTCACCAATAATTTGCATCTGAGTGCCCTCATTTGGTTAGTTTCAATAGTTTGTATCTCACTGCCCTTAGTTAGTTTCATATGGTTAGTTTTATTGCATTGTCAAACTAACTCTTTGGAATTGTAAGTTATGAAAAAAATTAAAATGTTTTCCTAAACCAAACTCTACGTACATTTTCTTATCAAATTCTAAGTACGTTTTCCTACCATGAATATTTGTACGTTTTCCTACCATGAATATTTGTACATTTTCCTACCATGAACATTGGTTCATTTTCCTACCATGAGCGTTACTGAAAACTATGAATTATTTATCTATCCAATTATGAATAAATTGTTGATAACTATGCAAGCCATGAATATTTGTACATTTTCCTACCATGAACATTGGTTCTTTTTCCTACCATGAGCGTTACTGAAAACTATGAACTATTTATCTATCCAATTATGAATAAATTGTTGATAACTATGCAAGCCATGATCGGAATGCTCATGGTGCTTCCACTCTTTATCCCATCTCCAATGAGATTTTCACATTCTGGTCCATTTATAATGTGACAATACCTCTTTATCCATGTCCATCTCCATTGAGATGTTCATATTCTGGTCCATCTATAATGTGACAATGCTTCTAGATTAAGATTTATTTTTAGATTTCCTATATTTAAAATATGAATATTACAACTTTCTTACCATGTTAAGAAAAATAACTAAATAAATATAAACAAACATTTGGTAGTAAAAAAAAAATCATATCTTAAAACTTTTCCTTACCAAATATACCAAACAAAATGGAAAGTCTCCTCTCTAAAGTGTGACCCTGATCTTGTTTAGCAATGAAGGAAAGAAGTAAATAATCAAAACTATGAGGAATCAACTTTTATATATAAAGATAAAAGAACCTTGCATATGTTTTCTGAATTAAAATGATTTTTTTAACGTAAATGTATAAATATTTTTTTAATTAAAAATAATTGTATTCCTTCATAATGTTTATACATCTCATTTTATGAGCTTATGTGTTAACTAAGCTTTCATGTGAGTGACTTTTTAACAAAACTTTTTAAACTATTTTTATGTTCTAAATTTTTTTAAGATGAATAAGTTTTCTAGTATTTAAAATTTTCACTAATTTTATAAAGTTATTTAACAAAATTATTTTAAAATTAATAAAAATACATTAATTATTTCTTTTATTAATTAATAATATCTTAAAATATATTTTTCTTAGATTTTATTAACTTATATATTTCTCATTATTAAATATTAATTTATGTTAATTAACATTCAAACATTAAAAGTAAAAAACTTTTACAATTTCACAATTTTTTATTAAAACAAAAACAGACATAAACTCTCATAACAAAAACTATTTTTCAATCAAAACAAAGGCACAAACTTTCCTACCAAAAGCTATTATTTTTTCTCGTTTTGAAGTGTGGCTAGTCTTGATTTGTAAATAGCTAGTATTAGTGATAGTAAAGGAGACATTTTAATTAAAGTGAAAGTTAATGAAATTGTTGTCTATGTGAGATTACCAAAATTAAGAATAGCATTGGCATGTGATGAAGTTGTACATGGGAGGTAAAGTTATATAAACATTGTATAACTTCATCCCTATTTCATGCTTACTCATATTTACTCTCCCTTTTTCATTTTGTCTTTATAATTAATTTTCCAAAGTATAAGTATTTTTTTATATTTTAAAAAAGTATTTTTTCTATATTTTAAAATTTTGGAAATGTAATTTAAATTTATTGAATTGAATTCAAATATAACTTTAATTTTCTTTACTTTTATACATAATAGAAACATCATCTTTTATTAAGACTATATAGAAACATCATATTTTATTAATATTAAAGATATATCAAATACACACTTTAGAATACTTGATATATACTCATACTAAGTACATTTTAGATGCTTTAATAGTCTATTCATATTTGTGTGGAAACTAATGTGTCACATTGTATGGAGATTAATTACACATAGGTGTATAGATATTATCTGGGATTTTGGACAACTTCCTTGAGTGGATCGACAAGATTAACCTGAGTGTAACAAGCATACAATGGGGATTCATTTCATGGTCGTGGTATCTTGTTTTGCTCAAATACATCTTGATTAAGATTTAAATAAGGTAAGTTAGGCGGTGGTTAAGAAAATTGATGTTTATTAAATAGTATTTGTTTTATGTTTTTATTAATTAATTTAATGTTCAGCTTTTATTTAAGAACCAACTATCTTCACAAAACTAAGTAGTTAACTACCCTATCGATATTCACCAGCCACTTTACTTATAATTGTGCTAATATACTTAATCAACTTAATAAATGTCAAATACAATATAAAGACACAGAGAATGGAATCATCTTCTGTTTGCTCTACTAACATGATAACTTAAATAATGGAGTTATCATTTTCTATTTATAATTAATTTATCAAAATAATTATTTTTTATAAATTATTTTTATATTTTAATATTTATAAAAATAATTTTAAAATTAAATTTGAATGTATTTTTAATTATCTTAAATTTTATACTTAATAAAAACATCATATTTTATTTTGTCGTAGATACTTACTAGCATATCTGCATTTGATGCTGATGAAAACGCCGATAGCTATCATTATCACTGTCCCTTTAGTTTCCCCTACCCATGCTTAGTTTTTGAATGCTGAATGGACACTGGACAGACGGGTTTTCCAAGATTAGTTAGTTAGAGTTGGCATTTGTCATCATAACAAATTTAATATTTTTTTTAATGGTTTGTATTGTAGAAGATGGTAAGTTTTTTATTGTTTTTATATATTGTATATTAATATAGATATTTAACTTGTGGTTAATGAATATCCATAAATCACAAGTTAAGTGCAGTTATATATTAAATATTTACTCTTAAAATTATTTATACATTAAGTACAAATTATTTTAATTAAAATATATATTTTTATAATTATTTATTTTGAATTTTGAATAAAAAAATTTAATTATTTGTTTCCATAAATAATAATTATAAATATTTAAATGCTTGTTTCCATAAATAATAGTTCTGGAAAATGAATATGAAAGTAAACCCTACCACTTGAATCTTAGAGGTCCATTCTCTGAATACAGATGAGTATTTACACATATATACTTAGTAACAACTGAAGCATAGGCTTTTATAATCAATGAACATCCATAAATCACAAATTAAGTGCAACTATATACCTATTATATTTCATTCATGATCTTAAAATTATCTACATATCAAATACAAATTATTTTAATTTATATATATAGTTTTATAATGATTTATTTTGAATTTTGAATAAAATAAATTTAAATGTTTATTTCCATAAATAACATAACCGTTCTGTAAAATGAATATGAAAGTAAACCCTACCACTTGAACCTTAGAGGTCCATTTGCTGAAGACACAGAAAAAGTATTTGGAGCGATTGTAAAAACCGGGAAAATTATTAATATATCAACAGTAGCGTGTTCCAGTATGACTGGTAAAAATGCATCCACCATATAGACCGATCGACACTCTGTTCTGTTCATTGCTATAAGAACGGATTGCTAATCTATTCAGAGCAATCGGATCGCTTGGAATAGCGGGCAAACTAAAACGATTAAATTAACCAGAATTTTTTCAAGATTCTCTAATTATCTGATGTTTAACATGCTCGGAAGATAGTTCATGAAATCTAATGGTCCAGAAGATTGAAGCATCTTTGACAAATCAAAATTATTATGAAATCCCCACTCAATGTTGAAATATATGTGCTGTCCACTTAATAATGTTAAATTTATTTTCATTTAAATCTATTAATTGCAATATTATATTATTTTTAAATTATTTTGTTAAAATGTATTTGAATATGTTTTTAAATAAATTTGATTTATTTAATAAAGAGAAATTTAATAAATTTAATATTAATTTATTAATATTTTGGAAATATGTCTATACATGGATTTGTTAGTAGCAACAAGCACATTAATAATATTAATGTGGCTGATATGTTTTTTCCGATAGTATATTGTGCTAAATTTAAACCTGAATAAGAGTGGCACAAGTGTACTCTCTCGATTGATTTTATTAAAAGTTTGAAATAAAACAATTATGAAAAAAAGAAATACAAAAACTAATTGGTAATTTGGTAGTGGTACGTAATTGATACATTACAAAAAAAATACTCTATTAATACAACTTTTGGTAGCTTATACATTACAAAAAAAAATACTGATCTATTAATACAACTTTGGGATACAGATTATATTATTTTCAAAATTCTTTTGCTAGAATGTATGTGAACATGCTTTTAAGTAGATTTGGTTTAATTTAACAAAGAGAAATTCAAGAAATTGAATATTAATTTATAATATTTTGGAGATATGTTTATGCAGTTACTTGTTACTAGCAACAACCATATTAATAATATTAATGTGTCTCTATATACTTTGATAGGCGTAAATTTGACACATTGATAATGTTTTTCTCTATAGTATATAGTGCCAAATTTAAGGCTATAGGCTTATTAGTACACATTAATATTATTAATGTGGTTGTTGGTAAAATTTGGGGGTGGACTACCATCTTTACTTTTCATAGATTGAATGAGGGTAATAAAAGTGTAATCTGGATTGATTTTATTAAAAAATTGAAATAAACAATTAAAAAAAAAGTTGGGTGATTGGATCTGGGCATTCTGTTATTATCTACTTACTTACGCTCTTATGATAAATTGTGCAGGCATGTAATATGGACTGAAGGATGGCATTAACGAACGGCCATTGTGTTTTTGTGTGCAGTAACAGAAACAGAAAGTTGGGTGATAAAGTAAATGAGGTCACTTCAAGGAGCAGACTATAGCAGAAGGTAATCAATTGTTCATAATGTAAATGACTGAAACTAGAGATTGTATGCACCGCCCACCATTCTACTGATCAGCATTAATAGAAGAGTAAATGAGGTCACTTTCAGGATTCATGGAAGAGTAAATGAGGTCACTTGGACGGTAGCAGGAGGTAATCAATTGCTCATAATGTAAATCGCTGAAACTGCTTATTGTCCACCATTATACCGACCCCTTTGTCATTTCCTGAAACCATTAGCACGGGAACAGCACGCTATAAATTCCCTCTAGACAATCCACAGTCGAGCACAGAGCCAAATCACGACGAAAACGTATAGCCATTGCCTGCTCCTCTGGATTGCCGAGCCACATTTTATTCCCCAAACTCGCAGTACATATCACACAAACAAATACAGTTGTCAGTGCTTCGAAAAATGCAAGACCTTTCCTTTGTTGCCATTTTGTACTCTCTTTGACTGAAGCTCAGCTGCTTTTCACCTCCACAGCTGTGTCCTGACACCCTTCTGCTTCTTCAGTTATGTACTGCAATTCCAACGGAAACTTCCAAGCCTTTCCTTCTACCATTCCTTATTCAGAGAAGAATCTCTACTCGGTTCTCTAGGCTTGAAATTTTCAAACAAAACGATTATACTGCATGCGCCACGATTATTCGGCCCTCTGGGTGGATGTCATTCCGATTCTGCTTGAGTTGTTGTTCATCTCCTATTTCATCCGCTTCAAAAACTGTGATTTCTTACCCATGTTCTGTAATCAATTCGGTGGAGGTGATTGCTTCTGGGTACACTGTTGGAAGTTAAGTCCGGCTCAGCTCGGTGCAGAGGAGATGCCAGTATATGAATCTGATCCCTATGATTATCTTCAGAGACTAGTTTCCAATGAAAGTACGTCAATTTTATCCGCCTTAAAGTTCAAAGATTTTCTGTTATTTATGGATTCTTTAAATGATGTAATTGTTGTTGTGCCGTTGAATATACTTTTTTTCCTTGCCATTTTATTCGCTTAACACGGTAGCGTGCTAAAATGGAGCAGAAGGGTTCTTACTTTCTGCACTTTTCCGTAGTGTTAATGTGTCTCGTCTCCTCCTAATCATTGCTTTAGGCTGCATAGTTTGTTTAAGCATGCCTGCATAGTTTGTTACATCAATCAAGCTTCCAGGTAATTGTAGCATATTTATAGTTTTTGTTGCTCTTAAATGGCTATGGCACACAACTCTTGTAATAGATATTTAACAGTGTTAGTTAGTTAAACCTGGAAACGAGTTTAGTTTTGAGTTGGCTTACTGGTGTTGGTGTTTTCACCTTGCATGGCGCAGCATTTATAGTTCGCCGATCGTAATGAGCATTTAAATGAATACATTGGTGTGTTGCTTGGGCTTGATTTCAGATGCAAGTTTATCTCATCACCTCTTGTGTGATTCATTTTTACATGGTTACTTTGTTTCTAAATCTTTAATGCCTCCATTTGCTTGGCCCAGTGTTTCCACTGTTTGAAGTGGAAGCTCAAGAAATAAGGTTCGGAACCAACCCTTTTCATGATCTTGCTTCAATACGTACTTCTCGGTATTGTTTGGAGCTAATCGTTTATAATATTATCTACATCTAACATAAAAACCAAACAAATATTTTAAAATTCTAAATAAATAATACTTATATTAGTCTACATAATATTAAAAAGACTTCCAACTTTTCACAACTATCCTAACATAGATCACTATAGGTGAGTTGGAAGGGATGTTGTGCTTTTCATGCCTTTCCTCAAATAAAATTATCTTGATGATGCTTCATTAAAACCAAAACTTCACAAACTCTTTCTGAATGTGTTTTTTGTTAAGCCTCTAACCATGTTATTAGATATCATCTCTTGTAATTTTCTGAAATTTATATGTCTAATTATATCATGCCACATTTTTGACATACAGTCTATACCAAAGTAAAAACATTGGATTCCATACTACTATCAATAAATCCATTAATCTTAAAAAAGCCAACATCATGATTATTAACACCTATAGTAATGATTTTATGGTGAGTTTTTCTTTATCAAATAATGACTCTGGATTAAAGCAACAAATTCCTAATTAACTTGAATACAATGTAATACCATCTTTAATTTGACAACCATTATAAATTCTTGTGATGGTTATTCTTTAAGGGCATTCTAGTTTTAAGGGTGACCTAATTGATAAATTGATATATTATGATAGATTTCTATGCATACTTCATTATAATTAATTTATTATTTATGATTTAAATTTGTATAAAAATGAGAATAAATTTATATGAAAATATTTTATCAAGTATATTCAAGAGTAAAGCTACGAATAGTTTATCAAGTGTGAATGAATGTAAAGGTGCAGGAATGCATGAACGTTTATTGCGTCATCATGTGTGGAAACTAGGATGAGTCCATAGACAACAATTGGTTATAAATGTGTATTTTCATTAATTATATCGATTATTAAATTGGACTATTTAATGTGTTATCTCACTGTCTATGGATAGGCAGGTAAAAGCTTTGCCAATCAATCTACACATGGGTGACAAGGGGTTTTACGAAAGAAACACACACACACACACACACACACACACACACACACACATGTATGTTAGATCTCAAATTGACACATCTATGTATATTACGTTAGTTCAAAAGACAACATCTAAGTGTCATCAATCGTTCACAAATATGGACATTGAAAGATGGAAGAGCCTATATTTGACTCATAATGTCCCTAATCCCTAAAAAATAAATATCCCATCTCATTTTCCATTGATTCCATGAAGTTGCAACCAAATATGCCCATGTGTGCTTTGTACACTAGAAACAAGTGAGCCACATGGATGCTTCCCTTGAGAAAGACACGAGTGCCTCTAAAAATCATGAAAAAAATATACAATTTCAAAATTCAAGACGTTATGGAAGTTTCAAAAAGTTTGGGGATTGGTTGTAACTCTCTCAACTAATTGGTAGTCATGTGCAGCTGTCTACATCAATCATAAAAATATGAGATGGACTAAGGAAGGGGGACACCGATATAGAATCATTACGCTGGAAAAACCTTGAGTAATAATCACATCCATCCACTATCAATGTTAGTGACCCCTATCCATGATCATTGTCCCTCTGAGTATTGAAGTCACTGGTGCCAGGTGATTTCACCCTTAAATACATTCAGAAGAGTGGAAGTAGGATCGTTGGTGTAGAAGAGAAGAGGATCCTCATCTTTGGATAAAAAAGGTGTCGAGCAGTGGAAGAGGTAATTGTACTTTACTATTCCATTGTAATAGAGATTTGACATCTTTCCCTCCCCCAAACTAAAAGTCTTATGTTTTGTTGACTAGCATTGAAAACTATTTAGATGTCAGAAAAGCATAATTAAAGTTTATAAGTTTTATGTACATGTTTTTATGATTATTAGTTACTTTATTTTCAACCAAAATATTTAAGGAAGGTCGTTGGTTGTGGTTTTGTAGGCTCAGATATGTCTTGAAGTGTACATCAGATAAGGTAAGGAGGAGCAACTAGGATCAACCTTCATAAATAAGGTGCATGCATCTCTTCACTCTCTCTCTCTCTCTCTCTCTCTCTCTCTTCCTTATCTATATTTGTTTGCTTTCCTGAGAATTAAGTATTGTTTATTTTCTTGTATGAGAGTTTGATCAAAGCTTGTAGAACTAATCATTTAACCAATATTTTTTTACCCTAGTATGTTGGTTACCTAACCTCATTGATAGGATCAAATTTTGCACAACATAATTAGCAACCATACTAGGAAGTTAAGAGTATTTGTAGGGTACCTTGCTTGGTTTTGTGTTTATGTTTTGGGTGTTTCAGTCTTGCAAAGGCATAGTCACAGTCCATACCTTTTGAAATTTCCAAAATTTTGTATTTTTCTTCACTTTTTTCTTAACCTAATAAAACTTAGGTGTTACGTGTACTCCTTAGTGGGAACATGTGAAATGTGGTAGGGTGTACTCACACTTCTTAGAGACAGGTGTGAGTTCTCATGCTTTCTATGCTACATAGGCACATGTGGGGAAGAGTTTTATGCTACTCCTCATTTCACCCCCTTTTCTTGAAAGACATATGTTGTTTGGATGATATGGGCATAGTGGAGTCTTTAGTCTTATATTTGGACTCATTTGGGTAGTTTTTGGAAGTGCATTTTCCATTGGATTGAAGAAAATTATGAAAATTTTGAGGTGTCTTTGTTTAATTTTTCATTGATTTTGAATGTTGTAGCCTTGACTGTGAATATCAAGAGTCAAGTCTTGTTTTTTTGTCTCTTGTTACCTCATCATAATTTGCTTCAAAAACTATATTTCTTGGTAGAGCTAGTTGTGTTGCTTGAATCTAAGAGATTTCTTTTGATTGTTTCTTCTCAAACTTTGCTTGCGAAATTGGTTGAAAAGACTAGAGTTAGAAGGTATTTTGAGAAAAATAGAGGCACATGAACCTGCTATCTTGTTGCAATATTTATATAGGTTTTATAGGGTCCATTATACCCTTACCTAGTTTCCCTCATAATAACCCCCTAAGAACATACTAGTTTTTTTTTTTTTTACCTATTTATGCTTCGTAGGTCTCACACACACCTTTCCTTAGTGAAAAATGAATGTACTCACAATTTTTAAAATCAAATGGGCATGTGTGCACCCTTCCACATCCACCTTTCTCAAGGAAAAGGGGTGTGTAGCTATTTAGGCATAAGAAGGTCATTTTTTTGTTTAGATTTATGTTAATTAGGTGTACAAGGGATTTGGAGATTTCTTGGATTTTAAAAATTATTATTTTCAATCCTTTAAAATCATCATTTAGTGTTTTTTTCATTATGCACTGAATGAAAAGGAAAATTGAATATTCCATGAAATCATAATTTTCTTTCGACTCATCTAGGAATACATTAGTTATTTTGATTTCGTTTTGAGTGGTTGCATATAAAGGAAAAGGTTATATGGCTTCTCATTAGATTTTTATCCTGATAGTTGTAAAGGATTGCTTGCTTTGGTTATAGTAATTTCCTTAATAATTTATATCTTGCTTAAGCTTTGAAAGGTTCTACTTGGTCCTTGTTCTTGTTGTAAGTTTTTTATGGTCAAGTATCTCTTTTAAAAGTTTAAGTGGCATTATCCATTTTCAAGTAACATATCTAGTATCTATTCCAGTTGTGAATATTATCCTTTTCTACTTATACATGATCCCTCTATGTAAAGAATAGCCTCTAAATACAACATAACTAAAACGAACTATACTTGTTTTTCATTGATAGAAAACCAACAATAGTCTAGGTTCTAGGGCCTTGGTTGTAGGATTGGAGAGTTAAGTTCTCCAAGGCCATGTAAAACGAAAATAGGAGTACTAAATAGTGTAAAATTAATTAGTAACATATAGGGACCCCAGTTTGTGGGGTTGTCCCTAAAACTAAACTGAAACACATCTTAAATGAAATAATACTGATTCCAACATATCATTAGTAGAAAAATAAATGACACATAAATAAATTTTCTTTAAGAAAATACAAGTGGAACCTTATACCTATAATCCATCGATCGATCCTGCTTTCCCTTGCTGTTCACTTCCACGTTGTGTCCCTCTAGCCGAAACTCATTTAACCATTAGCAAAGCAACTATTAGCTTTGCCACCCAACTATAGGCTTATGCTTTTAGTCGCATAGCCACCCCCAAGCTTTGGGTCGTAGAGCTCACACACACCAATACTAGAGACTCAGAAATGGGTTCCCCCCCACCAAAATATCTTGCCAAACTCCAATAACAGCAAGTCACTCTCTTGCAAAAATTACGATAACCATCCAAAAACTGGGTCCCTTACCCATTCCCAAAGCCTTCCTTAAATAGGAAAATCCATTGCAACACAAGTTGCCTCATGCAAACATGTTTAATTTATTTTTCTTAAAAAGTAATTTAGCTCACCTATCCATGTGTTAAGTTTTCTAGAGAGCGCACCAACTTTCCTAATTTTACTCAAGTTTGTCTCCATGATGTTCCTTCTAACCTCTATTTTTGTGGGTGCAAGTGGTGTTAACTAAATGCTTAAGCCTATGATTCTATTTTGCTCCTAAAATAATGATTTCTATTATTTTAAATACCAAAATGCATTTTCCTCAGAAAATGTTCTAAATGCAATTTTATACATTTTTATGCATAATGTTTAACAATTAATCCCTTCTAGGATTTCGGTACCACACCATTGGGCACATCTGTCCTTTATGCTCATCTTTCGACATGGTACCACTCTATCGGGTCCAATCGTCCGTTGTTTTGCATTTCTCGGCAAGGTACCACATCGTTGGGTCCTTGCGTCCGTCATTTCCATTTCTCGACAAGCTACTATCAAGCACTCTATTTGCAGATAATTAAATATCAAACATACAGAGCATATGAAATTTATTGTCAACCCGAGAAAGTCTTTTTATTTCAAAGGATAAGTGCACAATATATGCTTAAACACAAAACCATTAGAATTGAATACTTTTATCTTCTATCATCCATATTCATCCCAAGAATCTATGCAATCCCAAATGCCTTCTAATTGCTATACTATAATTCTTTTCTATTATGCACCAGGAAGAAAATGATATCAGATCTAATCAACAATTGCAGAAAGGAAATCTCATTCATATTCTAAAATAATCATTTGTCTAATCTGATCAAGCTGAAAATCATAAAACATGAACTGAACATTACTCTAAAATTCAAATGAAAGGAACTGAAGCAACTGTTCTAAGAAACTGAATTGTGAAATAAGAATCAATCAACACATAACAGGAAAGCTAATTTATAAGAACTTTCTGGGATCACGTCTCAACTATAGGATGAAAACGGTAGTGTGAACAGAAATTGAAATGTGTAAAGTAAACCTGACTCAGTCGACTGATATTCTATACCATTCACCAATCTTATAGAATTATAATCTTTTACTGAAAAATCCACACAACAAGTATTGCTGCTGCGCACAAAAGAAAGAACAAAACATCACACAACAAGAAAGATGAAATCCTACTTTAACTCAGCAATCTCTGTGGAAGACGGGCCCAGCCTTCACACAGAGACGCTGGTTGAACAACACTCTTCTTAACTCAGAAGTAACCCCTTATATTAACAGAAGAATGAGTACACAGTTTGGCTTGGCTGCTAATACAAAATAATTTAATTGTTTGTTGTTCAACCCCTCGGTCGAGGCAATTCCGCATATATATACATATAATTTGCAACATCTAAACCTATAATTGGGAAGCCATGAAGATCTCTGATCTTCAGGCGCCCTAAATAATCTAGCTGTTACAATGCGTGGCAGAACTGAAATATCCAAATATAAGAGAGTTATTAATTGCCCCAAGAGTGGCGGTCCTTCCAGCTCACAGCTGGACTCGAGCAGTGACATACTTAAGATAGCCATTTCTGTTACAGCTGACCCGTCACGACTGTGCCTTGATTGACGATACGAGCCCCAAGGAACCTTCTACAAGCAATGAACGTCCCTTCCTTCATGACTTGTTCAGCTCCGATCTTCCTGCAGTCTATTTGTCTCACTACCTTCATAAATCGCATCATGTTAGCACAAATTAAGAGATGCACAGCTTTAATCATCACAATCATAAGTATTAATACAATAAAACAATAATCAGCCATACCTTGGTAATTTGGGGGATAAGATAAGGACAATAAGTCGAATTGCCAAGGTAATTGGTGTAAGACAAGGGAAGGGAAGATGATAAATGATGGTCAAAAAGGGCTAATTCTGGGCTCAACATCTCCCCCCAACTACCCTGTTGCATGTCCTCATGCAACAACCTGCATCTGAATCTTGAACTGAGCTCTGTCCAGGAGAGAGGAAGGAATGTAAGTAAATTAGGCATCTCATCTATCTTTTTGAAAGGCTTCTGTGAGCAACCTGACATCTTCCAACTTCACTGTTTCCCTTCCACTGCTACTTGCTGATATCTGGGAATGCACTTGGTGTGGTGGGAATCTTTCTGTAGTTTTCTTATGCTATGCCTGGGAGAGTTGAAAAGAAACCCTCAATCTGAATCCAACTCAATGGCACCTGTAGGAGGTGGAAGCACTGGTTCTTGTGGGACAGTGTCTTCCAGCGCATCTAATGTTAACAGGAGAGTTGCTGGTTCTTGTGTAACAGCAACATCCTTTAACCCTTCTTCAGCAGCTACCTTTGTTGCTTTTGAAGACACTGGTTCTTGTGTAACAGTGTCTTCTTTATCATTCTGCTGCTGAGACTGAATATCCTTTTCAATTTGCAGCTCCTCCTCCAAGATTTCAGTGTCACCTGAGCATGGTGTCTGTACCTGTTCATTGTCACTCCACTGTGTGTCAGGAATGATATCCACTCCCAGGTTATCTCCCAACTGCAATTCAGGAGTTCTTGCTGTAGCCTCCAAGGATGTTGGTTCTTGTGTAACAACATCCTGGCTTACCTCTTCATCCTTCTTCTGCTACAGCTCCTCTTCTATGAGTTCTGTATCATGGGAGCTCTCTGGGGTTACAACCCAGAGTTCATCATTGAATGCCAAAGTATCCTCTGTCCCAGCTTCTTCTCCTATCTGCTTGACCGGTTGGACAGTTATATTCAGGGTTGCTGGTTCTTGTGTTGCAGCATCCTGTTCCAACTTATCACTGTCCTGCCTTTCCATCTCTTCTTCCAAAATTATTGTGTCCTGGGAACGTTCTGGGGTTACAGCACAAAATTCTTCACCATCCTCCAGAGTATCCTTCGGCTCCATGATCTCTGTATCATGGGAACATTCTGGGGACTCACTATATTCTTTTATAAGCTCCAGAGCATCCTTCATTTCCCGTTCTTCTCCCATCTGTCCTATAATTTCTATGTCGTGGGAGCATTTTGGGGCTACCATACATTCCTTATAAATCTCGAGGGCGTCCTCCACTCCCAGTTCTTCTCCCATCTATTCTATAATTTTTGCATCATGGGAAGTGGCAGCTGCAGCAAGGACATTTAAAAGTGCTGGTTCTTGTGTGACAGCACCTTCTTTTTCCACTGCTTTCCCTTCTGTGGCTACAGGCTGTTGTGCTGAATAAGTACTCAGTAAAATTTTATGGCCTGCTTCCTCAAAGATTTCCCCACAGGTGGGGCAGAATATTCGCTCATCCTTTTCTCCTGCTCCAGCAGAAGCTGATTCCTCCACTTGGTCTGCAGCCTCTATTAATGTGTACATTTTTCTTCCACCCTGCTTTCTGCAGGTTTCCTTCTGATTGGTGCTACTAAATCAAACTCATTGGTGGCCCTCTTCCTTTTCTGTGGCGTTTTCTTTTGTGACTTTTCTTCTTGTGGGGCTGGAATATAGGGGGGCAAAACTGAAGTTAAAGAAATATTTCCCTGCCCCTCATGTTGTTCTTCTTCAATCACAGCTCCTCCTCCTACCCACTCCGGTGAAGACTCGATTGTGACCAGCTCAATATCTTCTTCCATTGCTCTGGCTCCGACATCTTCAGGTTCCATTGTCGCAGCATTTGATGCTGCTCCAATTTCACCTTCTACTGTCGGAGCTGCCCTGTTATCTAGGTTTTCCACGAGGGTTGCATCTACATTGTCGCCTGATGGCTCTGTTTGTGCTTCCCCTCGCTCTCCTTCAAATGCAGTGTCATCCCCCACTGGTTCTGCTTGTGCTGGGGATTCATACACCTCGAATGGCTCTGCCTGTGCCCCTGGTTGTTCTTCCTCTGTGGTTTTATCCACCCCGGATGGTCCTGCCTGTGCCCCCTGTTGTTCTTCTTCCGTTTCATCCCTCCCCCCAACTTCACTGGAGGAACTCCGGTCCTCCTGTTGTGGCGGAACCGGTAATTGCTGCAATGGGATGACCCTCAAGGGAACAGGTTGCTGTGGTCGGGTTATAAATTGTTCCCATGCTATATTATGTTGGGCAAGGGTTCTTATAATAATTAACTTAATGAGGCCATGGTGGGTGAGAGAGGACAATGGATGCTTTGCAGACTGAACAAATGTGGCCATATGACCCAAGTCGTGCAATAAATAAAATGGAATATTCAACAAAATGCCATGGCGGAGATGAGAAAGCAAAGGAAGTTCAGAGTTGTACACAGTTTGGTATCTACCTTCGCAGGTAATGTATTTCTTGAGGAAGACAGCAACCTAGTCCCATGGCTGCGGCAGTGACTTCAGTGCACTCCCTCTCCTGGATGCTTCAACTTGCTCCCCTGGAAGTAAAAATTCTTCTCGTGCAACCGTTGCAGGGACTCGACGGTTAAACCAAGGTTTTCCCACCATCGGGATAGCTGTAACCTTGGATATAATGACCTCAGAAACATCTATACACAGCCCCCACACCGTGGAGTGTGTTTTAGTAAGATTCAAGGCAAATTGTAGGGCTGCGTCCCGATCGAATCCGTCCAATCGCTCAAAGAACTCGACCCAGCCAGCAGCTTGAAAAATGGCCAGAACTGGCAGATTCCGTCTGAGTTCCCGGGTATTGAAAGGTTCATGGCGAACTGGAATGCCCATGGTCCTGGCTGCAAGATGAAACCGCTATTCGACAGAGTACAGGATCCCAGAATGGAAGTTGCAGCACAGAGAATGCACGAATCGTTGAACGGAGACGTTGAGTGAATAAGCTAATTCGGAAAGTTAAGCACAGAGAAGAGTTTAAAATTTTCATGCCGAATTGGGGAAGGTGGCAGTTATTAGTATTACGTCGTATGAGGGAAAGGTTTAATTAGGTATAAATGGTGGTACGAGTGAAGGTACGGCCAATATCGTTTAAATGATATCAATGCTTAATCACGTGATAAATGAAAGTCATACCTCATAAAACTGTGCGTCGGAAGGTTGCGGACACTTATGGAACATGCAGTTGGTGACATCACGGAGCCGAACGCATGCACAGTCAGCCGTGGGATCATGATGACTCAGATAAGGCACTAAGCCATCGCATCCTGGGGGTTGGAATGATGAGTTCGCCGGCATGACTGGGATGAATCAGCATCATGATTAGCAGGTTGAAACAATTCCTCTGTTAACACGGGAGTTACTACTGCAATTTGCCAAAGAAATGATAACGCGGCCGATGAAAAAGCTTGTTGCAACTGGCGGGAAAGAAGTTGCAGCCATCAGAAAAGAATTCACGGCAGCCGAAAAAAAATTTACGATGTCAGGGAAAATTACGGCTGTCACGGAAAAGTTTTACGGCGGCGGGAAAAAAAATTTCGGGTGGTGAGAAAAGATTTTACAACTATGGGAAATATGTTGCAGCCGCTGGAAATAAATGGCAGCTACCGGGAAATGATGTGGCAGTGACTTGGTCAATGAGGTGGCAGCCGCCGGGAAATGATGTGGCGGCTGCGGGAAAAAGATGTTGCAGCTTGCAATGTTGCAGCCGCCGAAGTTACAGCCGCCGAAATTGCAGCTACCGGAGTTGCAGCTGCCAGAGTTGCAGCTGTCGGAAAAGATTTGACGGCTGACGGAAGAAGGACATTACAGCTATCGGGAAGTGAAATGGCCGAGGCTGGTAAATGGAGTGGCAGCTGCGGAAAATGAGATGGCAGCCGTGGGAAATGAGGTGGCAATAGCTGGTGAATGAGGTGGCAACCATGGGGAAGATGAGGTGGTAGCCATGGGGAAGATGAGGTGGCAGCCGCGGAAACTGGAGTTGCAGCCGCCGATGTTGCAGCCGCCAATGTTGCAGCCACCGATGTTGCAGCCGCTAATGTTGCAGCCGCCGATGTTGCAGCCGCCGATGTTGCAGCCGCTAATGTTGCAGCCACCGATGTTGCAGCCGCCGATGTTGCAGCTGCCGAAATTGCAGCTGTCGGGAAAGATTGACGATTGACGGAAAAAAGGCATTATGGCTACCGGGAAAAGGAGAATATGGTCGCCGGAAAAGGATATACAGCTGCCGGAAAATATGTTGCAGCTGCCGGAAAATATGTTGCAGCTGTCGAATTTTTTTTTTTTTTAAGAGCAAGGACGGCACAGGGAGATTTTCCTTGATGGGCCCCAAACTGGTCGTTCTCCTGGCGCTTCCCTGAAAATTTTTGAAAGACGACAACAAACAAGAGATCAAATGCAAAAAAACAACAACTATACGCTACAGCAAGAAATTATTTATGTACAGCAAATACAATTTTCAGTTTAAGGTTTGGCAAAGGTAGAGAAAAGTTCCTGCTCTGGTGCCATTTGATAGTCTGGATCAGCAGCAATCTGTGAAATGAATGCATCCTTCGAAATGGGCTTCCGATACAGTCGCAGTCTGTGGCCATTAGCAAGTAATGGTATACGGTTTTCATCAATGGTAACCAAGCGAACAGTGTTGTTGTCAAATACCTTGTCAACCAAGTATGGACCCAGCCATCTTGTGCGTAATTTTCCTTTAAAATCCTTCTTGAATCTGGAGTCGTATAATAGTGCCCAGTCTCCTTCACGGAAGATTTTCTTTTTGATGAATCGGTCATGCCAACTAGATCTTTGTTGCTGAAGCAGCATAGTCTGGTCTACTGCAGCTAACCGTTTCTCATCCAATTCATTTAATTGATTCAATCTTCTTTTCTGGGCTTCTGTTACATCCAGGTTCATTTCAATGGCTGTTTTCAGGGTCTTGATCTCAAATTCAATTGGAAAGATGGCACTCTTTCCATACACCAGATCATAGGGAGAAAAGCCCGTGGTGTTGCGCCAAGTTGTGCGATATACCCACAGTGCTTCTGGAAGCCTGTCAGCCCAATCCCTTCGATGGCTTTTAACTGTTTTAGTAAGGATTGCTTCGATAACTTTATTAGTGCTTTCCACCTGACCATTGGCCTGGGGATGATAAGGTGAAGCTATCTTGTGCTGCACATGATACTTCCGGAGCAAGGATTCAAATTGGTGTGAAATAAATTGTGGTCCCCCATCGGTAACTACTTCCTTTGGTACCCCAAAACGGGTAAAAACTTCACTGTACAGGAAATCAATCACCGCCTGGTCATTTTCCTTAGCCAAAGCTACAGCTTCTACCCACTTAGTCATGTAATCTGTACACACCAAGATGTAAACCTTCTGTTTGGAAGGAGGGTTGATAGGACCAACAAAGTCCAATGCCCATCTATCAAACGGTTCTAGTACCACTTGGGGTTGTAAAGGCATCTGATCTGTCTTATTAGGTTGGCCCATCCTTTGGCAGCTGTCACAGGACTGAACATATCTTTTAGCGTCTCTGAACAGTGTCGGCCAATAATATCCCATCCGCAATGCCTTATGCCCTGTTCTTTTGTCTGCAAAGTGTCCTCCGCAAGGTTCATCATGACAGGCCTTTAGTATATGAAAGATCTCATCTTCCCTTACACATCTTCTAATCTCAAGATCAGGTCCTGTGTAAAAGAGATGGCCTTTGAGCCAACAATACCTGGCACTTTGCTGAATAATTTTTCTTTTTTCTCGTTTAGACATATGTGGTGGAAGCTTCCGTGCAACCAAATAATTAGCAACGTCTGCATACCAGGGTGAATGAGCTGAGAGTGCGAATAAATGTTCATCCGGGAAAGCATCCTCAACAGGTGAACTGTCATCACTGTTAGTAAATCGTGATAAAAAATCAGCAACAACATTTTCTTTTCCAGGTTTATCTATAATAGTAATATCAAATTCCTGTAATAATAAAAGCCACCTGGTTACTCTGGCATTAGTGACAGGTTTGTTCATTAAATACTTAATGGCAGAGTGGTCAGTATGCACAAATGTAGGATACCCAGTAATGTAATGCCGAAACTTATTAATAGAATAAACAATAGCAAGGAATTCTTTTTCAGTAACAGTATAGTTTAGTTCAGCAGGGGCCAAGTTTTTACTAACATAATAAATAGCATAAGGTACTTGACCATCCTGCTGTCCTAGTACTGCTCCAATGGCAGTATCAGAAGCATCTGAAGAAATGTGGAAAGGTATGGTCCAATTAGGTCCCCTTAAAATAGGAGCTGTGGACAGTTTCTCTTTAAGCTTATCAAATGCTGTCTGGCATGCTGCACTCCACACAAACTGTGCGTCCTTCATTAACAATGAAAACAAAGGAGAAGCAAGTTTGGAGAAGTTTTCTATGAATCTCCTGTAATACCCAGCATGTCCCAGAAAACACCTCTTTCTGAGTTGAAGGAGTTGGTATATTTTTTATCACCTTAATTTTTGAAGGATCCACTTGAATACCATCAGTAGAGATGAAATGTCCTAATACCACCCCCTCACTCATCATCATGTGGCATTTTTCAGTGCTTAGTGAGAGGCGAGCCTGTTCACAGCGAATTAAAACTTTCTTTAAATTTTTCAGTGCTTCCTCAAAATCCCTGCCATAAGGAGTAAAATCATCCATAAAAACTTCCATGCTATCATTAACTAATTCAGAAAATATGCCAATCACAGTGCTTTGGAACGTTGCAGGTGCATTGCACAATCCAAAGGGAAGCACCCTGTAGGCGAACGTTCCCCAAGGGCAAGTGAAGGTGGTCTTATCCTGATCCTCTGGAGCAATCTGAATTTGATTGTACCCACTGAACCCATCCAGGAAGGAGAACTTCTTCCCAGACAGGGTATCAAGTACCTGGTCAATAAAGGGCAGAGGAAAATGATCCTTTTGTGTAGCTTTGTTCAGCTCCCTATAATCGACACAGACTCTCCATTTACCATTTTTCTTGGGTACAATTACAAGTGGGGAAACCCACTCACTATCTGAGATAGGATAGATAAATCCTGCTTCCAAGAGTTTCTGGATTTCTTCCTTCACTATATCCCTCAAATTGGGGTTCATGCGTCGTTGGGGTTGACATACAGGCCGGGAGTTGTTTTTAATATAAATATGATGAGTGCACAGACTAGAAGGAATACCCTTCATGTCTGTATACTCCCAGGCGAATGCCCCCTTACGTTCCTTCAAGAGATTGGTTAGGTGCTTTTGTTCTTCTGAGGAGAGACCAGGATTGATGTTCAAAGTTCTTCCAGGCTCTACCTCAATAGGAATGCTTCTCGAGTTTTTCAAAACTGGGATTATGTTTGTGTCATTGACTAGTGCTTCCTCCGTAAGCTGTTCTTGTTCTTCTTTACCGAGGGTACTGTTCAGGAGTTGATCAACTTCCTTGTCTACTGAAGCAGGTTCGCTAATGAAATTATTAATGGCATCGTCTTCTGTTTCGTTTTTGAAGGTTAGTGCCTTCCCTATTGTTAGTAATGGCTGAACATCTTCCTCCTCTTCCTGTTCTATCCAAAGGGAAGTTTCAGCTTCTAGACTCGGTCGTGCTGGAGGGTACAGGGTGAGGTTTTTGGTTTCCATACCATCAGATATAGTCATAGATCCTGATCGACAGCTGATGCAAGCATCAGCTGTAGCCAACCAGGGCCTCCCCAAGATCAATGGGTGTCCCCCCAGCTGTGATTTTGGTTGTAATACCAGAAAGTCGGCAGGGTATTCCCATGAGTCCACTGAAATAACAAGGTCGTCCAAAATCCCTTCGGGTCTGATGGTGGATCTGTCTGCCAATTCTAAGATAGTAGGGGTCGGTCTAATATTGGTGAATCCGAGCTTCTTTACAGTCTCCATTGTTATAACATTGATCGCAGCTCCTAAATCTACTAGTACGTTGGGTATCTGTGTTTGTCCTATGTGTACAGTGACAGTAGGATTGCCGGGATCCTCATACTTGGTTATAGGGGTTTTTCCAGTCATTAAAGCGGATAAATTCCCTATAACATGAACAGTAGGAGGATCTCTGGGTTTCCTTCCCGGTCTTTTAGTGCACAGGTCCCGAACAGTTATAGCATAAATAGGTACATCTTGAAGAGCTTGTAAAAGGGGAATCTTAACATAAAGGTTCTTCAATTCTCCTAAGAGATTGAACTGAGGTTGCCCCCCTCTTTGTGGCAGCATCAATCTCTCAGGGTATGGTGGTTGCCTTACCAGCTGGGTAGGCTGCGTGTTATCCACTTTATCGTTTAATGTTTCAGCCGTCCCATCTGAGGGATGCTCAGCTCCTTCAGTGATAGGAACCGGATCAGATGGATGCTAGGAGCTCTCTTCTTTGTCATACACAGATGGTGGAATATTTTCTAAAGTTACACGTTCTACTATCTTTCCAGACCGTAAGCGAATATCATTACAAGGTACAGGGGAGAGAGAGTAGGCCGGCATATTGAGAGCTTCCAATTGCTGGACTGTTTTATTATTTGGGTTAGGGTTAGGTTGGGCAGGCAGCTGAGGCCGTATTGGTATGTTAGGCACAGGATTATTTTACAGCTGCAGCTGCGACTGCTGAGGTGGGTATTGAGGATATTGATGAAATTGAGGATATGGAGGATACGGTAACTGTTGAGGTGGAGGTGGTTGAGGAAACTGGTTCCCAGGATGGAAGTTCGTCCATCCAGGAGACCATGAAGTAGGTTGATGAGGTGGCTGTGTCCAAGGACTCCATGAATTATAACCTTGCATCGCAGGTTGAGGGGAATTCCACTGAGCATAATTTGAAGGGAACTGTGTATTCACATTTTGCATATTAGTATTCCAATTATTCAAATTATTCAAAAATGGAAATGAATCGGGAGACATACCTTGATTCCGGGGCTGCCAGGGTTTCTTCTGTGCAATGAAGTAGGTTGAATCCACCTCTGGAGTTGATGCCTGCAGAACAGCCTTCACTTGGGGCAATGTGGGGCATTCTTTCATATCATGGTTCAGCTCGCACAGCTGACACACTTGTATTTTGTCAAGAGGGCATTCTTTCAGTGCATGAGTCTTTCTACACCGGGGACAAAACACACCTAGTGTGAGATCCTCCACTGCCTGTCTTTGCTTGGCCTTCAAGACATCAATCTCTGAAGAGATAGAGCTCATCATTTCTGTTTTAAAATTTTCAAGAAGATTGCCTATCTCTGCCCGTGTAGCTCCCCCATTGGATGACTTCTGAGTTCTGTCGAAGACATCACGTTCCAGCTTATCTCGTTTATTCTTCTTGTTATGCCTAGAAGATCCCCTGGAGTATCTCTTACATAATTCCACAATTGTCTCAAAGGGTTCTTTAGAGATATCTCCCTTTCCTAATAAATTTAGCATGTCTAAACAATCGTCCCTGATCCCTCGAAGCAGGATTATCTTAAGCACATCTAGTCCCATGTTCGTCTGCCCAGCTCTCTGCACATTGTACAGCAACCTCTCTACAAAATCCTCCAAGCTTTCATCCTCTTTCTGTACCATCTTGAATAACTCCTCCCTTTTGTCCCTGGTGTTGCAATATTCTTGATATTTTTCTAGGAACACTTGCTTCATCTTATTCCAATTAGCAACAGTTCCTCCCCCAAGGCTCATGAACCATCGTAATGCATTGTCCTTCAGGGTGGCAGGAAAAAGCTTTAACTTTTGAGCATCTGTGACATAATCATAGCTGCGACAGAGGATATCGAATTCAAAAAGGAATTCATCTGGATCCTCTGCCGCCCTGCCATGGAAGCGGGGTAATACCGACGGTGAGATGTTTTTCATAGGAGCTGTCCCCTCTAGCTGCTGTATTGGGAATTGCAATGTAGCCATAGTTTCTGGCGGGGAATCATCTTCATGATAGTATTGTACCACTGCTTCTTCCTCTTCGTTCTCAGTTCTGTTATTCATCTTTTCTTCTGTATCTTCTCCTTCGTTTGTTTCTTTATTCCTTACCTCGGTTGTAACACCTGCGTATTCTTCGGTTGTAACAGCTGCGTATTCTTCAATTGTAATAGCTGCGTATTCTTCAATTGCAACAGCTGAATCAGCCGTTCCTTCTTCAGCAGGAGTATATGCAGGAATCACAGCTGCTCCTGTATCTTCTACTGTAGATCTTGATGCTGGCGCTCCAGGATCAGCAGGGCCTCTTTTGATAGGAGTCTCCCGTTGACGAGATCTGACAGCTGAATCAGTTTTGTCAACAAGGTCGTCGATGAATGTTCTTTTGCCCAGTGGTGGACCTCGACCACGACCCGAACCACCTGTACTGTTAGTAATTTGTGGGGTTTTGGGGGTTGGGAGGTGATCGCGTTTTACCCCCCTCGTATTCATGCGAAGCAGATCAATTCAAAAACAACCAAAAAGACTGACTAAAAGCAATTATCAGATACGACTAATGACTAGTGTTTAATTTTCATCCTTCCCCGGCAACGGCGCCAAAATGTCAAGCACTCTATTTGCAGATAATTAAATATCAAACATACAGAGCATATGAAATTTATTGTCAACCCGAGAAAGTCTTTTTATTTCAAAGGATAAGTGCACAATATATGCTTAAACACAAAACCATTAGAATTGAATACTTTTATCTTCTATCATCCATATTCATCCCAAGAATCTATGCAATCCCAAATGCCTTCTAATTGCTATACTATAATTCTTTTCTATTATGCACCAGGAAGAAAATGATATCAGATCTAATCAACAATTGCAGAAAGGAAATCTCATTCATATTCTAAAATAATCATTTGTCTAATCTGATCAAGCTGAAAATCATAAAACATGAACTGAACATTACTCTAAAATTCAAATGAAAGGAACTGAAGCAACTGTTCTAAGAAACTGAATTGTGAAATAAGAATCAATCAACACATAACAGGAAAGCTAATTTATAAGAACTTTCTGGGATCACGTCTCAACTATAGGATGAACACGGTAGTGTGAACAGAAATTGAAATGTGTAAAGTAAACCTGACTCAGTCGACGGATATTCTATACCATTCACCAATCTTACAGAATTATAATCTTTTACTGAAAAATCCACACAACAAGTATTGTTGCTGCGCACAAAAGAAAGAACAAAACATCACACAACAAGAAAGATGAAATCCTAATTTAACTCAGCAATCTCTGTGGAAGACGGGCCCAGCCTTCACACAGAGACGCTGGATGAACAACACTCTTCTTAACTCAGAAGTAACCCCTTATATTAACAGAAGAATGAGTACACAGTTTGGCTTGGCTGCTAATACAAAATAATTTAATTGTTTGCTGTTCAACCCCTCGGTCGAGGCAATTCCCCATATATATACATATAATTTGCAACATCTAAACCTATAATTGGGCAGCCATGAAGATCTCTGATCTTCAGGCGCCCTAAATAATCTAGCTGTTACAATGCGTGGCAGAACTGAAATATCCAAATATAAGAGAGTTATTAATTGCCCCAAGAGTGGCGGTCCTTCCAGCTCACAGCTGGACTCGAGCAGTGACATACTTAAGATAGCCATTTCTGTTATAGCTGACCCGTCACGACTTTGCCTTGATTGACGATACGAGCCCCAAGGAACCTTCTACAAGCAATGAACGTCCCTTCCTTCATGACTTGTTCAACTCCGATCTTCCTGCAGTCTATTTGTCTCACTACCTTCATAAATCGCATCATGTTAGCACAAATTAAGAGATGCACAGCTTTAATCATCACAATCATAAGTATTAATACAATAAAACAATAATCGGCCATACCTTGGTAATTTGGGGGATAAGATAAGGACAATAAGTCGAATTGCCAAGGTAATTGGTGTAAGACAAGGGAAGGGAAGATGATAAATGATGGTCAAAAAGGGCTAATTCTGGGCTCAACAGCTACCACATCGTCGGGTCCTTTTGTCGATATCCTTTCATTCAACTTGTGGGAAATTCATGTAGGGATTTAGGATCCGTTACCTTCAATCCTCTGTCTACACGCTATTGGAGATTAATGGCGCTGCAGAGTAAGTACGTTCTTACTGCGTGCCCCCCAAATCGTATGTGACCAACTTCATCGTGGTCCACAACACACGACCTCACGCTTTCCCTGAGTAAGTGGATCATCTTCTCTACTCATGCGTGGAATTCCATCAGAAGTCGACATCATCGTCGTTCTCCCTGTGTGTGATTTATCCTTACTCTACGACCCCTTCAATTCCTTTGTGTGTCCGTCGGTGAAACATTTCACATGTCGCTACACACATTCTCAAAAGCACATATTAATAGTCATGTCCTCATTTGTCATAATTTATTTCATAAACCCGCTAATCGTTAATCAATTACAGTTTACTCATAATATCCTATATGTCATAAATCAGTAAGCCATTTTGTCAACATGTATTTCTTTCGTTCACATTTTATAATTTATCATACATCTAATCACTAAGCATCATATTTATGTACACATAACACATTTTTCATAACGCAGCCAATTATTAAGAAATAAGTAATTTCATCAATTAATTCAACTCTCTGACTCCACATATGTCATTTAATTCATAAATTCATTTATCCAATTGTCTTCATTCACATCTTCAGGTTTTCATCAATCGTTTAACACGTATCAAACTCAAAAGACCACTATCAAATATTGTTCATCCAGGTCACTCGATAGGTTCCCTTTGTTGATGTAAATGTAACTTCGGAATGTATTTCGTTTATGTATATTGTACTCCTATAGAGATGTGTTATTCCTCTATAAGGAAGTGTCGTCATTTGTATTGACACGTGTTGCAAGTGTCGTAACTTTTCGATGGGTTATTAGATCACCATGTGTGGGGTCGGCCCTGATTAAGTTAACCATGGGTTATTGTGCTAAGCTAGAAAAGTCGGCCCTATAAGTTTATTGGGTAGTTAGGACAAGTATAAATAGAGATCTTCCGATCTCTATCTTGATCGTCTCATTATCTCACTCTACATCACTCGAAAACTGGCGCACATGTGAGGAGGAGGATCAGCTACTAGGAGGAGTCTATCTATGTGTACTTGGGTTATACGTTGGTTGTACTTTTGCTCTATCTATCTCTGAGGAAGTTGTGGGGTTTTTCGCCTTAGGGTTTTCCCTATGGAAACTTTGTGTGTCTATTGTCTCTTATGTTTGCATCTTGTGATGATTGATATGCATTGATATACTATACATGTTATTCTATTAGTAAAGATCCTAGAGTATATTGAATTAATGCTCAAAAATTAACATGGTACGAGAGCTAACCTGAGAAGAAGACACTATGCAGTTGCGGAAGCTAGGGCTTCTTGTTTTTGGGTTTCTCTCCACAGATTTTGGAAAAGCAATATGATAGATTGACTCTCCTCAGATAGATTGACTCTCCTCAGCAAGGTAAATCTTTCTGTCCAATCATAATTCAATTCTGAGCACTTTTAGTTTTGGCCCTAAAAATTATGGTTTCCACAAAAATAGGAATTTCTGAAATTTGAAGACACAGCTGAAAGCTCCTTGGAAAAATCAAAGTTTAGAGCTTTGGATCAAGATTTTTGGTTGGGTAAAACTTTGGGAAACTCAAACCCTAATTCAAGGTCCTCCCTAGTGAATCCTGGAAGACTAAAAGGCATTTCTGAAGGGTAAAACTATGCAGAAATCAAATTCTGAGTATACCAGGCTGATCAGCTCATCAAGGCTCATCTTTCTATCCTTTCAGAAAGTTGAAACTGACATTTTAAATTTTTAGGGTTTCTCTGACAAACCTAATCTGGGACCAGGTCCATTTTTTCAGCAATCCAAGTGGTAAGACCTAAATCTTTTCTATTTTCCATTTGAAGTACTCTTTAAAGATGTCTCACCACACCAAGCTTGAAGATAAGCTTGAAGGGTCTGATAACTTCCGAGCATGGAAGTATAGGATTGGGTTAATCCTAGAAGAGAATGAGTTGGACTCATACATAAAAGAAGAGATCCCTATCCCAGAGGATGAAGAGGCTAAGGCATTGCATAAGAAGAACTTGGTCAAGGCAAAGAGAATCATTGTTGATTCTATCAAAGACCATCTCATCCCACATGTGTCATCTCTGAAGACACCGAAGGAGATGTTTGAATCCCTGACCAAGCTATTTGAAGGGAAGAACATAAATCGAAAGATGACTTTGCGGAATCAATTGAAAGGGGCCAAGCTGTTGAATGGAGAGACCATTCAATCTTACTTCTCCAAGGTCTCTCAAATCAGGGAACAACTTGAAGTTGTGGATGAAGTAGTGGGAACAATCCTCTCAAGAAGAAGCAAGGCTTGTGGCATGAGAAGAAAAGATGGGGAATGAAGATCACACTCTCACAGCTCACACCAAGAAAGGGAATTCCAAGAGAGAGCCATCTCACTTCAAAAAATCCTCACACCACCATAAAGAAAGGAGAATATGCTTCACCTGTAATGAAAAGGGACATATTGCTAAAAATTGTCCCAAGAACAAGAAGGAAAACAACAACTTCAACAAGAAGAAGAAGGGTAGAAAAAGAAGGTACCATGCTCATGCTGCCGAGGATGATGAACCTCCAAAGAAGAAGGCTAGGGAAAAAAGTGATGTTGATGACTCATCAAGTGAAGATGAATATGTTCTGATCTCTGCTCTCACAAGTACTATCTCTCATGGTTGTAATGATTGGCTTATTGACATTGGGGCTTCTAAACATAGGATTGGGTTTAAAGAATCTTTTCTAAATCTATCTGAACATGAGTCACCCCATAAGGTGAAACTTGGGGATGACTATCAATACCCTATCAAAGGAAGTGGTGAAGCCTTCCACAACCTAGACTCTGGGAAGCCCTTGAAAATGAAAGATGTATTATTTGTACCTGGGCTCAAGAAGAACTTACTTTCCATATTTGCATTGGATGCAAAAGGCATGAGGGTTGCATTTGTAGATGGCCAAGTCCTAATGTGGCCAAAAGGTAAAACTATAGATGATGCAATGGTGATTGGAGATTAAGAGGTAGGTTTATACAAATTGAAGGGACAACCTAAACATGCCATGGTGCATGAATCCATGGAGCCAAGTGAACTTCAGCATTGAAGGCTTGCACATGTGCACTATAGGGCACTACCAATTGCAACTAAAGCGGTAGAGGGTATTCCTGAAATCAAGACCAAGCATGAAGGTGTTTGCAAAGGCTGTGCGAAAGGAAAGAACATAAAGAAGGCATCTCCAAGCAGTGAAAGAAAATCAAAAGGAATCTTGGAAATCATCCACTCCGGTGTATGCGGTCCAATGTCATCCAGTTCTCTGAGTGGGTATGTTTACTATGTCTCTTTCATTGATGACTTCTCCAGGAAGACTTCGGTTTATTTCTTGAAGAACAAAGATGAAGTATTTGACAAGTTCAAGGAATTCAAAACCTTGATGGAAAATCAAACTGATAAGAAGATCAAGACCTTCAGATCTGACAATGGCGGAGAATTCACTTCAGGTGATTTCAAGAAACTATGCAGTGATTCAGGGAGTAAGAGGGAGTTGACTGATCCCTACAATCCACAACATAATGGAGTTGCAGAAAGGAAGAATAGAACAATCATGGAAGCAGCATGGGCAATGTTGCATGACCAGGATCTGCCTATGCATTTATGGGCAGAAGCATGTAGGACAGTTGTTTATGTGCAAAACATAACACCTCACAAGATATTGGACAACAAGACACCAGAAGAAGTCTTCACTGGTAAGAAACCTGAGGTCAACCATCTCAGGATATTTGGTTGTCCAGTATATACACATGTTCCAAAGTAAAATAGGACAAAGCTAGATCCTTCAGGAAAGAAGGGTATCTTTGTTGGGTACAGTGAAAGCTCGAAGGCTTACAGAATATACTTTTTAGGGTTCAAGAAGATTGATGTCAACAGGGATGTAACATTTGATGAAAACTCAACTTTCATAAAGTCAAGAAAGGCACTTGTTGAAGATCATGAAGAACCAAAGAAAACCAGATTTCAAGATACTACCATGACTGAAACAATTCCAGATGCTGATCATGAAATTGAAGATCCGCAAGAACCTATAGATCCACCTCATGAGAAGGACTCTCACAAGTGGAAACCTGCATGGGCTAGAGAGCTCATTCAAGATGCAGAAAGGTATGGCATTCCAGAAGAAGAACATAGAGCAAAGAAGAGGACCAGATCACATACCAGCTATGTTTATTTACTCTGTGATATCATGAACAAAGAACCTTCCAATTATGAAGAGGAAGCGGAAAAGAAAGAATGGAAGGATGCCATGGTCGAGGAATACCAATCAATAATGAAAAATGATTTTTGGGATGTTGTCCCAATACCTGAAGGGAAGTCTGTTGTGACTTCCAAATGGATTTACAAGATCAAGCATGCTGTAGATGGTAGCATGGAGAAATACAAAGCAATATTTGTAGCTCGTGGCTTCTCCCAGAAAGAAGGAATAGACTATGAAGAAACTTTTTCTCTTGTATCCAGGTACACTTCCATCAGATTAGTACTTGCTCTGGATGCAGTGAGGAAATGGAAGATACACTAGATGGATGTCAATACAACTTTCTTGAATGGTGTAGTCAAGGAGGAAGTGTATGTGAAGTAGCCACTTGGTTTTGAGACACATGATAGGAAGTCATATGTGTGCAGGTCTAAGAAAGCCTTGTATAGCTTGAAGCAAGCTCCTAGGACTTGGTATGGTAGGATGGATAGTTTCCTATCTAGTTTGGGCTTTACCAAGAGTAAAGCGGATTCCAACCTTTACTACAAGGTTGAGGAAGGAAATCATGTGATTCTACTCCTGTATGTGGATGACCTATTTGTTACAGGTGATGATAGTTTGATTGCTAATACCAAGAGAAAGCTTGCTGCCGAGTTTGAGATGAAGGACTTGGGGATGATGCATTATTTTCTAGGTATGGAGGTGTGGTAGAGTACAGATGGGATCTTCCTTGGACAAGGGAAGTATGCAGTAGAGATCCTGAAGAGGTTTGGGATGATGGATTGCAAGGCCATGGCCACACCTATGGAATCGAACCTAAAGCTTCTGTGTGATGCTTCATCTAATCCGGTTGATGTCACGATGTATCGTGAGATGATTGGGTCCTTGATGTACATGACGAACATGAGACCAGATATTTTCTTTGCAGTGAACACATTGAGCCAATTCATGACAGATCCGAGGAGTGTTCACCTGGTTGCTGTAAAGCATATTCTGAGGTACCTGAAGGGTACAGTTGATTATGGGCTCAAGTATGATGTGAATCAAAAGTTTAACCTGGAGGATTATGTTGATTCAGATTGGGCTGGCAGTGCTGCAGATAGGAAGAGCACATTTGGGTGTTGCTTCAGTATGGGATCAAGTGTGATCTCTTGGTTTAGCAGGAAGTAGTCCTGTGTAGCACTGAGTACAGCCAAACCAGAGTATGTTACAGCTTGTTCGGCTAGTTGTGAGGCAATATGGCTTTGGAAGCTACTGTCTTAGTTAATTGGAGGCTACTGGTATCTTTTGTGACAACCAGAGTTGTGTGAAGTTGTCTGAGAACATGATGTTCCACGACAGGTCGAAACACATTGAGATCAAATATCACTATATCAGGGATATGGTGCAGAGAGGAGCAGTGAAGCTCCTGTATGTTGCGACGGACGAGCAGATTGTAGATGTGCTGACGAAACCACTAGCCAGAGTGAAGTTAGAATACTTCAAAGAGAGGTTTGGTGTTCTTCAGATTGACGACACTTCGAGGAAGAAGTGATGGACACATTTGTTGGAGCCATTCCAAGCATGATGAAAGGAGGATCCTTCACATGGCTGTGGATGTAAGTGCTGGATGATGAGCATCAGGACGATGCTCCAGTTACTGCTCTGTATATGCATCATGTTGGATGCCTGTTATGATCAATTGGATCATTTATATATGTATGCATCATGTTGGATGCTGGATATGATCAGTTGGATCATGTATATGTATATGCATCATGTTGGATGCTTGGACCATGTATCTGTATATGTATTAGGTGGATACATTGTATGATCAAGTGGATCATGTATAATGATATGTATCAGGTAGATACTTGGTATGCATCAGGTGGATGCATTATATGATCAGTATGATCATGGATGACAAGCTTCAAGATGTTGCTCCAGATGACATGCATCAGGAAAATGCAGTGATGATGATCAGGATGATCATGTGTACATCAGGAGGATCTATGGTGGGTATCAGGTTGATACTCTGTGGCCATGGACAGGTTGTGCAGATGAGCATGTAAGTAGACCTGGTAGATCTGGATAGGATGAAAAAGGCCTCAGATGCTCTTTCAAGGCATTGCTCTGGGAGGACATGTAAGTAGACCTGGGAGATCTAGACAGGATGAAAAAGGCCTCAGATGCTGTTTCAATGCATTTTCCTATGGCATGTAAGTAGACCTGGGAGATCTGGATAGGATGAAAAAGGCCTCAGATGCTCTTTCGAGGCATTGCCATGGCCACATGTAATAAGTCCTGGAGATTTGGATAGGATAAAAAAGGCCTCAGATGCTCTTTAGAGATCTTGCTTAGCAAGACACTCTTTTAAGGTTTTGTGGTGGACCACATGTAATGTGCTCCTGGGAGATCCGACAGGTAGAGCTATGTGCTTGTAACAGCCTGGGATGCTACAGCCAGGTTTTGTGGTGAGATCACATGTAATATGCTCCTGGGAGATCTGACAGGTAGAGTTGTGTGCTCATAACAGACTGGGATGCTACAGCCAGGTTTTGTGATGGGTCACATGTAATGTGCTCCTAGGAGATCCAACAGGTAGAGCTGTGTGCTCGTAACAACTTGGGATGTTGTAGCCAGTTTTTATGACGCACGTAATAAGTCCCGAGGATTCCACAGTATGGCCAGTGATGATGAAAACCTGCAGATGGTGGGCCTACATCCAGTATGAAAAAGGACTGGCTCTGTAGAACTTCCTATGACGAGTAGATTCATAGATTGATTGAGATAGCAGCAGCAGTGATGATGACGATGGTTTGAGGATGATGAATCGATGACGATGATCCAGAGAAGAATACTTATGCTAGCAGATCTATGTCGAGAAATACTTTCCTAGTTAAGAGGGAGTTGTATGTATATGTAACTTCGAAATGTATTTCATCTATGTATTTCATTTATGTATATTGTACTCCTATAGAGATGTGTTATTCCTCTATAAGGAAGTGTTGTCATTTGTATTGATCAGTGTCGCAAGTGTCGTAACTTGCCAATGGGTTATTAGACCACCATGTGTGGGGTCGGCCCTGATTAAGTTAACCATGGGTTATTGTGCTAAGCTAGACAAGTCGGCCCCATAAGTTTATTGGGCAGTCGGGACAAGTATAAATAGAGATCTCCCCATCTCTATCTTGATCATCTCATTATCTCACTCTACATCACTCGAAAAGTGGCACACATGTGAGGAGGAGTATTAGCTGCTAGGAGGAGTCTATCTCTATGTACTTGGGTTGTACTTTTGCTCTATCTAGCTCTGAGGAACTTGTGGGGTTTTTCACCTTAGGGTTTTCCCCACGGAAACTCTGTGTGTCTATTGTCTCTTATGTTTGTATCTTGTGATGATTGATATGCTTTCTATGATTGATATGCATTGATATACTATACATGTTATTCTCTCAGTAAAGATCCTAGAGTATATTGAATTAATGCTAAAAAATTAACACCTTGAAACTCCATAGTCATTCTAGGGGCATTACATACACCACCTCTTATATAGAACTTCGTCCCGAAGTTAATTTTTGTTCTCGTAATTTCGATGCTAGGCTTTACCTTTAATTTCCCATTCTCATCTTCTTGTCATTCTCTTCTATTTTTCTCAAACAATCATGGCCATAAGTAGTAGTGGTTTTAATCATTAGTTTTCTAGTTCTTCTAGTATGGTTCCAATACATCCTCAAGAACTCAATCATAATTTTGCATAATGGAAATCCAATAATACCTTCATAATTGTCAGGACCAAGTTAGGTTTTCTATACCTCATAGTCATCTACGAAAGTATACAATGTCCAAATTATCTACAAGCTGCATTACGTCAATAGCCACCCAATAGTTTATCAAATCATTAATCATCTTAACAAATCCAAGCAAGGATTCAAATATACTTCGTTATCCTCCCTCCAAGGCGAGGAGGTATACATCATAAATATTCATTCAAATATAAATAGGTATTTGATATAATCATGGATTTAACAAATCAAAAGTGGTTACAAAATATTCCAAAGTCCAATTCCCAAAAGACCACATCCCAAGACTTAATTGTTTTTATTAGAGTTGATTATCAATTTGATAGGATTTCAAGCATTTGTACTTAGTGACCTAGTCAAACATTCCATCTTCTAAATTTTATTTACAAGGGTTAATAAATTGTAAACTAAGGAAGCCCAATAATTGGTAAATTAGATAAGTTATATGTAATTATATATATGTACGTGGATACTAAAGTAAGAACAAATACTCTATGTCCTTGGATTTAAAAAGAACAAAAAACAAAAAAAAAACCTCCACCTAATTAGAATGAATTTTATTGTTATATGGATGGTATTCTAAGGAGATAATAAGCAATATATATAGATGCCTATATTCTAGGTGCCCCTACATAGTAATTATGTACTATAATAGTTATGTATAAAAGGAAATCAAGGAGGAAGGGCACATGCTTATTTAATGGTTAATGGATAGTCATTATGAGGGGGGTTTGGATTTGAAATTTTATATATGTATATTAAAAAGTTACACAAATTCAAGTAACTTGTAAGTATAGCTTCATTCATAGATAATGTCATAATTACATTTGAACGAATTAAAAGATAAATAAATATTGATTAGGGGTTTCATTACTATTGAAATATTTGATAATTTTAGAACCCTTATAGTCAATATTATCTATGAAATATGACAATGAACATTGTATCCTTTAATCAATGTTACACGTATGAAAGGGTTTCTTTTGTTTTCGGGATAGGGGGTTCTCCCTACATCATCTCTTTTTCATTAGATTCCCATGGGGAATATTTTTAAAACCTTACCTACTTAGCCATGATGAGAAGACTAGTGGGTGGATGCACTTGTTGAATCTACACACTAATGGGGAATGGATAAATGTTAAAATAACACCAAATTGATCTTTTTGCCGAGAATTAGACAGATCGTCGAGGGAGTCAAATGGACTCGGAATACAGAAAATGAGATATCAGTGTGACCAACAAGACAAGATGAGTGAAATGACATTAAATTTTATAATTACAATTATGTTAAAGATAATGAAGAGGTACAAACATGACTTAACAATGAGTTGGTAGTAACGAAAATGTAACTTGGCAAACTAGCCAGAAAGGCCGAATGAAGACGGATTTTGTAAAACAAGGTATTGATATTATGAACAAATTATTCAGATTCAAAGATACATACATCATGATAATTTTATCCCTCAAAGTACCCATAAAGAGATCCAACAAATTATCCGCTAAAAATTTCTTCACTCTAAGACTGAACTTTCGAAATCTCTCAATATGGTTTGAAATTGGATCTCTCTACCTGATATTTAACAAATCGATAAATAAGGAGCTTCTCTTAATATTAGCACAATGTTCTATCAATTTATCCATAAAAGATATTTACCAAGGGACAATAGAGGCCTTTCACGATCACAAATCCATTGGTACCACACAAGTTGATCAAATTCTAGAAACAAGGAAGTGATAGTTACCTTTGTAAAGTTAGCACTTGGTTTAGATCAAAGAATTAATCCATATATAATATCCATGTTATGTTATCATTACTAACAAACTTATTCATATCTATCTTCATGGAAAATTGTAAGTGCTAATCTTAGCCCATGGGCTAAATTTGGGGGTTTTAAATTTTTAATGGTTTTTTTTTTTATTAAACACCCATTAGGTATGATTAGACCACATTTTATTTATCCATTTTTAATGAATATGAGGTTAGCCCCATTGAATTTAAAAATGGGAGCCAAGATAAAACAATTTCACACCTCTGAAAATCAATTTATTGTTCATCCACGGAAAATCATTAGGTAGCTCCCATTCGCCCCTAATTTAAAAAATGACAGTTGCTATTGGCTCTTTTGCATTCTATCGATCATGGAAATTGAAGTAGAAGTTACATTCATCCATGTTTTATGGGTTGATTTTAGTTTTGCAAGTTGCTTAATTTACACATGAGAAGGGAAATTGATATTTACTATTAGGTCTTATAGTGACCCATTTGCACTAGGAGAGTTTTGAATCCCATTTTCTCATATCCAAAGTTTCCCCAAAAAACACATGGATTGGAAAGCTCGCGATTGACTATGCAACAACAGGGGGCATGAAGCTACTTATAACTACTTCCATTTTGTTTCTACTTGTTTTTGTGTTCTCCATTCTAGGAGAAGCCATAGGTGGAGCAACCTAAAATCCCATTGTATTTGCTGCTTCTTTTTTTTTTGGGCCTTGTTATGTATTTTGACATGTTTCTTATTTTGCTTATTAAATTTTATGGTTCTCAAAAAGGGGATTTTATATTATGGTTTATTAATATTTATCTCCTATCTAATATTTTTTTATATATTTTCGTATTATTATATATGATTTTATACTTTATCCACCATATTTTATCCATATCCTCTCTTATTGAGTACTTAGGCTACAACTACCACTTGAACCTTACAGATCCATTTGCTGAAGGCAGAGACGACGAAGCTGAGTATTTACGCATATGCACTTAGCAGCAACTGAAGGAAAATTATTAATATATCAACAGTAGTGTGTTCTAGTATGACTGGTAAAAATGAGGTCACTGAAGAAGCAGACTATAGCAGAAGGTAATCAATTGTTCATAATGTAAATCACTGAAACTACAGATTGCATGCATCGCCCACCATTCTACTGATCAGCATTAATAGAAGAGTAAATGAGGTCACTTTCAGGATTCATGGAAGACTAAATGAGGTCACTTTGAAGCAGTAGACGGTAGCAGGAGGTAATCAATTGCGCATAATGTAAATCGCTGAAACTACATATTGTCGACCATTTTACCGATCCCTCTGTCATTTAAACCATTAGCACCGGAAAAGCACGTTTTAAATTCCCTCTGGACAATCCACAGAGCCCAATATACCCTAATCTATTGGGTAATCACGACGAAAACGTATAGCCATTGCCTGCTCCTCTGGATTGCCGAGCCACATTTTGTTCCCCAAACTCGCAATACATATCACACAAACAAATACAGTTGTCAGTGCTTCGAAAAATGCGATCTTGATATTATATATGAGATCCTGGCGATTCTATTCTATTTTTGTTGATCGCTTGTCAGTACCAATAGGAACCGAGCTCTTGGGGAGAGAAACATAATTACATTTAGGTGGCGGCACTTCTATTCAATTAGACACACACAACCTTGAAAGGCTCGACCTGAAGTGAAGAACCGAGGCATCCATTTGACAATCCATGATAACAAAGCTATAATGCATGCTAGCAGAAGATACCTATGTGAATTATGCAAACCTATATGAAGTAAAAAAAAATTGACAGTACATCCTAGTCCAACAATACTTACCCACGTAACCACTCAACTAAAATATATGAAACCACTAGGTAAAATAAGTGGCCTTCAAGCATTGCAAACTCCAATAAGGCTCTGATGTTGGATTTAGGTTACAGAAATCATAATACATTCAAAACAAGGAATCAGCCCACCCAATATTGAAAGGGCTATAACTATTAGAATAATGACCTCTCGCCATTAGAATGTGGTTTTAAAATAGATTAAATAAAAAACAATGGTATGAGAAACAACTTTCTCCCCCGAAACATTAGGATCTTTCTGTTAGAGCCTACAAATATGGAATCTGCCCAGAATGAACAACAGATTTCCATGCCATAATGAATGGAAAGGGGCTATACCGGTTGCTAATTGAGCTTGGTTTTGACTAGTTTTATTTCTAGTTTGAAAACAGCATATATAATAGGTAGGCGATATCCATTCCCTACTAAAGTCTATATCGAATACCGCAAAGGTTTGGTTGCAACCTACCATAGCAGTAAGGCTTGAAGTCTACCCTACCATTTCCCCCATAGATATCTTCAGGAAATAATTTGGTGTTTTGTTATTTTACAGAGTTCAAGAATAACGATGATGAAATTAAATTATATATATAAGTAAACCCATAATAAATATTAAATTGAATTAGAACCAGGGCCTAATCTACCTCCACCCGAGGACTTCACCATGGACATGTAAAGTCATAATAATAAAACAGGAAAGGGATTTCTGAACAACCACCGCTTTTGAGTGAAACTACCACTGCCAGAGACTGGCTTGAAAGAACAACAATGAGAATTCATGAGTTGGGTTATTAGATATTGGATGGCTGGCAATTGATATTTACTATTAAGTGGCCCATTTGCATTAGGAGAGTTTTGAATCCCATTTTCTCATATCCAAAGCTTCCCCAAGAAACACAGGGATTTGGAATTTTGCTATTGACAATGCAACAATAATATTTCTTTAGGTGTTTGGGGCATCATGCCTAGTGTTTGGGACTTCATTTATAGCCACTTATTTGGGAGTGCAGGGGGTATGACGCTACTTATAACCACTTCCATTTTGTTTCTACTTGTTGTTGTGTTCTCCATTTTAGGAGAAGCCATAGGTGGAGCAACCTAGAATCCCATTGTATTTGCTGCTTCTTTTTCTTTGGGCGTTGTTAGGTATTTTGACATGTTTCTTGTTTTGTTTATTGAATTTTATTGTTCTCAAAGGAGGGATTTTTATGTTACTGTTTATTAATATTTATCTCCTATCTAATAGTTTTTGTATATATTTTCCTATTACTATATATGGTTTTATACTTTATCCACCATATTTTATCTATATCCTTTTATTGAGTACCTTTTTTTTTTGTATAAATAGGTTTCTTATATCCTTCACAACTTCGCCCCTCATGTTTCAAAGTTATTTTCAATGTAAAATTGGATACCCCTTCGAATGTTTGTAATTCAACTTGCATATCCCATTTGAATGTTTTGAATTTCATTTACCATATTCATGATGTTCACCTCTCTTAGCATTGTGTTTTCATGTTTTCATAATCTTTAGGTAAGCTTGGACACCTCAAAGTTCACATCATCATGCTTATCTTGTATCATAAATGTGCCTAAATGTGCCTTCAAGAGGTTTAGTGAGCATAGACTTTTTTCTGCCAGCTCTTTACATTTAATCCCATTAATATTTGCTAGAAATTCTCTATTTTTTTTTTATCTATTACACCTTTTGAATCACCCTAAACAGTTCTTTCAATCAAAATTTATGCAAGTTTCAAGTTAACATACCTTTCAAAAGCTTGCTTTGTAGGTTGTCTTCCTAGTTGTAATTTCTTCTTAATCATCTCTAGAAAGTTGGCTCCCATGAGTACGAAATTTCAGCGTGAAGTAGTTTTATATGTCTTCTTTGTAATTCCATAGATTTGACTGAATTATGATCTTCCAAGGGAAAGTTTGGAAACTTTCCCAAAACTTATTTCTTTTGTCCCTTTTAGGATAATGAGAAAAAAACCAAAGAGCTAACATAGAACAAGAAGATAAAACATTAACACTTATGAAAGTGTAACATTAATTAAAAATTATGTAGTTTAATGTAAAATTTGTGAATTAACATAAGTAATCAATGACATTACCACCTTCTCACATGAGTAAGCATGGGATAGGACCGAAGTTGTACAAAGTTTATATAACTTTACCTCTTATGTACAACTTCACCAGTTTCCACACATAATCAAAACAACAAGACATGTTTTTTCTTAAATTTGGTAATTGATACGATATAGTTAAGAAAAATATATCCCTTAAAATTGTTTAAATTTACTACATCAAAAATTAAATAAACTTATCAATATTTTCCTCGAGATAGACAACAATTTCAAAAAGTTTAAAAAATCATTTTAATTATAATGTTTATATCAAAATTATAGGTCCCAACCACCCAAGCTACAATGGAGTCATCTAATATTTGTTCTACTAGCATGATAATTTAAATAATCTGAAAATTTCATAGAATGGAGTTATCTTATGTTTGCTCTACTAACATGATAACTTAAATAATCTGAAAATTTTGGAAAACTCTTTTCGATTGTTATTTAATATTTATAATTAATTTATCAAAATAATTATTTTTATTTTATAATATTTATAAATATAATTTTAAAATTAAATTTAAATATACTTTTAATTATCTTAAATTTTATACTTAATAAAAACATCATATTTTATTTTGTTGTAGATACTTACTAGCATATCTGCATTTGATGCTGATGAAAACGCCGATAGCTATCATTATCAGTCCCTTTAGTTTCCCCTACCCATGCTTCACATGAAATATAAGTATGTTTAATCGAATAGCTTTTGAATAGTTTAGTTTTTGAATGCTGAATTGACAGACGGGTTTTCAAAGATTAGTTAAAGTGGGCATTTCTCATCACAACAAATTTAATATTTTCTTTGTAATGGCGAAGATGGTAGGCTTTTTATTGCTTTTATATTAATATTTTCCTTGTAATGAATTGTAATATTGTTAAAGATTTTTTTATTGCTTTCATATATTGTATATCAATATAGATATTTAACTTGTGGTTAATAAACAACCATAGGTCACAGTGCTACCTACCTATTATTCATTTATGATTTTACATCAACTACAAATTATTTTAATCTATATATATTTTTAGAATTATCTATTTTGAATTTTGAATAAAATTGATTTGGATATTTGTATGGCATTCGGTTATTATCTGCTTAATTACGCTCTTATGACAATGGCATATGGACTGAAGGATGGCATTAAGGAACGGCCATTGTGTTTTTGTCTGCAGTAACGAAAACAGAAAGTTCAGTGATAAAGTTATTACACGGAAGACAGCATTAAGGGGACAGTAAATGAGGTCACTGAAGGAGCAGACTATAACAGAAGGTAATCAATTGTTCATAATGTAAATGACTGAAACTACAGATTGTATGCATCGCCCACCATTCTACTGATCAGCATTAATAGAAGAGTAAATGAGGTCACTTTCAGGATTCATGGAAGAGTAAATTGTGGGAGTAAGGGCACAGCGGAAAGCACAATGGCGGAAAAACCCTCTGAAACTCTGTCTTCCATTAACAAAAGGAAAGGATTTTTTACATCTCGACGGTTCTCTCCAAACTTCCAGGATGTCTAGAAACATCCAACGAGAGACTTCTTGGAGAAGCAATCAGGCAAATAAATGCCAGCATTAATTAGACCAACCATAAAACCATACACGTGGCGGGAGAAATTATCACAATTGCCAACATTCTCCCCTTTAATTTCTACAGCCACATACCAAATTCATATACAGAAAATTCATATACAGAGTTTACATGCTTTCAAAAATGCAGCTTTCAAAAATACATGATTGATGAACATGCCTGCTGGTCTTATAGTCTCAGCTAGGCTTACAAAATGATTCAAAAAAAACTTATGAAGCATTCAAAAAACGCATAATTCTGGAAACTCAAACTTGCTTGCAGCTTTTCCATCTTCGACGACGCCAAACTTTAAACCAGCGGTGCTTTGGCTCTTTCATTTTCACTTTCTTCTTCAGAATCACAGTTTTCTTTGATTCTTCAAATCTGCTATCGTTAACATTCTTTGGCCTAATTCTTCCATCGGCATCCACAAAGTTTTCAATAGCTTTCTGTTGACTATACTCAGAACTTTTCAGCTGTAACACATCTATTCTACATTGAACTAGCTGCTGCCATGAAATCAACTGATAATAATGCTTGATCTGTTCAGAACACCATTTTGCAAAGATTTCATTCTCAAATTGTTCTTTAATATCATTTTGCTCAAAAGTATTCATAACACCTTCATTATATTCACCTTTTGTACTTTCAGAAACATTCACATCAGCGTCAATTTCTTCAATTAAACTGGCTGCAATTAAATTCATATCGTTTTCATTTATATTATCCATTTCTCCAATCAACCTTCGTTCTACTGATTTCAATTTCATACAAATTTGCAGCATTTTATCAATCATTTCTTCAAGGACTACATCACCTGCATAAAACTCTTCATCAACTTCTGTTGATTCTGAAACTTTCACTTCTGAACAATCTGCAATGTTCTCTATAGCTTCAGCTGCTGCTAAATTTTCCAGCGCATCAATCTTATCATTAACATTATCATCTGGAAATGAATTTTCTTTACAATTAAGCATTTTTAAAATAAGTTTCATTTCGTTCTCGATTGTAATCTTTTCAGCTTCAGTTAGAACTTCTTCATCATCAATTGGTACTGACAAAAATCTTGCCAACTTTTCATCTATTGCACATGCTTGAGCACTAACATTTTCATTTTCTAAAACATTAACATTTTCATGAAACTCATAAAATTCAACTTCATTTTCAGCAATAGCATTTTCAACCATTTTAATTTCAACTTGGTTTTGTGTTGCAGCATCTACAGGGCTGCTTTCATATTTCATCAGGATATTTTCATCATGGATACTCTCATGTATAAAGGTTCGCGACTCAGCACAGCAGCATTGAACCTGATTGAAAAATAACACAAAGTGTGCAAGCTCTACAACTTGATCAACATCCATGTGCCTTGCAACTGCAGCTGCTGCAGTTGGATCAAATCCCGAAACAATATTCAGGACTCCTGGAGGCAGTCCAGCCTCGTGGAAAAGCTTTGCTGCATAAAGAGCTGTTAATGGTGTCTGCTCAACACTTTTTAATACAACGCTGTTCCCACAAGCTAGTGTAGGACCAACTTTCCAAGCAAACATAAGCAGTGGAAAATTCCAAAGAATGATTTGACCTGCAACTCCAATAAGTTCATGTAAAATTTGAACGCAATAAGGTCCATCAGCTGGGACTGTAAGGCCATGTATTTTATCTGCCCAATCTGCATAGTAACGTAACAGCCGCACTGTCATTGGTACTTCAACCAAGGATGCTTGCTCATAAGGCTTCCCATTATCCCAAGTTTCCAAAGCTGCAATCTCGTCATTATGCTTTTCAAGCAAGTCAGTAAACCGGAGCATAATACATGATCTCTCAAAGACAGCCATTTTTGGCCATGGGCCCTCATCAAAAGCTTTCCGTGCAGCCTTAATATAACGCAGAATTTTGTTAAACTGCTCCTGGTCAATTTGAGGACGTTGCTCAACACCTTTTCTAAAAGGATCACCTACAACACGACTAAGGCACCATGCTTTTGCCTTTTCTACAAATTCATCATTGCTTTTGTCTTCTTTTACATCTCTAGTCTTTGCATCTTCAATGTTATCTTCTGCTTCAGCAAGTATTTCATTATCTTTATCACAATTTCTAGCATTGTCCATGACAGCTATATCAACATTCGTGCTTTCTAGCACATCTTCCAATTCTATTTCAACCGTTGATTCACATGTTGCATTATTTGCACATTCTGTAACTTCAGATTCCTCGGGTAGATCTTGCATGAGCTGTTGCTCGTTACCAACTTTAGATTTAGTATCTTTGTCTACAAGTATATTGACATAGTGGGATTCACTGATGGATTGGCTGACTTCAGCTACTACTGCAGAATTTTCTATTGATTCCTCAAGAACCTTAGCTTGCTGTTGAGTTGCGTTGCTCCCCCTTACATCGAATTCTCTTCTCAAGCACTCCCAGGCTTCTCTAGCACTGGCTGCATTAGCAATCGTGGGTAAAATTCTCTCATTCAAACCTTGTCGAATGAGGAACAGTGCCACATCATTATTTCTCATATTTTCCATGAGCTCAATCTTTTGACTTTGGGGCAAAACCTCATAGGCTGCCTGGTTTGGGAGTTCCTTGAATCCACTTTCAACTACACTCAACACACCTTTAGCGCGAAACAGAGTTTTCATTTTAATAACCCAAAATTCAAAATTCTTACCTGATAAAACTGGAATGGGCAGTTCATCATAGATTTCTTCAGTCCTTGGCTCTGCTACAGCAGAATCATTACCATAAATTTGTGCAAAATAAATTGCTTCTGCCCTTCTATTCATTCTTCTAATCTGTTTAAGACGTCTTTGTTGACCCATGACACCTTTTCAACTGGATTCCTTGGATTTTCAAGCCAGTCTGCAATGCGCTTCAATTCTGCATAAAAAACACACTATTTTTGCTTCTGCTCCTCCAACTTCTGGTTCTCTTCTTGAAATTCTGAGCTTCTGCTAAACTCAAAAATTCAACTCCAGGCTTCAGCCTTCCCAATTTTCATCTGCAAGAGTAAGCGGGGTTCACTAGATTGCTCAACCATTTAACTATGGGAGCGTTCAACAATCAATCTGCTCTACCTTCAACAATGGGAGCACTCAGCAGAACACATCAGAATTCTGAGGACTTCAGAACTGATGACTTCAGCAACTCAGCTGCAGCAACATGCCAATGGATTTTGGAGGGTCTTCTTCTTTCTCAAAAGAAAAACGGCCTACCATACAATATTGGATTTTCACCAACACAAAGGTTTGCTATACAATGGGTTTACCAATCAAATCCACTAACAATTCTGAGAGATTACACCAGCGACTACTACTTCATTCCCAGAATGGCAACACTTTCGGCACATAAGCAATATGACTCATAGGTGCACAGACAACACTTTTAAACAATGTCCAGCAATAGAAAAAGGATTTAAATGTGGACTTTTACAAGCTGTCGGGCTCAACATAGATGCAGAATTAGACAAAACAGAGCTACAACTCTTTCTTAAACCCAAGAAACATGGTTCCCTTCACCAGGATACAGGGGAAACAAGCGGCTATAGGCTTCAACTAACCCCAAATGAGAGGGGACAGAGCAAAAATAAAACCCCAAAAACAGAGCATAACAAAGTGTTAAACAGTGCTACAGAACTTCACATTCAGTACAAGACATTGGACAATCTAGTCTTTATTTTCAACAAAAAAACACAAAACCCATCAGCAACACAGCAGAGGTTTACCTTTTAGACACTGTGAGGAAGTGTAGCTCAACATTCATCGGCACAAACTGAAACTTGGAGACTTCTTCAACAACCAGAAAAGGTTTTCTTCATACACGTCTAGAGAAACTGCCTCACTCTGTAGCTATGAACAGAAATGGTTTATGAACGGGCAACAATTCCACTGTATTTATGAACGGGCTGCCCTGCATTAATCCCACTGAAGCTTCTTCTCAACATTTCATGACAACGGCCCTGCGCACGGGCGGGAACACATCAGCCAGTCCATTGGGAGCCAGCCTCATTTTTGCAAATACACAGAACATGCCAGGCCTTAACACGATGGGAATACTGGTCGCTCGCTTAGACATGGTGGTGGGAGGGGTAGTACCTCCACATATCCATCCCAGAGCTAGTGAAATACTGTACCTAATGAAAGGGAAACTCTTGGCTGGTTCGTAGATTCAAATACCAACAGACTCTTCTCTCAAACGCTGGAAACCAGCGATGTGTTCGTGTTCCCCAAGGGAACCCTGCACTTCGTTCAAAACATCGGAGAGTAGCCCGCAATTACGATAAACTCGCTCAACAGTCAAAATCCGGGTATTTTGATCGTCTCGTCGGCCGCTTTCGCTTCGAGTCCGGGCATTCCCCAGGAAGTCCTGGCCAAGTCATTCGCCATTACAGACTCTACAGGTCGAATTCCACTCTCGGCACCCGTTTACATGCTCCACTTCTACCACGGGCTACGGCCCTCTCCTTTTTCTGATCATCCACAGCCTCAGAATGAATACACAAAGGCATCACGGGTTAGCCCAAAGACTCGGCGCTCAGGCTACTTACAAGCATCTCCACTGCTAAATACGGGTCACCTTCTACCATGGGATATGGCCCATTAATTCATCATACCGGCTGCACACAAGTGCCTGGACTCTTAAGAGAGGTCGAGGCAGGCGCTCTTTTGATCACACGGCCTCCTGTAGATTTCAGCCCTCTGCTTTCAACGCCCATTTCCTGTTCCTGTCCTCGCACTTACCCATCCGTCTTCAGCCAATATTCATGGACCGGCTCTGAACCCGCGAACCCGCGACCTCTGTTCTCGGATAATCCAATATGATGCTGAGGAGCTCCAAGAATCGAACCCGGGGCAAATTTCAGACTCCCTGTCGATTCCAGCCGAATCCAGAGAACGAAGAGTACAAAATCTGGAAGAAAAACACGCCGTTTCTCTATGATCTGGTGATAACCCACGCTCTCGAATGGCCTTCACTCACTATACAATGCCTTCCGGACCGCGAAGAGCCCCCCGGAAAAGATTATTCCGTTCAGAAAATGATACTGGGGAAGGATTCTCTGCAGACGCGGCAAAGGAAAGAGTGGGAACCGGCGAGGGTGAAGAGCAAGTCTGCTCTGATACCAATTGTGGGAGTAAGGGCACAGCGGAAAGCACAATGGCGGAAAAACCCTCTGAAACTCTGTCTTCCATTAACAAAAGGAAAGGATTTTTTACATCTCGACGGTTCTCTCGAAACTTCCAGGATGTCTAGAAACATCCAACGAGAGACTTCTTGGAGAAGCAATCAGGCAAATAAATGCCAGCATTAATTAGACCAACCATAAAACCATACACGTGGCGGGAGAAATTATCACAATTGCCAACATAAATGAGGTCACTTGGACGGTAGCAGGAGGTAATCAATTGCTCATAATGTAAATCGCTGAAACTGCATATTGTCCACCATTATACCGATCCCTTTGTCATTTCCTGAAACCATTAGCACGGGAACAGCACGCTATAAATTCCCTCCGGACAATCCACAGTCGAGCACAGAACCAAATCACGACAAAAACGTATAGCCATTGCCTGCTCCTCTGGATTGGCGAGCCACATTTTGTTCCCCAAACTCGCAGTACATATCAGACAAACAAATACAGTTGTCAGTGCTTCGAAAAATGCAAGACCTTTCCTTTGTTGTCATTTTGTACTCCCTTTGACTGAAGCTGAGCTGCTTTTCACCTCCACGGCTAGCTCTTTCCTGACACCCTTCTGCTTCTTCAGTTATCTACTGCAATTCCTTCTACCATTACCATTCCTTATTCACAGAAGAATCTCTATTCGGCTCTCTAGGCTTGAAATTTTCTAACAAAACGATTATACTGCATGCGTCAGGATTTTTAGGCTCTCTGGGTGGATGTCATTCCGACTTTGCTTGAGATGTTGTTCATCTCCTATTTCATCCGCTATGCTATACGCCTGCTTAGCTTCAAAAACTGTGATTTCTTACCCCTGTTCTATAATCAATTCGGTGGAGGTGATTGTTTCTGGGTACACTGTTGGAAATTAAGTCCGGCTCAGCTCGGTGCAGAGGAGATGCCAGTATATGAATCTGATCCCTATTCTTATCTTCAGAGACTAGTTTCCAATGTAAGTACGTCAATTTTATCCGCCTTGAAGTTCAAAGATTCTCTGTTATTTGTGGATTCTTTAAATGATGTAATTGTAATTGTTGTACGAGTTTAGTTTTGAGTTGGCCTACTGGTGTTGGTGTTTTCACCTTGCATGGCGCAACATATATAGTTCATCGCCGATCGTAATGAGCATTTAAATGAATTAATTGGTGTGTTGCTTGGGTTTGATTTCAAATGTAAGTTTATCTCATAATAGTATAATTCGGGTATGGAAGTAGATTGCTTATATTGTATATTTTTTAATATAGTATTAAAAAATATACAATAAATGTACATAGACATTTATATAATAAAATCAAATATATTTAAAAAACAAAAAAAAAAATTTCAACAACATGTCATATGGCAAGTGTGAGTGATGGCAAGAGTCTAGTTATTAATAGTTATTTTAATAAGAAAGTATAAATTGAATGGCATTTATGTTTTATAGTATTTAAGTTTTTTTTTTAAATTAGTTTTCAAACTCTAATTTTCCATTACTAAGAATCTGTATTCTTATTACACTTACACCGAATATGGCTGAATTATGCTACTATGGTTTATCTCATTACCTCTTGTGTGATTCATTTTCACAGGGTTACTTTGTTTTTAAATCTTTAATGTTTCCATTTGCCAAGCAGAGAGTTTCCACTATTTGAAGTCAAGTTCAAAAAATAAGGTTCGGAACCAACTTTTTTCATAATCTTATCAGTGCTAAAGTCTACAAAGGTGTACATACCCTATCCCCTCCCACTCAATATGATTATTAATAAAATTAATAATCATATTTTCAATATTCATATATTAAAAAGTTATAATTTTTCACTTCATTTGGGTGTGACATACATTAATAAAATCAAATCAGTAATTATATTTTAATTGAATTATCTTATATAATAACAACAACAGCAGCAACAAGATGTTCATATTTATTTTTTTAAAAATTGAAATTCACTTTTTAAATATATAATCAATGAATTTGAAAAATATTATTATTTTGATTAAAGAAAACATTAAAAAATATTTAAAATATTTATTATTTTTATTAATTATTAATATTATAAATTTGTAAGAATTTTTTTTTTAAATTCTTTTCATTTTATAAAAATAAATTACAACAAACCTTTTCAACTTATCACTATTATTATAATAATATTATTTCTTTAAAAATTAAATTGCACCAAACTTTTTAATTTATTTTTAAGTTTTTATAAATAATGATACAATTGCACCAAACTATATGATGGCATGCTTTGTTAACTCCTTTTTTACATATTTAATGTTGCTTGTTATACATTAATGTTTGGGTTTTAATTCTTACTTTTATGTTAAATGGATTTTTGATGTGATGTTATAATGTTTGGGTTTTTATGATTACTTTTATGTTAAATGGATTTTTGATATGATATTATGGTTGAATTTATGTTGGTTGGATAGATTTTATTATATATACATTAATGATACATTATTGGATATTACTTTTGATGGATAATAAAGATGTTTTGGTTAAGAGTTTACTAAACTTGGTTCTTAACATTATTGTGTTCAAGTTGTAGAAACTATTATTGTTTTACCTTCCAACCATGAAAATTTGTTGTACTTCAATGTTTGGATTTAAATATTTTATATGTAATATTTGTTTAAAATAATTTTTTGATTAGTTATATGGTTAATGTATTCATTTTTTTGGAATTAAGTTTTTTTTAAAACATTTTTTTGGAATTAATTTTTTAAAAATATTTAGTAATAAAATAACATTCGGGTTCTTTTCTTCAAAATAAGAATATTATCATCGATAAAACATGCAAAATAAGAAAGCTTATTCATATAAATTATCTTTATTATACCCCAAAAAACCTACATCTAAAATACTAACTAAAAAAATATTTTAAACTTCTAAATAAATAATACTTATATTAATGCAGATAATATTAAAAAGACTTCCAACTTTTCACAACTATCCTCTTTTCATTATTAATGAAAGTCAATATATACATGACAAAATAAGTTTGATCATGCATCCACTCACATAGATCACTATGGATGAGTTGCAAGGGATGATGTGCTTTTCATACCTTTCCTCGAAGAAAATTATCTTCATGATGCTAAACTTGACAAACTTTTTCTAAAAGTGTTTTTTGTCAAGCCTCTAACCACTTATTAGATATTATCTCTTGCAATTTTCTATAATTTATATGTCTAATTATATCATGCCACATTTTTTACATACAATATATACGAGAAATAAAAACATTGGATGCCATACTACCATCAACAAAGCCATTAATCTTAAAGAAAAAACATTGGATGCCATACTACCATCATGTCACGTCCCCAAATTTCGTAAAAATTTAAAATTTTTCTAAGTGGTCTCCTTTCCCTTCCAAATAGTCTAATCGTCATTAAAATGTTTTGCGGAATTATAAATATATAATCAATATCTAAATTTCTATTAATAAATGTGACATGTAACGCTTCATAAAATTTATCATTGAATATTTATGCAAGGGTGTTAGTAAATAATTACAATAGGTGGAAATTACCTTTTTATAATAAATGATTCTTATGCACTTCATTGGGATCTCGTATGAACTTCTGTATGTGAAGGACCAATGTACTTGTATACTATGTTTACAAAAATATAACTTCAACCATAGAGACCTTCCAAGCATTGATAAAATACTAGCACATATTTAAATACTACCATTCTAAATTGAGGATTTACAAACTTGAACCAAAATAATACTTATATTTTTATGGTCCTCATTTGAACATATAAAATATCTTTTAAACAACATTTAACAAGAAATACCCTTTCCAAGATGCAACTATTGAGATAACTCATATGAGAGGAAAATCATACAATCGTCATGAAGGCACATACACATATAATAAAGACCATAAACAAACACACGAGACAAAAAATAATGTGGTTCACCCGTACACATGCTAGTACACAAAGGTTGGGTTGTAATATTAATTTAAAAAGGATAAGGTTACAATATTCCACAACAAGATTGTTGCCATCCACTTTCATACTTTTTCCCTAGCTTCTCTCGTAGAGAGCTTTATCAAAGCTACCCTTACAATCAAATAGGGACAACATAAAAATATTACGCTATCCTTTCTACAAGCCATTTGTATTATGAATCAATTCAAGATATTTAAACCCACTCTTCATCTTTTTAGTATTGTAACTAAGGCTAACATTCTTTAGAGTCCTTCCAAAGGTAAGATCTAATCTCATCATAATTTATTGTATTCTAAGGTAATATTCCTATAATTTTCGACAAGTTAATATTTTAACTTTAGATTAAATTAACTTTAGATTATAAAGAATCAAGGGTACTATTAACCTTATTACAAATCCTTTCTTTAGATCATGAATAGATAAAATAATTCTCTTTCACTTTATATACTAGACTCTTTTCAAAAGATAAGAGCTTTAACATACTTACTTTATTTTCTTATTAAAGTAACATCCCCTTACTTTATATATTGAAATCTTTCCAAAGGATAAAACAAAAACTAAGTTTTAACTGGCACCGTATTTTCGAGTATTATATATTCCCAACCTATCTATCCCTTCAGAACCAAGACTATCTTTTTCGTCCCCATGTACCCCCCTTCATTCAGTCGAACCTCAGTTCTTTTAAACTGGAAACCTACCCCAAAAAGTAGACATCTGGCACAACTTAGAATCTCGACACTTTATGGAGAGAGTGGACCGCGGTCCTCCTAATACTCTGTCATAACTATGTTTTCTCCATAAGGCGGAAAGGTACTAGACATACTAGCTTAGATATGGCAGAACGTTACACGCTCTTCAAAGGTGGAGCGGTTTAAGCTCTTAATCACCGAGTCTCAAAGGTAGTGGAGGTAATACGTAGTGCAGTCATTTTAAAGCTATCAACGAGTTTCTTTTAACTGATCAAGAGTCGAGCTCGTGGAAGTGAAACGTGTGTCCCCTAAGAATGATAGGTGGCGAAAATAAGGTGCCCGGGTACCCCACGCAAGGGACAAATGGCCAAGGTAAGGTTCGGATTGTTTTCATGACCGAAACAACTTCCTTTGAAAACTCGGATTTCTCCTCCAAGTGTCGATGATTAAAACTAACGTCCCTCTTAACAATAAATGAGTATTGTCGACCCTCTCTCTATTATATATTAGGTAGTTACATAGTATAGTTTGTCATATAAACGTTTTCTTCCTACACCAAGCTGATATGTACTTGTACTTCGGTTAAGTAATTAATTTATTTTATGATAAGTTGTATATTTGCACAAAGTATGTAATCGCACTATTATGATGAGGTATTTGCTCAAGCAAACATTTGGTCAAGATAGCATAACCCTTTATCTTCTTCATCTTATTCTTAAAAGTGACTTTACCCTGTAGTTCGTATAGTCTAAAATCTTTTGTCAAAATATAGTCTATAGTTCTTTTAAAAACCTTTATAAATGAATTTTTATTTTATCATGTGCATAATTCTATTCATGTCTATATCATATTACATATATTTATCATTATGATGTGGCCTTTTTATTTAGTTAAGTATATATGTATTTTATTTTAAATTAATGTCTATTTACTAGTACATTGTAACTACGTAGTATTCCTTCTTAAGGCCAAGAATATATATATGTAAACAACATTTTCTTCATATCTAATTATGTAAATAATTTATACTTAAAATATCCTTTTCGGATTACCTTTTTTCTCTCAAGGAGGATATGGGAAGTATAATAGCTTTCTTTTTATCTCATGTTTTTATATAAACTTGAATAGTAATATTTTCCAATACTTCTTTACTTTAAGTAAGATAGATATATATATATATATATATATAAACGCTTTATCCAACAGATAAGAGTTTATTATTGTTTGTAACTATTATAATTTTATTGAAAACCTATTTAGGACATAAATTTAACTTAAGATTTTGATAACTTAAGACGATACTTATAATTTTTAAAATTTACTTGTGAACTCATTCTTCCTCATGTACTCGTCCCTCTTAACAATAAATGAGTATTGTTGACCCTCTCTCTATTATATATTAGGTAGTTACAGAGTATAGTTTGTCATATAAACGTTTTCTTCTTACACCAAGCTTATATGTACTTTGGTTAAGTAATTAATTTATTTTATGATAAGTTGTATATTTGCACAAAGTATGTAATCGCACTATTATGATGAGGTATTTGCTCAAGCAAACATTTGATAAAGATAGCATAACCCTTTATCTTCTTCATCTTATTCTTAAAAGTGACTTTACCTTGTAGTTCCTATAGTCTAAAATCTTTTGTCAAAATATAGTCTATAGTTCTTTTAAAAACCTTTATAAATGACTTTTTATTTTATCATGTGCATAATTCTATTCATGTCTATATCATATTACATATATTTATCATTATGATGTGGCCTTTTTACTTTGTTAAGCATATATGTATTTTATTTTAAATTAATGTCTATTTACTAGTACATTGTAGCTACGTAGTATTCATTCTTAAGGCCAAGAATATATATATGTAAACAACATTTTCCTCATATCTAATTATGTAAATAATTTATACTTAAAATATCCTCTTCGGATTACTTTTTTTCTATCAAGAAGGATATGGGAAGTATAATATCTTTCTTTTTATCTCATGTTTTTATATAAACTTGAATAGTAATATTTTCCAATATTCCTTTACTTTAAGTAAGATATATATATATATATAAACGCTTTATCCAAAAGATAGGAGTTTGTTATTGTTTGTAACTATTATAATTTTATTGGAAACCTATTTAGGACATAAATTTAACTTAAGATTTTGATAACTTAAGACGATACTTATAATTTTTAAAATTTACTTGTGAACTCATTCTTCCTCAAGTACTTGTGGCACTTAAGACGATATCCCTCATCTTTTGTTATATTTTTGGAAGACTATCATGCCCTTCACCTTTTCTCGAGTGGCTTCACTTAGATGCCGCTCAGTTGTGTCCTCTTTTAATCTCCTAAGTAGATAATAACTTTTATGACTAGGGAAAAATAATGCAACAACACTCACAAGTCCACTGGTGGGGCCTTGGCCTTGAGCTCCTCACAAGGGTCATTTTACACAATCATAATTACATTTATAAATATAATAACAATAGGGATGGAATTTGAGGGATGTTACACATCAACAAAGCCATTAATCTTAAACAGGCCAACATCATGATTATTGGCACCTGTAGTAATGATTTTATGGTGGGATTTTCTTTATCTAATAATGTATCTATGTTGAAGCAACACATTCCTAATTAACTTGAATACACTGTAATACCATCTTTGATTTGACAGCAACAAATTCTCGTGATGGTTATTCTTTAAGGGCATCCTAGTTTTAAGGGTGACCCGATTGATGAATTGATATATTATGATATATTGGTATGAATACTTGGTTATAATTAATTTATTATTCATGATTTAAATTTGTATAGAAATGAGAATAAATTTATATGAAAATATTTTATCAAGTATATAAGAGTAGCGCTACTAATAGTTTATCATGTGTGAACGAATGTAAAGGTGCAAGAATGCATGAACAATTATTGGGTCATCATGTGTGGAAACTTGCATGAGCCCATAGATAACAATTGGTTATAAATATGTATTTTCATTAATTATATCGATTATTAAATTGGACTATTTAATGTGTTATCCCAGTGTGTGTGGATAGGCAGGTAAAAACTTTTCCAATCGATCTACCCATGGGTGACAAGGGGTTTTACAAAAGACACACACACACACACATGTATGTTATAGCTCAAATTGACACTTCTATGTATATTATGATAGTTCAAAAGACAACATCTAAGTGTCATTGATTGTTAACAAATATGGACATTCAAATATGGAATATCCTATATTTGACTCCTCATAATGGCCCTAATCCCTAAAAAAGAAATATCCTAGCTCATTTTCCCTTAATTCCATAAAGTTGCAACCAAAATATGCCCACGTGTGCTTTGTACACTAGAAAAAAGTGAGACACATGGATGCTTCCCTTGAGAAAGACACGAGTGCCTCTAAAAATCATGAAAAAAATATAAAATTTCAGAATTGAAGAGGTTATGGAAGTTTTAAAAAGTTTGGGGATCGGTTGTAACTCTCTAAACTAATTGGTAACCATGTACATTTGTCTACATCAATCATAAACCAAGATGAGATGGGGCAAGGAAGGGGGACACCTAGATAGAATCATTACACTCGAAAAAGCTTGAGTAATAATCACATCCATCCACTATCAATGTTAGTGACCCATATCCATGATCATTGTTTCCCTGAGTGTTGAATTCACTGGCGCCAAGTGATTTTACCCTTGAATACATTCAAAAGAGTGGAAGCGAGATCATTGGTGTATAAGGGAAAAGGATCCTGGTCTTTGGATAAAAAAGGTGTCAAACAGTGGAAGAGGTAATTGTACTTTACTATTCCATTGTAATAGAGATTTGAAATCTTTCCCTCCCCAAAACTAAAAGTCTTATCTTTGGTTGACTAGCATTGAAAACTATTTAGATGTCATAAAAGCATAATTAAAGTTTATAATTTTTTTGTACATGTTTTTATGATTATTAGTTACTTTATTTGCAACCAAAATCTTTAAGGGAGGTGTTTGGTTGTGGTTTAGGTTCAGAAATGTCTTGAAGTGTAGATCAGATAAGGTAAGGAGGAGCAACTAGGATCAACCTTCATAAACAAGGTGCAAGCATCTCTTCATTCTCTCTCTCTCTCTCTTATCTATATTTGTTTACTTTCTTGAGAATTGAAGTATGGTTTATTTTCTTGAATGAGAGTCTGATTAAAGCATGTAGATCTCATCATTTAACAAATATTTTACTACCCTACTATGTTGGTTACCTAACCCTAGTCATAGGATCAAATTTTGCATGACATAATTCGCGACCATACTAGGACGTTAAGAGTCTTTGTAGGGTACCTTTCTTGGTTTTGTGTTTATGTTTCAGGTATTTCAATCTTACGAAGGCCTAGTCATAGTCCATACCTTTTGAAATTTCCATTTTTTTGTATTTTTCTTCACTTTTTTCTTAACCTAATCAAACTTAGGTGTTACTCGCACTCCTTAGTGGGAACATGTGCAATGTAGTAGGGTGTACTCGTACTTCTTAGAGACAGGTGTGAGTTCTCATGCTTTCTATGATGCACAGGCACGTGTGGGGAAGAGTTTTATACTACTCCTCATTTCCCCCCTTTTCCTGAAAGACATATCTTCTTTGGATGATATGGGCATAGTGGAGTCTTAAGTCTTCTCTTTGGATTCTTTTTGGTAGTGTTTGGAAGTGCATTTTCCATTGGATTGAAGAAAATTATGAAAATTTTGAGGTGTCTTTGTTTCATTTTTCATTGATTTTGAATTTTGTATCCTTGAATGTGAAGATCAAGAGTCGAGTCTCCTTTTTTCTTTGTCTCTTATTGCCTCGTCATAATTTGCTTCAAAAACTAGATTGCTTGGTAGAGCCAATTGTGTTGTTTGAATCTAAGAGATTTCATTTGATTGTTTCTTCTCAAACTTTGCTTATGAAATTGGTCGAAAAGGCTAGAGTTAGAAGGTAGTTTCAGAAAATTAGACGCACATGAACCTGCTATTTTGTTGCAATATTTTTATAGGTGTTATAGGTTCCATTATACCCTTACCTAGTCTCCCTCATAATAAACCCCTATGAACATACTAGTTTTTATTTTTATTTTTTACCAATTTAGGCATCGTAGGTCTCACACGCACCTTTCCTTAGTGAAAAGTGATTGTGCTCACACTTTTTAAAATAAAATGGGCATGTGTGCACCCTTGTACATCCACCTTTCTCAAGGAAAAGGGGCGTATAGCTAGTTAGGGATAAGGTCATTTTTTTTGTTTAGATTTAGGTTAATTAGGTGTACTAGGGATTTGGAGATTTCTTGGATTTTAAAATTCTTATTTTAAACCCTTTAAAATCATCATTTAGTGTTTTTTAATTATGCACTGAATGAAAAGGAAAATTGAATATTCCATGAAATAATAGTTTTCTTCAGATTCATCTAGGAATACCCTAGTTATTTTGATTTCTTTTTGAGTTGTTACATATAAAGGAAAAGGTTATATGGCTTCTCATTAAAGTTTTCTCCTGATAGTTGTAAAGGATCACTTGCTTTGGTTATAGTAATTTCCTTAATAAGTTATATCTTTCTTAAGCTTTGAAAGGTTCTACTTGGTCCTTGTTCTTCACTATTACAAAATGAGAGATAAGTGACTAGGCGACTAAAAATGTTAGTCACCATGGTTTTTTCAAGGGATAAATGACCAAAATTGAGCAATTTTAAGTGAGACAACTATAAATGACTAAAATAAATGACTAATTTAGTCACAGGATAAAATATACGACTAGATAACAAGTGACTAAAATAAAAATGACTAACATAAGCGACTAATTTAGTCATGGGAATACAAATATGACTAGCCAACAATAACTGAGAATATGAATTAGTCATTTATGTTAGTCATTTTTATTTGTGTCACTTTGGCAATGACACAACATGTTGATTCAACATTGACATGATTCTGAAGTGTTGAAACATGATGCCAAAGGAGAACCTAGTGAAATTTTTCACAAAACAAATCTGTATGCACCATTGATTCTAGAGCGATGTGCTTATTGCATCCATACCTCATTTCACCATTTTTATTGTCATATGAGCCCTTTGGAAGACTTGCCAAGTTATGTCTTATACATCGTCATGTCATGGTCGAGTTGGGTTTTGGAGATTAGTCATTTTTCACATTATACTTTGTCATTCCATGAAATTGGTCTCATTGTGTCTGCATTATAGCACTGATCGTCTCCATATTTCGTTTGGTCAAAACCATCTTTGATCCTTTTAGCTCTCAAGTGAAGTTTCGGTAGGTTAGATTATTTTGCGTCCCGTCGATTGAATCTAATTAATTTTCATCTCTCGATTAATTTTTCAATCTTGTCTATGGATGCCAACTCATCTCACCTATGTAAGTTTAGAAAGTGTCAGTTACCCCCTAGGAACTCTCATTGTAGAAAAGAAAAAAACCAATGACTACCATTAAGACGAGAAAAATAAAACGCCCCTTCTCATTAATGTTCCTTTTCATCCCATTTCCTTCTCTCCATTAATAAAAACTAAATAAAAAATAAAATCCCTTTTTGCTTTATCCTTCATTTTCTCTTTCCTCTCTTTCTTGCAAAATTTAAAATTCCCCTTCTAACCGTTTTTTAGTCCTTGCCTTAGATAGAGACTATATGTTCCGCTTTATCCTATTAATTTACTTTTTATAGAAACATTTCTAAACTTTGATTATAGTTTACCTAATGTTGTAAGAATTTATCTATTTATTTGTGTTTATTTAATAAAATATTTTAATAAATGTGTAAGTTTTATTGGTTGAAAGTGCTTGAAAAACAATTTTTATGGTTGGCACGCATTGAAAAAAATAAAAATAAAATGAAAGTACAATAAGACTTCAAACTTGCTAATATTAATCTAAATATTTTCTTTTTAGTGGACTGACAAACATACTTGTGTCAATTTGATAAGAGCTCAAGCTCAAGAGGAGTTGATAGGTTTGAAAGCTAGCATTGCACATGTTTATAGTCTTTCCAACATTGAAATCCATTTTCATTGTGATGCATAGGCATTATAACTGGTGCCTCTGTGGGCACTGCTATTTATAGGGATTATGTTTCTACACTTCTGTCGCAGTCTGGGGACAGTAATTTTTGGGTAGCTTTACACCCTGATACCAGCACTGGTGCCCAATATTATAATGTCCTTTTAAATGTGTTGGAACTGTTCAAAATCAATGATAGCTCGAGGAATTTGGCAGGGCCGAATCTAGTCGCTGCTCCTCAAGTGAATTACCAGGTAAGGACTCATTGTTTTCAAATATTTTTTTCCTTCAAGTATTCATCTTAGTTACCAGGTCTCACACGTATCTCTTCTTGGGATTTTTCACTGAGTCTCAAACCCGGACCTTTGAAACCCATGCTACAAGGGTTTGGAACATGACAAACCACAACTAGAGTGGAATCAAGGTAGATAGCTTAACACTGTGTTATTTGAAACTCGTTTTGTAACGGTAGGGCTGACCACAATGCAATAGAACCCTTGTGGATGGCATAACATTCTCTCCATCGAAACTCATGCCATAAGGGTGAGCCAGATGGAGCATCATAAAGGTTATATCCAAAAGCTACCCAAAATTGCTCTTCTTGCCAAATTATGGCAAATCAAAAATTTAAATTCTGCTTGATTCAATGCATTTTAGATGTTTTCGAGTGTCTGGGTCGTTTGAGAGACCCTTAAAACCTATCCATGGAATCCAAAAGTATGACCTTGTAGAACTATGACAGTCATCAAGACTTCTTCTAGAACCGTTTGCCAGGAAAGATGCGGTTTTGGATAATTTTTATCCAATCTTTGAGGAAGACCCCATCGAGAATGTAACCTTGGTGGACAGATCATATTCCTTTTGACCCACTAGTGAACTAATGCCCCATTGCATTCTTTGAAATACTTGAAAATGGATTGCATTCCACCCCGATGGAGAGAGCATACTCCTTTGGCCTCCCCGAAGAACTAATTCTCCGTTGCCAATGTTTTGAAAAGTGAAGAGAAAGGGTAACTTGAAAAGATGTTCACCAAATACTTGAAAATGGATTGGATTCTGAGTCCATAAAAACTTCAAGAGCTAAGTTCTTCCAAAACAACTTTATTTTTCCTAATTTCATGGTTCCTATTCGGCCAAATCTTTACATGATTGGATCCAGACCTTTAGTTGAACTGACAGTGTTGGAATTGTCACAGTTGTATAATAATCAAATATATAAATATGGGGAAACTCTCGATATTGGATTTTCCTTTTTCGGGTGAATATGAAGCACTATCACAGCTTGAAAAAGGCCATCTAGCTACCAAAATAGCCATAAGTCTTGATCCTTGCTCTAAAGGATACACATAAAGACATGGGAGAAAATATCCATGATACATAAAAATATAATGTCCCCAAGACTGCCTAAGCTAAAACTTAGAGCTACCCCAATCTCTCGACTTTTTGAGCTGCTCCAAGCTATCTTTGAATAGATATGCCTATTCTTTTTATAGGCTTTGATCCTCCATGAAAGCTTCTCCTCATAGTCGACCATGTCAACTGGGTCTACTTCCTTGCCAATCGTTAGCTGCCATGTGGAATCTAACCCATCTGTCTCCTGGATTTATGCATGGGTCTGTGTTGTGTTCCGTTTTCTCTTTATGGAACACTTGGAATAAAATCATAAGCATAGAGACATCAAGATGCTGCAGCTTGATCAAATTTTGTTAGCACTACAAAATATCTACAATTTTCTGATTTTTGTGAATATCAGAGAAAGGTTAAGCATTTTTTGCTAACACTACAGAATTGAACTTTGTTGTTTTCTATTTTTGACCAGCTTCTTGTTATCATGATGCAGCAAACATGCCAATCCTCAATCTGGGAGTAATACAACTAATGTAGTTGGCTTACAACACTCAAATCAAAATCCTTCAGCCTTGAAGCCATGAGTAGGGATCTGTTCTCTAAATGTTGCCTAGGACTTGCACCTAGCCCCAACTGCTAGCATAAGAAGTAGCACAAGTGTCCCACAAGGGGAAAATACGTCGCTAGGGAGACTTAAACCCTGTTGGGGGCAAATAACAACTCCTCACTTTCACTGACCTGGCAAGCCTCCATTGACTAGTTTGTAGCATTTTAGAAATACATGTCTGCTTATTATGTATATGTATGTGCGAATGTTCAGAATTTGATTTGTAGAGAAATAAATTCAGTTCCTAAATACTTAGGGAATGCTTGCTGTTAATTCATAAACATATTTTCAATAGTTTAATGGGAATAAAATCCAATTCTAATAATTGCCATTGGTTACAAGTTACAGGGTCCTGGTGATGTGACTCCTTCTCCAAGTTCCAGCAACAGCAAGGGTAAGGGTCCTGTGATTGGGTTAGTTGCCGGAGGGATTGCTATATTAGCTCTTGTTCTTGCTGTTTGTTGCATTGTTCGTCAATGCCGTGGTGGGTCAGCTGGTGACAAACACCCTGGATGGTTTCCCCTACCACTATATAGGGGTAACTCACACACCATTAGGAGCAAAGTTTCTACTACTTCTGGAAAGAGTGGTACTGGTAGCTATGTGTCATCTGCACCTTCCAATTTTTGAAAAAAAAATTCTTTTGCAGAGATACAAGAGGTTACTAAAAACTTTGATGAGTCACGGATTCTTGGTGTTGGTGGTTTTGGGAAAGTTTATGAAGGAGAGATTGATGGTGGTGTCAAGGTTGTAGTTAAGAGAGGAAACACGCTAGCAGAACAAGGTATCCATGAATTCCAAACAAAAATAGATATGCTTTCTAAGCTCAAGCATCGCCATTTGGTGTCTCTAATTGGTTATTGTGAAGAAAATTGTGAGATGATTTTAGTTTATGATTACATGGCCAAGTGACCACTGCGAGGACACTTATATGGTAACAATAATTTAACTTCATTGTCATGGAAGCAAAGATAGATATTTGTATTGGGGCTGCTTGAGGCCTTCATTATCTTCACATAGGGGCTGCTCGTACCATCATACATCGGGATGTCAAGACCACAAACATACTAATTGATGAAAACCTAGTTGCAAAAGTTTTATTGGATTATAAAAAATGGGCCCAACTCTTGACCATACTCATGTTAGCACTGTGGTCAAAGGCAGCTTTGGATACCTGGACCCAGAATACTATTGTAGGCAGCAGCTCACTGAAAATTCAGATGTTTATTCATTTCGTGTTGTGTTGTTTGAGGTTTTGTGTGGCCGACCTACTATTAATCCTTCTCTTCGAAGAGAATAGGTAAGCATTGTTGAATGGGCTCTGCATTACCAGAGAAAGGGAATTTTGGAACAAATCATAGATCCTTATTTGAAAGGTGAAATTAATCCCATGTCCCTTAAGAAGTATGGGGAGGCAGCTGAAAAGTGTCTTGCTGAGCAAGGGGTTGAAAGGCCAGCTATGGGATATGTGGTTTGGAATCTAGAATTTGTTTTGCAGGTACAAGAAACTGCAATTGGGAATAAACTGGTTGATGACAGCACAAATAACTTTGTGGAAATCTCTCCTAATTACAACCACTCAAACAACATAGAAACTTATGCTGCGGATGGATGCAACACTGTGACAAGCACTGGAGGGAATAGTATGGCAAGTGAGGATCTGGATGATGTAACTCTAAGTGCTGTATTTTCCCAACTGGTGAATCCACAAGGGAGGTAATTGAATGGGTAGGTAGTACATTCATGTTTCTGCATTGGTCGTAGTCCGTGCAACCACCAAGTTGCACAAAAGTTGCAGCAATAGTTAGGTAATAGAAAATTTAGTGCTTTATCAAATATATAATTTAATATTATATTCATTGCCCCCTAAAGCAGTTGTTGTTAATATTCAAATCCTTCAATGTGATATACGATTGTAAGGGGTTGTTGGGATTCTTTGCGAATGTTATGTGTACTACTGTATTTAGCTTCCTTTATTGCACATCTGTATTGTGATCTATGAAACCATGGTATAAAGATCTCAAAATGGCTGCTTCAAGGGAAAATCATTTGTTTGTAGGAAAGGAAGTAGATCATTCTTCAAAACATCAAACATGCATGAGATTATAGAATTAGTAATTTTGATGGAGAGTATTTAATTATATTGAATTATATGTTTATGATACACATATTAATAGGTCCAGGTCTAGCTATGCATTGGGATGTTTTTGTTAGGTCAAGAGTATCAAGCATTATTCCACCTTTCATCAAATATCATTAGTTTGGATAAGGAGACTTTTCTTTTTCTTAGGCTCTGGCCGATGCATTTGGATCTGTAGAAAATTTTTGTTGTTATTTCGCCCCCCTTTTCAGGTTTTAGGTTGTTTTTTACTTACAGAATTCAAGAGGCTTTTTACTTACACAACTGAAGATGGGCTAGAGCATGGCATCGAAAGGAGAGGGTTTCTGGTCGAAACCCATTCTCGAAGTTCAGTTTTCAGGTTTTAGGCTACTTTTTATTTACAGAATCGATGATGCCTTTTACTTACAGAATCGAAGGGCCAGAGCATGGTGTCAAAAGGAGAGGGTTTATGGTCGAAATCCGCTCTCGAAGTTGAGTATTTGAGATGAAATTGAGGAGATGCTTTAGGTTGTGAAATATAAGTTTTAATTGCATCATATTCTTGGGGTAGTGGGGGTGTTTGTGTTGTCTTTGAGATTGAGAAAATGGAATGAATTAGGGTAAGATTATGGGCTATTCATGTCTGCGTTCTAATGGCGGTATTGGAGTAACCTATTATGAGGGTTTTGTGGTTTTGCATTGAAATTGCGTGTTGGGATTTCATGTTGGGGAGGTTTTTTTAGGAAGCTTCGAATTTGTGCTATTTTGAAGGCCATCTTTGTGTGCCGGTCTGACAGTGTTGATTTTCGGGTTTTTAGTGGGGTTGTTTGGGGGATTTTCTATATTGTGATGGGCAAAAACGTCAAATGTTGCGGGTGGTCTTCCTAGAAGCCTTAGATGGATTTGATTTTTGAATTAGTGTAGAATATCTGCAAAGGAATTTGAATGCTGAATGCTGAGAAGAAAATAATTGCTGGGATGTGTAGGCATTGAACTTCATAGGCGTTTAGTACTGGGATTTTTACCTCTGAATTCGAGCTTGATTTTGAATCTTTTGTTCACTAGGTCCAATGCTCGAATCGCTACTGTGCTGCTTCATCTTGAAAAAATATTTGTTGTGGTTGTTGTTATGATGAATGCTTTATATGCCTTTTCTTGCTTATCCCAACAAGAACTAAGAAATAATTTCAAGGTGGTATTAGGTTAGGTAACAGTTACAGTTGTTTGACAATTTAACTTCTGTTTTTGGAATTGAAATAATAACAAAAGGATTTGTGGTTAATTCTGTCATCAACCAAAGTTATTGACACACCCAGTGTTTTAGCTTACACACGATTTCAGTAAGAGAAGAAAATGCTATGTTCTTTTTTTAGTGCTTATAAGTTTTTGTAATTTGGTATTTATCCTTTAGCTGCATTTAGCTTTCTTTACAGTGAGGTCAAGGAATTCAAATTATTGATCATTATTTTTATGTTCATGAAATTTTTGACATTCCGATTTCTTACTTTTTTTATGTCTACCTGATCAATTGTTAGTTTGTAACTTTGTCCTTGTAACATAGTTTGGATATTAGTTCACATCTGTGACTAGGCACAGAAGTACCAAAGTAATGGGTTCGATAGATGTAGCCAGAGCAGAACTTTCACTCCTTGTCTTGTAGTTGAACAAAGCATAAGCTAGAGATAAAATTTGTAGAGCTATTCAATATGGCTCAAAGTTCATCAGCAATGGTGAGCCTGGCACAGCACAAAATGTTGACAAGTCCACAAGTATGGCCCGAAATTTTTTTTAGCTTTTCAAGGTTTGTTTTGTAAACTGTACATATTGATGATTTCCTGTATTAAATTTGAATTGAATCATTCACATATTTTAAACTAATTTCTAGGAGATAACTAAGGTGGGATAGGGTATATGCAGTTCGTGAATGATCTACATGCACTTCTTACACCACAACCAAAGTCAACTCCACTTCCTCTTGTTTTTCTTGGGAAGGTATGTATTATCAGTACAGTCGTGTTCATGTTTTTTACTCTCTCGTTTTTGTCATTTAAAGATTCATGTTTGATAGCCATATATCTATTTGACTATCCTTTTCCTACAGTCTAAAAGTGCTCTACCATCAAATTTTTTGGCATTGGATCAAATTGTATGGGTAGGAAGAACTGGTATCTACAAGGTAAATATTAGCATTATAACACCATAGTACATTAATCCATTCTTTTTAGTGAAGCCAAATTTCAGAGCTTTATATAGTAGAAATAAGTTACTATTTATATTCATCTTCTACCCTTCTCCAGAACAAAGAGCACGTTGAGCTTATTTCCAGGATCTCACTTTACTGCTGGTTGAGTTCCTCCGTGTGCACAACTTTGATAGAGGTTAGAATACCTGCATCTTCTTCACATTATTATTAGTCCACTCTTCGCATTGGATTCTTTGATTCTATATATATTTTAAAAGTTCTAAATTTCCAAGGCTTGTGGGGATACTTCACAGATCTCAGATCTTGGGCGATTAACTGTATCTATAAGGAAGCTAGAGAAAGTGCTGAGCCAAGCCACATACAATGAAGGAAATTTAGTAAGTGGTGTTAAATATTTTTGGTTAATGAAGAAGTAAAAGTATGCAAGTGTTTACAAAGTCAGAGTAGGTTTATTCAAAGGGTCTGCCCTTGCATATGCTATTTTAGTAATGGAAGGAGTAATCAACATTTTAGGGACAGAATGCTTGTAAGCCTTAATGTACCTATTTGTATCAATAACTTTGTTTCAAGTTTTTGATGACTATCTTCTTGTTGTGATAAATGTAGAATGAGCAATACATTTCCAAACTCAAGCAGTCAAATAATAGACTGTTAAGCTTGGTTAAGTCATCAATGGATATTGTAGTTGCCATAGGGATTTGGTGGTTGGGTTTTCTTTTTCTATTGGGATTACCTCTTTCCTTTGGAGGTCACAAGATATGTATGGTCACAAGTTACAACCATATAGGACATTGCTCCTTCTGTAAGATTCAATACTTTATAAAGAATCCTCTCAGAAGATACGAGGACTTGATTTCTAGTAATATAACCTCTATCTTTTTGGCTTCTTTCAGGGTCCATTCCCAAGAGGAGAAATTAGTACAAGTCATGGTGTTGCAATGGATGTTTTATCCCAACAAAATCAAAGAATTGATGCACTTGAAGCAGATTGTTTAGCTTTAAGATAGGTGGTCTCAAGTATATCCAAGAATTCCCATTTAGCTTTAAGACAAGTAACTATCCACGATACATAACAATACCATGAGGAAGGGGATGAATCCTTCTACATGCCACTAGAATGCCACCACACATGCTACTAGATAGAAACAAGGAGGGATTTTGACCAAATATGATACCCAAAAGTGCTGTTATGCCATTTGTGCCCAGGATCTAAAATAATCCACAAGAAAAGGTCTTTACAAGCATCAACACTAGGCCATCCAAATTTCCATCAACAGTGAAAATGTGATAAAAATCACATGTGGAAACCCATGCAAAATTGGGGGTAACATGCCCAACATTTGCAACAACTAGTTGAGCAAACCCCTTGAGATAGAAGTACAAGGTCACTGCACATTGTTTTTTTTCTCCCTTGAAAATACCTCCTTGGGAGACTCCCATGCACTTCCACCCTTTCCCAGGATGGTACCAAGTGTAAATTAGGTGGAATATACTTAGCACATTTGACTTGGTGGTAATCAAATTGGGGACCTACACATCATGACGAATTACCGACAACATCCTAGAAACAGTGGCACCAACTTATTTAATATTGATCTAACCCTTTAGAGGGGAAAGGTAGAGTGTCTCTCATACCTCTACCTTTCAATTGTTAGGCACATGATGCTTCATCAATAATCACCATGAAGACATGAGAAAAAATCACACCATACCTCTAAGCCAATTACCATGGCCATCACTCAACCATGAAGAAGCACCATTTCTTTGTCAAGAACACAAGTGTACATCCTGTGCATCCAAATGCCTATCCATGAAGCACTGCAAGCTTGATCCTTCTGAAGGATTTCACAAGAGATGTGATTAAAATCATATGTGTAATCCTCATAAAATATGAGGGGTCACTGTACCCACATTAATACGATTATTTTATCTTGTCACTTTTTGGGGTTATTCTCCTATTTCTTTAGGAGTTTTTGTGCAACTAGTCATCACTCTTATACTTAGGAGCTGTGCAACACGTCTGTATTTGGCATATTCAGCATTTGTTGTGCTATTTTGGGTAATTTTGTTTATAACAGATGGTATAATTATATAAGAGTATTGGGTTCATTATGAGTGGTATTAGAGTAGAGGTTCTTGGAGCAACACTTTCAAGGAGTACCTTGAGTACATGTAGACATAACTTTCTCTAGTCAAATCCAAATTCAGTGAAACTTGGATTAAGAAATATGTGATATTGGGTGATCACAGGTCAAAGTTTCATTGGATTTGGCACCAAATTTTAGGAGCTCCAATTTGAATAAGTTAGGAGCTAGTGATTATGGAATCAGGTTAGGGTTAATTCATGAGATTGTCGGGCATGAATAGGGACAAAGACAATAGAAATGAGCACAATTTAGGGACTACCCCACTGTTATCACCCAAATTGAACTCCAAGTTGTAAGAATGGTAATTCGGGGTAACCACTAACCATCTTTGGACTGATGTTACTGACCCAACACAGTCCGAGAGGGCTCTCTCAATCAACTAACGAAAAATTGGAAATAATCAAGGGCGTCAACCATGAATAAGGAATACCAACGTTCATTCTTCAAGATGTTGTATCAAAACATACACAGAAGGTCAGATTCCTGTAGGACAAAATATACTCATGTAAACCATTGGTTCGAGAACAACAGGGATTTATATTGGGAAATGGAGTCAATTCAAGTATAACATAAACATTATTATCAAATGCTTAGCAGATACATTTGCACAGAGGCAAGGTAGCAACCAGCTGGTAGTCAAAGTGATTTAATTGGTGAAACAGAAGAAAGATGAACAATCCATTGATATAAGGCATACACAGATGAATCCTATACCAACTTTAGTAGAAATATTTTGTGAAATACTTGGTAAGAAATGAACAAGGCATAATTTCTATGAACCTCATTCAGATACTATACTGAACCAAGTATGAAGGAATATTAACAATATGGATTAACAAAGGAAAGAAACACATATCACATAGGAAAGGAAATAACATACTACCAGACCGATTACACAGGAATCCCTGAAAAACGCATGTAAGCTTTTGACAAATTTATTCAAAAAATATCTTTGAATAACAACAGTGGACAAAATATGCAGAGCTCCAAAAATTTCTCAACCCTTTCCATTTGAAAATACATGGAACTTATAGTTGCTTGGAGTCTCATATTTGGCCCATGTGAAACAGAAATTAGTTACAATATAGGGACACCTCATCATAGTTCAGATGTCACTATCATAAAGCAGAAAATATAACAAGATAAGCCTAACTGCTTTCTTGCATTTGCTAGTATGCCATTAAACAATAAAATATATTTAAAGTATCTGTCTAATGGTGAAACTTCATTACATAACGGGAAACCCACTGCCACATCCTGGAAAATCAAAATCCTAAATATATTACCAATTTTCATATAAAAAATAAACTGATATTTAGAAAATGCATAGATATAAGATCTAAGGGGTAGTAGATGCCAGTGGAGCATGATAGGTATATTTCATCCTTCCGTATTTCTCTACAGGTATCCAAAGTTCAGGTGTTGGGATGTTGTAACTTGTCATTTCTTTCTCCAGGACCCTTATGTTAAGGTGATCAATAGAAGACATGGGCAGAAGCCCTTCACCAATAGAGGTCAATCTGTACAACATATCGAAATCTTCGTCCATCTTGTCCATCAGGATTTTCCCTGAAAGCGGTTGGCTCAGATGTTTGAACTTGGAATGATCCATCCGCTTGCTAATCATCAACTTTTTATGCTCACTTTGGGGAATCATTCTTTGCTTTTCATCCCAAAATGTAGGAAATCCTTTTTCTACTAGTCCTCCAAACTGTCCTTTGAACTCTATTAACTATTCATTCATTTCATTGCTTTGGCTTCCACAGCTTCGACCAACACATACTTCCCTAGGATTCGTTTTGCTGCTACAATGGTTGTGAACCTACCTTTGATGCTCAAATATATGATATCCTTATCTATTAAACTATTTAAAAAGTTTATAGAATTATATGCAATCTCCTTTGGCATTTTGTGCATCTTTTCCTTCATGGAAGTGCAGCTCTTAAAGACATCAGTGACTATCTTCTCCTTTGTCCTCATGAGGTCTAGATAAGGTCTGAACCTCTCAGCTTCCTGGATAATTAAAACCCAAACAAGATGCTTGCATCCCTACATAGTTGTTTTCCCTGTAATATACTGAGAAAACCTGTTATTAATCGCTACTAATTCCTTATATTTTTCCTATAGGGCATTTGTCCCTTTTTCCTTTTCGTCATTTTCTTCTTTTAATCTGTGATTCTCCTCTTTTAGTTCTCATATTTCAACCTCCTTTAGGTTGATCTGGGACATGGCCTATACAATGCTGTTAGTACCATCCTTCTTCTTGTTTGGGTCTTTGCTTGGCTGCTGTGAACATATGTTTGACAAACTGCTCTTCAACTCTTCGATTAGACTCTTCAAACTCACCTTCTCTTTCTCCCAGCACCTTTCTTTCTCTGCAAACCTTAGCAATTCAGCTTTATTATTGCTGATCTCCCTGCTTAAATCTTCTCTTTCTTATATTAGCTTTGTCTCTTCGGGGGCTTATATCAACTGGGTGTTGGGGATTTTCATTCTCTTTTGTAGGCTCTGGATCAAATTATCTTTCTCTATCAATAGTTTCTTGCTTACTTTGCCTCCTCCATCCTGTTCAATTAAATCAAACTGTAGCTTTTTGACATGCTGTTAAAGTGCTTTATTCTCTGACCTTTCATGTTTTAACTGGGCATCCATTTTATTTATAGTAAATTCCAAATCAGAGATCTTCAAGGCCGCTTCCACTAAGTCATCATATAGACCTTCTCCAATTTTCCTATGAAATTGAATCCTATCTGCCAAGGGTATCTTCTTCCAGTTTATTCTTGCTTCTATCATTTTTTCTTTATCGGATATCGTTAGATTGAAAGTGTGTGTCTTGATATCCCTGCTCGTCATCAAAGACGCCTCTGTTTTATACAAACTCCTTACTGTTGGCATTAGTTCAAAAAAATTTTGTGCAGATGCCTGCTTATTTTGCCCATGATACTTAAACATATCTTCTTGGGATTGAAATTTACTGTCCTCACTCCCTCCTGCTGCATCTTGGAATTTATATTCTTGGACTTGGATAGCTGGGGTTGATAACCCCTCTTTCTACTCATCTATACTACCTATTAGGACAGCTGATTCTTTTGGTGTTTCAAATTTTAGTCTTTTCTTTTCACTTTCTTCTTCTTCTTCTGTTTCAATGACTTCTTGTAATTCTCTCTTCCTGCCTACCTCCACAGTGTTAAGTAGCTGGTCTGTTTCCATAGGATCATCTGTCAGGATCAAAGCTTGGACTTGTAAATCTAGGCATCTTCCTCTTCGGGCTCATATTGCAATAAATTTCGCCCCTTCAACAATCATTCAGGTTCTTGGTGTTCAAATGCCTTCAAACCATTTTTCTTCTTCCTTTCGGCTATGATATGTAGAGGATCATATGCGATCTCTACATCTTTTTTGAACCCCATGTTTCTCAACATTTTTTCCACTTCGCTAACAGCTTCTTTAAACTTTACAATAAAAGGGCCAACTTGCCAAGGGAGCTTTATATCAGAACCTTTCTTATATTGCCCAAACTGTTCCTCTTCTGCAATTAGTCTCTGCCGAATGAACTCAAGGGAAAAAACCCTCAAAGTTAAAAATGCTGGAAAAAAGTACGGTTCATGTACAAAACCATACACCCTTATCACTGTGGCATCTTTTACCAAGAACCAGTTGCCAATGGCTAGTTCATCTTTCAACTACATCAGAGTTTGCATTTCTGGTAGTACTCTGGGTAGTTCTTCTTCAAACATAACTTTGTACACAACAGATAGAATGTAGTTCATGTAATTGAAAACATTATCCTCCAAATTCACTGTAAAGAGTATCTGAGAGAAACGTAATTCGTCTGCACTGCTATGCAGAATCATCTTAGTCAGATATGCTTGAAACCGAAAAAATCTGGTATTTTCAAAACAACTCAACTATGCATGGATTTTTTCTGCCAAAAATTCCTCAAAATTGAGGGATGGTACTAACTCACTTCCCGCCTCTAGGGAACTAACGGTAATCTTGAATAACAGGCTCAGTTGTACTTCAGTTATCCATAAGTCTGAGTCTAAACCTAAAAATTGTGCTATCAAAGAAAAAACCAACTGGTTGTGGTCATTAAAAAGGCTGACGTCCAGTGGGTAGGAGGTATCTGTAATCTCTACATCAGGCTTTAAACAAGTGATAGGGAAACCTTTATGGATTTCAAGGGAAATCTACCTATACAGAGTAACGACTGATTCTTCAGAGAAAATTTCAGGGATTAGGGTTGGTGACTCGGGTACGACAAGGGTACTTCGAACAACGGCAACGTCTACACTACAGACGATTTTAGACCTCTTGGTGTTCATTATTACTCATTGGGTTTCTGAATAATTCAACGAAAACCATGACACGAACTCCGTGAAAGGCATTATCTGTTTCAAGCAAAAGAAAATAAAAAAGGACTAATGGACCCTATGCACGTCTATCCCTTGTTCAAGCAAAGCTTTCAACCTTCTTTTATCTTCTGGTATAGGGAGCCGAAGGTCTGTGTCAAACATATCACAGTCTTTGTCTTCTAGGGTTGTTCTGACCTTATAACTAGTAGAAACTTGTTCGTCTGCCATTCTATGACTATAAGAAAGACTGCACATTGCAAAGAAAGGGGTTTTGGAACCCTACCTATCATGGGAAGCCTGAGAGCGACCTTCTCCCTGTTGTTCTTTTCAGCTTATGCCCTTCCAGAAGCTTCCATCTACGACAGGTCCAAGAAAGAAATGTAGATTTTACACATGCCTCGTTATATATATAAAACTTTTCCCAATAATTTATGCTCACCTTTGGCAGCTGTCCCTCTTTCCCATCCGTCGATCTGCCGGGCATTATTTCTAGTCTATTGATCCGATCCCTTATTTAACTTTTTCTGATTTGACATCTTTTCATCTCCACCGTAGGATCTTCTATTGGCTTTAAATATTAGCCATCCATCGTATGCAACATCCTATAAGGATATGGTGGTATCGCTACCCGAACTCCGGTTTTGGCTTACCACTTAATCTTACTCGCGAGGTGCTCAGGTGGTGACACCTGGCATATGGTATGCACCCTCGCAACCACCTTTTCCACTTATCTGGGGTGCTCTTTCATGCTGCGACGATCACCGAGGAGCGTTGATCTTGTCCTTTAACGTATCTACAACGGGGAGCTCTCCAAATGTATAGCTTTCAACACTTTCTCTAGTGGGGTCCACTATGCTATTAACTGTGCATCTTCTATCTCCTCCGGCCATAGATCTGATTCCCTTTTTTCACGAGCCGTTGATCTGCCCCGACCTCTATGCTGATGTGACAACTTGTCTTTCGCGTCGTCATATCTCTGACCATGCAGCCTGCGCCGTTGATCTTCTACCTTGATTTTTCACTACGGTGGTATCGCAAGCCTTCTGTCAATTTTTAGTTACCTCCGAAACGCTCATGGCAGGGCTCCTCTGACTGCCATCTGTCCTAGCGGTTTATCCCTCGCGACCACCCTCCTGTGCTCTTTTCCGCACAACTTCACGATGCGAGGGCGATCGAGGGCCATGGATCTCTTTCGCGCACCCAATCAATGGTTGGGACTTATCCTGATTTTAACCCTTACTTTGATTTTTTTCAGACGATAGATTATTGGCCTTTGTATCCATTTTTAATTATTTGGGATAGCTTCTTATGCCTAAAGTGCCAAAAAAACCCTTTATTTTTCTCATTATTTCCTCTCCACTTGAGCTGCTTCTTGGCCTTAGCAAGCTGGACATGACTATGGAGGGGGGTTTAACCATCTCTTCAAGGAATTCACCAGTGGAGTCAATCCTTCCCATTGGCTTTGTGCAAAAAATTTATAGGTGCCAACACCCACCTTCTCAACAATAGTATTATAAACTAGTAGCAAATCATGGTAATTCTCAACTTTGGGAAAATAGTAAGGTCAGTTTCTGGCACATAACATAGGTAAGGAAGCTTGATTTCTCCCAAAGTCACTGAAGAATCAACATTTTGGGCATGCTTGCAGCAGTAAGCAATGATTAAACCTCAATTGTTTGGCAACTTGAGCATTTTCAGACCTTGAATCAGCAATAGATTGATATCAAAAGAAAATTTGGGCATGAAAACAGCCTCATATTTCCTTTGTAGACCTATCGCCTTGAATAGTGCACACTCCACAACACAAGAAGTTCCATTCATCATGCAGATATGGAAAAATTGCACTGAAGGCATAGGAAAAAAACGTGGTTGATTCTCCTCTTTATAGCAAATTTAATTCAAGAAGGGTCAAAGCATAGGACTGAAATATATGATAATGCTTTGAGCTAAAGTTAAAAAATGTTGTTGACCTGACTACTATAACTTTCCAGACCAACTGCTGGAGCTACAATACTTGAACTGGTGACTTCAACTCGATCACAACAGGAATTTCTATGAGCAAAACGACCAAGTGAATGGTATGTCAAAAATGCTGCACGCAACTGCTCCTCTGGCACTCGATAAATTGGATACCAGGCTACTGCAAACCTGTCAAACACAATGAAAAATAAAAATTCAACAATAACGTGATAAAGTTAGATATTAAAATGAATATTTCTGTATTTTAGCTGCAAACTGCATGCAATCCTATAAATTGCTAGTCTGTAGATGGGTTTCAATGCTTAGATATCCTGATCTAGAGGAGATACAAAATCCTGCAGATGTTCCTTTGCATAATCTATTTTTTCTTACCACGAAGTTGGATGAAGATTGCATATCTTCAGGGAATTCAAAATGCACGGGTCACCAAAATGCTGGGAACTTGAATCTACACCACTCCTCGTCAACTCTGTGATCCTGAAGCACATAATGAACAGTAATGCAAGCTAATAGAAGTGGAGGAGACAAAATCCACATAGAATAAGTATTTCTTCTTGATATACATACTTTTCAAACATCAGTCTACGTTTATGTGGTTGCTCACACTCAAAAAATTCAAACAGTAAGTAGATATTTTTTGAGGTTACATCATAGCTACAAACATGTTTTTCATAATGTGCACACAAATCTGAACTTGAGCCCAAATACTGTGGTATAGTTGAATCATCTGCTATGGCAGGCTTTGGAAAAAGAGTTAAAAGTATAGGAAGGTTTCCATACATAGTGTTCCTAATCATTTATGCACTCTTCTGAACATCCATGCAATGTGTTGGTGAGGCTCTTGACAAGCCAAATAATTGCATCCCTGATAAATAGGGCACAAAGTAGGCACAAAACATATCTCCTTCAATTCCCAACCTTGCTTAATGTTGTAGATCCTGGGCCTTTACTTCTAGACCATAGTTACCAGGTTCCTCATACCACTGCCAAATATTTTTTAACGGAATGTATGGGATCTTGTAGTTACAGATTAAACTTGTATTTAGTGATCTCCTATCAGAGTTACAAGTTTTTGTATTAGGGACTTGCACAACCACAGGAGACACAACATCTAAAACCTTCTCAAACTCAGCTATGCAACTGCCAATCGACTGTGCAATATGTTATGATGTCATTTGATACTCATATGATGAATCAATAGAGTTTAAAATAGATTGAGCCTTCTTGTTTGATTCATCATGCAAGCATGAGTCATTCCAGATCCCCATGCAAGCAACATCAGAAACTAATCTAGTTTCTGAAACTGCATGCTCTGTATGGTCACTATTACTTGTATTAGTTTCCTTTAGTGTTTTAAGTATATATCCCAATATCTTTGATTGTGTATGTTATTGGCTATCCCTAATTACCATTCCAGGCACATTTGTCTTGGCACTAGAATCTCTAATTTGAGAGTCATCTGAAGAAGCCTGACTTAATCCAGATGAATCATCTTCCTTGTTTCTAACTTCATCAGCCACTCTACAAATTACCATACTTCCATGGGAGTTAGCTACAACTTTATCAGTTGAAGAGGCCTTCCCACTTTTCGATTCAACTAGAACCCATTTTTGTGCAACCTGTTGAGAGTTGCGATGTCTCTCATTGTTTCTTTCACAAGAAATCCCTTTTCCTGTGATTGAAGAAGCCTTGGCTTTCAAAGGGAGATTGTTCTACTGCTTTTTCTGTGGCATCTCTTGGCCTACTGATTTAGATATTCTTGGTGTGGAATGAGAAATTATTCCAGTTTCCTCCATCTCAAGATTTGTACTCTTAGAACAATTTGATTGCTGTGAGGTATCCACTTCTTCCTTCTCAGAAAAAGGTTTACTGTCATCCATAGTAGAGGAGCCAGGTTTCCTTGCTCATATGGTCTTCCTTGTCTTTGTAACATGTGGGTTTACTTTTTCCATATCCTGCTTTTCATTTGCCCGAGAGGGCAATTTAGGCGGATTTATATAGCTATCCTCAGGGTGCTTCTCAACCTTTATCCAAACACACAATTTATTTCCCTTCCCAACTGGACCATAACCATGGATAGGACCAATGTTTTGACCACTCCCACATGAGGAAATCTCTGAAGCAGTATTGTTTCTGGAGTATTTTTCTCCCCTGACAAAACTTTGCTCCATAGTGCTTTTAGACCTCATGTTCTTATGTAAATCAGAAGGTGCTTCTCTACTTTCCCCAACTGCAGTTCTATGGCCAACTTTTCCATCATCGCCAATGCCCTTGTCCTTTTCTTTTCTTGACTCAATGCTATACTGATTAATATGTCTCTTTCCACTATCCTTGGTATGATTTCTACCAAAGTTATCACCAGTCCCATAAACAACCGTATCGAACCCTTTGGTTAAGCTACTACTAGTTGAGTCTATTTGATTGGAAATGGTATAGGAACTTGGCACCCCACTACCTATGGTCATTTCAGATTGCAGTAAGTGTTACTATTAACATTTCTGTGGTTATTCCTATCTCTAGACCCACTCTGACCTGCAAATGAAGTAACTCCCAAATTCACAGATAGATGTATTTGGTTCTTGTCAGTGCTTACTTGATTAGAGTAATTGCCAATTGTATGACTACGTACATGTTCTTCAGATTTCACTTTCATAAAGTGTAAGAGTTGGTTGCAAATTCTATCAATTATCCCAGATTGTAGAATGAATGGTTCCTCAATTTGAGAATTTAAAATTGAATTCTTCCATACAGTATTGGATATATGCTTCTCAACGTGTTGATCTTTGATACAAGCATTCATTTCCAAGCTTTCAGATTTACAGTCTCTTATGCTTAGTAAAGCAGAGCATGTCTTAAAGGAATCATGGGAACATAAATCATGCATGGGAAGTGTTAAAATTCAATATGCTAAGATATAAAATAGCAGCATTACATTCCATTTCACAATAATAGCATATACAGGATCACTGAAGAAACAACAATCATAGCATAAACACAAGAGACACAGATTTATCCTGGGAAACCCTCATGGGGTAGAAAACCCAGCAAAGCTTCCTCAATATAGATGACCAGCAATATACAAAGATGAAACCCTGAGACATGATCTCCTCCTCCACAATAGCAGACCTCTCCTCCACAAGTGCACTATCCTCAAGTGAGTGAGTGTGTATAATGAGGAACACACCTCCTCTATTTATACACTACTCTGATATGTATTTTACACAAGTACATGTAGGCTCGTATTTAACCATTAGGTTAAATACCCCATTATAACTGACTGGGCCGACCCCCACATGGTGGGTCTAATAACCCTAGTTACCACAACCAAATCGGAGGAATAAACATCTCCGGATTTATAGTATAATCACATCGGAGGTATGGAACATCTCCGGAATAAATAATATACAAATATAATATTCTTTGAAGTTACAATATTTCAACACTCCCCCTTAACGAGAAGGATATTATAACAGTATCTACACGAGCAAGGAGTCATCAACATCATACATGATACATCTATAAATCATTGGAAGCTTTCTCAACATCATTAGTAACTCAAGCAGTTACTGGAACATCTTCAATACTGGAACATCGGCATCTTCAGTATTGAGTCTTTATCTTCTGTAGCACTTGAACAGCTACAACAATATCATCATCTGGATCCTCACGATACATGATCATCAGCATCATCATCTCACGATCATCAGCATTGTCATCACACGATCATCAGCATCGTCATCACACGATCATCAGCATTGTCATCTCACGATCATCAACATCGTCATCACACGATCATCAGCATCATCATCACACGATCATCAGCATCGTCATCACACGATCATCAGCATCGCCATCACATGATCATCAGCATTGTCATCTCACGATCATCAACATCGTCATCACATGATCATCAGCATCGTCATCACACGATCATCAGCATCGTCATCACACGATCAGCAGTACAAGTATTCATGCCAATACAAGTGACCATATCAACAATACGAGTATCCTACCGATACAAGTAGCCACATCATCAATACAAGTATCCCACCGATACAAGTAACCACATCATCAATACAAGTATCCCACCGATACAAGTAACCACATCATCAATACAAGTATCCTACGGATACAAGTAACCACATCATCAATACAAGTATCCTACCGATACAAGTAACCACATCATCAATACAAGTATCCTATCGATACAAGTAACCACATCATCAATACAAGTATCCTACCGATACAAGTAACCACATCATCAATACAAGTATCCTACCGATACAAGTAACCACATCATCAATACAAGTATCCTATCGATACAAGTAACCACATCATCAATACAAGTATCCTACCGATACAAGTAACCACATCAAAAATCACTTTCTCGGAGACCATACGTCTACGGATCAATTCAGGGACCTAAGTCCGGGGATGATACAATCCCCACTTCTCGGAGACCTCACGTCTACGGATCAATTCAGGGACCGCAGTCCGGGGATGATACAATCCCCACTTCTCGGAGACCTCACGTCTATGGATCAATTCAGGGACCTAAGTCTGGGGATGATACAATCCCCACTTCTCAGAGACCTCACGTCTACAGATCAATTCAGGGACCGCAGTCCGGGGATGATACAATCCCCACTTCTCGGAGACCTCACATCTACGGATCAATTCAGGGACCGCAGTCCGGGGATGATACAATCCCCACTTCTCGGAGACCTCACGTCTACGGATCAATTCAGGGACCGCAGTCCGGGGATGATACAATCCCCACTTCTCGGAGACCTCACGTCTACGGATCAATTCAGGGACCTAAGTCCGGGGATGATACAATCCCCACTTCTCGGAGACCTCACGTCTTCGGATCAATTCAGGGACCGTAGTCCGGGGATGATACAATCCCCACTTCTCGGAGACCTCATGTCTACGGATCAATTCAGGGACCTAAGTCCGGGGATGATACAATCCCCATCACGTACATTTTGAACTTAGTGGTTTCGGGATGATGCAATCCCCATCACTTTATTCTCGGAGACCTCACGTCTACGGCTCTCTTTAGGACTGAAAGTCCAGGGATGATCCAATCCCCTCAACTGTCCTCTAAGGACTTCATTCTCGGAGACCTCATGTCTACGGCTCTCTTTAGGACTGAAAGTCCAGGGATGATCCAATCCCCTCAACTGTCCACTAAGGACTTCATTCTCGGAGACCTCACGTCTACGGCTCTCTTTAGGACTGAAAGTCCAGGGATGATCCAATCCCCTCAACTGTCCACTAAGGACTTCATTCTCGGAGACCTCACGTCTACGGCTCTCTTGAGGACTGAAAGTCCAGGGATGATCCAATCCCCTCAACTGTCCACTAAGGACTTCATTCTCGGAGACCTCACGTCTACGGCTCTCTTTAGGACTGAAAGTCCAGTGATGATCCAATCCCCTCAACTATCCACTAAGGACTTCATTCTCGGAGACCTCACGTCTACGGCTCTCTTTAGGACTGAAAGTCCAGGGATAATCCAATCCCCTCAACTGTCCACTAAGGACTTCATTCTCGGATACCATACGTCTATGGCTCACTTTAGAACATGTGTTCAAAGATGATACAATCCCCACATGTATTCTCATCAATACAAGTACAAGTATCCTCAACCATACAAGTACATTAATCAATACATGTGTCATCAAAAGTATGTATTCTTACCAATACATCTTATCATCAAAAGCATGTATTCTTACTAATACATCTAACATCAAAAGCATGTATTCTTACTAATACATCTAACATCAAAAGCATGTATTCTTACTAATACATCTAACATCAAAAGCATGTATAAGTAAAACTAAGTATTCTAAGTATAAGAGTCCTAAATCTAAATATTTCTAAGTATCTAGGTGTGGAGAACAGGTTACCTCATCATCGACCTTGTTGTTCGATGAGACCAACTTATCATCAGTGACTATACTACTCCCCCTTTCGAGGAGAGTCCTTTTTTAACTACACCAAGCTTGTCTCGGAAGTATTCAAATTTCACTCGAGACAGAGGTTTGGTTAGTATGTTGGTAACTTCTTCACTTGAGGTAAAGGTTTGGTTAGTACAAAGGTAACCTGTTACAAATTCAAACTTTATAGTTCCTTTCCGCGTCATATATTGTTTGTTCCCTATGTTCTTTGACTTATCATGGAACACTAGATTCTATGTCATCTTGATACAACTCTAATTATCACATAGGATCTCAGTTGGTTCTATCTCTAAGTCAAACAATCCTAAAGCCAAACTTCTTCACAACTAGCGGAGCAAACAACCATATATTCCGCTTGTGCTGAGAGCCACACTAGACTGCTTCCAGCTAAACCACGAGATCATGGCTAACCCCAGACAATAACATCCTCTCGATGTGTTCTTCCTGTCTGATACACTTCCTGCCCAATCAGAATCTGAATAACCATCTGAAGTCATGATCTTCAAGATAGCATTCTATCGTGTCCTTTATGTGCCTTATCAAATGCTTTGTAACTATCAGGTGAACACATCTAGTTTCTACTAGATACTGACTCAAGGTGTTCACAACAAGGCATATCTCTAATCTAGTATATGTTAGATACAACAATGACCCAATAATTTGACTGTACAGAGTTATATCCACTAACTCTGATGAGTCATCTCCTAACAGTTTCAAGTTGGAATCCATAAGAGTGGCCATTCCATCATATCAAGTCTTCTCAATATTTCTCAGCATACTTTCTCTGGTTGAGAAGGATTCCTACTGAGCCTTTCCATACTTCCAGACCTAGGAAGTAATACATTAATCTAAGAACTTTTATTTTCTTTTCTACAGTCATCTATCTATGCCATCTCTCATCAGATGGGTCTACTGATATGAGCCTCAATATCATTCGAACTCTGTGGTGAGTTCCTTCTTGCATCCATGTCATCTGTGTATAGAAATCATATTCAACCTTGTAGCAAAGGTTGAGATCCACATCACCCATGGTGATCATTAAGCTTATCAAAACCTGATTCACATTTCTTCTTTAATTACACCATTAAGAGAATGGTCTTATCTAGCCACTTGGAGCAAACATTTCATCATGATTCTCTTCCTCTTTCTAGGAGAATCTTCTAGCCACAATCCTTCTATAGTGTGTTTGATTTGTAAATCCTTTTGTTGAACATCCATCACTTGTTCATCATTCATCATGATTTTTCCTACAAATCAAAATTAGGTACATGATTAGTAATACTTCATAATCATATTGACATGATAACCTATTATGCATACAGATATCATTTACATAGTTATGCAACTATCTTGACCAATACTTTGGCACAACACTTTCCCATATCCTGTATGCATATAGCGGCTATCTAGATGCCTTCCATCTCTACCAGAACATACTATCGAGAGTGTGCACAACTCTCAGCATGTCAGCAAAGAGGTTTCATTCTGGACAAGCAACAATGGAATGTTTGTCCAACTTACCAATCATATGCATATTAGTAGTATACTGTTCAATGTTCTATGAATATTTACACTTATCATGATATATTATAGGAATACAAATATGCATACAACCTATTACAGGCAATATCATTTACTATTTCAAATAACAACTCAAATGCTTATCTTTTATGTTTGTGTGGTTGCCTCTCGCTTGATCTTCTGTATGTCTTTTGAACTTCTATTCATTATGTTCCACTGTGCATGTTCAAGTGTCATCCTCATGATCTCATACACAAACATACACCCATTAGTATGTTCTAAATGTTATCAAAACATTATAGTTCTAAATAATCTTGAGAATGTATAGTCATGATTATAGTTAATAAACATTAGTATTCAAGATTTCAGGGAAGTCTTGTTTTACTCATGCATATCATCAATCAAGATAAAAGACATAATATGCATAATCCCTTGATTACTAACTTTATGAATAAGCATAACCAATCATATCAAGTATACTTATATAAGGGATCTTAACACAAGGTAAGATTCATGGGAAACATACCTGGATTAGTATACCTACTTAGTTATGTACAACATACCTAAACAATCTCTTCAATGATTTAGAGATCCTGAGCTAGAACCTGCATGTCTCATAGGTTAAGCATAATACAACAAGGTCATACATACCTCGTAAGTAGAACAAAGATTATGGATGAGTCTTTGTCTTCATGTGGTCATGGTCATGGAACTTGATTTGTCTTTTGTGATGTACCTGTATCTTGTTAGCAGACAACATCAGCCTCACACAACACCATAATGCATTAGTACAATCATATAATCCTAATCAATGAATGTCTTCAATCATTCACATGCATTCATACTGTTACTAGGGTGATAAGATAAGTCTAACATTAATCAAGATTGTACTAACAAATAATATGAAGACAAACACATCATGAACTTAATCAAGAATTAGATTTCAAGACATACCTGAGCCTCCTTAAGTCATACCTGTCGAGACTTCTTGTAGTCTTCTTATGTAAGGCCTTAGCCTCAACTCCCCTTGAAACTTGATCTGGAGCTTAATTAGGGTTTTCTAGAGAAACCCCTAAAGATTCAACCTTTGAATTTCACACTTCTCAATGGATGAAAGAATATGTCTTGCTGAGCTGATCAAACTAGCTTACTTCAACTTTGGAATTTCCAAAATTTGACCCCTCAAAATTGCCTTTGAAACTTCTGGATCTTCTGGACAGGATCCCGAACTAGGGTTTGATGAAGCCCACCCTTCTGCCCAAACAAAAGGTTCAATCCAAGGCTCTAAACTCTTATTTTTCTTAGGAGTTTCCAGCCGTGGTTACAGACTTCAAAAATTCCAACTTTTGCTGAAGCCCTAATTTTCCATCTTTCCGATCAAAATCCCGAACTGGGGTTTGATCAAGCCCGGTCTTCCACCCAACCAAAAAATTCAAACTTGGTCTCTAAATTTTTATTTTTCTGAGTATCATTCAGCCGTGGACTCCGATTCCAAAAATTCTAACTTTCTCCGAAACCCTAAATTCCGGAAGCCATGAATAAAGGTGCTCAAAAATAATTCTGTTTTGACAGAAATATGCACCTGATTGTTTCTGCTATAACTCTTAAATTTTTGCTCCACAGGGTCTGAAACCCTTTTTCTGCAGTATCCTGACCTGTTATCTTTCCATCCTGACAGGTCTGACCTCAATTGGGTTTTCTGAGAGAGAGTTATGCCAAGTGTCGCAACGTGACCTGTTTATGGGATAAAACAGGAGAGCGAACTTGTACGGCCTGCCACGTGTCACTGGTTCACCTTCTGCCTATGAAAACATTTCCTGAGATAGCTCGACCTGTTATCTTTCCATCCTGACAGGTCTGACCTCAATTGGACTCTCTGAGAGAGAGTTATGCCAAGTTTCGCAACGTGACCTGTTTATGGGATAAAACAGGAGAGCAAACTTGTACGGCGTGCCACGTGTCACTGATTGAATTTCGGCCTCTGAAAAAGTTTCCTGAGATAGTAAAGTCTGTGTAATACTTGTCACTTTTTACGAAATTTTATTTGGAGCTTCCTAGCCCAAGTTATGACCTTTTTTCCTAGGTCACCTGAATTTGACTGAGATCTGGAAGAGGCAGAAACCCTAACTTGTACTGATCATAAATCACAAAGTACAACGAATTAGAGGTTTTCCTTTGGACACAAGGTACCTGGAGATTTAATATTCGTCCTGTAACAATTTCAGATCCGAAAACTTCGCCAAAACGAATTTATAGCGAAAGGTCTACGATGACTGGTTTTTGCTATGTAAAACCCTAACCTTCAAATTGTCGTAAGTAAAGGAAGTGTCGTTAGTGCCATACCTTGTCTTCCTTCAGGTTAGCTCTGATACCATGTTAAAATTCAATATGCTAAGATATAAAATAGCAGCATTACATTCCATTTCACAATAATAGCATATACAGGATCACTGAAGAAACAACAATCATAGCATAAACACAAGAGACACAGATTTATCCTGGGAAACCCTCATGGGGTAGAAAACCCAGCAAAGCTTCCTCAATATAGATGACCAGCAATATACAAAGATGAAACCCTGAGACATGATCTCCTCCTCCACAATAGCAGACCTCTCCTCCACAAGTGCACTATCCTCAAGTGAGTGAGTGTGTATAATGAGGAACACACCTCCTCTATTTATACACTACTCTGATATGTATTTTACACAAGTACATGTAGGCTCGTATTTAACCATTAGGTTAAATACCCCATTATAACTGACTGGGACGACCCCCACATGGTGGTCTAATAACCCTAGTTACCACAACCAAATCGGAGGAATAAACATCTCCGTATTTATAGTATAATCACATCGGAGGTATGGAACATCTCCGGAATAAATAATATACAAATATAATATTCTTTGAAGTTACAATATTTCAACAGGAAGATGTTGCTTGATTCTTGCCTCCAGTACTTTTGGATCATTATCTAGTTCATTGTGAGTTGTAACAGAGTTTATCTGACAAGTATTAATATCCACGTATTGAGGATTACAATTAAAAATTTTAGATTTATAGTCTCTCACCCTTAGTAAAGAATCACCAGGACATAAATGACTGGGAAAGGTTATTCTACTCCTTGCCTCAAATATTTCTGCATTGTTAGTCAGTTGACTGAGAGTTGTAAGAGAATTTATCGAGCAAGTATTTATATCAACATCATTTCCATAATTACCATTAAAATTATCCGCACATGTGTTTGGAGCAATGAAGATATCAGAGGCTAAGACAAGTCCACATCGGGTGACCAACAAAACTCTTAGCTACACAAGACCTAGATAAATTGAACCGTGGAGATCCTTCTTTGTTAGCCACTGCTATTGCACCATTGTGACTGCTTTTCAAAAATTCTGAACCATTCTTAACTTCTGTTTGCTTATATATGATTTATATGAATTGATATCTAGCTCAGACAAATTACTTATCCATGAATTGTTTGAGAAAAATGAACCAACAGACTGATGTGACATAGGAGCATATTTTCCTAAGATAGCAACACCCCTCGCCTCCTTTTCAACAAGGGAAGCAATTTTCTTAAACCATTGTTGCAACCCAAATACAAGTTTCACTTTTACAATACTTTGTAAACTTTTTGGGTGTTGTTCCTGAGTTTGACTTGCATCTTTACACCTGACTTGGTTCAGAACTTTTGGTGAACCACAAAGTGGATTTGAATCCACATTACGTACATAGGTTTTTGAAGCCAATATCATTTTCCCACAATTGACATCAACCAGATGCAGCACTGTATGTAACCTGCATCAAATGGAATTACAATCAGAGTAAGAACAAGGCACCTGAAAATAAAGGATTAGTTCAATTCAATCCCTCTTTTGAAAAACTAGCATCCAATCAAAATCATCTTTCCATCAAATAGAAGCAATGTTTGCAAAGAGAAGATATTGCCTTAGTTTAATAGAGTCACTTGAGATTATAGCTGTTAGCACATAGTCTTGCAAGAAAACCAGATAAAATTGTGCATCAAAATCTAATTATACTAATATTTATGCAATTGTGGAACCCAAATAGCACATGTGACAAACTTAAAATACATATAAGACAGAGAAGATAAGATAAATTTATATATGTCCCACAAATTAGCACAATAGTAGGTCATGGGACTAAGAAGTACAAACAGTGCAAGTGCATAGGAGACTAGATCAAGTGGCTCCCATCACTAATATATAAAAAAAGAAAAATCGCTAAATAAATCAACAATAGTAATCGGAAATAATACAGATACAAAACCATGTCAAACATAAGATAGTAGTACCAATTCACTCAAGCAGTTAATTAAAATTACTTTAGATATAAATATTAGTTAGCAACAAAATGGAAAAGTACATTAATATAATAGACAAGTACATTGCACTGGGTCTCAAAGGGTCTGTATCAAACGCTAAGCTATCATTCTATAAAGCTACTTTTAGACAAGCAGCCAGTTTTCCAGGGCCCAGATGATCATAATGTAGTTCTTCATCTCTGAAGAATCTCATTTGTGACAGGAATAGCAACAAGGAAAATATGTTGTTTTAATAGGATGAACCATGTCCATATGATGATGAATCCATGACTCTAGAGTAGAAGGCCGCTGAAGGTCTCTATCAATGTTTAAGGTTGTAATTGATTGTCTCCTTGCTGCTGTGTTTTACTGTTCCCCTAGACTTTGTGATACTTTTTTAACTTGATCAACCAAAAAAGGGCATCTACTAGTAGATATGCATTGGGACCACTTTACTGTTTAACAATATGAAGCAAATTTTTTCTCTTTTGAGTATATAAACTTCAACCTTTGATGTTTTACATTGATTCCTTTTTTAACTCTGATTTGTGTCAAAAGACTATGCGCTACATTTTGTCCTTGTTGTCATTCAATCACTTTGCTTCACATAGTTGTTATTGAGGCATTTTGGAAGTTGTGATTTCTTTCCCTCCTCTTGAAATGATAAATTTGAGTTTAGCATGTTAGAATATTGATGTACTTTAAGGATTTACTAGTGTTTTCTGTAAAATAATTTCGACACAATTATATAGTTTGGAAGATCTTCAACAGTTTAAAGGGTACTAGATCAATGGTAGAGCACCTGCCTAATTATAGGTAGGAGATTGGTGGTTTGATTCCTCTACACCATATCATAAATTAGTGACTAAGAAAATGACTAAATTCGCATATATACGACTATTAGTAGCTAATTTCCAGGATCTTATAGCGCGACTAGTGTTTAGTTGTATTTAGCTCAGTCATTAATATGTTATCATCTAGTAGTTTATTTAGTCGTATATTTGGTCATTAATTGTGGCAATCAATGACTAAATCAGTGACTATCAATGACTAAATCAGTGACTAAATTAGTGACTATCAATGACTAAATCAACGACTATCAATGACTAAATCAATGACTAATAAGTCAACCAATTAATGACTAGTGAAATACGACTAGAGATAAGATAGTGGAAATCGGATACTATTAGTCACCGACTAAAAAAGGTCGTTTATAGTTGAATTTTAGTCATTAATTTCTCATTTTGTACTAGTGTTTGTTGTAAGTTGTTTATAGTAAACTATCTCTTTTAAAAGTTTAAGTGGCATTATCCATTTGCAACTAACATCTTTGGTATCTATTCCAGTTGTGATTATTGTCCTTTTCTACTTATGCATCCCTCTATGTAAATAATAGCCTCTAAAAGTTCAACATAACTAAAATGAACTATACTTTTTTTCATTGATAGAAAACCAACAATAGTCTAGGTTCGAGGGCCTTGGTTGTAGGATTGGAGAGTTAACTTCTCCAAGGCCATGGAAAACGAAACTAAGAGTAGTAAAGAGTGTAAAATTAATTAGTAACACAAAGAACTTGTTGAGAAAGAACCTCTAACACATGTGTGAAGTGGTAGGTTAAGCTAGTTCAAGTGGTCAAATTGCCCTTGCCACTTGATTTAGTGACTTTATGTGTGTCCAGAAGTTGTTCAGGTGTGGTGCAAAGTCCCCTAACTGCTTAAGGTCTCAGACTTGTGACCTGTGTTCCCTTCCCATTCACAAAATCTTCATCGAGTGAACATTCCGCCCAACTACCCAGCGTGAAGCAGTATCCTTAATTGATCTTCCTATATTTCACCTAGGTTAATCCAAGGGGAATATATTATGGTACCCAATATAGATGTAAAATATATGTATCAACTCCTTATTGGGGTATTTGTGAAAGGAGATAACCTACATCCATGGCGAATATTGCGTGAGAATTAACGTAACTATCTCTCACACGTTCACTGGTAAGACATGGGCCATAATCATCGAATATTGACCTTCAGAAATCCCATGTTGTGACTCTTCATTGACTGAATTTAAGACTTAACCACCCTAGTTTGATTTATGGTAGAGTGAGTTTGCTTGGATGTTTCTTAGAGATTCTTTTATAGGAGTGTGTTGATTGCAACTTTTTTACATCCATATAAGACATTATATATTTATTATTTTTGAATTAGAGTATATGGCTAAAGTTACAAAGGAAACAAACCAAGCGACCCCTATGCAAGGGGATCCTTTTAATGTCCTGTTTGTTGGAAATGATGATTCTCCCTTAATGTCCACCCCGAATCTTCCTGGATTCACTATAGGGATACAAATTTGGTTATTTTATGCTTTGAAAGTCATAAATGATCTTGATGGTTCTCAACATTGAGGAACTATATGCCAATATCATCAAAACACTTTTCCTTATTTGCCAATAACATTTTTTCCTCCTCCTTCTTCCCCATGCGTTGAAAGTGTAGATACTAGTAAAAAATAGTCTAAAAGGAATAGAAAGAGGAATAATAAGAAGAAGATGTAAAGTCAAGGGGCCTGTAGTCAAGGTCCATTAAACTTCAATATGTTTCTTGGGAATGATTATGTATATTGTATGAATTTTGTGGTGTCGACACTTTTTCGTGTGATGCATTTTTCTCACAATAGAAGCATTACATCACTATTGATCTACTTACATTTGTTGATCCTCCTCATGTATCGAATTTAGGCCAAACTTCCAATTTGTATGTTCCTAGTGTTTTGGTAGACACTATCTTACAACGGGTAAATTATGTGGCCTCATATCCTTAGACAACTTCTACTAAGAACAAGAATTTGCATTGATGCTCTCACCTACCCAAAATTTGAGACTATTTATTTTATTGCAAAAAAATTATATTAAATTATAATTACAAAGTTTTGTAATTATGACCAAATTTGGTCAAGGATGATTGTAATGACTGATTATTATTATTTAATAAATTAAAACAGGAGACAAACACCCAAGGGAACAGTTAAATGAGCGTTCATTGACCCACTAGGAGGAATGGAAGCTATTAGAAGGCATGGGACATGTGTCAGCATTTGCACTCCACCACTATCTATTGGTTATGGGACAACTACCCCTAAATTTGTGGCATTATCCCCCAGGTGGGTAGAAGAGAGCTGATGGATCATTAATGACTAGGTGAACCACTAAAAGGCCTAGGCATCCTAGATAAGGCAATTCAAATTGAGCAGGCAGCTCTACATTATTTTCTGCAGAAATAATTCCTCAAGTGTATCAGGTGATCACTGAGAGATTCAAATAGGGAGGCTAAGTTGGAGTGCATTGTGAGACTGTTGAAAATATTATGAGAAGAGAACCAGAGGTGCTGGTGCAGGTCTCTTTGACTGCTAAGTCTATATGACTGGATGAACTACTTTGTTGCTGCAAGTAGATGACCTAAAGCTTCTACAGATTCTTCTTCCTAGTGGTTCAGTGAACAAGCTTGGGGGTTCTAAGGAAATTAATTTGGCTATCTTCAGGAATAGGTTGGGCGGAACAGACTCCTTGGGTTGTTTGTTTCTCCTACAATCAATCAGGTTCTACTATTATACCTTATTGTTTACAGTTAAATGATTTTATGAAATTGTAGGCTTAGTATTTACAATTAATGACATATAGTAGCAATTGTTTTCAAATTTTGACCTAGAGATGATTTTTTTTAAGGATGATTAAGCAATGAGATGATTGATAAATAAATCTTTTCTGCATTTTTCCCCATGCGAACTTTTTGCATCGTACTCTAGTACAGAGAAGGAAAATTTAAGATAGAAGATTTGATAGATAGATTGTCAGATGAATGAATAGAATAATGTTGCTATATATTTTTAATTTTCCATATCAGTTATATTATGTAATACAAACTATATGCTTAGATTTAGAATTTATAGTCAGCATATTATAAATGTAGGCATTATCGTAGTTTCTGTCATATAAATTTAAGTTAACATTTCATTTCTGCTCAGAAACTAGGATTTCAATTATTAATATCTACTTGAAAATGTATGTTGTATATTCTATTCTTTCTAACAATAGAATGTTATAATTGTTAACACCCAAAAAGTGTTCACTACCTCATTTACCACATTATATGGCTCATTTGTCCATTTTCCTACCATATTACCCAAAAAATCCTACTAAAAAGCCTCCAAAAGGCCTAAAATGCCTCCAAAAGGCCACAAAACCCTTAAAATAGCCTCAAAAAGGTTAAAAAACCCATTTTTCCTCCAAAAATATCCAAAATTCCTCTAAAAATAGCAAAAACCTCCTAAAAAGGGAAGAAAAATATAAAATAATGAGGAAAAGGAGGAAAAAACCCTATACAGCTGCCCTAAACCATGTGTTTCCCAAAACCATGGGTCAGCACTCCACCACCAAAAAACTATAAATAGGTGATGGAGATCCCTTATTCCACATCCACAATCAAGTATACCCTTACTCTGCCAAAATCTCTCTCGAAACCTTAGTTCACCATTGAACTACTTTCACCTTAAGAGCCTCTTTTGGCCCATTCCCACCATTGGAGAAAGAGAAGGAGCACATTGGAGCTTGGAGCAACCCTCTTGGACATTGCAAGGGCTTCATCAACCTCCACATTGGAGGTAATATCAATACAAAAACCATTATTTAAATTTGTTGTTTATGTTTCATGCATGTTTTAAAGTAGTTTCTATTTCTGTTTTAGCTTAATAATTTACATTTATTGAACTGCTACTAAGGAGTCCATTCTCCTTAGTAGGTGCTCATTTGCACAAGCTAGGGGTAAAACCCTAGCTACAGTTTTGGTGACTCCCCTAGATTTTGAATTTCTGGTTTCTGTTTAAAAATTTTTCCCTTTCGGCTGTCCCTTTCGGCCGCCGTACATCGCATTTTTTCCCTCTGCAGTCGCGTCCCGACCGCGTATTTCAAGCCTTTACCTACGACCCGACCGTGGCTCTCAGACTGTTTCCGACACCCTGCCGACGGATTCAAGTTTGTTACCTGCGATCCGACCGTGGCTAATCATCCTGTTTGCTGCGATCTGACTGCGCCTGTCGGCCATTTTCCCGCGTCCCAACTACGGCTTTCAGCCCCTTTCCGGCGTCCCGACTGTGTCTGTTAGCCATTTTGCCGCGACCCGATTGTGTCTTTTTCCCTGTTTCCTGCGTCCCGACTGCCTCTGTTGGCCCTAAAACCGCGACCTGACCGCATCTGTTTCCCTCAAACCCGCGGTCTGCCTATTCTGATTCGCCACAGACCCGCGGTCTGATTTCTGCATTTTTCCTGTTTTGAGCCCAACCCCTTTTGCTGCAATATTTTCTGCATCTGAACAACCCTCTGTCCTACCTGCAGTCCCACTTCCTTACAGCCTTTCTGCAACATAATTTCTGTTCCCTTTACAGAATTCTTTTAAAATTTCAGTATTTTTAAATCAGAAAATTTTGCAAGTTAAAGTTTCAATTTCAGTATTATTGACAGTTGGAAGTTGCCCCCCTTGTGGCACTTCTATTTTGGGTTCATCACCTCACGAGCACACACTCTGTCACATAATTCAAGTGAGCCTTAAAGAGTACCTAACTAAACCAACATTCTAACCCCACTTGGGGAACACCAAAGAATCATTGTAGTTAGCTAGGATCGGGGGGATAGGCTTCCAATAACACCCCTCGGTTACTTTCACTTGAGACATAGTTGTTGTCCAAATAGGGAACCAAAATCCCCTAGTACTTTTTGGCACGGTCACGACCAGTTTATCAGAGGGCCTCTCCCTTAGGAGGGTTGAAGTGGGGAGACTGGTTCCGGAGGCCTGAGTGGAATACCGCACTCCATTCAGTAACCGAAGGGCTACCTTTCGCGGTTCGCGGGATATCCCTGTATAGGGGTATTGCGGTAAACGGACTAAACGGCAGATTCACCTTTCTGGACATATCATGAACGGGGTATCTTAGTTGCCATTCTTCTAGGATTGACTACCCGGTGTCCCTCCCGGTAGGGGGATATCATAGCCACTTGGCTTTTCTACTCATATTGTCTGACTTGGATTTCATCACCTTTCATAGGATATGTTTAGTTGAGTCACAATACTTTTAGTTAGGTGATTGCATGCTCCTTTACCTCCCTTTGGTCTAGTGAGTCCACCATTTTTTATTTTTAGGAAACCTGCTGCTTGTTGGTATTCTAAACATCTTTGTTGATACTCCACCTATTGTAGCACGGCTGTTGCAGTGGGTGTTTTGAGTTGGTTGTTGGCCTGAGTGCCTTGGTTTTGAGCTCTCCTTCTGCACACTCGGTTGCATTAGGATTTTTTGAGCTGTTTTTATACTCACCTCAACCCACATAGTTTTGACACCATCTGTCACCATTGAGTCCCCGAGACATTCTCGGCGCCTCAGGGGCGAGCCCGCACAGCACGGTTCTCTTGACACCACCCGTCATAGATTCCGATCATCATCCATTGATACCACTCATCACAGATCTAGAGCCTTGTCACTTGACTCCACTCGTCAGCGACATAGGACTCCGTCACCAGATATTGACGCTCCTTACTTTACCTTCGATTCTGACGAAGAGTCTGAGAACCCTATTTACACTGCCCCCACTAGCCCCATGGCTGGAACGACTTCCACTCCTTTTGTTATAGGGACCATTGGTGGCACATCCACCACTACACCAGTTACTACACCTGTTTTGGGTATGCCCTCCATGGGGCCCCCATCTACCGTTCCCCTCACGGTACCTATTCCCGCAGCGGGAATCCCTATCCTCACTACATCAGTGGCTCACACTACCCATGGTGGTGCGGGCCCCTCCTATACTACCTCTGTTCCCCCACTTGGGGGCACCATCCCAAATCCTGTCCCTCCACTTGGGGGCATTGGCCCCAACTTGGTCCAACCCACTACTGTGTCACATCCTTCTTCCAGTTTGCCATTCATGGCTAGCCTCAACCTACCTGACCTGGACAGATTGACCAACGATCCTATTTGACACGACCCTACGTGGCCTCATATGCCTACCAAGCTCCCCTCTGACATCCCTAAGTTCGAGGGCAAGGCCGGTGAGGACCCACAAAACCATATCATGTCTTTCCACCTATGGTGTTCCTATAACTCCATAGTGGACGACTCTGTTCGCCTCCGTCTCTTACAACGCACCTTCACTGGCTCTGCAGCCAAGTGGTATATCGAGCAACCCCATGGGACCCATGCCACCTTTGCTTCCCTTGCCTCGACCTTCCTACAGTTCTTCTAGTTGCCTGTCCGCTATGACGCGGGCGTTGAGATCCTTCTATCTTGTAGACAAAACACGGCTACCCACATCATGGACCACATCCATGAGTGGCGTCGACGCCGTAGCTTATGCAAGATCAAACTAGACGACCGTATCTTCCTAGATTGGTTCCTCAAATCCCTTCTACTTGTCATTGCTAAGGATGTGGCATCAGAAAGACCCCAGTCTGAAGAAGAGGCCATCCTTAAGGCCCAACAGTTCGACCTCATTTACGCCCAATCGGGTTACCTTTATACCATTATACCTGACGCCCCTCACGGTGAGTCCTCCCAGCACGATGCGCCGTGGGCCTCCCACACTGCAGACGGTATCATTGGTCATGTTTCTTCGCATCCTCAACCATTTTCCATTGCACGCCCTACCCCTGGCCCCGACCTCTCGCGGGCTACCACACAGTCTGGAGAAACCAACTCGTATGCTCCCCTGACACACCACTACCACCATGGACCCTCATGTCCACCCCAGTGTTGCGGTCATGCGACTCCTGCTTATGCCCCCCCGGTCACACCTCAGACTTACTACCACCAGTAGGCTGCCCCAGTTCCTGCGCCTTCACAAGCCCAACCTGCTTATTATCCGCCACAGGCAGCCCCTGCGGCAAACCCACAACCTGCTCCGCAGCCCTATCAGCAACCCCCTGCAGTTGCTGCACCTGCGCAGCCTCCACCTACATATCATCCACCGCATCCTGCTCCCGCACCTGCGCAACCTCAGAATCCACCTGCTGCCCAAGGGCAAGTTTACGCCCAACAAAACCCGCAGCAAAACTAGAACAACCAACGTAACCAGGGCCAACAAAACCACGGCAAGGGCCGTAATCGTGGGAACAACCAACCTACAGACCAAGCTGGTGAACCGGCTAATCCCCCAGACAACAACAATGCGGCCCCCGCTAACCAAAACCCTGATCGCCCGCCCAAGCAGGCTAAAAACCCCAATTTGCGAACGAACCACCCTTGTTCTATTTGCGGGGTCTATGGACACTACACACATGCTTTCCCACACTTAGAGTGAGCTCGGCAGCTCTGGTTTGATGACGCCCACCACCAAGGGCATGCGGCTCCTCAGGCGCCACCTAACCCCCCTCAGCCTCAGCAGCCACCTTTGGTTCTTCAAAACCCCTTACCAACACAAGGCGTCGTGAACACTCAGTCGTTGGCTCCCCCTCAAGCCAACGCGCAACCCCAACAACAAATCACTTACGCTGCTCCTGATCAACCCATGTTTGACTCAGGTACCCACCACCTGTTGATGATGTCATCTGCTGACGTCAACCTTCAGACCCGTCGAAACCAATATGGCTCCACCACTGAAGCACCTCCCACTGATAAACCCACTAACGCCCATCCCACTGATCAAGCGTTACGTATACCTCCACCTCCACTAGATGGCGCTCCCAAAGCCCCTCGTTTCCCACTTCGCCGTATCAACAATAACCCCAATGCGCGCACTGCGTTAAACTACAACATTGTAGATGACCTATCCCAATCTCCCGCAACCATGTCTGCGTTAGAAGTCTTGAAGAATTGCCCTTCCTAGTGCAAGACTTTACTCTCCGCCATTGGGGGGATTGACCCAAATGATTCGAATTTGATGGCATTTGATTTAGACCAGTCTGAACCTCGCCTGCCTTCCACCCTAGCATTCCAAGTTTCTGTTTCCATTCGGAATCTTGTCATCCATCGATGCATCATCGATGAAGGTGCCTCCACATGCGTCATGTCTACATTCGTGTGGCAGAAGTTGGGATACCCCACTCTCCAGCAGTCCACCACTGCATTGCGCGCCTACGACGGTCGTTCGGCTCAGCCCCAAGGCCTCCTAGCCAATGTCCCCGTCCAGTTAGGTGGCAAAACTGTACTCATTGACATTGAGGTAATCAATGCCCAATTGGATTATAACCTTTTACTTGGCTGCAGCTACATGTATGCCATGCGTGCGGTTGCCTCTTCCGTCTTTCACACCATGATGTTCCCCCATGAGGGACGCATGGTTAAGGTTGACCAACTCACCTACTATGATCCCAGTGCTCCCGCGGCACCTGAAAATGTTCTCCCCATGGTTGAACAACCTGTTTCTTGTGCCACCACCTCGTTTGTTTCCTCTACGGGGCCTGGAGTCTACTCAGATGCACCGATAACCTCCACCTTTCAATCCATTCCTCCCCCATCATCTACGCCCGAAGTGTCTGACTTATGTACCTTGTCCCACGACAACAAACCACCTAACAATCAACCACCCTTGTTTCCTAACCACCATTGGTACCTAGCCACATTGGTGTTACACCTATCCATATGATCCCCTTCCTAGTCCATCCATCAAGAGTAGTAAGCGCCCCGGTCATGGCTACCCTTAGCCTCCCTGGGTTAACTTTGGGATTACCCGTATGGTATCCTTCGCCTCTCGTTCGCACGCCGACACCAGACGTCATCCTCCAACCAGTGCAACCCATGGCTACTACCACTCAGCCACCTCCCGGTGTCTCTACCCATTTTTCCTCCACGACTCCCCCTCCTACTCCCAAACCCACTGGGGGCAGAGGTCCACAACCTTACACTGCTGTACCACCTCCCAAGATAGTCAAAAACCCTCCAGTGTTTCGCGCTCCTCCTAAATGCTCGCTGTGCGATGAGTTGGGCCATGCGACTCACCAGTGTCCATAGTTACTAGCCCTACAGAAACACATGCAGATGCTCGACGATGACCCCAACATCCCAATTGTCGAACTAAACCCCACTCCTAAGCCTAAAGACAAGTCCCTACGCACTAACCACCCCTGTGCCATATGCGGTGTTTACGGGCATTACTCCCATCATTGTCCCAATCTCTCAGATTACAGAGCGGCTCTCTATGAGATGAACAATCTGGATCTTGAGACGGCACCACACACCATTGAGGAGATCTACCCCCCGGTCTCTTCCCCTTCTGGAGAGGTTAATACCATCTATATGATCTCTTCAACCACTACCCCCTCGTCAACCGATTTGATGACGCAAACTTTCTGTACCGATGAGGAGATTCTTGAGGCCCTTACCGCCCCGGATTATCCCTGGGATGATATGCATCATCATTCCTACTTCATCCCAGAAGCATCTTCCTCTACCACCGCCACCCAATTTGCAGTTGAATCCAAAGACTTCCTTCCCACTAAGGTCGACTGGTTCAAGGACCCTATTCCTGCTCCTGACACCTTCGAGGAAGGTAACATGGCCAACATTTCACCCATCATCCAAGTTGATATCGCTGCCCCAGGACGTGCCCCTGAACTCATCACTTTAGGAGCATTCTGTAGTAAACAAGAGATTGAGGACTACATAAAAATTTTCAGAGAATTCCGTGATGTCTTTGCCTTGTCCTATACCGAAATGCCTGGTCTTGACCCCGCCATTATAGAGCACCACATTGACACATGGCCTGATGTACCCCCCGTTCGTCAGAAACAATGCCCCATTCATCCCTCAAAGCTCCCAACTGTCAAAGCCGAGATTGAGAAGTTGCGCAAGGCAGGGTTCATTTATCCTATTGCCTATACCACTTGGGTTTCAAACCCCGTTCTCGTTAACAAAAAACAAGGCACCATCCGAGTATGCACTGACTTCCGTGACTTAAACCGTGCTTGTCCCAAGGACAACTTCCCCACGCCATTTATTGACCAGCTCATAGATGCGTGTGCGGGGCATGAGGTCGTCTCCTTCATGGATGGTTTTTCCGGATATAATCAGATTCAGATCCGTAAGGAAGACCAGTACAAAACTACCTTTACTACCCCATGAGGCACCTTTGCCTATCGCGTCATGCCTTTCGGCCTCAAAAATGCTGGTGCCACTTTCCAGCGGGCCATGACCTATTGCTTTCACGACTTGGTCCATATCCTGTTAGTCTACCTTGATGACCTTACAGCTCGTTCCCGGAAATTATCAGACCACCTTAACGACCTTCGGCAAGTTTTTCTGCGTTGTCGCAAATACCAAATCCGCTTGAACCCACACAAGTGTGTCTTTTGCTTTCCGGCAGGCCGATTGTTGGGTTTCATTGTTTCCCAGAAAGGAATTACTGTTGACCCTCTAAAAGTCCAAGCCATCTTAGACCTTCCCTCTCCTCGCATGCTCCGGCAGCTCCAAAGTCTGCAGGGGCAATCCAACTTCCTTCGACGCTTCGTTCCTGATTACGCCACTACCGTTCATGGTTTCCTGCGCCTGCTCCGTACCCGCATACCCTTCGTCTGGGATGAGCAAGCAGAAGCTGCATTCGAAGCCCTCAAGAAAGCTCTCACACAAGCTCCTCTCATCTCCCCTCCGGATTTCTCTCAAGATTTCATCCTATACGTCTCGGCATCCGAGCATGCCATCTCTGGAGTCTTGGTTCAAGAAGACGCTTCTCACCAGGAGCACATCATTTACTACGTCAGCCAGACCTTGTCTGGTCCACCCCTACGTTACCCATATGAGGAGAGACTTTCCCTAGCAGTGGTCTTTTCCGTCCAAAAATTGCGACACTATATCTTAATGAGTCATACCACAGTCGTCGCCGACTCTAACCCCATGGTATATCTTCTAAATCGGTGGCTCCTGCAAGGTCGTGTTGCTAAATGGGTCATTATCCTCCAGGAATATGACCTTACCTTCAAAACACCTAAGAGCACTAAAGCCCTCGCGCTTGCCTAGCTCATTACTGATCTCCCTTCCCTTCTCCCGGCCAAACAAATCTCCGATGAGTTACCCGACAATCACCTGTTCACTATCTCGTCTGATGACCCATGGTATGGTGATATTTTGTTATACCTGCACACGCAGAAGTTCAGACCCAAAGACACCCGTAATGGTCGTCGTCGTATCCGTCACCAGGCCTCTCGATATCTCCTCTTAGGCGATGTCCTTTACTGGTGAGGGGTTGACACCATTCTTCATCGTTGCCTTACACACGCGGAAGCTGAACACGTCCTTAACGACTGTCATAGTGGCGCCTGCAGAGGCCATTTCTCAGGGATGGCCACTGCCTAAAAGGTTGTCCGCGCTGGATACTTCTGGCCCACACTTTTCACCGACTGCATTACTGCGGTCAAGCATTGCCACAACTGTCAACTTTTTTCCCCTAAGGCCCAGACACCACCTACTCCGTTACACCGAGTGGTCACCGTTGGTCCCTTCTGTAAGTGGGCCATTGACTTCATGGAGTGCAGACCCTCGTCTACCAACGGTCACAAGTATATCATTTTCGCCGTTGATTACTTCACTAAATGGGCGGAAGCCATGCCTACCTTCAATTGTACTGCTGATACCGCTGCCCGTTTCTTTTTCAACCATGTTATCACTCGATTCGGGGTCCCTAAATAGTTGGTCTCAGACCATGGTTCACACTTCGAAGATGTCGTCTGGCGCGAGTTATCCACCCTCCTCAAGTTTTAACACCAATTTTCCTCTGCTTATTACCCCCAAGGGAACGGTCAAGTAGAGGCCGTTAACAAAATCCTAAAAACCATCCTCCAACGAACAGTTGACAAGCATAAGTCCAATTGGCACCAAATGATGTTCCCTGCCTTATGGACTTACCGTACTTCCACCAAGATCGCCACTGGTTTTACACCATTTCACTTAGTTCACGGTGTTGAGTCTGTCCTCCCCATCGAGTGTCAGATTCCTACCTTACATATCGCCGTTGAGCTTCTCCCCGACACTTCCCCCCTCGAGCAGCGTTTGCTGACGCTCGAACAAGCTGATGAAGACCATCGTGCCACTCTCCAGAACATCGAAGCTGCCAAAAACCACTCCAAAGCCGGTTATGATAAACATGTTCACCCTCGAACTTTCCATGAAGGGGACCTCGTCCTCGCCTATGACCAAGCCCATGACAAAACTGGGAAAGGAAAGTTTGAATCCATGTGGCAAGGCCCTTACATCATGCAGACCTGCCTCAGCAAGGGGGCATACATCTTAGCCGACTCCGAAGGCCATCCTTTGTGCAACCCCCGTAATGGGTTGTATCTTAAGCGTTTTTACCCATAAATGAAACCGCGGCCTCATTGGTCCGCATTCTACAGTTTGCTCTCTTTTTGTTTTTCACCTTTTTTACCATCATCTTACATTCATCATTTTTGCATGCCCACAGATGGACCATCTTCCACCTTGTTACATTGGCTTTGCTGACAGTGCAAGCCGCTGGTATCCCAACCTGGCTTCTGCAGCATGGGTCTTGTACTCCCCTTCCAACGAGATGATTCACCTTGATGGAATATGTATAGGTGCTGCTACCAATAACCAGGTAGAGTATGATGCTGTGACCGATCTCTTGACTTCTGCCCTCCAGATGGGCATATGTCACCTTCATGTGTTTCTCGACTCCCAGCTACTTGTCTCCCAGCTCAACAACTGCTACCAGGTGCGTGATACCTTCCTTTTTAGAAAATTCCTGCGCGCAAAACAACTCAGCCGACAGTTTGAATCCATAACATTCACCCATGTCCCAACAGCTCAAAATAGTGTCGTAGATCAAATGGCAAACAACATCCTAGATTGGCATATCAATCACACCATGTAACATCATGCATCATCATCCTATAACATCTCATAAAAAGATATAAAAACCCAAAAAGATTGCATCGCATCAACATTTGCATCCATGTACATAAACCACATGCATATCCATAGGGGCATCCACATGCCTACTCATACATACATCATGTTGCATCACATAAAATACACAAGGGGCATCCACGTGCCTAACATCCTAACCTACTTGCATCCACGTGCAATGTAAACATATCACAAATCATAAAGCGCATCCACGTGCATACACATAAAACATCATACACAAAGGTGCATCCACATGCATATATATATATATATATAAAAATACATGTTCAGTGCTATACATGTCCTGAGTACCCCTGTACTCAGCTATACAAAAATGGCTATACATCCCTAAAGCCTCATCAAAATACATGCCGTAGCTACAAAACTCGGGGGGAGTCCCCTGGACTCCCTAATGAGAGTCGTATCCTGCATCACTACCTGCATCGGCTGCCTCTGAGTCCTCCCCTCGCTCCTCCTCCGGCAAGTCCTCATCTCCTCCGGCCTCCTGTGCCCGTACCCGGTCCACCAAGATCGCCACTCGGATCGCTATGGATCTGAACTCTTGGGGTGCCCTCATGCAATCCTGCACTACGTCAGGATCAACATCCCGCCATCCCCCGTCGGTCACCCCTATCAGCAAACAATCTAGTAGTGCCCGCACCGACTCCAGTGTCCCCTCCGCATCGCGGCGACGGACCTCTCCTCGCCTAGGCAGAGCTGGAACGGCCACAATCCCCCTCCGTGCCACATGTCCTGGAGGCGGCCTCGGGCCCATATCTACAAGATCACCCATATGTCAGTCACAGTATATGAATCTACTATCATGTAAATAAAACTCGACATCCATAATATGCAAGCAAACACATACGTACCGTCGGGACCCCATGCATGTCCTGGTGCTCGTGGCGCCTCCAGATCTCCCGTGAAGTCCATGTCTCGATACGGGAAGTCATCCAGTGTCAATGGTATCTGGAGCCACCGCAGGTACAACTCCTGCGTAAAATACCTTCCCACGTCGCTGCCACCACGGCGGCGCATCATCTCACCCCACCGCACCATCCACGGCTCCCTCATACCTCTTGCCCTGATCGGCACCCGTGGCCGCAGTGTGGGTACCCTCTCCATAAAGAAGGCACACAAGAAGGAACCAAAACAAAAGCCCTTGCCAGCTTCCTTCGCTGCCGTCAGCTGCCGCTGAACGCAGGTCAGGAACATCTGGCCCCATGCGTAGTACACCCCATCCAGTACGCGCTCTATCATCTGGATCTGACCCCCAGACACCTTCTCAGGTGACTGGGACCCCAATACCCGGACCACACATGCTGCCATGGTCTGCACTGCTGGCTCCTGTAGGTCCCTCACCAGGAGTGCATTCCTATGCACCCTCGCCTCAGGACCACAGTGTCTCTCCAACATGTCCTCCATGTCGACGTCTGCGGCAACCCACGGCTGTGTGTCTGCTACCCTGCCTAGACAGGGCAACCCCGTCAGAAAATATACATCGGTCAGGGTGAGGTCCACCCTCTCACCCTGTACCCGGAAAGCTTGTATGTCCGGCTCCCAGAAGATGATCAGCCGGTTCAGCAGCAATGCTACTGACCGTATCATGGGTATCTATGAGAACTTCAGCAGTCCGCACAGTCCCAACACAGATCGCACATGGCGATCCCCCTGGATCACAGCCACGATCTCATCGGGGATCTCCCGCTCTCTCCAGAGCACTTGCGGCATCCTGCCAATCACACAAAGTAGACTCATTAGACTCATGTCACATAAATAAGTCCTTTTCCCTCTCCCAGAAGACCCTAATAGCTCGGCCCAAAATCACGGCTTTCGGGCTTCTTGCCGCGGTTTCTGACCGCGGCTGTCAGGCCTATAGTCGCGGTTCTTAACCACGCCTGTCAGCCCTAAACCCACGGTTTGGAACCGCGTGTTCCTCCTTGGAACTCGCGGTACTTGACCGCGTATCCATCCAGGAAACACGCGGTCTCCAACCGCGTGGTTCACCCCGAAACTCTCGGTCGCCAACCGCGGTTTCGACCCCCTAACCCGCGGTCCACCGCACGTGGACTGTACAAATAAGCCCTGGGACCCACTACCCAACCCCCGACCCTAAAAAACATGCAGGTATGAGTTTGACGGAATACCTGTATCTCCCGGATCTGAAATCGGTCGGTCGGATGTCCAGAAATGCCACCTAAGCTCTGGTCCACTCTGATCACAAGTAAAAGTCAAACAGTACAAATGACACATGTCATGTTGGACCCACCCACTATTTATAGTCAGTTGACTTTTTCTTGTTTTGGCCATTCTGACCCCATACGGAGTCCGTTTTACGAACCATTTCCACCACTGGAATCAGCACGACGAGACGGTCATGATGGTCACCTCGTTGCATTATTTTTACCCCATCATTTTTTGCCCATTTTTTCAGACGCCACTAGTCGCCTTGGTTTGCATGCCACATCGACCGTTCTCCGTTTTTCACATGTTTTATATCATCAGATTCATTTTTCCGAGCTGGTGATGATGCTTGAGATCATTTCTCGCTCTCACCCCCCGATGTTTTGGGTATTTTTCCAAAACGCCCTCGTCGCCTCGGTGTGCATGCCACATTGGCCGTTACCCGTTTTTGACACCCTTTATATCGCCGGATTCATTTTTCCGAGCTCGTGATGATGCTTGAGATCATTTCTCGCTCTCACCTGGTACAATTTCAACATTGTGTCCCGACACCTTGCTACCTCGATTTGCATGCCACATCGGCCACCATCGGATTGTTCCACACTTTTACATGAGCCATTCACTCCTGTCATACTGCAAATATTTCATTATTTTGCCACCATTTCACTCACCCCGCAAGGAGGCCCACCAGTGTTCCCCCCCTACCCTCGTTTTTGGTCATCATTACTGATCCTTGATTGAACACTTCCTCCTTGCTTGGCCATTCCTTTTGTTTGGTATAATTTTATCCCTTTTTCGGGCCGAACAAGTCCTTTACGAAAAAGGCACTTAGGGAGTTTCCGTTAAGCTCTTTTCTAACTCCTAAAAGAATGAAAAGATCGCAGAGCAATCTTGCTTCCTTTCATGCTCGTTAAAGTACCTGAAAGGGCATCTATCTGGTATAAGTTTAACCCTTTTCCGGACCTGGTAGACTAATTACGAAAAAGGAATACTCTAGTCACACTGGCTAGAAGAGTTCTTCATTGCATCCTTTTATGCTTCTTTGGGCCTTGGAGACTAAATCTATGAAAAAACAACCCCCTGGAGTCTTCTTACTTGCTTTCAGACTCTCTAAAATTGAAAGCAACCACGAGCATGAACTGTCCTGGGCTCGTAAAATCCACACGACAGTACCATTCCATCATTTCAGAGTCTTCTTATCGCTTTCAGACTCCTTAAAATTGAAAGCAACCACGAGCATGAACTGTACTGGGCTCGTAAAATCCACACGACAGTATCATTTTACATAAACTTCTTCTAGTTCCTTAACCCGTGAAGAAGTCCCCACCCATGCCTCCTGGCACTACGATCGATCATCTCGGCAGCACCCCCAATCAGGTCGCCTTTGTTCAGAGTATTCTGCAGTATTCTGCCATTTTATATTAGCTAGAGTCTCCCTCAGACCAGTCACCCTCCCCGATCCACTACAGATATGATCCCTTTCCCCTCAGTCAGTTTCATATGCTGCCAGATCATTCCCATTATCATACTCTGAACAAAGGAAGTTTGAGTCCACCCACTCTACTTGCCCAGTTGTCCCCCCACAGTTTGTCAGTCTTGCCATCAGTACTATTACATTTCGGTTCTCCACCTCGCGCTCCTGTCAAGGAAACATCATTTCCTTGATAGTTGCAGGTCTCCCTCTGTCAACAACAGCCCCTCTATTCCAGAGGATAGGCCCATAGGTCCCTACGCCTTGGACATATCACCATCTGTGGTAAGTGCCTACGAACCATTCTGAGAGGAGTCATCATTGCCTCTCCGAGTGGTTGTTCCTCACATGCTCGACTTCAGCACCTTGATCGCATCGTTGAGGATCGCGTAGGATTAAATCCCATCAGTTTTTAGTCGAAGACCCCGGATTTCCCCCGACTCTAGCACATTGGTGAGTCACTTCGGAACGCCCAGTTGTATGTTCCCGTGGATGTCCGGGCTACGTTGGCGATTGTATTCGGAAGCCATCCAGTTATATGCTTCCTTGAGTACCCATTTCAGTTCCAGCTCAGTGTACCATTGAGAGTATGACCCCTGTCACTCTGATCCAGCAGCTCATCAGTTCCTTTGGTACCACATTCAGCAGCACTGTTGATATTCCAGTGCACCAGTTCTTCAAATTACACATGGTCCGCCCAGCAGTATGTCCCAGTTTTGTGTCCCCTCTGGACACTTATGATGTACACAATGGTTATCTATGTATCTTACAGGTCCCCCTTTTCGGGCCTCACAGTTCTGTTTATGTATCTTGATACGAGCATGGGTATGCCCGCCTCGTCCATATATTGAGATTATTCCTCAGTCAGTATTTGAGGTTATGTATATTCCAGGTCCCCATTTTTTGGACCCCATTTTTATTATGTTATATCCTGATACGAGCATGGGTATGCCTGCCTCGTCCATATGATCAGATGATTCCTCATCCATTTTTGAGGTTATGTACTTTTAGTTCTTGCAGTTTGTTCGGGATCGTTGTTCCGGGCTTCAGTTTGTTTCTTCTCTTCTCTCCACACCTAGGAAAACCATTCATGACTTATGATGTCCATCGGCCATACGATGAGCTCCTTCCCTCGCACATTAGGGGGCAATCTGTTAACACCCAAAAAGTGTTCACTACCTCATTTACCACATTATATGGCTCATTTGTCCATTTTCCTACCATATTACCCAAAAAATCCTACTAAAAAGCCTCCAAAAGGCCTAAAATGCCTCCAAAAGGCCACAAAACCCTTAAAATAGCCTCCAAAAGGTTAAAAAACCCATTTTTCCTCCAAAAATATCCAAAAATCCTCTAAAAACAGCAAAAACCTCCTAAAAAGGGAAGAAAAATATAAAATAATGAGGAAAATGAGGAAAAAACCCTATACAACTGCCCTAAACCATGTGTTTCCCAAAACCATGGGTCAGCACTCCACCACCAAAAAACTATAAATAGGTGATGGAGATCCCTTATTCCACATCCACAATCAAGTATACCCTTACTCTGCCAAAATCTCTCTCGAAACCTTAGTTCACCATTGAACTACTTTCACCTTGAGAGCCTCTTTTGGCCCATTCCCACCATTGGAGAAAGAGAAGGAGCACATTGGATCTTGGAGCAACCCTCTTGGACATTGCAAGGGCTTCATCAACCTCCACATTGGAGGTAATATCAATACAAAAACCATTATTTAAATTTGTTGTTTATGTCTCATGCATGTTTTAGAGTAGTTTCTATTTCTGTTTTAGCTTAATAATTTACATTTACTGAACTGCTACTAAGGAGTCCATTCTCCTTAGTAGGTGCTCATTTGCACAAGCTAGGGGTAAAACCCTAGCTACAATAATTCTACTTAGTCCAGGTATCATAATCCCTATAAATTTAATAGCTTCAAATTTAAATATCCTTCATATAGAAATGTTCAAATGCTTTAGCTAAATGTAGCTAAGTAAACCTCAGGGTACCTTGTAGGACCCCTTCGTCATCATTCAAAAACAAACTGTCAGTACTTTACCAAGAAATTAATCATAATACAAACCTATTTACAACATGTAGTTTACAATTAAACACAAGTAGATCTGAAGATGTATTTTGTGTTATGATCGTAAATTGTCTTTTGTTAAAAGATTAGTATCCATTTTATTCCGCATTAGCAAATACAACTATCATCGTAATTTTTTTAAGAGTTACGATGTGTCATTATCATTAATTATTTTAGTTAAAAGATTTAACTATTATTTTATTTTTCGCATAAGCAAATTTAGTAATTATTGCTACTTTAAAATTTTTTAAATTTTTGTAAATTTTCGGGATGTTATAGATACTCACTCTCTTGAGACTTGGTTCTAGTAGTTGAACAAATGATTAATCTAATGGGGTCATTGGAGCCTTCTCTCTACCCTATGGTTCCAACTAAATGTTCTAACATGTGTTCTATTTTTTATTACATACTTCCCTCGGATGAAGCTTTCTTGGAGGTTATGATTGTGTCTAGATTATTTTTGGATATTTACGTCCTTTCCAAAGATCATCTCCTTGGATTGGACCCATTTGTAATCAAATCTAGTTTTTATTTTCCTTTTGAGTTTGATATAATTATTTGTGGGTCCTCAAACATTGGTATTTTGAGTATTTAGACTCTACCATTGAGATGCAAGTTGGTATTCTTGATGATTTTAATTTTGTTTATAGATTCTTTGACTATCTCAATCATGAGTTTGTTCTCATAGACTCCATTATTGCTTCCAACTTTGATCTTCCTCAGGAGTTTGATGTAGGTCCTCATACCTCAGCATTCTTAAGTCTTCACTGGTAAACTCTTCCTTGGTAATGAATATTGTTGAAGATATCAAAGTTTAAATTATCCCTACCAAAGTTACCCTTATAAGATCTTTCTTTTCTATTTTATATATATGGTCATTGTATTGTTGTTTCTTGGATACAAGATTTTATGTTGGATTCATGATTTCTTAGTGATCATTTTTTACATATTGCTCAATCTGGTCAAGTATTTCCAGAAAATTGCATATAGGTCTAAGCATTCCCTATGTTATGATGCATTTGAACCTTTTTCCACCCTAATTTTCCATAGGGTCCAAACTGTTGGATATTAGTGCATCGGTCATCTCTACCTGCATTTTGCACTAGTACAGCCAAAAGATCCTATGTGACATGGGACACCGTAGTTACCACCCTCTTCCCATTTTGGTGCCCATGGAAAGTGTTTCTTATAGGCTTGGCATCCTTTGTAACTTTACCATGACTTTGAGAAGAATATACATGCCTCTCTTTCTCATCTATTTCTGGCCATTCAGTATGAGGCTCCCAACTTTGTTCATTATCCATTTTCCTTTGCTGACAACTACTTACACATCTATTCCTAATGCTTCATGGCAACATTATACTACCATTGAATTCATCATGTTTCTCTTCACTTATATCCATTGCATTTGCATTTTGGAATCTCTCCCTAGAAGAAACACGTTGATGAGTGCATACCTCTTTCCCAACAATTTTTTTGCACTTTGTTTACCTAGGTTTATTCCATGCACTTGGTAACATAGTTTCATTCCCAGTGGCACTCATTTATTCTTCTATATTATAGCATTTGTTTATTCTTTTCAGTATTTATAACATGAAAAAGACACAAAAACTCAAATATTTTAAGAAGCAGAGAGGGGGATATATCTCGAATGTCTATTGTATGGTGGAAGTAAGCCAAGCCATCCTTGAATAAATCACTAGTATTGAGTATTCTCAACAAGCTACGCCTTAATATAGATTTAGGATTCGAACCATGATTCCATAGTTTTTGCTCCTTTGATTGGTTAGTCTTCCAATCATATGGAGAATTTTCCAACGTATCCTACATTGAAAATTTATATCATTGGTACCTTTGATTCAAATGCTTCCCAATTCATTAGTGTCTCATGCTCACTTTTCAACGATATTTTAAACCTATGTCATCCATTCCTTAGTTACCATGACCTCATATGTCAACCATTACGTGATGTCAATTTTTTCTCAGCGTGTATCGTTTAAAACAAGGGTTTATACTCATGCTAGTGTTGAAGATCCCCATTGAATTATTACTAGTGGGTCTTGTCTCATTAACAATGACTCGTTTTATTGGAGACATTCACCTAGAGTAATAGCACCTTGGCCTTTTTTACATCATCGGTAGGTAGCCTTGCACTCAATAGATGATAAATCATCATTAGTCCCTAATTGAGTGGTTTCCCTTATTGTTCGATGTCAAGACCACTATATTACACATTTTTGGATTCGTGATGTACGTTGGATTCCACATTCATCATAGGTGGAATTCCTCTCGCTTGTTAGTACATTTGATTATTGGTCATCTAATAGTGGGGATTTTTCATGTTGTATTCTCATCTAGCACATGAGAGAGATGTACTTGGTGTTATGTTCTAAAAATATTTGTCTTGGTCTATTTTTACAAGTCAAATAAGTCCTTGAAATTTCCTCATGTTGATTAATGCAGGATTCCCTAATGCCTCCTTTTCGATGGATACCTTCCCATCAACTTCAACACACAATGTTTTCGGAGTGGGATCTAGATTCTATATAGCACCTTGATGCTTGTAGTAATCAGTGGTAGGTTCCCACACCATCAAGAAGTGGGAATGCATCATTGTATCCCTCTTTATAGATTCTACAAGTTTTTAACTCCAAGTCATCTATTCACACATGACAGAAAGTATTAGATATCTTTGTGCCCATTGTCATTATGGATGGGTCATCTTGCATTTTTAATCATATAGATCAATGACCAGTAATAAAACATTAATGATATCCATGTTCTACCTCCAATAATCTATTCACACGGATAGGATTCGTACCTTTCGATGGTTTGGGTTGAATACCTTGGGCCGAGTAGCCTTCACATATTTTGTTATTTATTGAGATGGGAAAGACTATCCCATACATTATCTTACATTAGTACCACTGAGAGAAATATTTTCACTCACTCTAGTGGTAGTGCTTCTCCTAATATATGTTGATGCATATATCCATTGTGTATCTATTCATGGCTATGGTCTCTTTATTTACGTGGATCCATGGTGTAATTTTTTCATTGCCATGATTGCTACATCCTTTATATTCCATGGATCCGCAGTGTATACATTTTTTTCTACATTTTCTATCACACATTGACCATGGATATGCCCATACCAGGGAAACCTAAGCATGACACCTTTTTCCTCAATTTTAGGTATTTTTTCAGCAATGATTGAGAACCTTGGCCTTGATAACACTACAACCTACTCCATTGGTTGTTATAATGTATTTAGGCCATCAAGTTACCCTCTAACCTGAAACATTAGAGGGCATCTGTTATAGCTCAGATCAACACTTCTATGTCTATGACGACAGTTCAAAATATGACACCTAAGTGTTATTAATCGTTCAGAAAAAAGGAAATTAAAAGATGGAAGAGCATATATTTGACTCCTTATGATGGACATAATCCATAAAAAAGTAATATCCCATATAATTTTTCCTTCATTCCACGATGTTGCAACCGAAATATTCCCACGAGCACTTTTTACACTAGCAACAAGTGATCCACACATGGGTCTTCCTCGAGGAAGGAATGAGTGCCTTCAAAAATTATAAAAAAATATAAAATTTCAAAATTTAAGAGGTTATGGAAGTTTAAGATAGTTTGGGGCTCGGTTGTGACTCTGTAAACTAATTGGTAACCATCTGCAAGTATCTCCATCAATGGTAAAAGGAAATGATATGGAGTAAGGATGGGGGACACACATATAGCATCATTACACTAGAAGAACCTTGAATCGTAATTAAATCCATCCTTAGTTCATGTCGACTACCCATGTCCTTGATCATTTTCTCCCTAAGTATTAAAGTCACTTCCCTCATGTGATTTTACCCTTGACTACATTTAGAAGAGTGGGAGCAAGATAATTGGTGTACAAGAGAAGAGGAACATGGTATTTAGTTCGAAAAGGTTCCTAGCAGTGGAAGGGGTAATTATACTTTAGTATTCCATTGCAATAGAGATTCGACATCTTTCCCTCCGCCAAACAAAAGTATTTTTTTTGGTTGATTAGCATTGAAAACTATTTATATGTCATAAAAGCATTAATTTATTCAAGTTTCTTGGTTTATGTATATGTTTCTATGATTATTAGTTACTTTCGTTGTAACCAAAATATTTGAGGAAGGTGTTTGGTTGTGGTTTTGCAGGTTGGGAAAAATATTGAGGAGCAGATTAGAAAAGGTCAAGAGGAGAAGCAAGGATCAACCTTCAAAATTTAGGTACATCTATTCTAATTCATATCTCTCTCTTCCTCATCTATCTTTGTTTCATTGCTTGATACTTGAAGTATGTTTAATTTTCTTGTATGAGAGTCTTATTAAAGCCTATAGAACTCATCATTTAACCAATATTTACTTATGTTAGTATTTTGGTGACCTGACACTAGTCATAGTATCAAATTCCACGCAACAATGTAGCATTGGGAGAGTAGGAGAAACATTTGTGCTCCTACATATTGTACTCCCTTTGTTGAAGTGTGTTGAAAAGCATGTACTTGTGTTGCCTAGATGTTGCAAAATATTGCGGGGGTATGTCGCAGATTTGGTCACCTCTGAGGATTGAATGAGAGGTGCACACTAACGAGTTGTCCTTAATCCTCATTGTCCATTAGTCTCTCATCCAGGAAATAAATTCCAATAAACCACACATAAACAAGGGATAATTGAAGGGAATGGTTGGAGCATGGAACCCTTCATATCAAACTTAGTTATTGTGCATATTAGAGAAAGGAAATTATTTATTAGCATATGCATTTAATTGAAATAAAATTTAGATGGATGCATAACAATTATTTATGCATGTAGGTTAATGTATAGATTATTAAGATGGAAAGTAATTATAGAATAAATTAAAGGCACGAGAAAATAATAAAATTTAACTAAGAATTACATAAACATAAAAGAATTAATTAATTAAATAAGGAAAGCGATAATTTCTATTGGATCTATAAATTGACGGGGAAAAGAAAGAGAATCCAAATCCAAATTAACTAGAAGAACTAACTAGATGTGTACTCACTCAATTAGGAAAGATAGGGGAGATCATGGGAATATCTAAGAGAAATAACATGGAGAGTAGTTATAGGGTGAGGAAGATTCATGATTTTATATTATTAGAGAGGAAATTACATCTACACATGTATAGGTGACTTAAACATGGGTTGGCGCATATTAACTAATTGGAAATTAAATAAACTGTATTTTTGTATGGGATGGACATGTGGCTTGGGATAGAAAAGTTGTGTAAGGGAGCACGAGCTAGAGAACTTACACATACTCGTTTCCCTATTGGTTGATAGATGTGACTATACTTATTTTTCTTTAAAATGCATTGTTCAAAAGTTTGGGTGGTATGTTTTCTGTCTGTTTGGAGTGGGGACTTTGCATGCTTGATGAAGCAATCATACTTTTTTGTGTAGTGAATGTGTGTCTTTCTTACAACCAAGTCACGTCGCAGGGGTCCCTTTGGAATAAGAGTACTTATAGGATTTGGTAGGGTGATAAATCGGTATAATCATTATCAATTGGGAAAAAATTGAAATGGGAGCAAAGTTCTTGTCTTCTATCAACTCAAAACAAATCAAGTGGCAACAATACAACTATTTTTAAATTTGTATATTTATATACTAGTTTCTTGTTTCATGAATGGAAGATGAGTTTTTCCTAAAGTTAGTGTTTAATATTACCTTCAAATTTATATGAGAATCACTATTTACAATAATGGATGGTTTTATAAATTCCATTAATTATTATATAATTATTTTTATAAAACATTGCTCTTATTTTTATAAAACATTGCTCTTAGATAGTTACCATTGATAATAAATTTCAAATTGTTTCTCCCTCTTAGGTAATTTAAATGTAATTTGAAAATGATGAGATTGTAATGGTGCATTCAAATACTCAAAAAATGATATTTGAATTTTACTTGTCATGATTTATAAGCCCCCACTAAGTAGTTCAAGGGTCTAACCCATGTATGTCCACTTTAAACCAAGCAAACTCGAGCATGGAAAGAGTCTAAACTATAAGTAGGAAAAAAATTAAACAAACATTGTCAATCAAATCTCATTACCAAATGTTATAATCAAGAAATAAACTCAAAACATGAGACCATGGATATGACCTAGCCTCACAGGACTTTCATATATTACAACCTTGAACATAATAAGTTCATAATAAAAAATCTTATCACGGCAACTACTAATAAAATATAATTGATTATTCAAAATCTAAATTTGTTTCGAAAGTTAAAATGATAGAAACAGACGATTACCTTTCGAAACAAGGCTAAATATTTGTTTAAACTATTACATGAAGAAAATGAGCTCGACCGAGCCATTAATGAAACAGTAAACCAGAAAGACAGGGTTCCGACACTTGGCCCAAATAGAATTTAACATGTATACCAAATCTAGTATAAGAACTAGATACATCAAAAAATAATCGCCAAGGTATGTTGGAAGGGAACCCGAAGCACCTGATCAGGCAATCACTTGAAGACACTCAGCTGAGCCTTCCAATAGTAGAATAAACATGTGTTGTACCATACTGAGAGTTATCATGATCATATGCCATCAGTGTTGGAAGAATAATTGAAGTAGTGAAGTATATAAATATGGATATTACTTAATAGACCAATAATTGAGCTTGCCCCTTGATGGGTTCCTGTTGACGGGTAGAATTGACCTACCGTCAATGCAAGAGAATCAACCCAATCTGAGGTTCTTGATGCATAACCTAAGTCATTTGGTTTAGATGCTTTTCACGGGTATGTGATCCTCGTTTCCAGTAAGATGATTAGTTGCTCCTTGATGGGAGGATGTAATTCAGTACCTTCAGAAAAATAATTCAACAGCTACAAAAATACTATTTAACCTATCCTATCCTGCAGGAGCATGATTAGGAAAAGAATTTGATGCATAAAATAATAATGATACCACAATTTACTAAACCAATTTTAAACAAACAATGATATGTGAAGTGCATGAATATTACAATATTAGTCAATGAACAACCATTAATAGTCCTGTAAACATCATTTCTACATTAGATTTGCAATCAATTAGATAGGAAGCATTAAACATCAAAATGATTAAAATATTGCTATCCCATTTATGTTCAACTGTGAGAGAATAGAACCATCTTATAATAAAGCATTGAACAAATAAAATGATCACGCTAGTAGTGATCTTTGGTTTTGATTCCTCCTTCATAAAAAAATGACAAAGTTACATGCAGTTCCAAAAGAAAACCATTTGGTAGAATCCCCTTGTTGCTTCTTTCATAATATACATGTTACAAAGAAGCTACAGTGCTAAAAAATCATAAACTCCTTTTACTCTATGGAGACTCGTCCTAGTTCCCGTCAAAGTTCTGCTGTTTTATAAGCAATGAGATCCTTCGTCTACTTCTTGTTTGTTTAGAAAACCAATTGATCCAATACTTTTGCTTAAAATATGGAGATATGATTGCTATCTAGCATCAAAATTGTAATGTTAATGTTGATTTGCTTCTCTTTAAATTCTCCAATTTGTCACATAGCAGCCTCATAATTATATTAAAACTATAACTTGTATAGCTTGTTGAACTTTGGTTGTCATTGATGTCAAAGATGAATTAGTACCCATCTACCAATTTGAAGAAGTACATAAAGAACTGTGTGCGCAAGTCCCCATTCCATCTAGTCATGATACTTTAAAGTTCGTTAGACAAGTCCCAGAAGTGCACAAGAGTATTAAGTCTGAGAAGTGTGAAAGACCCACCAAGCAATGATACCTCAAGGTCGCAAGAGAAAACAAGTAGTGGTTCCCAGGTGCTCCCACTATGCCAAGGAACTAGTGTGTGCAAGACCCACAAGCCGTGATACATCAGTTGTGCACATCAAGACAATTGGCAGATGGGTTAGTAAGATTGACCGTGAAGAAAGGAAGAAGGGATTCTATCATCCAACTTGTGGACACATCATCTAAACAAGTTGTGTATATATAAGAAGCCAAGTTGCTAAGTGGAAATTAAGGTTGAATATGAAAAAGAGATAGCATTATGAATTGGAAAGCTTAGAATTATTAGGGTATCAATGGCTGGTTGATCCATAAAAACATAATCCAGCATAGAGCCAAGTATGTAAGAAAAAAAGAGCTACACAACAAATGATGTGCATGATGATATAGTATATGAGACAAATGCACAAGAACAGAAGAGTAGTATAGTAGACGATGCACATAAGTGGATGAATCTGCAAATGCACGGAAATAGAAACAATGCACATATTGCAGAAGTATATGAAGTATGAGAACCACTGTGCAAAGAAGTGAAGTATGAATTGAATTGATGATAAAGTACACTAGTTGAGTAGAACAAAGCATATAGCAGGTTCACACAAAGAAAAGTAATGTAGCAAGTCTGAAGTGTGCGCAGATCATCATACAGTAAGAAGACCTTCTACAATTATACCAGGGTGGAAGGAAGAGGAAAGGATAGCGAATTGTAGCTTCCTTTAGGTTGGATCCTATACATCAAGGGGTCAGTGCCTTCCTCTAGTCAATGCTGCTAAATGAGGGAGTTGGTGCTTCCTTTAGGTTGGATCCTATACATCAAGGGGTCGGTGCCTTCCTCTAGTCAATGCTGCTAAATGAGGGAGTCGGTGCTTCCTTTAGGTTGGATCCTATACATCAAGGGGTCAGTGCCTTCCTCTAGTCGGTGCTGCTAAATGAGGGAGTTGGTGCTTCCTTCAGGTTGAATACTATAAATCAGGGGGTTGGATAGTCCTTCCATTCAGTGGTAGAGAATCTTGGAAGTTGGTGCTTCCCATGAATGTAATCTTTATTATATAAGAAAGCATTCTGAGAAGATAGGTCTCTATCTGGATATGGATATATAGGAGAAAATATTCATGAAGAATGAAGAATACCTAAAAAACGTGGAGTTGGAAGATGAAGAAATGGCTAAAGTAGATTTTGAAGGAGAACTAATAAGTGCCTTGGAAGAAATGAAGAAATCAAGAAAGAAAAACAAATATCTACATGAACTACTATTCAGATTGGAAGCTCTCATAACAACGAATTTGAAAAAAAGGGAAGAAAAATGTGAGGAGATAGAGGTTGAGGTCACTTATCTAAAAATAGAATTACAAAAGGTCACCATCCAGTTGGAGTTTAGATAAAAATTAAGAAACAACACTAGAACTTTGTTAGAACTAGGCTATGAAGACTCAACCTCAATGTGAAACAAAAGAAAGATTTTTTGCTGATATACTCAATAATTCTATTCCAAATAAAGATTAGAAGTTTGAATAAAAGGGCAAGGAGTCACTCCACAAGGAAACTGAAAGCACGCAAATTAGAAGAACTCATCCAGCAAGGTATCAAAATCTCTTTTTAGGAAACTACTACTTTTGTTATAATTTTGGTCATAAGGTAGTAAACTTCAAATCACATGCGAACGTAAACATTAGAAGAGATAACATTTGTAATAAGGCGAGTACTAGACAAAACAATATCAGAAGATCGGCTAAAACTTCGAAAGAAAATTTCAATTCCTTTTCCCCATGAATTTAGATGGTGGATGCTATAAATGTCACAACCATGGTCATGATAGTCATGACTACAAAGATCAGTCATCATCTTCACAATTGACCGAAACCAAGAACATCCTTAGTAAAATGGATTCTGTACAAATCCAAGTAGACCAATTCTATCAAGAAGGATCAAGCCTCGCTTTACATGCACATACTAAAAAGGAGCAATGGTACATTGAAAGTAGTTGTTCTAAACACATGACGAGGAACAAAAACAGTTTCTAAAGGAGAAAATGTCTACTTTGGAGATAATGGCGCTACCAAAATTATAGGAAGATGTATAGTAAGATTGGGGAATAAGAGAACAACAACAAAAAATGTATTACTAGTTGAAAACATGAGGCATAATATAAGAAACAAGGATACATGCAGACTAGTAGGAATGGTGTCTAGAACCCCTAATAATGTATACATTTTGGACAAAGGAAAGGAAGAAAAATGTTGTTGGAATCAGTAAGAAACAAGTTGTAAGAGATATTCTGAAAATCACGAAACCCTTGAATTTTGTTTGCAAACATTATTTGCATGGTAAGGAAACAAGAGTAATATTTAAGACAAAAGAATAATCCACAAAAAACCCGGTGGAGCTAGTGCACACTGATCTCTATAGCCCAATGAGAACCAAAGGGATAAATGGTGAGTCCCATTTCCTTCTCTTCATTGATGAGTATACTAGAATGACATGGGTTTTCTTTCTTAAAGAGAAGTCAGAGACATTCAAAGGCTTCAAAGTTTTTAAAGAAGTAGTTGAGAATGAAACTGAATGAAGGATTAAGTGTTTAAGATCAGACAATGGAGGTGAATACACCTCAAATAAATTCAAATATTTCTTTAAAAAACATGGAATCAAAAGTCAATTCTCAGCTTCCAGAACTCCACAACAAAATCGATTAGCAGAAAGGAAGAACGAAAATGTGCAAGAAGTGGCGAGAAAAATGTTAATGATTCAAAAATGTCAAATATTTTTTGGACTCGTGCTATTCACATAGATATGCACATTCTTTCACTCCCTATGAATTTTGGAAAGGTGGGACAACCACTTTCAAGCATTTTAGGGTGTTTGGAAGCAAGCGCTACATCAAGAGAAACGATAAAAACTTGAGAAAAATTGACTCCATATCTGATGAAGGAATATTTCTTTGATGTGCCACCATAAGCAAAGCATACAAGTTCTACAATTTACAACTAAGTAATATGGTAGAATGTACAGATGTAAAGGTAGATGAAGTGTTCACGTACATGAAAATAGATTGTTATGATGATCAATTTGTAATTGAACAAGTATTTGAAGACCTGCCAGAAGATGAAGAAATGAGCCAATCAGAGGATGTGAGATATCAAGGTGAATCAAAAGAGGGGAGGCTGGATACAAAGGGCCCTTCCATACATGTCCAAAAAAATCATTCTGAGGATTTGATTATCGAAGATAAGAATGCTGGTGTAGGAACCAGAATGAAATAATTAAAAATATGGCTGAAGAGGTTCATCTTTCCTTATTGTATGAAATAGAACCAAACTGTTTTGAGGAAGCCAAAACTGATGAGCACAGGGTCAAAGATATGAAAGAATAATTAAGCCAAATTGAAAAAAATCATACATAGGAACTTGATCCAAGAGAAAAAAACATAAATGTTGTTAGCACTAAATGGGTATTCAGGAACAAACTCAACGAGGAAGGACATGTAGTTAGAAATAAAGCAAGATTTGTATGCAAGGGATATGCATAGATTTAAGGAATAGATTTTGAACAAAACTTCGCTCTTATAGCATAAAGGGAAGTAATTAGATTGCTCTTGGCCTACACCTATTCAAAAAACATCACTGTATATCAAATGGATGTAAAGTCGGAATTTTTGAATGGAGAACTCGAATAAGAAGTGTACATAGAACATCTATAATGAATCTCTCTTTTAGTTAATAAAGACTATGTTTGTAGATTGAGGAAATCTCTATAGTGACTCATGCAAGCACGCATAGCTTGGTTTTGAAGGTTAGACAAATATCTACAACAACAAGGATTCAAAAGGGGTAATGCACACAATAATGCATACATAAAAATTGAGCATGAAAATATGATTGTTGTTGAAGTATATGTAGATGATATCATTTCCAGAAGTGATAATGATAATTTGAGTCAACAATTTTCTAAGGCATGCAAAAGGAGTTTGAAATGCTTATGCTCGGAGAATTGTCTTTCTTTCTTGGACTCCAGATATATCAAATCGATAATTTATTTTTCATTTTGAAACTAAATATGTGAAAGAAATGTTAAATAAATTCAATATGGAGGATTGCAAACCAGTATGTACACCCATGGTAACTAGTTTCAAATTAAGCAAAGAAGATCAAGAAAAGGAAGTAGATCCAAAACTATATAGATCAATGATTGGAAGCTTATTATATGTAACATACTCAAGTCCATACATAATGCAAGTGGTGGGATTGGTTGTAGGTTTTCAAGCAACACCTAAGGAAACACATGTCCAAGCAGTAAAGAGGATCTTCAGATACTTGAAAGGAAACTTAAAATTTGGCTTGTGGTATCCACCAAGTAATGATATAAACTTAGTAGAATATACAGACATAGACTAGGCAGGTATTAATGATGATAGAAGAAGCACAACCGGATTTGAATTCTTGCTAGGAAATTGCGTAGTATCTTGGATAAGTAAAAAACAACGCTCGGTAGCATTCTATATAGCAGAAGCTGAATATATCACAGCAACAACTTGTTCTACGCAGGTTCTATGGATGAAAGCAACCTTAAAGGATGTCCAAATGAAGCTTGATTATCCCATACCAATTTTATGTGACAACAAAAGTGAAATTACCATTTCCAAAAACCCTGTTATGCACTCCAAAAATAAACATATTACTATCAAATACCATTTCGTGAGAGAATAGATCACCCAAAATACTATCATACTGAATTATGTAGACACCAAGGAACATATTGTAGATATATTTACAAAACCACTCCCAAGAAACATGTTCGAATATCTCAAACAAAAACTAGGCGTTGGTCCCATTCCAGAACATGATGAGAGCATTGAAAAGAGGGCATAAAGGCAGGGGGAGCATTGTATTGTGTGCAGTAGTTCAGTGATAGGAAAATGAATAAAGGAGAGCACTATGTTGTGATAGGAAGATGAATAATGAAATAAGAAAGAGTGATAATTGAGCTAGAGGTTAAATGTGACAAGTTAAAAGGAAATTGGAAACCGTTTAGGGGGATCATATATTTAATTGAGACAACTACATAGACAATGATAATTGTACAGGTTGCAAGACGACTGAGCACTGCGCAACATCAACAACAAAAGAAAATGGAATAAATCATGAATCCGGGGGGAGTAATCGACATAAGTGACATCATGAAGGCTACTGCAAAGCTAAAGTATAAGTGCATAAGAGAACCTGAAACTGTGCATGGGAAGCACCTCTTTTCCATTGATGTCAAAGGGGGAGAGATACCATGAAGCATGTATCAATGATATATAACTATGCATAAAAACAATAGAGAATTACGCATTGAAGGTTGTGCAATAGAGCACAGGTTGAAACTGGAAAGGACACAGGGGGAGTACCGTATTCAAGATGATTAGGAGAACAACTTCATAAGGTGTTGACATCAATGCCAAAAGTGGGTATTTTTGAAATTTGGTATTCACTGATGTCAAAGAGGACTTAGTACCCATGTGTCAGTTTGAAGAAGTACATAAATAAATATGTTTGCAAGTCCCCATTCCATTTAGTTGTGGTACTTCAAAGTTGGTTGGACAAGTCTCGAAAGTGTGCAAGAGTCTCAAGTCTCGGAAGTGTGCAAGACCCACCAAGCAATTATACCTCAAGGGAGAAAGACCCAAAAAGTAGTGGTTCCCAAGTGCGCAAGTCCCACTATGCTAAGGAACTGGTGTGCGCGAGACCCACAATTCATAACACATCAGTTGTGTAGATCAAGGCAAGTGGCAGATGCATGAGTAAGCTTGACCGTGAAGAAAGGAAGAAGGGATGCTAGTCCAACTTGTGGACACATCATCTAAAAAAGTCAGTATAAATAAGAAGCCAAGTTGGTAAGTGGAAAGTAAGCTTGAATATGAACAAGGTATAGTATTCTGAATTGGAAAGATTTGAATTATTGGGGTATCAATGGCTCGTTGATCCAGTGTAATGTCCCTCAAAAAACACCCTAATTTTTTTTAAGGGTCTATGTATTTCCATAAAACACATGTTTATTTAAATTAACTTTAGAACTGATCACTTAAGTGATGTTCTCTCTGTAATTAAGTAAAGTAACTTCAACGCTGAGAAGTTGTTTGATATTCTTCTTGTATGTGAAACTTGCATATCTTCCTTATTTCTTAGTAGTCAATTCACGAATTGAAATATCGTTAATTACTCAACTTGTGTCCTTTACTTAAAGCACGGTTGATTGAATTATATAACATGTATGTACATTCTCTCGAAGACTTATGTTCTTCTATGACATTAGTTGTAACATATTAACTTTAAATACTACAACCTTATACATTTTTGTCTAACATGTATTATGATTCTGCAAATCCTTAATCCTGTTACGGTTAAGGTAAATAACCATTAAGTAGTTAATTCTTTATACATAAGAGTTAATGTTTTTAATCAACTACAAAGTATATAATATCAACAATCTCAAACATAGCCAGATTTTCGTTTACCTCATGTAATATCGTATAACAAGTGTAAAGATTAACTTATAATCTATTTGATCATCAAGTATATTTATGCATAGAGTCAATTCAACACAAATAAAAACTTTCTATGAAAGTATAAGACTTAGATCTCCAAACTTCACTTTGAGGTCAATTATCTATAATATAAGATTATTCAAACACTTTTAAGCTTGGCTATCATTTAAACAATAAATTCATCTTGTTAAATAACCATCTTGGTTCCACAACCAATGAATTTATAAAGAACTTAGCTTCTCCATAAGCTAGTATATAGTTCTAAGAAATAAACATCAAAGTCATCAGTTCTTAAAAAGTAACTTATCTCTAATTAGTGTAATAGGGAACTTTTAGTCCCTTAACTATTGAAGCTCGACTCCTTAAAAGTATCATTTCATATTGAGTAATAAGCTTTGCACAAAAATATATAATCATCATCTTAGTTAATAAAACATATCTATTCTCACAACACAACTCCATATATATATATATATAATCTCTTATGCATATACGTATACATTGACCATATTATATATGTATATATATTAACCATTTATTTTTTTTCCTTTCTCTTACACTAGCCCATGTGTGTGTAGATATATATATGTTGACCCATTTAAGTCTTATCCTCATACGACCTTATTCTATTATCATATAAAATATAGCTTCTAACATCAAGTTTAACAAGCTAGTTCTATTATATAATGCACAGATTTAATATGCAAACAAGTTTCCAACTAAGCGATGATTACCATATCAGGTCCATCACTAAGCATAGAAATGTAACCTTTGTGAAAAGTAATTTGAATATGAAATAATATGGCCAAAGAAACTGGTGATTACATGGAGGCGAAGTTTTGACAACTACTCCTAGTGTGTGCGATTTAATTGAGCGTGTGCCTGTGCTTTAACTCTAAGAGTTGTCAAGTATGGAAACATTCGTTTTGACAACGGTAAGTGCACAGACCAATTGCTTGCACACATCATTATTGATCTGTTAGTCAAACCTATAGATGTCAACCGATTTTCCACCAAATTATCTCATTAAAGGGAAGGCGTTCAGCATGTAATTTTATGTCGTAGATCATATACGGATGAAAACCGCAGACTACCTACACTTTTTCATATACTACGACAAGAGCATGGCCCAGCGTTCTGCGACTTACTTGAAGGAAGTCAATATATATAAACACAAAGATAACTTAAAGGGGATATCACTCATGTCTAAATAGAGATTCGATGTAAGACATCGAAATGGAACATGACTGATGGATTAACAAGATTTAAATTTTACAACTGTTAATTGGTGGGTAGAGTGGCACGATTTAACATATATTATTATATTCTATACAATAATTATTTATCATGCAGACTTATCTAACATGCAGACCATTTATTTACATGCAGACCACACCGTCTTATCAAGTTATTTAACATTTCTAAGAACACGAGTGGAATAAGGGGCTATGCAGGCCTGGTTACACAATGTTAAACTCAGAAACAAGGTCTTTAGATTTAGCTGAAGTATCACACAACTAGGTGAAGCCCGGTATTCCAGAAATCCAATCTAGAGTTTTGTTCTGATCTTATATTCAAGAAAAAACCAAGCCAACGATGAACTAACAGATTGAGTACTCTCCCTTAACACATTCTACGCCCTACCTGAGGTGAAGGGAGAGAATTCTAAGAGTTGTTAAGTTCGGAAACATTATTATGCAAGGCAATTTATACATGCTTGGAATTCCTCACAGGTGTTACACTACAAGGTATGAGTTCTTTTAAATTGAACAAAGATATTACTTGTTGAAAACGACTAGAACAAGAATCCAACCTTACGTAACCAGACAACAAGCGTGGATCTAAACCTCGGAGCTGGTAAATACTGAAACCTTAGGTAATGGGACAACGAGTTCCACATACGTTGCAGAAATCTACTGAAGGATTAATCTCTTCTTCCAACCAATTATGCCATGATTCTATGATTGTTCATTTGAATAACTCATTATATAAATCCTAACATAAATTCACAATATTTTAACACGCATTACATATAACTACATTGTCTTCATAAACTTCAAAAACACATATATATACACAGTTTTTAATTACGGTTAAAATAGTTTAAATGCATTTGCTCGATCTAAATAAGATCTGAGCCCAAAGTAAAACCATTATACAGTTTATAAATAAATTTTAACCAGCCTATTTGCATTCTTCACAAAGATTCGATCTTTGTGTTTAATCAATTTCTTAGATTAACTCCATATAACATCAACATAAATCATTCTCATTAGTAAACTAATTTCTAAATCTCGAATTAGTTTATGCAATAATAGTAGGAATTAATATTTATATTAAAAAGGAGTATGAACTATTTAACTCATTATAACCCACATAGAACCAGTTACTATCTATGATCTTGAATGAATTGTCGCTATAAAATTTATGGTGCATTACACATTCATACCTCCTAATTTATATCTTTAGCACAATCATAGCTACACTATAATAAACATTGAATCCGAACAATTAATGACAATTAAACTCCAAAATACTTTTACTATTGATCAATTTCTTAAGTATGCATAAAATAAAATAGAACTTACTTGAAATTAATGGGAAACGACACTTATCTTAGAAATTAGAACGGGGTGACCGGAAACATGACTACAACATTCCACCCATCCAACTAGTCTCTGTCGGACGTAGGTTTTACCACTGAGAGACCACCCCCGAGCTTGGCATGAATCCACTAGGGTGAAAGAGTATTACTCCATTTTCCATAACCTCTCTCAAATCAATCTTCTTCATCTTTCTTTGGTTCCTTTCATTACCCACTATAAGGTGAGAGTAACATGTTATCGTCTTGCGAGGACTACTAGTTTCTTCGGCTCCTTTATCTAGGACTAATAGTTAACAACACTTATAAACTTAAGTGTTTTCTCAGTAAACATCACAATTCACTTCATGTGCTCACGGCACTAGGATGACCATTGTCATCAAAACTCATGGCTACCAAGCCATTCACCCTCTCCCCATAGTGGATTCCATGCCCCTTTCATTTCATTGTGTCAATCTTTTCAGTCTCTTATGTCTACAAATTCACTTTACAACTTAGGAAAACATAATCATAATTACAAAGTTTCACTTCTTGAGATTCTGCCTTGAGCGTCTTGACATTGGCGGGTACACAATTGCACATTATTATTAATGGATTGAATTCAACCAGTGGACTTAAGTCAACCATAGATTAAATTAAAACTTAGATTAAAATCAACCCTGGATTGAAGTCAACCTTGGATTAAATTCAACCATGGATTGCAGTAAAACTTGTATTGAAGTCACCTTTGGATTGAATTCAGCCATGGATTCAAGTCAACCTTCCCTTGAAGTCAACCTTGTTTAAAAGTGAACTACAAATTGAATTCAGCCTTGGATTGAAGTGAAACATGGAATTGAGTCAATTATAGATTGAAGTCAACCTTCATTTGAATTCAACTATGGATTAAGGTCAACCTTGGATTGAAGTCAACCTTTCCTAAAAGTCAACTATGGATTGAAGTCAAATATGGATTGAAGTCAGCTATGGATTGAAGTGAACCATAGACTAAATTAAACCTTGCATTGAAGTCAACCATGCATTAAAATCAACCATGGATTAAATTTAAGATTACTTAAAAGTCAACTATGGGTTGAAGTCAACCATGGACTAAAGTCAAACATGGTTTGAAGTGAACCTTGCTTAAAAGTGAACTATGGATTGTACTCAACTATGGATTGAAGTTAATCATGGATTGAATTCAACCTTAGATCAAAGTCAACCTTACTTAAAAGTCAACCATGCATTCAACTCAAACTTGGTTCAAAGTAAACCTCGCTTAAAATTCAACTATGGATTGAAATCAACCATGGATTAAAGTCAACCTTGGATTGAAGTCAAATTTGGATTTAAATCAACCTTGATAAAAATTCAAATATAAATTGAAGTTAACCTTGCTTAAAAGTGAACTATGGACTGAATTCAACCATGGCTACAAGTCAATCAATCGCTTTTAAAAATTTGGTTGTGGATTGAAGTGGACCCTGGCTCAAATTCAACCTTAGGTTGAAGTCAATATTTGATTGAATTCAACCATGGATTGAAGTCATTAATGTTAACAATATTAATGGATTGAATTCAACCATTGGATTGAATTAAAATTTGAAATGAATTCACCTTTGGATTAAAGTCAACCTTGGATTGAAATCACCGTTGGATTCAAGTCAACCTTTGATTTAAGTCAACCATGGATTTAATTTAACATTGGATTGAAGCTAACCTTGGATTGAAGTCTCTCATGGATTCAACCTTGTATTGAAGTAAACCTTACTTAAAATTCAATAATGTATTAAAGTCAACCCTTCTTAAAAATCAACTATGAACTAAAGTCAACCTTTCTTAAAATTGAACTAAGGATTGAATTCAACCATGGTTGACAGTCAATCAACCACTTTTAAAACTATTGTTGTCGATTGAAGTTAACCATTGTTCAAAGTCAACCTTGGATTGAAGTTAACTATCTATTGAAGTCAACCATGGATTGAAGTCAATTATGGATTGAAGTCAACCATGGTTCAAAGTCAATCAATCACTCTTAAAAATGTTGTTGTGGATTGAACTTAAACATGGTTCAATGTCAAACTTGGATTGAAGCTAGCCATGGATTAAAGTCATTAATGTTAATATTATTAATGGATTGAACTCAACCATTGGATTGAATTCAACATTAGATTGAAGTCATCCATGGATTGAATATATCCTTGGATTCAAGCCAACATTTAAGTTGGGCTTGGATTGAATTCAACCTTATATTCAAGTCATCCATGGATTGAAATCAACCTTGGATTGAAGTCAACCATATATTTAAGCCAACCTTGGATTGAAGTTAACCTTGAATTGAAGTCACCTTTGGATTTAAGTCAACCTTGGATTTTATTCAACCTTTCTTAAAATCTAACCTTGCCTTAAAATTCAACTATGGATTGAAATAATCCTTAGATTGAATTCAAGCATGCATTGAAGTCAACCTGTGATTCAAATCGACCATATGTTGAAATCAACCTTGGATTGAATTTAACCTTTCTTAAAAGACAAATATGGATTGAAGACAAATATGGAATGAAGTTAACCTTAGATTGAAGTCAACTATGGATTTAAGTAAACCATGAATTGATGTCAAACTTGGATTGAATTCATCCTTGCTTAAAAGTCAACTATACATTGAAGTCCACCATGGATTGAAGTTAACCTTGTATTTAAGTCAACCTTGGATTGAAGTCACCCATGGATTGAAGTCACCCATGGATTGAAGTCAACCATGGATTTAAGTAAACCTTGGATTGAAGTCAACCTTGAATTGAAGTAAACATTGCTTAAAATTCAACTATGGATTTAAGTCAACCTTTCTTCAAAGTAAACTATGGACTGAAGTCAACTATGGTTTGAATTCAACTGTGGTTCAAAGTCAATCAACCACTTTTAAAAATTTCGTTGTGGATTGAAGTCAACCATGTCTCAAAGTCAACATTGGATTGAACTCAACCATTGACCGAAGTCAACTATGTATTGAAGTCAACCATGGATTGAATTCAACTATGGATCGAATTCAACCATGGTTCAAATTCGATTAATGACTTTTAAAAAAGTGGTTGTGGATTGAAGTCAACCATGGTTGAAAGTCAACCTTGGATTGAATTCAACCATGGATTAAAGTCATTAATATTAATATTATTAATGGATTGAAGTCATCCTTGGATTAAATTCAATATTTAAGTTAACCTTCTATTGAAGTCAATCTTGGATTGAAGTCACCCACATATTGAATTCAACCTTGGATTGAATTCAACCATCGATTTAAGTCAAACTTGGATTGAATTCAACCTTGGATTAAGGTCACCCTTGGATTGATGTCAACCTTGCATAAAAGACAAGCTCGCTTTAAAATTCAACTATGGATTAAAATAATCCTTGGATTGAAGTTGACCTTTGATTGAAGTCAACCATGGATTGAAGTAAACCTTGGATTCATGTTGACCATGGATTGTATTCAACCTAGATTGAAGTCAACATTGGTTCAAATTGAACCTTGCTTAGAAGTCAATTATGGATTAAGGAAAAATATGGATTAAATTTAGACTTGGATTGAATTCAACCCTTCTTAAAAGTCAACTCTGGATTAAACTCAATTGTAGATTGAATTTAGCCATGGATAAAACTAAAAATTGGATTTAAGTCAACCTTTGATTGAAGTCAACAATGGATTGAAGTGAACTTTTGATTGAAATCAACCTTGGATTGAATTGAACTATGTATTAAAGTCAACCATAGATTGAATTCAACTATGCATTGAAGTCAACCATGGTTCAAATTCAATCAGACACTTTTAAAAATGTGGTTATGGATTGAAGTCAACCTTTGCTCAATGTCAACCTTAGATTGAAGCCAACCTTGGATTGAAATCAAGCTTGGATTGAAGTTATTTATGTTAATAATATTAATGGATTGAAGTCAACCATTAGATTGAATTCAACCTTGGATTGAAATCTACCATTGATTAAAGTTAGCCTTGGATTGTAATCAACCTTTAAGTCAACCTTGGATTGAAGTCAACCTTGGATTGATGTAACCCATCGATGGATGTCAACCTTGGATTGATGTAACCCATGGATTGATGTAAACCTTGGATTGAATTCAACTATGGATTGAAGTTAACCATGGATTGAAATCACCATTGGATTGAAGTAAACCTTACATAAAATTCAACAATGGATTGCAATCAACTAAAACTTTGGGTTGAAGTGTACCTTCGATTGAATTCAACAATGGATTGAAGTCAAACATGGATTCAAGTCAACCATTGATTTTATTCAACCTTGGATTCAATTCAAACATGGAATGTAGTCAACCTTGGATTGAATTCAACCTTCGATTGAAGTCAACCTTGCTTAAAACTCAACTATGGATTGAAGTAAAAGATCGATTGAAGTCAACCTTGGATTGAATTCAATTATGGATTGAATTCAACCATGGATTGAAGTCAAACATAGATTAAATTCAACCTTGCTTAAAATTCAACCATGGATTGAAGTCAACCTTAGATTTAATTTAATTTTTCTTAAAAGTCAACTATGGATTGATGTCAACCTTACTTAAAAGTTAACTATGAATTTAATTCAACCATGGTTCAAAGTCAATCAACCACCTTTAAGAATTTGGTCGTGGTTTCTTAATATGGTCAAATAATGGTTTGATATGTTCTCATGGTTACCTCAACCATGTTAAACATCAACGTTCTCTTGGTTATGTCAACCATGGTCTACGTCAATGTTCTATTGATTATGTCAACCATGGTGCACTAAATTCAACCCTCCCTAAAAAATGGTCAACCATTGCTCAAAGTCTACCTTGGTTTAATGTCAACTATGGATTAAATTCAACCATGCCGAAACATGGTTTAAATAATTGAACTTATATTATTATTAATTATTTAATTTTTATTTATTATTTGTTTATTTTTATTATTTATTTTCTATGTTTTCATTTATAAATATTTTTTATTTTATTTTTTTATAATAATAATAATAATAATTCACCAATCCTTCCCCACACACAAGTTGTCAACTAGCACAACCACATTTTTAAAAGTGGTTTATATATGTCGATCAGTGTATATCAACCACTTTTAAATGTGTGGTCATGGTTGATATACGATGATTTACATATATCAACCACTTTTAAAAATGTGATTGTGCTAGTATTATATTCAAAAGCAATTTATGTCTTCAAAAGTACTCTTACTTTTAGTCACATCAAAGAAACTTTTTTATTGATTTTATTTAATGAGTGCATTATTATATAAGTACATTCATCATATTATATTCAAAAACAATTTATGTACTCAAAAGTACTATTACCTTTAGTCACATCAAATAAGTTTTCTTTATGTATTTTGTTTTTAGACATCTTTTCAATTTAACTTAACCATAGTTATATTGGTTGTAGTGTAAGAACTGAGTTGTAAATATACTTTCCTGAAAAAATTGCTAACTCATAAGCTTTTATTATATCTCTTAGAAGGACCTAAAAATTTCCCTAATGAGATATAAGGAACAAATAAATTTACGAGGACTAACAAAAATTAAAATCAGAGAAATAAAAAATTGTGAATAAATTAATCAATAAATTATTTGATTTCCTAACTCATCTTTGTAGACGATATTACTTTGTTTGTATGGGATCAATAGGAGAGGGAAAATACTTGGTATAAAATTCAAATAATGAATTTGGAGGGAATTGGATGGTGCTATTTATGTCAGGACTATCATGAACCCAATGCACACTACTTCTGTGAATGCCCCTTCTTTGATCAAGTTTGGAAGGATGTGGATACTTCATTGTACTTACAAAACCTGCGGAATAAATGAAATATCCTAGAGAACTTCAAAATGTGGTTTGTGAGAAGGAGCCTCAAGCAATTCAAAGTTATTCATTATCTTGTAGTGTGGAGCATTTGGATAATCATGTATGAAATAATTTTGGAAGATAGGTAGGCTCATAGACCTTGAGTGGAAACTCAAGAAATATCCCTATTGTCTTTCTTACAGGTTAGCTATGAAGCTCCACAGGATAAGAAAATAATTCCTCCTCAGATAAATAATACCTCCCTTTACGGGTTCTTTAACGGGGATGGTAAAAATGAGGGATTGAAGTGTGGACGTAGTTATGTCCTTCATATATATTGGATGATCATTATTATTCTCCCCTCAAATATCTCCCTAGGTATGTGCAACAAACTATTTTACTATCCTTAAGCATTGAAAGCAATAAGGTGGGGATGTTCCAAAAAGATTCATCATCCCTAAGGTGATTGATAAGGCATTTGCTTGGGGTTATTTTGAAGGGGTAGATCAAGGAACTCCTTTAATGGGAGATTTGAGGGAATCCTATATTTAATAGATTCACATTCTGTTAAATTCCATCAAATATATTATTTGGGACATGTCCCAATGGAAGAATGGATATCCATAGACCTCGAGAAAATAAAAGCTATTATGGACTGACCTACTCCTGAAATTGTGTCTAACATAAGGTCATATATGGTTCTTGTAGGTTATTATCAAAGATTTATAGAAGGATTCACTAAAGTAGCCTATCCAATAAGATCTCTCTAAAGAAAATATGTCAAATTTATTTGGTCATCTAAATGTGAGGAAAATTTATAAATATTAGAAAATTTCTTACCACAGCTCCTATATTGAAGGTTGCATATCCATTTAAGATTTTGTAGTATGGACTGGTGCGAGTAATCAAGGTCTTGGTGGGGTATTGTTTCAAATGGAACTGTAGTGTGTTACAAGTCTAGAAATCTTAAAGGCCATGAACAAAATTATGCTACTCATGATTGGGAACTTGTTCCCATAATCCATGCCTTGAAGGTATGGAGGTATTACTTGATCGGAAGAAAACTTCTATTAATGACAGATAATACCGAGCTAAAATTTTTGTTTGACCAATAAAACCTCAATGCGTGAGATGGTAGATGGCTAGCATTTCTCGGTGAGTATGATTTCAATATTAAACACTTTAAAGACAAATAAAACAATGTGGTAAATGCATTAGCGAGGAGTATGTACACCATTCTCATGAACTCTTTCAGTGAAAGTCATGATAATTTAAAAGGTAAAATAAAATAAACATTGTAAAAGACAAATTTTATCATAAAATGAGGGCATATTTTTTACAACAAAAACTAGAATTTAATAATTAAAATTATGAAATGATTGAAGATGGTTTGCTGCTACACAACAACATGTTATACATACAAGAGGAAACAAATTTATGGTTATTATTATTAGATGAAATGCACAAAAAAATTATTTGGAACTGTGATACCCCTAAGACAATCTTATTTATTTATGATTTAATATGTTTGAAAAATAATTGAAAACAATTATTTTTTATAAGAATTATTTAAAAACTCAAAAATAATCAAATAGGATGTGAGTGATACTTTGGACAACAATTATTATTTTTTATTATTAATAAAAAGAAAACGACACTTGGAGAATTCAGTTTAATGAGGGGACACCACCTTGAGCCAAAGAATAAGTGTAAAGCAAGCAAGAGATATTATACCAATAAAATCCAATCTAAAATATCAACTACCAGACAACATCCTAAGTCATAGGGATTGAAGGATTGATTGGGATGGCACAAGAACTGGGAAAAAACTATAAATTGGTGCACTAAGAGAGCATAGGACGGTCTGTTGTGCATGGATAAATTTTTGTTATGAGTGCATGTTGTTGAGTATTTCTCTTTTTTATTGTAAGTCCATCACTGGGCTTGTTACGGACTCTGAGATAGAGTGTTGTGTTCAATCCTTTCTTGCTAGTTATGTTGTGCAATGTGGTGATCCAACTCGGAGGTGGAGTTGGGATAATAGTTTTGCAGTATTCTTCTATGGTTGCGAGGAACTGATTCTCTAATTAATTTTTCCCCATTAATTTTCAAGTAAGTACATTGTTATTGTATAGATCTGTGAATCGATTCATGGTAGTAAAATATTTCTTTTTATATGATTGATGCCTTCTTGTGTTATTTATACGATGAGTCCTGGTATTGTTGTGCCGGTGCATATCTCTTTAATCGTGGCAATAAAAGAGAATCTATATAAATATATATAGGTTCCATTTCCTTTTTGTTGTGCAAAGTAATATCGTAGTGATTATGCATTTAAATAAAATATGCATTCTTTTTATTATAGAGTTGTGTTTCAATGGTATCAAATCATGATATCTATATCTATATATATAGATATATAGATATAGATATAGATATAGATATAGATATAGATATAGATAGATATATAGATATATATATCAGTCCTTCGTAGAAGATGAGTTGAATCGTGTTTTTGAATGGTTGTCTAACATTCTGAACAGAAGTATAAAACAATAATGGATCGGATTCCGTGTGAAAGAAGGAAACATTGAAACCCTAGTTTGTATCCACTAAAATTTGTTTAGAACAGTTTACCCTATGATAAATTGTGGATTAAAACTCTGTATAAAGTGATTGACCCCGTGTAGTTGTATTTACAATTATTACACTCCGTGTATGTATATCTATCTATCTATCTATCTATCTATCTATATATATATATATATACAGAGTTGTGATCTTTGTACCTTTCGGTTAATCGTTGTTAATAAATTAGTGTATTTGTTAAGTATATCAATCTCGAGAAGAGAATTGACTTGTTGTTTATCTCCATAAGTCGATTTTCTATTTTCTTGTTAAGACTATCGATCTATTGTTCATATCCAGAATTCGGTCTCTTGAAGTAGAACTCATGTTTGTTTGTATAGACTATGTATAAGCACACAATATAAATTACTGAAGTCTTTCTCTCTTTTTATTTTATATAATGAATGTGCAATATGCGTATTGAAATGTATATAAAGACTATGTATAGCTTCCTTGTTTCCGATTCGTGATTTTCCCTTTCTTACACAACTGTGCATTTATGCGATTTGAAGGGTTAATTGAATAGATTTTTTACTAGTTGGAATTTATGCATGAGATGTGCTGATCCTTAGTTTATAAAGTTCGTGTATAGGTGTGACATGTGTTTATGTTGTTATTGGAGTAAGCGATGCTAACTTTATTTTTTGTTTACTCTAAATGGTGTTGGTAGACCACGCCTTTAGTGCTCCCTATTGTATGGTGAACTCTGGTAGTTAGCTTGATTGGGGGAATCTGTTAGGTGGTTTAATGATGGCATGACCTTTAGGTCTAATTCCTTTATTGGTGGACTATATGTATTTTTGAATAAATGAGAAACCCCTATTTAATATTTAGATATCCCCTGTGGTTTTATCATTTCTAAACTTTGTTTAGAAAAGTTTACCCTATGTGAAATTGTGGATTGAAACTCTGTATAAAGAGATTGACTGTCGGTAGTTGTATTTATAGTGATTACACTCCATGTATATATATATATATCCCTGTGATCTTTGTACCTTTCAGTTAATCGCCGGTAATAAAGTAGTGTATTTGTTAAGTACACCGATCTCGGGAAGAGAATCAACCTGTTGTTTATCTCTAGAAGTCGATGTCTTTGAAGTCAATTTTTTGTTTGCTTATTAAGACTATCGATCTATTGTTCATCTCTAGAAGTCAGTCTCTTGAAGTCGAACTCCTGTTTTCTTGTTGAGACTATGTATAAGAATAAAATATAAATTATTGAAGTCTTTCTCTCTTTTTATTTTTATATAATGACTCTACAATATGTGTATTGAAATGCATATAAAGAATGTGTATACATTCCTTGTTGTCGATTCGAGAGTTTCCATTTCATATACCGACTATGCATTTATGGAATTTGAAGGGTTAATTGAATAGAAGTTTTACTAGCTGGAATTTATGCATGAGATGTGCCGATCCTTAGTTTATAAAGTTTATGTATAGGTGTGATCATTGTTTATGTTGCTATCGGAGTAAGCTATACTAACTTTATTTTTTGCTGAGTCAAAACGGTGTTGGTAGACCACACCTATAGTGCTCCCTATTGTATGGTGAACTCTTACAGTTGTGGAATTCCACAGAGATAGATCGCTGAGCTAGAAAAAACCTCACAATTCCACACTGTTATTACTGAGAAGAATTAGACAAAGACATGGATCAATTCACTCATAAACTTGAAACATGCATGAAAAACTGTTATTGATACATTAATTAGCTGCAAGCTGGAAATCAAAAAGTGTTACAATAGAATGAATTCAATAAACCTTGGAGGTTTCAAATTCACCTCAAGTATAGGATTAGTTTTCATTGCAACCATGTCCTGATAAGGTTCAGTGGCCATCGATCATGAATAATCAGTTAAATGAGGTATAACTGAGCATAAATTAATCATGTGGGCATTGAAAAAGGGGAGGATACTCCAAAGGGGCACATAACTAGTTGTTAGTGGTCAAAGAGGGCGCTCCTGTACTTAGTAGCAGTCAAACTAGGAGCTGCAGTCAGTTAACTGAGCAGTCAAGGGGACAAGACACCCAAAATCATGGAACTGGTTATGTATTCTCCTAAATTTGTGCATGAGGGTGGATTGGAACTATAGTGATGTAAACAAGGCGCTCTGAGCAGATAGGAGGTCTAGTGATGGCAAAAAAAAAGCTCGAGGGGGGCCAAAGTAGGGACTATGTAATATCTCAACTTTTTGACTAACTATGTTATGATGACATGTTGGGTCACGGCCCCATTATATGTGATTTATTATGTTTTACATAGCATTAATATGTTTTGATTTATTTCTTTTATGAGTTGATGTATTGGGCATGGACCCTGATTAGTTTCATTGTTAAATATATGCGGGGCAGGAAAGCCGAATGAAAAAACTATGTTGTATTTCGAGAAATGATTACAAAATTATGATATACTGAGATTATCTCTTTTGTTACATTATACTGTGTAGAGCATGATTTACATGGTTGATTAGTTAGTGTGTTGAGTGTGGACTTAGGAACACATAAAAGACCTATATACTGGGCCTAAGCCCCAATGTATTTAGAGGATTCTATTTTCGTACTGGGCCTATTCCCCGATGTACGTTGAGTGTTGGGCATGAGCCCTGGAGCACTCCAAGCTTTAAAGAAATGATTATCGGATCCGAGGACATGTAATTATCCTAGATGTGCCTCACAACCACATTCTAGCTCTAGTGTTGAGCAGAGGCTCTGGAATTGCACTAGCGTAATGCCCATGTCAGAGTGTTGAGTTGAAAGGCTCTGAAGAGCACTCGGGGTTACTACTTCTCAAGTGTTGAGTCAAAGCGGACTCTGAATAGCACTTGCATGTATTATCACAACTATTTTGACTTGATTAAATAAATCTTATTATCATCATCTATTGCGAGAACTACCATGTTAAAACGAGGGAATCTGACATGCAAAGGGAGAGACTAGAGGTGCCTTTACCAGCTTACCGAAACCGTCCAAAGAAGTGGACCCTTTCCTTAAAAAGAACTAAAAGAAGCATCTTGTGAAACAAATGCTTAAGACCACCAGTAGTATTATTATTTAGGAGCTTCAAATATATATTGGTTAAATATTATATATATATATATTCCTTTATAAATGTTTACACTTTATAGATATATATAGTTATGCATAAGTGGGCTGCCACTTACTAAATGTTAATTATTAATATTTAGATGGTATTACAAATTGTATACTATTATTATTATGAAAACATCTAAAAGATTAAATAAACACTTTAATCAAACAGGTTGAGAAGTCCTAGTTCCTAATAAACTAACAGTTAAAGTAAACAAATATTATTTTATAAATTAATTGTTTTAAAGAAACCAGTAAATTCCAACAGTCCTAATTTCATGATTTTCCTACTTAAGGAGGATAGACCCCAAAGTTTGGGGGATCTTCTTTTTCTTTTGGGTATTATTGTACCAATAGGAACTCTGCTTATAATTTTTCCAAATCTAAACCAGTTACCATCTAGGGCCTTTATTTATCGATTTCCATGTCAGAACCAGCTTGGGGGGATTCATACTGAACCATGAACGGTTGTAGAATCATGGTTGGGAGGAACGTGGTAGTCCCAAAGTCATCCAATCCAAGATCAATTATCAGGTCAGCTAAGAGTCAACAGTTTTCTGAACTAGTTGGCTGAGTGTGTAGGTCAGAATCAATAAAGAGAAGTTACCAGGATCAGCAGGTCATCATCAGCTAGACAAGCTACAAACATCAATAGGTATGAGATATTGATAAAACCCTCCTATGTTTCATATTCCTATTATAAATGCCATGTTAAAATAACAATGTTCTTATTATCAGTTTTATTAAATCAAGTGTTACCAAAATCAAATGGCATGCCTAGCAGGACTAGCCAGCTAGTCTTTGCTAGGCATTGTATTGCTTAGATTGTTAGAACCGGCGAGTCGGTGATGTGAACTCAGCAAAATATTTATAGTATTTTACTTCTCGGATCTAAACCCTTGTTTTAAAATAATCTACATAATCGCCTAGCTATTTAAAAATCAAACTTATGACAGAAATCGTGGACTCACATGTACACCAATTGAAAACCTAGCTATACGAACTACGATAAAAGAGAATGCAGATATAATTGCTTACTTATAAGTGTTACCCATATAGTTCAAATTTGAGACCGATTTTTATTGCCCATTCTCTGTCGATCTATTTTAGTTTCCCTATCAAACCATATATATACCATATTTGAAATAAAGATACCAAAAACAAAAGACAGAAGTCGTATACAGGTTGTTCCCATTAATTTTTCATACCCACTTTATCATTAACCCTATGCCAAATCATTAGATAGCCTGAGACCTTTCTTTTATTTATTTTCAACATACAGACATACGATAGCTACCTACAGGAAAACATTCTTCAATGCAGAAAATAACAAACTTCGGAAGGGAATAGAGAACAAAACCCATAACCACATTGTAGCTACGTTACCAAATAAAAATACAACGAAGTAAGCTAAAGTCTTCTTCTTCTTACCAATCAACACATCACATTTCACCATAGCCAAAAGGAACAAATAAACCTAGTATGGGTGCAACTCATAAAATGGTCATACATAGAGACAGTTGAGGAGTAAAACCCCATTGTTCAAAATCTTTTAATTTATACAAATACAGAGTATACAGAAGTTCACCATTAGAATTCGTTATGAACTATTTTGAATCTTTCCCACAACCAAAACAAAAATCATAGGGCTTAGACAAAATAGAAAATGAAACCCTTGAAATCATTTCAACTATACCGGGTCATATTTCAACGACATTACATTTTAAAACTACTCATAAAATTTCGTAGAGCCATGTAACAGGTAAGATTGAAGTGCTGCCTAGTTCTTTTAGATCACAGTCCCAGAGCTTGTTAAGCTAGTTAGCTACATTGAAACCCCATATTGCCTAGTCCAGCCAATAGGCGACTATTAGACCTCCCCAAAGCGAATCAGTAAGCCTATGGCTTATGGGAGTCTCACCCAAAAACAACCAGGGCAAATGCATACACACAACGGTAGAGCTGCAAAAGATAAGGCTCGAAAGAGGGAAGCCAGACTCACCATTTTTACGTCACCTCGAATCCTAGCAGCTCCCTTACCAAAGCATTTTTCTATCGGTCAGAAATGATATACAAAATAGGTTAGCAACCATATTGTTTCTGATACAGCAGAAGAAAGATAAAAACATCAATTTTGGAGGGGAAATAATTCATTACTTGGGTGGAGTAGGGTTGTATTACGCCATATACGAGCTCAACATTTAACCAACAGACTGACCACGAGTAGAGTTCGGGTCAGTACTCAACTTAGTAACCATATCCACGAAGTGCAGAATGAAAATGATGAATAAGTCAAATGCTGGAGTGATGGGAAAAATCCCCAAATCGTTTCCTCCAAACCCTCGTGACAAGTTGTCTTCCATACTCAATTAAAGTGCATTAATGATACACCAAACTCACCCTAGTGGAGGCGAAATGTATTGGCAACAAGTCTATAGTGGAGTCATGGAGTCAACTCTATTAACAATTTCAAAGGGTTCAATTTTTACACTAAGCCCATAGGCATAACTTTTGAAACAATACACCTTCATTTATATCACCATAAGCTACTAGTCGTGAACCCTACCATGGGTAATCTTTCATGTTATGAATTTCCCATGATAGTGGGATCACCACCCTTCTCTAATACCTTAGCAATTGCATGGGATTTAGTACCAGTAGTAAACGGAGTGCCAGACATTAGAGGTAAAACTCGCATATGTACTTCACCTGTAAAACATGAAGACAAAGGAGGACGTTAGCAAGATGCCAAGTGAGTCCAGCAACCATCACACGCCCATACCTTCCGGAAACTCTGCGGAGGTATGTAATTACCTGTCCAGGAGTATCATAAAAGCCCCATGTGAAAAACATACCGTCATCAAAGGAGCTCATTACCTGAAGGTGTCATTAGACATTTATAATTAAAATCACATGTGTTCTCAAATAGTAAACAGTATTATATTCTACCTTTTGAACCAACCTTTACAACCACAATAAAAACATGATCTCATTTATTTTTTGTACCGCTTCCGCAATTCTAAACTTACACACAGATTTGATCATGCAAAACAGAATTACTAGGATTACATTGGTTTCATGCTAGAATGGATGTTTTAACAATTCTAGATTTAATGTACGAGTCTTTTACTGTAAAATTGATGAATATTGCAGGTAGGAAAAGTTTTAAAATTTTTGCTATTTTATGGGTTATTACAGACTAGGTGCTAGTAGACTCAACTGCCAATGAATGGATGCATGGAGTGCTGCATGGAATGCATCGATGCATGCAAGACCAAAATAATATGGGGAGAATATTCCAACACAGCTCACTCCATACAAAAATCTAAAAAAGTGAGGAAAGAGGGAAAACCCAGTGGGAACCCCCCCCTCAAGATAGACTGAAACACACCAAAAATTGATGCTTAAAACTCAAGTAGGTTTGATGCTTGATTCAATGTCTGGAGGTATCTTCCTCTTGGGAAGAAGTGGATCAAGCTCTAAAACCATGTGCTTGAATTATCCTTCAGGGGATGCAAGCGAATATGGAGGCTTCCTGAACTTTCTCTTCAGACTAAACATGATGAGAACAAATTCAAAAATATGAAGATCATTCTGGAAGTTGTAATGCGAACCAACTAAGGTAGGATAATCTCCAATCAGATCTAATTGCTCTTGAAACTTGAACTTCTAATCAGTGGAAGTTAAATCAACTCCAAGAATTGATAGATGGTTTCTTGTGATCTCCTTTGAACTAGTAGGGGTGATATCAAAACCAAAATCATTAAAATGTTCTTAAGACTTGAACCCAAGTGAATGGTATTGTCATCCATCTTCAGAGAAACTCTGAGAGCATGTGCGAATGATCAAATAGAATTTCATAGGAAGCATGTGATCAAGCAGGGTGAATGCATCACCTCCAAACTCTAATTTAACCTCCAAAACATTCAATAGATCATCATTCTGCACACCAGTAGACTCATGTGAAAGAGAGGATTTAAAAACCTCTTCATATTCTAGAGCATGAACTTGCTTATCTTGCTCAGAATTTGAAATAGAAGACATTGATAACATGAGTGAGGAATGGATAATCTCTCCAAAAGGATCATCTTCATTAGTTGTATCGCTTTCATCTGCATCAGCTACAAGGGAAGGGGACAATTTGGATTGTATTCAAATTTTAGAGAAACAGAGGAAGGAATGTCTTCAACATGAACTTCCTGTGTTGAATCTATAGCTTCTTCTTCATCTTGAACAAATTCATCATGATAGATGATTGAGGCCGAGAAATAATTAGAGAGAACACTTAAGGAGGTATCACTGTGAGTGTTTTCCAAATAATTTGCACCAATCTCTTCATTCTTCTTTCCAAATGCTTTATCCAATTGCTCCCATATATCACTTGGATATTCAGTAGTTTCCATGATGTATCACATACCAGGAGACAAAGCAATACAGATTGCTCCAAAGGCTCTGTCACATTCATTTAGCCAATCATTATTTTCTCCGTATGAATCAAAATCTCTCATAACACTAATACACATATTGAAAAGACCTTGTCTCTTCAAATATGATATCATCTTTGGTTTCCACTCATCATAGTTGAATGGAGAGAGAGGAGGAATTGCTTTCAAATTCATGGAAGCTATTCTAGAATACCTGCAAAAACAATGGAAAAATATCTAGAGGATTGTTACTGAATCTATTGAACAATGCTTTAGGACAGTAGGAACTTTTATCTGGATCCTTCACACCTGGCTAGACATTAAATTATTTCTCCAATGAATTCAATGCAATGGAACTGGGATTTGCTGTGGAAATCCAGAGGCTTCTGGTGCTCTACTGAAAGTAGTTGCTCAATCTACTGCTAGAACTACTGCTACTAGTGCAACTACTAGAACAACTGCTACTGCTGCAATTGCTTCTATTACTGAAACTGCTACACTCAAAAGATCTCACGAGCTATGATACCATGTGAAATTCCATAGGGATAGATTACTGAGCTAGAATAGACCTCATAATTTCACATTGTTATTACTGAGAAGAATTAGAAAAATACATGGATCAATTCACTCATCAAATTGAAACACACATGAAAAACTGTTGGTGATACATTAATCGACTGTAATATGGAAATAAAAAAGTGTTACAATAAAATGAATTCGATACACCTTGGAGGTTTCGAATTCACCTCAAGTATATGATTAGTTTGCATTCGAATCATCTCCCGATAAGGTTCAGTGGTCATCGATGATGAATAATCAGTTAACTGAGGTAGAAAAAAAGCATAACTCAATCATGTGGGAACCAAAATAGGGGAGGAGACTCCGAAGCATCAGATAACTACTTTTCAGTGGTCAAAGAGTGCGGTCCTATACTCAGTAGCAATCAAACTAGGATCTGCAGTCAGATAACTGAGCAATCAGGGGGACAAGGCACCCCAAATCATGGAATTGACTCTGTATTCTCCTGAATTTGTGCATGAGGGCACATTGGAACTCCAGTGATGTAAAAAAGGATATCTAAGTGGATAGGAGGGATAATGATGGCCAAAAACAAGCTCCAAGGGGCTCAAAGTAGGGACTAGGTGCTAGGAGACTCAAATGCCAATGCATGGATGCGTGGTGTGCTACATGGAATGCATGGATGCATGAAAAATGAATGCAAATCATGCAAGACCAAAATAAGATGGTGATAATATTCCAAATTTGTATCAACTAAAATCTATTTAGAACAATTTACCCTATGTGAAATTTTGGATTGAAACTTTGTATAAAGAAATTGAGCCCGTGTAGTTGTATTTACAGTGATTACACTCTGTGTGTGTGTGTATCTATATATATATATATATATATACATATACATACCTCAGTGATCTTTGTACCTTTCGCTTAATCACTGGTAATAAATTAGTGTATTTGTTAAGTACATCGATCTCGGGAAGAGAATTGACTTGTTATTTATATTTGGAAGTTGATCTCTTTGAAGTCAATTTTTTGTTTGCTTGTTAAGACTATCAATCTATTATGTGTGTGTATATATATATATATATATACCACTACGATCTTTGTACCTTTCAGTTAATCACTGGTAATAAATTAGTGTATTTGTTAAGTACATCGATCTCGGGAAGAGGATCGACTTGTTATTTATATTTGGAAGTCGATCTCTTTGAAGTCAATTTTTTGTTAGCTTGTTAAGACTATCAATCTATTGTTCATCTTTAGAAGTTGGTCTCTTTAAGGTTAACTCATGTTTGCTTGTTGAGACTATGTATAAGCATACAATATAAATTACTGAAGTCTTTCTCTCTTTTTATTTTTATATAATGGTTGTCCAATATGCATATTGAAATGTATATAAAGACTGTGTATACCTTCCTTGTATCTGATTCGAGAGTTTCCCTTTCTTATACAGATTGTGCATTTATGCAATTTGAAGCGTTAACTGAATAGAAGTTTTACTAGTTGGAAATTATGAATGAGATGTGTCGATCCTTAGTTTATAAAGTTTGTGTATAGGTGTGACCATTGTTTATACTGCTATTGGAGTAAGCTATGCTAAATTTATTTTGTGTTGAGTAAAAATGGTGTTGGTAGACCATGCCTTTAGTGATCCCTATTGTATGGTGAACTTTGACAATTATATTGATTGAGGGAATCTATTAGGTGTATTAATGATGGAATGACCTTTAGGTTTAATGCCTTTATCGGTGGACTATATCTATTTTTGAATAAATGAGAAACCCTTGTTTAATATTTACATATCCCATGTTGTTTTATTGTTTTCAGAAGTCACTTCCCCATGTCAATGTTTCCATCCTTGGAAGCTCTGATGCGTCATATCCCTCCCTCATAAACTTTGCCTTCAAAGTTTCGACTACCCCTCTGTTAATTACATGGGAAATAAACCAACTTGTCATTATGGTGGAGAATGTGAGCGTTACTCACATATTTTTTAAAGTTGAACTGACAGTGAAGTTGGGTAATCTGTTGTTTAAACCGAGTTGTTATTCCTTCCATTCGACTTAAATTTTTGTTTCCTTCCATGATGCTTTCTTTATGTCCGTGTTTGGGTAGATTTTTTTTCCCTATTGTTACCTATCTCTGTCGAGCAACGAATTTTTTGTCTAGTCATGTAAGACTACTGTTATCAACTTAATTAAAATCCCAATTCCAAGGTTAACCCTGCTTCTAACACCTCAGGGTTCCTTTGATTTTTCCTCGACAAATTACTAGCACAAGCAATAAGTTATAAATAGGAATTTGTACTTAATCAATACCATACACCACTTATCAATAGGAGGCCCGAAATAAATACTATGTCGATTTTTACAATCAAGTACGATGATCCAATTCGATTTTACCTTCTATTCTCTCAACGTGTTTGACTGAGTTTATACCTTATAATATTTATGGTTAGAAAAGCAAAGGTGATTTTATATAAAAATAGGACCATTGTATATATATTGATCGGAGTGTTATATTATGATTGACAAATGAACAACAATGATGGAATTATTAAGTTAGAGCATGGTGATATATATATATATAGGTACATGGATATAAATTGGAAAATCGCATCTAGGTTTTATTTTTTTCCATAAGAAGTTATAAATTAAAGATTAGGTATATATATATATATTTCAAATTACCAATGATTCCTTATATTGTATGGGGTGTCATGTGCATATTTATACACATTAGATGAAAATTGTACATTAAGATCTTGTAAGATATTATAAGAAGAGTGGTTAATCATTATATGATTATAGTAGGAAACACACACACACACACACACACACATATGTTGAAGAAAGAATTGTTGAATTTATTGGGAATTTTAAGTATTTATGCAAAATACTAGTTTCATTGAGTATCATAAAAGATTTTAATTTTTCTGAAATTTTAGTATTTCGGGTTGTTACATGTAGTATCAAAGCTTAGGTTATGACACTTGGGATTATGGTGTCCATTCAAATTATGAGAAAAATAATTATGTATGTATGTTTTTCTTCTTTCTTGTATAGAAGAAATTTGTTTTACTAAACTGCAGGAAGAGATGGTTGGAAGACGATCCCCTACCCCACCTATTTGGGTTGAACTTAACAATGAATAACAACAAAACAATGATAATTTTAATGATAACTCAAATGATATTCTACAAATAGTAAGAGACTTACAAGATGAACTTTAAAACTTTAAAACTATACATGAGAGAGTGATGAGAACTCGGGCAGATCTTAATGAAGCTTTACTATTTAAATTGAATGAAATGTCTAAGGATAAGTGTAAAAAGAAAATTAAATGAGCCAACTGGTCCTCTGAATATCCTTCCTCTTATGAAATCCTGGTAACTAGTGAATCATAAGATTCTAGTAGTTTCTCCGAGGATAGATGAAGGAAGAAGAGAAAATATGAAGATGAGATAACAAGAGAATTTAAAAAGATTAAAACCTCCTACCTTTGACAATGAAGTCAAGAATGGAGAAGAAGCTGAAGCTTGGCTATTTGGGATGAAGAAATACTTTACTATGTATGATTGTCCAAATTCTATGAAGGGTAAAATGGCCATCTTCAATCTAGTCAGGAAGGCTAAGATTTGGTGGCAAGACTTAAAAAGAGCTAAAATATTTAATGATAGAAAGTTAGTTGGAATTGGTTTAAAAATGAGTTTAAAAATGCTTATGTTTTAGATTATTACTATGAGGGAAAGACAAAATAGTTCTATGACTTAATATTACTTTCAATGTTCATGTATGATTTTTGTACTAAATTCCTATCTTTGTTAAGATATGTGCCTTATCTCAATGAAGATAAACCTAAAATTCAAAGATTCATAGGTTGTTTACCTAGCTTATATAAAGTTGGATTAGAGTTTGATAACCCAAAAACATTATATGAAGCAATGAGGAAGGCCAAACCAACTTATGATCAATTTAAAAGTAAGAATGAAAATACTTATAATTTCAAGAAAATATAAGGGAGTAATTTTAAAAGAAGAGAATTCAAGCCTTCAATAAATATAAGAACTTCCATAGGAATACTTTTAGAGATAAACAAAAACCAATTAAAACTGAGTATAAAGACAATGTCTTTAATAAGAAAAAGGAATAAATAAAAAGAGAACCCTTAAAGTGTTGGGGCTGTGGGGAGAGTCATTTCTATATGGATTGTCGTCATAAGAGAGATAATCAAAGTTCCCACACTACTCGAGAAGCAGCCACAATTTGAGAGGTTTCTTGAAACATATCGAAGATAAGCGCAGCCTTGGACAATCATCAAGCGAACTACAGACCTCCAATGATAGAATTTGAAATTAATATATTTGAAAAACCTATTTCTATCTTAATTGACTCTATATATACTTTAAGTTACATGTCTCCTAAGTTAGTACACTTATGTACAAAATGAAAAAGTATAATTTTGAAAAGTCATGGCAAGTGCAATTAGCCACAGGAAAAAACCGAAAGGTAACTAGCTTTATTTCTAGTTGTGAAATTTATATGCATGATTTGGTTACAATGGTAGATTTCAACATGTTTCCATTAGGATCATATGATGTATTAATTGGCATGGATTGGTTAGAAAAGCATAGAGTTGTATTGAATTAATTAGAGAAAAATTTCACTTGTACTGATGAAAAAGGTGAAAGTAGACTTGTTAAAGGGATTCCTAAAAACGTTCTTATAAGGAAAATATATGCTTTGAAATTAAGGAAGTGTGCTAGGAAAGGATGTAAATTATTTGTTGTGCATATCACTGGAAATGATGATAAAAAAAAAACTAGATTGGAATATTTTCCTCTTTTACATGAATTTAAAGATGTTTTCCACAGGAGATACCTAGATTACCTCCAAGGAGGGATATTGACTTTACCATTGATTTGGTACCGGGAGTGGTGTCGGATTCTAACAATTGATATAGAATGAATACACCTGATTTGGTGGAATTGAAATTACAATTGCAAGGATTGTTAGATAAAAAGGTATCTAAGACCGAGTGTGTCTCTGAAGGGAGCACCAGTGTTGTTTGTTAAAAATAAATATGGCACATTAAGACTTTGTATAGATTACAGACAATTAAATCAAATGACTATTAAAAATAGATACCCTCTCCCCAACATTGATGGCATGTTTGATCAAGTACGAGGATTTGTGGTATTCTCAAAGATTGACTTAAGGTCTAGGTACCATCAAGTGAGAATTGAAGATAAGGATGTTCATAAAACAACATTTAGAACACTGTACGGGCATTATGAGTTCATGGTTGTACGATTCATATTGACTAATGATTTGACCACGTTCATGTGTTTAATGAATAATGTTCTCCATAAATACTTAGATAAATTTGTATTAGTAGTATTTATTGATGACATATTAATATACTCAAAAAATGAACATGAACATGAAGAACATTTAAAGTTAGGCTTACAAACCTTGAGAGAACATAAACTTTATGCAAAGTTTAGTAAATGTGATTTCTTTTAAGATAAAATTCAGTACTTAGGTCATGTAGTATCTGAGGAAGGGATTTTTGTAGACCCATATAATATCAAGGAAATCATAGATTGGCCAATTCTTAAGGATGTAACTAGGATTCGATTCTTTATGGGAATCACGGGTTACTATTGCAGGTTCATTGAGGGGTTCTCCATAATTGCTTACCTAATAACTTCTCCAGAATGGCTTACCCAATAACTTCACTTCAAAAGAAAGGAACCAAATTTGTATGGTCTAATAAGTGTCAATAAAGTTTTGAAAAAACTTAACAACTTGCTTACAACAGCACCTATTCTAAGCACAGTTGATCTGTACAAGGACTTTGTTGTATGTACAGATTCCTACTTAGACGAATTAGGTGGCATGTTATTTCAAGAGGATTATGTAATAAGCTATGAATCAAGAAAACTTAAAGAACATGAGCGGAAGTATGTAGCACATGACCTGGAATTAGTTGCTATAATACATGTTTTAATAATGTGGAGACATTACTTAATTGGAAGAAACTTTACCTTAATGTTCGATAACATAAGTTTAAAATACTTTTTTGATCAACAAAGTCTAAATTCTCGCAAATCAAGGTGGTTAGGATTTTTTAGAGAGTATGACTTTGAGATGAAACATATTAGAGGCAAAGAGAATAAGGTGGAAGATGCCTTAAGAATGAATATCATTCCACATTGTTCAGTTGCATTTAGCAGTTATAAGAAAAATATTGAAGACTTAATCAAAGGTGCATCAAAAAATGATGAAGAATACTTAAAAATTAAGGAACAATTGGAAAAAGATATTAATGGAAATGAATCCATCGTTTATTCTATAAGCTTAGAGGACTTGCTAGTCTGTAAGAACCGATTATATATACCTAATTATGAAGAAGTTAAGCAGTTAATCTTGAATGAGTTACATAAGAAACTGTATTTCGGATATCCGGGATATCAAAATATGATAAAAAAGTTAAGAAAAAAATATTATTGGCCTAACATGAAGAATGATGCTGCAAATTACCTAGCTAGATGTATTGAATGCCAACAAGTAAAAATAGAACATCGACATCCAGTTGGGTTACTTCAACACTTACCTATCCCAGAATGGAAATGGGAGGTAATAAGCATGGAATTTATAATGGGATTACTTAAAACTAATAAAAAACATGATTCAATAATTGTAGTTATTGATAAATTGAGTAAGGATGCACATTTCATACTTATGAAATCTACTTTCAGAGAAATAAACATAGTTGATATTTTCATGAAAGAGATTTTTCGTTTGCATGGTATTATGAAAGTTGTGATATCTAATAGAGATTCAAAATTTACAAGTAAATTTTGGAAGTCTTTGTTTAAAGGTTTAGATACTCAACTGAATTTCAGTATTGCTTACCATCCCCAAATGGATGTGCAAACTAAAAGAACTAACCAAATTTTAGAAGATATGTTATGAATGCATGTAATGGACAAACCAGGTAAATGGAAAGACTATTTACATTTAGTATAATTTGATTATAATAATGGATATCAATCTTCCTTAAAAATGAGTCCATTTGAAGTATTGTATGGTCAGAAATGCCACAATCCTGTGTCAGAGGATAACCCTGTTGATAGGATTGTTCTAGGACCTAACATGTTGAAGGATATGGAACAAATTGTCAAACAAGTGCAATTAAATTTAAATTTTCTCAAGATCGGCAGAAAAGTTATGAGGGTATTAAAAAAACTCCAAAAGAGTTCAATGTTGGAGATCTTGTGTATCTAAAGGTAAAACCAAAGAAGAGTACCTTGATCTTGGGAAGGTGTTCCAAGCTAGAAACCAGGTATTGCGGACCTTTTGAATTGTTAGCTAAGATAGGGCTGGTAACCTATCAGTTTACACTTCCCCCTTCAATAAAAATACACAATGTATTTCATGCTTCTTTGTTAAAAGTATATGTACATGATGCTACTAATGTAATTGATTGGAATATGATTTAGGTAGAACCCGAGAGCTAGTTCTAGACATATCCTTTGCACATCCTATATAGGAAGGAACTTATGCTATGGAATTGAGCCATCTCTCAAATAAAAATGCAATGGAAGCGCTTCATCCCTGAGGAGGCGACATGGGAAATGGAGGATCGAATGTGAGAGGCATATCCTTCCACGTTCTAGAATGAGAAAGATAGTTCTGAATAAAGAACATCGAGGATGGTGTTGAAAATAAGGGGGGGGAGAAATTTTATATCCCCAAGACATTCTTATTTATTTAGGATTTAATATCTTTGAAAAATATTTCAAAACAATTATTTTTTGTAAGAGTTATTTAAAAACTAAAAAATACTCACATAGGACGTGACTGATACTTTGCACAACAATTATTATTTTTATTATTAATAAAAAGAAAAGGACACTTGGAGAATTCAATTGAATGAGGGGACACCACATTGAGACAAAGAACAAGTGTAAATCAAGCAAGAGATATTATACCAATCAAATCCAATCTAAAAGCTCAACTACTATACAAGATCCTAAATCATAGGGATTGAAGGATTGATTGAGATTTTATTGGGATAGCACAAGACTTGGGAAAAATTATAAATTGGTGCACTGAGATAGCATAGGAAGTTGTCTTTTGAACGAATAAATTGTTGCTATGAGTGCATGTTGTTGAGTATTTCTCTTTCTGATTGTAAGTCTATCACTAGGCTTGTTACAGACTCTAAGAGAGAGTGTTGCATTTAAGCCTTTCTTGCTATTTCTATTGTGCATGGTGGTGATCCAGGTCAAGGGTGGAGTTGGGATAGCGGTGTTGCGCTATTCTCCTATGGTTGGGAGGAACCAATTCTCCAAGTAATCCCCCCCCATTAATTTTCAAGCAAGTACCTTGTTGTTGTATAGATTTGTGAATCAATTCCTATTAGTAAATTAATATTTCTTTTTATATGATTGATGCCTTGATTTATTTATACAATGATCCATGGTAGTGTTATGTGGGTTCATATCTTTGTAATTGTGGAAATAAAAAAGAACATATATAAATATATATAGCTTCCATTTTCTTTTTGTTGTGCTAAGTCATATGGTAGTGATTATGCATGTTAATAAAGTATGCCTTCTTTTTATTATAGAGTTGTGTTTCAATGGTATCAAATCACGATATATATATATATATATATATATATATATATATAATTACTTCGTAGAAGATGAGTTGAATTGTTCTTTTGAATGCTTGTCTAACATTCTGAACATAAGTATAAAATAATAACAGATCGAATTCCCTATGAAAGAAGGAAATGTTAAAACCCTTGTTTGTATCGTTTAAACTTTGTTTAAAAAAGTTGACCTTGTGTGAAATTTTGGATTGAAACTTTGTATAAAGTGATTGACCCTGTGTATTTGTAGTTATAGTGGTTGCACTTTGTGTATATATATATATACAGTTGTGATATTTGTACCTTTCGGTTAATCATTGGTAATAAAGCAATGTATTTGTTAAGTACATCAATCTCGGGAAGAAAATTGACTTGTTGTTTATCTCCAAAATTCGATCTCTTTGAAGTTGATTTTCTGTTTGCTTGTTAAGACTATCAATCAATTGCAGGGAAATATTTAGGGGCAAAATTTCACCAATTGACTACTTTTTGGGTATTTTTTCAAAAAATAAATTCGTTATTTGGTCATTTTTGGTCTCTAATATCGCCTATATTTACATAAAATATGTTTTTTTATCATGATATTTGCTAAAATTTACAAGTTTTGGCAGTAAATTGTATGTTTCATATTTAATATTCACGTACCAATCTATATATATGTTCTTTTTCAATCCAAAATAATCGCCTAGAATACTATACTTAAGTATACTTTTATAATTCTTAAAAAATACCCTGATATGTTGTTCATCTCTAGAAGTCGGTCTCTTGAAGTTGAAATTTCATTTGCTTGTTGAGACAATGTATAAGCATACAATATAAATTGATGAAGTATTTCTCTCTTTTTATTTTTATATATCAATGGTGAAATATGGGTATTGAAATGTATATAAAGATTGCATATACCTTCCTTTCTTCCAATTCGAGAGTTTCCCTTTCTTATACTGACTGTGCATTTATGCGATTTGAAGGGCTAATTGAATAGAAGTTTTACTAGTTGGAATTTAGGCATGAGATGAGTTGATCCTTAGTTTATAAAGTCTGTGTACAGGTGTGATCATTGTTTATGCTACTATCATAGTAATCTATGCTAACTTAATTTTTTACTAAGTTGAAACACTGTTGGTAGACCAGGCCTTTAGTGCTCCCTATTGGATGGTGAAGTCTAATAGTTAGCTCAACTGAGGGAATTTGTTAGGTGGATTAATGATGGCATGAACTTCAGGCTTAATGCCTTTATTGTTGGACTCTATGTGTTTTCGAATAAATGAGAAAACCTTGTTTAATATTTACATATTCCCTATTGTTTTATCCTTTTCTTAAATCACTTCCCAATGTCAATGTTTCATTCATTGGAAGCTTTGTCATGCATTGTATCCCTCCCTCATGACGTCCTCCTTTAGATTTTGGCGGCCCCTCTGTGCCTTACGCGGGAAAGAAACGAACTTGTCATTATGGTGGAGAATGGAAGCATTACTCACAGAGTTTTTAAATTTGAATTGGCAATGAAGTTTCATGATTTGTTGTTTAAATTGAGTTGTTATTCATTCCGTTTGACTTAATTGTTCATTGCCTTCCATGATGTTTGCTTTGTCCCTATTTGGGTATCTTGTTTTTTTTTACCGTTACCTATCTCTGTCAAGCGACATATTTGTTGTCTATGTTAAATTTTTAGAATTTACTTCAATATGATCTAGGATATTAACTGAGAGAACAACATGTACAGCATATCTACAGCATATCAATCATGGACACAATAATGCAAGCACACAAGAGACACAGATTTTACTTGGGAAAAACCATAAAGGTGAAAAACCCCAATAACTTCCTCAGAGATAGATAGAGCAATGATACAACCAGAATACAAGAGATAGTCTTCTCCTAGCAGCAGAGCCTCCTCCTCCACAAGTGCGCCACTCTCCCAAGTGTGAGTGAGAGAATAGAATGATCAAATAGAGATCTACCGATCTCTATTTATACTATACTTGACTTGCCTAATAACCTTTACTAGGTTGGACTTAACTTAACCACATAACACAATGTTGACTGGGCCGACACACAATAGGGTGGTCTAATAACCCTTTGAACCACATGGCTGACCCCCACTAGGGTGGTCTAACAACCCTTCGACCCACATGACTTATACAGGGCTGACCCCAACAAGGTGGTCTAATAACCCATCAAGTATAAGTTACGACACTTACAATATAAATGACGACACTTCTGTATAGAGGAATAATAACATCTCTATAGGAATACAATATACATATATGTGGAATACATTCCGAAGTTACATATACATCAACACTCCCTCTTAAGTAGGAAGGTATTTCTCGACATAGGTCTTCTAGCACAAGTCTTCTTCTTTGGATCATCATCAACGAATCATCATCATCGTCACTGTTATTGCTATCTCAATCAATCTCTGAATCTACTCGTCATAGGGAGTTCTACAGAGCCAGTCCTTTTTCATACTGGATGTAGGCCCACCACCTACAGGTCTTCATCATCACTGGCCATACTGTGGAATCCTTAGGACTTATTACGTGCATCACAAAACCTTAAAAGAGTCTCTTGAGTAGCAAGAACCCTAAAGAGCATCTGAGGCCTTTTTCATCCTGTCCAGATCTCTAGGACTTATTACATGTGACTGTCACAAAACCTTAAAAGAGTGTCCCATGAACTTTTATGTACATAGCACGACTGGCAAGAACTCTAAAGAGCATCCCAGGAACATTTATGTGCCTAAGCATGACTGGAAAGATCTCCAGGACTGATTACATGTGACCTTTGCTACAAACCCTTGAAATAGCATCCCAGGACTCATTACGGGAACACAGCCCAACCTATCTGATCTCCCATGTCTTACATGTAGCAGCCCACCACAAACCCTTGAAAGAGCATCGCAGGACTTATTACGGGCACACAGCCCAACCTATCGAATCTCACAGGTCTTACATGTGGCCCACTATCACAAACCCTCGAAAGAGCATCCCAGGCTATTACGGGTACACAACTCCAACCTATAGGATCTCCCAGGTCTTACATGTGATACATAGTGCTAGTCCTTTTTCATACTAGATGTGACCTAGAACAAATCTAGGATTTCCTTTGCACAACCTGTCCACGACCACAGAGTATCATCCTAATAGTCATCGTACATCATCATGATGTACACATGATCATCCTGATCATCATCACTGCAACATCCTGCTGCATGTCATCTGGAGCAACATCCTGAAGCTCGTCATCTATGATCATCCTGATCATACACTACATCTACCTGATGCATACCAAGTATCTACCTGATACATATCATCATACATGATCCACTTGATCATACAATGTATCCACCTGATACAAATACAAATACATGATCCACCTGATCATACCTAATACATATCAACATACATGATCTACCTAATCATACAATGTATCCACCTGATACATATACACATACATTGTCCAAGCATCCAACATGATGCATATACAAAATACATACAAATGATCCAACTGATCATATCCAACGTCAAACATGATGCGTACATATACATATAGAGCAGTAATTGGAGCATCATCCTGATGCTCATCATCCATGATCCTCCTAATCATCATAGCATCGTCTTCTTCAGATCATCTCATCCTCCACGAAGCACAACCCAGATGCACATCATCCAGTACTTACACCACCGACATGGGAGAACACATATACCACCATTCGGGGAAGGCTCCAGCCCTTACTTTTTCACCATGGGAGAACACATCTACCACCATGTGAAAAATGGCTTCATCCCTTACATCTACACCATGGGAGAACACATCTACCACCATGTGAGAATGGCTCAGCAATTACATCACGACCATGGGAGAACACATCAACCATGTCAAAAAATCTCATGTGCATCTGCATCTTTCGAGCTCATCACTTCCCTTTGGAATGAACCTCGATATGAAGTGCACCAAGCCTCTCTCTGAAGTACTCAAACTGCACTTTGGACAACGGCTTGGTCAATACATCTGCAACCTGCTCATCCGTCACAACATATTATGCTTCAGCTATACTCAGTGCTACGCAGGACTGCTTCCTGCTAAACCAAGAGATCACACTTGATCCCATACTGAAGCAACACCCATAAGTGCTCTTCCTATCTGTAGCAATGCCTTCCCAATCAACATAACCCTGCGGGTTAAACTTTTGATTCGCATCATACTTGAGCCCATAATCAACCGTACCCTTTAGGTACCTCAGAATATGCTTTATAGCAACCAAGTGAACATCTCTCGGATCCATCAGGAACTGGCTCAATGTGTTCACCGCAAAGCAAATATCTGTTCTAGTGTTCGTCAGGTACATCAAGGACCCAATCATCTGATGATACATCGTGACATCAACTCAATTAGATGGAGCATCACACAGAAGCTTCAGGTTCGATGCCATAGGTGTGGCCATAGCCTTGCAGTCCATCATCCCGAACCTCTTCAGGATCTCTACTGCATACTTCCCTTGTCCAAGGAAGATTCCATCTACACTTTTCCACACCTCCATGCCAAAAAAAAATAGTGCTTCATCCCCAAGTTCTTCATCTCAAACTCAATAGCAAGCTTCCACTGCATGTTGGCAATCAATCTATCTTCACCTATAATAAACAGGTCATCCATATACAAAAGTAGTATCACTAGATTGCCTCCCTCAACCTTGTAGTAAAGGTTGGCATCTGCTTTACTCTTGGTAAATCCCAAACTAGATAGAAAGTTGTCTATCCTACCATACCAAGTTCTGCACGTATATGACTCCCTGTCATGTGTCTCAGAACCAAGTGGCTACTCCACATACACTTCTTCTTCAACTACACCATTTAAGAAAGCTATCTTGAAATCCATCTGGTGTATCTTTCATTTCATCACTGCATCCAGAGCAAGTACGGATCTAATGGAAGTGTATCTGGCTACAGGAGCAAAAGTCTCTATGCTACCACTTGCAGCATGCTTGATCTTGTAGATCCTCTTGGAAGTCACTACAGACTCCCCTTCAGGTCTTAGGACTGCATCCCAAACATCTTCATGATCGACTGGTACTCCTCGATCATGGCATTCTTCCCAGATCCTCGGAACTTCAATATCTTCAATATTTTCAATAGATATATTTGTTGCTTGAACAAATGTTGTAGTCCTTCTTTTGTAGGTGATGGTATACGATCTTTCCTGCACAACAAGTTAAATTGCATGATTAGAAAACATCTCATAGTTTTCAGAACAAATTCTTACACATAAAGAAATATGTCATACAGTCATGCAATTATTTTAGCCAATGCTTCACTACAACATTTATCCATATCTCGTAACTTTCTAGATGCCTTCCAATCTCTACCAGAACATTGTTAAGAGTGTGCACAACTCCTAACATGTCAGCAAAGAGGTTTCATTCTATATAAGTAGCAATGGAATGTTGTACAGTTCCATAGGCCACTTACCCATCAAATGCATATTAGTAGTATACTGTTCATTAATGCAATCATTCTAATATTCACAATACATATCCTAAGTCTAGGAACATAAGCATATACATCATTGAACAATTTTGTTTAAACAAACAAATATGTAAGAAATGGTAATTAAAATACTTATCTTTGTTTGTTTGTTGGGTGGACTCCCTCTGAGTCTTTGCTTCCTTGCAGGAGCTACTGAAGTAGCTTCTTCTACACCTTTCTGTTGTGGAATGCAGAAAGATGGTCAACTCTCTCTGGATATCTGCATCCTTGCAGAAACTACTGGAGTGAGCTCCATCTTGATCTTTGCTTCTTGGATTACCTGTCCTTGAACCTATATTCATCCTAGGTCCCTATGCATACTTATTAGTATCATGATTGTTTTATCCTTGTAATCTCATACATTCATTAGTATATTCTCAATACTATCAAAACACAATAATCTTAAGCATGTATAGTCATGATCATTTCAAACAGAAATAATAAGCATTAGTATTCAAGGTTTCAGGGAAGTATTCTTTTACTCATGCATATTCTTATTTGATGATAGGACTCTTTTGGTTAGTTAAATCATCAATCAAGATAAGAGATATAATATGCATAAAACCCGTGACTACTCAAACCTATACCTCCATGATTCTTCTGGTTAGTCATATCATCAATTATGGTAAGAAACATAATATGCATACAACCATGACTATTCAAACCTATGACTTCATGAATAATCATTATCAACAACACAACAGTATAAGATCCTAACACAAGGTAGGATTCTATGTTGATATAGGAAAAACATACCTGGATTAGCATGCTAGCTAGTTATGTCTAACATACCCACATAATGTCTTCTGGTTCTCTTCAATGACTTGTGCTAGTAGCCTACATGTCTCATAAGTGATCCATTGTAGGACCAAGTTATACATACATCGTAAGTAGATCTTCTAAGCGATCCATGACAATGGATGAATCCTTGTCCTCATGTCATAATGATCATATGTTCTTGAACCAGAACATGATTTGTCTTTCTTGGTGTACCTTTCATGTTAGCGGACAACATAAAACTCATACAACACCATAATGCATTAGTACAATCATAAGTGTCAACACCCTAATGAATGCATTCATAATTTTGTTAAGGTGATACGACAAGTCTAAAATCAAGATTGTTCTAATCGTAATAACATGAAGACAAACATATCATAAACTTAATCATGAACAAATCTCGAAACATACTTGGATAAGTCATACCTGTCGAGATTGCTTGTAATCTTCTTATGTAAGGCCTTAACCTCATCTCCCTCTTAAACATGAACTTCTTCACTTATGCAGGTGACCAATCCATCTTCTTCTAGGATTAACCCAATCCACTTGATTTGCAAGAATTGGATCTATAGATGGATTAGGGTTTGTCAGAGAAACCCCAAAAATTCAAACTTTGAATTTCAAACTTCTGAAAGATAGAAATATGTGCCTTGATGAACTGATCAAGTTGGTATGTTCAAAATTTGAAAACTGTAAAGTTTCACTCCTCAATTTTGCCTTTGAAACTTTCGGATTCACTGGACATGACCCCGAACTAGGGTTTGATGAAACCCACTCTTCTGCCTAATCAAAAGGTTTGATCCAAAGCTCTAAGCTTCTATTTTTCTAAGGAGCTTCCAGTTGTGGTCACAGATTTCAAAAATTCCCATTCTTGCAGAAGCCCTAATTTTCCATTTTTCCAATCAAAGTCTCGAACTAGGGTCTAATCAAGCCTTGTCTTCTTCCCAACCAAAATTTTTGATATTGGTATCTAGATTTCTATTCTGATGAGTAGCATTCAGCCGTAGTCTCCGATTACAAAAATTCCAACTTTCTTCGAAACCCTAGATTCTGGAAGCCATGAATGAAGGTGCTCAAAAGTAATTCTGTTTTGATAGAAATATGTACTTGATTGTTTTTGGTGTAACTCCAAACTTTTCGATCCAAAGGGTCTGAAAAATGTTCTTGAGATGTCCCGACTTGTCATCTTTCCAACCCCACAGGTCTGACCTCAAATGGATTCCCTGAGAGAGAGTTATTCCAAGTGTCGCAATGTGACATGTTTATGGAATAGAACAGGAGAGCGAACTTGTATGGTGTGCCACGTGTCACTGGTTCAACCTAGGCCTCTGAAAACCTGTCCTGAGATAGTAATGTCTGTCTAATACCTGTAACATTTTATGAAATTTCATTTGGAGCTTCCTAGCCCAAGTTATGACCTTTTTTCCAAGGTCACCTGTTTTTGACTCAGATCTAGAAGAGGCAGAAACCCTATATTGTACAGATCATAAATCACAAAGTACAATGAATTAGAGGTTTTCCTTTGGACACAAGGTAAATGGGGATCTGATATTCGACCTATAAAATTTTTAGATCTGAAAAATTCGCAAAAATGGATTTATAGCGAAAGTGCTACGATGATTGGTCTTTGCTATATCAATCCCTAGCATCGTAAGTGCAACAAGTGTCATACAAGCCATATCATGGCTTCTTTCAGGCTAGCTCTGATACCATGCTAAATTTTCAGAATTTACTTCAATATGATTTTAAGATCTTAACTGAGAGAACAACATGTACAACATATCTACAACATATCAATCATGGACACAATAATGCAAGCACACAAGAGACACATATTTTACTTGGGGAAAACCATAAAGGTGAAAAACCCCAATAACTTCCTCAGAGATAGATAGAGCAATGATACAACTAGAATACAAGAGATAGTCTTCTCCTAGCAGCAGAGCCTCCTCCTCCACAAGTGCGCCACTCTCCCAAGTGTGAGTGAGAGAATAGAATGATCAAATAGAGATCTACCGATCTCTATTTATACTAGACTTGACTTGCCTAATAACCTTTACTAGGTCGACCTTAAGTTAACCACATAACACAATGCTGACTAGGCCGACACCCAATAGGGTGGTATAATAACCCTTAGACCCACATGGCTGACCCCCACTAGGGTGGTCTAACAACCCTTTGACCCACATGACTTATATAGGGCCGACCCCAACAAGGTGGTCTAATAACCCATCAAGTATAAGTTACGACACTTACAATATAAATGACGACACTTCCATATAGAGGAATAATAACATCTCTATAGGAATACAATATACATATATGTGGAATACATTCCGAAGTTACATATACATCAACAGTGTAGTCATGTAAGACTACTGTTATCAAGTTAATTAAAATCCTGATTTGGAGGTTAAACGCTCTTCCAATGCCTCAGGGTTCCTTTGATTTTTCCTCGACGCATTATTAGCACAAGAAATAACTTATAAAGAGGAATTGGTACTTAATCGACACCAAAATACTTATCAATAGAGGGTTCGAGATAAATACTATGTCGAATTTTACAGTCAAGTACCATGATCCAAGTCGATTTTACCTTCTATTCTCTCAACGTATTTGACTGAGTTTATACCTTATAATATTTGTGGTTATAAAGTAAAGGTAATTTTATATAAAAAAAGGACAATTGTATATATATTGATCAGAGTATTGTATTATGATTAACAAATGAATAACAATGATTCAATTATTGAGTAGTTAGAGCATGGTGATATATATATGTACATGGATATAAATTGGAAAATCTCATCTAGATTTCATTCTTAGAGTATTTTTTCGCATAAGAAGTTATAAATGAAAGATTAGGTAAAGATAATGGTTATATATATATATTAAATTACCAATGATTTCTTATATTGTATGGGGTGTCATGTGCATATTTATATACATTAGACGAAAATTGTATATTAATATCTTGTAAGATATAATAAGAATACTGGTTCATCATTATATGATCATAGTAGGAAATATATATATATATATCTATATATATATATATATATATATATATATATATATATATATATATATATATATATATATATATATATATATATATGTTGAAGAAATAAGTGTTGAAGTTATTGGGAATTGTAAGTATTTATGCAAAATACTAGTTTCATAAAGTATCACAAAAGTTTTTAATTTCTCCGAAATTTTCGTATTTGGGGTTGTTACAGGAACACCCATGTTACTAAAATATGATATGAGCAATTAGAAAACAATATTTTTAGCCTTAAATGATGCAGGAGCATCAGAGACAAGGAATATCAGTCGAGGTTGATCGACATGTGGGAGCCGGCCAGCGGGAGTGCCGATAACCATTGGTACGTGAAGCATGTTGATTTGTCTAAGTCAACAAGTCGAGCAGGAGCAGTCGGTATGCGACCGACTGGAGCAGCGTGCAACGAATGTTGCAATGGGTCGAGAGTTGACAGGTTATGGTAGACAAAAGACTTGTGAAGCAAGATGTCAGGCAGTCAACAAGTCATCAAACTACGACCTAACGAGATTTGCGGACCCAAGCGTGGAGGAAGGGGAGGATTAGCACACCAAAGGAGATGAGAAAGTGAGCCAACAGAAAAGACAAGATGTGACCGACTACTGTAGCAGGGCCGGATGAGCAGAAAGTTAAGAGGACTATACCTAGTAGCCCTTCGGGGTTGCTGAGGAAGTTCATAATACAGTTATTGCAAGTCGGTGAAGGACATGATAGTCGTCTTCATGGGAAGAGGCTGTGCAACACGGTTGGGAGCTGATAGTTGCAGGTCTGTAGGATTTGGAAGGATTGGTGGACAGGAGGATGCGTGTCCACAGAATAGCAGTAGCAATAGGGTAGAAGATGGAGAGGAGTAATCAGTTGAAGGGGGGGCTCGAACCTTGTGAAGGATCAACACAGGAGAGAGAAGAGTCTTAAGCTGTGAGAAGAATCACACAGATTGATAATAGAGAGTTGAGATCGATCCATAGCTCAGTGTTCCGTTATGAACCAGGAGAGGGGGAGGTCGACAAACAGGGAGAACACACCACAGTTACTTCTGAATTGTAATGGCTGAGGCTAGTTGTAGTTATTTATTTCTTTTCAGTTATTTTGCATTGTAACCGATTTCGAAGAAGTAATATAAGCCACTTCTGGCATCCTGTTTTACACCCTATTTTTGTAAGCAGCGTGGTATGTGTCATGTGTATTGTTAAGCAAGAACCTTATTCCGGGAAGGTGACCTTGCATTAATTGTATCAGAGTGTGGAAGAAAGTCTGGTTGGGAAGACGACTATACCAACTTGACCTTGCATCAGTTGGTATCAGAGCAAAATAATTCTTAGAGTTGAGGAACGTTTGTGATATTGAGCGTGCAAGTGAGTTGGATAGCTCCAGCCGTGGTTGGGTAGATTTGTACATGACTTGTTTAAGTCCGGTTGCGATTGGACGCATGGGAGTTTCAGCAGAGGTTGAAAATGGATCACAGAGGCATTAATGTCTGAGGACGAAGAGCACGTGGTGCAGTAGCCATCACAGTGGATCGTGAGATGTTCGATGAATGCGTCAGAATGATGCAAACTTAGACAAATGAAGTTGCAGTGATCAAAGAAATCCATAGGCATGGTTGTATTCCTAAGGCGTTAGACCATAGTGATGAGGAGGTCGAAGAGGTGGGAGCCCGGGAAGAGACTGCCAAAGAACCAGAAGAAAAACTGATCAAACTTCTAACGGACATGAGAGGTCGGGAAAAGATAGACGTGCGTACGTACTCGGGAAACCTAGAACTAGAAGATTTGATCGACTAGTTCAGAGAAATGGAGAAATACTTTGACATAGAGTAGATCGTGGATCCTAAACGGGTTAAGACTACATGTCTAAGGTTGAAGGGTCATGCGTCGTTGTGGTGGGACAATGTACAAGCTGACAGACTTAAGAAAGGTGAGGAGAAAATCAAGTCTTGGGACAGAATGGTTGCCAAGTTGAAGGGGAAGTTCTTGCCGAATGACTATGTGATTTCCTTGTTCAGAAAGTTACAGAACTTTCGGTAGAAAGACATGACCGTGAAGGAATACATGGAGGAGTTCTATTGATTGTCAATTCGGTTAGGACAAACCGATGAAGGAGAAGAAGTTGTCATTAGATATGTGAACTGATTAAAATATGCTATTTAGGATGAACTGAGCATGTCAAGATTTAGAGCAGTCGGTGAAGCCTACTAGTTAGCTCTGAAGGAAGAAGAGAAATTGTCGAGGAAATCCACAGCGACCAGGGGAAGGATGACTAATCGGGGAGAAAATATGTAAAATCTCAATCACAGCAGAACCTAGCTACTATGGATTCCTCACTAGTGAAAGATTGCACAACATTTGCAAGAATAGCATAAATCTGTAAATGAATGAAGAACAATACACATGAAATGGGTGAATAATGTCAATATTATTAACTGTCAAACCTCAAAATAGGTTAAGAACACTCATATATACAAATCTGGAAGAATTCGAATCCATCTGGAGTGTTCACACTGATCTAGCTTAGAAATAGCTCAAACCCCCCCTAGGTTGACCAAAATATCCCAAACCATCCCAAACTGGTTCGAATCTGCTGTGTGAATGCTGGGAATGACTGGACAGGCCCATGTGACCTCACACATGTGAAGAAACTGGTTGGTTAGAGGTTTTGTAGCTAAAACTGGCCAAAAATATGACAAAGTTGGCAAGATTGTCCACAAACTGAGCAAATGCGCCCTAGGTAGAAGAGAAGCATGCTGAATGCATTAATTGACCTGAGGAGGGCGCTCTAGGCATGCTGAATGCATTAATTGCCCCGGGGAGCGCTCCAAACAGCTGGTTTGACTCAGCACTTGTTCACATTGCTAACTAGTTCAAGATAGTTTGACCATTTATCAACTAACCAACTTAGGGATGTAATAATTAATCACTTGAGCACATATTAACCATCATTAATAAATGATTAATGTACATAGGTGTAATAATGTTCTAACACCCCCCCTTAAGCTAGAATTAGTGAAATATCAAAAATTAAGGCCTTGGAAACTAGGCTCAAGTCACCTTTTACATCATAAAATTTATTTGTCCATGTAACCAAGGTAAGGAGGAAAACCACATGGGAAATAAAACCTCCCCTCTAAAATGGACATGTGGCATATATCAAAATACACCAATCATCACCATGCATCACTCACCCCAAGCAAAGATCTAAGGTGAGTGAAGGTCTTCTCGGTAAAACACTTGGTGAAGATATCAGCAGTTTGCTCACTGGATGGGCAATACTGCAATGCTATGGTCCGGTCATGCACCAAACCCCGAATGCAATGCAAATGGATTTATAGAACCAAAGTTGGATCTGATTGCTCTGATCTGAAGTATAAGGCCAGGTTGGTGGCTAAGGGTTACTCTCAGGTCCAAGGAGTGGACTATACAGAGACATTTGCACCGGTGGCAAAGATGGACTCCATAAGACTACTTTTGGCCATTGGGGCTTCCAAGCGATGGGAGATTCATCACATGGATGTAAAAAGTGCCTTTCTTCATGGGGATCTGAATGAGGAGATATATATGCAGTAGCCTGAAGGTTTTATTTCTGATCATACACTTGTTTGCAGGTTGAACAAGTCACTCTATGGGCTCAAGCAAGCTCCTAGAGCATGGTATGCAAAAATGGACAATTTTCTGCTATCCTTGGGGTTTGAGAGGTGTAAGTCTGATCCAAATGTGTATATGCAGCATGTTAGTGATCTGATATTGATTATTGTACTGTATGTTGATGATCTTTTGATCACTGGTAGCTGCACCAAAGAACTTGACTCAGTTAAGAGAGCATTGCACAGTGCATTCTCCATGACCGATCTAGGATTGCTAAAACAATTTCTGGGTTTGGAGATAGATCAAACTATGAATAGAATTTCTGTATGTCAGTCAAGGTATGCTTCAGATTTGCTACAAAAATTTAAGATGGCTGAATGTAAGTCTGTAAAATTTCCATTTCTTTCAGGAGTTAAGCTTACAGAATGGGGTTCTTCACCACTAGTTGACAGTTCACTGTATAGACAACTAGTTGGGAGTTTGTTGTATCTTACACACTCTCGACCAGATTTGTCTTATGCTGTTGGGGCTGTTGCAAGGCACATGCAAGAGCCTCATGAGATCCATTGGAAGGCAGCCAAGAGGATCCTTCATTATGTTCAGGGTACTAAGTCCTTTGGTATCCATTATGCTGCTGGTTCATCCCTTGAACTAGTAGGATTTACAGATTCTGATTGGGCCGGTGATTGTATCGATCGGAAGTCAACTTCCGGTTATGTCTTTATGCTTGCACATGGACCTATATGCTGGTCAAGCAAGAAACAAAGCACTATTTCCTTATCTTCAGCTGAGGCCGAGTACAGGGGAGCAGTTAATGCAGCCACACAATGTGTTTGGTTGCAAGGTAGCCCATCGTAATTCTGTAGAGACCCTTAGATCTCAGCAAAATCACCATTTCTGCCTTCCAATCGAAATAGTTGAAGGGAGTGAGCACGTTTGGGTGAGATGGCTCCATTCTCCTCTACTGCAATTCGCACTTGCTGACAATGTTGATCTTCAATACCTGCAAACAACTCTCAAATCACTCAGGAGGGATCTACACTAACAGATTCGAACCCTGTATGGATAGTGGGTGCATTCGGGAGAGCATCACACCTGAGAGGAGCCACTAGATTTCTCCGGTAAGCTCAAGGCAATGGCCTCAGGAATTATGTGGTTTCTCCACTGCTTCTGGCAATCCACTACAACAGTCTTGCTGGTTCGAATGGTAGCTCCAAGAGCTCTAATACCATGTAAAATCTCAATCACAGCAAAACCTAGCTACTATGGATTCCTCACTAGTGAAAGATTGCACAACATTTGCAAGAATAACATAAATCTGTAAATGAATGAAGAACAATACACATGAAATGGGTGAATAATGTCAATATTATTAACTGTCCAACCTCAAAATAGGTTAAGAACACTCATATATACAAATCTGGAAGAATTCGAATCCATCTGGAGTGTTCACACTGATCTAGCTTAGAAATAGCTCAAACCCCCCCTAGGTTGACCAAAATATCCCAAACCATCCCAAACTAGTTCGAATCTGCTGTGTGAATGCTGGGAATGACTGGACAGGCCCATGTGACCTCACACATGTGAAGAAACTGGTTGGTTAGAGGTTTGGTAGCTAAAATTGGCCAAAAATATGACAAAGTTGGCAAGATTGTCCACAAACTGAGCAAATGCGCCCTAGGTAGAAGAGAAGCATACTGAATGCATTAATTGGCCTGGGGAGCGCTCCAAACAGCTGGTTTGACTCAGCACTTGTTCACATTGCTAACTAGTTCAAGATAGTTTGACCATTTATCAACTAACCAACTTAGGGATGTAATAATTAATCACTTGAGCACATATTAACCATCATTAATAAATGATTAATGTACATAGGTGTAATAATGTTCTAACAAAATACTATCTCCGTGAAAGGCCAAAGTAGCGGGTACAGGAAAGAAAATGTCGAAGATGGCCGACATGCGCAAGGGACATCGACAATGGAGAAAGCATAAGATAATCGACGTGATGGTCGTGAGAACCACGGTCAAGGTGTGTATAGTCGAAGTGGTCCATCCGACAAAAAAGGAGCTAACAGACCAGCCATAATCTGTTACAAGTGTCGAGGGATGGGACACAAGGCATATGAGTGCCCAGAGAACCTACATGTTGTAGAGGAGTCGAAACCCAGACGTCAAAAGGATGAGCAAGTCAACGAGAGGGAAGAATCGGTGTCCGAAAACAGTGGAGGTGAGAAGAAGAAGAACCGGAATCTGACGGTTTAGAGAGCCTTGATCCAGGAAGATCAACGTGACCCGATGGAGCTGGCACAATGGAAGGCGATCTTTCAAACAAAGGTGCATATCGGATAATTGCATTGCAAAACCTTAGTTGATGGTGGAAGCACGAAGAATCTTGTGTCGAAAAAATTCATCGACAAGATCAAGTTGAAGTGTCAAGAACACCCACACTCCTACAAGATCTCATGGTTGCAGAAAGGACACCATGTCAAGGTGACAAAATAGTGCTTGATCAACTTTCGAGTTGATGGATTTGAAGATAGTGTACTGTGTGACGTAGTCCCAATGGATGCATGCCATCTGTTGTTAGGGAGACCATGGAAATATGATCGAAAAATGATCTATGATGGTCGAGCCAACACAGTCACCATATGGAAAAATGGTGTGAAAAGGACTCTTAAGCCGAGGTTGGAGGAGCAAGCTGACGGTAAACACGGTGAGAGCAATCTTTGGGAAAAGCGAGTGTTGATGAGCACCGTGAAGGAATTCCTCGCAGAAGAGGAGAGACAGTCGAGATATTTTGTGATCATTCCAAAAGGACCCTATGTCGAAAGAACGACTAGAGAGGAGGATATTCCGGTCGAAATCGAATAGTTGCTCAAAGAGTTTCGTGACATAATGGTTGATGAGAAACCGATGGGATTGCTGCCAACAAGGAGCACATCCCATCAAATTGACTTGATTCCAGGGTCGAGTCTACCAAACAAGGCACCGTATAGGATGAGTCTGATAGAGAGACAGGAACTCAATCAACAGGTCCAAGAGTTGTTGAACATAGGGTTAATCAGGGAGAGTCTGAGCCCGTGCACAGTACTAGCGGTATTGACACCAAAGAAGGGTGGAGAATGGAGAATGTGTACAGACTCCAGATCCATCAACAGGATCAGGATCAAGTATCGATTTCCATTTTCGAGAATGGATGACTTGATGGATTTCCCGAGTGGAGCGACATACTTCATGAAGATAGACCTGAAGAGTGGTTATCACCAGATTCGGGTTAGAGAAGGAGATGAATGGAAGACATCATTTAAAACAAAAGACAAGTTGTACGAGTGGTTAGTCATGCCAGTTGGGTTGACGAATGCACCCAGCACATTCATGAGATTGATAAATGAGGTGTTGAAGCCATTCTTGGAAAAGTTTGTCGTAGTCTATTTAGATGACATTTTGATTTTCAGTTGAACCAAGGCGGAGCACTTGGGGCACGTTCAACAAGTATTACAGAAATTGTAGGAAGAGAAGCTGATGGTGAACCTGCAAAAGTGTTTCTTCATGAAGAAGGAGTTGGTGTACTTGGGGTTTGTAATCTCGAGTAAAGGGTTGGTGATGGACCTCGAGAAGGTGAAGGCAATAATAGATTGGCTGGAATTGACAAGTACGACTGAAGTAAGGAGTTTCCATGGACTTGCCAGTTTCTACCGAAAGTTCATTCGAGGATTCAGTCAGATTTGTGCACCATTGATAGAATGCATGAGAAAGGGTGAGTTCAAGTGGATGGACGAGGCCCATAGAGCTTTCGATGAGTTGAAGGAAAAGGTCACTAAGAGCCCAGTCATGGCGGTCCTAGACATTGACAAATTTTTCTAGGTCGATTGTGATGCGAGTGGGATGGAAATTGGGGTAGTGTTGAGCCAAGAGGGCCAACCAATTGCATTCTTCAATGAAAAGATGAATGGGGAAAAGCAGAAGTATTCGGTCTACAACCAAGAATTTTATGCTATCATCCAAGCACTAAAGAAGTGGAGGCATTATCTGTTTGCCAAGGAATTTTTGTTGTACACAGATCACCAAGCACTAAGGTACTTGAATACTCAGTTGAAGTTAGACCAGCAGCACATGAAATGGGTAGAGTTACTTCAAAGGTATACATTCATCTTGCGACATAGGTCAAGCAAGTGGAATAAAGTTGCCGATGCATTAAGTAGGAGAGTTGTGCTATTGAACACAATGATAGTCTAGGAAATGGGGATAGAGTATGAGATCGACAAGGATTTTGCGAAAGTATGGAAGGCTTGTCGTGAACCTTGGAGCGGTGATAGGACTCCATACTTGAGCAATTTCATTTAGGAAGATTATCTGTTCAGGGGAAGTCAGTTGTGTATTCCTCGAGGATCAGTAAGGGAGAACCTAATTTGAGAGTTGCATAGCGACAGATTAGCGGGTCATTTTGGAATCGACAAGACCAGAGTCAAAACACGGGTTGTATACACCATTACTAGTACCGAATACCCCTTGGGAGCATCTTAGCATGGATTTTGTGTTAGGATTTCCAAAGACTCAGCAGGGAAGCGACTCAATATTTGCTGTAGTCGACAGGTTTTCGAAATGGCACACTTCATTCCGTGTAAAAAGACAAGTGATGCCACAGGGATTTTTGTACTATTCTTCAAGGAGATAGTCAGACTACATGGGCTACCAGAGAGTACCACGTCATATCAGGATACCAAATTCATGACGCATTTCTGGAGAACCCTATGGAAGAAACTAGACATGAAGTTGCAGTTTAGCTTGCGTACCATCCGCAGACTGATGGACAGACTGAGGTGGTAAACAAAATTTTGGGAAACCTTTTGAGATGTCTAGCGGCCGACAGGACCAAACAGTGGGAGAATGTGTTAGCACAGGCAGAGTTCGCATACAACAATTCTGTGAATCCGTCGACAAGGTTGAGCCCATTCCAGATTGTTCAGGGGAGAATCCCACATGGAGTAGTGGATTTGGTTGAGTTGCTGAAAAAAATTAGGAAGACGGCGGGTGCAGAATCATTCGCAGAGAATATGCATGAAGTTCATGAAAATGTGTGAAAACGCATCGAAAAGAGTAACACGACGTATAAGTTGAGGGTCGACAGGAAGAAGAGGCTACAGTCGTTCCAAGAAGGGGACTTAGTCTTTTGGTATTTATGGAAGGAGAGATTTCCGACAGGTACCTACATCAAGCTGAAGTTGAAGAAGATTGGACCATGCAGAATTCTGAAGAATATTTTCGACAATGCTTATGTGTTGGAGCTGCTGGATGACTTAAACATTTTAGCAATGTTCAATGTCTCAGATCTGTACAAATTTGAAGAAGGGTTGAGTAGCGGAATCAAGGAAGCGATAAGCATCAACTGGATAGACCCAATTCCAGATCGACACAAAGAAGAAATCGCAGAAGTAATCAAAGAATGCGAGGCTGGGAAAATGTGTAGCTCGTGGAAGAAAGAATACCTAGTGCGATGGAGGGATGATGATTTGCAAGAGGTGACATGGATTTTCGAAGAGGAGTTCAGGAGATTGACGGAGTAGTCAAATTATTTTTTACCTAGGGAGTCTGATGCAGGAGCATCAGAGCTTAGGCAGATCAGTCGAGGTTGATCGACATCTGGGAGCCGACCAGCGGGTGTGCCGATGACCACTGGTACGTGAAGCAGTTTTACTTGTCTAAGTCAACAAGTCGAGCAAGAGTAGTCGGTATGCGACCGAATAGAGCAGTTCACAATGGATGTTGTGATGGGTCGAGAGTCGACAGGTTATGGTCGATAGAAGACAAGTGAAGTAAGATGTCGGGCAGTCGATAAGTGGTTGAACTACAACCTGACGAATTTGGCGGAGCCAAGAGTGGAGGAAGGGGAGGACTGGAAAACCGCAGGAGATGAGAAAGTGAGCTGATAGAAAGGATGAGATTTGACCGACTACTATAGTAGGGTCGGACAAGCAGAAAGTCAAGAGGACTATACCTAGTAGTCGTTTGGGGTTGCTGAGGAAGTTAATACAGTTATTGCGAGTAGGTGAAGGACATGAGAATTGTCGTCATGGGAAGAGGTTTTGCAGCACAGTTGGGAGTTGACAATTGCAAGTCTGCAGGATTTGGAAGGATCAACGGATAGAAGGATGGGTGTCTCCGGAATAGCAGCAGTAGCAGGGTAGAAGATGGACAAGAGTAATCAGTTGAAGGGGGGGTTGGAACCTTGGGAAGGATCAACACATGAGAGAGCAGAGTTTGAAGTTGTGAGAAGAATCACACAGACTGATAATAGAGAGTTGAGATCGAGCCATAGCTCAGTGTTCCGTAGTGAACCAGGAGTGGGCGAGGTTGAAACACAAGGAGAACTCACCATAGTTACTTCTGAATTGTAAAGGCTGAGGTTGGTTGTAGTTAGTTATTTTTGTTCAGTTATTCTGCATTGTAACCGATTTTGAAGAAGTAATATAAGCCACTTCTGGCATCGTGTTTTACACCTTGTTTGTGTAAGTAGCGTGGTATGTGTCATGTGTATTGTTAAGCAAGAAACTTATTCCGGTAAGGTGACCTTCTGTCATAAAATTATGTAATACCCTGGAATTCCAACCCCTTATGTTCGACTAAGTATTTTTTAAACATTGGAACCTTATGTTTGAAGTTACTATGTACTCAGTATGTTATTATACTTTGTTGACAATTTGCTTGGGTTGTGTGGGCTAACCAATGAATGAGGGGCCCTAGTGTCTTTTTGGAAAGAAATATGATAAACAAAGAAAGAAGAATAAATAGAAAATTAATTAAACTAAAATGTAAACATATAAAAGAAATAAATAATACATAAACCAAATAAGAAGAGAACAAACAAGAATATGAAAAGAAACTTATAGAATATGTAACTTCCTACATAGGCATCACCACCTAAGAAACTAACTAAGAATAGTAAATGTCTTTTCTACAAAAGCAAGTGAAAGAGAATTCCAAGGGATTAATTCTCTTGGTAGAAAAATGAAAAGGAATGCCAATAAGCAAAATATGAAATTTGAATGCAAGAAGAGAAATTTGAAAATTCAATACTTCAAGAGAAATAAAGCTGCATAGAAAAGAAAAATCATGAATCTGTAATGATCAGGAAATGGATAGTTGAAAGGGGAGAGAAATAACCACTTGATATCTTCAAGAAGATGATCAAAGTCCAAGTTCAATTGTGGTTGAAAAGTTTCTATGACCATAGAGTGTGAGCACAAAGGTGATGAGTACCATCTTGTAGGAGGACTACATGGGTACTTGTAATATCTCTCTTTCTCCCCTAATGTTGCTGCGACAAAAAGAACAATTGTGTACCCATCAGCGTCAAGGAGCTCATGGAAGGAGCTCCACGAGTAAAAATTCATGAGTATGATTATGTTTTCCTAAGTATGAAGTGAATTTATAGACTTAGGAGACTAAAAGACTTGATGCAACGAAATGAAAGGGGCATGAAATCCAATAGGGGGAGAGGGTGGATGGATTGATAACCATGATTTTTTATAGCAGTTGGTGAGCTCCCAATATGGATTCCTAATGAGGGTAGCTTTACTAAGAGCCTACTTTTAAATGTCAACCCGGGGGACGTACAAACTTTAGAGGTGCAGGCACTATTTGTGCTCTTATAGGATAATCTCTGTCACAGTTGGATGTCGGTATTGATGTTCTAAGGGTTGCTTACTAAATATGTAACCGGTTATGCTATTGAATTAAATACTGGAAAGTAATAAATCTAATTAAAAGAATTAAAGTGCTGAAAGTAGTAAACCTGTTCTAAGAAATACAAATACCAAAAGCAGTAAATATGTTCTAAGAAATAAAGTAGTAAATCTATTTTAAATAATTAAAATGTTGAAAGTGAAGGGGATGTTCTTATGAAATTACTTAATGCAAAATGGTAAATCTAGAAAATGAAAATGCCATAACAAATCTATTCTAAGATTTGGGAAAACAAGGTCTGTAGTTACTTTATACCTAAAACTAGAATTCTAATATAAACCATTTTAAATCCCAAGACTTAATTGAAGTGTGATTGTTTCGAGTTATCCATCTATTACTAAAGAAATTAATCACAATGTGAAACAGTCAAAAACCTCAAATATAAACCATGATATTAAAAGCAAAGCTGATACACATGCAATCGTTGATTCAAATATGCATTGAAAGAAAGAACCTATAGGACTACTGAAACTGTTCTACTGTACTACAGAATGTATTATAAACTACTACATAAATAATAAATCATTCAAGTGCTTCCATATGCAATATAACTATTCATCTATGTAAAATGCATAATTGGAAAAATACCTACAAATAGAAATCTCCTGACCTACGTGTTGGAGGGGCCCTCCCCAACCTGTACTTAGGAGAGAATAAAAATTATAAACGCTGGCTGGAATTAATCATCAATCTCTTATTAAAATATAAAATCCATGTGAAAACAAAGGTCTGTACTTCACAGTATCGATAGGGCAGAAAACGTTAAAACAATGTTTTTCTCAAAAATAACAGCAGGGGCCTCTCTCTACCCGAGAGATCCATATTTATATGATTTAATGTTGATCCTAACTAATTGTCAAAATGACAAGCCTTCTTGAACTAGAGTGCGTTCCCTATAAGTCAGGAACAGGGTGCCGAGCTTGGTGATCTCTCAGTCTTCTACGCATTCATCCTTTACTGCCCTGAACCTACTCATTCATGCTTGGTTTCCACAGAATTAGTTCATTGCATATGCATTTCAACATACAAAAATAATCATAAAAAAAAATTTCATAAAATAATTAAAGTAAAACATTTCCCCACAATTGAGTTTGTTTCTTTGCCATTGCTTGAGCTTGACTGTGGGAAAAAGAGGTCCATTAAATACCTGAAAACTGGGCTCATCATTATCTCCCATACTTGAAGGATTCACCCATCCTTGGGTGACTTATTCAATTCGTCATTGACCTCCTTGATATCCCATGCTACCACCTTTGGTATCCCTGCCTGCCGTGATATCCAAAATTTTGATCCTCCCTGGCCCATGCCTTCCTGTCTTCCTCTTCATTAATTTGTTCTTTGATGACCGGGGAAATAAAGAATGGGGGATTCAGCCTCATCCCGATCCACCTGAGTTGATTTCTTTCCAGGGATTCTTTGTAGAGTGTGGTTTTGAAAAGGGCATCATCAAGCCTGAGGGGAGAGTGGAGTTCTCTTATTTTTAGATCGTTTTCCACCCTGATCCACCTTTCCCTGATGGACTCATTAACTTCCTAATTCATTCTATGCCTCAACCAACTTTTCTTGCAGTGCTAAATTCTTCTGCTCGGCTAGCCGGAGCTCTTTTGCATGATGCATCTTCAGGATTTGTGTCTTCTCGGCTAAGAATGGGGGAGGTGTGGCCTGGCTTCCTGGCCCAATTCTTAATGTTTCCAACTCATTTCTGAGCCTTTCTAATTCTACTCATGCTTCAGCGAGCCGGGAAACGACCTCAGGGTCCTCATTACGTTCTGGAGGGTTTTCCTAGAAGTTGCCTTGCTCTTGTAAGCTCTGCTCTTCTTCTTTATCCATTTCTTCTTCTGCATCCTGTTCTTCCTCTTCATACCTTTCCTCTTCTTCATCCTCCTCTTTTTTTTCTTCTTCATCCTCTTCTTCATCTGTAGTGGGATCCTTCTGATCTATAAAAGGACCAATGTCATCATCAGACACATTGGTAATCAGGGGGATGGGTTCCCTTTCTTTCTCCTTGGAGACTCAGATTTTAGATACCCGCGTGAATCTCTTGCCGCGCCTCTTCAACCCCTGACTACTGGTAGGAATATTTGGGTCTGATTTGGGGGAGTCCTCTTTGGAGTGTTTTATTTTGACCAAGGTGTTGGCCACACTGTCCAAGTCAATTTTTCTTTTTGCCCCTGATACAAAGTTGGTCTTACTTTTTGATCCAAGTGGCAAGGGTGTAGTCCTCATTCTCTAAATGTCCTTAGCAGATACCACAATGAACTCCTCCCAAGAGAGCTCTGGAATATTAGCTTTTAGCTCCTCACCAACTATTAGTTTGATCAGCCCATGATGGGCCAAAGCATCCTCTTTTCCCTTAGCCACCTTCTTACTCATCTCTGCTAGGGATTGGAGCAGGTAAAATGGAATGCTAATATTGTTGTTTGATGAAATGTGACTTCTGTGCTTGAGAATCTCTAAAATATGAAAATGGAAAATGGGAACATAGCTTAATCTTCCAGTGCATGTAATGTACCTCATGACAATTGCATCCATTTCATCCCAATGTGCTGGAATGGAGGGTCTTTTGACTCCATTTTTGTCTTCAACATAAACCTCTCCACGCTCAAAGAATGTTGCTTTTGTTGTGTGGTTTGCCTCCCAGTCATTGCTGCTCCAATGTAGGCCCATTGGAAGACCAGTGTGTTTGGCTATCATGTCCTCATCCAATTTTATGTGTAACCCCTTCACCCGGGTGACGTACTGTTCATCCTTAATATGCTTGAAATTTCTTGAGAACTCTTGAGCTACCCTGTATCATATCCTCTCAGTCCAACGATAAATGGCATCCATCCTAAATTGTGAACGATTTGTAGGACTCTCGGGCTCTGATAAATGGCACTATGATCTTCTGGTTCACTCTTCTTAAAACCCTTTGTCATATTTAGAATCTTCTTTATAACCAGACAAAACCAGGGCTTTTGGAGTGCAGTTTTATACCTTCAACTTGGTCGGGCTCTACCTACAGGCTCAAGGAATACAATGGTGGCTGCTTCTCGGGAATTCCGGGTGGTTACTTATATGCAAAATCATGGAATATTATGCACCCTAAATCACTGCCTTTCTGCACCTATCCTTTCCATCATACCTGTACTTGCCACTTTTAATCCCCTATTTTCCATGATCAATCTCTGCCTTCTCATGATTGACCTCTGTACCTCATGTGGTGAAGGCTGCGATCATGATTTGTTGAGGGTGACAGGACTTTGGTAGCAATCATGAGTTATGAAGGTCATTCCACCATGCCGCCGATTTGAAATGGAAGTTGTCCTCAGCTGACTTAGAAACAAATGTGGTGTGGGATAATGTTTTACCTTAAAAAATAAAATGAAATCGTTCGAGAGATTACCTTGGTATGTATGTGTACCTGTATTGATGATCGGGTGCATTTTTCTTGCATGGTGGATTCTGTAGTAGATTTGGTGGTGTCTGTAGTTGATTTCTGCATGTCAGTAGTTACGTGTGTGGGTGCTTTTTCGTTTTTGTTTGTTTTGAATTTGTTGTAGTTTCTTATTTTGAAAATTGTGCCATTTGCTGATGCGACTGATATGATGATGCTTTGTATTTGGATGATTGCATGGATGTATGTGACTAGCTCTCTTGAATACATGGCAGCCTCGCTTGAATCATTTTGTAGGCTCGCTTGAATAGATGGCAGCCTCGCTTGAATTTATTTTGCAGGCTCGTTTGAATAGGTGGCAGCTTCTTGTGATGATAGTCTAGAGTGAATGAAGAGTTCGTAGTTGTAGAAATTTTTGCTGGCTCTCTTGAATGCTGAGTTTGTTTGTGAATTTGTTGGCTCACTTGAGTGTATATTCTTTTGTTTGAATTGTGGTTGATGCCCCGGAAATTTCCTGTTACCTTTTTTGTGTTGTTTTTTCTTTTTTATTTCCATTTTTTTTTATATATTTTTCTCTTTTTTCGTTTTTTTTTTCATGATATACGTTTAACTTCACTGATTTGCAGCATGCTCTATCAGCATCAATTGTTGCTGGTAGAGTACTTGTGTAAATTCTTCTTTCGACTGTGGTTTTTTGTAGAGTTTTAGGTGATGCCCATTCACTATCATGGGGAACTCATCATCATCAATTGTAATAATTCTCACAGCCCCATTGTCATAAATTTTCTGTATACTATAAGGTCCAAGCCATCTAGTGGTTAGCTTTCCTTTGAATGTGTGAAATCTGGAGTCGTAGAGTAGTGCCCAATCACCTTCGTTGAATTTCTTATCCTTCAAATGTTGGTCATGCCATTTATTTCTTTGTTGTTGGATGATTTCAGTATGTGCAAGTGCTTGTTGGCGGTGTTCATCCAGTTGATTTAGCTATAGCATGCGTTCTTTTTGAACATTTGATAGGTTCATATTTAAATCGGCTGCCACTCTTGATGTTTTTACTTCAAATTCGATTGGTAGCATGACCTTTTCCCCATAGACCAGTTCATAAGGTGTGAATCCTGTTGTTGTTTTCCATGTAGTATTGTAAGCCCAGACTGCTTCACTAAGTCTGTCAACCCAATCCCTTTTGTGAAGTTGGACAGTTTTTGTCAAGATTCTCTCTAATTCCCTATTGGTTACCTCAGCTTGACCATTTCCTTAAGGGTGGTAGGAGGATGACTGTCTATGCTTTACATTATTTCTTTTCATAAAGTCTTCAATTAAATTTGATGTGAATTGTAGTCCCTGATCAGAAACTACTTCTCTCAGCACCCCAAATCTATGAAAGATCTACTTAGTAAAAAATTTGGCCACACTAGTTTCATTTGCAGCAGCCAGTGTTGCTACCTCTGTCCATTTTGTAAGGTAATCAGTGCATACGAGGATGTAGCTTTTCTGATTGGACTATGGGTTGAAAGGGCCAACAAAATCAAATCCCCACTTATCAAATGCCTCTAAGGAGATTTGTGGATGTAGTGGCATTTATTTTTTTTGTGTTGGTTTTCCCATTCTCTGGAAATCGTCACAATGGGACACATACTCATAAGCATCTCTGTGGAGTGTTGGCCAATAATACCCTGTTTGCAAGATCTTGCAGGTTGTCCTTTTTGCAGCATAGTGTCCTCCACAGGGTTCATTGTGGGTGGCATGAATTATGTCATGTACTTCATCTTCCCTAATGCATCTTCTAAGTACTTGATCTGATCCTTGTTTAAAAAGCATGCCCTCTATCCATGTATATGTGGCACTTTGCCTTATTATTTTTGTCCTTTCTTTATAACTGTAATGTTTTGGAAACTTTCCTGATACTAAATAGTTTACTATGTCAGCAAACCATGGACTTCTTATTGATATGGCAAAAAGGTGCTCATCAGGGAAGTTATCGTGAACCAATTCCTAATCTTTTCCATGTGTGACTCTTCACAGAAAGTCGGCTACCACATTATGCTTGCCTGGTTTGTCTATTATAGTAATGTCAAATTCCTGTATAAGTAGAATCCATCGAATAATTCTTGCATTGGTATTAGGCTTGTTCATAAGATATTTGATCGCTGAGTGGTCAGTATGGATAAAACTTTGGTATCGTGCAATGTAATGCCTGAATTTATTGATTGCATGTATGACTTCCAAAAATTCCTTTTCTATGACTGTGTAGTTGAGTTCTACCGTAGCCAAATTTTTGCTTATATAGTATATGGCATAGGGTTTCTTTTCTTGTTCTTTCCCAACCACAGATCCAATGGCTTTATCTGATGCATCTGTGTGAATGTGAAATGGAATTTCCCAGCTTGGTCCTTGAAGTATTGGTGCTATGATGGTTTTTTGTTTAAGACTTTCAAAGGCTGACATGCAGTTGCTTATCCATATGAACTCATTGTCTTTTGTGAGAAGTGCAAACATGGGGGCATCAATTCTTCTATAATTCTCAATAAACCTTCTGTGGTACCCTGTCTGTCTAAGGAAGTTTCTCACATCTCTTTGTTTGACAGGTGGGGGAAGTGTTCTGATTACTGAGACTTTGGCTTGATCCAGCTCTATACCTTTCTGTGATATATGATGTCATAGAACAATTCCTTCTTCCATTAACATCCTGCATTTGTCATTGCTTAGGCACAAGCTCATTTCAATACATTTTTTTAATACTAATTCAAGATTGTTCAATGCCTGGTCAAAGCTATGTCCATAAGGTGTGAAATCATCCATGAAGACTTCCATTTTTTCATTTAGAAAATCAGAGAAAATACTCGATATGGCTCTTTGAAATGTTGTTGGGGCATTACATAGACCAAAGGGTAGGACTCTATAGGCGTAACTTCCCCATGGACATGTAAAGGTCATCTTATCTTGATCATCTAGGTGTATTAAAATTTTATTGTACCCACTGAAACCATCTAAGAATGAAAAGTATTTATTTCTAGATAATGTATCCAATACCTGGTCTATAAATGGAAGTGGAAAATGATCTTTCTTTGTTGCTTTATTCAGCTCCCTGTAGTCTACACAAATTCTCCATTTGCCTCCTTTTTTGGGTACTATGACTAGTGGTGAGACCCACTCACTATCAGATATTGGATAGATGAACCCTGCATCTAATAACTTTTGTAATTCCACTTTGACTATGTCTTTTAGTGCAGGGTTCAGTCTTCTTTGTGGTTTCCTGATAGGAGTAGATCCTTCTTTGATGTAAATGTAGTGTTTGTAGATATCAGGATGTATTCCTTTCATATCTGCATATGTCCATGCAAATGCTTTACTTTGTTATGCTAGTATCTTCACCAATTTCTTTTCTTGCTCTGGTTGTAGTTTGGAATTTATGTTGACTGATTTTCTAGGGTGAATTTCCATGATTTTTACCTTTTCACTCTGTTCTTGAAGTACTTCTGTCCATAAGTCATCCATGTTCTATTTTGAACTCTCACCTGTTTCTGTAGAAAAAAATTCTTGAATAACATGATTGTTAGGAGATACATTTTGTATAAATCTATCTCACGGGGGCTTCACTCAATAAACCCTATCATAAAACGTTCGTTCGTGGCATATGAAACAATACCCCTAATTTCACTAAATATTGGAAAATACCTTCCAAAATCGTTTTTTTTTTACCCCCTCCCAATATGCCTTCCCAATTTAAAAAACCCCCTATTTTCACTAGATATTGTATGTATCAATTTTTGCATTAACATTTTTTATACCCCTTTATATTTCTATCTAGTATATTGATATGATACCCCTCTTATGACCCCACATGCATTCTACAATGCACCTTGCTTCTTTCGAAGTATATTTTGGATGCACATTACTTCACCCACAATGCAATTACTCAACCACATATCATTATGATTTGCAACATCCAATGGTCTAATGAAGAGATAGGAGATCACTTCTTGTATGTCACTAGAGCCAATGCCCATAGTACAACATTTAGATTGCATGCTGCAGTTCCCCAATAGCTAACTAAGCTTGTTGTGGGCTAGGTATCCAAGCCCCCAAGGCCTGTAACAAGCTCTAGGAGGCTCACTAAACCTCCCAAATCCTGTAATAGGCACGAGTGGTTGGGTATTCAAGCCCCTAAGGCCTATTGAGGGCCTATAATAGGCGTTGGAGGCTTAGAGCCTCCCAAGGCTATTGGTAACAACTGGATGAGTGCTATTGGTAACAATTGGCTTTTAATGACCACTGTCTCTTGACTATGATTGAATGGAAACCCACTTCACCACGAAACCCCTGTCCTCAAGCATGCCTCAAGACACAATTTCCTTGCGTACTGGTAAGCTCGAGCCTTGCCCCAACCTAATTTCTCATCTGGCCGTCATCCTACCATCTGCATTTGGAGGATATTTATCAGCCCGCCCATATAAAAAAGACCCCAAAGTATTTTTGTATTGTTACATTAAATAAAAAAAAACCCTTTGCTCTTTAATATATAAGCAATATAATGTTTAGGTTTTCGTGAATATTTAATACCGCAATATGAATGAACGTGATATTATATTTCCTTCTAGTGAATCCCCCGTGATCTATCTATATGGCCATCTTCATTTACTGCCTTTAAAGATATTGCAGCATCAATTGTTAGGATAGGTCGAAGGTTGTTATTTTGTGTGTTCTGGTAATCATCAGTCCAATTTTGATATTCTAACTTTGAAGATTTCATTGGTGGTGGGTAGATTGTGATTTTCTTCCTGGTGTGTCCACTGGTGATTGTCATATTTCCTGATCGACAACCTATGTAAGTGTCTGCAGTTGCTAACCAAGGTCTACCTAGGATAATTGGATAGCCACTAAGTTTGCTTTTGATTTTGATTATTATAAAATCAGCTGGGTATTCCCAGGACTCAATATTGATCATAATGTCTTCTAGCATTCCTTCGGGCTTCACAGTGGATGTGTCTACTTGTTGTAGTATTGTTGTGGTTGGTATGACCAGTGATTGGAGTCCGAGGTATAACATGGTTTCCTTAGTCATGACATTGATCGCAACTCCCAAATCTATTAAGCTTTTATTTATTTGTTTGTTATTTATGGTGATGTTTACTACAGGACTACCGGGATCAAGATATTTAGGGTTTATTATGAAACCCAGCATCAAATCAGCCAATTGTCCCACTACGTTAATAGTTGGTGGGTCACGCTTCCTCCTTCTTGGATTCTTTAGGCAATTTTCTCTAATGAATTTGTTGCAGATGGGAACATCCCTTATGGCTTGTAAAATTAGGATTTGGATGTTTAAGTGTTTGAATTCATTTAAGATTGTATTCTCTTCCTCTTCTTTTGTACTTCAGACAAGTTTTTCTGGAAATGGGGGATTTCTGTTGCGTGGAAGTGGTTGGGTTTCGTCCTCGGGAGGTTCTGGTTCATCGGGATGCTGAACATAGGGTTCTGATGTGTGGTCTTGAGCTTCAGGTACATGTTGTTGTATGTTGTGTGGGGATGTATTCTGCAATGTTTTTCCACATCGCAGGCTTATTTCATTTATTTCTATGGTGTCTACAACATAAGTTGGGAATTGTGTGATATCAGTGTTATAAGCCTGTTGCTATTGTGGGGGTCTGTTATTATTAGGATTTGGAACTGGTTGGGCTAGAATAGGTGGAGGTCTGGGGGGTGGTTGAGGTTGTGGGGGTGGCATAATAAGTGGTTGTTGTAATGGCACCCTCCAATTTGATGGATGGGGGTATTGGTTTGCATAATTTGTGATGGATGGAAAAGGTGGGGGGTATTGAGGATAAGACAGTGGATAATACGGCTATTGATAGGATTGTTGATATGTTTGCTAGTTTTGTTGCCATTGGTTTTGATTTGGCTGTGCTTGACATGGAGTCGGTGCAGAGTTCCAATTTGGCTGTCCTTGATTATAGTAAGTTTGATTGCTCTGCTGATATGGTCTAACAAAATTATTCCTCCTGTGATTTATAAAGAAGAGATGTTCTACTGCTCCTTCAGCTGCTAGGTCTTGAATAGCTGCCTTACATGAGGGTAAGAGGGGACATTTATCAGTGGAATGGTCATCGGTGCAAAGACCACATACTTCTATTGTGTTCAAGGTGCAGTGCCCCTTCTCATGCTTCTTTCTACAACGAGGACATAATACTGCCAAGCCTTGGTTAATTTCATCCTGTTTCTTTTTTATTTGAAGAGCATCAAGTTGCATAGCCAAAGATTGCAGTATGTCAGTTTTCATGTCATCCAGCAGGTTTCCTAAATCATATTTTGTAAGTGTTGGTGCTAAGGATGATGATCCAGCAATGGTTGTATGTGTATCCCTTGTCCCATTCTTAGTTTTCCTAGATCTTGAGTAGTTTTTGAAGATTTGCAGGATCTGGTCAAAAGATTTTTGGAATATATATCCATCTCCAAGGATATTTAAGACTTCAAAATTCTCCTCTTTTACACCTCTGAGAAGGACAAGCTTTAGTGATTCAGGATCCAAAGTGCAATGGCTGGCTCGTTTGTAGCTGAGTTGAAATCTTTGGGCATAATCTTCTAATGACTCTCTATCTCCTTGTTGCATCCTAAAGATTTCATCCCTAGTATCTTTGGCCTTGCAGTAGTCCCTATATTTTTCTAAGAATGATTGTTTCATTTGATACCAGCTAAAGATACTATTTCCTTCAAGGCTCATGAACCACCAAAGTGATAGGTCTTTCAGTGTGGAAGGAAAAAGCCTTAGCTTTTGTGCATCAGTAGTGTAATAAAATGATCTGCAAACTACCTCAAATTCAAACAGGAATGTGTCAGGATCTTCTGAAGTCAACCCATGAAAGTTTGGCAAATTATTAGGATTTATGTTCTTCATTCTAGCATCTCCAAGAGGTATGCTAATGGGAAAGATGAAAAGCTCCCTAGGTTCCTCCTCTTCGTTTTCCATTGAGGCATTTGAGCTGGAACTAGTAGTGAAGTTTTCTCTGTTTGGGTCGTATGTGTGGTCAATTTCATCTTCAGAGTGTACCAATTCAAACTGAGAATGGTCAGAATTGTTATTACTATTGTTTCTCATGGGGTTCTTGGGCAGAAAGCGTCCAAATCTATCCCTTTGCCAACGAGGCATTCATTGGTACAAATATTTATGTTTTTGTTTTATGTAATTTTTGTTTTCCTTTTGTGGTTTTTAGGTGATGTCTCCTAAAAGAATTAGCACCTCCCTGGCAATGGCACCAAAAAGTGGTGAGCTCCCAATATGGAAGCCTAATGAGGGCAGCTTTACTAAGAGCCTACTTTTAAATGTCAACCCAGGGGACGTACAAACTTTAGAGGTGCAGGCACTATCTGTGCTCTTATAGGATAATCTCTGTCACAGTTGCATGTCGGTATCGATGTTCTAAGGGTTGCTTAGTAAATATGTAAACTGGTTATGCTACGAAATTAAATACTGGAAAGCAATAAATCTAATTAAAAAAATTAAAGTGCTGAAAGCAGTAAATGTCAGAACCCAAAAATTTCAAAAAATTTAAATTTTTTTTAAATAGCATTTAATCTTATTAATTCCAGTCATTAGCCGTTCGATTAGTTTATGTTATTCGAATTGTAACTGAATTGTTATTTTATTATACATAAATTTAAAAATGAGTTTCCTGTCAGTTACTGATTGTTTTTCTTTTTTGCAACCACAAGGGGGAATTTCCATAACAGATTGGGCTTACTTAGCTTCTGAGCTAATGCAACAGATTTCCTTTGTCTTACAGATATACAGGCAATGTTCGGGTCGCTGCAAACAAATCTTTAAAGTATTATAAAACAATTTGCTGTATCGAAACATTCAGTAAAAGTATAAGCATGCTAGCCAGGTTATCAAGTGTTTTAAAGGTAGAACTCTTCCTATGATCTCCTTATAATCTTAATGATGTGAGTTGGAAATTACGAGGGAAAATGATAGCTATTTTTTGATAATAAATGAATTTAAATAACTCTATGGAGTATTTGTCCTTTGATGATATTACTGTAATGCGAAAATACTTCATAACTAGCACTGTAGAATACAACTGGGTGACCATACTCAGACCAGTTTTTACTCATCCATTGTTATCGTACCAAGCCAAGTTTAAATCTAGAATATATTTTGATTTACATCTTCGATTATAAAGGATCTGGAATTATCAATATATACTTTGCTTGTTTCTAGCAATTACAAGGTATTTTGTCAATTACATGTCTACTCTTAACATTTTCAGGGTTTGTATGGATTGAAAAGCTATTCCTATTTCTATGATTGACAATGGATTAAAAACTATAAGCTATCTTGATTAAACTCATTCATCCTTAAGGATAACAAGAGTCTACTTGTTATCACAAGAAATTTGAAACAATTAAGAGATTGTTATTATATTGTGACAACAAGTGAAATGGACTAGAGTAACCCCAATCCAAAATTGTGAGTTATATAGCTTGAATTCTACAAATTGAAATCGCATAAAGAAAGAATGACATGTCCTATACCATTTGTGCAAGGCTATAACAACGGCATTATAGTAGTAGAATTGTAAATCACCATACCTAACTTCACTCCGTTATCTTATAGACTTAAAGAAATGGTCTATGTCTTGTCACATGAGAATTTGGGTGAATGGCAATATAGTGGTAGGTTTCACAAAAAACATAAACATACTTGAAACCTACCTTCTTATAATATTTATAATAATTATGAAATTCTCTATGTCTATATAGACTCCATGACTTAATCTCGAATGCTATTGACAATGCAAGGTTTTATTGAATTATAGGGCAAGGTTTTAATAGTTACTAAGCAAGGTTAAAAGCATTGTTTTAACATTTTGATTGTGAAAAGTGTGACAGGTGAACAATGGTATCGCAACCATAGGAATATCCAAGCTATGATTTTGTTTACCCATGCAATGATTTTGTTTATCCATGCTATGATTTTGTTGGAAACAATCAACGTAAAACATTAGAACTTCAACCCACTGGTGGAAATATATTAAACTGCGACGTGGTCACTCTAGCGCCATGCGTTTGTGATATAAATGGTTGACTTAACCCTACTTGGCCATTTCTCCCTCACCTTCGGGCTCGGTCGCTCTGTGAACCCTCCTGGTCCGAACTTTGCTGATACATTGTTGGTAGCAGCTTCCATGCTGCTTCAATCCTTCGTGCTTGTCAACTGCATTGTGTGGGAGTTATTATACTTTGTTGTTAGCGGCCATAAGGTTGTTGAAAACCTAGGGTTTTCCTTTGATACCATTGTTAACCTTGTCACTGCATGACTGCATCTCTCAACTTGGTTCTGTTTAAGGCTTCCATTGTGGAAGATACTCTTTACTCCTACCAGCTCGTTCCTTTCGGTGACAAGGGTGGGGTTTATACTTACACTGCTCGTGGTTACAGGCTATTACGGTGATTGAGCTTCTTTCCAACTCCCTGGTAGCTTACGTTTGTTCCATCATGTTTTTAGTTAAAAGGAATTAATTTAACCATTTTTTTTTATAAGTTTTTAACTGATACATTCCTGCACTGCAGGCAATGGCTCCTCTTAAAAGTGTGGATGGCACAAGCTTTGATGGTTGGCTTTGTCGGGTAAGCCTGGTTTTCACCATTTCATTTTTCTCCTTGTTGGTTTGTTAGGGCGGTTAGGGTTTGCACTTTGAAAGAACAACTCTGTGACTATCTCCATTCTGTTTGGTCCTGTAACTGCTTGTTACCAAAAGTTCCTTGACAGGTTTAACCCTGTGATGTGAATGGGATGTTATGGCTTTGGTCAATTGTAATTTATTAGTCTTTCTTTAGGTATTTAGGGTTTTCTACAGAAGATTTATTGTATAAAAAGAAAAGAACACAAAGGCTGTGAGCCTATCTGTAGATGAGGTTATGGTCTCGTGGTTTTATTTTCGTTACTGTACTCTTAAATGGTTCAGGGTTATTAATCCGGGTTATGAAATTTGACTTATTATAAAGTTTTTCCTGTATATTGGACTTGTTCATCGCATGCGTTTTTAATTCTATACTATATACAGTAGTAAGTAATTTTTAAGTTTTTAAACCACTTATACTGTGAATTTGTGACGCGGCTGTAGGTGAAACATTGTATTAACTGTTTAGCATTAGTTTTGCTTGTACAAGCTGGGCTGGTAGGGTTTGACACGAATTATTTTCCAGTTGGAATTTAAGTTCAAATGCTTAAGCTATCAATTAAAATACGACTATGTTGATATTTGTGAGCTGAATAAATGATAGTAACCGTAATGGTTAAACTCGATTATTGAGCTGAAAATTGTTCTGTTGTTTCTTTTGTTTTAAAATTAATAACTAGGTTATTTATCTGCTGATAAATTTTTGTTAATAAAATGTTGTAGGGGTTACGTACCTAAATTTGTTTGTTATGCAACAAATTCTTAGATTTTTATATAGGGTTGGTACCCTTTTACGAACCTCCTAGCTGTGAAGGATACTTCTCCTACACTGTTCTTGATCCTGATATAAATTCTGTAGATTATATTGTTATATTCTACTATTGCCTTCATGATTGTTTATTAATTTGTAAAAACACAGAGTGTAAGTATTTTGTACATATTTATTATTTTTTTTATTCATCAAGTATAAGTACACTAGGTTTATAATTATAACTATAAATTATTACATAAAGCATTAATATTATACTGTATAAATTATAGATACATTATTAGTAATACGACAAGGATATTCTTCATACTAAAGATGTGGAAAACACAGTAACTCTTAACAATCTTACTACTAATATTCTGAGATATTAACTTTACTAAACTAATTACTCCTTATACATATAGAAAAAAAAACACATCATACATCATTTGATACTTAATAAACATAAGGAAATAAATGGTAGAACCTGTTTAAGCTGTGGACAAGAACAGCAATGGGAGGCAATTCCTCCCTACCAACTCCTGGAGAGTGCTCAGACAGCAACTTCTCAGGACCCCCGAGCTTTCTCTGGTCTTCCTGGCTAGGACTAGGTGCAGCAAAGTAAATTCTCTCAGCCCAAATAGCTATAATGGAACCAAGTTACTGCAGCATTCCTCTCAAACAACTTCCTTACTGTATTTCCCTTTTCCTCAATGGATTTCCTAAATAACATTCACCTGAATGAATTCTCCCTTGGAAATATTCAAGCCCCCAGCTCTGTTCATTCAGTTCTTTTTAAAAGATTGCCTAGGTCTTTGTTGGGTTAACTGTCATTAATGAGCCACCTGCTCTGATTCCACTTTCTTGGGGAATCATGACCCCAAATATAGGGAAGTTGCCACCTGCAACTTAGGAAGTGTTTGAGGATGCTGCCACTTGTCTTTTTGCCTTTCCACCTAGTTCCATCCACCAGTTTGACCAGTAACCTCTTTTTAACAACTCTCCCATGCTGTTGTCTCCACAATTTATTTATTAATAATAAAATATTCTGAATTACACTCCATTTCTGTTGACTCTGCTGAGTCATCAATCCCTACTTAGCATTAAATTTAATATAATGTCTCAGGAATATGATAAAAAAATTACATAATTTTTACAAAATTGGGGTATGTGACATACACACCCCCTCAAAATGTAACATCGTCCTCGATGTTACTTATTCCTCATCCTCTACAACCTTCTAGAACAGATTTGGGTATGCTTCCCGCATCTTGCTTTCCAGTTCCCAGGTAGCTTCTTCAGGACTAAGGTGCTTCCATTGCACCTTCAGCTGTCCAATTGTGCGGTTCCGCAGAGTAATTTCCCTCCTCTCGAGGATACAATCCGGTTCCACCAGAACTTCCCCTTCTGGTTCTACCTGTACAACGTTCCAATCAATTACATGAGTAGCATCATGAACACACTTTTTCAGAACAAAAATATGGAAAACATTGTGCACTTTTAAATTAGGGGGTAATGCTAGCTGATAAACAACTTGACCAATTCTAGATAAAATTTCAAATGGGCCACAGTAACATGGCGCTAATTTTGCACAACTCCCCAGTCTTAGGGAGCTCTTCTTTGGTCTTACCTTTATGAACACATGTTCACCCACCTGGAGCTCTTTAGGAGTTCTTTTCAAATCTGCTTGGCTCTTTTGCCGATCCTGGGCAATCTTCAAATTCACCTGCACTTGTTTCACAATCTATTCCATTTCTTTTAATAATTCAAGTCCTAACACTAATCCATCTACTGGATTATTCCAGGAGATAGGAGTGTTACATTTACGCCCATACAGAATTTCAAAAGGACTGAACTTAGCTGATTATTGATAGTTGTTATTGTATGCAAATTCTGCTAAATGCAAGTAATCCTCCCACTTACCTGGTTGATCCTTAACATACATTCTTAACAGATCTTCCAATACCTGATTAACTCTTTCAGTTTGTCCGTCCATCTGAGGATGGAAAGAAGTACTGAAATTCAGTGTTGTGTTTAATCCCTTAAACAAGGATTTCCAAAAATTCCCTGTGAATTTAGGATCCCTGTCTGAAATAATAACCTTTGGTACACCATGTAGCCGAAAAATCTGCTTTAGAAATATGTCAGCTATGTTTGCAGCCTTGTAAGTGGTTTTAACAGGAATAAAATGTGCTGCTTTACTTAATTTATCTACTACCACCATAATTGAATCATTCTGATTTTGATTTCTGGGCAATCCAGTAATGAAATCTAAGCTGATTATTTCCCACTTCCAACTAGGAACAGACAAAGGTTGCAGTAACCCAGCGGGTTGTTGATGTTCTGTTTTCACTTGTTGACAGTCCAAACATCTAGCTATATACTCAGCTGCTTCAGATTTCATATTATGCCAAAAATAATCTTTTCTCAACATGGTGACAGTCTTCTGGTAGCCTGGATGCCCTGAGTAAGGGGTTTTATGAACTACATCTAGAATTAGCAATTTAACCTTAGATACATTAGGCACATACAGTCTGTCCTTAAACAATAAAAACCCATCTTTGTTTAGGCTATAACCCTTTATTAAACTTTCTGTAGGTTCTTCTTTAGCTGTAGCTTGTAAATTTTGATAAATTTCATCCAATTCTATCCCTTCAGCCAACTGTTCATTTAAATCAGAGGTATAAGTACTGATAGCTGTTGTAAAATTTAGCTTTGCATTTCTGCTCAAAGCATCAGCCACCTTATTTTCCTTTCCTTTTATGTGTTGAATTTAGAAATCGTATTCACTTAAGAAGGCCAACCATCTTGCTTGCCTTGCATTTAAGTTAGGCTGATCTAAAAGGTATTTTAGACCCTTATTATCAGTCATTAAAGTGAACTTTCTTCCTATTAAGTGGTGTCGCCACATCTTTAAGGCATGAATAACAGTAGCTAGTTCTAAATCATAAGTGGCATAATTCTTTTCATGAATCTTTAGCTTCCTAAACTCATAGGCAATGACATGCCCATCCTGAGTCAGCACTCCGCCTAGGCCATCATTACAAGCATCGGTGCAAACCATGAAGTCCTTATTAGGATCCGCTATTCTTAAAATAGGTGCAGTTGTTAATAAAGTCTTTAATTTCTTAAAACTTTCTTCACATTTTAAGTTCCAATCAAATTTCTTGCCTTTCTTTTGCAAGGAAGTGATTGGGTTGGCTATTTTTGAAAAGCCTTCTATGAATCTCTAGTAATAACCGGTAATTCCCATGAAGGACCTAACATATGTTACGTCTTTTGGTACTGGCCATTCTTCGATTGCTCGGATCTTTTCAGGATCAACTGAAATCCCTTCCTTAGTCACTACGTGACCTAAGTACTGGATTTCATCCCTGAAGAAATCACACTTACTGAACTTCACAAAGAGCTGTTGCTCTCGCAGTTCTTGTAAGACTATCCGTAAATGTTCTCTATGTTCCTCTTTGTTTTTAGAATAAATTAAAATGTCATCGATGAAACGACAACAAATTTATCCAAGTATTTATGCATTATGTTATTCATTAGGCACATAAAGACGGTTGGGGCATTAGTAAGCCCAAATGGCATTATGACAAATTTGTAATGTCCATACCTTGTTCTGAAAGCTGTTTTGAATATGTCTTCTTTAATTCTCACCTGATGATAGCCCGATCTCAGGTCTATCTTAGAGAACACCGTAGCTCCATGTAGCTGATCAAACAGATCATCTATGCGGGGCAACATTTATCTATTTTTAATTGTCATCTTATTTAGTTGACGGTCATCTATGCAAAGTCGCATAGTTCCGTCCTTCTTTTTAACAAAGATTACTGGTGCTCTCCAAGGGGACACACTAGGTCGAATGTATTTCTTATCTATTAATTCCTTTAAATGGGATTTTAACTCATTAAGCTCTAGAATATTCATACGATATGGAGCCTTCGAACTGGGTACAGCTCCTGGTACCAGCTCAATTGTGAAATCCAGTTCCCTCTTGGGAGGTAATCCTGGAATTTCCTCCGGAAAAACATCAGTAAATTCATTTACTACAGGAATATCCTGTATTTTTATCTTATTTATTTCAGGCTTAACTGCCTCATCTATAATAGTTACATCATAGGCTTTGCATCCTTTTCAGACTGCTCTTTTAAGTTGTAAGGTAGAAATCTGCCTGATTACAGTTTTCCTAGGAATACCTTTAACCATTATAGGCTGTTCATTATTATTCACACACATGAAGGTTTTATCAAAACAGTTTAAAACTACCTTATGCTATTCTAACCAGTCCATACCGATAAGTATGTCATATGAGCCAAGTGGTAAAATATTTAATTTAACAGTAGTTTTAAAATCATTCATATCTAGGGAACATTCCTTAACATAACAGTTAACCTTCCTTTTTGCCCCAGTAGCTAGTTGTACTGACCAAGAGTTATCAAACCTTTCAACAGTTAGATTACACTTTTCTACTATCTGCGGTGAAATATAACTAAGGCTAGCACCTGGATCTATTAAAATAGTTACAGGGGTTTTGTTAACCATACCTCCTACTTCCACCATGGAAGTTTGATAATCAGCTTGGCGGTTCTCCAACACTGCATTGATTCAGGGCATAGCCCTTGCAAAGTCTCCAACAGTCATTTCATCTTGTATAGCATGAATATTGTTGTTTGGTTTCTTCCGATTTGGGCAAACTGAAGCATAGTGTGGGCCATTGCACTCCCAGCATTTAACAAGCTCCTTTCGTTAAAAATTTTTAGTGAAATTTCCATGATTGTTAGAAGCCTCCTTGTTGCCCTTGAAGTTATTGGAATTATTAGAAGCACCATTTTTGCTTCCCTAGAAGTTCTTACCATTAGAATGGTTTATGTTCCTGTTATTCCTGAAATTTTTCTGGAGTACAAACTCCTTTTTCCTGAACTCAAGCTGATTACTGTTCTTTTTAGCCTTCCAGTTGGCTATTCCTTCTTTCTTTTTATTCTGTTCAAAACAGAAATTAGCCTTTCGCGTAGCTTCTTCCAGAGTTTTGGGGTTATCATATTCGATTCTGTCTTTTATATGATATGGCAGGCAGCTGAGAAACTGCTGTACTTTAGGTTTCTCTTCAACAAAATACGGCACATATCTTAATAGACTTAAGAACTTACTGTTTAATTCCTTCATAGTCATAGATCCTAGCTTTAACTCATAAAATTCCTTGGCCCTTTCTTCATAGTATTGTTCGGACAGAAATTTCTTTTTGAAGTACCTTTTAAAGGTACTCCAATTTACCTCTTTTTCTTTGATCCCCTTGGCCCTTTTCAAGTCTTGCCACCATATATCCGCCTTTCCAGAAAGGTTATAGATGGCCATTCTTTCCTTCAGCTGATTTGAATAGTTGTATATTTGAAAATATTTTCTCATCCCGGATAACTAGGACTCTGCCTCTTCTCCTGTTTCAGTTTCTCCATTAAAAGTTGGGGGTTTTATTTTCTTGAACTCCCCAGAAATCTCTTCATAAGGCCTGTACTTTTTCTTTCTATTATACAACTCAGCCTCACTACTGTCACTAGTAGTGTAATAGCTTTGTTGTTCCCTTCTTCCTTCAGATGATGAACTGCTATCTGATTTAGCTAGTTTCATCTTTTTAGACCCTTTTTGATGGCTAGCTTCTTCAGATTCAGATCTTTTGCTTCTCCCTTCAACCTGAAATTTTTCCATCAAAATTTGATTTAACTGTTCTTGAGTTTTCAAAATCCTTTCATTATCCTTCTTGACTAATTCCATTTCAGTCTTTAAACTCTTTATAGTCTGCATCAGTTCTGAAGGGTGAGCAGTTACCTCCTCTATCACCGGTTCTCTAGACATCTGTCTTGTCTCAGTGTTTGGAGATTCCTCCTCAGCATATTCTCCTAGCTTCTCCATACCTGTCTGTTAGTTTTCAGAAAATCTGCTCTTTTACATGAAACAAAAAATACAAGTTAGTACATTATATAAATACATATATATATATATATTTTCTTTTTATTGTCACCGTTCTGCGGAAACTAGTTGGGCCACATCAAGGCCTAGTATTTGAACCATGCTCTAATACCACATGTCAGAACCCAAAAATTCCGAAAAATTTAAATTTTTTTTAAATAGCATTTAATCTTATTAATTCCAGTCATTAGCCGTTTGATTAGTTTATGTTATTTGAATTGTAACTGAATTGTTATTTTATTATACATAAATTTAAAAATGAGTTCCCTGTCAGTTACTGATTGTTTTTCTATTTTGCAACCACAAGGGGGAATTGCCATAACAGACTGGGCTTACTTAGCTTCCGAGCTAATGCAACAGATGTTCTTTCTCTTACAGATATACAGGTAATGTTTGGGTCGCTGCAAACAAATCTTTAAAGTATTATAAAACAATTTGTTGTATCGAAACATTCAGTAAAAGTATAAGCATGCTAGCCAGGTTATCAAGTGTTTTAAAGGTAGAACTCTTCCTATAATCTCCTTATAATCTTACTGATGTGAGTTGGAAATTACGAGGGAAAATGATAGCTATTTTTTTGATAATAAATGAATTTAAATAACTCTATGGAGTATTTGTCCTTTGATGATATTACTGTAATGTGAAAATACATCATAACTAGCACTGTAGAATACAACTGGGTGACCATACTCAGACCAGTTTTTACTCATCCATTGTTATGATACCAAGCCAAGTTTAAAGCTAGAATATATTTTGATGTACATCTTCGATTATAAAGGATCTGGAATCATCAATATATACTTTGCTTGTTTCTAGCAATTACAAGGTATTCTGTCAATTACATCTATACTCTTAACATTTTCAGGGTTTGTATGGATTGAAAAGCTATTCCTATTTCTATGATTGACAATGGATTAAAAACTATAAGCTATCTTGATTAAACTCATTGAGCCTTAAGGATAACAAGAGTCTACTTGTTATCACAAGAAATCTGAAACAATTAAGAGATTGTTATTATATTGTGACAACAAGTGAAATGGACTAGAATAACCCCAATCCAAAATTGTGAGTTATATAGCTTGAATTCTACAAATTGAAATCGCATAAAGAAAGAATGACAAGTCCTATACCATTTGTGCAAGGCTATAACAATGGCATTATAGTAGTAGAATTGTAAATCACCATACCTAACTTCACTCCATTATCTTATAGACTTAAAGAAATGGTCTATGTCTTGTCACATGAGAATTTTGGTGAATGGAAATATAGTGGTAGGTTTCACAAACAACATAAACATACTTGAAACTTACCTTCTTATAATATTTATAATAATTATCAAATTCTCTATTTCTATATAGACTCCATGACTTAATCTCGAATGCTATTGACAATGCATGGTTTTATTGAATTATAGGGCAAGGTTTTAATAGTTACTAAGCAAGGTTAAAAGCATTGTTTTAACATTTTGATTGTGAAAAGTGTGACAGGTGAACTATGGTATCGCGACCATAGGAATATCCAAGTTATGATTTTTTTTACCCATGCAATGATTTTTTTTATCCATGCTATGATTTTGTTGGAAGCAATCAATGTAAAACATTAGAACTTCGACCCACTGGTGGAAATATATTAAACTGTGACATGGTCACTCCAGCGCCATGCGTTTGTGATATAAATGGTTGACTTAACCCTACTTGGCCATTTCTCCCTCGCCTTCGGGCTCGGTCGCTCTGTGAACCCTCCTGGTCCGAACTTTGCTGATACATTGTTGGTAGCAGCTTCCATGCTGCTTCAATCCTTCGTGCTTGTCAACTGCACTGTGTGGGAGTTATTATACTTTGTTGTTAGCAGCCATAATGTTGTTGAAAACATAGGGTTTTCCTTTGCTACCATTGTTAACCTTGTCACTGCGTGACTGCATCTCTCAACTTGGTTCTGTTTAAGGCTTCCATTGTGGAAGATACTCTTTACTCCTACTAGCTCGTTCCTTTCGGTGACAAGGGTGGAGTTTATAGTTACGTTGCTCATGGTTACAGGATATTACGGTGATTGAGCTTCTTTCCAACTCCCTGGTAACTTACGTTTGTTCCATCGTGTTTTCAGTTAAAAGAATTAATTTAACCATTTTTTATTTATAAGTTTTTAACTGATACATTCTTGCACTGCAGGCAATGTCTGCTCTTAAAAGTGTGGATGGCACAAGCTTCGACAGTTGGCTTTACCAGGTAAACCTGGTTTTCACCATGGCATTTTCCTCCTTGCTAGTTTGTTAGGGAGTTTAGGGTTTGGACTTTGAAAGAACAACTCTGTGACTATCTCCGTTCTGTTTGGTCTTGTAACTGCTTGTTACCACAAGTTCCTTGACAGGTTTAACCCTGTGATGTGAATGGGATGTTATGGCTTCGGTCAATTGTAATTTATTAGTCTTTCTTTAGGTATTTAAGGTTTTCTACAGAAGATTTATTGTATAAAAAGAAAAGAACACAAATGGCAGAACCTGTTTAAGCTGTGGACAACAACAGCAATGGGAGGCAGTTCCTCCCTACCAACTCCTGGAGAGTGCTCAGATAGCAACTTCTCAGGACCCCCGAGCTTGCTCTGGTCTTCCTGGCTAGAACTAGGTGCAGCAAAGTAAATTCTCTCATCCCAAACAGCTATAATGGAACCAAGTTACTGCAGCATTCCTCTCAAACAACTTCCTTACTGTATTTCCCTTTTCCTCAATGGATTTCCTGAATAACATTCACCTGAATGAATTCTCCCCTGGAAATATTCGAGCCCCCAGCTCTATTCATTGAGTTCTTTTTAAAAGATTGCCTAGGTCTTTGTTGGGTTAACTGTCATTAATGAGCCACCTGCTCTGATTCCACTTTCTTGGGGAATCATGACCCCAAATATAGGGAAGTTGCCACTTGCAACTTAGGAAGTGTTTGAGGATGCTGCCACTTGTCTTTTTACCTTTCCACCTAGTTCCATCCACCAGTTTGACCAGTAACCTCTTTTTAATAGCTCTCCCATGTTGTTGTCTCCACAATTTATTTATTAATAATAAAATATTCTGAATTACACTCCATTTCTGTTGGCTCTGCTGAGTCATCAATCCCTACTTAGTATTAAATTTAACATAATGTCTCAGGAATATGATAAAACAATTACATAATTTTTACAAAATTGGGGTATGTGACAGTAAACCTGTTCTAAGAAATAAAGATACCAAAAGCAGTAAATCTATTCTAAGAAATAAAGCAGTAAATCTATTTTAAATAATTAAAATGTTGAAAGTGAAGTGGATGTTCTTATGAAATTACTTAATGCAGAATGGTAAATCTAGAAAATGAAAATTCCATAACAAATCTATTCTAAGATTTGGGAAAACGAGGTCTGTAGTTACTTTATACCTAAAACTAGAATTCTAATCTAAACCATTTTAAATCCCAAGACTTAATCGAAGTGCGATTGTTTCGAGCTATCCATCTATTACTAAAGAAATTAATCACGATGTGAAACAGTCAAAAACCTCAGATATAAACCACGACATTAAAAGCAAAGCTGATACACATGCAATTGTTGATTCAAATATGCGTTGAAAGAAAGAACCTATAGGACTACTGAAACTGTTCTGCTGTACTACATAATGTATTATAAATTACTACAAAAATAATAAATCATTCAAGCGCTTCCATATGCAATATAACTGTTCATCAATGCAAAACGCATAATTGGAAAAATACCTGCAAATAGAAATCTCGTGACCTACGTGTTGGAGCGGCCCTCCCCAACCCGTACTCAGGAGAGAATAAAAATTATAAACAATGGCTGGAATTAATCGTCAATCTCTTATTAAAATATAAAATTCATGTCAAAACATAGGTCTGTATTTTGTAGTATCGATAGGGCAGAAAACGTTAAAACAATGTTTTTTCTCAAAAATAGTAGCAGGGGCCTCTCGCTACCCAAGAGGTCCATATTTATATGAGTTAATGCTGATCCTAACTAATTGTCAAAATGCCAAGCCTCCTTGAACTGGAGTGCATTCCCTATAAGTCGGGAATAGGGTGCCGAGCTTGGTAATCTCTGAGTCTTCAACGCATTCATCCTTTACTGCCCTGAACCTACTCAATCACGCTTGGTTTCCACAAAATTAGTTCATTGCATATGCATTTCAACATACAAAAATAATCATCAAAAACAATTTCATAAAATAATTAAAGTAAAACATTTCCCCACAATTGAGTGTGTTTCTTCGCCATTGCTTGAGCTTGATTGTGGGAAAAAGAGGTCCATTAAATACCTGAAAATTGGGCTCATCAGTAGTGTTCATCCTAGTGTCATGAGCACTTGAAGTGATGTATGATGTTCACTAAGCAAACACTTAAGTTTAAAAGTATGTTAATAACTTAGTCCTAGATAAGGACACCAAGGAAACTACTAGTCACTGCAAGGAAGTAATAAGTTCCTCTGACCTAACTGTTAGCATAAGGATAACCAATTTTGAGTGCCATTAAGTGAAAGTAAGGAATTAACATAAATGACATTTATATCCTAGCCTCAGTAGGGGATTTTGTTAAAAATGCTAAGTGGAAAAGGGTTAATATATTCCTAATTAAATGATTTATTATACCGAGGAAACATATTGGTATTTATAATTAAATATTTAAATATTATTGTAATTATGATAAATGAAGTAAGATTAAAGAAGGATTGATTGTCCTTGATTAAAATTAAATACTTTAAATTATTAAAAAAACTATAAAAGCTATCTAGAAAAGAGGAAAATATTAACTAGCAGTTAATGCACGTGTATGCATGGATAACTAGTAACTAATGCATAGGTATGCATTCATAACTCTCATCTATCAATGGAACCTGTTCTATTAACTATATAAGTTGGAAGTTAAAGATAAGTTCATATATTTAGTTATGGTCACATAAGATATTTATCTTAAGTAATTAATTGAAGTTAACTAAGTATAAAGCAAAATAGATAAATTGGTAGAGTTACAATTAAGATAATTTATTTATCTTAAAGCTGATTACTTAAATTTAGCTAAGGATTAAATAAAGCTAACTAAAGATAAAGTTAGCTCACTTAAAGATTGACTAAGTATGCGATCAGTTAAAATTAACTAAAGTTAATAAGATAAGATCAAACACAAAGTTATCTTGGAAGTCCAAAAAGTAAATTTATCTATAAAAAGGGCACTACTGTGTTCGTAAAGGGGCATCTTGGGATATGAAGAAACCATGGGAAAATGAAGAATATTGATTAGAGAAATTTTATAGAGTAACACTTTTACCCCCTAGTGGATTCATGCCCAGCTTGGTCGTGGGTGGTCTCTCGACCGGAAAACCTACGTTGGACAGAGACCAGATGGATGAGAGGAATGTTGCAGTCAAGTTTTTAGTCGTCCTGTCTGAATTGATAAGATATGTGTTTTACCCTTACATTATTATCATTGTTGATTATCATAGATTATCATTAATAAATGTTGTATCTTGTATATAATTGTGAAATTTCCAATAGATTGTGTGAATAAAACTAGTTGATTACATAAATATTGGCACTTATAATAAGACGCAATTTAACCCAAATATATCAGGACAGCGTGTGTTTCAGGAAAAATATTGTGTGCTTAATAGAAATTTATAAATGTATTACATATTGGACTATTCTTTGTTTTGTGACATTCTCTGCCCGTGTATAGATTGAGTATCCCTATGTTATGTAATTACAGTTGAAGAATTTTGGGAAACTAGATCGGTGTGTAGAGAACTCAAATTCTCTGTGTTGTTCAATCGTTAATTGAATTGAAAATTAATATTGTTCTGAGTTAAAATTCGATATTGAACTAAATTTATGAGTGCATTTTGGTAAAGAATGTTGGAATATTGTAATTAATGAGATGATAGCGTATCTGATATGTGACGGCTCTGTTAGACACTCAATCAATCTGCAATGTCAGACAGTCAGTTAGTTTGCAGCCAATCCGACTCACGGCAAGTTAGTATTTAAGTAGCCATGTTTGTATTTTGTAGGCTCATAACTTCTTAGGTAGAAATTTATTACAGTCTTTAATGAAACCCTGTAGCTTCCAGGAGCAGCCAAACCAAGTTTGTGTATAAATGAAAATCACTCACAAAAGATTAAAAAATATAGAGATAAGAGATGTAGGAGTGAAGAGAAGAAGTGAAGACCCGTGAAATGTATGAAGAGCCCAAGCTCTATAACATTGTGAAAGATTGAAGTAAAACTCATCTCTATAAGTGCGACAAAGTTACTCTATTTTACAGTGGTAATATATGTCTTTAGTTTTATGTATTCATTCTCAAGAATGTTGGTTTATACATCCCGCACATCTAGTTCTTATTGACTTGCATAAATGTTGTTTATATTTGCGGTCTGTAAATCAACCTCAAGATTCCAAGTATTTCACGGTGGTGAATGTCCTAGTTTAACGCGCAGTAACTTCTACATATGTTTTCGGTTCTTATGTTTTAGCATGAAATACATTTATACAAAGTTTGTTTAAGATTGGGTTATGCACAGTTAAATAGGAATGCGAAGTTAACTTGTGTGCAGTTAACCTTCATAAAGTTAAAAGAAGTTTGCAAAACTAAATTTGTGTGAAGTGCGAATTTCATACAAAGTCAAGTTCCATGAGGTTAGAGAACTGTGCATTGAAGTTTACCTGTGCAGTAGAAAGTCGAAATGTGCAGTTAATCTCTGCACAGTAAAAAGTGAAATTGTGCAGGTAATTTCCATGCAGTTAATTTGTGAAGAAAAGTGTTCAGAAAAATAAATAGAGAAAAGTATTTGCTAGCAGAAGTGCAGCTCTAAAGCAAAGAAAAAGATATTATTTATTTATTGCGCAATTCAACTTTTTTTACTATGTGGGATGTTACTCTTCCCTTGATCTGGTATCAGAGCTTGATTTACGGAAAGTAAGAATTGTATTTACAAAAGGGGAAAAGCAATTAAAGCTAAGAATGGCCTCCACTTCTGGTAATTTGCTAACTCCAATATTTTCTGGTAAAAATTATGAATATTGGTCTCTAACTATGAACTCTCTTTATAGAGGACAAGATGTATGGGAAATTGTCCAGAATGGTTATGCAGAACTAGTAGATCTAGCAGCATACAATTACCTCACACAAGCTAAGAAGGATGTCTTAAGGGAACAAAGGAAGAAAGATGGAAAGGCATTGTTCCACATACATCAAGCAACACATGAATCCATATTGCCAAGAGTAGCAGCAGCGCAGTCAGCTAAGGAAGCGTGGGACACACTGGAAACTTCCTATCAAGGCTTGAACAAATTAAATATTGCCAAACTTCAAATTCTTAGAAGAGATTTTGAATCTTTGTCAATGAAAAATACACAGTCAGTAGAATCATTCTATACTCGTGTTATTGGTATGGTTAATCAAATAAAGTCTCATGGAGAAACTCTAGGTGACCAAAGAGTTGTGGAAAAAGTTCTTAGAGTTCTTCCAAAGAAATTTGAATATTTAGCTGTGACCCTGGAGGAAAACAAAGATCTGTCCCAATTTACTATTGATGAGTTGCAAGCGTCATTACTCAATCATGAACATAGAAACAGTGGTTCAGATACATCACTGGAAGGTGCATTTGCAACACAGTCATCCATAAGCCATGGAAGAGGCAGATGAAGATCAAACTCTAGAGGCAAAGGACAAATTTCTTTAAGAGGAGGTCACAGCAGCATCCCTGCACATGTCGCTCGTAGAGGTCATAATCAAACTCCCAGTCATTCAAGTGGACAAAGTTATGACAAGTAAAAAATTCAATGTCATTACTATAACAGGTTTGGACACTTCGCATATGAATGTAGGAAGAAGTGGTATGACCAAGGAAAGTAAGGTCAAACACAATCAAGCAACAACAGCACTCCGAATAGCTCACTGTTCTTAGCATGTGCATCTCCACTTGAATGCAATGCTTGTAATGACCCTAAAACTAGTAAAAATTAAAAAAAAATCTTCTTACTGTTAACATGCTTAAAACCGATAATGCATTCTAAATTAGCTTCAGCACTGTCAAGTTTTCTCCACTACACAAAAGAAGTATGTGAGAGTAGTTCAGTTCTGTAATTTTAAAACAGTAGAAGCAATATTATAAGTTGGTGTAAATGAAAATCTTAAGGCATGTTTATAATTGCACCTAAAGTCCTGCCCTTGCTTTTGAGTTTTTACATGTATGTTTGAGTTTGTAATGTCTAATTGGTCTCTTCAGGCATGATGGCCTTTGTTGATGGAAGTTTGACGTCCATGAGAGGAACTTGGTGTTCCATGAAGAAACATACCCTGGAAGAGATGCCAAGAGGTAAGGGTAAGCTTTGGGGACTCCTATCTTCGTGAATTGCTAAAGTATTGCTCCATGTGTGTGCAAGTATCTTTATGAAGAATTTCTCTATTAATAACCATATATCCATATGGTAGCGAAGTCACATGGTCAAAATGTGAAGGCTAAGGTTTAAGAGCAATCTTGGAATAAAAGAAAAGGCTTTCTACCACCATTTCGTGAATACCTATACGATTATCACTATAGTGCTTGGATGAAAATTAAATTATTAAAAGATATTAGGTGGAGCATTAACTACTCCATGTGATGGCGACTTGGTTGTTGGTGACCAGCTGGCAAGGGGAAATTCAATACAAGGTTTTTACATTTGCAATCGTTGTCCTTCATTTCATTTGGTTTTGGGAAGTCCCATGTTGTGCTTGGAAGGTTTGTTCCCTGACCTGAGCTATGCTCATGGTCAGCGCACCATTTGGAGGTTTAGATGTAGGGGTTAAGACAGTGTTTAGGTAATGGCTATCTCTCTCCATACTACGTTTTCTACTACGTTTAACCAGAACTTGATATTTATCTCGGTGTTTAACTTTGTGTTGTTCGTTTGCTTGGCAGGTGGTTGATGGCGTTCCTCCTCTATGTGGCTTACTAGCTGGTGACCAATACTCTCGACCACATTGGCAATGCAAGTGGTAAGTTCAGGGCTTACCCACCCTTATCCCTTCCTCTCGCATCTATGGAGTGGTACTGTCTGTAGTTGTTATGAGGAAACTTCATGAGTCCCTTTTGGGTTCACTGTAACCTTGTTTTGGAGTGCTTGAGAGGTCGCCATTGGCTGGACTGTGATTTAAATGTATCTAAATTGTAATGGAAGACAAATAACCCTGGAGGGTTTTTTGGTTTTAGTGTATAAGTTTTGGCTATTCGGCTCTATGAAGGTTCTTAAGGTCTTGCAATGGGATACAATGCCCACATTGTGAGACTTGGGTTTTGATAGAGGTATAGGTTTGTGTTTTCTATTGTATACTGAACAGGTATTAATGATATGTAGAAATGTTGGATCTCTGCGTATTTCTATGTATGATTCGCATCTTTGTTTAGCCTATGCGTTTTCCTATGGAGTATGAATAGTAATGTTTATTTGATCTTTGCATTCACTGTCGTTGCTCTATCCTGAAGGTAGTCGATTTGGTATTTTTAAATGGAAATCCTATATTTGTTGATGCCGGTGGTGCCTCTGTCTGATATCTTGTTTGTTTAAATAGTTTGGGGATTTGAGCTTCTCCTCAGATTTGTTATCTCGACCTGTGTCTATCAATTTTTTTTTGTAAGGGAAAATTAATCATTTACTCGGTAGTAGATAGGGTTTGGAATCCACACCGTCTTCTACGTTTGCTTGCGAATGATATTGTATTATGAAACTATAGTCTGGTGATTTCAACGCTAGCTAGGTTTTAATGAAAATGATATTGGGTATTGCCCACTTGACCTATGTCTTGATGTGATAAAAGAAATGGGTTTAAATGATAAGTAGTGGTTCGTTTTGCTATGGGTTTTGATCTTTGAAATGGGAGAAAATCTCGTCAGGGTTTTGGGATAAAAATCTATAAATGTTTTAAATGTCTCACAGCTATGATTTACAAAAACAAAGTCTTTGTATACTTGTTACATTTTTCATGGTGATAGACAATGGAAATTATGAAGGGCAATCTTCAGATGGATTCGTAGGTGTTTATTTTGATGTTGTAGGTTGTATTGATGTGACATAGTACAACACATAAATGTGATGTTTTAAAATAGAAATGCCTCTATGTTTGTTTGTGAAAACTTTAAATGTTATGAAGGAAGTAGGGTGCATTCGTGTAATATCCCGAATTTTGGACTAACTGTTTTATGATGTTGCATTGGGCCACGGCCCCAAAACCTATGATTTATTCTAATTATTGGGCATAAGCCCTAGTGCATATGATTTATTCTTTTGTAGACTGACATATTGGGCATGGACCCTTTCTGAATTTCGTTATTTGATTATATACTAGGCAAGGAAGCTCCAATGTTTTGATTCATGTTTTTACCATATAATGTGGGTACAAAACCCTAAGATACTAAGATGATCTTTTATTACATACTATGTAGTGATGTGAATGACATGATTGACTTATATGATGTGTTGAGCGTGGACTCAGGAACACACGGATGACCTACGTACTGGGAAAAAGACCCAATGTACCTAGAGGAAATATTATGTACTGGGAGTAAGCCCCGATGTGCATTGAGTGTTGGGCATAAGCCCTGGAGCACTCCAAGCTTGATAAATGAATACCAGATCCAAGGAAACGTAAATATTCTACATGTGCCTCACAACCACATTCTAGCACTAGTGTTGAGCAAAGGCTCTGGAATTGCACTAGAGTAACACCCATGTGAGAGTGTTGAGTTAAAAAGCTCTGAAGAGCACTCGGGGTTATAGAATCTCAAAGTGTTGAGTCGAAAAGACTCTCACATCTGGTTAAATGATTAATATTTTATCTGGTTAAATTATTAATATTTTATCTATCATCACCTACTGCGGGAGCTACGGTGTTAAATGAGGGAATCCGACATGCAAGAGAGAGACTAAAGGTGCCTATCCAAGCCACTAAAAGACCGTCCAAAGAAGTGGACCCTATCCCTAATTTTTTAAACAAAAAGTATCTTGTGAAGAAACAAGATTTATTATTATTATTATTATTAAGAATTTAATTAAGTTGTGATGTGATTAATTATTTATAAAAGACTTTTTGCAAGCACATAGTTGTGCTTAATGAACTGCCACATTAATTTGAAATAGTAATGAAGTATTATTATTTAGTGGGAAGCCACCTTGGCAAGTAGTATTAATAGTACCTTAATACTTAGGTAAAGAAAATACTATTATGATAATTATGATTATTACTACCATTATTTATTATTAGAATAAATAATGTATTAACAATTAAGTGGAAGTATAATTATTATTATGATAATTATTGTTATCATAAATATTATGAAAAGTTTAATTAATCGCTCATAACTAAAACAAAGAAAGACTCCTAGTTCAAGAGAACTAGTTAGTAATTAGTTTCTTCTAATTGAATATTAATTATTTATTTTAAAGAAACTATTGTTCCAACAGTCCTAATTCAAGACTCCCCTACTTAAAGAGGGCAGATCCCAAGTTTGAGGGGGCATCTATATTTTTCATTATCATTCTCTTATGGTAATCAGAGAGAGTTTTTCTGCTCCAAGAAACTGAAGCAATTTTGCCTAAACATTCCAGATCTGTACCAGCTATAGCCCTAGGATCTCTATCTATTTTGCATGTTGGAATCCAGCTCGGGGGGATCCATATAGAACCAAGAATGGTTGTAGGATCATGGTTTGGAGGAACACGGTAACCCCAAAGTCATCCAGTCAAGGGCATTCATCCTCACAAGTTAGCTAGAGACTACAGATTTTACAATAACTATTACTGAGTGTGCAAGTCTCTATAGGAAGGATTCAAGAGTTAAGCCTAGGTCTTCATGGCAAGGGACCAAGTATTCAAGCAACTAGGTATGGCATATTTAATATTTAAAATTTCAATTATAATTAGTTAGGCTGTTAAGGAAAATCAGCTCAGACATTACAGTATTATTTTTCATTACCAATATTATTAAAATCAAGATTCTGCCTAGAATCCAGTGGAGAGTCTAGCAAGTCTAGCCCAGCTATCCTTTCCTAGACAACTTATATTTATCTTCTAAGTTAGGTTTATCATAACTTTTGTTTACAAATAGATGTTTTTGTTTTTAAATCACATGCTCTAAATTCGTAGTACAAGGTTTTTATTTTCTTTCCATGATTATTACATTCCTTTAAAGAAAATATTATCCTATCTACTGAGATCAACATCATTTAGACCAGGCATTGAAACTTTCATCTACATGACTCAAAACTTTAAAACGCATTTTCCAGACATTATGATTTATAAACTTAGTAACAGACAGTTTCATTCTTGTAACCTAAACTATGAAAAAGAATCTCAATGATTTGCTTTTCAGAAAACGTATAATCCCCAAATCGTTAACATGTCATTCAAACGCTAAATCTTGGATCGAACCCCATCCCCAAAATAAATACTTAGAAAAACACAACCACCAGATCAACGTATCATTTACACAAATTTATCTAGCCATTTAAACGTTTTTCTATTCTTTTAAAAAACATGATTCTCACAGCCTATATTTTCTCCGAACTGAAAACATTTTAGACAAGGATCAAATCCCTCTAGGAATAAACGAAATAGTCAAACGAAGGCTGCGACATCATAAATTTACTAACACATAGTTTTCAAAGTACATTTTAAAATATTTGATAACACTGCTAAGAATATGATTCTTCATCCATTAATTGAATCTCATAAACCCCAAGTATTAGGGTCAGCCCGTGCAGAAGAAATTTACACAGCCATCAATGAATTCAGTGTTCAACTCAAAATACAATAGAGACTAGCTACAGGATATAGGTATAAATGATTCATTCCAACCAAACAGTCAAAGAGCAACCAATACAGACATCAATCATTGGAAATGGAGAAATATATTAGGGTACCAAACCCTTGGATTTTTTTATACATTGAAGGACTCGTCGAGCACCCAGCCATCATATACACAGACATAGGGCTGTAATGCCAAACCCTTTTGCATTTTGGGCATTCATGTATCCTCCAAAGCTCATTAAAATTAGATATAGAGCTAGATGGCTAAAACATCCCACTAAGACCTCTAGGGCTTGTAAAATTTAATAGAAGTATCATTTTACAACAGTCTAGCCAAATGGCGAATTCCAAAATTCAAAACGTGACACATCAAAACCAATCGAGCTCGTAGGGTTTCCCCTTGGCAAACGCAAAACACCCCACAGAGGCGAGAGGAAGAAGTAAGTGAATGTGGACTTTGAACTTACCCATTTCTTACACATCCAAGTCTGAGAATGGAGTATCAACCAGAAACCACGCAGGAGTGAAGGATGGATGCCTACCTGTCAAACAAATCAACACACCTGTCAAAACTCTAGTCCATTATCATATCTATTTGAATTAAGTTAGCGAAAGAATTTAGGAATGCATTAACTTCACTTTCTCCATGGCTACATGCGAAACCCTCATGGTGGACTGACCACGAGCCAAGCTTGGGTCAGTACACAGAAACCCTCATACGCTTCCAACTTGTAGACTGAGGCAAACGAGTAGTAACAATAAAACCCTTGATGACGTAGAGACCAAAGTTAAAACCCAGGACTTAGCTGGCGATGTAGGCCACGTGCTTCTGATAAATTTCATTAATTGACACCACCAACCCCAAGCTTTGATATGAGTCGAAATCTCTATAGTGGAGAGAGCATTCACAACCAACAAGTAATGAAAATGCAAAGTATGATACACGGACCAAAGGTAATATATTGAGCCAATACTTTAATGGTAATGAAATGGGTTGTGAAGGCTCAACAAGGACTTTAAGCTTCCCGCAAAGTATTTTTAAGCTATAATCCTCCAAATGTTCATAAACACTAGTATCCCCTTGGTATGAGACTCACGAGATTAACATCATAGGTAGGCACCTACATAAGTGGACCTGCAGACCAAGAAGAGAAGAAGATACGTTAGTGAAATCACTAAGTAAGTCAAGAGTCTCATTTATATTACCCCTACCTCTCGGCAACCCTGCCGGGATATCTTGCCTTTGAAACAGAACCCAGCATCACACCATGGCATCAACCACCACCTATAACAGTCCATCATTCCTAAATTTATAAGTGAGACTTTAATAAACATACCTATGAAACTTTTAAAGCTATAAATAAATGGATTGCAATATTACCCACAGAATTAAGTTGTGTCCTTATCATAGAGTTATTTCTACCAACACTTCTGCAAAGTTGTAGATTTTCACAATCGATAAAGCCATGATATTTAGGGAACTAAGGCACCTAAATAGGTAATGAAATAGGAGAAGATTTACATTTGTTACATTCAATACATACGTCCAGAAGTGTCAGTTCATACATCTCATTCTTATAGAACACTTTCGCAAAGCAGTAGAATCTGAATTCAATAAATATGGATACTTAGGAAAAGGAAGTGAGACTCTTATTTTCTGCAAACAGGTACCGGTACATTTCTTATTAATTTAGCAATGCTGAAGTTAATTTTAAATCATTGACTCTGAAAATAACTTTTACTACATTAACATAAAATTTTAAATTTTTATGATTTTTCGGACATTACAATTCGATTCTTGCACCTGCATTTTAAATGAGTTGGGTTCTATGGAAAGATTAGGTAGGATCAAGAAATACTATGGTTTTCAGTTTGTTATCTCAGCACTATTTAAGTTTTAAGAATCGAACCCTGAATCTTTAACCAGAAGGATTAACATTGTAAGCAGGGAAACTAGTTGGTCTAACTTTACTGTTTTAACTTTGGAAAAAATGCAGTAAGACTGTTCAAAGAATAAAAATACTATTTAAATATAACATTCCTTCAGAAAGTGAGTATCAATTCAGTTATTGATTTAGGTTCTCTAGGGTTAATTGTTGACCTTCGTGTCTAGCACATGCTATCTATGCTAACCCTGCTAGACCTCTAGGTGGTTTGGTTTAGGTTCTTAGTCTAAACGGAAAGTGTAAGGGAAAACTTTCTAAGGGAATGGGAGACCCAAGAGTCCTTGTTCTATGGCCTTTAACTTATGAAAGAAAATAACATTATAGTTAATTGAGAAATACAGTGCTGAAACATGATTTTAAATACGATATTCCTAACTTCTAATATAAATTGAAATAGAGGGTTGTAGGTCATACCTAGTGATCTTGAGGCTTGATTATCCTCTACAAGACCTGCACACTCAGTCAAATAATTAATGCAAGAAGCTTTTAGATTTGGCTGACCTGTAGCAAAATCCTTTGACTGGATAACTTTGGGACTACCATATTCCTCCCAACCATGACCCTTATACCATTCCTAGTTCTAACTGGATCCCCTTGAGGTAGTTCCAACATGCAATAAGAGATAGAGGCCTTAGGTTCACTGTTGGTTAAGATCTAGAACTTATGTGGGACTGCTTCAGTTCTTGCAGCAGAAAAATTCTCTTATTACCACATGAGAATGATAATGAAAAGATGATGATCCCCATTCTTGGGGTCTGCCCTCTTTATGTAGGGGAGTATTGAATTATGGCTCTTTGAATAATTATTTAGTTTTTTTAAATTAAATAATTAATATTCTTAAAAGATATTATTACGAAAAATCTAGTCCTTGTTGTACTAGGACTTTTCATTTGTTTTAAATAGAAGTGATTTTAAATAAACCTTTTCATAATATTAAGAATAATAATTATATTTCCTACCTTAATATTAATAACATTATTAATAATATTTAATAATGTGGCATCCCACTATGCATAAACTATATGCAATAAATATATTTTATAAATAAGTAATAACATCATTATTATTAAAGCTTTTAATAATAATATTTAACCTTGAGACCTTTATGCATGTTATTCATATAAGACTATTCTTATTCAACCCATAGTTTAAGTTACGTCAATTTCTTTTTATTTAATTATGTATCTCTCATGATACTTTCTTTAATTAATAAGGATAGGGTCCAATTCTTTGGATGGTCTTTTTGGTAAGCTTGGATAGGCATCTCTAGTCCCTCTATTACATGTTGGATTCCCTCGTTTAACATGGTAGTTCCCGTAGTACTTGATGATAGATAGAAAAAGATTCATTTAACCAATTTGAATAAATGTGATGAAAAATAGAAGTGCTATTCAAATTCTTCTCGACTTAACACTTTTGAGATCTAGTAACCCTGAGTGCTCTTCAGAGCTTTTAACTCAACACTCTCACATGGGCGTTACACTAGTGCAATTCCAGAGCCTCCTGCTCAACACTAGTGCTAGAATGTGGTTGTGAGGCACATCTAGAATATTTAAGTGGCTTCGGATCCGGTAGTCATTTATCAAGCTTGGAGTGCTCTAGGGCTTATGCTCAACACTCAATGTACATCGGGGCTTAATCCCAGTACATAATCATTCTTCTAGGTACCTTGAGGCTTATGCCCAGTACGTATATTATCTATGTGTTTTCTGAGTCCATGCTCAACACACCACATAAGTCAATCATGTAAATCATAGCTCTACACAGTAACTAACAAAAGGTCATCTCAGTATATTAGGGTTTGTACCCAAATCCTATGATAAAACATAAATCAAGTCATTAGGGCTTCCCTGCCTAGCATATAATCAAACAATGTAATCAGTCAGGGTCCATGCCCAATATGTCAGTCTATCAAAGATAAAATTATGCATGCTAGGGCTTATGCCCAATAATCCAAATAAATCACATATGTTGGGGCCATGACCTAATATAGCATCAAAAGTAGTTAGTCCTAAATTTGGGATATTACAATGTTGTCCAAGAAAGTTGAAATGACATATGGTATTTAGACTCAGGATGTAGCAATCATATGAATGGTAATTTAAATCTATTTTCTAGTCTATATAAATCAATTCAAACTGATGTCACACTTGGAAACAATATTCAAGTTACTGTTTTGGGTAAGGGTACTGTTGATATTCTAACCAAACAGGTGGAGCATAAATTTATGCCTGATGTCTATTATGTTCAAGGTTTGAAGCATAATTTGATGAGAATTGGACAGCTGGTAGAAAAAGGTTACAGAGTTCATATGATAGGGAAGCATTGTTTGATAAAGGACATATATCCAAGCAATCAGTTAATAGACGAAGTGCAGATGACAAGCAATCGCTTGTTTCCCTGGAGGATAAGGCCAAACATAAAAGGAAAAATAACTCAAGTTGTTCATGAAAGACAGAATGAAAATTCTGGATCTGCATTCAAAGCAGAAAGCAAAGAAGAAAAATTCACTGCAACAAGGAAGAAAAAGACAGCGAAATGCAAGTTGCGTTTCAAAGAGAAATAAAGGCTGAATCCTAGTTATGGCACTTTGGATTTGGACATATGAATTCTGGTGGGCTGAAGCTACTGCATATGAAGGACACGGTGAAAGGATTTCCATTGATTGAAAAACGAGAGAGAATTTGTGAAGGATGTATTTTTGGCAAACAGCAAAGAGAGACTTTTCTAGTCGGAAAGTCATACAGAGCTCGCACACCACTTGAAATTGTGCACTCTGATATTTGTGGACCAATGCAAACACCGTCCATGGGAGGATGCACTTATCTTCTCACATTTATTGATGATTTCACAAGAAAAACATGGTTCTATTTTTTAAAACATAAATCTGATGCATTTGGTTGTTTTCAGCAGTTCAAGGCACTTGTGGAGAAGCAGAGTGGTTATAGCATCAAGATATTAAGAACATATAGAGTTGGTGAGTATGTTTCAAATGATTTCTTAAAATTTTGTAAAAATCATGGCATACAGAAGGAATTCACTACGCGGTATACACCGCAGCAGACTGGTATCACAGAGAGGAAGAACATAACCATTATGGAAATGGCGCGCAGTATGTTGGCAGCCATGCATATGTCAAATGAATACTGGGATGAAGCAGTGGAAACTATTGTTTACATTATGAATCGATGTCCGACGAAGAGCATGAAGAACAAAGTTCCGCAGGAAGCATGGGCAGGTATGAAACATAGTGTTTCACATTTAAATTTTTTTGGTTGTGTAGCATACGCACATATTCCAAATCAGCTAAGAAGGAAATTAGATAATAAAGGACAGAAATGCATTTTTATTGGGTATTTTGAAGACACAAAAGCATACAAGTTGTATTATCCTGTTGCAAGAAAATTTATTATCAGTTGAGATGTTTAGTTTGTAGAAAATGAAGCATGGGATGGAACTTTAGAGAAGAATGTGAAAATCGTGTCACAGGTTGAACATGATGACACCAAAGAAGATGTGGTTGAGACTCCACATGTCAATCAGAACTGCATAGCTCCGTCTACTCCCATAACTACGTAGTATGTTCCAGCACAAGGAACTCCAACACACGTCGCAGCTCAAGCAACTTCGACAAGCACACCAAGTGCGCAACAAACTCCATCAAGCAGTTCACACAGCTCACGTAGTTTGACACTAGCAACTCCGACAATGAAAGAAATCTACGCGAGATATATGAGACTGGTACACCTAATTCATTCTCAATATTTGCATTATTTTCTCAAGTTAAAGATCCTCTAGCATTTGAAGAAGTTGTTGAAGATAAAGTGTGGGCACAAGCCATGGATGAAGAAATAGAATGTATTGAGAAGAATCAAACACAGGAGTTAGTTGATGTTCCTAAGGACAATGATGTGATAAGCATGAAATGGATTTATAAAACCAAGCCAGATGCTCATGCAAATGTGTAGAAGCACAAGGAAATTTCGGTAGCAAGAGGATTCACCTAGCAACCTGGCATAGAATTCAATGAAACTTTTGCACCTGTAGCTCAAATGGACACTATCAGAATAGTTTTGGCCATCGCGGCACAAAAGAAATGGCCTTTTATCAAATGGATGTTAAGTCTACATTTTTAAATGGTTATTTAGAGGAAGAAGTATATGTGGAGAAGCCACAAGGCTATGAAGTTCCAGGACAAGGACACAGAGTATACAGATTGAAAAAGGTAGTCTATGGTTTGAAGCAAGCTCCTAGAGCTTGGTACAGTCGCATTAACTCATACCTCATTCAGAATGGATTTCACAGAAGTGAATGTGAGCCAACGATGTACAAAAAAATCAACAAGCAAGTAATAAGCTAACTGTCTTCCTGTATGTAGATGATTTAATATTTACTGGTGATTTTGGCATAGAAGAATTTAGAACAATCATGGAAAATGAATTTGAAATGACTAATTTGGGGATTATAAAGTGTTTTCTGGACATTAAAGTCCAACAGACTGAAAAGGGGATATTTATATCTCAATCAAAGTATGGAAATGATGTCTTGAATAGATTTAAAATGTTAAACTATAAGACATCTCCAACACCAGTAATAACAGGTTTGAAATTGAGCAAGGATGATGATGGGTCCAATATAGATCCTATGCTATTTAAAAGGCTTGTTAGCAGCCTTATGTATCTTACAGCAACAAGGCCAGACATCATGTATGGAGTTAGCTTAATCTCAAGATTCATGGAGTCACCAAAAGAATCTCATTGGCAAGAAGGTAAAAGAATTCTAAGTTATGTAAGTGGAACAAAAGACTTTGGTATTTTGTATTCAACCTCAAAAAATTTGAAACTCATTGGATACATTGATAGTGATAATGGAAGCAACATAGATGACAGAAAAAGCACATATGGGAATACATTTCATGTAGGAACAGGTGTTATATCATGGGATTCAAATAAGCAACCCATAATAACTATTTCTTCAACAGAAGTAGAGTATGTCGCAGCTACAAGCACTGCAGGTCAAGATGTTTAGATGCGGAGGATGTTAATTGACCTATTGCAAAACTAGCAAGAACCCACAGTCATTTACTGTGACAACAATTCATCTATCGCAGTGTCAAAGAATCATGTGTTCCATAAGAGAACCAAGCACATCGACACAAGGTATCATTTTATCAGAGAATTGATAAACAACAAGGAAATTTGTTTAGAATTTTGCAGATTTGGAGATCAGATAGCAGACATATTTACAAAACCATTGGCAAGGGACACATTTGAATATCTACCAAGTTGTTTGAGAGTGACAAGTTCTGCGCAGTGAACTATGTCATGAACAAAGCATGTTTCAGCTCTGAAATATTTTGTAATATTTTATTTTTGTTTGATGATCTCCATCTGCTCATAATTAAGGTGGAGTGTTGGAATATTGTAATTAATGAGATGATAGCATATCTTATATGCGTTGACTCTGTCAAACACTCAGTTAGTCTGCAATGTCAGACACTCAGTTAGTTTGCAGCCAATCCGACTCACGGCAACTTAGTATTTAAGTAGCCGCTTGTGTATTTCGCAAGCTCATAACTTCGTAGGTAGAAATTTATTACAATCTTTAATGAAACCCTTTAGCTTCCAGGAGAAGCCAAACCAAGTTTGCCTATAAATGAAAATCACTCACAGAAGATCAAAAAATATAGAGATAAGAGATGTATGAGTGAATAGAAGAAGTGAAGTCCAGTGAAATGTTTGAAAATCCCAAGCTCTGTAAAATTGTTAAAGATTGAAGTAAAACTCATCTCTCTGTAAGTGCAGCAAAGTTGCTCTGTAAAATTACAGTGGTAATATCTAAGTCTTTAGTTTTATGTATTCATTCTCAAGGATGTTGGTTTATGCATCCCGCATATCTACCTCATACTGACCTGGGTAAATGTTGTTTACATTTACAGTTTGTAAATCAAATCAAGATTCCAAGTATTTCACCATGGTGAATGCCCTAGTTTAACGCGTAGTTACTTTACATATGTTTCCGTTCTTATGTTTTAGCATGAAATACATTTATACAAAGTTTGTTTAAGATTGGGTTATGCACAGCTAAATAGGAATGTGAAGTTAACTTGTGCACAGTTAACCTTCGTAAAGTTAAAAGAAGAAAAGTGGAATCACGAAGTTAATTTGTGAAGAAAATTGTTCGGAAAAATAATTAGAGGAAAGTATTTGCTAGGAGAAGTGTCGCTCTAAAGCAAAGAAAAAGATATTATTTATTTACTCCGCAGTTGAATTTTTTTTTGGCTACCTGGGGTGTTCCTTTTCCCTTGAAAGAATTTATGTAATCGATTGTATTGGCTATGCATACATATGTATCAATATTAACATATTATCCTCGTCATGCATACTGGTCGAAGGGATCTTCCATTCGATTGTTCACGTACATGGATACGCACACAATGTAATTAAGTGTAATTTTTGCTTACCCATGCTTGCTTGAAACTTATCATTATTTCTGCATATTAACTATATTATATACCCTAGCTATATCCACATAAATCTCTTAAAGAAATATGCATTTTTCTGTAATGGAAAATCATTCAGATTGGTTTTTGTTATGATGGTAATAGTCTTAGGCTAAGATCACATGCACCATAGTGAATGGCACATACCACTAGCTGTGGAATGGGTATTATGGGGGTATGTGTTGTGTTGCTTTGGTATTATAATCAATTTTTCCTATGTCCGATTTGTATCAAACATATTTTTGGGTAGCATGAAACTCTTGTTGAATAGATTCTAGTCATTTCGCTTGATCTTATTTAGGAACTGTATAACGTCTTTCTGGAACCGCAGAAGTTTAATCATCGTGTTACCAAGCCATAGTCATAACTGTTCATCTCAGTGATTAGATTTATGATAACAAGGGTCGAAATGGGTGTTTTTGGATAGAGGGTGGGATAACCATTGGTGTGTTTTACTTTTGTTAACATCAGGTAAACCTTGTATGCACTTGCTTATTATTAAAATGTAATGTCCCTAAAAATAGCAAAACATTAAATTTTTTTTGCTAATGTAATAAAAGCTATTTTAATAATTATGATACGTGAATTAATTCCAACTCTGCTAAGAACATACTACACCGATGTTTCTTTTGTGATATGTTGAAAGGTCTCAGTTTCAAAGTATCCCGATCTTACTAGTTGTGAATCCTACAGTTTTGCAGAAGTGTTGTAAAGAATAGAAGTGTAAATCTGTCACAAGTGTACAAATGTTTAGAAGATCATAATGCAAATCTCCTTCTTATAGCTTTAAGAGTTTGTGTGCATGCTTATTAAAGTCTAACTAATAATTCAGGTGGGATGGACCCCTACTAGTGGTGGTTGAGGCCCATGGTGGAATGCTTGATCTTTTCAAGGGCAAAGTACCCCGACAGGATTGCCGAGAGGTAGGGTGTAAGAAGTGGATACTACTGACTTACTTAGCGAGTTTCGCTAATGCATTCCATTTGTATCTATTTGCAGGTGTACTTACAACGACATTCACCTACAGTGCTTACTACATGGTCCCAATAATTCTGCAACCCAAAGTATGGGATGGTTAGAGATCGGCACCTCTAGAATCCTTGGAAGTTGTTTGTGAAACTTGTTGAACCTTATAAAATTGTTGACTTGGTAATGTGTTACTAGTACTACGCAATGCTTATGGTCTTTGCAACCACTTGGGTGTTTATTAAAATTTGTTGAGCAAGTGTGAATCTTCTACTATAGAGTTTTGGGTCCAAAATGAGATCTTTGGGGTTTGGTGGTAGCATTGAATGCACTTCTGCAATGGCACATGGCCAACTCTGCTAGCTATGATGAGGGTTCTCTCTTGGTTTCTACACCAACGAAGGTTCAATGTTGTGGTTCATTTCACTTGTTTTGTTGTGGATGCATTGAGGGTTTCGTGTACTGACCCGAGCTTGGCTCATGGTTAGCACACCCTGGGGTCTTCATATGTAGAGATGGCGACTAACCAAGAAGGTAACTTCTTCTATGGTAATGGATATTACGTTTTCCTGCTACTTCGATTTGATGAATTTTTGATAATACATCTCAGGGTATTTAGCTTCGTGTAGTTCACTTGTTTGGTAGGTGGTTGTGTGGCATCCCCCTTCTACATGGCTATCAGTTGATGGGAAGTAGCTTGACTCTGACTGGGTCATGAATGGTAAGTCAAATTTCACCATTTTCTTAACTCCCCCTCTTGTCTCTGTGGAGTGTACTGTTGATGTTTGCTATGTGGAACTTCGTAAGCCTGGTTTGGATTTACTGCAACAGTTTTGGTTTCCCTGAGGTTGCCATTGGCTGGACCATTGTGAAATGTATCTTCTGGTTATTTTTAATGGGCTTGGAGGGTTCTAGTGTAGGGCTTGGCCATTCGGCTCCATATCGAGATTTTGCAGAAGTTGTAATAGTTAATTACCCAATATAAGACTGGGTTTTATATGTCTATGCATTTTTTTTGTAAAAGAAACTTTGGTCTCATGAGATGGAGGCAATGGTTTACTGTGTGAATCTAAAATCAATTGGCATGCTGTCTAGATTCTGTGTGTTCTTATGGTAAGAGTAGTTCGATTACTGAGCTTGTTTGCTGGTTGCTTTTAAATCTGAAGATTTGTCGTTGGAGTAATATATATCGTAGGAAATTGTGATTTTGATATACCTATGTTTATTTGGGTTTGACTCTATCTACCTAGAAGGTATTGGCCTCTACGTGTTCTATTAGTCTGTATATTTGTAATAAAGAAAAAATGCCTTTATTGGTCCCTTCGTTTTCTTTGCATGAAGTAATGATTATGGTTTTGGATTCCCTATGTGGCTATTGTGACACTGCCCGTTGAAATGGATTTGTCAATTCTTAGTTTTATAATCGCTACCAAATGGATGTGTTGATAGGTGGGTCTAAACCCTTGTTTGAATCTTCTTATATGTCCTCCGGTTCCTCTTACTGCATTTTCTGGTAGTTTACCTTAAATGGAGGAATAGATGGATTCGATCCCTTGCCCTGTATTTCATGTTTAAAGGATGGTTGTAAGTGTTTGTTCAATGATAGCGAAAACGCTTGGGTAGATGTGTAATCTTCCTATGCGAAATATCTATGTTGTTTGGCTACTATTTAAATTAGTATGGCTTTAGTGAGACTCGATCTTGTGACCAATTCCTTTGATCGAGAAAAGTAATATATTTTGAATGTTATGGAATGCACTTGTTTGGTAGTGGGACTCGATCCATGAGGGAAGCATCTGTTGTTGAAATCGATATAATGATTGTCTACTTGATTAAAATCGTGGAGTTGTTGATAATGTGGAATGATACCCTAGTTTAAAAGAACAACAATATTAGTTTACTGTTAATGTTTAAATCTACGGTTGGATGTATAGTATGGTTAAGAGAAATGATGTCTGAAATGATACTGTTGTCATTCTATTTGATGCTCGCTAAGCATAGAAGAGATAATAAAAGAATTAATAGAAAACAAAAATAATCCATGTGTTACAAGTTGATAAAACAATTCAAACAGAGATCACATTTACTTTCAAAAGAAAACATAATGACCCTAACCTGGAAGATAAATTGGGTGTTGTCTAGCACAGGCTAGCTTGGCTAGACCTGCTAGACCCTCCACTGGTTTCTGGGCCAAACCTCTAAGTTATAAATATTTGTAATGAGGATTTAAACAATGTTGAAGTATCAATGCTAGTCTAAAAACATATGTCTACTATAACTGAAATATAGAAATAATTTATACCACATACTTGGCTGCTATGCCACTTGGTTCTTTCTTGTAGGAGCCTGGCTGCTTTGGCACTTGATCCTTTCCTGTAGAAGCCTCCACACTCAATCAGTACTTAATGCAGACCTGTTGTATTTAGCTGACCTGTTAGGATGATATTCTTAGCTGGATACTTTTGGGGCTACCACGTTCCTCCCAACCATAATCCTACAACCATTCTTGGTTCTGTATGGATCCCCCAGAGTTGGATTCCAACATGCAAAAGAGATAGAGGTGCTAGGGCTACTGCTGGTTCAGATCTGGAAACTTATGTGGACTGCTTCAATTCTTGGAGTAGAAAAATCCCATTTGATTACCATAAGAGAATGATAATGAAAAGATAAAGATCCCCCCAAAACTTGGGGTCTTCCCTTTTTATGTAGGAGAGTCTTGAATTATAACTGTCGGAATAATTAATTTCTTTAGATTAAATAAATAATATTTAAAATATATTATTTAATAAGTATTTAGTCTTTTTGCACTAATACTTTTTCAATGGTTTAATCTATAAGTGATTTCATATTTAAGCTCTTCATAATAATTATGGTAACAATAATTATAATAATAATAATTCTAACCTAGGTATTAATACACTATTACTGTTATTTACAATCATGGTTGTCCACTAAATATTAATACTTTTATTAATATTATTAAATAATATGGCATCCCACTATGCCTAACCTATATGCAATAAATGTCTTTTATAAATAAATAATCACATCATTGTTTATTACAATTCTTAATACCAATATTTAATCTTGTATGATACTTTGGTTTAACAAATTAGGGTTAAGGTCCATTTATTTGGACGGTCTTTTGGTAGGCTTGGATAGGCACCTCTAGTCTCTCTCTTGCATGTTGGATTCCCTCATTTAACATGGTAGTTCCCGCAATACTTGATGATAGATAAAAGATGAATCATTTAATCAAATTAAATAAATGTGGTGAAATAAAAAGTGCTATTCAAAGTCTTTTCCGACTCAACACTTTGAGATCTGGTAACCCCGAGTGCTCTTTAGAGCCTTTTAACTCAACTCTCTCACACGGGCGTTACGCTAGTGCAATTCCAAAGCCTCTGCTCAACACTAGTGCTAGAATGTGGTTGTGAGGCACATCTAGAATATTTAAGTTACCTCGGATCCCGTATTCGTTTATCAAGCTTGGAGTGCTTCAGGGCTTAGGCCCAACACTCAATGTACCTCAGGGCTTACTCCCAGTACATAAACATTCTTCTAGGTACATCGAGGCTTATGCCCAGTACGTACTTTACATGTGTGTTTCTGAGTCCACACTCAACACACTCATAAGTCAAATCATGTAAAATCATAGCTCTGCATAGTAAGTAACAAAAGATCATCTTAGTATTTAATGGTTTGTACCCATTATCAAAGCTGAAGAACATCATTAAAATATTGGGGTCTTCTTGCCCAGTATATACTCAAATAAATAAGTCACTCAGGGTCCATGCCCGATATATCGATATATATAAAAGAATAAATCATAGGTACTAGGGCTCATGCCCAATACTCAAAATAAAAGATAGGTGCTGGGGCCGTGGCCCAATATAACAAGAAAATAGTTAGTCCACAATTCAATATATTACATAAAACTTCTGCACATTGAATACTCTCAACGACTTCACCAATGCTTGTTAAGATCATGTACATGGTTACTTCGGGAAGAGCATTCATCTGGCTCACAAGTGTGAAGCCTCGTTATATTTATGCTACAACCAATTTTTCCATACTTAACATATCTAATGCTCACCAAGTGGCATTGACTCACTTTTTCCCAATCCAAAGCTTTCCTGCTCTGATGTGGGATTTTAGTGACCTGTTTCCTTTGCGGTCGAAAGAATGCAGGGCCAATCCTTTGTTGTTGGTTTAAAGACTTTGTGCATGTCCACGTTGGATGAATATTTGCTCCAGTCTGTTATGTATCTACCTATGCATTCATCTGTTTTGATGGGTGATCCCGGCTTTCTGCTTGTTGTTGACTTCAATTCCTGGTTGATAAGTGTCTTTAATATTGAATTTCGACTGCTTGTTTACCATGGAGTAACCAGGTCTATCCTAGACGCGAGGTCTGCATTTTTCATAAATTGATAAAATATGCTTAGAACGAGTGGGATGTGTGTGAGATTAAATAGATTGTGTGTTATCTCTGTAGACTACGTGTTAATGTGCATTTATTATGATGCTCCACGTTTTTGTTTATAAGGCCCTAACGAGCAGTCCAAGATTGAACTATGGGTAAGTCTTTATGTTTTTGATATATGTATAATGGGTTATATATATATATATTAGTAATTGAATTTAAGTTCTGAATTTGAAATAGGTGATTTACATTTCTATGTACATATATATATGTAATTGAAATTCAATTGAATTTAGATTGAATTATGTATACGTCTAAATATATATAAATACGACTGAGTTTAGTTGAGATTACAATGTGGGTAATTATATATATACATATATAATTGCAAATGAATGAATTTAGTTTGAACTTTCTTGATAACCTTCTCAAGTTACGTGAACCCATTTAAAAGAGTAAATAACATTGTTTGAACCAAGCAAGAAATTGACCATTTCCACGCTGCGATTTAGGGATGTGTTAAACATTCATTGTTGGATGATTTGGAATGATATTTTATAGGTGTAAAGGGATACGAGTAACAAATGAGCGACAATGTATTGTTTAAAGAGAAGTAGGTAATATGGAGGGCGTGAAAATGTATATATATTGGAAATCACGTTTAGGTTTATAACATATTTGGTTTCCACAAAGAAGTTGTAAATAAGGGATTGGGTAAAGAAAATGGTTAATATATATATATATAGAAATATATATTTAAAATTTACAATTAAATGGTATTCATATAATTGGATTATAACTATATGTTAACACTTCACATTAAGATGTAATATGAAGATGAATTAGGCAAGATTAGACTTTTAATTACGTAATTATGTATTAATTATTTCATGGAAGAAAGATATCCTCCTTTAAAATATATGTTTTATATATATTAATTATTATGGGTAATCAATATTGTTTAAAGGAAAATATATATGAGTGTTATTTATTTGTTGGATAAAGAGAATTGAATGGTATATATATACAGAGAGAGAAAGAGAGAGTTTGAATGTAGATATTTTACTTTCTTACCCTTGAAAGTAGTTTAATGCCTTAATTGTATAATGCTATATAATTGTTAGACAGTCAGATATTGAAGGTGAATATTCTACACCATGAATTTTAGTAACTAATATTATGCTCAATTCAATAAGTGAGCAAATAGAACTCGTTGGATGAAAGTGAACTTATCAGGATGTATGATAAGAAGAACCTCAATTCTAAGGTTAATTTATGTAAACCTCTGTCTTACAACATTATGGAGACCCTTAAGAATTTTCTTGTAGGGTGTGTTTTGAGAGACATTATAGTAATGGTTAACAAAAATATTTCCTACAAATGATGGAGTATTGGTTGTTTGCTTGGTAGGAGCACTCCTTGCAATGACCCACAGATACTGGTAAAGAATATTGGATAGTTAGGAACCCTAATATGGAATGTAGATTTGCATCCTTTTATGTACTTGAATATTGTTTTCTAAATTCTACTTCTGTTAGTATGATTGTCCATGCATCTATTCTATCCTACAAGTTATCTATGGGAAAGGATTGTAGATGGTAATGACCATGAGTAACTCTAGAATGCATGTATAAATATGAGTAAATCCAAAATGCATGTACAAATATGAGTAAATATGGAGTGCATATATGATTCTAGGAAATGTTGAAATGCATGCCCTTTACTATAAAATATATATTTATGCGTTTAATCCTAACTATTTCCTTTCAGAGAAGAATCTCGTACACATTTATTTTATGTGTTTAATCCTGACTACTATGTTGAGCAGTAGAATGTATTAGATCTGTATTTTTTTGTTTTAGCCTACATACTGCATTGGGAAGCATAATCTAATACAACTATATTTTTATGTGGTTAATCCTATCTATTGCATTTGGCAATAGAATCTAGTACAAATGTATTGTTTTCATTGATTTTCTGAAAGGCTATATTTGGCAATCGATCTACTATAAATGTTAATGGTTATGAATGTTAGAAATTCTATGAGCCTACCTATGGAATTGTACAACAAAATATACTACAAGTAAGATGAAGCAGCACGAAATAAAGTGTTGATGATGTGTATATTTTACTACAACTAGGGGAGATCAATATGTACATCCATTAATATAAATGCAATTATCCATCTATCATATCTATGAAAATTTAGTTGAATCATGAAAGAAATAAACTATAATTCTATGATGCCTATATATAAGCTGTCTATAGCTGAAACAAAATGAAGATCCAACCTAATATCTGTTGGGTATGTTATATCTCTTCACATGGTCGCTGCGTGTACAACACGATCCCTACGGCACCTTCGATTCGCCTGCGCCGGGCGCGTCCGGAGGGGGGGGTTTAGAGGGGGGGGTAGCCCGACAGGGCCCACCCCCTTCGTTTCGGACCGTTAGGTTCCGAAACGACACGGAGGGGGCCGTTAGGCCCCCGGAGTCCGCGCGGAGCGCAAAATTTTTTTTTTGGGTTGCTTTTTGCTTTTTCGCGATTTTCGACCCATTGTACTCTATCTAATTCCGGTAAAAGGAATTAGGGTTGTAACCTAATTCGGGTAAACGAATTAGGGTTTTAGATGCTGCAGAATACCATTTATTGTATTGTACATGTAAAATAAACATATAATGAAAAAGGAGCTATGCGGCTCTAAGTTTTGCTGGTTTTTCCCGGTTAAGGGTTTCCAGGTGAAAATCTCTGTGTAATGTGTGTGCCATTGTGTATTTTCTGTAAATGCTTAAGAATCGATATATGTTTGTACTTCACTGTTAAGGTTTAAAACTTACATTTGGTATCAGAGCAATTTTGGGTTCAGAGGGACGCCTTTGTTTCCAGGGGTTTGGCTCGATCTTGGATTTGTGATAAACCTGGTTTCAGTGGGAGCTTTGCAGCGGTGATTTATTCTTTGTTTAAAGAATGGCGAGCAGTTCTAGATTCGAGATTGAGAAATTTAATGGTCATAGCTTTGAGCTATGGAAGCTCAAGATGGAAGATCTTCTGGTAGATAGAGAACAATGGATCGCAGTAGATCCAGGTACCATGCCCTCTGGTGCGGTAAAAGAAGAATGGGAAAAGCTGGAAAGGAAAGCAAGGAGCACTATTCGTCTTTGCCTTGCAGATTCGGTATTGGTGAACGTATCTGGAGAAGACACTGCAAAGAAGCTATGGGATAAACTGGGAAGTCTGTATCAGTCAAAGTCCCTGGTAAATAAGTTATTTCTGCGAAAGAAATTGTACCTTCTGAGGATGACTGATGGAGACTCTGTTTCAGAGCATCTAAACGCCTTCAATACTCTGGTAAGTCAGTTGACATCTGTTGGTATTAAACTTGATGATGATGAAAAGTGTATTAGTCTGTTGTGCTCTTTGCCAGATTCATGGGATAATCTGGTCATAGCTATTGGGAGTAATGCAACCACACTAAACTTCGATGATGTGGTTGCATCCCTACTATCGGAGGAAATGAGGCGGAAATCCATAGATAGTTCAGCCAAGGATGCCTTATTTGTAAGAGGTCGCCCTGGAGACAGATCTAAAAATAAGTCTTCAGGTGGTAGATCTAAATCTAGAGGGAGATCTAAATCTCCAGGACCTTCTGTAAGAAAATGCTGGAAGTGCGGAAAAGCTGGGCATTACAAGAAGGATTGTAAATCGAAAATTACTGATAAAAGTAGAGGACCTAATGACGCTCCATCCGCAGATGGGAAAGAATCTACAGAGGAAGGAGGAGATGTGTATCTGGCATCTTCAAGTACACATGCAGAGCATGATTCGTGGTTGATTGACTCAGGTGCGTCTTATCATATGACTCCCCACAGGGAGTGGTTTTCTGAATACGAAAAGTATGATGGAGGAGATGTATTTCTGGGAGACAACTCGGTAGCGAAAATCATAGGTCGAGGAAAGGTCAAGCTACTGCTCAAAGATGGAAGGGTTAAAACTCTTCCCGGGGTTCTGCACATTCCAAAGTTGGCTAGAAACCTTATATCTGTAAGTAAAATGGATGATGCAGGTGTGAAAACTCTATTTGAAAAGAACACATGCAAAATGGTTCGAGAGTCATTGGTGTTGATGAGGGGAGTTCGGATTGGAACTCTATACAAGTTGTTGGGAAGCACCTTCAAAAATGGATGTAACAGCACTATTGTTTCTGAGGGTAAAAATGAAGGAGACAGAGTCCTTACTGTCTCTAGTGAGAAGACATCGCTATGGCATCGAAGGCTGGGACATATTGGAGAAAAGGGTCTTCGACTATTACAAGGTAAAAGTATGGCTGAAGGCATGTCTGATTTCACATTAGATTTTGATTTCTGTGAACATTGCTTATATGGTAAACAGAATCGAGTAAGATTCTCATCTGGTGTTGTAAGAGCTAAAGGAATCTTAGAGTTAATACACAGTGATGTTTTTGGACCTGTGCCTGTTCCATCACTTGGTAAATCTGTGTATTATGTTTCATTTATAGATGATTTCTCAAGAAAAACTTGGATTTATTTCCTGCGTAAGAAATCTGAGGTTTTTAATAGATTCAAAGAATTTAAGGCTCTTGTAGAGAATCAAACTGAGAAGAAAATAAAAGTACTCAGAACAGATAACGGTGGAGAATTCTGTGAAAGTGAATTTGAGGAGTTCTGTAAAACGTGTGGAATAGCAAGGCAAAAGACTACTCCATACACACCTCAACAGAATGGGGTTGCAGAAAGGATGAACAGGACATTGATGGAAAAGGCAAGGAGTATGCTCAGTGGTGCAGGGCTAGCACAACAATTCTGGGCAGAAGCTGTTGACACTGCGTGTTACCTAGTGAATAGGACACCCACATCAGCGTTGGTTGACAAGACACCTCATGAGGTTTGGACTAGTAAGAAACCCTCTCTCTCTCATCTCAGAGTGTTTGGGTGTGATGCTTTTGTACATGTTCCAAAGGAGAAAAGGAGCAAGTTGGATAATAAGGCGGAAAAATGTATCTTCATTGGTTACAAGGATGGAGTGAAAGGTTACAAGCTGTGGAACCCAGTAAAAAGGCAAACAGTTTACAGTCGAGATGTGATCTTCAGAGAAGTTGAAAGCACTTCCAGGATTGAGGATGTACCAAAGGAAAAGGATTCAGAGAAGCTACACTTTGATATCAAGGATGAAAGAGGTGACTCTTTTGAGGAACCAGATTCGTCTGAATCAGATGAGGAGGCAGAATCGTCTGAATCAGATGAAGAGGCGGATCCACAGACTCCGGTATTGAGGAGATCTGACCGAGAAAGAAGGCAAGTTGAAAGGTACAGTCCCCCTGATTTTCGTTCTAATTTTGTGTTATCTATTACTGATGATGATCCTAGAACTGCTAAAGAGGCAATGGATTCAGAAGATAGTAAACTATGGAAGAAGGCCATGATAGAAGAAATGGATGCCTTGGACAAAAATGAGGCATGGGATCTGGTTGAGTTGCCAGAAGGAAGAAAGCCTATTGGAAGCAAATGGGTATTCAAGAAGAAGTTAAATGCAGCAGGTAAAGTGGAGAAGTACAAGGCTCGACTAGTTGCGAAAGGTTACTCCCAAATTGAGGGCATCGATTTTGGTGAGATTTTTTCACCTGTTGCAAAATTGACTTCTATTAGATTTCTTTTATCTATTTCTGCTGCTTTTGATCTTGAAGTAGAACAGATGGATGTAAAGACGGCTTTCCTACATGGAAATCTTAATGAAGAGATCTATATGAAGCAACCAGAACGGTTTGTGGTGAAAGGAAGAAAGGAGCTTGTCTGTAAGCTGAAAAAGTCTCTCTACGGTTTGAAACAATCTCCCAGAATGTGGTATCAAAAATTTGATACTTATATACTGGGACTTGGTTTCTCAAGAAGCAAAGCTGATCACTGTGTTTATTTTAAGCTAATTGGTGATCATTTTATTTATGTAATATTGTATGTTGATGATATGTTGCTAATTGGAAACAACAAAGAAATCATCAAGGATGTCAAGAATCAGCTGTCATCTGAATTTGACATGAAAGATCTTGGTGCTGCAAATTTCATTTTGGGCATGGAAATAAAAAGAGATCGTGAAAACAGGAAACTCTGGTTAAATCAGAGGAAATATGTTGAAACGATATTGAAGAGATTTAATATGCAGGAAAGCAAACCAGTGAAGGTGCCCATTCCTGTAGGTGTAAGGTTATCTGCAGAACAGTGTCCCACTACACAAGAAGAGGTAGAGGACATGTCTCATGTTCCATATGCTAGTGCAGTTGGCAGTCTGATGTATGCCATGGTCTGTACTAGACCAGATATAGCCCATGCAGTGGGAGTTTTGAGTAGATACATGTCAAAACCAGGAAAGGAACATTGGACTGCAGTAAAAAGGGTCTTCAGGTATTTGCGTGGCACTACAGATTCTGCAATCTGCTACCAAGGAAGACCCGGTCTAAACAGAGAGATAGATATACAAGGATTTGCTGATGCTGACTGGGCTGGAGATCTTGATCACAGAAGATCTACAAGTGGCTACGTTTTTAATCTATTTGGAGGAGCAATCAGTTGGATGAGTAGAAGACAAGCTGTAGTTGCACTCTCAACTACAGAAGCTGAATACATGGCAGCTACCCATGCAAGTAAGGAAGCTGTATGGTTGCAAAGATTGTGTTCAGGTATTGGTTTTGTTCAGAATGCAGTAAAAATTGGTTGTGATAGCTCAAGTGCAATATTTCTGGCAAAGAACCCTGCTTATCACTCGAGGACAAAGCACATTGATGTGCAGTACCATTTCGTCAGAGACATGGTTGAACAGAACAAAGTGTTGCTGGAAAAGGTTGACACTTTGGTAAATGTTGCAGACTCTTTGACAAAGTCTGTGAGTACTCAGAAGTTCTCTTGGTGCAAAGAGAACATGGGCATTGTTGCCCTGAATTGTTGAAGTCATAAATTTCTCCTGTATGTGAAGAGAACAACAAGTGGGAGAATGTTGGGTATGTTATATCTCTTCACATGGTCGCTGCGTGTACAACACGATCCCTACGGCACCTTCGATTCGCCTGCGCCGGGCGCGTCCGGAGGGGGGGGTTTAGAGGGGGGGGTAGCCCGACAGGGCCCACCCCCTTCGTTTCGGACCGTTAGGTTCCGAAACGACACGGAGGGGGCCGTTAGGCCCCCGGAGTCCGCGCGGAGCGCAAAATTTTTTTTTTGGGTTGCTTTTTGCTTTTTCGCGATTTTCGACCCATTGTACTCTATCTAATTCCGGTAAAAGGAATTAGGGTTGTAACCTAATTCGGGTAAACGAATTAGGGTTTTAGATGCTGCAGAATACCATTTATTGTATTGTACATGTAAAATAAACATATAATGAAAAAGGAGCTATGCGGCTCTAAGTTTTGCTGGTTTTTCCCGGTTAAGGGTTTCCAGGTGAAAATCTCTGTGTAATGTGTGTGCCATTGTGTATTTTCTGTAAATGCTTAAGAATCGATATATGTTTGTACTTCACTGTTAAGGTTTAAAACTTACAATATCTACATGCCTAAATTTCACAACCTAGTCACAGCCTCAGTGTGGGTAAACTGGTGGACCTCCTCGACATGCTTTAAATCGAACGATATAGGCTTGGTTTTCTCCACCAAGGACGTTGAAAATTGCAGGTGGATTGAGACCCAACAAAGAGCCCCAATAAGAGACTAAGAAAATAAAAATAATTTCTAGCATTTGATTTCTACCCAGATGCAAAGTGAGAATGCTAGATGCCATTAACTATATCTATATTCATAAGTAACATATTAAATAGAATATGTACTAGATCGGTGACCTCCCTAGTGATAAATATAGTCATTTACTAAACAATATAGAATCTAGTTAACAGTCCATTAAATTTTGTATACAAGTAAATTTTCATAGCAAATGAAATAAAAGCTTCTCCCTAAGCTAAATTATCCAGCTAATTGCAGAGGGCCTGATTAGCCCAGATCTTGAGTTACAAGAATGTTAAGCAATTGTCGAACAGACCTGGACCAATGAAAAGCTCATCGAAAGAGTGCAAACACAAAACTGCATAAGCACATATCATTTGTTTTGAGGACAAAATTAAATAAACATATTATACCATCTATGACTCGTTCTTAAAATGCATCTCCTACCTAGGCTGTCAAAGGGCTCACCCTCTTAGAATACCTACATCCAACATGTAAATCTTAATTAGTACTACATACAAGTGTATCAAAAGTTATTTATGATAAAAAAACATTAATATAGCATAAAAGCAACATTGAAATATCTTAACAAAAGTTACAAGTGTTAAATAGACCTCAATCAACCATATGCATATGACTTTGCTAATAATATTTTTATGCAGCAATTATGAGTAAAATATAAAGCCATGCATGGGCATCCTAAAGGTATGCAATTATCAATCCCACCTGCTTGACTTTCTAATTCCTTTACATGTGTACAGGGAAAATTTTAAGGATCCATAATTTTGTTAAGTGTAGAAACCTTAGCAAATCTTAATAATTCTTAAATTTGTAACCATAAAATGTTTGGAGATTTAAAAAAAAATATTCACATTTCAAATGATTTTATATAGTTTTTGGACAATTTTGGCGATTTTTAGAGTAAAAACAAATTATTCTATGGAAATTGGGCGAATTAGCTTTGAAAAAAAGACAAATTAGCCAATCTTTTCTTGGAAAAAAATGTCAAAAAATAACACATGAACTAAATTTCGCCCCTAAAATTTTTCTTGCATGTGCATCATTGATTAACTATATACAAATACAAAATACTAGTAAATACCTTCTTGAACCCAAAGATATCCAAGGCGAGTGCAATGGGTCGAGCAAAGAAGACCTTCAATAATGAACATAAATCAAACAACTATGCTAATCTTTCGAGATCGTAATGACCTCCTCATAAGAGAATTGGGTCTCTATGTAACATAATCGATTAAAAGGAAATAAATTAAAAAGAGACTAAGGGTTGAGCTAGATGGTAACGTTGTTGCGCCAAGAGGCACTCTACAACCCAGTACGAGGGAGATCTTGTAACATAATCGATTCAAAGGAAATAAATTAAAAAGAGACTAAGGGTTGAGCTAGATGGTAACGTTGTTGCGCCAAGAGGCACTCTACAACCCAGTATGAGGGAGATCTTGTAACGTGTGTGAGTGTTTTTCGAGTAACAAAATAATAATAAAATAATAAAAATAAAATATTGTAACATCCGCGATTAATAAAAATAAAGAGACGTGTATTTTCGAAATGAAATCAATGACTATATTACAGCCTACATAAAAACTAGAAATATAAGAAGTAAAAAGGTAAAGAAGTAAAAAATATTATAACTAACATAAAAAGTAGAAATGTAAGAAATAAAATAAAGAAGTAAAAAATATATTATAGTAGACATAAGAAATAGAAACAAAATAAATAATTACTATATCCGACATAAGAAATAGAAAAAATAGACGATATTTGAACCGTAATAAAAAAACATGGTTGCATTGATTTCAACAATGCATAAAATAGATATTAGAAATATAAGAAGTAAAAAAATATAATGAATAGCTCACATAAAAAGTATAAACATAAGAAATAAAAGAAATAAGTAAAAAATATATTATAGTATCCATAAGAAGTAGAAACAAAAGAAGTAAAATAAATACAATAGTCGACATAAGAAATAGAAAAAATAGAAGGGATTTGAATCGTAATAAAAAAACATGGTTGCATTGATTTCAATAATGCCTAAAAGAAATATTATAAATATAAGAAGTAAAAATGATAAAGAATAGCTGACATAAAAAGTAGAAACATGGTTGCATTGATTTCAACAATGCTTAAAACAAATATTAAAAATATAAGAAGTAAAAAAGATAAAGAATAGCTAACATAAAAAATAGAAACATGGTTACATTGATTTCAACAACGGGTAAAACAAATATTAGAAATATAAGAAGTAAAAAAAATAAAGAATAGTTGACATAAAAAGTAGAAACATGGTTTGATTGATTTCAACAATGCTTAAAACAAATATTACAAATATAAGAGGTAAAAAAGATAAAGCATAGCTGACACAAAAGTAGAAACATAAAAAATAAAAGAAAGAAGTAAAAAATATATTATAGTAGCCATAAGAAGTAGAAACAAAAAAAGTAAAATAAATACTATAGCGGACATAAGAAATAGAAAAAATAGAAGGGATTTAAAACTTAATAAAAAAATATGGTTGCATTGATTTCAACAATGCCTAAAACAAATATTAGAAATATAAGAAGTAAAAAAGATAAAGAATAGCTACATAAAAAGTAGAAACATAAGAAATAAAAGAAAGAAGTAAAAAATATATTATAGTAGCCATAAGAAGTAGAAGTAAAAGAAGTAAAAAAAAAATACTATAGCCCACATAAGAAATAGAAAAAATAGAAGAGATTTGTACCTTAAGTCCAATCATCTCAATACTTAGCAATAGACAACAAAAAAATGTTCTTAAAAATCATAAGATGTATGTTGATTTGATTAATTGCATTGATTTCAGCAAGAGATTTGTACCTTAAGTCCAATCATCTCAATACTTAGCAATAGACAACAAAAAAATGTTCTTAAAAATCATAAGATGTATGTTGATTTGATTAATTGCATTGATTTCAGCAATGCATTGTTTTTGCTTTTTACATTTATGCATTGAATTTATGAATTTAATAAAAAACATTGTTGCATTGATTTCAACAATAGATTGTTTAATAAACCACAAACAAATGTTCTTAAAAAACACAAGATGTATATTGATTTCAACAATGCCAGCCATAATAGTAGTTATATTTGATAACTAAATATAACTCCAAGCAAAAAGGGTTTTGAACCTTGGTCTCTAAATTAATACAAGCCCAATAACCTTACCGCTTACCAATAGACCACACACAAATATTTTTAAATAACACAAGATGCATATTTATTTGATTTGTTGCATTTGTTTTAACAATGCATACATTGTTTTGTATTTTACATGTATGTATTCAATTTATCAATTAAATAAAAAGTATAAAATTTCCATTGATTTCAACAATGCATTTGTTTTGTTATTTACATTTATACATTGAATTTATCTATTTAATAGAAAAACTATTTGCAATGATTTCAACATATTAAAGTTTTTTTTCTCTATTTTAGGGTATATTGTGGATCCTCATGATAATATTGCAAATAATGAATATATATTGATGATCAAAAAAGAAAAGTACGACAAATGTATAGAAGAGAAAGAGAAAAAGAATCATCATAACATATAGAAGAACCTAGAAAACACGACCATGAACTAAAGAGATCATGAAGAAGTGTTATTTGTGCAAAGGCATTCTAAAAAGCATGAATGCGAGATAATTTCAGGGTTATATAGGAATCACTATATAACTACCAATGCATATGACATACTTGGATACATGGAATGTGATAACAACGAAAATTGGAACTCTAATTTTGTTGATATGGAAACTTCCAATCGTGCACTACAATGCATATCTGAAAACCAGCAATTGAATGGCATTGTTCATAATAATCGTACTCAAAATTAATCAATTGAAATCTTAGTGGAGAAGCAAAGAAAATCATTTGAGATTATTCTTAAGGATTACAGAGATGGAAACAATGAACCACTACAAATGATTATCCAAGGAACTGCAGGTAGAAGAAAATATTACTTGATTGGAGCCATTAGACAAACACTAAAAATTGATTATTTTCTAGATAAGGTACCATTATTTCTTTTGGCCCCAACCAGTGTTGCAACGTTTAATATATCTACATCAACAATGCAAAAAAAATATGGGGATTAACATTGGATAAGGAAATTATAAATATTGGAAACGAAGAACGACGGTGGCTCCAAGTTACAACAATATCATGAATAAAAGGTATGGATGGTCTTTCTCCTTTCACATATGATCGATATGAGAAGATGCCAAAGGGAGCAGGAGTGGAATCAAGAAAAAAACAAGAAGAAATATCAAAGTTTATCACATTGTAATAGATTTGATCAAATCTCTTGAGGTGCAAACCTTTGCTTTAACAATTTACTCAATCCTTAATACTTATTACTTACATTATGATAATCCTCATAATTCTATCTGTGTTTTCAACTTAACCTGTTCCTTACAATGTTGATCAAACTCCAGTTTTTTGTCACCGCCCATGACAAGAACCAGCCTAGATCCAAATCCTAGGCTCTATCAAGTGCCAAGAGGGATCAAATCTCCTGAGGTGAAAACATCTTCTCGGGTATTGCACTCAATGAGCTATTCGAGGGATCAAATCCTGTCTATTTTTTCTATTTCTAATGTGAGCTATTGTAATTTTTTATTTATTTATTTTGTTTCTACTTCTTATGTCTTCTATAATATAGTTTTTACTTATTTATTTTATTTCTTATATTTCTATTTTTTTATGTCAGCTATAATATTTTTTAGTTCTTTATCTTTTTTACTTCTTATATTTTTAGTTGATCGATACCCTACAAAAATTATATAATTTTTTTTTCCAACTTTTAAGTATATTAAATAGTAAAAAAAGACTAATATACACACTAAATGTATATCAACATTTTAAAATTATTATACACACTAAATGTATATCAATATTTTAAAATTATTACAAATTAATAAGAGTGTTAACAAATTGTTTTGTTAAACTTGTTAGGATATTCTTATGCTTCATCCTAGTCCTACTAGCATTTTCATCCTTTGCATTTTCAATTCTGCATGCATTCCTACATGTAGTATGCATTGCATGCATCCGCATGTTGCCCAGTCATCAGGTTGATACCCCCAGCACCTAGTCCTTAGTCTTCCAGCACTCGGGAGCTTATTTCCATTCAAATTGAGCCCTCATAGCCAGTGATGCGCCCACATCTCACCATCCACTTGACAAAGATGCCCTTCTTCACCTACCGGTCCAGTTGTCTTCAGTTAACTGAGTTATCTCCTTGATTTTAGGCTTGAATCACTCTTAACTAACCTTACCACTCCGATGGACCTCCACTGTGACTAGACTACTCATTACGACTCCAGTTAGCTCCTCATGCACCCTCCACTGAGCCTCCTTCATTCAGTTAGTTCCAGTTACATTCAGTTACACCTACCACACTCAGTTAGACTCAGTTTGATAGTTACTTGAGCATTGATGACTCCACTGATGATGAGATAGACTTCTAGTTGTGCTCCAATGACACTCCAGTGATCTTCTGATCACTCCATGAAGGCCAATTCAAATTTCCACCTTGGCATTCGAAATCCTCATGCATTGTAATATTTGTTTGTCCATTTCTGATTAATGAATTAGTGTGTGTAAAGTTATTTTGCTTCTATCCAAGTTCTACTGTATTATTATTATGTTGTTCATTATACTGCATTAACCACTCTTCTTCTATTTTCCTGCTTAATCATAATTATTCTCTTGTGAGATATACATCATCTCTTAGATCTGCTGTGAGGATTTTCACATGGTATCAGAGCATGTTGAGAGTATTATTTATCTCCATTCCTGATATTTTTTTGCAGGTTATTATCAACATTTCGAGTGTAGTAGTTGCAGCAGTTTCTGCATTTTTGCAGCAGTAGCAGTTACAGATATTTCTATTATTTTTTACAGGTCTTCTATAGCTTCCATGTATTCGGAAGAAATCCCTCCTCTTTCTCCATTCAACTATAATTTTCTTTCTCCATTCAACTATGATGAATGGAAACAAAAAATGATAGCATAATCAAAGAAAAATGATCTCTTTGATCATTGTTTTGAAAGAGAGTTCGAATCCTCTGAAGAAGAGATTGAGTGGTTAAATAAAGGTGACAGAGTCTATGCAACAATGATGTTTCCTTTGCCTGAATACATGATATACCAATACCTTGATGATGTTGAAACTTGAAAAGAGCTATGGGCCCACCTGGATAGAAGATTTGGCAGACAGAATGAAGGGATTGGTCCAAACCCCTTTGAGAGCAAGCAAAGTGATGCATTCGCCCTCCTTGATGATCTCATTGATCATGAATTAGTATCAAACATATCTCATATTGAAGTTGTCCACAAAGAAGAAGAACTTGCAAAATCTACACCCATGCTCCAAATTTTTTCTATTTCGAATTATGTGCCAGCTCACACTCTAGAAATTGCAGAAGGTCCTAAATACTCTCTTGCACCAAAGTCTGTTGGTTTGCATCATGATCACATAAATGTTTCAGAGGTAAAATCATCAATTGGAGGTAATGCATTTGCTCTCCTTGATCACTTACCTCTTATGTACTACTATATAATCATTATTTCATGCTTTCAGAAGGTTATTGAAGACTATGACCATTGCCATTTGCTTGGGATAATTTCTCATGCATATCATGGTTTTGATCTCACTCCTGCTGGTTCAAAAGAGATCTCAAGAAACCATTTCCATTCACTTGGGATAATTTCTCATGCATTTACTACTTTTGATCTCATCTCTAATGGTTCAAAAAAGAACTCAAGAAACCATGATTCAAGTCTTGGATCTAATTTGGATTCTAAGCAATCACTACTTGGGATAATTTCTCATGCATATGATGGTTTTGATCTCACCCCTGCTGGTTCAAAGGAGGTCTCAAGAAACCATTTATCAAGTCTTGGAGCTGATTTGGATTCCAAGCAATCATTATTATTTGATGGTTTTTTTTTGGCAAAATCTCACCCATGATGGTTCAAAGGAGAAGACAAAAGATTGTTTGCACATTCATAGATTTGATCCTACCTCAGCTGATTCGAATCACGGGTTCAAGGATCATCCTCATACTTTTGGATTGGTTCTCATCACATTCAGTCTGAAGAGAAAGTACAAGCACATGCTTTCTGAGCATGATCCACTTCTTCCCAAGAAGAAGATACCTCCAGACATATGACCAAGCATCACACCTACTTGAGTTTGGAGCATTTATTTTTGTGTGTTCCTTACAGTCTATTTTGAGGGGGGGTATTTTTTCCAGGAGGTTTCCCCCATTTCCTCAATTTATTGATTGTTATTATTCATTGTATTGGGTGACCTTTGGTCTTAGTTACCAGGGCCTAGGATGAATTAAGGGGGGGTGTTAGAATATTCCTATACTCCATCCTAGTCCTACCAGCATTTTCATCCTTTTCATTTTTAGTCTTGCATGCATTCCTGCATGCAACATGCATTTTGCATGCATTGCATGCATCCACATGCTGCCCAGTCATCAGGTTGATACCCCTAGCACCTAGTCCCTAGTCTTCCAGCACTCGGGAGCTTATTTACACTCATATTGAGCCCTCCTATCCAGTGATGCACCCACATCTCACCATCCACTTGACAAAGGCGCCCTTCTTCACCTACCAGTCCATTCATCTTCAATTAACTGAGTTCTCTCCTTGATTTTAGGATTGAATCACTCTTAACTAACCTTACCACTCTGATGGACCTCCACTGTGACTAGACTACTCATTCTGACTCCAGTTAGCTCCTCATGCACCCTCCACTGAGCCTCCTTCATTCATTTAGTTCCAGTTACACTCAGTTACACCTACCACACTCAGTTAGACTCAGTTTGACTGATGGTTGACAGTTACTTGAGCATTGATGACTCCACTGATGATGAGATAGACTTCTAGTTGTGCTTCGATGACACTCCAGTGATATTTTGATCATGCCATGAAGGCCAATTTGAATTGCCACCTTGGCATTCGAATTCGTCATGCATTGTATTATTTATTTGTTCATTTATGATTAATGAATTAGTGTGTGTGAAGTTATTTTGACTGCATTGACCACTCTTCTTTTATTTTCCTACTTAATCATAATTATTCTCTTGTGAGGTATATATCATCTTTTAGATCTATTGTGAGTATTTTCACAAAACTCACCACACAAACTATACCTTACAAATTATCTTCTTAAACTTAAATATATTATATTATAAAATAAATTACTTTCAATTGATTAATATTATTTAGAAACAATCTTCACTCTCACATTTATAAAATCTATATTCATCTACTTTATTTATCTCTAAATTAAAACTCATAAATATTTATTAATATTAAATTTAAAAGAATAAATATAGGAGGATATTATTTTTTTTAAATCTACTTTGTAATTTAAAATGATGATGATGATCTTTAAATTCCACTAAAGTTAAGATATAGATTATTTGATTTGCTTTAAAATGTTATTCCTATGCTCAAAAAACTTAAAGAGGAGTGTTCCTAGCTAGCTATAGTTTTGGGGATCTAGAAGGATAGAAAGTTCATTGTTGGAGCGCAGATTTTGGAACTTAGAACTAATGTGGGTGAGGGCATTCGAAGAGAAAGTGATTTTCATCTTCCATGCCCATAGACTCACATACATGGCAAATCCTTTAAGCCCATGGCGTTTTAGGGTTTGTCCAACACCTAGTTTCGGTATGAAGCTCATGAGTTCATTCTAATCTTGGCAATATTAATTTTTTTCATTGAGCTTGTTAAGATAGAAAGAAAAATTTCATCACATTTTCTCTTTGAATATGAAGTAATAATGTTTTTAATGTTAATGATATTTAGTAGAGTGGTAGTTTCATCAAGTCGTGGCATCTTTAAGGATTCCTCTATTGAGACGAAGGTTGTTTTGGCTTGAGTTAAGAGAAATTTTAGGAATTCAGTTATCCCCTATATTGTTTAATTTGTGCTTGTACATTAGATATCTAATCATAGCCATGCTTTCAATGGGAGAGATCCTCCTTCTAAGAGGAGAATAGGATAGGGCATGTTTCTCTTAATATTAATATTATAAGTAATAAACCATTTTTGGATCTGCTCATTTCTTCTCCATGATTCTTTGGAAATGCAACATCCCCAAGCTTCACAACCATATCAGATAATGAGAATGATGAGTGTTTTAAATAGGAGTTACAGGTGTGATTGAAAACATATTCTAAAAAGGATATCCAAGTACCCTTCTTGCAACTAAAAACTAGTTCATGTAAAATTAGTATTTGTTTTGTAGGGAAAGACAGAGAATATTAATTTAATTCTATTTTTTTAACTTACAATTGATTTGCAACGCATGACTTTATGAATACCATATTTGGATCTACTCATTTCTTCTCCATGATTCTCTGGAAATGCAACATCCCCAAGCTTCACAGCCATATAAGATAATGGGAGTATTTTAAATAGGAGTTTCTTTTTGTTCCACATCACAAGATTTGTCGATTTACAATTGTTTTCAAGAATGAAGTAGGTTTTCCACCCTCCATTCATCCTCTTCTCAATGTTATAGTTCTAGTTGAGCTTGTGATGAAAGTCAATTCCAAGATATTTATAAGAGGCTAATTACTCCAAGATTATTTTGTCATAAGCAAAATTGTCCTAAGTACCCTTAAAGGATTTGATAATCATGACTTTTTTGTATGAGTGTTAACGGTCATATGACAATGGTGCAAAAATCCTTGAGAATTCGTAATTGCTTATCAAGATCATAGGGGCACCTTGCCATAAGAACGATATCATTAGCATAGAGAAGAAGCATGATGACTATTCTTGCTAAGGTTGTGCCACTGCAGCCTGCTCTTCTAACCAATCTTCTAGCTTATTGATGTAAATGCCAAAATGGGTAGGGGAAAAGGGCACCCTTGCTTAACTCCAATATTACAATGAATATCCTCTCACCATTCTTAACTGTTTTTTAATTTGGCAATGGCATTCTCACATAACATTATAGTTGTAGCCCTTAGTTGAGAGGAACTTTTAACTTTTATAATCTATTCCAAAGGTTCTTTCTAGGGACTGTATAAAAAACATTTCTAAAGTCCACTAAACAACCAAAAATAATGGATTTATTATTACAGAACTCCTCCATAACCACATTTAATGGATAGAAATTTGAATTGCTTAAAAAAATTAAAATGTTTTATGTAAATATTTAAAGTATTTAAATATAATAATTAAAAAAAATCTTTAAATATGAAATACTTGTTTCAATTACTTAATTATATTTTTAATGTAATTCTTACACGTGAAAGGAAAGGATTGAAAACATATTCTAAAAAGGATATCGAGGCACACTAATTTGGGAAGAATGGGAGGAAGGGATGCTCGTCAACATCGGTAAATATACTTCTTTCTTTTCCGAGGGCATTTAATTTCTACTTTGGATGAGAAGTGGAAGCTGATTTGTTTGTCAAGGTTTTGAGGTATTGAACATTTATGATTTGATTGTCAAGTTTTGAGGTATTGAACATTGAGTCATTTTGTATTGGTCTATACACTCTGTATGTTATGTATTCGTTTTGTAGGGCAAGACAAAGAATATTAATTTAATTCTATCTTTTAAACTTGCAAATGATCTGCAACGCATGACTCTATGAATACCACTTTAGGTTTTAAAGGGCTACTTATCCATTTCTGTCTATGACAAATAGAATACTTGGTCGATCTCCGTCACGATTGGATATCGGTCTCACAGGGACATACAGTATTTATTTCTTACTTACCTTTTTATGGCAAATTATGCAGCCATGGCACAATGGCCTGAAGGATGGGATTACGGATAGCCATTGGATGTTAGAGTGCAGGTAGCAGAAAAAGAAAAGCCGACAGTAAAGTTATTACATGAATGGTAACAATAATGGAACAGTAAATGAGGTCAGTTGAAGGAGCAGACGATAGCAGGAGGTAATAAATTGTTCATATTCGTGAATCAATTAAACTGCAAAATGGCCTACATCGCGATTCGCCCACCATTGTACTCCCTTTGTCATTTCCTCTATTCATTAGCGAGGGAACAGCATGCATCAAAATCCCCATGGACAATCGACAGAGCCCAATCTATTGGTAAATCAAAATGAAACCGTACAGCAAGTGCATACTCACGGGGATTGCCCACCAAACGGGGTCCCCCCAAGCTCTGCTCAGCTGCCTTACCTTTACCTCCACAGCCCTTTCCTGGCACCCTTCTGCGCTTTTTCTTCAGTTCTGTACTGCAACTGCAACTGCAAATGGAACCTTCAAGTCCTTTTCCCGCTCTTACCTACTTACCTTTCTTCCTTCTACCATTATCAAGGCAATACCTATTCGCAGAAGAATCCCCATTCGGCTCCCTCTGCTTGAAGTTTTCTAGCAAAACGACCATACTTCATATTTGGAGTTCGTGCATTGAAGCTGTTATGGTCGTGGTATGGTAGTGGAAAGGATAAGCTTCCATGCCCTTTATTGTACTAAAATAGACATTGTCGACGTTTTAGGGCAATGATTATCAATGTTAGCACGCCCTTTCCTGTGGGATAAGGTCGGTTCCGTGTGTTTCTGATTTTTTTTTTAATTTTTTTTTTTGCGCATAGCATAATTAACACATTCAAGTTGAGTTCTTACCATCGTTAATACATTGTATTCATATGTTCCACTGTTCTCAGTGCAGGTGCAGCTGTTCTCAGGTTCCCTGACATCACTTTCCCAAAATATTTGCTTAAACAATCAAAGGAATATGATCGGAGAAGCGGAAGCGTTTTTCGTAAGTCTTTTAAGCTCAATATTTTTGTAAGAGTCTATATACATTGCAGACAATAGCTGCGTGCATTGAGCCTATATAGTACTCTACTTATCAGTTAGATGCATTTCACTTTTTTTAGATGTGAGTTCCCAGATATTATTACAGTACATAGTTTCACAGATTTCCTGACGGAAGCATTCGAATTTGCAGATACAAGGGACATCTAGCAATCTAGCTGCATCTGATCCCAACTTGTTAATTCCCTCATACAGCATTAACATGGTAGCATTTGGGGAGGATCAAGAAGCTACGCCTATGGGAGATATATTGTGCGATATATTAGGTTCGCATCAGTTCTCTCATTGGAACTTGGCTGCTAACTCTCCAGGACAGGACTTGTTTGGTATTTTGGACTTCATAGAAATTGGTAATCATCGGGAGGAATTCAAATTTATTAGTCTCGAAGAAGAAGAGAGCAGTATATGTAACAAGAATGGCGATAACTTCACCGTAGTATCGCATCTTCAAGAATTATCTGTCCTGGAGCAAGAGACCAAGCAAAAACCAGAGTCGGACCACAACATTCTTAATTTAGCGTTCTTAGCTAACGCATGCGGCCATTGCTGTCCGGATACAAACGTCCCACGGAGCGCTGAGCCAGAATCATGTCAGAAATCTAAGAACTGTGATCAATTGCGTTCAGACATTGATCCATCTGATTTCTTTGAGTCCGAAACAGATCAGGCCTTCGACAATCCAAAGCAGAAGCGCCTCAATGCCATGACAACTACAACTAGCGATCAGGTGGAAGTAGATGGACAGCAACGCACGACACATGTAGCCGTGGAGGGAAACAAGAGAAAGCAGATGAACGAGCGTTTGGCTGTTTTACGTTCCCTTATGCCTCGCGTTTACGTGCAAAGAGTAATGTCTATACCCTAATCTCGTTCCATTTTTAAATATAAGTTACCTAGAAATCTTATCATAAATTCCCGGTTTATGTTCACGGACTCTGGAAATTACCAATCTTTCATTGCAGTTCTTCACACAACTATGTATGCGATCGTATGTACTGCCCCTTTGATCATTATGCTTTCGCTAGCTGCTCCATTTTTTTTCAATAACTAATACGTCTATTGCTCATCAGTATTATTTGATATGAATGACTATTATCTGTGCTCGTCAGTCAACTGCAATTTGTCAAGAGGACGGGTAGTTAATATAGTAACACAAGGATTTCTGCAAGTCACATGTTAATGGATTTTCATATTGCTCTATCCAAGCAATTTTTATAAAAGGAAACTTGTTACAAAGAAGAATAAAATATAAGAAACTATTATTATTTACGTATCTACCTTTTCAAATGTTAGGTGATGTGAAAATCCAAGTGGTTGATAGTTGTGAATGGTAACCAGAAGGTTTCCGGATCAAATCCCCCGCGGCTATGCATATTGGAATATGTAGAATACCTCGACTTTGTTGATAAGGGATGATGTAGTTAGGCTATGTAATAGTCTTCACTAGAGTGTTAATAGCAAGAGAGAGTTTTAATAATCTCAACTTCTTAGCCTTGGGGAATCAAGGAATTCACTCAACTTGTACATCAATTTGTACATGGGATATACTATAGGATCTATATTTGGGCAGGTATCAACCTCTCATACCACCCTCGAGCAAGGTTATGAGGCCATGAGGGTGAAGGACACATTCAAGCTTTTCTCTACCATCCCAAAGCCAATTTTGTATTAATGTGTATTTAAATGCTCATAGAGCTTCTACATAAATCTCTCGCATCCATTAGAGCCATGGCAGTTCTTCCAACTACCCCACACAACACAAGGAAGGCATTTCCCTTCACCGATCCACAGTTCCCTTATGAAATCTAAACCTTACAGTGTGAATTTGAGGTAGAAACCAACCATGCTTTCTTAATAATATCATGAGTAGCAAATCTCAAGGTAAGGTCCAATATGTCCAGCCTTTTCTCACCTACAGCCAACCCAGTTCCATTCTCAGTCCAGTAATGGGATAAGATAAACAACAACATGAAATCATCTCAGTTTTTTCTTTGTTTGTGGTTCCCTTCCTATTTACCACTTTGATGCTTACCCCTTGCGTTCTCAGGTCTTTACTTGGATTCCCTCCCTCTCACACTCCACGTGACCTCTTGAATGGTCTCATTATGTGGGTATGTTTGCTTCATTGTTGGCTCTCTCTACCATACTATACATCCCTTGGACTACTTTGTTCAATCCCTTGAATGGTATACTCCCCTAGGGACCAAAAAGATAGTGGGTTAGGGAGATAGCATTTCTTCTTCTTCCTAAAATAATGACTCTTACAATGTCAAAAAAGGATTTTCATCCCATGCTTTCAGAACTACATGATAGGAAATTTTACCACCATCTTCACACATGTATTAAATGATTGAGTTAAAAAATAACTCAAGGGAATGCATTGGTTACTTCAAGGCATAAGACAAAATTAAAAGAGTTCTAATGATGACACATGGAATCATAAGGTTACTCTCCCATTGGAAACCCCCTTTCATTTTCTCCTCCAATCGAATCATAGCCCCTCTTAGATACTTCCCCACACAACCATCTTTGACATGTTATATTCTTTTTCAGCATAGTATTTACATCGTATGCCCCAATAGATATATCTACATTATACACATGTATTCCATTCTCCATTAGGTCCTTGGCAGGGAAATTTTTAGGGGCGAAATTTAGCCAATTGGCTATTTTTTGGCCCTTTTTTCAAAAAATAAATTCACTATTAGCCTCTAATATCGCCTATATTTACATAAAATATGTTTTTTTAGCATAATATTCGCCAAAATTTACAAGATTCAATAGTAAATCCTACGTTTCATATTTAATATTTGCCTACCAATCTATATGTATTTTTTTTCCATCCAAAATAATCGCCTAGAATACTATACTTAAGTATACTTTTATAATCCTTAAAAAATACCTTGGTCCTTGGCCTTGAGAACCACACTAGGAATTAATACTTAACATATTTACATCGTTTGATTAGATACATTCGAAGGGTAAAAAACAAGGTATTGAAATCCCCTCCCCCTTGGAATAATACCATCCCCGGTATTCTCTGTCTCTGTAGCAAGGTCCCATGTCCTTCTTTTCAATTGCTTTTGCAATTCCTTTCTCTTAGAGACCACTTTGTCTTAATTTCATTTATCTTGCACAAAAATGCTCAACTATTCATTTGGACTAGCTTAGATCACCTCTAGTCCCCTTATCATTTCACCACATGTCCATTACTATTGTGAAAGGAAAAACATGATGGTCATAGCCATTTTAAGAAACACTTAACCCATTAAAAATTATTTAAGATCCATAAATGAAGCATATATATTCATAAAACTTGGAAAGGATTTCCATGGTAAGAGAAGGACTACCTCGTGATTGAATAAGGAGTAAAGGGCATATGGTGGACCTTGAAAATAATTCCATGGAAATTGGAATATAATCTATTGATACACTATTAAGTTCTAAGAAGTCCAAGAGAGGTCATGTTGTACTTGAACAAAATTGCTCAAAGCAATTGGAGCAATAAGGAAATGTGGACAAAGTGCAATGAGAGGTGTCATAATAATAAATAGAGCTTAACATAAGATTAATGAGATTGTTGTTGATCCAATCTAGCATATGACATGAATCCCCTACTTTGATTCATCTCAATTTCCCCTTTTTTCTACACTCACCCTTCCAGGATTAGGCATCTCTTTCACTACTATACAATCCCCTTGGGTGATCCATATTTCCAAGGATTTCATGTGTAAGAAGAGCTTCAAATAATATCCCTTAATACTAGGGCTTACAACTAGCTGCAATATTTAATATAGCATAGCTTGTGGTGATAAAGGAATATTGAAGGGTTCTAGTTTCATTATAGTATCCTTCTCCCCTAGCTTTCAATGCCCATCATATCTCCTCACTAAACAGATCCATCATCTCACATGTATTACACACATACCGTTTCTATGATATATAAAATTCATAATTTCATTCATAATATTTTTTTCAAATATGTTTCGTACATGAACCAAATTTCAAAAACATGAGATCCTCCTCATCAATTTCAATAAGAATATTTTCAAATTTGTTTCATACAAAATCCAAATTTCACAAACATGAGATCCTTCTCATATGTTTGGCCTTTGCACATGAGATCTTCCTGTTAGGATATTCCTATACTCCATCCTAGTCCCACCAGTATTTTGATCATTTACATTTTCAGTCATGCATGCACCTTTTAGGGTTTGCATGCATTCTAGGGTTTGCATGCATCCCAGTCATCAGTCCAGCACCTAGCCCTCAGTTAGCCAGCCCCCAGGAGCTTCTCACTATTCAGTTTTAGCCCTCCAGTTGCTTAGTGCGCCCTTCTTCCTTGATTTTAGGGAGCAACTCGCCCTTCTTCACCTACCAGTTCAGTTACACTCAGTTACAGTCAGTTACAGTCAGTTACACTCAGTTACATTGAGTTACACTCAGTTACATTCAGTTACAGTTAGTTACACTCAGTTACACTCAGTTACATTGAGTTACACTCAGTTACACTCAGTTACATTCAGTTACTCTTAGTTACATTGAGTTACACTTAGTTACATTGAGTTACACTCAGTTACACTTAGTTACACTGAGTTACACTTAGTTACACTGAGTTACACCTACCAGAGTTAGTTTGACTGATGGTTGACAGTTACTTGAGCATTGATGACTCCAATGATGATGATGAAGACTTCTAGTTGCACTCCGATGATCATGAGGACACCTAGTTGTGCTCCGATGACACTCCAGTGATCCTTTGATCACTCCATGAAGGCTAATTCGAATTGCCACCTTAGGCATTCGAATTCCTCATGCATTGTATTATTTATATGTCCATTTGTGATTAATAATCTAGTATGACCGAAGTATTATTGCTTCTATCTGAGTTCTACTGTACCATATTATTCTGTTGCTCATTATACTGCATGTATCACTCTTCTTCTATTTTCTTGCTTAATCATAATTACTCTTGTGAGGTACACATCATCTCTTAGATCTGCTGTGAGGATTTTCACATGGTATCAGAGCGAGGTTGAGAGTATTGTTTATCTCCATTCTTGAGAGTTTTTTTTTGCAGGTTATTACCAAGATTTCGAGTTCAGCAGTTGCAGCAGAATCTGCATTTTTGCAGCAGTAGCAGTTGCAGTTATTCTATATTGTTTTTGCAGGTCTTCTACATCTTCAATGTATCCTGAATTAGAAGAAATCACTCCTCTTTCTCTATTCAACTATGATGAATGGAAACCAAAAATAATAGCATATTTAAAGAGCCATGATCTCTTTGATTGCTATTTTGAAAGAGAGTTCGAATCCTCTACAAAGAAGATTAAATGGTTGAATAAAGGTGACATGCACATTGGAAGAATGAAGCTTACTATGACTGATTACATATTGTACCCGACCATCTTTGAAATTGAAACTCCAAAAGAGTTATGGGCTCATCTGGATGAAAGATTCGGCAAAAAGAATGATGGTTTTGGTCCAAATCCCTTCAAAAGCAAGCAAGTTGATGCATTCGCTCCACTTGATGGTCTCTCAGATCATGATGCATTCGCTCCTCCTGATGGTCTCTCAGATCATGTTGCATTCGCTCCCCTTGATGATCTCTCAGATCATGAACCAGTATCATCTCATATTGAAGTTGTTGACAAAGAACTTGCAGATTCTCCGCTCATGCTCAAACTTTCTTCTCTTTCTGTGCCAGCTCACACTCTAGATATTGCAGAAGGTCCTAAATCCTGCCTTGCACCAGAGTTTGTTGGTTTGCATCATGATCACATGATTATTTCGGAGGTAACATCAGCTATTGGAGGTAATGCATTCGCTCCTCTTCAGCAAACATCTCTTATTTACTACTATATGATCATTAGCACATGCTTTCAGAAGGTTATTGAAGAATATGGCCATTGCCACCCGCTTGAGATAATTTCTCATGCATCATATGATAGTTTTGATCTCACCCCTGCTGGTTCAAAGGAGATCTCAAGAAACTGTTTTGAAAGTCTTAAATCTGATTTTGATTTCAAGCAAACATGTAATAGTTCTTTTTGGCATAATCTCACCCATGGTGGTTCGAAGGAGAAGACAAAGGACTATATGCACATTCAAAAATTTGATCCTACCCCAGCTGATTCGAATCACAGGTTCAAGGATCATTCTAATACTGTTGGATTTGTTCTCATCACATTCGATCTGAAGAGCAAGTACAAGCACATGCTTTTTGAGCATGATCCACTTCTTCCCAAGAAGAAGATACCTCCAGACATATGACCAAGCATCACACATGCTTGAGTTTGGAGCTTTTATTTTTTATGTGTGCCTTACAGTCTATTTTTGAGGAGGGGGTATGTTTCCCATGAAATTTTCCCACTTCCTTGGTTTATTGATTGTTATTATTCATTGTATTGGGTGACCTTTGGTCTTAGTTACCAGGGCCCAGGATGGATTAAGGGGGGGTGTTAGGATATTCCTATACTCCATCCTAGTCCCACCAGTATTTTGATCATTTACATTTTCAGTCATGCATGCACCTTTTAGGGTTTGCATGCATTCTAGGGTTTGCATGCATTTTGCATGCATCCCAGTCATCAGTCCAGCACCTAGCCCTCAGTTAGCCAGCCCCCAGGAGCTTCTCACTATTCAGTTTTAGCCCTCCAGTTGCTTAGTGCGCCCTTCTTCCTTGATTTTAGGGAGCAACTCGCCCTTCTTCACCTACCAGTTCAGTTACACTCAGTTACAGTCAGTTACAGTCAGTTACACTCAGTTACATTGAGTTACACTCAGTTACATTCAGTTACAGTTAGTTACACTCAGTTACACTCAGTTACATTGAGTTACACTCAGTTACACTCAGTTACATTCAGTTACTCTTAGTTACATTGAGTTACACTTAGTTACATTGAGTTACACTCAGTTACACTTAGTTACACTGAGTTACACTTAGTTACACTGAGTTACACCTACCAGAGTTAGTTTGACTGATGGTTGACAGTTACTTGAGCATTGATGACTCCAATGATGATGATGAAGACTTCTAGTTGCACTCCGATGATCATGAGGACACCTAGTTGTGCTCCGATGACACTCCAGTGATCCTTTGATCACTCCATGAAGGCTAATTCGAATTGCCACCTTAGGCATTCGAATTCCTCATGCATTGTATTATTTATATGTCCATTTGTGATTAATAATCTAGTATGACCGAAGTATTATTGCTTCTATCTGAGTTCTACTGTACCATATTATTCTGTTGCTCATTATACTGCATGTATCACTCTTCTTCTATTTTCTTGCTTAATCATAATTACTCTTGTGAGGTACACATCATCTCTTAGATCTGCTGTGAGGATTTTCACACTTCCAATACTCATTATGGACTTACACTAATCGTCATATCCAAGGCAATTCTACCTGAAATTTGAAATTTTTAGTTATCCAAACAAGTTGTGAGTATCCATGCGTAAAATCTCTTCATCCCAACATTTACAATAACCCTTAAAGTGATCTCAAAAGTATGACACATAAATAATTCAATCACTACCAACTTTCAATATTTATAATGCAATAAAATGCACTTAATTTATATGGATCATTATCACAATAAAATAACATGATATGATCACATTGTCAATGCAATCAAATAAAAGTTCCAATACTCATGATTATGCAATCATATTACTTTTACTTGTGCATGCAGTAGTCTTAGTCATCATTATGGCTTCTTACCACTACAATATAAAATACACGCTTTTCATTCACCTATGTTCTCTTGATAGTGCATTCTTGTATTCCATCAAAAGACAACTACCTTTTTCATGCAATTCTTTTACTACATCCATAATAGCATGTGAAATGATCTTAAAATTATAAATTTACCAGCAATTCATCATTTCATCTATTAGCATATTAATTTCAATGAAATATGGCACAAACATGCATTGATACAATGCATTGTAACATATGTACCCTCATATATCTTCATAATCATGTATTTAGACAATCTATTCATCCACATTTCACTTAATGCACCCTTGCATTGACTCATGAAACCATATTCCAATGTAATGAATTCCATCATGATCATTTGGAAGGTCTATCCAATGCCTCAACACATCATCCAACCACCTCCCCAATACTTGCATGACCATTTGAACACCCTCTTCTTTTTCCCAACAAAATACCAAGATATACCCTTTCTCCATTAAACAATCCCTCAGGCATACTAGAATCCATTTACTCCACCGCTTAAATGCTCCATCTGGAAATCTTCTCCTTTTAATGTTTTATATCTGTTGGAAAGAAGGATACAATCCAGGACACCAAAACAAGTTGGAAGACCATTGGACAAATATCTAGCACTATATAGAATTTACATATCCAACCACACTATGGCATTACCTATGAATGCCTCACATGGAATTTACTACCACATCAGGACCATAAGTCCTCACTCACATTAGTTATTTACTCATAAACACACACACACATGGCATGCTTTTTAACTTCACGCAAATGCATTCTATATTCTAAATAGTCACAGAAGTACAAGGATTCTTTCCTTTACCACACCACACCTAGTGTAATATAATTTAAATCAATGCATTAAACCATCATGTGTATATAAATTCATGATATTAAAATATGGTAGAAGGGATGCTTACCCAATCCATTGTTCTAGCATCTATACAATAAGAATAAATAAAACATTAATTGCATGTATGCCATCATATTATCTTATGTTACATGATACATTCATCCCTTGCAAAGGATTGCACAATCCATTCACAAATATCTATATCACAAATTTATTTCCCTATCCTTTCTTCACGAGGTTGTAGGTCATGTGCAATCACCTCATCAACATCTTCAACCATGCTTCAACAATCATTGGTCATACAATAATTATCATTAGTGGTTCATTGCATATGTAAAACTATACCACTTTTACCAATATGCAATATCATATGTATGCACAAGCATATTCACATGCACTATGCATCATCTTCTAATATACCCACTAGTGCATATTTATTCCAACTATCTAATCTCTTGGATTTCCAGCATTCACATGCCTTAAATTTTTGCATATAAATCTCAAAAAATACAAATATAGTGGCAAGAGAAGAGCGAAGAAATTCCCCTTTTAATTTCCTTATCCCAACATGGAATTCTTCTTCCACATCATAGCTTATCCAATTAACCCAATTAATGGCCTCTCTTCCATATAGACAATGGATCATTAATTGTAATTTTCTCACCAAATAGCAATTAAATACCGATAGACATGTATAACATTTGTACTTGCCACTTTTCAAGCATGCAATCCTTATGCTATAAACAAATAATTTTAAGGTCAGAAAATTCTTTGTCTACCAATTTTTCCTTATCGATATCATTCTCCAACTCTACCATAACAATCTCATTAATCTTATGTAGCTCTCTTTATTATTATGACACCTTTGATTGGACTTCTAGTCCACATTTCCTTGTTGCTCCAATTGCTTTGAGCAATTCTGGCCAATTGCAACGTGACCTCTCTTGGACTTCTGAGAACTTAATAGTATTGCAATTGATTATATTCAAATTTCCATGGGATTCTTTTCAAGGTCCACCATATGCCCTTTAAGACTTATTCAATCATGAGGAAGTCCTTCCCTTACCATGGAAATCCTTGCCAAGGTTTATGAACCTGCATTAAAGGTTGATATACTAGAACACCTTATTCCATTGGTGAAAACATTTATGTGAATGGAATTTCATTGCTTATCCCAATTCCTTACATATAAGTTTATGGTTGATATCCTGCAACATTTTTTAGCATACATGCACTTTCCCACAAGGAGGGTTCATCCATGAGATTTATCAGTAGCAAATTCCTTACTTGTGAATATGTGCTATGCCCTCATTAGTTGTCATTGTTTCCTCAATAACTATGTATGATAACTGATTACTATGAACAAAGGATTCCACAACCATTCTATGCAATTCATACTACACCTTCTAAATATTGTAAAAGCATTGCTTGCATTATGATTAAGGAACCGTCAATCACTCTTTGTTCCTTCTAGCTTCGTGAATGTTTATGAAATTCAATCTACAAGAGTGATATTGTTAGCACATTATTAGCTTAATCACAATTTCCTAGAATTACAAATTTAGCTCTCAATGCATTATGGAAATTTTACATATTGAAAGTTTTATCAAACAAGCCTACAAGCACTCTTTCTTATAAATTCGACAAAGAATATGAAAAAATCCTTTAGAATCGAAACTTTCACATTTTTTGCATCTTGTTGAATTGCTTTCCAACAACACCACCCATGCTCAAATTTGATTGATGTGGCATGGTCCAACTCTTCCATGTCAACTTGGGCCACCCACCTTGGCTCCTTACATCCACTATGCAAAAACGTTGGCATCCTACTTGGCCTCCATCTCAAACCACCATACCACTTCATCACCTTCACCATTTGTTACAACAGTAAGAGGTTTTACAATGTCACTAGTGCAACAATAGTGGTTTATTTAGATTGGATTTTACATTTTCATGTGCCATTGCTCGTGCCAATCACCTTCCCTCTAATGGTACGGATATGCCCCATCCTGGCCAGAACTAATATCAACCATTCCCAGTGTCACACCCATAGAAATCCTTCGATCACTTTACCTTGCACAAATGGTTAGAATTGTACGCAAATACTTGCACGATTGTTTCCTAGCCATTTGTGGTAGGTCCCAAAAAATAAACCTCAATAAATTTTCTTTGCCATGAATGGTGTCCATCATACTTCTCACACTTGCTCGATGAATATGAAGCATTCGCGGAAAGTACCTTGGAATAAGTCTCGTGCACATTTCCTTCTCGCGAAAAATTAGGATTACATGATCCAACTTTCAGGATCATGATCCAACTTGCATGATCACCTAAATTAACTCCCGATTACGTGCGATATCCATGAGTGAACAACATCTGGTGATCCAACCTGCGTGGCTAAATCTAAGCCCTTTTTGCACTACCGCCTCTAACAAACCCTAATATTTTCCCCCTTTACGTGAATGGTCTTGATATTACCTAAGAACTTACACAGGTTGATCTTAGCCATTCATGGAAGAACCCGAATATGACTACATCAAACTCAGATCCAAATGGGTGCCAATTAACCACTTCGTCCCAGCCACCTATGCCCCATGTCTGATGTTGGTGGTCTCTGTCACATCCCCATTCCACATGTCTCCTCCATAAAAATATTCTTTGCATATCGAATCTCCACATCATATTGTTCCAACTTTTTCAATATTCCATATATAATATAATCTTATAGGTGGCTTCCATCAATTTCCCAATGACCTTCCATCAATACAAGCTTATGTCAACCAACAAAATTCCCTTTTCTCCTTGAGTCCACCATGGATATCCATGGTGGCACTTCCATTGACGTCCATGTCTATCCCCAACCGCTTAGAAAAAATCCCACTACCATATTAAGGATTGAATTAATTCGATTAAGGCTTTAATAACATTTACCCAAATTCAGTCTTTGAGGTGATTTCACGAACAGTTCATGAGAAACCTCTATGCAAACAATTCTCTAGCGCATTGTGATCTAGTGCTATAACCTTGAGCTTTGGCTCATGCTTGTAAACATAGATTATAGCCACAAAAAAGCTTAGCACTGCAACCTTGGGATCTAATCCCTTGTACGGCACGCTATGCATATGGTTTTTGGCCCATGTATTCCCATTTCCGTAATCTCTTGGGTCTAATACCACTTCATCATGTCCTCGACCATGTTAGTGTTAGGATACTTAATACTTCAATCCTTGTCCACCTTAATATTATTTTTCTTTTCCTAATATTAGATGATGTTGCTGAACCCCTACTGGTGTGCATATGTCATCTAGGAAACATTATCCAGTTTATGTGCCGTGCATACATCAATTTAGGCCATGCAGAGTCAGTTCGCTGCATTTTAGGAGATAAATCAATGATCTGGTTCAGTCCACCTGAGTTCATGATTCTAGTGGGGGGTTTGATATACGATTGCAACTGATTGTGATCAAATGCGCCCTCTCTAGCCTGATTTTCATGCAAAACTCACTAATGCACCCTTCATGATCAGTTAACTAACAATAGCTTCAGTTCACTGACAATCAGTTGAGTTTGGAACCTCCAGAGTACTGTAGTGGTGATATTTGCTATGCTAGACTGACATTGATTCGAATTCCTTCTAGATAATCGAATTCTCTCAATTGTACTATATTATTTACTATATAGATTAATGGAATGTGACACCAGTTATTATGCACATCTGATTTTCTCTGTATGTTTGATTTTACTGCCCAATTCACTGCAATTTTCACTGCAATTCTTCTTCCTTGCTAATTCTTTCACTGTGATATTTTCCCAGGCTCAATGATCTACTATGTTACAGAATTTCACATGGCATCAAAGCTCAACATAGCTAGTTTATCTTCGTTTTGAGATTTTTCTGCGGGATTTTGAGAGTTTTTCAGTGTAGCAGTAGCAGTTTGCATTCACTCCAGCAGTTACAAATGGAGAATTCAAATGCTCATTTGACACCAAGAATCTTGACACCCTTCAACTATCTGGATTGGAAAGAAGATATGGATATTGTGTTGCACAACAAGAGTCTGTACATGGTCAAAACGGGAAAGGAGGTCGAACCTCAGGTAGCTGTTAAGAAATCAAAGTACCTGGACAAGTTAGATGAGGCTTTTGGTTTTATGTGTATTCACATCTCTAGAGATTTTCTATTCCATCTTGATGGATTGAATTCCCTAAGGGAGGTTTGGAAGAATCTTGAAACTGTCTTTGGAAATCAAGATGAGCTGAGAGGACATGTTTTGGAGAATGAATTAATTGTTCTTTAACCTAGCATTTTCGAAACCATACAATAGTTCTTTTCAAAGTTAAAGTCCTTGGTTATGTAGTGCAAATAATGTGGAATTGACAAGAAGGATGAGCAGCTGGTGCTATCCATCCTAAGCAAGCTTGGTCCTGAATTTTCAATATTTGTCTCTACCTTTCACTATGGGAGATTTTCAATCCCCAATTGGAAAATTCCTTCTTTAGATGCATTCATTGAATCTCTCATACAAGAATAAGACAAACTGATTCAAATGGGCACCCTGAAGGCCTCCAAGAATCAAGCTCTTATGGTTGGGGAGTCAAAAAGTGTGAATGCCAAAGGGAAGAAGAAGGGAAAGGACAAGAAGCAATTTGAATCAAAACCAAAGGAGAATCCTAATCCATTAGAAGGAGCCTCCATCTCTAAGAAGGATAAGCAAAAGAGTTTCGAGAAGACCAAGTGTACATTTTGCAAGAAAGGAAACCATCCAGAGATTTCATGCATGAAGAAGAAGATCGATCAAATGAAAAAAATTCTTGAACATCACAACATTGCCCTCCCTAAAGGTGCAAGGAAGGATGATTCTGGAAGTGAGATAGATGATCATGAGAGATGGCATGCACTGAAAGATGGATTCTCACAATCGCAAGCCTTCCTCGTTGATTCTAGATCCTCCACCCACACGGTTTCCTCTAGAGAATCATTTTCTTCTCTAGATCTCACTGATGGTCCTAGTATTCAAATGAGAGATAATTCATGTATCTCTACTGAAGGGAAGGGCATAATACAACTGGGGCATGCAAAGTTCAAAAATGTTTGGTATTTTCCTTCCTTGGCAGCAAATTTCTTATCTATTTATCAGATGACACACATAGGTTCACCGAAGAAAGTTGTTTTTGGACCTGACATAGTTGAGATTGCAGAGATCTCATATGGAAAGCTAATAGTAAAAGGTGTTGCAAACCATGCCTCCAAGGCATATGAATTCTCTCACTTTTTTTCCATACTCTCTTCCTACTCCATTTGCACCTGATGAAGATCAGAATGAGGTCTCTTCTGATGATCCACATTTAGATTCTGAAGAATGACGACCAAGTTGAATCAAATCTTGATATTGAGTATGAAGATCCAGATCTAGATCCAGATCCTTCTCCCAATCCAAATTCAAAATAGGCTCACAAAGTCCTTGAAGTTGCTTGGAACATAGTTGGTGATCGATATGACCATAGAAGAACCAGAACTTAGTACCAAGATGCAAACCTTGCACTATCTCATACAGATCCACTTCTCCCTGAGAGGTGCTACCTAATGGTAGGGTCTGATCCATAGTCCTTCAAATAGGATTTCCATGATCCAAGATGGGAAGCTCCCATGGATGAAGAATATGAGTCACTGGACAACAATGAGACATGGGACCTTTTCTCTCTTCCCCTAGGGAGAAAGCTAGTTCAGTACAAGTGGATCTTCAAAACAAAACTTGCTTCTGATGGATCTACAATCAAGTACAAATATCAGTTGGCTATCAAGGGGTAGTTAGAAGTTCATGGCTTGGACTACAATAAGACATTCGCTCCAATAGAAAGAATGGATTATGTAAGACTTGTTTTGGCCATTGGAACTTCGAAAAAGTGGGAGGTACATCACATGGACGTAAGGAGTGCCTTCCTGCATGGTGACTTGGAAGAAGAGATCTACATGAAGCAGCTTGATGGGCATACAGATGATCCGTCCTTGTTATGCAGACTAATGAAAGCATTGTATGGGCTCAAGCAAGCCCCTAGGGCATGGTATGCCAAAATGGATTCCTTCTTACTGTCACAGAAGTTTGAAAGGTGCAAATCTGACTGCAACGTCTACATGCAGCAGAAGGGAGGTTTCCTATTGTTGATAATTTTGTATGTGGATTAATTTCTCATCAGCGGTGGTTCATCAACTGGATTGAAGAACATCAAGTATTCTTCGAGCAAGTCCTTCTCCATGACAGATCCAGGGATGCTGAAAGAATTTATTGGCCTTGAAGTAATTCAAAAATATTGAGGGATCATGATTTCATAGTCTAGGTATGCATCTAACTTTCTCAAAAAGTTCCACATGGCTGATTGTAAAGCAATAAATTTTCCTATCCTATCTGGAATCAGATTGGCAGAAGGTGGTTCTACTCCCTTGGTTGACAACACCTTGTATAGGCAGCTGATTGGTAGCTTATTGTACTTGACACATTCGAGACCAGATCTATCTTATGTTGTTAGTGTTGTGGCAAGGTATGTGCAGGAGCCACATGAGCTGCATTGGAAGGAAACAACGAGAATCTTGCACTCTGCATAGGGTACAAAAGAGTTTGGGATTCATTATTTTATTGGTTCTCAATTAGATCTAGTTGGTTTTATTGACTCATACTAGGCAGGGGACAACACTTACATGAAATCTACTTCAGGATACATGTTCATGTTGGGATCAGGACCAATCTATTGGTCAAGCAAGAAGCAAGCAACAATCATACTCTCTTCAACAGAAGAAGAGTACAGAGGGGCTGTGAATGCAGCTATTCAGGCAGTTTGGTTACATGGCATCTTGACAAAGTTTGGAATTTGCACTTCTCCTCCAATAGGTATTTTATGTGATAAACAAAGTGCCAGAAATATCTCCAGTGATTCAGCTCAGAAGAAAAGAACTAAACATATTGAGGTTCACATTCACTACATCAGGGAGTTGGTGCACAACAGGACCATCACACTGCATTATTGTCCTATAGAGGAGCAAATTGCAGACATTTTTACAAATTATTTCACTCAGAAGATATTTTCCTATCTCATATATCTACTAAGTGTGAAGGTCACTTGAGTTCCCTGATGTTCGTTTTTTAAGGTAGTTTTTTTTCCCATGAGGGTTTCCCAATTTCCTTAGTTTCATGAATAATTATTTTTTTATTGTTTGGGTGACCTTTGGTGTCAGTTACCAGGGCCCATGCTCTCTAAGTTTTCATTAAGGGGGGGTGCTAGGATAATTAATACTCCAATCCTTGTCCACCTTAGTATTATTTCCCTTTTCCTAGTATTAGATGATGTTGTTGGCCCCCTAGCCGTGTGTAGATGTCATCTAGGATACATTATCCACTTGATATCCCCTACATGCATCAATTTACACCATGCAGAATCAGTTCCCTATATTTTAGGAGCTAACTCAGTGATCTGGTTCAGTCCAGCTGAGTTCATGCCAGTCTAGTGGGGGGTTTGAGATCCGATTGCAACTGACTATGATCAAATGCACCCTCTCTAGATTTATTTGTATGAAAAAATCACTAATGCACCCTTCATGATCAGTTAACTGACAATATCTTCAGTTCAATGATAATCAGTTGAGTTTGGAACGTCCAAAGCACTATAGTGGTGATATTTCCTATGTTAGACTGACATGAATTCAAATTCCTCCTGGATAATCAAATTCCCTCAATTGTACTATATTATTTTACTATAAAGATAAATGGAATATGACACTAGTTATTATGCACATCTGAGTTTCTTTGCATGTTTAATTTTACCGCTCAATTCACTGCAATTCTTCTTCCTTACTAATGCTTTCACTGTGAGATTTTCCTAGGCTCAATGATCTATAGTGTTACATAATTTTACAGTTAGTAACCCTTTTAAGTTTATTCCAGGAGACTTATATCCACTCTTTGAACCCGTGAAACCCTACTACAACCTATCCTCTCGATGTCAGTAACCCTTCCTCAAGCTTTCTTAGCTTACATGAAAACAAGAAATACAATTCCATATACATATATGTGCATGAAGATAGACATAGTGGAATCACAATATTCATACACACTCATAGCTAGGTCATGCATAACTAGGCATATTCATAACAAAAGGAAATATAGACCGCTGCATAAACACAATATACAATGAATACTTATCTTGAATTTGGAATTCGGTCCAAGCAACTTGTTGTGTAGAAGCAATATTCCACCCAATTGTAGGTATTAACCTTTGATACCACCCTTGAGCTAGGATATGAGGCCACTGAGGTGAAGGATAACTACATTCTTTTCGCTCCCAGCCCAAAACCCATTTTTCTCAATGCTTAAAGCTAATTGATCATCTATCGCTTCTACAGGAATATAGCACAACCATCACAACCATGTAACTCCTTTCCAATTTTCCCACAAAACACACAGAAGGAATTCCGCCTCACTGATCCATACTTCCCTCAGGAAATCCAACCCCTACAATTCTTACCAATGTTTCTAGTAAAATTCCAAGCTACTATGTTCCTTTCAAGTATTCTAGGTAGAAATCAACCATGGATTCTCAAGAATCTCACGAGTAGAAAATATCATGGTAACTAGTGCTAATATGTGTAGCCTCTACTCACCTATGTCCAACTTGGGTCCATTTTTAGTCTAGTAATGGAATAGGGTAAAGAATAGCATGAAGTAATCTCAGTTCTTTCTATGTTCATGGTTCCCTTCCTGATTACCACTATGGTGATTGCCTCCCATATTCCTAGGATTATTCTTGGCTTCCCTTCCCCTCAGACAACACATGACATCTCGGATGGTCTGGTTTTGCAGGTTTACCTACTTGGTTCATGTCTATCTCCACCAGAAGGGACAACCCTCAACCTAATTTGTTTGATCCCTCGAACAATATAATCCAATTGAGAAGAGAAGGATTTTGAACCAAGAAATTGATGTTTCTTCTGCTTCCTAGAAGAAGGACCCTTACAAGGTTATAAAAGGAGATTTAGTCCATGCTTTCATAGCTACGTGAGAAGAATTTCTCACTAAACTCACATAGGTATTCAATGATTGAGTAAAAGAAATAAGTCAAGGGAAGGCATTGGTTCTTTTAAGCCGCAAGAAAAAAATAGGTGGGTTTTAAGGATGACACATGGCATCATAGGGTTACTCTGCCATTGGAAACAAGATTTACTCTTTCCCTCTAGTGGAAACCTAGCCCCTCTTAGTTTCTTCCTCGCATAAGAATATTGGACCTTTTATATTATCCTTCAACATAATATTTACATCAATTACATAGCTTGATTCATCATGACAAGCGATCCATACGTCCCAATATATATATCTATGTTAGACATTCCTATGTCATTCACTAGTGGGGCCTTGGCCTTCAACACCAAAATAACAATCCATACTTAGGCATATTGACATCATTTACATCATCTACAGTACAAGGTTGAAAACTGGGGTATTATAATGAGAGTCATGAAAGTGAGAAAGCAATGAAGTATGAGGATGAGACTACATGGGTTGGTAGGTTTGGAAGAGGAATAAGGCCACTAATTATGGTGTGGATATGAGGAAGCACAGGAGAGGTGCATATGTGTATGTTGAATTGTTGGGTTGCAATAGGGTGCGGTAAAGTTATGGAAACATAAGTGAGTTCATATGTTTTTTCATATTTAACGAGGTGTTTGGTATTGCAATATGTGTTGTATAAGGCATTTTGGTGCTATTTACATGGAATGCCTAATGTAAATTAAAATAATCAAGGGGAGAGACTTCGCATTAAAGTATGTCTTGTAAAGCTCATATGACAAACGTTTGCATATCATTTGTTAATTAACCAGCATAGATCCATCTTAAACCCGTATCTATCAAGCACCGAGAGGGATCCAATTTCTTGAGGTGTATTTCTTTTTTTAAATTTAAACTCAAGATATTTGATCTCTCTTGATTTATAGATCTGGGTTTAAGTTTAAAGTTTTTATTTTATAAACGAACATCTATTTTTTAATTACTTTTCATAATATTTTATTTTATGAACCAACATGAATTTTTTTTAAATACTTTCCATAATTTTTTATTTTATGAGCCGACATGAATTTTTTTATTATTAGATGTGATGCTACATGTAATGTTACATGCACGTTAGGGCATCTCCCCCATAGTGGACTGTAAAGCACCTCATTTCACTCGATGCAATGAGAAGTTTAAAGTTGATTGTGTAATACCCATCCCATCTGATAGGAATATCCATATCGGGTTGTGATAGGAATAAATGATTGGAAATTAGGTTCTTTTGACTTCCATTATTGTTATTGATAGTTGCAAGTTGATCGTTGAGTTTACAATTGTAAGTAAAAATGCGAACTAAAGGTGGTGCAAAGTGTTCTTCTATCATTAATTATAACGGTGGATATGCTTTTATAGGGTTAATAAGAAGGGTGATCTTGGGTTAAAGATACAGAGAAGGGGGAAGGAGGTACATTAGCGTATTGAAGAGGCTTGCACGTCAATGCATATTTTTTGTACATGTGCTATAAAAATATGTTGTGACATGTGCTATAAAAATATGTAATCAACAAAATCATGATTTTGAGTTTTATGATTGTGGCACCATTATGGATGATGAGAAGATGAAGCATTACTATGAGGGACATTAAAAGGACATGCTTCAGAAAGAAGTAGTCATAGGATGGAGGGTGTTAGTGATAAAACAGAATGAAGAAAGGTCATTTTTATAATTTTCATTAAAAAAGAACTCAATGAGAAAATATTGACCTAAGGTGGTGCTTTCAAAGAATGCTAGCTACTTCATTATGAAAAACATTTAAAAACCAAAATTATAGTTAAACAAATGTTTCTCTTCGGAGTCTAAGAAGTGTAATCTGATTTAGATCTAAGTTAAACCTCTATGTACTATTATTATATACCTGGTCACAACCTCAACAAGTATTTCCTTTCCAATTTTCCTTACAATATTTCTCAATTTCTTTTAACTATCTATTGATAATTACATTATTAAATATAATCCAATTTATTTCTAATTTATTTAAACTAAAAAAACCCTTAATACTATATTTTATTGCTCCCTAAATTCGTGTAATTATCTATTATTAATTGCTTTAATTTAATCATATTTAATTCTTATATTTTTTCATTAGAATCCTTAATAAATTTCTCCCTATTTTATGCATCACCCATATTCCTCTAATTCACGTTATTATTAAATTTTAATTTATTGAGATTATATTTCATTAACAGTTTTCTTATTAATTATAATGTAATTTTTTATATTATCTTTTATTTCTCCCTAAATTCATGTAATTATTTTTTATTAATCAGTTTAATTTAATCATATTTAATTACCCTAAATTATTTCATTAAAATTACTAACAAATTTCTCCTTATTTTACTACATTACCCCCATATTATTAATTTTAAGTTTATTTAGATGTACTATTTCATTATTTTAATTCTAATGTAATTGATTTGTAATTATTCTAACCCTAAAAAAACCCCATTTTATTCTATATTATTTTCCTCGAGCATTCATTGCTAAATTGATTATTAATTGTTTTAATTATGATTATTAAATATTTTAATTTAATTATATTTATTTATTTTAAATATATTAAAAATGTTTCTAGCTCACTATAGTGTTGGGGATCTAGAAGGTTGGAAAGGTTAGTGCCAGAGCAAATATTTTGGAACTGAGATCTAATGTGGGTGAAATTATGGCATTCTCAGATAAAGTGATTTTCATCTTCCACACTCATAGACTCTCATAAATGGCAAATCCTTTCAACCCAACGCATTTTAGGGGTTGTCCAAGGCCTAGTTTCACTATGTAGATCATGAAAGTTCGTTCTAACCTTGGCGATATTAATTTTTTTCTTTGAGATGGTTAAGATAGAAAGATAATTTTGATCCTCAAGATCAGGTTGAATGATCTCTTTATCATATCTTAGTTTTATTTTTAGCTATAATTCTTCTTTGCACCACCTTTTCTCTTTGAAACTAGAAGTAATAATTTTGATCCTCAGGGTTAATGATCTCTTTATCATATCTTAGTTTTATTTTTACCTAAAATTCTTCTTTGCACCACCTTTTCTCTTTGAAAATAGAAGTAATAATGTAATTGACGTTATCTATATTTTGTAGAGTGGTAGTTTAATCAATCCTCCAATAATTTAACCAAGCAGTGACATCTTTAAGCCATCCCCACTTGAGGTGAAGGTGTTTTTGGCTAGAATTAAGAGAAATTTTAGCAATCCATTTTTCTCCTATAATGTTTAATGAGTTCTTCTACATTATATATCTAGTCATAGCCATGACTTCAATGGGAGAGATTTCTTCTTCTAAGAGGAGAATAGGATAGGGCATATTGCTCTTAATTTTAAGATTATAAGTAATAAACCACTTCTGGATTTGCTCAATTCTTCTCCAAGATTCTCTGGAAATGTTGCGTCCCCAAGCTTCATAGCAATATAAGACAACAAGAGTGATGAGCATTTTAAAGAGGAATTTCTTTTTGTCCCACATTACAAGGTTTGTCGATTTATAGTTGTATTCAAGACCGAAGTAGGATTTCTACCACCCATTTATCCTCCTCTCATTGATATAGTCCCAATTGAGATTATGATGGAATTTAATCCCTAGATACTTATAGGAGGTTACTTCCTCCAAGGTTCTATTATGATAACCAAAATTAGCATAATTACTCTTATTGGACTTGATAATCATGAGTTCTTTTTTTCAGTGTTGACAGTCATGCTCATATCGGTGTATAAATCCTTGAGAATTCGTAATTGCTTCTCAAGATCATATGGGAACCTTTCCATAATAAATATATCATCTTCATAGAGAAGAAGCATGATTACTATTTCGTCCAAAGTTGTGCCAGTGCAACTTGCCTCTTATAAACAATCTTCTAGGAGAAAGGGGGAACCCTTACTTAAATCCAATATTACAATTAATATCTTGCGACCATCCTTTAGTGTTTTTGAATTTGAAAATAATGTTCACATATAGCCTTATAGTCACAAACCTCATCTTGAGAGGGAATTTTAACTCTTATAATATTCCTTTACTTTACTACTATCCTGTACTGTTTTCATGTCTTAACCAGTTTCCGTATGTAAGCACCACATAATATATGTACTTACAAATCAATGCATAAAACAACATCTCATTTGCTCATAACATTCATTAAAAACATCCTTCAATTTTTAGTAAATTACAATTGAAAGATTTATTTGAACCAAAATTCGAAACAATCGAAGTAACCTCAATCTTGTGCTACGTTGATGTTGGGTTTCGTAGTTGCTCACTGTGTATCATGCATCTCAGTGTTTCCTCGACTGGATTGCCAATTCTTGTGTCCACTTGTTACCACCCTGCCAATTCTTGGTGGGTACTCTTCTTCCCCATGGATCCTTGAGCTGCAATGAGGTTGAATGGGAAGAAAACTGCTAGCACAATTAGAATGTGTTGATTTGCCAAGGATTTACCAACTTTGTGTGCAAACTAATGAACCAAAATTCCAACAGTCATAAAAATAATTTGGCATTCTCTATGTCGTCCAATCTGAGGAAAAATAAGTGTGTGAGCTTCAATCTCTTCTCCTCTCTTTATAGCCGTGAGAATTTTCTGAAGTGTCTCATACATGCAAAATTGGGACTTATTTAATTACCTCTTACTTTAATATTCACCCACCCAAATGTCTTTTTTTTCTACCACGTGCAAAACTAATTCATCTTTTCAACTTATTAATTAAGGATTAATCCTCGCCTACTTTTCTACATTCTGTCTTATATGTTTCCCTGATTTGTCCTTCACTCCTATATTTTTGTGTGCTCTTGAGTTCACTAATTCTTTATTTATTAATTCCTTTCTTTTTTTTATGCAAAGATATTTATAATTTATCATTTACAATTTATGCATGTGATATTTGATAAAAAATTATGTAAATCCCATTTCATTTTCTTTTAAATGAATATTCTTACCCAATAGTGTTTATTTTCTTAATATGTTGCTTTGTGATGGGCATATCAAAGCTTCCATGACTTCTTTTATGCCCTTCACATATACCTTTTTCTGGTGGTCGGGATTGGTAGAATGACCAAGACCACACTAACCCAGTCCTATTGACCTTGCTGAAAGACTCATGTTTTTTTGAGAAATAAAAGTGTGTCCTTATTGCATGGTCCCTAGTGAATCCTCATGAGTGACCAAGTCCTTGGCCTACTCTCACAACATGCACTTTGTCAATAAAAGGCTCTCTTTCTTTTCAACCCACTGCATAGAATTAATTGTTATTCATGTTGGTATCACCCTCCCATAAAACCCAATTAACCATATATGGACTAATTGGAAATCACGATCTTGTTCCTATACAGATGAAATCTAGGTGCATCAAATGGTTCTTGCAAAATAATCCATATATCAATTTATCTCATTGTATCATTTGATATTGTATTTGGCTCGATATGGAGTCCACGGGATATTTACTATGCTTTCGGTCAATTCACGCATGTGATTTCCATTAAACAGAGATGAGGAAAGAATATTTTAAAATACATTAAGAAACTTTAAATATTAGTAAAGGGAATACTAACTAGAATATCCTAATTAACCAAACAAATAGTGGGATCTTAGTCTTCTGCCAAATACAAAATTTTGAAATATTCAAAATTGTTTGACTACCTCTTAATCAAAGAGAAGTAGATAAAAAACATATAATTTTCACTGAAATACAAATTTATAAATCACAATCATGAATTACCAAAGCAAGAACAAGTGTAACATAATCAAAATCAATGCAAAAATTCAACATCCCCATAAAACTAATCCCAAAATCACTTAAATTTAACCAATTGATTTTTTTTCGGAATCCACATAATTGAAATGTACATCAAGCTTCTTAACATCACAATTTTCATTAAATTCAACACCTTGAAGAAAATATAACTCTCAAAGCAACAAATGTTGTCATGTATGCTTATTGAACATTACCAAAAACGTACCATACAAAAAAATCGAAGAATCCTATTAGCATATACTAAGGGCTAAAAATGGTCAACAAAGTGTGGTAATGAGCATAGTTTAGTTCATTGGACTAGTGTACAATAGGAAGTATCCATCGTGTCAAAAATATGATATGCATTCATATTGTAAATATGAGTTTTTTTTTTTAACCATGGGAACATTAACTTTCTAAGGGTATATCCAACAGCCCATTAGCCCTAGGATAGAGGCTCTCCCCTGGGATAAAGGGTCTCGGGACGTCTCGGCTCCTGCTAAGTCACAATTTTATTATAAATAAGTATTATAACTCAGTTTTTGTTATTTCTCATTGAGGAGGCAGGTCTTTTGATTTCCATGACTTGCCAATGGAAAAGGAAAATATATAAAAGCACAATTTACAATTTAAACTCTCTCTTATAGACTCACACACTTGAGTTAAGGGTGATGAATAAATTATTAAATACAACTTTTAAACCGTGGTAGTTCAATGATGAAATGATCTTCAGTGCCAAAAAAATCGATTGCAGAGTCAGGGATTCATAGCCCCAACTTCCCATTTGATTGATTTAACTAGAGACAAAAGTTCAGTTTCCGTCTTCTTTGTTGAAGGATCTGTAGATCTTTTCCTCATATATAATAATGTTTTTTTCTCATTTAAACTATCAAAATCTCAAAATTTTAACCATTTTAAACTATTTAAGAAAAAAAAACCTTCATTTTAATTGTGAATCATTCTTGATACCTTGTTGACAACTTGTTACACTTCAGTATGAGTGCTCATCCTTTTCAGAGTATTATCATTCTTTAAGTACGCTGGACAATTCAATCAAATATGGAAGTGAGATGACATTAGTGTTGGCTTTGTCATTCCTTTTGTCTATTTTTGTATGGTAGTGTTTTTATTGTTCCATCCATTAAGATGTTACAACACATAGAAAATATGAAGTTATCTCTACATCCACGATTTCCTTCTACATAGAGGGTTGTTGTGTTGTGAAACGATTTCCTTCTACATAGAGGGTTGTTGTGTTGTGAAATCTCACCTTATAGTTTTTTCGAGGAAATGGATTTTTTTCTAACATCATGTATCTGTTAGCATATCTGTATGACTTGGAGATGATAAATGTCGATAGGACCGCCTTATAAGGGCATGGTAAGAGTTGATATAGGTGACAAAATGGTTTAGTGGTGGATTTTATAGAGAGAATATGCCATGGTGGAGCTAGATGGTTACCGTAGTTGAAATTAAGTGTAAACTGTCATCTCATTAATTAGTTAATTTTATGATTATTTAATTAGTAACTCTTATTTGTTTCTTAATACTTGCAAACAAATTAACATATTTATTTGCTACCCTTGGATCACTAAAGATGACGATGAATATTCTTCATCGTCAAATCATGTCCATAGAATACATAATCTTAATTAAAAGCATGCAATGCAGGGCCTTTTATCAAAATAAGTACAGTTAGTATCAACACAATTATGATTAGTATATATAGATAAATTGGTGAAAATGATAGAAAAATATCTTTCACATACACAATCCTGATTCTTTCTTTTGAAGGAGAATACCTCAAAGCACAACGTGACTTCCAGTTCCTCCTTCAATGAAGATTAGGCATCTCTAGAACATTTAATAAATAATATCTTAAATCCATAATGCTTGCTCCTATTAACTAGGAAAAGCAAGTTCTCGTTTTGGACTTAATACTTGAGGAACTTTAATATCATATAATATCAATGCATTTAGAAACAACCAACCATGCTCGAATTTGGATTCAATGTTTTCCTTTATTATTTTTACAAGTAACACAATTTGTATTTATTGTGCACAAATTTAGCATAACTCAAAATTGTACTCGTTGCTCACAAGTTTGTATTAGTTTTGGAGAATAAAATAAAATAAAGTTCAAGGATATGTGAGGAAGTGGTTCAGAGATTTGCTTGTTGCAACAATTCATAGGTAGGATGTCTTAAAGGATACTATCTCACTGAGTTTGCAGCTCTAAGGAAGAAGGAGGGTGAGACTATTATGGATTTTAATAAGAGGTTTAATAAATTGTATAACAAGATTTCTGTGACCATAAAGCCTACTCAAGTATTTTCAACTCTGTTATATGCCAATATCACCATTTTTTGCCGGTGGTGGTCAACCCTGTCAAATGAGTTATTGGAAACTTTCAGGTTACTTTTGATGAGCCGGTACTTTTTTTCGAAGGAGCGGCTCAACTTGGAAATTGTGGTGCAGGTGGTGTCATATATCTGAACCAAGATCATTTTTATTCTTTCCACCTTAACTGTGGCAAAGGGACCAATATGAAAGCGGAATTAATAGAACTCTGGTGTGTTACTCATATTGCCGACATGTTCGGTTTGGGCAATGTTAAAGTCTTTGGTGATTCACGTGTCACGATTGAGTGTGCACGAGGCGAATACACTTTGAAAGTTCTGAACTTGGATTACTGTTGTAGCATAATTTTGTTAGAACTGCGAACTTTAGCACTCTGTCCCTGACACATATTTATAGAGAGTTTAACATGCAGGTTGATTACTTGTCAAAGATGGCACTGGATGATGCGAAAGGCTATCTATTTTGGGAAGAACATTGTGAGAACTCGATGATAGAGTCAAGTTCTCTGTATTTTCTAGATTAGAGCTTGGTCTTCCCTAGTAGTTTGTCTTATGGTTGATACTGTTTGTATATTTTGTATGTATTTGGGAGGACTATCGGAGTATTTTGTAATTCCGTTATGGGTCTATAGTCTTTGAAGTTGACATATCATGTACTATTTGATTCAGTTTTATTTGAATATCAGTAGTATGCTTTTTTTCGCACGAAAAAAAAATTCGGTTGGAGATTCACTGGTTATGCACAAAAGGAAAATCGAGATAATACTCCAGCTATCTCCAGTGTTGTGATTGGTAAGGACACCCTTAATCTCCTATTGAATGTACCCTCCTTCACACTCGCTCGATTGCGATGCCTTAGTAATGTATATCAAATAAATGGAACAATAATTGAGGAACATTATTTATTACCTTTCATTCACTTAGGGTTAAATGATTCCCGTCGCTTTCCTTTTGTTAGTCTGCTGGTTCTACTTTTAGATATACTGCATGGGAACACGATAGATATTGGGTTTGTTAAGTTACTTGCATGCATTTGAATTAGCAAGATCCACATAAAAAAATCTCAACCTCAACGCACACAAGATCCAATGTAATGCATTGAGAAAACAACAAGATCATGCCTCTTTGTGGCCATTAGCTTGCCATGTACATCGGTGCAGAGTTTCCAGGCTTGACTTGTATTTATTTTTATCGACTCTTGAGACAATAATTCACCGCTGATTTATTTTATTTATCAGAAGTTAGAAATTATGAATCCATGCTCTTCTATTCAATGGCTATTCACTGGAAGTTTAAATGCGAAGATGCTTATGCTCATTAACCCTGAATTTATTCCCATACGATTGTATGATAACCTAATCAAAATTGACTATGCATCATCATGTAGTGTTTGGGTGCTGAGCCATTTAGTAGTGGGACTTGCCTTGAGTTCCTGACTAGGAATCCATACTAGCATATTTACATCATACATAATTTAGATTAAATACATTCCAAGTCAAAACTAGGAGTATTACAATATGATATGTTTTGATAGAGTTGCGAGATTTGCATGAAACTAGACCTAGTAGATGTAAAATGATAGTTCAATTTCATAATTGTGGCCATAAACTTGGAAGATTTTTTTATTTAGATTTTTCTTAAGATTTTCGAAGGAAAAAAGAGGGTGACATAATTCAACTAACTTTCTTAATTTTATTTTTGTATAATATAAAGAAACTAGTTGTAGATTTTATTTCCTCTCAAAACAATACTAAGTTCAAACAAAAAAAAAGTCCAAAATGGAGTCATGGAAGTGAAGTTACCATTGATTTAAAATCAACTAGTTTATGTTTTATTGGTGATGGGAACATTGATTTAGAGATGTGTAACATCCCCTTCACTCAATCCAACCAATGAGAAGGGTCATTAACTAAATTCAGGATTCTAAATTTCACCCAATGACCATATTACGAAACCAAAACATTTATAATACATGTGCAAATGCATAATAAAAATAAACTATGGAAATAACTCCATCCACACACACAACACATGCATTTACAAGCATAATTATCACAGGAATAATAATAAAATCATTGCACATCAAAAAAAAAGAAAATACTTATCTTTAAACAAATAAGATGCAAGCACCTGGTTGTGTAAGAGAAATTGTCCAACCAACCACAGGGTATTTGTCCATCATATACTCTTTCTACTGAGATACCACCCCCATGCTAGGCTATGAGGCCACTGGGGAAAACGAAACACCTTCAAGCATCTCGCTCTCTACCCACAACCCATTCTGCTTTGTATACTTAGACAAATGTTCATCCAAGTCTCTACAGAGATCTCACTCATCCATCACAACCATGGAACCCTTCCAACTTCTCCATACAACATAAGGAAGGCACTCCCCTTCACTAATCCACAGTTCCTTAAGGAAATCCAATGCTTATAGTTCTTACAAGTGTGTGCAATAATTGTCCAACTTGTTTTATGTTGTTGGAGAACCTCCTGTAGTATCAAATATGGCTTTTCAATCATCTATGAGTAGAAAAAATCAATGGTTAAGGGTTCCTAGCTTGCCCAACCTCTATGCTCACCTACAACCATCTATTTTCCCTTCAAGTTTGTAGCTCTGGTTCCAAATTCAAATTTCTAGGTTATACACAGTCTGGTAATGGTCATGAACAATAATAGGAAGCTCTACATACTATAAAAATATGTATGAGAGAATGATAGAATGATTTTTTACTGCAAGGGATAGGAGATAATGGTGAAAAGACAACTGACATGGCTTCTAACCATAGCAGAAAATGACTATTGACAACTATAGAACTGAGTTCTGGTATCTAACAAAAATGTCACAAAAGTGCATTCAACCCACTATCATGGTCTTAACAAAGTCATTTTTTTAGTGCATAGGTCTTTCAGTATACTTGTGTGGGTTCTTTTCCGTTTTCAAAATAGGTGTTTCGGTCAAAAGTTATAGCTGAAATACATGACCTATGTTTCATGTAAATATGATATGGTTGCAAACAAAAATGAATAAAAAGCAGAAAACAGTAACAAATTTATTCAAAAAATAGATATTTGGAATATGCAGAAAGAGTTCTATAAGCATCTAGAGTTTCATTGGCAGTGGAAAAATGGAGCATATATAGATTCGAGGTTGAAAAACATGAAGTTATAGAAAATGACGTGTTTTTCTACAATGCAGTACAAGGCACAATCTTCGGCAATCCGAACCTAGAACCACGCATGGCAAGTCATTACACACGGTATGGAAAAAAGGCAAGCACGGAAAAAAAAAATTCAAATTTTTAGCGCACGGGTTAGTAATGCACATGCACAAATATCATGGATGCACTATTAGTGCGCACGCACTAATAGCACACATGCACTATTAGTGCTCTAATGTTACATATTTGTTTCACTCTCCTTCTAGCTACATGTTCCTTTCTCAATATAATCCCATGCACCATCCCTCTTTTAAACCCCACCACCCTCTCTCTCTCAACCACCCATCTATCCCATTACCATAAAGCATAAGCCCCAGATTAAAAACATGTGACATAAATCCCAATGCCCCCGTCTCTCTATTACCATAATCCCTAACCCCCTCCTTTCTCTATTTCTCTAACCCCTTACCAATATCATTGCTTCCTCTCACTTAGTATTACCACTAACTATCAACCCCCATATCTCTCTCTCTTTCTATAACTCTCTCTAAACCCCCAACCAATAATATCTCTCCCAATATCTCCTTGCCCAAACCCCCACTCTTCACCTTCATACCCCCACACCCTTATCTCTTTATCTCTCTCTCACCTACCACTAACCATCTCTCCATCCCTCTCACTCTATCTATATCCCTCCTCACCCACTCCCCCACCACGCATTAACCACCCACTCTCTCTCTTCATTTTGGTCTCTCACCTACCCCTGCCACTAACCACATCCTCTCTCTCTCTAAACCCTTAACCCCCGATCTCTCTCTAAACCCATAACACCTAATTTCTCTCTTTAAACCACTAACTACCTCCCCATCTCTCTCCCTCTCTCTATATTTCTCTCTCTCTCTCTCTCTCTCTCTCTCTGAACTCCTAACCCTCTCTCTTTTTCTCAATATTTTTCTCTCTCTATCTTTTTAACCCATAATATCTCTCTCTCCAAATCTCTCTACACCCCTAACCCCAACCTCTCTCTCTCTCTCTCAACCCTTAAGCCACAATCTCTCTCTCTCTCTCTAAACCCTTAACCCCCAATATCTCTCCCTCTCTCTAAATCCCTAACCCCCCAACCGTTCTCTTCCTTTCTCTCTCTAAATCCCTAACCCCGAATCCATAAGACCCTTTCACGTTTGATACTCTCTCTCTTTCTTTAAACTCCCAAACCTCTATCTTTTTTTCAATATTTCTCTCTCTCTATCTTCGTAACCCACAATATCCTAATATCTAGATCGCTCTAAACCCCTAACCCCCAACCTCTCTGTCTCTAAATTCCTAACCCCCAATATCTCTCTCTCTCATAACCCCTAAGCACCAATCTCTCTCTCTCTCTAAATCCCTAACCCCCAACCATTCTCTTTATTTCTCTCTCTAAACAACTAACCGTTAATCTCTCTCTCTCTCCAAACCCCTAACCCTCAATCTCTCTCTCGAAGCCCCTAACCCCCAATTACTCTCTCTCTCTAAACCCTTGACCACCAATGCCTCTTTCTCTCTCTCTCTAAACCCCTAACCCTTTATTTCTCTCTCTCTCTCTCTCTATATATATATATATATCCCTAACCCCCAATCTCGCTGTCTGTCTCTAAAACCAAAACCCTCTATCTCTAAGCCACAATATCCCTCTCTCTCTCTAAAGCCCTAACCCCCTATATCTCTCCCTCTCTAAACCCATAAACCCCACTCTCTCTCTCTCTCTCTCTAAACCCCCAACCCCCAATATCTCTCTCTCTATAAACCACTAACCTACAATCTCTCTCTCTCTCTCTCTCTCTCTCTCTCTCTCTCTCTAAACCACTAACTCTCTCTCTCTTTCACAATATTTCTCTCTCTCTATCTCCCTAACCAACAATTTCCCTATCCCTGTCTCTCTAAACCCCTAACCCCCAACCTCTTTCTCTCTCTCAACACCTAAGCCGTAATCTCTCTCTCTCTCTTTAAATCCCTAACCCTAACCTCTCTCTCTCTCTAAACACCTGACCCTCTCTCTCTCTATCACTATATATATATATATATATATAAAACCCTAACCCTCTTTCTCTTTCTCAGTCTTTCTCTCTCTCTATCTCCCTAACCCACATTCTCCCTCTCTCTAGATCTCTCTAAAACCCTAACCCCCAACCCCTCTCTCTCTCTCAACACCTAAGACACAATATCTCTCTATCTCTCTCTCTAAACCCCTAACCCTCTCTCCCTTTCCCAATATTTCTCTTTGTCTATCTCCTAACCCACAATATCTCACTCTCTAGATATTGGTTAGCTTCTACATCTTTTCCTCCAAGACTTCACACTCTTTCACATCTGATGTAATATTTTTATCTCCCTCAACGCCTAACCCCTAGTCTCTCTCTCTCTCTAGATCCCTAAGCCACAATCTCTCTCTCTCTCTCTCTCTAAATTCCTAACCCCTGATATCTCTTTCCCTCCCTCTTTCAAAATCGCTAACCCCCAATATCTCTCTTTCTTTTTATCTCTCTAAACCCCTAACCCCCAATCCCTAATACCCTTTCACGTTTGATATGCTCTCTCTCTCTCTCTCTAAATTCCTAACCCTTGATATCTCTCTCCCTCACTCTTTCTAAATCCCTAACCCCTAATCTCTCTCTTTCTTTTTCTCTCTCTAAACCCCTAACCCCCAATCCCTAAGTCTCTTTCACGTTTGATATGCTCTCTCTCTCTCTCTCTCTCTCTCTCTCTCTCTCTCTCTCTTAGGGGCATCCAAAACTTCATAGTATATATTGGTTAGCTTCTACTTCTTTTCCTTCAAGACTTCACACTATTTCACATCCGATGTAATATCTCTATCTCCCTCAATGCCTAACCCATAGTCTCTCTTTCTCTTTAAACCCCTAAGCCACAATATCTCTCTCTCTCTCTCTCTCTCTCTCTAAATTCCTAACCCCCGATATCTCTCTCCTTCCCTCGATATCTCTCTCCCTCCTTCTTTCCAAATCCCTAACCCCCAATATCTCTCTTTCTTTTTCTCTCTCTAAACCCAAACCCACAATCCCTAAGACCCTTTCATGTTTGATACTCTCCCTCTATCTCTCTTTGTCTCTCTCTTCCGAGCATCCAAAACTTAATAGTAGATATTGGTTAGCTTCTACATCTTTTCCTTCAAGATTTCACACTCTTTCGCATATGATACTCTCCCTCTCTTTCACTCTAAACCCGTAAACCCCAATATTGCAATCCCTGAACACCTAACATGCATCCAAAACCTCATAGTAGATATTTGTCAACTTATGCATTTTTTCCTTCAAGACTTCACACTCTTTCACATCCAATGTAATATCTCTATCTCCCTCAACGCCTAACCCGCAGCCTCTCTCTCTCTCAAAACCCCTAATCCACAATCTCTCTCTCTCTCTCTCCCCTCTAAATTCCTAACTCATGATATCTCTCTCCTTCCCTCTTTTGAAATCCATAACCCCCAATATTTCTCTTTCATTTTCTCTCTCTAAACCCCTAACCCCCAATCACTCTGACCATTTCACGTTTGATACTCTCTCTCTCTCTCTCTTATGGGCATCCAAAACTTAATAGTATATATTGGCTAGCTTCTGCATCTTTTCTCTCTCTATAAATCCATAACCTCCAATATTTATCTCTCTCTCTAAACCGCTAACCCCCAACCTCTCTCTCCTTCTCTCAACCCCTAAGCCGTAATCTATCTCTCTCTATCTCTCTATTTATTTATATATATATATATATAAAACCCTAACCCTGTCTCCCTTTCTCAATCTTTATTTCTCTTTATCTACCTAACCCACAATATCCCTCTCTCTAGATCTCTCTAAACCCTTAACCCCAACCTCTCTCTCAAACGCTAAGCCACAATCTCTCTCTCTCTCTCTCTCTAAACCCTAACCCTCTCTCTCTATATCCCTAACCCACAATCTCTCACTCTCTAGATATGGATTAGCTTCTAATCAATCATCTAGATATTGGTTAGCTTTTGCAAATTTTCCTTCAATACATAACACTCTTTCACATCCGATGTAATATCTCTATCTCCCTCAACGCCTAACCCCATTCTCTCTCGTTCTCTAAACCCCTAATCCACAATCTCTCTCTCTCTCTTTCTCTCTCTCTCTCTCTCTCTCTCTCTCTCTCTAAATTCACAACCCCCGATATCTCTCTCCCTCCCTCTCTCTGAATACCTAACTCCCAATCTCTCTCTTTCTTTCTCTCTATAAACATCTAACCCCGAATCCCTAAGACCCATATGGGATATGAGTTCTTATAATAGATTTTGTGTACTGGTGACAAATCTTGAGATCATTACTATGGTCTAGTGAGGAAAAAAAGGCTATATGACCTAAATTAAGCTTCTAGGGCACATGGGACAAATGACGCCTTCAACCACTACACATGTAATGTAGAGGTGATCTTTAACCACCAATTGGGATACATATTCCATTAGGATATTTTATTCACCAAGGATGTGTATCAAGGCCTTGACCATTGTCATATGGGAACCATTACAATGCTTTCTACACTAGATGTATCCATATTATACTTGTGGGATAAAGATTCCATTTATAGGGTTTGTGTAGTGTTTTTGGACCATATGCATTGTCCATAAAACATAAAAACATATTTTTATTCCCTAAGACATTAGTTTTTATGCTTGTACCATGGGTAGCGTATCAAGAAGCATCTATTATGGGAAACCTCCTAAAGGCTCGCATATTACCATGAATAAGGCCTCGAGACCCATCCCTTGTATGAAAAAGCTCCCCTAGTATGAAAAAGCTCCTATAATTTCCCACATCCCACTTGTATATCAAAGATCCTTCATCCCATCTATTTTTTCTAAATATTTCCAATCAGATCCCCATATCTCTTGCAAAGGCCAAAGTTTATGATCCCTGGAAGAATAATCTTGATCATAATGAGCTTTTTTTCTTCATCAACCATGGTCAAAACCCTAGAATCCACATTAAGTATATAAAATATTTTAAAGGTACACATATCCCACCAAGAGGCCAATTATATTGGTCGGTATGATGCTTTGAGGGCTATTCCAGGGACCAAGACCCTAGAATATTCATTTTGGGACAAAGTCCAAAAATCCATCTCTTGTGTGAAAAACCTCATAATAGTACCCATATTTGACTCAAGGACAAAGGTACTGTGTAGAGGTGTTTTGCGGTGGTTTAAGGAATATCTCATGTCCATAAGACCTCCAAGATTAATTTATGGATGAAGGACCTTATTTTCTCCCCCCACCATGTTCAAGGCCCATAGACCCATTCCTAAGTTACATAAAAAATCCTAATGACACCCTTATACCACTTGTATGTAAAAAAATCATTTTAGATGGCCTATGTTGTATTTCAAGGACTTAATCATGGCCTTTTATTATAAGGATAATCATTTAGGATCTAATTCCCTGGATTTATCTCCCAACCATTTTAACTACCCCATTTTAATTAATTGTCACTCTCTCTGTCTCACAATTTATTTCTCTCTCTCTATCCCTCACCATCTCTCCATCTCTCTCCCTAAACCCGTATCCCCCTTGATCTCTCTCCCTAAACCCCTACCCCTCTTGTTCCATCTCTCTCCACTCCTAACCCCCAATATCTATCACTCTCAACCCTTGACCCCCAATCTCCCTCTCTCTCTCAACCCTTGACCAAGTTCTACGTAACCTCTCATGCCCATAATCTTAGAACTAAAGCATGGTTAATTTCAAAGCTTATCACTTATCTGGGGTGTCTTCAAGAAGAAAGGTTGTATTTGATTAAAATTTACATGGATATCAAATTCCTTCTTTGAGATGAATAATAAGTTTTGAAGTTAATGTTCATGCAGCACAACTTCAAATGTACAACCATTTTAATTACCTCTCACTCTTTTCATCTCACAAACTCTCTCTCTCTCTCTCTCTCTCTCTCTCTCTCTCTATTGCTCTATCTCTCTCCCTCGACCCCTACCCCCTTGATATATATCCCTAAACCCCTACCCCCCTGTTCCATCTCTCTTCACCCCTAACCACCAATATCTATCTCTCTCAACGCCTAACCTTCTATATCCCTCTCTCTCTCAACCCATGACCAGGTTCTACGCAACCTCTCATGCCCCTAATCTCATAATTAAAGCATGGTTAATGTTGAATCCCTAACCCCAATTTGTCTCTCTCCCTAAACCCTTAACCCACAATCTCCCCCCTCTCTCTCTCCCCTAAACCCATAACCCACAATGTGCCCCCTCTCACTCCCCCCTAAACCTACAACTCACAATCCACCCCTAAAACCATAACCCACCACCCCTCTCCCCTCTTTCTCTCCCTAAACCCATAACACACTACCCCCCCTCCCCCTCTTTCTCTCCCTACACCCGTAACCCACAATCCCCCCTATATCTCTCTAAACTTTATGCAATAGCACCAATGTGCAATTAATGTAAAAAAAAAAATTATACCTGAAATACAATACATGAACGTTCACCAACCAATATAGTGACACAGGAGCACCCATGCACTATTAATGCGCACGCATTCCTTGAGCAACCGACATCTACCAAAGTCCACCACGGTAGTACCCCGAACGTTGGTGGCGAATGTTGATTAGTTAATGCATAGAGGAGTGCGCACACACTAATAAAGCATGCACATTATTAACGCACGCGCGCTCCTCTATCTAAAAAAAGACAGAGTAACATTTCTTGGGCATCATCCAAATTTTCAATTTTCACTCTTACGCGGTAAATTGAGCTCAGCTTTGTGTGATTTCACTTTTGAAACTCTTGCACTCACATTGAACTTGCATTCTTTGGAAGATTGGAACCCTCTCAACCATCTTTCACGCAACATTTACACTCAACAATTCTCAGAGCTCTGTTTGGAACATTGGACCATTTGATTACAACTGTTGGACACATTGGAGTTCACTTGTTTTGCAATGCAACTAAGGAGCTGTTAAGAAAATGTATGGTGACAAATTTTCTACATGAATTGTATGAGTTGTCTACCCTTGTGATACCCAAAGGTTGAAGATGGTGTATTCATTCAAAATTTAAAGATTATAGATTGTAAAAAAATTATATATGTGCTTGATTTTTGTTCAAATTGATCTATATGTACATGAATGTTGCAATTCCAAATATCAATTTCATATACGACACATTTTTTTGATGAAAACTAATAGAGTAACACGTGTGTAAATAAAGGCACGAGTTTGATTAGAATGAAAAATTTGATATGCAAGGTATTCCAAAAATATGTTAACATGAGGGAAAACATTTAAACTCTCTCCCAGTGTATGAATTAAATTGGATATGTCACAATCATTCTCAACTTAAGGGGATATATCACTCGGTGGTACCTCTTCCCCTTAAACATAGTATGTGGTCCAAAATGGATCATTACATAAATTGCACATACAACTATGAAGATCAAAACCAATGAACTCTGTAAACCAAACTTGCCATATCAACATGCATACCTTAGGACTAATCATTGATACACATAGTAGAATCCATCATAGTTATCTATCCTTGCTAACCTTCAATAGGTCCAAACTCAAAATCCATCACTATTTGTGATCCATCATTATGAACTCCAACCTCGTTTCCATCATCATGAACTCCAACACATAGTAGACTCCATCACTATGAACTCCAACCCATTTTTCATCTCTATGAACTCCAACACATAGTAGAAACCATCATGGTTCTCTATCCTTGTTAGATTTCAATAGGTCGAAACTCAAAATCCATCACAATGAACTCCAACCCCCTTTTCCATCACCATGAACTCCAACACATAGTAGACTCCATCACTATGAACTCCAACCCCTTTTCCATCACTATGAACTCCATCACATAGTAGAATCTATCATAATGCTCTATCCTTGTTATCCTTCAATAGGTCCAAACTCAAAATCCATTACTATTTGTGATCCATCACTATGAAATCCAACCCCTTTTCCATCACCATGAAATCCAACCCCTTTTCCATCACTATGAACTCCAACACATTGTAGAATTCATCATGGTGCTCTATCCTTGTTAGTCTTCAACAGATCCAAACTCACAATCCATGACTATTTGTGATCCATGACTATTAACTCCAACCCCTTTTCCATCAAGACCCGGGATTTGAGATTTTTGGAAGGATTCAATGACCAATTGCAACTCCTTTGATGAGACTTCTTTCATACAAAGTAGAGATTAAAAAGTCTTCTTTTTTTTAGAATGTCTTCTTGCATACAAAGTAGATATTATAAGATCACTCGTGTAAGAATTCAATGGATATTATGGAATTATACTCACCATCTTGTTGCAAATGTGACTTATTCTGGCAAGGACAATAAACTTGTTTTCGTAAAAAAGTTGTTGGAGATGGGAAACAAACATAATAGAACAAAAACGTCTAGATGAAACGATATATGACCTGAAAAGCTCCATGATCTAAGATAAAAATGAATGTTGGTCATGGAAATACATAGACATACAGTTTCCATTTCATTAGATACTAGCACAGTGAGCAACACAATGACTTCTAGTTCAGCGCCACAAGTGAAGAAAATGCGCTCAGTGGATCCCATTCAAATTCCATCAACAAGTCATCCTGCAACAAATATTCCATCACCAACCAATGATGAAGTGCTTTAGGACATTCAAATATTGGAAGAATATGAGTATGCAGAATTGGATGTGCATCGAGTTGTGGATTTGCAGCCTCCCCAGGAAGACCACACAAATGTTAAACACACTCCCAATATGGAACAGCATGTGAATGAAGTTCCACAATAAAGCAGTGGTGGGACTCATACTTCACCTACACCTACTTTACCTCGATTGTCTAGTGCATGAACAAGAAGAAATACTAGACGTATTCATGTGGATGAAAGTGCCTTGATAGGTCTTGAAGGTAAGTTACATAAATGAACTATTGATTGGCAATGCAGGAAAATTGTCAAAGATTTTTTTGAATATAAGAGTGATGCATCGAAATGTCAATTATTTTTAGCTTTGTTAAAATCACATTGTTTAGCCATTGTTAGGAAAATTTTAGGCATAAAGTTAGTTAGAAGTTCAGAGGATAATAGTTATGTTGTTATAAATTTCCAAGCTACATCTAATTTAATTGGAAAGACATCTCATACAAAAGATCTTAACAAATCCCATCGTGTACTATCTGAATCGATTGTAAGAAAAAGAACGAGGTGTAGTCGCCTTATATCACACACAAATCACCTCTTTAAAGTAGATAGAAATACACGACATAAGTATTCTGCTATTAAATAAGGACTAGACACTCCAGGACAAAAAGATTGTTGGGAATTCATTGGTAGGTTGCCTCGTTCAAACATGAAGCTAATTGATGTAGTTAAAGACCTAGTACACAAGTTTTGGCATGATAACACTAGACCGTCATCCAACCAAAAAGATGTTTTGAAGTTCAGAAAAGGTACTAATGAGAATGAACCCCACATCGAACACATCTTTGACATGACACAAACAAAACTCTATGAGAGATTTAGGACTGAGCACACACAATTAAACCTGGGTCAACGGTCATTTGAAAAATGCAAGCCCCGGTATGTTAGAATTTGCACTGACCACAACACATGTTGCTGCAGATACCATGTAGAGTTTGAATACTATTATGAGACATATAAACATATATTTTGTGATTTGCATACGAACATTGTGCAAGAATGCTCTTTCATACTACCATCAAATGCATCAAGAGATTTTATCCACAACATAATGTGTCCAAGATATGAAGGTGAAAAATATTATGCAAAGTCATGTCTTTATGGGACATGTTCCAGGTGTACTGGATTTGCATTGTTGGTACATTGCACCCATGTAAGTGAGGAGCACGAATTTGGGAACATGACCATAGAAATGCAGAGCTTCAAATATGTAACGTATCAAATAGACAATGTGAAAGAGGGACAAAATATTGCATTGGTCAAGTCAAAGGTACGTGATGATTACATAGTTTTAGAATGTTCATTCAATTTCTACATACATATATTTCAAAGGTCATGTTGTACTAATGCCCTTGTTTTCATGGAACTAGGTACATATATGCGATTTCAGGGAGGAATTTTACAAAAAACCCGAGCAATATGTTCAGCATGTGTATGTGGCGCAATGGTAGGATGATCAATATAGAATATGCATGGATAGATTCCCCATTGGAACCATATTATCAGTTGTGTATTTTGATGAGAACTACACTCTTAAACCACAGAACAAGATTCAAAGTCAATAATACAATTCAAACCAAGTTAGTATAATGGTTCATATCACATATAGGCACGCACCAAAGAGCAGCAATGATCAGAGGACAATATTAAAGGAGACAAACTTCTACATCAGTGACAACATGTGCCATGAATTGCATTATGTACACCATTGCTTTCATATTTTCTATGATCAGCTGAAGGGAAGAGATATACAAATGGATCAACATTGTATATGGTCAGATGGTTGTGCAAGCCAGTTCAAAAATGCTTTTGTATTCCACTGGTTGAGTATTTTTCACAAGACTTATGGTGTGCCGCATATATGGAACTATTCTGAGACTGGGCACGGGAAGGGAGAGCATGATGGGGATGGAGCATCTATCAAAACCATGCTAAGAAGGGAGGAGATGAGGTGCATGATGAACCCTCATATCCAAGATGTAGAATCCATAGTTCAATGGTTCTCTACCAAAATGTCAGGTCAATCCTTCGAGCAACAGACATCGACAGGTAGAGGACATGTGGTGAGAAATTTCTGGCAAGTGGTGGATATCGATTGATCTCTATATTATAGTTGCAGTACTGTACAAGGGACCCATGGATTTCATTCGGTTCGAAGTTCAAACAATCCCTTATTTGAAATATGGACGTGCAAACTTGCTTGCTTTTGTGGGCCTTGTAGCAATGGTGAGTGGGATGAGTGTGAATCAATGGATTGGGTTGATTATTGGGATCATGTATCACTTGCAGTTGTTAAAATAATCTAGTTAGAGGAAGGCCAAGCCTCTATTTCGAATGACTATGATCAAATACTTGATGTTGTACAACTAGGTAGATATTTATGCAACCATATCTTTGTCTCCTTCTTCTTTTTTATTTAACCATGTTATCAAACCCATACATATTTGAATTTGACAATGAAATGCATTTTTGCAGGACACATCTACGCCGTTGTCTCCTCGAAAGACAATGAATGGCGCATGCATTGTTGGTTGGCGCAATGCATCCAAGGGAAGCAAACCCTCCTCACATCATCCATTGATAGTGAGTGCATTGACTTTCGACTGGATCAATGGTTGTTTAGGGTGGATACATTACAATAGATGGAAAGTCACCAACGATTGATGGGTATGTATACATGGATTACGAACCAAGTTCATGAGTGTATCACTACATGCACTTGATCATTGGTACAAACATACAACTACAAACAACATGTCAACAAAGAGCTCGAAGAGGCTACGCTACTGCCTACCTCACCCAGAGCACGAGGGATTGTCGGAGACAATCAGAAATATTGAGGATCCAGATGACTTAATTGAATGAGGTAACTATTTCATGCTATGTACATAGATTAGTCATCTAATTATTTATCCATGCATGTCTAACGTTATTCATGTTATATTGTCTATTTCATGTTATGTTAGATAACTCATTTCATGTTATATATATATATATATATTGTTACTGTAGATTTTTTATTTCATGTTTATGTTATGTTTAAGTTCATATTACCATACATTGATGTATTATTGACACCGTTATATGATTTAAATCATTACATGTTTTAAACCATGTTCATTTTCCACTCACCATCGTGCTTCATCGCAAAATTCCCATTTCCACCATCAACATCGACACCATCCTCCCCATTCCCATGTTGTCACCATCGCCATCCTCATCATCCCCATTGTCACGATCGTGGCCATCGTATGCCATCCCCATTCCCATTTCCACCATCAATGTCACCATCATCCCCCTCATACCCACATTGTCACCATCACCATCCTCATCATCCCCATCGCTACCATCAAACACCCTTGAAGGCCCATTCTTGAAGGGATCGAGTCACTTTCATGTTCATGTTCTTGTTTGAATTAATCCCTAAGTATGCCTTCGAAAACTAACTTTAGCAGAACTATTTTTATCATGTGTTCGTCACCCACATGGCCCACTTTAATTTTTAAACTCTCCCTATTAGTGTGTATTTTTCATATATTCAATCAAAGGAAGCATTTTTTCACAAAATTGAGATTTCATGCAAATAAAAATGTTATTAACTAAATAAAAATTGAAGACTTGACAAAAGGACATAGTTAAAAAAATTAGGTGTTCTCCTCCACGTGCTTCAAAGATGACTAAAAAATCAACTTTCAGCTCCAACATTCATGTATGTTATGTGCCTCTACTCACATGAAATACAAACACCTATGTGGCTCTATTTTCATGCAACCTAACCCAAGCCACAAAAATTCATATAGAACAAGACACCCACCATAATTAATTTCAATGGGTATCTCACCCATCCAACAAGTAATCGTCCAAGAATTTCTCTCAACCATATTTAACACAATATTCAAAATTTCCCTTCTCTCCTAACGAGTCCCTCACGACATCTATTTCTTCTAGTGCTCTAGTGTGGTCATCAAGAATAAGACCCAATGACTGGAATATATAAACCTAGAGTGGTATACCATTATGTCAATAATATCACCACTACTTGCCTTATATCCACCCTTGTTATATTCAACAAACTTAAAGAAAAAAGACCCTAATTCAAATTGTTTCTAAACTTGCTCAAGCATAAAAGTATGTGAGATATTTGGGAACCCCAAGTAAAATGCCTCACAGAGGGAAATTCCAAGTAATTTTTAGAAATTGACAAATTAGGTTCAAATTAGGGCATCTTGTTCTAACAGTACTTGGTCACTGGTATAGTAGGAGACATGGAGAGTGGATCTATTAACACCTAACATGATTTTGGATGCTAACAATACAATTGTCTTTCCATGTACTTCTATGATGTAACATGGCTAGGGTTTGCAAACCCTAAGAAAGACAATCATTCTAGTGGTGAGAGCTCGAATGAGATAAGATTCTTGTTGAAGCCAATTAGGACTTCCTACCTATCCTTGAGATTATAGGGTGCCTTAGGAAACCCTAGGAATTAGATGTTAGGGATCACAAATATATAACCAATGGAGAAGATAAGGGTAAGAGAGACATATTAGATGATCTTGGGGAGATTGATCTAGTGTGATGCTAGAGTATAAAACCTAGGGTTTGTGTAGTGAAATGCCACGATGGACATGTAGAATTGGATGCTATAAGTTAAGTTCTCTAGTGGTGTACTTGTGTGATGTTACATGGGTATGGTTTTCAACCACTAAGAAAATATATTATGTCATTTATTTAATAGCATTTGTACTTATCATCATGAATGTGTCGTAATGTCTAAGAGTAATATTGCATAACTATGAAAAACTCCAACATAACCTTACACAAAAAAAAGAAGGTGGACTTTTATCTCTAACATAACCTTACACTCAATGGGTAGAAGTTATCTCTCATCCATTACATACATATGATTCCATGTTTGTTTCCACCACTTTTTTTTGCTTTTATTCGAACAAATTGACAAAAACATTCCCTACTTTATATAATAAATTCTTGTATTCAATAAAATTTCCGCATTGTTTCTTTTAATGTCTCTCACTGAGAGAAACCCTAGATTACAAAATTTCCTAAATGGAGGGGATTTGGTCCATGGACCCAGGGGATAGAGGGCCCCCTAGAATTATTGTGGCATCCTAATTCCAAAGGTGTCGACAGTTCATCGATCCAATCCACAGTGACCGTTCTATCGCCACTTGAAACTCACCTCCTGGAGGCTTTCAGGGACACATGTTGAATTGGTCCCGAGGGCATAGGATTTGATTCGGGCAGAAAAATTGAGTTCTGTGAGATGTTGCATGTGTGTTTGGGCATGTTTAGCATGTGAATGTTGGCCATCGGTTCATGATCGATTAATTTCCAATTTTGACCCCATTGAGAAAGAATTGCATTGGTTGTCACTGAGAGAAACCCTATATTCCAAAATCGCTAAAATCGAGGGGCTATGGGCCATGCAATGAGGGGAGAGAGGAACCCCTAGAATTATTCCAGTGTCCTGATTCCAACGGAGTCGACAGTTTTTCTATCGGAGCCACTGTCATCATTTTATGGCCACTTGCAACTCGCCTCTTAGAGGCTTTTAGGGACACGTGTTGAATTGGTTCAGAGGGCATAACATTTGATTTGGGAAACATAATTGAGTTCCATAAGATGTTGTATGTGTGTTTGGGCATGTTTGACATGTGAATATTGGATACGATTTCATGATCGATTCATTTCCAAAGTTGACCCCGTTATGCAAAAATTGCATTATCTCTCATTCAGAGAAACCCTAGATTCCAAAATTGAAAAAATAGAGGGGCTCTTGGTCATGGATCCAGGGTAGAGAGGGACCCCTAGCATTATTTTGTTGTCCTGATTCCAATGGTGTTGATGGTTCATTGATCCGACACATGGTAAGTGTTCTATGGTCACTTGAAAGTCGCCTCCTGTAGGATTTCAGGGACACGTGTTCAATTGGTACCGAGGGAATATGATTTGATCCAGGTAGCATAATTGAGTTCTGTGAGATGTTGAAAGTGTGTTTGGGCATGTTTGACATGAGAACATTGGCCACCGATTCACGATCGATTCATTTCCAATGTTGACCCAATTGAGCAAGAATTGCATTGTCTCTCGTTGAGAGAAAACCTTGATTACAAAATCACTAAAACGAAGGGGCTCTATGACATGGACTCAGGGGAGAAAGGCACCCCTATCATTATTATGGTGTCATGATTCCAACGGTGTCGATGGTTCATCGATCTGAGCTACGGTCACCATTCTATGGCCAGTTGAAGCTTGCCTCCTAGAGGCTTTGAGGTACACATGTTGAATTGGTCCCAAGGGCATAGCATTTTATTTGGGAAATATAATTGATTTGCATGAGATGTTGCAAGTGTGTTTGGCCATGTTTGACAAGTGAATGTTGGCCACGAGTTCACAATCGATTCATTTCCAAAGTTGACCCCCTTGTGCAAGAATTGCATTGTATCTCATTGAGAGAAACCCTAGATTCCAAAATCGACGAAATGGAGGGGCTCTGGGTTGTGGACCAGGGGAGAGAGGAACCCCTAGAATTATTTCGGTGTCCTTATTCCAACAGTGTTTATGGTTCGTCGATCTGAGCCATGGTCACCATTCTACGGCCACTTGAAACTAACCTCCTTGAGGCTTTTAGGGACACATGTTGAATTGGTCCCAAGAGAATAGGATTTGATTTGGGTAGTAGAATTGAGTTTCGCGAGATGTTTCAAGTGTGTTTGGGAATATTTTGTGTGTGATTGTTTGCCATGGGTTCATGATCGATTAATTTATGAAGTTGACCCCCTTGTTCAAGAATTGCATTGTCTCTCAATGAGAGAAACCCTAGATTGCAAAATCGCCGAAATGGAGGGGCTTTGGGTTCGTGGACCCAGGGGAGACAGGAACCCCTATCATTATTCTAGTTTCCTTATTCCAACGATGTTGACATTTCACCGATATGATCCATGGTAACAGTTCTATGGCCATTTGAATCTCGCCTCCTCGAGGATTTCAAGGACAAATGTTGAATTGGTCCCTAAGGCATAGGATTTGATTCAGGTAGCAGAATTGAGTTCTGCGAGATTTTGCAAGTGTGTTTAAGCATGTTTGACGTGTGCATGTTGGCCATGGGTTCAAGATCCATTCATTTCCAATGTTGACCCCCTTTGGTATGAATTGCATTGTCTCTTACTAAGAGAAACCCTAGATTCCAAAATCACCGAAATGGAGGGGCTCTGGGACGTGGTCCCACGGGGAAGAGGCACCCCTAGCATTATTCCAGATTCCTTATCCCAACAATGTTTATGGTTCATCCATCCGAGCCACGGTCACCATTCTATGGCCACTTGAAACTCGCTTCCTCAAGGGTTTCATGGACACATGTTGAATTGGTGCCGAGGGAATAGGATTTGATGCAGGTAGCAAAATTGAGTTCCATGAGATGTTGCAAGTTTGTTTGAGCATGTTTGATGTTTGAACATTGGCCATGGGTCCATGATCGATTCATTTCCAATGTTGACCCCCTTGTACAAGAATTGCATTGTCTCACTGAGAGAAACCATAGATTCCAAAATCACTGAAATGGAGGGGATCTTGCTATGGACCCAGGGGAGAGAACCACCCCTACCATTATTCTAGAATCCTGATTCCAACAGTGTTGACGGTTCATCATTCCGAGCCACCATAACCATTTTATGGCCACTTAAAACTTTCCTCCTAGAGGCTCTCAATGACACATGTTGAATTGGTCCCGAGCGCATAGGATTTGATCCGAGAAATAGAATTGAGTTCTGTGATATGTTGCAAGTGTGTTTGGGAATTTTTTATGTGTGAACATTGGCCATGGTTTCAAGATCAATTCATTTCCAATGTGGACCACATTGAGCAAGAATTGCAATGTCTCTCACTAAGAGAAACCCCAAATTACAAAATTTCCGAAATGGAGGGGCTTTGCGCCATGGACCCAGGGGGAAGAGGCACCCCTAGAATTATTTTGGAATAATAATTCCAACAGTTTCAATGGTTCATCGATCCGATCCACGGCCGACATTCTATGGCCACTTGAAACTCGCCTTCTGGAGGCTTTCAGGGACACATGTTGAATTGGTCCTGAGGGCATAGGAGTTGATTCGAGAAACAAAACTGAGTTCTGTGAGATGTTTGAATTGTGTTTGGTCATGTTTAACATGTGAGCATTGGCCACGGGTTCACGATCGATTAATTTCAAAATTTGACCCTAGCGAGCAAGAATTGCATTGTCTTTCACTGAGAGAAACCATAGACTAGAAAATCACCGAAATGGAGGGGCTCTAGGTTTTCGACCCAATGTAGAGAGACACCCGTAGAATTATTATGGCGTCCTAATTCCAATGGTTTGGATGGTTCGTCGATCTGAGCCACAATCACTATTCTATGGCCACTTCAAACTCACCACCTGGAGGCTTTCACAGACACATGTTAAATTGGTCCCAAGGGAATAGGATTTGTTTCGGGAAGCATAATTGAGTTTCATGAGATGTTGCAAGTGTGTTTGGGCATGTTTGACATGTGAACGTTGGCCACAGGTTCACGATCGATTCATTTCCAAATTTGAACCCCTTCTCCAAGAATTGCATTGTCTCTCACTTCTAAAGTCCACTCTTAAATTTTTTCTATGGAGTTCAATAATATCTCTTTCCTATCAATTCTGAATATGTCACTGATTGATTTTTTTATTTACAATTTACATAATTTTTAATATATTTCACCATTATTAAAACTAATTTTCTCATGAACTGATATTGAGTGTTGGATATGTTTGCTCTTCATGTGAAATACATTTTTCTTTGAAAGAGAAATACTGAATTATTATCACAAAATATCATCATTAGGATTTTCTTGGATTTCAATTGAACATTCTAAATCTCCTTAACACGTATTTATCATACTTTGATTCTCATATAAAATTTTTTTTGATTGTGCAACTTCAATACGAACGAAGTACTTCATCACACTCTGTCATTTCAAATTCCTTTTTCATTGCTATTCTAAATTTGTCCAACATCAAATTACTTGTAAAACTTATATCATTGACATAAATTGTTTACCTTGCTTATATGTTTTAGTGTACAAAGCAAAGTCACTTAGCTTATAGACTTTCTTTTCATGTCCTATTGTTATTCTAATAGTTTTCTATCTCAATATATCAAGCTCTAGAACTTTGTTTCAACCCATATAAGACATTCATTAGCTTATAGACTTTGTTTTCATGTGCTTTTATCTCATAACCATTTTCTTTCTTAGGATTAAACCTCCTAAGTGCAAGTTTCCAAACATCAAGTTCCAAATCCATGTTTGATCAACAACCTTAGGCTTATATGCATTCATTGAGTTTTGAATTTCACTCATCATCCTGAGTTGGAACATTATGTTCTTGGTTCTTTTCATAACTAGAACTAATTACACATCATCGATATGTTTCTTATCTCCATTTTTGGAAAACATAATTATCCATTAAGGTCCAAGAAACACATTTTTTCAATAACACATATAAAATTGCATTCACCATGAACCAATCACATTCACCATTAACCAAGTAAAAGTCACGACATAAACATCAAGTCCACCCATGTAAGTAAGAATCCATACACACTTTTTCGTGTAAACCAAATGAATGTTGTAAATTTGTATTGGAAATTTGTTCAAAATTACATTTTTATACAAAATGGAGCATCGTTCCCAATAGTGGATGCTCATGCCCAAAAATGGGATAAGGACGGCTCATGGCCTATACAAAAGTAACCATGTCCTTCCAAAAATGCCAGATTGTGGCTAATGTACACAGAGGGTGTCTCAATCACTCTAGCCACCATCGGCACCCCAACGCTCTTCTCTAAAATCGATCTTCCTCCTCTTTGAGCTAGAGGAATATTGGGCCCCCCTAATTCTAAGTGTGGTTTGAAAGGGAAAGAACAACATGTCAATATTCCCACAATTCTATAAATTAGTACAATTAAAAAAATACAAGCAACATTCAAATATTGAGTGCTCACTTGAGGCAAGACAACATGTGGTGATGGGGGTGTCCGTCTCCTCGGTCCCAATCTCTCGGAAATGCCTCCATGCAACCATTAGAAAAATAATTAATAAATAATACAAATATGACTTGTTTTATGAAATTCATTCATTCTTAATAATATTTTAAATAACTTATAAATATCACCGTGAATATCGGAGGTGATGCAAGCGATTGTCCTTCAGGGATAGGATGTGGAGCACTGGAATGCACAACTTGCTCTGAGTCGATGGTGGTGGAGGGGGATGATGTAGGTAGGAGGGTGAGGGATAATGTAGGTAGGGGGTGGGGGTTGATGTAGGTAGCGGTGCGGGGAATGATGTAGGTAGGGTGGCGGGTGATGATTTAGGTAGGGGGAGAGGGGTTGATGTAGGTAGGGGGTGGAGACTGATGTAGGTAGGGAGACGAGGAGTGATGTGGGTAAATGGGAGAGAGTATATGTATGCAAAATGGATGTAGTTGATGTGGATTAGGCCATGTGGATGGGAAAGATGGATCGACATGCTGCACATGAGGGGTAAACACATGAGTGGATGGGTATATATGGAAATATACCCCCAATGGTTGTGTAAGGGGTGGGAGCAGCCTATGGTGAGATACAAGAATGCTAATCACAGGAGCAAACTGCCTAATCACTTGAATCAACATGAACTATGGAAACACAGAACTATGTGGAACATATCTAGGAATGTGTGCGTATGGTGATCGGATGGTCGGTGATGGAACCTACATAAACATATGAAATACATTTCATTAGAATAAAAATCATGTAAATTAACCATAGAAACACAATGAATTTCACATCATACATCAAGTATATAATTAATTTCAAACAAGTTACTTGCATGGAAGGTGATCTGCTCAGCATGCATAGATACTTGTGCTCAATCTTCTCTGCATGCACCTGCGGAAACACAAAACCATTAATATTGATTTCTCATATAAAATATGAAAATTGAAACTAACTCAATTTTTAAATGCTACAACCATACACTATTTTTTATACCTATATGTGAGGTGCTGCAATACTTTCTGTTTCCGCCATGGCGGAATCAAGGCTGGGAGCAGTAATGTCCTCCAACCTTGATTCAGTTGTTTTATCTTGAAATAACTACACATGAAAAAAATACCAATTCCACATTCAATACACGAATCAATGCTAATCTAACAATTCTAAAATGTACATTTAAATATGCAATCAACCATTTACAAATAATGTACTAACCTCGGACATAAAGGTATCTCATGCTTGATCATTCGTAGGGCCATGGCAGATATGGAAGCAGTGAATGCAACGATGGGGTAATCCTCAGGTGTCAAAGGGATCCTTTGGCCCAATAGCTATGATGGATGGCCCGTGATAAATGGTGCCTCAAGGAACTACACTTAATGGCTCTCCATGCTTCTCTGATCCATCATGCCTAGATGATGCCACAAACGTGTTGTGTTGTAATACAATGTTTCTAAGATGTGATATGGTAGTGGCAGTATCATCTAGGTGGTCCAATAACTAAGGAGTTTGTGGAGGGGGGTTAGGCGTACGCCTAGGTGCAGGTGGCCCACTCGATGGGTTATGCCTGGCGGTGGGTCGATCCTAGGAAAATCCAAGACCAACCCTATGAAACTCACTAATGTTGAAATAGTTTACATGTAGGCCCGACACAAACTCTGCATAATGAGTTTTTGATGGAAATAGAGTGGGACCTCCCTATTGTTGCAAGGAGTTTTGTCAAAAACCATGAACCATCGACTCATCCAGTTTTGTCTCTGTGGCTCATAAGTGCACCAATCCATGCAAAGGCATTTTTGTGTGGATCAGGGGGTAGGTTGGTCCCGGGGGTCAATGAAAAAACTAACTATACTTTGTTTTGAGATGTTCAAATCTTTGATTTGGTCTCTACTAAGAATAGTGGAATAATACGCTCTCATCTGATCCCTATACTCGGTTATGCTCATCAATTGACTATGAGAATTTTCCAATGAGGCAATGATTCTATCAAGGGATGTGGCTAGGGATAGTCTCGATGGTTCCCTATTCGTTCTAACTTTTTGAACCAAGCTTCTTAATTGTTGTAAATTTTGGTTGATTTGGGCTTCCATGCTTGGTTTCTCCTTAGGGTGAATGTTTACTTTGAGGTTTTTTATTTGGGGGTTTTGCTCTTCGTTGTTTGCCATTGTGATGAGGTAGAGATTTAATGCAACTAAAAAAATTAAATTTTTTACAATATTTTTTTTATTTTTATGGATTTTTTATAATGTATTTTTTTTAACTCATTGAAATATTTTGTTAAAAACATTGAAAATACAAAAAAAAATTGTAATTGGAACATGAAAATATACCTAGATGATTCTTGGGGGACGTTGGTAGAGGGATGATTGTGCATGCATGGTCTTGAGGATTTTTTTTACAGCGTTGAGTCGACAAAATCGGGAAAGGTGGGTAATAAATGGGCTTCGGTCCAATTTTTAATACATAGAGAAGCACGCGCACACTATTAATGGACGCGCACAAGTAACACACATTCACTAATAGTGTGTGTGCATTAATTGCGCACATGCTAATAGTGTGTACGTTCTCTTAAGACCTACATGGATTCCTACCTAGCGGTTCGGGAGTTTACTGAACCGTTGCATGCACGTGGTCTTAAGAGCACTTCCACGCTATCTTTTTTTTCCACTTGCGCGCTCCTGTTGCAACGAATTTGGGGAGCATCTTCATGCACACTCCCTGTGGCATTTCCTTAACCATGTCAAGATGTCAAAACATCAAGGTAATGAATTTGAAATGTATTTTTAGATAGGAGGTCTCATGTTGTGAAGAGTAGAAAATAAATAATTAAGGGATTATTTTAATGCACAAACTTCATATCACAGGCTTATGGAAGTATTCAACAAGAAAAGGGTATTTTTTCTATAAACCATGTAGTCTCATCAATGTCAATTTGGCTAAAATATTGTAGGTTTGTAAAAAGAATATTCAAATCACAAATGTTGAGGGTGAAATTTTTCAAAATTTTAAATATTTGAAGATTACCATTCATAAACATGTGTTGAATTTATATTTTCATGCTATCAATATGGATGATGTGGATATTGTTTTGTGATATCCTAAGATAAAATCAATGGGTATAAGCTAATATTAATGTGTAAAATAACTTCTTGAAGCTTTGGTATAGCAAGAAGAAAATTATATTGTGGGATATTTCTCTTATTATACAAGAAGGACAAAATGGGAAACATGAAGAATCCTTTGCAAGTAAAATACTCAAGTATCTACAAACATGGAAGATGAAGAATTCAGGGTTGAATAAGAAGAATGGACTATAGAAACACATGATGAAAATAGCTAGAAAGAGAATTAAAATGAAGATCAATCTAACCACCTAATTGATTCAAAGGAACGATAGGTAGAAGAGTCAAAGGAATAATAACCAATAGATAAGCTTGTGGTATATCACCACCCAGACCACCATGATAAACAACAGTAATGAAGGAAAGTTTGGGAGCAATAACGAACATGGAACCAAAAAGGAAACCGGTAAGAAGGGACATGGATAACTAAAATCAATGCATAGAGATATTAGAATAGTACAATGACAACATGTAACCAATAGAGAAATTAGAATGAATATCAACATGCAAATGAAGCAAGTGAACCACATGTCCACATTTCACTAGGATGAATAGGTGCGTACCAATTGGCTACATTTCTTAGTAGACCATATTATATAATTTTCTCCCTTGTTTTTAGGATGGAGCATGCAAAGTGTTTGGAATGTTATGTATCCAGGGAGGATAATATGGGTACCTAAGGAGATACCCTAGGGAGTAATGTATGTAAAGTGGTCATAGGTCAACTTGGTAGTTGGTTGGTAATATAGAGGCCCACTACGTAGTTAGAAAAAATAATATAGTTGGCATAGACTCCGTATGAATACTCATAAGAATGTATAAATATACATAAGTATGATTTTATGAGACATGTTAGATTGTGGATGACTTGTATTATATCAAGCATGGATTGTAGACTGATTCCTTCCTTAAGGAGTAAATCATGGTGTTACCCCACCTCAACCATCTATGAAATTTTGAACCAATGGATCTAGAAGCTAAATGGAACAATAAAATAGTTAGTGCTACATAGAAGAGAATAAAAATATCTTACAGTAACATAATCTTCAATAACCTAACAAAGATAGCTCATTGTAGATGATACCTCAATACATTTGCATGGAAATTAAGAGAAAAATAAAGTAAATATCTAATCTATGTAGATTATTTTTATTTATTAATCAATTGAAAGCTCAATAGAATAAATCAATGAATTAATTGTTGAAGTGCTTGATCAATGAGATGTAGTATTACATATACAGGTAAATAAGTTAGGCTTAATTACACACACAAGCATAAAAGCAAGTGAAACTTGTGAGAGATCACCATGAATGATCAAATGTGCCCTTCATATGGAGTAATGTTTGACCATGCAAGTATTGTTAGGGTTTAACTAGGCCTGGAATAAAAAAACAAGGTTATTTTGTGCCTAAGTTAGATAAGCACACCCTCCGTAGGGATTAACCTTTTCCATGCATGAGTATCTAGAGTTAACTAGCCCTAGAACTACCTCATCAAATAGTTAACTTATTTATGCATGTGAAATTGAAGTCTAACTAGCCCAAAATTAGCTATGTAAGGTGCATTATGTAATCAACTAAGCCAAAATAGTCAACTACGATACATTAGGCCATATGCCATAACTATTGACATAAGTATAGAAAACCCTAAAAAAGTTTAGGAAACTCATGGAAGAGTGACCTAATCCCTAAAATATGGGTTAACTAGATATAAGGGTGCATGTGACCCCAAAAAGGGGATTTGGGAAAACTCTAGGATCACCCTTGTCCGATGGAAATGCAATAGAGATCAAATGGAAGTGTACATACACCAAAAGGGTTCTCTTTACACTTCTTATGTTCTTTAGAGTGTGAATGTATATTGGTATTTGTGAAGTTTAAGATATCTATATCATTGTTTTGATTTAATTTCTAGAATAAGGATTGAAACAATTTTTAACGGCTAATATATACATTATCCATGAACATTGTTTCTTATTGATAATGAAAATATCAATGATGGAACCATGATGAAATGGTATCTCCTTTTATATTATTGATTGTTATTTGGGAAATAACAATGTTTGTTTATTGGTCTTCGCTTATTCATTTATGGGTGTGGCTATGGTACCTATATGAAAACCTATTTTTATAACATCTTAAAATAACTTATAACTGTTAGTAAAATATTTTTATCAGATTAATGCCATAGTTACCGAATTCCGTTGAATCATGCCAATTAGTACCGAAATTCAGAAATTTGGTTCATCTCCAAAATTAGTTTGTCGGATTCGGTTCATGGTAGTCCTATGTCGAGCTCTGAATTCGACTAACATTTTAATGTGATAAGTTCCCAATTACTACTTAATGATACATTTTCGTCTTTCCCTCGAGGTGCTTGCACGCCATCGGTCATTGGGAATTATGTTCCCACCCACACAACGAACTCGGAGAGAAGGAGTATATAAACTCCATTTGCGGTCCAGTACCAGATCAAAATCCTCATTATGGGCGTTATAGTATTTCTAATGTGGATGTTATAGAGTGTGGAAACCTTGGCGAATTTTACTAATTCTTAAATTTGCAACCATAAAATGTTTGGATATTTAATATATATATATATTCAAATTTATAAGTACTTTATATAGTTTTTGGATAATTTTGGCGATTTTTAGAGTAAAAAAAATCATCCCATGGAATTTGGGCGAATCACCTTTGAAATAAAGACAAATTGGTGAATTATTTTTGGGAAAAAAGTAAAAAAATAGTCTATGGGTTAAATTTCACCCTTAAAATTTTCCTTATCTAACTGAATCCAATTGAAAGGATCAAATACTATTTATTGCTGCAAGAAATACGATTGCACGAGTGGAAGCTAGTTCATGGTGGGTTAAGCTGACTTGCTTATTTAACCGGAAGGGGAACCAAAAGGCTAAGGAAATCAGGGATTCTAACCAATAACAGGTGCAACCTTAATTATAATTAATGAATATTTATATGCCATGTCGAATAGATAAGAGAGGAAGCTCCCTTTCAACCTACTTCACTTTCCCATATTCCTTCCCTAACACTTGAGCAACTTCACTTACAGTGTTGGAAATTTTAGATCGTGAATTTGAACACCTTTATATATGTATAGGCTCAAATGGTCCCTAAACTTAGAGAAGTGTTTCAAATTGTTTGGTATTCAAGTGAGTGTCATCTTTTGGCATTCATTCGTATATGTTGTTAATATGTGATAAGGGATCCGGTAGTTTTCGATCTTACAGCTCGTGTTAGCATCGAGGAATGCCTCTTAGGAAGGAGACATTTCATGTATGTGTGGAATTAGTATGGAGAGGTCTCAAAATCCAAATTAAGGCGATAATGAGAATAGCATAATTAATTTGGATTAACTCTTTTACTTGAAGTGATTTAATGGTCGAAACCCATAAGCATGAACTATTATTAGTTATGGATTGAAGTCAATCATGGTTCAAAGTCAACCTTGCTTAAAAATCAACTATGTTTTAAAGTCATCTATGGATTGAAGTCAACCTTACTTAAAAGTCAACTATGGATTGAAGTCAACTTTGCTTAAAAGTCAACTATGGATTGAAATCAACCATTGTTCAAAGTCAATCAACCACTTTTAAAAATGTAGTTGTATATTGAAGTCAACCATAGATTGAAGTCAACAATGGATTGAAGTCATTAATGTTAATATTATTAATGGATTGAAGTCATCATTGAAGTCAACCTTGGATTGAAGTAAACTATGAATTGAAGTCAACCTTAGATTAAAGTCAATCTTGAAGTCAACCTTGTATTGAAGACAATGTTGAAGTTGACCATGGACTAAATTCAACCGTGGATTGAAGTAGACCATGAACTATTATTATATATGCATTCAAGTCAACCATGTTGCAAAGTCAACCTTGCTTAAAAGTAAACTATGGATTGAGGTATACCATGATTCAAAGTTAATCTTGTTTGAAATTAAGTTATCAATTGATGTCAACCTTGCTTAAAATTCAACTATGGATTGCAATCAACAATGGTTCAAAGTGAATCAACCACTTTCATAAATGTGGTTGTGGTGTCTTAATATGGTCAAACAATGGTTGACCATGTTCTCTTGGTTATGTCAACCATGGACAAGGTCAACATTCTCGTGGTTATGTCAACCATTGACAAGGTCAACAATCTTGTGATTATGTCAACCATGATGCATTAAATTCAACCATGCCTAAATAATAAAATAATAATTTTAATAATAATAATAATAATAATAATAATAAATAATAATAATATTTCATCAATCTTTTTTAGCACTCAACCATTTTTAAAAATGTAGTTGTGCTAATCATACCATAATTGGAATCTGTATTTAAATTCCAACTTCTTAAGTACGTTTATGATTATTACAGTATTTGTTGCCATTAATAGGCTAACTTTATTTGTCATAAATGGCTACTCTATATATATACACTAGTACAACTAGTTAAGTTCTGGTAGGTGAACATCGATAGGTCACAAGTCAAATGCCATGAATAAGTTATGTGTTACTTTGTTGTCTTTCACTAGTTATGATCATGCATGAGTTACTCAATATCCATACATAAACTACGAGTGATTTTTTAATTTCTTTTTTTATAATTGTTTATTTCAAATTTTGAAAGACGCCCATAAAATCAATCTCGACAATACACTTGTCCCATTCTTCTTCAATCTAGGAAAAGCATAGATGATCTCATCCTCCTTCAATCTAAAAAAATCATAAATGATAGCACACCCCATATTCTAAATTCTACGAAATCAAATTGAAATTTTGTATGTGTAAATCATACCATAAGTGGAATCTGTATTTGTATTTTTACTTGATAACTATGTTTATGATTAATACAGGATCATTTGACATGAATTCTGAGCTCTTATCTCATTTCATTGTGAAGTCTGAGCTTAAGTTTCAGTGTCTCTCCCCGATTAAGAGCATGGTTATGACAGAGCACTTAATGTACAAGAAGAAGATAAACTACATGGGAGATAAGTGGCTTCCTAAGATGGCTTCGTACTCTAGTTAAATGGACCTACAACTTAAGCAAGGTTGGTATAAGGATGCAAGTCTTTGCATCTTCATATTATAAGGAGGTGATTATCCCTAATGTAAAAGATTAAAATTATCTCTTTATTTTAACTAGTGTAAAAAAGAATTTAATCAACATTTCTAAAATAAAAACAACTCTAATGAGCTTCATGGTGAACTATCACTAATTAAATATTAAAAGTTGTGGGATAGGAAGAATTTTTTCTTTGAGACTCATCACTCCTTATATCATTGTGAATTTTGAGCTTAGGTTTTAGTTTCTCTCCTATTAAGAGCATGGTTATGACAAGGCACCTAATGTACAAGAGGAAGATAAACTACATGGCAGACAAGTGGCTTCCTACTCTAGTTAAATCAACCTACAAGTTATGCAAGGTTGGCATAAAGATGTAAGTCTTTGCATTTTCATATTATAAGGAGGTGATGAGTCCTAATGTAAAAGATTAAAAGTATCTCTCTATTTTAACTAGTGTAAAAAAGAAAATCAACATTTCTACAATAAAAACTCTAATGAGCTTCATGGTGAAACATGGGTATGGACAATTCCTAAAAGTAGTGGGATGAAAGAATGTATCATTTTGTGATACAAAGAGGGATGGAGACTAAAATCACTTTCTCATAGAATATCTTGCCTACATCCACATTAAAACACAATTTCAAAACATTTCTTACAATGTTGATGTTCCTAACATTTTAACTCATCATAACTATGGTGATTTAGGAATAGTACTAAATAAAAACCAAGTGACTCACTTCCTTCTTAAGGTCATCGCAATTTTTTTTGAGGATATAAATAAAATTGTAAAGAAAACCATGCCATTTATCTTGTATTTGTGCATCAAGTACCTTGACATAGCGATGATGATATAAATAAAATTGTAAAGAAAACCATGCCATTTATCGTGTATTTGTACATCAAAGACCATGACATAGCGATGCTCTCTATGGAGGGAAGACCTACTATATGATAAGACACAGTGTTTTTAATTATGAGGTTATAAGTTAAAAAATGCATCTAGATTTGCTCGATTTTTCTCTAGGATTTTCTAGAGATGTTGCACCCACAAACTTCACAGCGATACATGATAACATGAGTGACAAGAGATTCAAAGAGGAACTTATTTTTATCCCACATCACAAGGTTTGTTGATTTACACTTGTTTTCAAGACCAAAATAAGCTTTCCATCATCCATTAATTATTTTATCAACACTATAGTTCCACTTGAGGTTGCGATGAATATCAATTCCGAGATATTTATAGGAAGAAACTTCCTCGAAGTTGTTATTCTCATATAAAAACTTATCATAAGTGACCTTCTTGGACTTGATAATCATCACTTTTTTTTTGTTAGTGTTAACGGTCATAACCATGTTACAGCAGAAATCCTTCAGAGTTCTGAATTACTTGTCAAGGTCAAAGGGACATCTTGACAAAAGAAAAATATCATCAACATAAAGAAGAAGAATAACTACAATCCCAACTAATGTTGTGTGCCACACAGCTTGCTTCCTCTAAAAAAACCTTTTAGTTTATTAATGTATAAATTTAAATGTAATTAATATTGTTATATTATTGTAATATTCATATAAAAAAATCAATAAAACTTAAATTTAATTAATATAATTATATCATTTGGATTTGTATATGTTTTTTCTAGCGAACATTATCCCAACTTAACCCAATAATAATTATATTTTGTATATTAATATTTTTAGATAAAAAATATTAATATTGTTATTAAAAAAAATTATATATGAAAAATATAAAAATATTAAAAAAATAATAAAACTAATATTTAATTGATATAATTATAATTTTTTATTTTTATTTTGAAAATATTTCAAAAAAATTGCATAACATTTTAATGCCATCTCTATGAATTGCTCACGTATTCTACATTAAAAATTAAGGTAAACGGTTACTCATGTATTCCACATTAAAAATTAAGGTAAACTGAATTTCAAAGTAGTATGAGAGAGATTGTAAAATCCTCTTCATTTCATTTCGTTATATTTAATTAAATATAATAATAATATATTTAATATGGATTAAATAATATTCATTCATAATTATATTGATAGGTGTTTAGGTATTATTTTAGATTTTGGATTTTCTTAAATGGATTAACAAGATTAATTTCACTGTAACAAGTGTATAGTTGGGATTCATTTCATGGTCGTCTTATCTTGTTATGCTTAAATGCATGTTGATTAAGATTTAAATAAGCTTCAATTAAGTGGGGGTTAGAAAAAAGGATATGTTTATTAAATATTATTGTTTTATGTTTATATTAATTAGTTTAATGTTTAGTTTTTGTTTAATATTCATCTATCTCCACAAAACTAAGTGGTTAGTTATGGGTATATTTATTTTAGGTTTTCAATTTTATGGTGGATTTTTGCCAAAATGTAATTGTAAAAATTAAATTTGAAAGTGTTAAAATTATGCTTTTGAAATTATAAATAATTCATCACCTTTCAATTCCCATGACATTCAAATTATGCAATTTTTATATCTAATATATATTATTCTAAGATTTTGGGTTTTATATGTAAATTTTTTAGTAAAATTTAAATTTGAAGATGTTAAAATTGTGTTTTTGAAATTATAAATAGATTCATCACCTTTAATTCCCATAACATTTAAATTATGCAATTTATATATATATATATATATAAATTTCCAAACAATAAAATAAAACATAAAATATGTTCTAAAAAAATAAAAAACATAGAATATTTAAACTACAATTATAAAATATATTTTTATAAATAATAATATTAGACATCTTTTATCAAATTATAAATTATTGAACAATGGACAAACTATATATATAAAGAATTTTGCATCTCAAGTTTTTTTTAAAATCAATATATTTTGAAGAGTGACATGCCAAGAATTTTGCATCTCAAGTTTTTTTTTTCTATCAATATATTTTGAAGAGTGACATGTCATTGTGGTATTTTATAAATTTATAAATATGGTTTTTGAATTGTTTACATAGTTGCGGATTTAATACTGGTTGATTTTATTGCAATGCGTGAGATTAGGGTTATTAATTTTTTTTATTATTTATATAAAAAATATAATGAAATAATATTTTGATAGGAGGAATGAGCAAAGATGTAAGTGATTTTGGGCACATTGTTTATAGAGTTGGATTCCTCTACTATAAAGTGCCAATACCAGTACGAGAGATGCTTTTGGCGGCCTTGGCCTAATTTAACTAGTGACCAATAATAAATCTATTATTGATGTTGTTAAAATATGTAGAAGAGATTGCCTACAAGTGGATGAGAGTGATCAGATCTGCAAGGAGAAAGTGCACATCAGATAGTTAAAGCGTAGATCTGTTCATTAAGAATTTCGATCTCACGGATCTGTCAAATCAAAGCAGCTTCCTGGTATGATGTATTGTCATTACTCATTAGAAGTTACTCGGGCCACATAGGAAATCCAAGCTAATGTAGAGCGTTGATCTGTACTAAAACGATTTTCAGTGATGTTGTAGCCGCAGGCATCGCAAAATTAGATAAGCGTACCTGCCAATGTGGAGGACCATCAATCGTCATGGAGTGTCATCATATGTGATGGTTCCACCTTTGTTACTATAAAATTGTGACAACAATTTCGTAGATATCGCGTGTTGTCGTTGGAGAATGTGCGGATCATAGTCATGACCTTGATTTGGTTGTGAGATCTAATTGCTAATGAACGCAGAAAGAAACCCTAGCTTTTTTCATTATGTCTATATTATGAGGTTTTTGAGAATCTAAATGATGGAATCTATAATAACTAGTATTAATGTAATACTATTTTTCCAAAATAAAATTATTACTTTTAAATATTATTTATGTGAGTAAACCTTTAAATTAGTACGCCAAGTGTTAGTGTATTTTTTCAAGTTCTTAATATAATGATGATGCATTGGATTTTTTTTATAACATTTAAAGGTAAATGTCTAGTTATACAATATATAATTTTCTTATGAAATTGTTGAGAAAAGAAAAAATTATGACATTGATGAGTTTTCTAAAAATATTTTTTTGAATCTAAAAGGTCCACTAACTTTATGCACTCACCTTTGGGCTCCTTCTCTTCTAACTATACAATTTTAATATATTTTACATTTTTGATCATATAAATTAAATATATATATTTTAAACTTTAGTTATGTTTTGTGAAAAAAACATACATATTATAATGTTACAATTATTATAATTCTTATTTTTAAAAGTAATGTTTTTTATTAAATGTTATGTATAGATATTTTTAAATATGGTATTATAAGAACATTGTATTTATACTTTTGTATAATTAGTTGTAATGAGATGATGATGATAATGATTATTATTATTAAATAATATTTATAATAATATTTTTTTTTTATTTTTCATTGAAAAAATAGTTATTAACATAATTTATGTGATTTGTCATTATTATATTATAAGATTTTAAAAGTCTAATTTTTTTATTTTGTATTTATAATATTGAATTTGCATTTTTTATATATACATGTAGTGGTTTTGTGTTGGTTTTCAATAATTGTTTTCAAGTTAGTATCTTTAATTTTGAGAGTTAATGTATCCATACCTTTCCACTGTTGGCCAATTTTCGACATCCAACTTTTTCTTTAACTTTTGACAAATTTCCCTCAATGTAGAAACATAATCAAAATATGCCAAAACATTTTATTTATGTGTAAATTGTTTCATTGTAGTTGAGAACTATGTGCCTCTCAAGCGCTGATTCCAAAATATTTTATTTCATGTAATTTGTGTCATTGTATTTGATAACTATGTGCCGCCCAAGTCCTAAAACCCATACCCATCCTTTTTCAAGGTGTTTGAAATGCATTTGTGTACTCTATCAATATCTAGGCCCTAGGACAAACTTGTCTTGTAACCATGCTTAGAAATATAAGGATTATTTAAACGTACTTGGATACCTTCCAAGTAGACGTGTCGAGCCATTCAAGTATAATCAGCCAAGTCATTTGTTTGGTTGTGGAAAGTTTGATACCAATATAATGGAATATTAAATATGACCAGAAAATTACACAACTAAATCAAACTAACATATATACAATTGAAATTAACCAAAGGAATGGTAAGTATCATATCAATATATTGGAAGATTAAATGTGCCTTCAAAATTACACAACTAAATCAATCTAACATGCATACAATGGAATTGTTGTAAATAAGGAAAATAAATTTACTTGTAATGGAAACAAAATTGTTACACATGATGAGAAGTGTAAGGGATGAGAAGTGTAAGGGAACATAGGCTGACATTACATACATGTATATACTCAGCTATAGCTCATTCAATATTGAGGAAACAAGAGCTTTTAAGATCTTCTCTATTAACTCAGAAATCAATTTTGTACATGCTATGCATCTCCTCTGAAATCAACTTTCATACATATATGTAGAACACATAAGTTTTAGTCTTGTTCAAGAAGTTTCTTGCATTAAGTCAACTACCTAACTCTATTTAAAACTATCACATCTCCAGTACACTAGTACATCACGTAGATTACTTATGTAAGGACCACATTAACTTAATTACTTATACCAGAGGGAGAAATTACTCCTTACAGTCCCCCTTAATTTCTACATTATATATGTATTTCATGACTACCTATACCTAAATTATACATTTGAAATATAAATTTGTTTCTTGCCAATGGCTTAGTGAAAATTTCAGCCAATTGGTCTTGAGATTTACAAAATCCCAACCATATTTCTCCATAGTTTACAAGAGCTCTTATAAAATGATATCTAGTATCAATATGTTTGCTTTTTTTATGGAATACATGGTTTTAGGATAATGTTATAGACGAGTTGTTGTAAAAACTATGTGTGTTGGTTCCTTTTCTTTATGTTGAAGATATTCTAGTGTCCTCCGCAACCATACATCAGGATAGGTTGCTGAAGTTGTTTCCACATACTCTACTTTTGCTGAAGATATTGTCATGATGGGCTCCTTTTTGGATACCCATGAAATTAAACATGATCCAAGATGAAATGCATAACCATAATTTCTCTTCCTATCATTAATGCTTCCTACAAAATCATTGTCAGTGTATCCAACTATAGAACTGGAATTTATTGTTGAGTACATGATGCCAAAACTAGTTTAACCTGCAATATGCCTTAAAATTCTTTTACCTACTATGGCAATGGGAAATTTTTGGAATTTCGATGAACCTGGAAATTAAACTCACTATGTGCATACTGCCAGGTCTTGTAACTATCAGATGCCTCGAGTTTCCAACACGTCTCTTATACAAGGTGGTATCTATTGTTGTTCCTTGATCCTACTTGCTTAATATTGTACCCATTACTGTTGGAGTGTCCGTTGGATTTCAATTTGTCATTCTAAACCTATTCAAAACATTTTTAACATACTTATATTGACATATAAATATGCCATTATTTATTTTTTCAATTTCAATGCCAAGCAAATACTTCATTAATCCAAGATCTGTCATTTCAAATTTTGTTTTCATGGATGACTTGAAATTTTCCATCATTAAATTTCCTATAAATATCATGCCATCCACATAAAGGCATACAATCAAAATTCTATTGTGTTAATATCTTTTGGCGTGTAATGTGGGTTCACATTTGCTTTTGCAAAACCCATTACTAATTAACTATGAGTCAATTCTTCCATACCAAGCTCTTGGCGCTTGTTTCACACCATATAATTCTCTTTTCCACTTGTAGATTATTGATTCCATACCCAAGTAGATAATCTATGTACACTTATTCTTCTAAAACCTCATTTGGGAATGTCAATTTGACATCTAATTGATATACTTGCCATTTGTTGTGAGATGTTAATGCCAACACCATTCTAATGTTATCTAGCCTTGCCACCGGAGCAAAGGATTTTCCATAATACCAAGCTATTGTGCAAATCCTTTTTCAACAAGCATGTCATTATGCTTCCCCACTTCTCCTATTTCATTGAATTTAGTTACATGAATCCATTTAAATTCTATGTTGTCCTTTCCTTCTGGAAGATCTACAAAATCCCATGTGTCACTTTTTTCAATTGCATCAATTTCTTCTTTCATTGCTTGAACCCATTTATATTCTTTGATAGCCTCTTAAAAATGCATAAGCTCACATGAAAATAATACAAAATGTATTTCCATATTCATTTCATCATTTTGATTATAAATTTGTCTTAATATTCTCGTCTTTTTATTTCTCAATGAAGCTATTGTGGGGTCTGAATCACTACTAGAGTGAGTATTGTGAGCTTGTTTTTCTCTAGGTCTTGAAGTTTCACCTTGAAATTGTAACCTTGGTAATCTAGGTGGATATCCTTGTTGTGTTGAAGATTCCACTTGATCTTCTATTGGTAGTAAAGGTGTTGAATTTCCAGTGATAGTTGATTGTTCACCTTGACTATTAAAAGTTATTGTTTCTTTGAATTCCACATCTCTTCTTACTATAAATTTCTTGGTGACTAGATTGTACAACATGTAGATTTTGAGTGTTCATTGTACCCTGTAAAAATTCATTTGTCACTTCTATCATCCATCGTTCTTCTCATTTGTTTAGTAAAATGTTCATAAGCTACAAAACAAAATACTTTGGAATGTGAAACACTTGACTTTGTTCCACTCCATGCTTCCTAAGGAACTTTGTTTTTCAAAAATTTTGTAGGTGATATGTTCAATATATATATTGAACATGCAACTGTTTCACCTCAAAATTCATTTTGAAGTTGTTTTTCTTTGAGCATACTTCTAGCCATATTCATTATGGTTCTTTTTTTCCTTTCTACTATCCCATTTTGCTGAGGAGTATATCTAACTATAAACTGTCTTTTAATGCGATGATTTCTACAATAATTTGCAAAGTCTTTGGAATCATTCTCACCTCCTCTGTCAAACGTCAAATATTTGTTGCACAATCCACTTTGTTTTTCTATTAAAGCCTTAAAATTCATGAACTTGTCCAAAGTTTCATATTTGTGTTTTAGGAAATATACCCAAGTCTTTCAATTGAAATAATCAATAAAATTTAGAAAATAAAAGTGTCCCCCTAATGACAGTGTTTTCATGGGATAGCATAAATCAGTATGCACCAATTCCAATGCCTCCCTTTCTTTATAGGATGCACTAGCTAGAAAATTGTCCCTTCGTTGTTTTCCCAATATGAAACTCTCACATGAAATGGCTAGTTCATGTATTATTGACAATACTTTAACCATTTGCTTATCCTATAGTAAATTCAGTCCTCCAAAGTGAAAAGGACAAAATATCAAATGCCATACCCAAGACTCATCTAGAGTTGTGACATTGAGTGCACACAAGATTAATTGGTTGATATTTATCACAATTAAAGGAAACGTCGTATTCTTGGTCCTTTCTATTTACCAATGAGACTCCTACTAGAAAATATCCTCAATATTGTACAATCATTACCCTTAAAGATGACTTTATAACAATGTTCACTGAGTTGACCAATACTCAATAAATTGTTCTTTCGTCCAGGGAGTAGATAAACATCAGACATACTTTTCATCACAGTTTGTTTGGTTAGAAAACCGACTATCCCTTTATTGACTACATTGACGACTTTTTCATCACCTAATATGAAATCAGACTTGACTGAGTTCTCTAAGTTTAGAAATAGACTTTTATCTCCTATCATATGGTTACTAAAAGCATTGTCTAAAAACCTAAGGTCTTTATTACAATCTCGAGCTTCATGTAGCTTAGTAACATGGTCCCTAGGGCACTTTCAGATGTATTAAAAACAATGGTTCTATTTTTTTATTTTTTTTCTGCCTTCTTTTTCCTACATTCACTAGCTAAATGACCAAATATTTTGCAATAATAACACTGAATTTTAGATTTTTCATACCTCATGTTTTGTTGATAGCCTCTACCTCTCCCTATTGAGATTAGATGGTGTTACTGTGGCTTGTATTCTTGTTCCACACTTTGCTTGTTCTCTCTCTATGAACCGTTGTTGTTATATCTTCTCGTCCATCTATTATTTCTTCGCCTACCTATGGTGATAGAAACTTGTGTCTTGAAAGCATGTTCAAGTGTGTCTTCTTCCATATTAATTCTTGATTCATGGGACAATAATGATTCAATTAGCTCATCTATTGAGTATGTTGAAAAATCCTTAGATTCTTCTATGGCAACTACTACCATACCAAATTTTTATTAAGATTCCTCAAAATCTTTTGCACAACCTTCTTATATGTCATGTCTTCTCCATGAATTCTTAGCTAATTTACCACTACCATTACCTTGGTCATAAATTGGTGTACTATCTCAAATTATTTCATCTTTAGAGTTTCAAGTTCTCTTCTAAGATTCTGCAATTTCACATTTTTCACCTTGTCTTTTCCTTGATGGTCTTATCTAGAATATCCCAGGCTTCCTTTGCAATTTTAGCATTTGTTATTTTTAGAAAAATTGAATCATTTGTACCCCTTTGAATTAACCAGAGTCATCTGGCTTCTCTCTTCCTTTGTTCATTTAATTCTTCTCTCTGTGCATTGGTCATGGTCTAAATTATTGCGTAATCTAGTTCTAAACATAGCTTCAACAGTTTCCCAACATTAATGAGACCGCTCAAATGATTTCATTCTAATTTACCAAAAATCATAATTCTTTCTAGTTAAAACTAATGCTTGAGATTGATTCAAGTTGTTGCTAGTTGCCATTTTTTTAAAAAAATGCATTATGAACTTCTATAATTCCAATCAAGTAGGCTTCTTTCCTTCCTGTTTTTAATCATTTTCCTTTAATTTAAAAGGAATGTGCTCCTTTTAGATATTATTTTGTCTTTTTTTAATTCCACATTTTTTTAAAAATAAATGGCATCCTTAAATCTTGGACATTTTTTAAACTTTTACGGTGCTCATTCCTTTTTCTCCTTTTCAATTATTTCCTATTTTTTAAGTTGTTCCTTTTTTTAAAGTAAATCAAAGCCTTCCCTTTTTCTGAAAAAGTGCGGCTCACGAATTCTTGAAGTTACGACGACTTTCCCTTTCGACTTAACCGAGTTTAATCCTTGGATTTACAATAATAATTAGTAAATCACAATTAGGTTTTGTGACTTACCTTAGTTATCACTCCCTTTTTAATTAAAATATCCGTTGTGGAATGATTTTTATGTGGCTTGAGGTAACTTCATCATGCAATCCGACAAAATAAAGAGCCAATAGCTATAATGGCTAACCAAATTAATCGAACTTTATCACCTTTCATGGACTAGGAATTATATTAGATTCACTCTTTATAAATATTTCGGGTCACACTCTTCCTTGGTTTTCATGATCTACTCCATGAGCGAGAATGGTTTTTAACCGTTGATTACCCTTAGTATATCTAGGCTGTCAACATATTTTACTGGGTTTCGTTCACTTGCTTACCATATTCTTTCTCCTTTAAGCATGTAAATCAGTGACCCGTCACCTCTTCATGAACTTCTTGGCCCCTTCAAGAATAAAAAGAATGGTGGCATTGGCTGAACAACAAATCAACAATCTTCTAGGTGCGATTTAATCTCTACACATATTTTGGTCTCTTCCTGTGGTGTGCTCAACTCCTTTTTTTTTAACTTTTACGCCTCAATACTCCCTTCTACACATGATCAGAAACTCCTACATGCCTCTCCGAAACCTGCAACTTACTTTGATACCAATATGTTGGATAGACAGGGGAACATATACGAACAACAAAGACTGATATCACACACATGTATATACGCAGTTACAACTGAGGAAACACGAGCTTTCAAGCTCTTCTCTATTAACTTAGAAAACAAATTTTTACATGATATGCATCTCCTCTGAAATTAGCCTTCATACATATATACAAAATAGGCAATTTTTAGACTTGTTCAGAAAGTTTCCCACATCAACTCAACAACCTAACTCTATTTAAAACTATCACATATGCATTACATAAATACATCACGTATATTACTTCTTTGGTGACCACATTAACTCTAACACTTCTATTAGAGGGAGAAATTACTCCTTACAAGAATATTCAATCTAAAAACCAAGATCATATCGAAAAACCAATAATTATTGTACTTAATTTGTAGCTAAACAAAATCCAATTTCACTTGTAAATCATAAACCATTATGTACCTAGTGATACCTTAAATCATCGACACTCCACTACTATCAAAGTCTAACAATATCTTGAAGATGGAATGTATGTAGAGGTGGTTGGATGAACATAACTATGTTCATAGTACACATTATTAGATCTCCTCTACTAGATAGTTTGAATTTGAATGATAAAACTCTGTTAAGCATTCTAAAACAACAAGGTACTTTTGTCATGAACATGATTCCAACATTTGAATGGGTGAAGGACCTGATAGAAAGATCAAAATATAGAATGCAAACTCCAAATAATAGTGGAAAACTACTTCATCTTCAATTAAAGTTAAGTGTTGGATTTAAATGCTCAATATTCAAAGAAATAATGTAATATATGATAGGAAAAAAACAATGAATTACCGGTAAAAGGATAAGGATGTAGTTTAAATCCCCCCAACGGTGGGTGTTTACATCATAGTCCAGAAAATTGTAATGAATGATTGGAGTGCATCCAGTTGGGATCATCTATGCAGGGGAACAAATGGCACTCAGAGCTGGGTTATCATTAAAAATCGATGCGAAAACATCATTCTAGGATCATCTATGAGGTACAATATCAAGGCTGGTGCAGGGCCTCAAGGACTGTTCTCTGTAATTTTCCTCATGTGAGACTTCATGGCCAACTTGTCCAGATCATGTCATAATAATGGAAGGGTTAAGAAAGATATTCAAAATCCTTGGAGGCTATATCACCGCTACATGTTTCTTTTCGAAGAGGAAATTTTGGGAAGGATCTGTGCATTGATGGTGAGTGAACAGCTGGTACGTCTGTTACCTGGTCCAATCAACGGAAGGATGAACACTTACTCAGGTTTCTGCCCCTTGGGGCTTGCAGAATGGTTAGAATGAATACCACCAGTTAGAGAACCACAAACGGACCCAAGCGAACTCATATGTCGTGGGCTCTCAGAGAATTGGGAAAAGTGGAAGGCTTCTTTGAGCAGGAACTCCAGCCTGCGGCGGAGCGTCTGGAAAGGAGGCCACAAAGAAGCAAAATACATCGCAAGGTGGGCCAGGTGGCTCAAAATTTTGGTGGTTTGGTGGAGGAATCACGGTGCACTCACACTCTGGAAACCTGTCACGCTAAATCTATGACCATTTTCTAGATTGTTAAATCTCTCATGAGTATGGCTATGGACGACTGTATTCAAGGGCATTTCAGCGACAGTTCTAGTGAGACATCCATGTCTACTCGTATTTTTGGAATGGGAGAGGGACTTTGGGATTTGGCTTGTGATCAGAGAGTGGAGGTTGAACGCATCAACACAAAGTTGGATGCCCTCGCTGGGGCTCTAACTAGTAAAACATTTAATCAGACTCAACCCATAAATCTCGGTAACACTCAGCTCGTGTTTTGTAGGAAACTAGAAGTTGTTCAGCAAGCAACCAAACAAGAAACTCTATGTTCTAGCCCTTCTCATTTTTTGGTTTCTGAGGATGATTAACTAGGGGTTTAATTTAGAAAAGTTTCAGAATATTTGGTGCTATGTATAGAACACTACAGTTATGTTATTTTCTGTAGTCATAACCCTCGAACTATGGGGGATCAATACTCATACTCTTTAAGATGAAAAAATTCAAACAAAGGTTGTTAGCTGGGGGCTTTCTTTACAAATAATCCATGAGCAATAGTTTTGCTCAATTGAATCATGTTATGAACTTGTGGAAATATAGGGACATTAGTGGAAATGGTCTGTAAATTTTTTAGTTTATAATTTAATATAATTATTAAACTTTAAAAAAAAATGTAATTTAATTTTTAACTATTCAATTATAATTTAGTTATTAATATAAAAGTGAAACTAAAATAAAATTCAACTTTCATACTATTTGTAACTTCACAATAAAAAACCAATGGTTGCAATAGTGAATCTTCAACCTATATGCATTTTCATATAATCAAATATAAAATCAATCTCATAAGAAGAAATGATTTTGTAAACCAAGACAACATTTAAAAACTAGACATAAAAACATAGGAATTGTGTTTCCAACAAATTCATGACTATTATTTAATGTAATCTTTTAAATGAACATTGAATCACACACCTTAAAGTACTTAATAAACATTAAAATAAGTGTTCAATTGGTTGTAGCTTGGGTGGTTGGGAGGAAAGATTGTTTCCCTCCCCACCTAGGTTCAATTCTTGTAAGTGACATGATGCTCTTGTTGAGCCCTATTGTAATGATTGTATTTCAAGCTTTCCTTGATTCTTCGGAATAGCAGGATTTTTATATTTTCGCGTTTTTATATATCTGTGTTTTTTCTTTGTGAGATGTCTACCTCTCTATTTTATTCATACTAGATTTTTTTTACATGCATACTCAAACACTTCTAGTATGGTTATGAGAGACATCATAGGAGGTAAGTGCCACTTTACATTTTTTGCATTTGGATTTCACATGAGAAGTAGAAAAACCATAGACATAGCCATTTGAATTGGAAGAAGAATGAGAGAGAGAGTGGGAGGAAAATGCATTCCCCTAAGAGAGAGAGAGAGAGAGAGAGTAATTTCAACTATAATAGTTAATGCTTAAGTTGTTATTTAAATTTTAACAATTCAACTATTCATTAATTACTAATATAAAAGTGGAACTAGAATAACAATATATCCAATTTGATAGCTCAGTTCTCATACTTTTTTTAACTTCACCATCACAAAACGATGGTCACATCAGGGAATCTTCAACCTATAATTTTTTCATATAAATAATTATAAACTAAAATCTCATTAGGAAGATCTATTTTGGAGAGAAAGAAAAAAAATGGACTCACAAAATCATAATGATTGAATTTAAAACAAATTTGTCAATATTGTTCCATGCAATCTTTTAAATGAATGATAAAGTCAAATGTTACTTAATCAACATTAAAAAATACATACATTCAGGCCATGAGAACATACTTTAAAGTTAAATAATATTTTTAACATTTTTTTCATATGTTACATTTCAAAATGGACACATGTTTCAAGTTTCTTACAATCAAGAGTGAATGTTACTTTAGAATTTTTAACATGTAGATATATTTTTAAATTTGATAGAATTTATGAAATTCGCAAGATTTTGTATTTATGAGAGATGTCTACTTCTCTATTTTAGTCATAATAGATATTTTTAAAGTACATTTATATATATAATCATATTTATATATGTTTTCATAGTCGAATATTTCTACAATGGTTTTGAGAGACGTAATAAGAGGAGAGGGTCACTTTAAAACCTCTATATCTGACTTCCACATGTGAGAAAGTAGAATAGCCACATACCTAGGCATTGGAATCAGAAAAAGGAGTGAGAGAGAAAAATCTACTTCCTTCATTTTACAGTAGCAAGATTCCACCATATAGGATGAAAATACATATAGAATTCAATATTTAATTAATATTTTGACATAGTATGGACAAGGTAAAGCTAACTAAATGCTTAAATATATTTACAATTTTAATTTTCTTAAGAATGACCAAATGCTACGAAATTTTTTGATCTAACCCCAAGTTCCCATTTCATTTACTATAATGTATTTCGATAATTATTTATGATAATGGGACATGATTTCCTTCTTTATACAAGATATCACCTAAAAGTATGTTTTGATTATTTGTAGTTGTCCTTCATCAATCCTCCATGGGTAGTCTATCCTTTTTCACTATGGTGTCTCTCTCTACAAAGTCAACATGCAATAACATAGGAAATAAACAATGATTTCTTTCATCTATACATGCAATCCTAACCTCACACATCAATGGGCATATGTTATCACCTTAATTTCTCTCATAAAAAACATTTAAACAAAATATGCAAAAGCATAATCAACTGGAAAACCCAATATAATATTAGTACCTAAAGGCTACCTTAATCACCTCGTTTAGTTTAAGAGAACCTAATAAGAACCCTTTCTTACCCAATTTCATCACAATTACTATGTTGCAATTATGGTATTGTGCTTGTTATACTTTCATACCCTCACAATTCCTGTAAACTTGTAAAACTCAACCTTCATTGGTGCATCGAAGGCTCATAGGCCTAGTTCAAACATATCTATGAGAGAGAACAAGATGAATTCAATCCCTTACATCATTAATGAAACGTACCTTGGATTTCCAAGTGTCCCCACCTAGCACTGGGATCCTATTTTCAAAGGAGAAGCATTCACATGTGAACCAATTCTTCCTTGAATTTCAAAATTTTCCTATAAATCAAATCCATAGGTTATCATTTGAATAAGAATAACAATCACGAGTTTGTATTGATAAATGAGCTTGGATATCAGAAATATTAGCTAGTTATCTCTATAATTCGTTTCCCTAATACTTTCTTGAGCTCCTTCCCCAATGTGATAAGCGTTGTGCACTTACCATTGTTAGGGAGAGATTTCAAGAATAAAAAGGACCCATGCCAAGGAAGGTTTTGATACAACTTGTTTCCAACAACTCTTATCATGTAACATCACATATTTCATGCTTTTTCATTGCACCAATATATGAGTATTGATGTTTCCATCCACTCTTTGTGTTTCAATGGAATTCTTGTGATTAATAATCTAGAATGATTGCTTGCATGCTTTCTATATACTAATGTTCTATTAGAATCCTCTTGTGTTATTATCCCTACTAATCAGTGTTTGTTGCCTAGAGCTAATAGTCTAGTTAGAGAAAAGGGATTTTGGCTCACCAATGCAACAAAACCGCCAATACAAGGACCATGTGCTTTACCCCCCCCCCCTTTATGATGCGTATCATTCCCACAATCTAGATATATCTATTTTTTTGTATTTTCCTTTATATAGAAAACAATCATTTAAAGACACATGATATGATATTTAGGGAAATTTTTAGGGGGGAGGGGTATTTTGCGCATAGGCTAATTTTCGATGTTCTTTTTCCAAAAACAAATTTGTCAATTTCCACTTTTTTCTATAACAACTCTCCCAAATTCCACAAGATAAAAAATATTTTACTCTAAACATCACCAAAATTGTACATAAACTATTTAAAATCATTTAAAATTTGAATATTTTTACAAAAATATTTGCAAATATTTTATGGTTGGAAATTTAAGAATTGGTAAGATTCACCAAGGTTTCTACACTTTAAGAAAATTATGGATCCTTAAATTTTACTTTTACAATATGTACTAACACCTAACATTTTCAACAATTTCTTTGCGTGTTCACAACTATTGGGAAAGACATTACCATTCAGAGGTACCTTATTTTCGATTATCGTATTATTAGTGGAAATTGAATGTAACTATCATCAAGCATGGATAAAAATGATCATTTTCAATGTTGATTGCATGACAAGATTGCTCAAAATATAGGAGACTAAATGGTTAGCTACCTCAAAATTACCGATAAATATGTGTCTAACATACCAAACATTTCTCTCCAGTTGTATAGTCACATTTTTGTCCTTAGTTGGGTATAATTTGAACCATGTCCAAAGAGAGGGATGACGGAAGAATATTTTTCTCTTTTGAAGAAGGTATGAATGATATGAGCGTCATTCCCTAGCTCAGCTTGTTGGACTACATGTAAAAGAATTCCCTCCATGGCACTCATATATTGTAAAAAAACGTCCATACCAACCTCTATTTCATTTTCTTTAGTCCCAACATGTAAAGAACCAAATCTACTATAAGTGGTAACTCGAGACATAGTAGGAATTGAAATGGTGGTTTATTAAACCATGATTGGTATGCCTCCTCTCTAATATTACATTGTTTAGTAGCATTCTCTTGATTTGACATCATAGTGGGGTGCATTGGAAGATGGTGGAAAGGTGACTCATTATAATAATTTTGATAGAAAAAATATTGAATATTACGTCAATGATATTAATAAAATCAATGCATTTAGTATGATCAAACATTATACCAATCAATTATAAAAACCGTGGTTTTTGTTTTCAAATAGTACATTTGCAACCATCTAGTTCATAGATCAAAATTTCAAATTAATCATTGTATTTACAATACTTCCATTGAAAATGAAAAATACAATTACTCAATAATCATTTTCTTATTCCTTTTGGGATATCTAAAGGTTGTATCAAATACTATCATCTTTCATGAGCAATTAGTGGTCTACAAAATTTATAGTTTATTAACAACTCATCAATAGGAGACAAACTATGTATTTCATGCACACCAACAAATCAAGATGCTTTCCTTTTCATAATGAAATACTTGTCATTTGAGTGTTTCTAAAATCAACAACATTCACTGAAGAATGAACACCCATAATTACTTATGAACCTTGTAGTGTTCCCATGAGTGTGTGGATGAACACCCATAACTAATTATGAACCTTATAGTGTTCCCATAAGTGTTTGGATGACCATTGATATATAACATGTTCTTGTTATTTTTGTATTTAATGATATTTAAGTAATCAAACCAATGATAAATAGCACCACAAGATGGAATAACTTCTATTGATTGTTTGGGAGGAAGACATACATGTGAAAGGATAAACAATCAAATATTTTCAACATATATTTTAGAATTGGCAGTGATATAAATATTACCACAAAAGAGAATTCATTCCCAACATTCAACATAAGCATATATATGGTCAAGCACCACAAAAAGTGTGGTTATAATAGGCTTGGCATTTACTTTGTAGAAGGACAAGAAGAGAAAAGTCGTAAATACATTCCAACAATTGAACTGACCTTAGTGAGTACTTGGACCTTTTTCCTCTCAATTTATCCATTAGTATATATGTTTTGAGTGGTATTGATATAATATTTTGTTCCACTAGAAATCTTGGTTGAATCATATGAATAAGTTGGGTTGGTTTATTTAGGACAAAACATAGTTGTTTTGACTTCATTTCTTTCAAAAAAGGAGCACATGGAAGTGTTCCTACATGTTTTTTCTATATCTCCTATTACAAATTTTATAGTAGTTGAAGGTATTAGAATGTTAGCATTGCATATATTAACATTAGTATAATGGGACAATGTGATATGATGAGGGTTCTCTTTCAACTCCTTCTAATTTCGGAACAACCACATACTACTGAGGTGTCACAAAGGAGATCTAGTTCATAGGGAAATACCATCAACTTAGGATAGTGTCTAGAATATGGCATGATAAAATTAGAAGGGTAAAGAAGCTCTTCATTTTTCCTACCATCTTCTTGCAATACCTTGCTCTTGATAGGATATTTAAAAAAAAATTGACTGGTAGAATATCTTGTGCATCAAAATTCAATCCCAAATAAGGATCCTATAAACCTCAATTCAAAATTATTCACAAGCGTGTGCATAAATAACATAAATTCAAATACCTAATAAAAATTTAAATAAAATTTGAACTTACAACAAATGCCAAGAGAGAACTTAAGGAACTTTTATAATTTGGAATGGGATATAATCTAGAGAATTCACCATTTTCAATTATATTTTTTTCTTATTAAATTTGTGCAAAATCATTCTTAAAAGAATGTTTTGGAATCATGTAATAATCTAGTTAATATCGAATTTTGAAACCCTTTTTTTTGTGTATCGAGTGTGACTTTAAAAAGTATTTGTATCCTATTACTCATTGCAATTTACAAGTTTTTAATCTCAAAAGGAAGTTTGGGATGCATGTAAGGTTTTAACTTCAAATATAAATTTGAAGAGATTATTATTATTATTTTTTGTAAGTGGTCATTTAATACATATTACAATAGTGTTGCATACATCAATGTAAATTATAATATTGTGTTAAACTATTATAAGAACCAAAAAGAAATATCTACAATAAATTCTCGAAAATAAATTTTTTTAATAGTAGGCCCCTCCCCTAGTGGTCTCATGGATCTGAACCCTGCAAGAATGACACTACTTTCACCTACTCATTGGTGCCCATGACTGTTGGGAGCACTAGAAACAAAGGATGTAAATGTCCCAGTAGTGTCCAGCTGAGAGGGTGGCCTAAGCATGGAGGATCAAAGACACAGTGCCTCCCTCGTAAACAAGGCTAAGCACTATTGATCTAAATACCGAAAAAGATGGAGAGAGAGTTTATAGACTCCCTAAAGAGGCAGTATAAATGTCCCCGTATCCCGTAGTAGATAGGACACCATAAAATAAAGTGTTCCTCTGTCTGGGTCTCCCGCATATGACATAGCTATCAAATTCTGCCCTGCTGTGGAATCTAATGCTCGACCTATACTTGGAGTCTGTGCAAACGCATTCGAAACTGACCCCAAGGGATCCTAAGCACACGCATCCAAAGCCGTAGCATGTGCGGGTTGTTGAACAATGAGGCCACCTCTCAACCCTAAGAACTGCTCTACATAGAAGGCCATCTTGGGCTTAACCCCCAGGATGCTTTAATTTTAATCTTTCCTTTTTATATTAATGTGACATGTTTTTTAGAAACAAAGTGCACATATCTCTTTCAAGAACATTGAATTCTGAAATATTAAAATAAATGGTGGATATGTTTCTCATCAATAAACTGAAATATCGAGCAAAAAAAATTGAAAAAAATGAATTTTCTATAAATGAGTTTATAATAAAAACTATTACTACTAATTAATTCTTTTTCCAAAAGATTGAAGGGAGCATTGTGCAAGATATATTTACTAGGGATTAATTCCTTTTCCAAAAGATTGAAGGAGGCATTGTGCAAGATATATTTACTAGGGATTAATTCTTTTTCCAAAAGATTGAAGGGGGCATTGTGCAAGATATATTTACTAGGGAAAACATAGGGAAAACTTTGGACTGCGGAGAACTAAATTTGAAGGGATTGAAGGTCTCACACAAATATGCGGAGAAGATATTTTAAAAAGTAACTTCTTAAAATTCATCTCAATTTTTCTCTAATTAATTTAGAAAAAAGTCATTTATTATTTATCTTTATATTATAAATATTTTGAAGAAAATAAAAATATTTGAAAAAAATAAAAAAATCTCATAATTACCTTAAGTACAAGAAAACTTAGTTTCTTATTGCACGTCTTTGTCTTTTGTTTTATGTGGATACAAACTTTAGTATTCAAATTTTAATATTTTTATTATTTCAGAATGATACCGTCTGTTGGTAACTTGGCGTGATGAGACCAGGGTGATTCGAGAGAACCGCAGTATGTGAAAAATAAATTGTTGTAACCTCGGGCAGTATTGAACTGGGTGATTCGAGAGAACTTCGGTGATGTATGTAACTGGGCCATGTTGTAAGTTGGCAAAACATTTGCTTTTTTCTAGTAACTGAATATTTAATAGCTTTGCATATCTATATATGGGTCATTAGGAATCTATTGCAATGAGACTTGTATCCCAAAACCAATCCCTATTAGTTTAAAAAATGCTTTTGTCTTAATCAATCCACACTATAAGGGATAACACATACTATGGTGTTTTTAGAAAGTGCACAATTTTACACATGTAGGTTGTATTAAAATAAATTAGTGTTTTTTGATGCGATGTATACAAATAATAGACATCAATGCTCTTATTAATATATAATTCATCACTAAATTTTAAGACTAATATCTTTAATATCAACATTCTTGTACGAGTGCATATACCTATCAATGATGCTTAGTGCATGCATTACTGTACAATGTGAACCAATTAACTCAAAAATATTTCCAACTTGCTTAGTGCATGCATTACTGTACAATGTGAACCAATTAACTCAAAAATATTTCCAACTTGAAATAATTTATGTTATTTAGAAAACCTATTGTATAATTTTTATATTTTATAATGCAAGATATTTATTGATAAAAGATGTTTGACAAATTCCAAGGAAACAAACTTGTTGCAATGAGTCTAATGGGAGCACATCTCAAAAACAGAACAAAACAAATTATTTGAAATTGTAATATAAAATTAATATATTTGTATTATCTTTAAGTTTAAATAAATTATGTGTATTTATTAACCTGTGTGGTGTTCCTTACACCAATAACTTGAGAATCACATAATATATAGAAATATTAGAATGTAATGAACTAGAAATAAGCAATACCGAATATGAAATATGAGACAATAATAGCATAATATGGAAGAAATATAGCTTTTCTATTAAGGGAACAATGTTCATGGGCATCTTATATTAGAGCAGCCATTTACTTGAGAAGAGATCTATTACAATGTTCTTTACAAAAAACATCATACCCTTGGAGATTTTTTAAATAGGCTCCAAATGTAGAAAATCCGTACTACTTGACATGGTGAAAAGGAAATTTCCTAATGAATCTTAATTGATAAAGAGACCATTTTTACCTTGATTGTTGAACACAAAATTATTCGTCCTTATTACACATTTATGTCCTTATATTATGTATGATCAATTCTTAGAGTAAAGTGATATAGGGTAGGACACTAACATCCCCTCTTTCTTAGAAAGAAGTGTTTCCCTTAATGTTGAAGCTACGAAAAATTGTTGTAAAATGTTGGTTGGTTCCTAAGTGGCATCTTTTGGCATCATGTCTTGTCACTGTATCAAAACTTTCTTGATGGTGCACCATCGCAATTGTTTTTTCCCTGAAACCGATATTGCACCTGATTGAACCCAAATGAATCCTTACTCATCCAATTCTGGTGAATTCATTTGTACTTTGCAATTTGATCCCACCACTTTTTAAAGGAAAGATACATGGTTTAGACATGGTGAATATTTGAGTGGCCTTGCAAAGAAATCTTATAGGTGACCTATCCAATGCATTGTAGAATGGTGTTGGATCCATATAAATTCAGAGCGATTTTTTGTTGGAGACAAGTCTTGAGAGATTCTGTTTATATGGTTGTATCCGAAGAAACATCTGATCCCCGAGTTACTTTAAAGGAGAGCATAGAGTGATGTTGATTAGTCAATTATTTCATTTTGTTTAGGGAAATAATCAGATTACCTTTAAGGATTTAGAGAATATCAGCCTTGGTGAGGAGTGCTTCATCCACTTCTTGAACTCGTGAGGTACTTGGTATATAGGAAATCATTGATAAGGGTTTTGGGTCATACAATTCTTCATAGGGTGTTATCTTTGTGGATCCATGATAAGTGGTATTAAACCACCATTCAACCATTTGGATTTATTGTTCCCATTGGTCTATCTTATCAAATTTAAAGCAATGCAAGTAGTTTGCCAGGCACTTATTGGGTGCTCTAGTTTGACCATCTATTTTAGGGTGGTATGTCATGCTTAGATTCAACTGAGTGCATTGAAGTACGTAGATATATTTCCAAAATTTGTTGGTAAAAGCGGGGTATGACTAGGGATAGTAGAAGTACGCATTCCGTGGAATTTGAAATTTTGATCCAAGAAAACTTGGGCCAACATAGAGGGTGTGAAACTAGGTGACAAGGCACATAAATGGGAATATTTGGTGACATGATCTACTTGGATATTTCATTTCTTTCCTTTGGAATCCCCATAATCAAATTCATAGAGATACCCATCCATATATTATTTGGAATGGGGAGTGGCTACAAAGGCCAAGGTGACTTCATTATTTCCCCCTTATGTTGTTGGAAAATGTCGTAGGCGACATTGAAGTTATGGATATATTTATTTATACCTTCATATAATAAAGAGTGATTAATTATTTCACAACTTCTATGAAATCCAAGGTGACCTGCTATGGGTGACACCTGTAATTCCGCCAAGAATCTTGCTTTCAATGCTAAATCTACTGTGAGAAATATGCACTACATATACCTCAAACTATTTTGGTTCCATGTATAACTTGGTGGAGGATTCTAGTTTTATCGAATCCTCTTGATGAGATGGTAAACTATTCCGTAGGAAAACCATTCTTGATGCTTCAACTAGCCATCCTAGAATGGGAAAGGATAAGGTAAAGAATGGATATTCCTATTCAAATTTCCTAGACAAGGCATCGACCACCACATTGTCATGAATAGTCATATAGATGATTTCATAATCACAACACAATATCTTAGGGACCCATTTTTGTTGTTCGGGAAATGAGATACATTATTCCAAGAAATAATTGAGACTACGATGGTATGTCTTGATCTGGAAATGTTGATTGATTAGATAGGGCCATCATGTCTCAATTGTATGAAGGATAGCCATCATTTAGTTTTAATAAGTGTATTTTCCCAAATTTCAATCACATAGTTTCTTACTAGTGAATGCCAAGGGACATCCCTCTTGGGATAACATGGAGCCCAGTCACGGGTTAGAGGAATTACATTTTAAGATAAATGTATTAGTGAAATATGGCTTGGATACAATACTCCTTGTACACATGGCCTCCTCGAGGAATAAGAAAGCCTTATCCATTGTGTCATCTCAGGAAAATGCATTCTTTTTTAGCAATGATTTCAAAGGAGTTGCAATCTTCCCATAGTTTTCCACAAACTTATGATAATAAACTATAAGGATAAGGAATATTCTCAAGATATTAAGAGTGGTGGGGTGTGGATAGTTCTTCATAGGTTCCACTTTCTTCGAATACAACCAATCCCCATCTTGACTCATAATATGTCCTACGTAGTCAACCAACATCACCCCAAAATATTGGGAATGTTTCACAAATAATTTGTAGTCCTCTAATAATTTTGAAGTATGAGAAACTTGTTGGAGGTGGATTTCTCTGGTGGGATTGTAAAAAAAGACATCATCAATGAAAACTAGGACAAAGTGGAAGAGGGAGGGAAGAATTTGGCACGATGTAACTCATCTAAGAGATCATTAATGACCATAATAGGAATTTTTTCTTTGATGGTGATTTTGCTGAGATCTTGGAAATTAGGACACATGAGCCAATAAACTTCCTTTTATAGGACCGTAACCATAGTTGATGAATAAGAATTAATGATAGGACAAATAAAACTAATGGACAACAATTCTTCAGTGATCTTTTCAATTTCATTCTTCTAGGTAACAGGATGGTCAATATCGGGAATTAAAGGAATGGCATGGTCATGCTCCCAATAGGAAGGAGATAAACCATTGGCGGCATCAATAACCTGTTGGTACTTAGAGGGAACTTGTTGCAAGTCATGGTGAATATGTGAGGGGGAGTGTCAAGAATCTCTATGGCATTGAACTAAGCAATAATACTAGAATTTATGTTCTTCAACAGTTTCTCGATATGGTCAGAAGAGATAATTTCAGTGGAACTTGAAGTAATTCCCTGAAGGTGATCGGTGTTCCATACTCGAGTATAATGGAGAAAAAATTCAAGAAATTCCATGGTGCCAAGACCTACAGTCTTGAGCCATTCAACCCCCAAACTGATATCACAACCCCACATGTCAACATAAAACATATGAGTTTTTAGATGGTATTCTCCCATTTGTAGTTTGACATTTTGACAGTGTCCATCACAATTATATTTCCCGCCCATTGGCTATCAGGAGTTGGAAATTGGAAATGGGGTGGATATAGTAATGGGTGTCATTGGTCACACACCTATGGATGAAATTATGGGTTCTTCCACTGTCAAATAGAAATATTAATTTCTTGTAGTTTATATAGAAAATCAATTTTAGCATCTAAGAAGTGGAAAACCCAGATAAAGCATGAAGGGAAATTTTTGGTTTCACTTTGGTAATTGGGCGATCAAGAGAATATTCAAGAAGTAACATTTGGTTGTCAACTTCTGGTTTTGGTAGACGTTCTACTCTGTTGGATTATGGGACCATAGGGGACTTCGATTTGATCAAGAATATTTTATGTTCTTTGAATGTATTTCCTTAGACATACTGTTAATCACACTTGTAACAAAGGATGAGGCATATATGATCAATTATGGATGAAAAAAGGTGGGGTGGGGAGGGGTTATTGAGAGCAGAATCCCTAGGAGATTTGGAACCAGGTGAAATTGAAGAGAGATTGGTTCAAGCATTGATGACCAATTCGACTTCACGAGTGCAATCATAAGATTCCATTCAAGTGGAGGGTCATTGCATGAGGACATGTGCATGAACGGTATCCTTAAGGAGAATGATGAAACGTTGTCCAAAAAAATAATTAGAGAGGCCTTCTCTATAGATGGCATGTTGCTGAAATGTTATTATGTAGTCCATAACTATTCTTGTTTGGAACAATTTATTCAACGACCTAAACAATGAGTGTCACAGTTAAATCTATCATGGAGGATCTTGAAAAATTGGTTCCAAGGGACATAGTGGCAATACGATTTCAGTTTCCATTGTCACCACTACTAGCATTTTGAATCTAAATGTAAGACTCCAACTTTCACCTTTAGACATCATATTTAATGCCATAGAGTGAAAAATAATGTTGAATTTGAGTCACCCAACTTGACGGGCCAGAGTCATCAATTTTTTACATGTCAATCTTGAAAAACTCATGTCATGTAGTTTTTTATTCAGAGGGAGAGTTGTGTTCTTGGAAGAGAGTCTGGGAGCCATGGTCTCTAGTGGAAATAGCTTCATGATTGGAGGTGTCCCAGGGGGAAACATATCCATAATGTTGGGCAATAATAGTTACTAGGGAATGTGTGTTGGAGTGTTTATTTTCTTGGTTGGACACCTACTGGGTGAGATGTTTCATGTCCTTGGTGAGGTGACGCACCTTGTGGGTGAGATGCACCACCTCAGAGGAAAGGGTTTGAAGGTCAAGAAGCTGAGTGGATGGTTTTAGTTTTGGTTGGGGGATTTTGGTTGGTATTCTCCATGTTGACTTGCTGGCAGGTGTGTACCCTGGGAGCATAAAATTAGGAAGTGGAAAAGGAGAGGGGAAGGGGATACCAAAATAGGTGCGTGGGAGATATATATCAAAATGATTAGGATAAAGCAAGGAGTTTGTGGAGGTAGGTCACAAATAAGGCTTTATGGGATTCCTGTTAATGGTTATGAGATATATATAAAAACAATCACTGGTGCAAAGCAATGATTCCAATGAAGTAGGTCGAAAATAAGGGATTTATTGATGTCTATATTTTGTATTTCTTACTTCTTATTTTTACATTACAGATTAAATGTTAATATATTAATATAATTATATAATTCATATTTGATTGAAAGATGTAATAATTTCTCGCAACCTCCCTAACTCAATTTTCTTCTTGCATAGATAGAATGAAGAAATCTCACAAACAAATTATAGAAATCAAGGTTTATATTTTTTTAGGGTTTCTGATGTCAAATGATTGTCACACATTATATCTCTATTATATACTTGTAGATTCCAACAACAACACTCATCTGAAGCTCTCAAGGAATTAACTAAGGAGGTTAAACTCTTCTCTTTGTTGTACTACCCCAGTACCCAACTACACTAGAGTATAGTCCCAAGTGTTTTTATCAGTGCCACTATAGCAACACGATGATCATAGGATAATTTTAGGTGACCAACGGGAATTTGGATATACCCTGGGGCATAAGGGAGTGGTTCCATGTGCAGGTGTTATCTAATGTGGTAGTACTCAAATGGTACCAGTAGGAATTACATTAGTGTACATTGATTGCATAAGAATTGTGTACAATGTGACTAAGTACCAACTATATCCATTGCATGTAGTGCTCCATATCCATAAGTTTATCAATTGAATGATGGATGTCAATTGTTATTTAATGACGTTGGAACACATTTATAACCTAAAAGAATTCTATAAATTCTCTGAAGCATGTTGTCTTAGGATCATGGTTCTGATAACACTTATGGTGTTCCTTACTCTTGTAACTTGAGAATCACATAGTATATAACATGATTAGCATGCAATGAATTGGAAATAAGAAAAATAAATCCATAAATATGAAATAACAACAGCATAATGTGGAATAAAAAGAGATTTTTTAATAAGGGAACAACTCTCAGTAGCCTCTTATGGCAGATTCTCTTGAGGAGATATTTGTTACAATATTCTTCAAAAAAATATTCATATCCATGGAGCTTCCTTGAATAGGCTTCAAATTGTTGGAATAATTTACCATCTAGACCTTAATATTATCCAAGCATTTTCCTCCTAGGTGTTTAGATTATGTTATTTAGGATAAGTAGTGCTTTATTTTCCCACCTTGGTTAACTTTATTCACCCTCTTTTTTGTTTTAATGGTAGATTTTACTGTGCTTTTATGAGCTAGAGTGCCTTATATACTTTATCTTTCTTTTATATAGCTTTTGTGAGTTAACAAAGGTTTATTCCTACTTTTCACATGGATTAGGAGGAGCTAGTGCACTAGGATGACTTGGGAAACCTTATTGATTTTATGCCTCAACATCTTCCTTCTTTTTCTCCTGAAAAGCCACCCACCGCTTGTTTTCTGGTCACTCGTTTGGCTTATTTGTGACCATATACTATGAGTTGGAGTGTGATACTTTCCATATAGGGGTATTTTTTTCTATTCTAAGCCTTCCACATTTGAGTTACTCGAGTTTTCCCTCAGCATTTTGAATTTCCTCTTTGAGGTGTATTATATATTATATTCATATTGACGAATAATATAGAGATGAAGTTTACATCAATTGAGTTCTCTCTCTTATATTTTTGCTTCAATACTTCTTCTTATTTATGCTAGTCTCTATGTAACTTATTTGTGAGGACTACTTTGTTTCTAGATCCTGGCTTGTTGAATTATAGTATGGTATTTAACCTATTTATAATTTCTATATGGTATCAAAGCTTAGGGATCTTAGATTGAGCATATCTGCTTGTAGTAACACACCAGAAGTAATGGAGCTACCACATAATTCCTAGGGCAATTTCCTTGAGTCCTTTGGTTCATCCATTAGGGTCTACCAAGGATTGATGCACTCCTGAATGTGCCTACTAACTAAATCAAAGCTCATAGCTTACATAGATCCAGATGGTCCTCCAGTATAAGATTTTACAGAAAGTTTAATTTGTAGGTACTGAAGAACAATGGTAGAAATCTCAACACAAGTTCGAATGGTGAAAGTCTCCTTGTACTGGCTCCTTCTCTTGTTGCAGTAGAATTTTATGAGAACTTTGATTTCTGCTCTTAATATGATGTTGATCCAAGAGAATACATTCGAACCTATATTGTTGAGGAGGACTCAAATACTTAATTCATTCATCATATTCTCCTATCATTCTTCATATTGTGAGGATGCTAAGCTTGTTGTAGCAGATCATTCACATGCTGAGCCTTCTCCAGAAGCTGAAGAGGAACTCAATTCCTCTCTTTCACATGAGAATTTTGGTTCATCATTTGGTGTTTAATTGGATGTTTTGAAGGATATATCAAATTTTGGATATTATGGATTCACTCTCCTTGGTATCATGCTTCCTATCCACTACTACATGATGACAAGCACATTTCCTCCTGAAGATGGATACTCTGAAGACTCATTTGGACATGATATCAGGAATTTCAAGTCTGGTGAGCACCTACATTATCTCTACTATCAGTGGATCTCATTTTTTCTACACGGATACATTGTCCATCATGTAGTTGTTTATGTTCCTGATTCAGTTGAGCACCCTCCACTTCTAGGCCCAAGAAGAAGATTCCTCTAGACATCATTACCAAGTTCACTGTCATGTCCCCATTTTGATATCACCATGGATTTTCATGTACCCTCCATAGTGATCCTTGATCACCCTCCTAACCCATTTGTTCCATGGGTCATTAAATAATTATTTAGGAACATATTACTTAATAAATGTTTTTGGAATTAAATAAAGTTGAGTGGAATAACTAGTTGCACATGTAATTATTATTTTTCTTATTATTCATATAATTTTTATGAATGGATAATATTAGAATATTCCAAGAAGGTGCATAAGGGTTATTTGGCTTGACATGTGTTGCCAAAAAAATGATAATGGAAGAAATCAGAAATCCAGAAGAAAGTAGGATAAAAGTAGAAAAAGGCAAGAAAGCAGGAAAGGTAGGAAAAGCAACAAAAGTAGGGAAAAACAGAGAAAATCATAGAAAGAAGAGAAAAGAAGGAAAGTGACAAGAAAATGAAGAAGAAGCAGAAACCTAGGCAAAAGAACAAGAAAAGAAAAGAAAATTAGGAAAAGTAGCACAAAGCAGAAAGTCTGAATTTTTCTAATTTCTGCGCTCAAGAAGGAATAGTAAAAGCATAAAGCAACCAGAAGGCTTTACGAAAGCTAGCAAATGGTAATTTTATCCATTGAGGGAGAAATCATGAAGGAAAGTGGGTCCAACAAAAAATAAACTTACCAAGGAAGAATCCAACTCACCAAAATATATTCTCTCCTAAGAAAATATTAATTATTAATTTATTATTTTCATGAGAGAAGTCTAGAAGGAAAGAGATAGTGTCCAAGTTCAATGCATCTAACCCATGGATTACTTTCGCAAGAAGAAAACCATGTTATAAAAGAAGGTGGTGCACACCCTCTCACATATTTTGGTCATTTTGCTTATTATATTGAGAGCTTTGCTTCTTAGAGTTTGAGTGATGCACCTCAACTAGCTTTGGGTGATGTGCCCCATTGCAAAGATTGTTCTAGATGCATTCTCTTTAGTGTGAGTGAATCCAGTGCATCAATTAGATTTTTAATTGCAGGTCTGATATGCCATCTAATACATCCGATCGAATTCAATAGATGAAGAAGAAGACCAGTTACTCATTGCTCCACCACAAGAGTTTCATTCAATGAGAGGCCCACTTCAAGAGGGCACATTCAATGAGTTGAGGAATATGTGGTGTTCCCAATATGATCTATAATTTAATCCTACATCCCATGCATCAAATATGGTGGTTAATACTCTATTTTATCCTCTTACATTTCTCAAACCCTCTATGTTGTAAAATCGTGAGCCCTTGGGGGTTTCTGATAATTTTGATGTAATAAGTTAATGAAAGAACCTATAAATATATAATTCAAGATTTATTCTTCTATATTAAATGTTATCATACCCTATAATTTCCATTGTTTCAGAATTATTAATTTTACTGAGTCATTTAAATAGTCAAAATTCAAGACTAGCTCTTTCTGCATGAAGTTTTGACTAGTTTTATTGTTTCTGTCATAAATGATGTTCTATGCATCCAAATTCAGTTCCTCAAGTTTATGTAGATTATTAATACCCTATTTATCCCACTCCCACTTTCATATAATTTTTTGGTGCAGTTTGTACAGTGCTTGAGTCAGGATGAACCTTAACTAGTTGAGTTGCCACTAGAGGAACAAATTCTCCATGTCACCCAAACCCAGTCTAATTTCCCCAAAACATCTGTATATTTTTTGTATCAGCATATTAGAGGGTATAAAAAGGATATACACCTTATGATTTCACATGAATCTAGTGGAAAGGATCTAGTCTGCATATGCCCTTGTACCCAGGAAGCCTTGGAGTAAACGTCAGCGACACCTGATTCAAAACATAAAAGGTACCAATACATTGTGCAGAGGATTATTAAGAAATATTAGCCCTATTTGTATGCCTCTACATACTTTTCGTCAGTATTATCAGGTCCAATAAATTCTATTTGGAAATTTTTGGTGGGTTCAGTTGTGACTAGGACTAGTTTCTTCAATACTACTTTTAATAACTAGTTCCAATTTTGCAAAATTTATGATCTAAAATTTTTTGATTAGTTAATATTCTCATAATATAATATGGGGAAATTACAATGGTATTAGATAAATTTCCTCTACTGTTTTGGGAAGTAACCTCTCAATTTTAAGAAGTTTCATCCATGAGACTAGCACCAGCTAGTGATGATTTCAAATGGGATGATGCCAAAGCATGATATTTTGATGAGGAAGTCATCTATATTGATGGAGGAATACCTAGAGAAGAGTATGGTTACTTTTGTGACCAAATGTATAGTGAACAAAGCATGGATGAGCCACCAATGGATATCCTAAAAGATATATTATCCACAAGGATGTCAACAATTAAAAACATGCCTCACCATTATCAGGAGCATCTGGGTTTGGGTGAGAATATATTGACATCTATATCCTTCAAAGATTATTATATTTGCAAGTATATATATTTTCCTCGGAATGCTGATGAGTATTCTTTTGAGAGCAGAAAACCATCCATATAGGAACCAATTTGTTCCACCTCTCAGAGTAAAGGAGAAGAGAAGAGGACAAAAAGTGATACTTCATCAGAGTCATATGCATGTACTGGCATCATGAGACTCTTTGGATTTTATTCAAGGAGAAATTCTAAGGACCTTGACCCTAAGGATACCAAGGAGAAAGATGCATCAGCTAGCTTGAAGGATAAAAATAACAATAACAATCAACCATCAAAGGAGAAGAGCAGCAATATTCCAGGAGAAGAGCCATGTGGTTCCTCTAGTGAGTGCATGAAGCAGCAATAAGAATACTTGAAGCAAATGTATAAGAGTAAATCTAATTTTTGTGGAAGTAATGTTTTCTTGCATCCATTTGAGGAATGTTCCAATTCATGTAATGTAAATGGACCTCCTAATGTTGAATTGGATATTGGAGATGAGTATTGTGTTTTGGATCCATGCCACAAGCAATTGAACTTAACCTTGCATCCAACAAAGAACATCAACATTGATTTCTGAGCTGAAGGTTGTGTAATGGGTGATCATTTTGAACCATGTGCATCCAAAGAACCAATAACTAGTCGGAGGGTTATTAACAGCATGGGAAATGAATCCATTTCCAGTTTCATTGTTGGTGATTTCAATATCATTACCAAGAGGAATGAAGATGACATGATTTCAATTGAACTTAATGATAGTGAACCATCCTATGGAGAAAATATAGAATACAAGGACACACTTGTTGAGTGCGAACCAGAGACTCTGGTGGAAGAACCGACCACCATAGCCCTATCACATGAAGATGAATATGTGATGCAAAGGTATGAAAAAAATTATGATTTCTATATTCCTTTGCGTCATCATGATATTGCATCCACTATCGAGGAGGAAATTGGCATGGTTGATTCCTCTAGTGGTGCGGATCAAATTTCTGATGATGAGGATCGTTACAGTAAGGAGGATGGATTGCTAGATGGGAGCCTCCATGACACTCATATGGTGGATAATATGACATGTGAAAATGCACTTGGTGTATTCAAGCATTCATGGAGTGATTTGGAGAGCTTTCTCCTAGTCACTGAAGAGAGGATGTTGCAAGTGTTATCCATAATTGATGATGCACATAGATTCATGGAGGATTTTATTGGCAGTGTTCAATTGGAGGAGAGACAAGGTGGATTTGATGGGAGAGTCTCTAGCTCTGAATTGTGCATCATTAAAGGAGAGATGAAAAATATGAAAGCAGACTACTTGCAGATGTTCATGTATAGAGACATGGCTCTCAAATTTGCTAAAGGAAAAGCAGTACTAGAAGGAGAGAAATTTCATATGGAATTTGGAGATTCTCTTCCCTCTCCGAGGATTACAAGTAATGTGATGTGTGTGACTGCTTGCATGCATGTTGCATTGGAGGATCCTCATGTGTAAGGTGAGCATGAGGAGTGTTTAGTGATGCAATTGCATGATGGTTGCAGTGATATGGAGATTGGTTGCAGAGCACTTGTTTCACACTTGGAGGATTATGAGCTTTCCCTATATGAGGAAGACTCATCTACGGAGGATGTACCTTAGTGCATTCCACTTGGACCATGCAACAACAGTGAGATTTGTCGATATATGGATATATACATCTCAGAGATGAGGAATTCTATAGGTGAGAGCACATTTTATGATTACAATGACATCTCTCACAATTCCCAATTAGATGACCAAAAACCTATTCATATTTGGCTTCCATTTGATTCCATTCATTTACACATAGATTGGGTGGAAGAAAGTTACATGGCATACATGGAGACACCTTGTATAAAGAGTTATGCTTGGGCTATATGGAAGACAGTTGTGCAAGCAATTTTCCATGAATAAATTGGCATGTAGCATGTTGAGGCATTATCCTTGCATAAGGAATATCTCAGCTTGCCTCTATGGAGGAAATTCCCCAATTTGTATGAGGCATAAATGTACATTGTTGTTGGAACATCCAATAATGGAGACCATGCATATACTGTTTCAATGGATGATATTTATAGGGAGTGTCAATTGGCCTACTTTCCCTCACTCCTAGCACCTGAGGATGTGAAAGGAAATTTTGGTTTGATGGAGGCAACATTTTTATTGATGCTACATGAGAAGCAAGGGACACATGTGTACGCTTTCCAACTTTATTTTAATCACTGGGACAAAACCTTGGTCCTCCTTAAGGATGGTAAGAAGTAGTGGCATCTTCTAGCGCCACTTGATACTTGTCTCATGCACAATAGTGCAAGAGAGTTCCACTTGAGCTCTTGAGGTGGAATATGTGATTGCAATGTGATCCATGGGATTGGAGTGTTGTTTGCAAATGAGGAGTTTCACATTTTTTTTGGAAGGATCATTGATAAATTTCATTGGGAGTGGCACACTTCCAACATGGTGGATGGATCCTAGCATACCATGTAATGACAGGTTGTCACAAGAAGCAGTGATGATGGGTGGTATGCATCAGGGACAATGGGATCGAGGCATTGATGGGTGATTTGAGACACCATTGATGTCTTGGAGGGTGTAGCTGAGGCAATGGGATCTAGGAATTCCTTGGAATGATGGAATGTCTAGGGTGTCATGGATGTTATTGGAGTGCAATGGTGTTTTTCATAGTCACATGCTATTCATCAGATTTATTTGGGATCTTGGAATTCTTCTCAGTTGTTTTAATTGGGAGGAACTTACATTTTTAGTTGTAGAGATATAGGAGTTAGGCATTGGGAGATGGTAATAATCAGTGTAGTGTAGAAAAATAATGGTGAATAACCCTCAGTTTAGCTTGGAGTTTGAGTCCTGAAAATTTGATAAAAAATTAAAATTTTTATAACAATGAATATTGTTAATAATTGTAATTACGGAAATAATAAATGTGATAAGGACGACATTAATGAGTCATAAATGCTGGAAGAAATTTAATTATTGTGACGTAAGAAATCATTTACTACATGCGTTATGTCACTTTTCAACGTGCGAGATCTTCTTTTATTTTTAACTGAAATAATATTTGCGAAAGATTTTGATAACAATGTTTTGACAATTTCTTTTTGATGATGATGAAAGGGTGGTCCTTGTGGGGTACCCTGGAGCTTACTTAGCTGCGTTTAGCTAAGGAATTTGCGTCCTGTTTCTCCTGTACAGGGTCGCAGGTAAGAAATTCAGTGTCACGAGCGATATAAGTACACATGCTTATCCATTTATAGTCAATGTGTGATTAGAAAGTTTAATTTTCTTTTTTGCGAAACCAGTTAACGTGGGTTTGGCAAAATGGTTCTTCTCCTAGTTTGTAGGTTGTACCATTTTTCGGTGGTATAATTTTGCATCATCCAGGTAATTGTTGAAAGCTGTAACTACTATTGTGAAACTAAAAGATGTTTTAATGAGGCCAAAATCCAATGCTAAGGCTATTTGCAAAGCCTGTAAATCTATTGTTCATGTTGCCGAGCTTATCGTTCTGTCTTGGTTCTATTTAGACTTTCCTCATCCCTGAATTCATTATTTGGTTAATTACGCTGTGATATTATATGTGTGATCTACAGTCTAGTGTTATGAACTTTTGTCATTACCATGCATGATGTCGTCTATCCAATTCGTATATGAGGTACTTATCTATCAAATGGATTTGTATGGCTAGCATACTAACATTGTGTTAAACGTCTACACTTTACATTCCAGCTCTTATTATGGATTGAGAATTCTTATCCTATGCATGAAATCTTCAAAGTATATCGCACTATTTCTAAATGCAATGGTAATATAGTCCGAATTATTTTCCTAAGTTTAAAAATTGGGGTGTAGAAATGCATCCAAAATATTCATATGATGTATGGAATTTATTACAGGTTCATGTCCAATGTATTGACTATGAACTTTTGTGCTCGATCAATATCATGCAACCATGGAATGGCTTGCTAAGGTTTCGATCGTGATCGGGTGGTGATATATAGACTTCCAACTGTCGAATTTAAGTCTGGAGCATGTGTGAAGTGATGTGGAGGCCAAGTTGGCTGGTGTCACATGCCGGCAATCATTGGTAGTGTTACCCTGAATCCGAGCTGTGCAATGCTTCGGCTCTCGCATGAGTCTATTGACAGCTTGGTACGAGCATAATTTAATGAGGCAGTTAATGCAGCTGGGTGGAAATATCGACGTTCCCTGGAGGCAGCTAGCCACCGTCGATCTCTGTGATATCTATGGCCGAAAGTGATGTCCGAACCCTGCGTTGGTAAAGTGGGAAAGTTAGTGTTTTAGTCATTCGTGTTTTCGTTTATAGAGCCGTCAGGCTGCTGGGCGATTTGGGGTTTTTCGAAACGGTGTAGGGAGGATTTCCTTCCTTGGTCTTGAACCGTAGACCTCTGTGCAAGGGTGTTACAGTTTCATGTACTGTGCCATAGCACTTTGGTTCGACAATGCTGTTGTAAGAAGATACAACTCCTACCTGGGTGGAAGTTCACGGTTCAACATTTAATGCAGTAGCGTCCTTGGTGTCGGGTTTGGTGAATGACTGTCAAAGCCATTCAACTCTATCGAGCCTGTTCTAAAGGTACGCAGGCACTAAATAATAGTTTCATTGTGTTTATACGTTCCTCTTCTGTCATTTTTCATCAGTTGGTAACCCTTCTTACCATGCTTGGTAGGTATCGCTCTAAAGGTAACGATAGCAAAGTTGGAGAGAGGATGCGTCTGAAACCTGGTAAGTTCCGGTGGTCCTTGCACCCTGCAGGTGCCCTTCACGTTTTTGTTGGTGAATGTTTGTTGCTATGGGTTGGGAAACTAGTGGCTCTACGGCGTTAGCTGGGTGTCTAAGTTTGGAACCCTCGACACCGAAAAATGTATAGGGTAGTCTAGGGTCTGTTGAAATCGTTACTCCATCATTTTATTTAATGTTATTTGTTTGGATATCTAGGGTTAAACCCTATGGATTGTTTGCACTTATAACATGATTTGTCCCATACATTTTATGGTGGCGCCAAAACTGGAGAGCCAAGGCTTTTAGCTCGCTCTTGGCGTTGTGAATGCAGAACTACCATTATTATGTTATCGTGTGTTTGGAAAATGTTTGAACAATTAGACTGAACCACAATGGTGGTCTGGGGTAACTCCCGGGGTCATTCGTCAATGTCCTTAGATTCGATAATGACGACTGTGAAGTGTTTTGTTTGATGTAAAGAAAAAAAATATGCCATTGTGTTCTATATGTAGCCACCGTGCTCTTTTGGGTGTGCATGTCTATGAATTGATAATGGAATTTTGGAACTTGAATGTGAATGGTGGTTAAGCCACTGGTTTTGTTTTGTTTGAAAATGAAAACCCTACTATGAAATTTCGATGCGCCCATGCTAGTAATGGAAAGGGAAAAAAACGAACTGGTATCCAGATCTCAGCTTGCATGTAACTGTTGATTGATTTTAATTCTAGGGTTGACGGTTTAGATGGGTATTTGATGTAACTACGAGCTGTTGGTTTGGTGGAACTTCTTGAAAGCTAAAAAATTTGTTTGTATGCTCAGATCGAGGCATAGATTGTGTTTTTGTATTTGTATTTGTTTAGCTGGAAAATACAACAGAGTTAGGATACCATGCTTCCTAGGGTCTGGTCGTGTGAAATTCGGAATGTATCTAAGAAAGAAATATTTATGGGGTGTCTGTGTGCGGATGCTGTGAATCATGGTATTTTTATTTGAATGAGTATTTGTTCTTATGGGTTGCAAAAAGAAATGAAACTTATAGGGGAAGAAAATATCACTGTCTAATGCCAATCGTCTTTCTTGCGACTGTTAATTAAATTCATGGATACTTGGCGAGGAGGGAATGTGATCAGAATTCTTTTATACAAAAAAAAATGAAATATTTGTTTTCCAGATTGAAAGAAATATGTGAGTGGTGTGTGCAGAGATTTAATTTTCATCCTACTAAATTATTTAGAAAATCTAATACTTGAGAATATAGATCTGTGCATGTGTGTCTTTCTAGCATAAGAGTAGATAAGTGTTATGCTGAGCAGGTTTAATGCTACCTTTGTGTACTGGAGTATGATGCAGCCTCACGCATGGGGAAAATGTAGAGAAGTCATTTTATCGGTTCAGCAATTAAATTTTAAAATCAGAACTTTAGACATTTTACTACTACTGATCATTAATAATATTTCTAAACTAATTACTGAAGGGATTCCTGAAACTAGAAAACACAGAAAAATGTAAAACCTGAAAATGGTAGGAGAAACGAATCACCCAAGAAGCCTATTCCACCCAACTTGCTCCCAAGCAGCCAAAATGCCTTCCTTAGGACCCCCGAGCCCATTCCCTGGTCCACTAGGAGGAAGAATCTTCAGAAGCTTAGGACCTCCACTTGCAGCAGCAAGAAATTTATCCAGCCTTACAGGCTTAGCAGTCAAGGGACCTGCACTAGCACCTCTGGTTTGTCTTTCTTAGAATATTTTTGCAGACTTATACTTGCACCCTCCACAGCCTCCCTATTTGAATCTCTCAGTCATCACATGATGCACATGAGGAAATGTTTCTGCAAAAAACATTCTAAGAGCCACCTGCTCAATTTGAATTTCCTTTTATAGGCTTCCTAGGTCTTTTGTAAATAATTGGTCATTAGTGAGCTACCTGCTCACCTCTCTCCACTTGGAGAGGAAATGCCATTATTTTAGGGGGAGTTGTCCCATAACCAACAGCTAATGGTAGAGTGCAAATGCTGCCATCTGTCCCATGCCTTCTTTCAGCCTCCATTCCTCCTAGTGGGTCAGTGAACACTCTTGTAACAACTTTCTTGAGTGTTTGTCTCCTATTTTCATTTATTAAATAATGATAATGAGTCATTACAGTCATCTTTGACCAAATTGGTCATTAATTACCAAACTTTGTAATTATAATTTAGCACAAAGTATTTTGCAAAAGAAATAATATAAAATAAATATCCTCTAAATTTGGGTAGGTGACATACACCCTCCCTTAAGCCTCAACATAATCCTTGATGTTGCTTTATTCACTCACTGAATGTTCCTGGAACAGAGTTGGGTATGCTTCCCGCATACTACTCTCCAACTACAAGGTTGCCTCTGCTGGGCTAAAGTGATTCCATTGCACTTTTACTTGTCCAATGGTGCAGTTCTGGAGTAGAGTTTCTTTCCTTGCTAGGATACAGTCCGGTTCCACCGGAAAATCGCTGCCTTGTTCCACCTGGACATTATTCCAATTTACAACATGAGTAGGATCGTGTACATATTTCTTTAAAAATGAAATGTGAAAAACATTATGTATTTTGAGATTTGAGGGCAAGGCCAATTGATATGCCACGGGTCCAACCCTTAACAAAATTTCCAAACGGCCACAATACCTGGTTGCCAATTTGGCACAGCTTCCCAACTTTAATGAACTCTTTTTCGGCCTTACCTTAAGAAAAACATGCTCTCCAACCTGGAACTCTTTATGAGTTCTTTTAAGGTCTGCTTGACTTTTCTACCTATCTTGGGTGGCTTTGAGATTTCCTTGTACCGGCTTCACAATTAGTTCTAACTCCTACAACAATTAAGGCCCTAAAATGACTCTGCTAACTCGATCACTCCATGAAAAAGGTGTGCTACATTTTCTACCATAAAGAATTTCAAACGGGCTAAGCTTTGTTGATGCATTGTAGTGATTGTTGTATGCAAACTCTACGAGGTGCAAGTAGTCCTCCCACCTACCAGAATGATCTTTAACATACATTCTGAGCATGTCTTCCAATATCTGGCTCACCCTTTCAGTCTGTCCGTTCGTCTGTGGATGAAACGCGGTGCTGAAATTTAAGGTTGTATTTAACCCTTTAAACAAAGACATCCAAAAATTTCCTGTGAACTTTGAATCTTAGCCCGAAATTATCATCTTCGGTATCCCATGTAGTCAAAAAATCTGCTTCATAAAAATTTCTGCAATGTTAGGAGCTTTATGGGTAGTTTTTACAGGGATAAAATGTGTTGCTTTACTAAGTTTGTCTACCACAACCATGATGGAGTCGTTCTGTTTTTTATTCTTTGGCAACCTAGTGATAAAATCTATACTTATGATTTCCCATTTCCAGCTAGGTATAGGCAATGGCTGTAGCAAGCCAGTAGGATGCTGATGTTCCACCTTTACTTTCTGACAGTCAAAACACTTAGCTATGTATTCTGCTACTTCATCCTTCATTCTGGGCCAGTAGTACTCTTTCTGTAGCATTATGATGGTTTTCTGATAACTTGGATGGCAAGAGTAGTGGCTTTTGTGTATCTCATCCAAGATTAAAATTTTTACTACTGGTACGTTTGGTACATATAGTCTATTTTTGTATAGCAGTAGGCCATTTTCCTTCAAACTGGAATCTGTTATATAATTTTCAAAATTGTTTTCTGCTGTCCTTTCCTATAATTTTCGGTATTCTTCATCCTCTTTGATTCCATCAGAAATCTGTTTTTCCAAATCTATGGCGTATGTGCTGATGGCTGAAATACAATGTATCTTTGCATTACGACTTAATGCATCACCAACTTTATTCTCCTTCCCCTTAATGTGCTGAATTTCAAAATCATACTCACTCAGAAAAGTTAGCCATCTAGCTTGTCTTGCATTCAAATTTGTCTGATCTAATAAATATTTCAGTCCCATGTTATCTGTCATCAAGGTAAATTTTCTGCCAATAAGGTGGTGACACCACATCTTCAAGGCATGAATTACTGCTAACAATTCTAGATCGTAAGTAGAATAGTGCTTCTCATGTATTTTCAGCTTCCTAGATTCATAGGCTATAGCATGTCCCTCCTGTGTTAGGACTCCTCCAAGCCCGTCATTACATGCATCTGTACACACTAAAAAACCTTTATTAGGAACTGCAATCCTCAAAATAGGCACTGAAGTGAGTAATTCCTTTAACTTTTTAAAACTGTCCGCACATTTTTTATCCCAAACAAACTTCTTTCCTTTTTTCTGCAAAGAGGTTATGGGGATTGCAATCCTTGAAAACCCTTCAATGACTTTTTTGTAGTAACCAGTAATACCCATAAACGATCACACATCCGCCACATCTTTAGGAACCGGCCATTCATTAATTGCCTTTATCTTGGCGGGGTCGACTAAAATCCCTTCTTCAAAGATTATGTGTCCCAAATAATGAATTTTGTCTTTGTAGAAATCACACTTACTGAACTTAGCAGATAACTGGTGCTCCCTTATAACTTGCAGAATGATACGTAGATGTTCATCATGCTCCTCCTTGTTTTTAGAATATACTAAATTGTCATCGATAAACACAACTGCGAACTTATCTAAGTATTTGTGCAGAATTTTGTTCATCAAACACATAAATATAGCAGGGGCATTAGTCAATCCAAACGGCATGACAATGAACTCATAGTGTTCGTAACGCATTCTAAAGGCTGTTTTGAAAATGTCTTCATCCTTCACATGAAACTGATGATATCCTGACCGTAAATCAATCTTATAGAATGTCGTTGCTCTGCGTAGCTGGTCAAATAGATTATCAATGCGGGGCAGTGGGTACCTATTCTTGATCATCATTTTATTTAGTTGACGATAATCTATGCAAAGTCTTAGGGTACCATCCTTCTTCTTAACAAAAATGATCGGTGCTCCCCAAGGAGACACGCTGGCTCTTATTTATTTTTTATCAATCAGCACCTTCAACTGAGATTTTAACTCATTTAGCTCTAGTATATTCATTTGGTATGGAGCTTTGGAACCTTGTACTGCACATGGTATTAATTCGATAGTAAAATCCAGGTCTCTTTTCGAAGGTAATTCTGGGATCTCTTCAGGAAAGACATCTTGGAAATCACTTAAGATAGGTATGTCTTCTATTTTTAGTTTTTCCTCCTTAGTACTTAACTCATCATGCACCGCATTTACTGCAAACATCTGACACCCTTTTCTGGCTTCCCTCTTTACTTGCATGGCTGAAATCTGCCTAACGGATGTTTTCCTAGGAATGCCTCTTACTTCTGCTGTCCTCCCTTCATCATCCAGACAAATGAAACTTTTCTCATAACAGTTCAGAATGACACAATGGGTTTCTAACCAGTCCATACCGATTAGTATATCATATGATCCTAATGGAAAAATATTTAACTTAACCTGCGTTGTTAGCTGATTCATAGATAAAGCACAATTTTCTACAAAATCAGAAACCTTCCTTTTTCTTCCTGTTGCTAGTCTGACCAACCATGATTTATTGAATTTTTCTGTTTTCATCTTACAGTTTTCAACAATAATTGGTGATATGTAACTGAGACTAGCACCTGGGTCGATTAAAATACAAACTGGATGGTTTTGTAACATACCTTCAACCTCTACCACTGAGACTTGGTGTTCTGCTTGCCGATTGTCCAAAGCTGCATTAATTCTGGGTACTTCTCTTGCCAAATCTCCTACAGTAGCTTCAGACTGTATGGAGTGAATATGGTTAGCTGTCTGCTTCTTAAGGGGACAATCCGAGGGATAATGAGGTCCTTGGAACTCAAAGCATTTTATAGGTGGCTTCTACTCATTGGTCCTGACAACATTGGGAACATTTCTGTGAGCTGTAAATTTCTGTTGCTGAGTATTTCTGGAATTGTTCCCTTGAAAATTTCGATTCTGGAAATTTTTCTTTTGGAAACCAGAATTTCCACCATATCTGAAATTTTTCTTCTTCTGTTCAAAGTTACTAGGTGTTGGGATTTTCCAGTTAGGCACCCCTTCTCTTTTCCTATTCTGGTCAAAGCAAAAAGTTGCTTTCCTCATGGATTCTTCCAATGTCTTAGGATTATCGTACTCTATTCTGTCCTTGATGTGGAAGGGTATACAACTCAGGTATCTTTGAATCTTTGGCTTTTCTTCCACCATGTATGGCACATAGCTCAGCAGATTTGAAAACTTGATGTTTAGCTCCTTCATGTTCATCATTCCCAATTTTAGATCATAAAAATCCTTGGATTTTTCTTCATAATACTGTTCAGACAAGAATTTCTTTTTGAAGTGCCTTTTAAAAGTGCTCCAACTTACATCTCGGTCCTTTATGCCTTTTACCCTTTTAAGGTATTGCCACCAAATATCTACTTTCCCAATCATATTGTAAATTGCCATTCTCGCTTTTAAGGATTCTGAATAATCGTAGATTTGAAAATACTTTTTCATGCCGGATAGCCATGCTTCCGCTATGTCTCCCTTCTCTATTTCGCCATTGAAAATTGGAGGTTTGATTTTCTTGAATTCACCAGATATCTGTTCATACTGTTTATATCTTTTCCTCTTTGGCTTGAAATCTCGTTCACTGCTGTCACTAGAATAGTTATGCTTCTTTTTGCATGGATGCTTGGCAGTTCCTGTTGAGTTGTTGTTTTCATCAGCTGTTTTTGCTTGCTTATTCCTGCCTTCATAAGGTAAGTCCTCAGTCTATGTAGTATGTTCAATTTCCTGTTCATATTTTGGGCATTGGTCAAACAGTGCTTGCGTCAACTCCTCTTGTGTCCTCAGGATTCTTTCATTGTCCTGCTTTACTGATCTTATCTCTTCTTTTAATTCTTGAAAAGCATGTAATAATTCTGATGCACTGTTGTCCATTTTGCCACGGAGTTGTTGTTCCGTGATATGGCAGTTTGGCGGAAATCTGTCCCTCATATGTTCAGTCGATTCTTCCATACCTGTAAATTAAAAACAATTTTCTGTATACAGCAAAATAAATTAAACTTGAGTTAGCAAAGGATTTTGTAGTCATAAAATTTCTGTTGTGTGTTTCTTGGACCTTTTTAGGCCTAGAGTTCCAACATGAGCTCTGATACCACATGTAACATCCCGAAAATTTGATAAAAATTTAAAATTTTTATAACAATGAATATTGTTAATAATTGTAATTATGGAAATAATAAATGCTATAAGGACAACATTAATGAGTCATAAATGCGGGAAGAAATTTAATTGTTGCAATGTAAGAAATCATTTACTACATGTGTTATGTCACTTTTCAGCTTGCGACATCTTCTTCTATTTTTAACTGACATAATATTTGCGAAATATTTTGATAACAATGTTCTGATAGTTGCTTTTTGATGATGATGAAAGGGTGGTCCTTGCGGGGTACCCTGGAGCTTACTTAGCTGCATTTAGCTAAGGCATTTGCGTCCTGTTTCTCCTGTGCAGGGTTGTAGGTAAGAAATCCAGTGTAATGGGCGATACAAGTACAAATGCTTATCCATTTATAGTCAATGTGTGATTAGAAAGTTTAATTGTCTTTTTTGTGAAACCAGTTACCGGGGGTTTGGATAAATGGTTCTTCTCGTAGTTTGTATGCTGTACCATTTTTCGGTGGTATAATTTCGCATCGTCCAGGTAATTGTTAAAAGCTGTAACTACTATTGCAAAACTAAAAGATGTTTTAATGAGGCCAAAATCCAACGCTGAGGCTATTTGCAAAGCTTGTAAATCTATTGTTCATGCTGTCGAGCTTATCGTTCTGTCTTGGTTCTATTTAGACTTTCCTCAGCCCTGAATTCATTATTTGGTTAATTACGCTGTGATATTATATGTGTGGTCTACAATCTAGTGTTATGAACTTTTGTCATTATCGTGCATGATGTCGTCTATCCAATTCGTATCTGAGGTACTTATCTCTCAAATCGATTTGTATGGTTAGCATACTAACATTGTGTTAAATGTCTACACTTTACATTCCAGTTCTTATTATGGATTGAAAATTCTTATCCTATGCATGAAATCTTCAAACTATATGGCACTAATTCTAAATGCAATGGTAATATAGTCCGAATTATTTTCCTAGGTTTAAAAATTGGGGTGTAGCAATGCATCCAAAATATTCGTATGATGTATGGAATTTATTATAGGTTCATGTCTAATGTATTGACTATGAACTTTCACGCTCGATCAATATAATCCAACCATGGAATGGCTTGCTAAGGTTTCGATCGCGACCGGGTGGTGATGTATAGACTTCCAACTATCGAATTTAAGTCTGGAGCATGTGTGAAGTGATGTGGAGGCCAAGCTAGCTAGTGTCACTTGCCCGTAATCATTGGTAGTGTTACCCTGAATCCGAGCTGTGCAATGCTTTGGCTCTCGCATGAGTCTACTGACAACTTGGTAGGAGGATAATTTAATGAGGCAGTTAATGTAGATGGGTGCAAATATCGACGTGCCCTAGAGGCAGGTATCCACTGTCGATCTCTGTGAGATCTGTGGTCGAAAGTGATGTCCGAACCCCACGTTGGTAAAGTGGGAAAGTTAGTGGTTCAGTCATTCGTGTTTGTGTTTGTAGAGCCGTCAGGCTGCTGGGCATTTTGGGGTTTTGCGAAACGGTGTAGGGAGGATTTCCTTCCTCAGTCTCAAACCATAGACCTTTGTGCAAGGGTGTTACAGTTGCATGTACAGTGCCATAGCACACTGGTTCGGCAATGGTGTTGTAAGAAGATACAACTCCTACCTGGGTGGAAGTTCACGGTTCAACATTTAATGAAGTAGTGTCCTCGGTGTCGGGTTTGGTGAATGACTGACAAAGCCCATCAAGTCTATCGAGCCCAGTCTAAAGGTAAGCAGGCACTAAATAATAGTTTCGTTGTGTTTATACATTCTTCTTCTTTCGTTTTTCATCAGTTGGCAACCCTTCCTACCATGCTTGGCAGGTATCGCTCTGCGGGTAATGATAGAAAAGTTGGAGAGAGGATGCGTCTGAAACTTGGTAAGTTCTATTGGTCCTTGCATCCCATAGGTGCCCTTCGCGTTCTTGTTGGTGAATATTCGTCGCTGTGGGTTGGGAAACTAGTGGCTCTATGGCGTTTGCTAGGTGTCTAAGTTTGGAACCCTCGATACCGAAAAATGTATAGGGTAGTGTGGGGTCTGTCGAAATCGTTACTCCACCGTTTTATTTAATGTTGTTTGTTTGGATATCTAGGGTTAAACCCTATGGACTAAATGCACTTATAATATGACTTGTCCCATACATTTAATGGTGGCGCCAAAACTAGAGAGCCGAGGCTTTTAGCTCGTTCTTGGCGTCGTGAATGCAGAACTACCATTATTATGTTATCGTGTGTTTGGAAAATGTTTGAACAATTAGACTGAGCCACAATGGTGGTCTGGGGTAACTCCCGTGGTCATTAGTCAATGTTGTTAGATTTGATAATGACGACTGTGAAGTGTTTTGTTTGATGTAAAGAAAAAAAACTATGCCACTGTGTTCTATATGTAGCCACCGTACTCTTTTGGGTTTGCCTGTCTATGAATTGAAAATGGAATTATGGAACTTGAATGTGAATGGTGGTTAAGCCACCGGTTTTGTTTCGTTTGAAAATGAAAACCCTACTGTTAAATTTCGATGCGACCATGCTAGTAATGGAAAGGGAAAAAAAGGAACCAAAGTCCGTATCACGGCTTGCATGTAACTGTTGATTGATTTTAATTCTAGGGTTGATACTTTAGATGGGTATTCGATGTAACTACGAGGTATTAGTTTGGTGGAACTTCTTGAAAATTAAAAACTTTGTTTGTATGCTCAGATCGAGGCATAGATTGTGGTTTTTTTCTGTATTTGTTTAGCTGGAAAATATGACAGAGTTAGGATACCGTGCTTCCTAGGGTTCGGTCGTGTGAAATTCGGAATGTATCTAGGAAAGAAATATTTATGGGGTTTCTGTGTGCGGATGCTGTGAATCATGGTATTTTTAGTTGAATGCGTATTTTCTCTTACGGGTTGCAAAACGAAATGAAACTTATAGGGGATAAAATATCATTGTCTAATGCCAATGGTCTTTCTTGCAACTGTTAATTAAATTCATGGATACTTGATGAAGAGGGAATGTGATCATAATTGTTTTATACAAAAAAAATGAAATATTTGTTTTCCAGAATGAAAAAAAATATGTGAGTGGTGTGTGCAGAGATTTAATTTGTAGCCTACTAAATTATTTAGAAAATGTAATAATTGAGAATATAGATCTGTGCATGTGTGTCTTTCTAGGTTAAGAGTAGATAAGTGTTATGCTAAGCAGATTTAATGCTACCTTTCTATAATGGAGTACGATGCAGCCTCACGCATGGGGAAAAATGCAGAGAAGTCATTTTATCGATTCAACAATTGAATTTTAAAATCAGAACTTTAGACATTTTACTGCTACTGTTCATTAATAATATTTCTAAACTATTTATTGAAGGGATTCATGAAACTGGAAAACACAGAAAAATGTAAAACCTGAAAATGGTAGGAGGAACAAATCTAACAAGAAGCCTATTCCACCCAACCTGTTCCCAAGCAGCCAAAATGCCTTCCTTAGGACCCCCGAGCCCGTTCCCTAATCCACTAGGAGGAAAAAACTTCAGAAGCTTAGGACCTCCACTTGCAGCAGCAAGAAATTTATCCATCCTTACAGGCTTAGCAATCAAGGGACTTGCACCAGCACCTCTAGTTTGTCTTTCTCAGAATATTTTTGCAAACTTATACTTACACCCTCCACAGCCTCCCTATTCGAATCTCTTAGTCATCACCTGATGCACATGAGGAAATGTTTCTGCAGAAAACATTCTAAGAGCCACCTACTCAATTCGAATTGCCTTTTATAGGCTGCCTAGGTCTTTTGTAAATAATTGGTCATTAGTGAGCTACCTGCTCACCTCTCTCCACCTGGAGAGGAAATGCCATAATTTTAGGGGGAGTTGTCCCATAACCAACAACTAATGGTAGAGTGCAAATGCTGCCAGATGTCCCATGCCTTCTTTCAGCCTCCATTCCTCCTAGTGGGTCAGTGAACACTCTTGTAATAGCTTTCTTGAGTGTTTGTCTCCTATTTTCATTTGTTAAATAATGATAATGAGTCATTACAGTCATCTTTGACCAAATTGGTCATTAGTTACAAAACTTTGTAATTATAATTTAGCACAAAGTATTTTGCAAAAGAAATAATATAAAATAAATATCCTCAAAATTTGGGTAGGTGACACTTCAGTATGGTAAGAAGTAGTGGCATCTACTAGCGCCACTTGATACTTGTCTCATGTACAACAGTGCAAGAGAGTTCCACTTGAGCTCTTGAGGTGGAATCTGTGATTGCAATGTGATCCATGGGATTGGAGTGTTGTTTGCAAATGAGGAGTTTCACATTTTGTTGGGAAGGATCATTGATGAATTTCATTGGGAGTGGCACACTTCCAACATGGTGGATGGATCCTAGCATACCATGGAGTGATAGGTTGTCACAAGAAGCAGTGATGATGGGTGGTGTGCATCAGGGACCATGGGATCGAGGCATTGATGGGTGGTTTGAGACACCATTGATGTCTTGGAGGGTGCAGCTGAGGCAATGGGATCTAGGCATTCCTTGGAATGATGGAATGTCTAGGGTGTCATGGATGTTATTGGAGTGCAATGGTGTTTTTCATAGTCACATGCTATTCATCATATTTACTTGGGATCTTAGCATTCTTCTCAGTTGTTTTAATTGGGAGGAACTTACAGTTTTAGTTGCATAGATATAGGAGTTAGGCATTGTGAGATGGTAATAATTAGTGTAGTGTAGAAAAATAATGGTGAATAACCCTCGGTTTAGCTCGGAGTTTGAGTCCCAATGCTATTCATTCCAAAAACAACTTGAGGCAACAATTGGAAGAAGAATAGGTTAACCATCAACATGGATTGGTGTTTCTTGAGGACAAACAAAACTAGGAGGGGAGGACTGTTATGTCCCCATTTTGACATCACCATGGAGTTTCATGTACCCTCCATAGTGATCCTTGATCACCCTCCTAAACAATTTGTTCCATGGGTCATTAAATAATTAATTAGGAACATATTACTTAATAAATGTTTTTGGAATTAAATAAAGTTGGGTGCAATAACTAGTTGCACATGTAATTATTATTTGTATTATTATTATTCATGTAAATGTTATGAATGGATAATATTAGAAGAGTCCAAGAAGGTGCATAAGGATTATTTGGTTTGATAGATGTTTCCAAAAAAATGATAGTGGAATAAAGTAGAAAGCCAGAAGAAAGTAGGAAAAAAGCAGTAAAGGCAAGAAACTAAGAAAGGCAGGAAAAGCAGAGGAAGCAGGGAAAAGCAGAGAAAATAAGAGAAATCAAAGAATAGGAGGAAATTAATAGGAAAATAAGAGAACAGTAGGAAAGTGATAGGAAAAGGAGGAAGAAGCATAAAAGAATGAAGAAGTAGAAAAGCAGGAAATAGCACACGAAAAGCGAAGAAAAGCAGGAAAAGTGGCACAAAGCATAAAGTCGGAATTTTTCTAATTTCTGCACTCAAGAAGGAATAGTAAAAGCATAAAGCAACCATAAGGATTTAGGAAAGCTAGAAGAGGCTAATTTTATCCATTGAGGGAAAAATCATGAAGGAAAGTGGGTCTAAGGAAAAATAAACTTACCAAAGAAGCCTCGAACTCACCAAAAGATATTCTCTCCTAAAAAAATATTAATTATTATTTTATTATTTTCATGAGAGAAGTCTCGAAGGAGAGAGCTAGTTTCCAGGTTCAATGCATCTAACTCATGGAATAATTTCCCAAGAAGAAAACCAAGTTATAAAAGAAGGTGGTGCGCACCCTCTCACATATCTTGGTCATTTTTCTTATTGTATTGAGAGATTTGCTTCTCAGAGGTTGAGTGATGTACCTCAACTAGATTTGGGTGATGTGCCCCTATTATTTTTAGTTTGAGTGAAACCATTAGAGTTTTAATTGTAGGTCTGATATTTCATCCAGTATATTTGATCGAATTCAATAGATGAAGAAGAAGTCCAGTTACTCATTACTCCGTCACAAGAGTTTCATTCAGTGAGAGGCCCACTTCAAGAGGGCACATTAAATGAGTTTAAGCAGTTGTGGGGTTTCAAATATGATACCTAATTTCATCCTGCATCCCATGGGTGGAATATGGTGGCGAAGACTCTCTTCTTCTTACAGTTCTCAAATTTCTCTCTATGTTGTAAAATCCTCATCCCTTGGGGTTTTATGGAAATTGTGATGTAATACGTTAATGAAGGAATCAATAAATATATGATTCAATATTTATTATTATATATTACATGTTATCATACCCTCTAATTTCCATTGGTTTAGAATTATTAATTTTACTGAGTCATTTAAATGGTCAAAATTCAAGAGTAACTCTTTATGCATGAATTTTTGACTAGTTGTACTGTTTCGGTCATAAATGATATTCTATGCATCCAAATTAAAATTTTCAAGTTTTTTTAGATTATTAAGTCCCTATTGAGCCCACTCCCACTTTCATATCATATTTTGGTGCAGTTCATACCGTTCTTGAGTCATCCTGAACCTTAACTAGTTGAGCTGCCACTAAAGCAACAACTTCTTCCAAGTCACCCTAACCCAGTCTAATTGATCCAAAACATTTGTCTATTTTGTGTATCAGTAGATTAAAGGGTATACACAGTCTATAAACATTCTAATTGCACCTGAAGCTAGTGGAAAGGATCTAGTCTATATATGTCGTTGTACTAAGGAAGCCTTGGAGTAGACATCAACGGGAGTTGATTCGAAACATAAAAGGTCCCAGTACACTATGCATAGGATTATTAAGAAATATTAGCCATGTTTTTATGTTTCTTCATACTTTTCCTCATTATTATCAGGTCCAAGAAATTCCATTTGTAAAGTTTGGGTGAGTTTAGATGTGATCAGGACTAATTTCTTCAATACTAGTGTTAATAACTAGTTCTAGTTTTGCAAAAAAAATTATCTAAAATTTTGTGATTAGTTAATATTATCATAATCTAATATGGGGATATTACATTTACACCTGATCGGAGTTTGGAGATCCTTATTATGGTGTATTACATGTCCATTTTTGAGGGGGGGGTTTCTTCCCATTTGGTTTTCTCTCTTTTCTTAGTTTACGTGGACTTAATACATTGTAAAGGGTGGCCATAAGCCTTTGTTTCTTGGGACCTAATTTTTATATCTCACTCACATAAGTCAGGCTTAAGGGGGGTTGCGGGAATAATTAGCTATCTAGACCTTAGTATTATGCAGTTATGTTTCCTCCCGGGTGTTTAGATTATGCTAGTTAGGATACCTAGTGCTTTATTTGCCCACCTTGGTCAACTTTATCCACTATAGCACCTTGTTTTTGCTTTAGTTATAGATTTTATTGTGCTTGTATGAGCTAGAGTGCCTTATCTTCTTTATCCAACTTTTGTGAGTTAAGGAAAATTTATTCCTGCTTTTCACATGGATGAGAATGAGCTAGTGCACTAGGATGACTTGGGAAACCTTGCTTCTTTTCTGCCTCAACAAGTTCCTTCCGTTTCTCTTAAAAATACACCCATTACTTGTTTTATGGTCACTCATTGTCAACCTAGTCCCACTTAGCCAATTCGTGACCATGTACTATGAGTTGGAGTGTGATACTTGCCATATAGGGGGGTTTTGTTCTAGAGTCTAAGCTTACCACATGTGAGCTACTTGAGTGCCTCTAAGCCTCCTGAGTTTCCTCTCTGATGTGTATTATATATTGTATTCCTATTGATGAATAATATAGAGACGAAAATTACATTAATTGAGTTTTCTCTCTTATGTTTATGCTTCAATATTTCTTCTTATTTATGCTAGTCTCTATGTAAATTATTTGTGAGGAATACTTTGTTTCTATATCCCGCCTTATTGAATTCTAGTATGAACTTGAACATATTTAGAATTTCTACACAAATGTATAAAACCCTAACTACTTGACATGATCAATAAACAATTTCCTAATGGGTATTAATTAGTAAAGAGACACTTTTTTATATTGATTCTTGAACACTAACTTATTCTACCTTATTACAAATTTATGGCCTTATACTAGGTATGATTTTAATTCTTATATCACTTGGTGAGTTAGGGACGGACCCTAACAATGTGTGTCATGTAGATTTTTTTTTTAAGAAACTCAATAAGTTTTTTTCCAAATCTCATGAGTGCAAAACAATGTAAAATCTTAAAGGAAACATTGCAAATAAATGAATTAAGTGAATCAAAAGGTAACCGACATGAAGTTTTTGTTTAAATTTTCAGTAATAATGTACTTCTTAAGAATAGTCACAAACATGTTTCAAACACTCTATTTCATAATTGTTGAATATTGTGTAGGGAATGATAGTGAAGGAAGGGAATGTTGTGCTAAGAACAAAAATGATGAAGGATTTAAATGATGATCAATTGGTCCTCAGTGCATTTGGAGTGGTCTTGGAAGTTAATGAAAGGGTGAATTTTTTTTATGAAAATATGAGAGATGCTATGGGAAGATCGTATAGACGTTGTTTCCACTTACAATACAAAAATCAATCTAATGACTCTAGAATTATGTTCATTAAAAAAACTATAGAAATCATTTCTAGAGCAATGGTCAAATTGATATCAATCATAATTGCAATAACAAAACATATAATAATAATAAATACCATTTAAAAAATATTAATCGTAAACATGTTTTTCTATAATACTACTATAAAATATTACAAAATAAATATTTAGACAATATTTATCTTCATATTAACATTAAAAATCATGCAAGCAAGAATGTCCAAAAATTGTACAAGGATATGGTCAAATATATGAACATAATTGCATCACACTAGGAGCCATTTGAACACCAATGTGCATAAAAATTAAGTAATCATTGATTTTTTATTTTCTATACATTTAATTTAATTATTGCATGAAAAAACATTTTTCAAATATTTTGATGTAGAAAAGGAAATAAAATGGAGCCCATTCTGCACATAAGAAATTATGATGAGGAAAAGTGCTGATCACAAAGTTTGAGGGTATAATTTGTGTTTTTCATACTTAAAATTTCATATTTGTTGTGATACTTCTATTTTAATTAAATTACATTTCTCTTTGAATGTATTCTAATAGGTTCTAACATATAAAGAATAATAATAAAAATAATTTATTGATAAAGGCTTACATATGGGTTATGATTATACATCTCATGATAAAAGGATGCTTCTATAGTTTGTAAATAAATATGTTAATGTTTTGCTTCTCTTGTTTTATAATTAATGCACCAACAAGAACCAGTCATATTAATTATATCTATGCTTTCTGATTTCATATAACACTAGCAGGAATAAAAGTATGGAGTGGATCAAATAGAAGAGTTGTTGAGACATATCATGGGGTATGTCATTAAAAAATTTGCATTGTTTATCAATGACTTCTTACGATGGTATTATTTTCAATTTACATAAGTGTATATATTATAAAGTAATTGTGTATATTATAAATGTACATATACTCATTACACTTTATTTCTATGTTTGTCGAGAGAATGCAAGTGATGAACAAATGAAGCATGCAAGCAAATCAAGCAATGCCAGCAGTTCAACTAAAGAATGACAGTCAATAAAATTGAATGTTAATGCAATTTCTATGTTTTGAAATGTTTGTTTATTAAAATGAGACAATTTTTTTAATGTATTGTCCCTACCACATGTTACAGATAAGCATAATAGCTATATATTGACATTTTGATTATTGTGGATATTTATGCTATCCCATATTGTATGAGAAAGTATCTCTTCTTCATATATAATAGGGTGAATCCATGAAGATAGATAACAATTTTCAATGAAAAGTGAAAATGAAAATTTGATATTTTACATAATTTTTAGGCTGAAGCACCTAAAAATCATATAATTCTTGTTAATTTCATTGTGCAGTAAAAACAAAATTTATCGAGAACTATGTTGTTTTTCTAATATATTTTTTTTTAAATATTAATTCAATTTAATGTGCTGAATTTTCATTTAATTATATGTTTTCCCATTCAAATTTACAAGAACATTAGCAAGCTTTTTTCCCATCAATTAACTCAATTTTCAATATATCATTTTTAAAAACAAAAAAATAAGATGATAATCTTCACAAAACATATTAGGTACCACTTTTTTTCTAAATTATATATTTTACTATTTTTGGAGTTGAGTTGTTTATAATTGATTCACATTTTATATACATTTTTGTTCCCACCAACCTTTTTCCAACTTTTACACAAATTGTAAAACTAAAAATACACTTTTGAAGAGGAAAGTTGCACAAATCACAGATATTCTTTTTAAATTTTGGTCTAGTATTTTTATGCTATTGATTTTTGCTTGGGTGCCTTTAAAATCGTGGGAAAAAAATCAATATAAGTTTTAAGAGAAATTAGATAAAAAACATAATATGAAATTGAAAGTGTGAAAATGAGATGCCATTGGATAGAGGCTTCATCGAGGAATCCACTTGAACTCCACCATCTAATATGAAGGGGGCAATGGGGTTTCACCCTTTAGAAGTGAGTAGTCTAAAGAAGCAACAATTTGGACCACTTTTATTGTCCATTTCCTTATATAATATCCATAGCTCATATTATAATAACGATTCATGGATGATACCAATAACATAATCCTAGAGATTCTCTGAACATTGAAGACATATCCCTTAGGTACTGGTAGCCCATCCTTAGAGAGACAATCAAGTTTGACATTGAGCTTGCTATAAATATGAGAGAAGTAGATTCCCACAAAAAGGGCCTTGAATTCTTTTAAAGTCACTATTAATGGATCAAGACTAATATTCTAGAGATTTACTTAAATGTCATTTACCAAATAGATAACTAGCACATAGTCCACATAAAAGTGGAGATATGATAAGCCTAGTCCAAGGAAACCTTCAACATAGATTTTAAAGCAACGAGCTCTACCATATTATTGAAACCATTTCCAATGTTATCTTTGAAATCATAAAAATGAGATTTCAACATGTAGATAAAAGCATGTAAAAACCCCAACCAATAAATAGATTCATCTCCTTGATAGACACCAACAAATAATCTCTAGAGGTGATCCTTGTTTATTCGAAGAGCATTGAGATGTATATGGACTTGAGGCTTTTAACAAGTGATAAAAATGAAAGGATCCATGAAAATCGTGTTGAAACATAAAATTAGGGGATGCATTTACCTTCAAAGGTAGAAACATTAATATCTATTCATAGTCTCAAAGTATAATGAATGGCAAGGCACATAGGATATTGATCTCATGTTTGGTAAACTACTCCTTCACGAATTTATCAATGGAGGGTGTGTCCCATAAATCATATAGAACCAAATTTACCTCCCAATAATTCAAAATTTGAGAAGACAAAGGACACTAAAGAAATAGATGAATGCAATTCTCAAAGTCACACCTACACATCAAACAAATTCTAGGACTAACTATGCTATTTTGTTGTAGTCATTCCCATGTTATAACTTTATTTTTTAGGGAAAGCAACATTAAGAGAATATAAATAAGGGGTTCTTTGACCTTCTAATTTTTAAAACACCACCACTTATAAGCTTCATTAACATATTCAATTTAGTCAAATATCCCATTTTGGTTGTATATAAACCTACTTCTGTGTTCTTGGTCCACACCAATTCATCTTCATCATATCTAAGTTTTATATATCATCTTTTCATTTCCTCTAGCTAAAGATCCTAGGGATAAATAATATCATTAGCCAACAATAAATAATAGGCAAATTTCTTCTCTTGGTTCTAAATAGTATTAATTAGAGAGTCTCCAACAAAATTTAATGTGTATCTACCAATCTCTTGAAGATGTGTAATAGCTTGAACAAGTAGCAAAGCTTTTGGGGAACACCCCATGATACTAGTGGATGGAATCTACCTCTATTCTTACATGAATTCCATTTTATACCTTCCAAGCCAAGTATGGCCCAATCATAGGAAAGGAAAAAGTTAAAGCATTCTAGTTATTTGAAGCATGCAGTAATGGATTCCTTTCCATCTTGAGATAGTCAATAAAGGATAATCTGCCAATGTATTTGCTAACAATTATTCTTTTCCATATGACTTCTTGGGATATCAAATTACACAAGGATTTGTATACCAATTATTTCTAAAAAATAACAATATTCTTAATCCCCCAACCACCTTTGTACTTAGGAAGAGATATATGCTTCCAAGTAATGAGATGAGGGCCAAGGATGTCATTGTTTCCCATCAACAAAAGGTTAAAGAGTTTTTTTATAGAAATCTCTAGAATACCTTTGGGAATATGGGATATCAACAACCAATAAGCAAAGATTTGTTGCAAAACACACTTCAAAATAAATAACCTACCACACTTTGATAGCCACCTATTGCACCAAATGTTTTATGCTTTTTTCCATCTTAGCTAATAGCTAGTACCATTTCAAATAGAAATTAGCATTGAGAATAAATACCAAATACTTAACACCATATGAAATTCAAGTGTTCTAAAAGGGAAAAGAGCCTCCATAAACTCCTAGATATCATCATCTAAGACATTGGAAACCAAAGTGGATTTATGTATATTCAATTCCATACCTATGGCTAGACCATAAATATCCAGAATCCTTTTGAATTTCCTTCCTTCCTCTTTGGTTCCTAGGAAAAATAGTAGTACATCATCAACAAAGGAAATATCAATTAGAGACTCAAAACATTCCACTTTAATGTCTTTAATTTTCCTTATCCTTCTTTCTCGATATATCATTCTTTTAATCCCTTTTATCATCAGTAGAAAAATATATAAAGATAGAGGGAAACCAAATCTATGAACCCTAATGAACTTGAAAACCCTAGAGGTAGATCCATTGATGAGCATTGCATACTTTGCAGTTTGAACACATCCCATTACCCACTCCAGAATATAGTTTGACATTCCAATATGAACGAGGAGTAGTCTCAAGTAAAGATAAGACACTTTGTCATGATATTTGGATAAGTCAATATTGATGCCAGAGGTAGAGATATGATTTATTTTAATGAAGTGAAGTCCTTCCTATGCTAACCCACCACTTCATGAATCTTTCACCCATCTAAGAAATAAAATTTCTCAAGACAAATGCAATTGGAAAGTAATTTTCTGGTCCTCAGTGCTAACACCTTGGATATCACCTTACACACACAATTACATAATGAAATAGGCCTAGAAACATCAAATATATCTGGACAATATTCCACCTTTGGGATATGTGCAAATAATGTAGCATTAATAAAATCAAGAACCTTCCAAGTGAGCCTAACCTCCTCCACTACTCTACAGAGGTCATTCCCCATTACATCAAAATATGATAGAAACAACTCAATAGCCCACCCATCAAGATTTAGACATTTTTCTTTATTCATAGAAGAGAGAATATTGAAATGAACTATAGTACTATTGACCCCATCTTAATTTAATTTGTCTCCTCCTCCAAACCATCCTTGGGAACTACCTTACCACATTTACAACCTCAACTATATTTTTGTTGTAACTTGCTCCTTAAAGATGTTTTCAAAGTGGGAGGCCCCCAACTCTGCCAATGCATTGAATCCCATTACTACATTCCCAAAGAATCATTCATAATCGACATATTATTTTGACTATTTCTATAATTTGTAAAGTGATGAATATATTTGGTGTTTTCAACCCTTAGTTCCAACCAAATAGCTCTACTTTTGATCTTCCATCCCATGTCCTTTTACTTCAGTAACATTACCTTTTTATTATTTAGTTATTTTAGTGTCAATAGTTCCTCATAATTAAAAATACCACTCATATTCTTATCAAAAACAAGTTTTTAGAACCTCCTCAACATCTTTAAGAGAGGCATACCTATTTATGAATCTTTCCCCAACCAACCACATTGTTTGGGATTTGAGGATCCTAAGTGAGGTAATAATTTTCTCACATGCTATTCTAGATCAAATCGGGATCATATGGATTCCACCAAGACTTAACTATATCTGAGAACTATTTGTCCCCAATCCATCCTAGTTTGAATTTGAATTTGAATGGAGCAACTAGTTTAGGAGTTCCAACATCAAACTCTAAAATAATTGGATTGTGATCTCAACACCTTTGGGTTCTAATCGAAATTCTCATCCTGTCAAACCCATTTATAAAATATGCAAACACTAAAAACCTTTCCAAACTCTTTGAAATGTTTTTGAGGCCATATCTATTGTTCCTCTATGTTGGGCCCAAGGATGTAAGCTCGATGTCCACCAATACAATAGGTTCAAAGTGCTATAAGGAAAAATCAGACAATTTCTCCACCCTTGACCTAAAGCCCCAAAATTCTCAATATCAACAATAGAGGTAGGTGTGAAGATTGGCATCCCACAAGTGGATGAAGAAGAAAATAACAGAAACGTAGATTCTCATTTTTCATAAAAATTTGGTTATTTATGATTGTGTAGGTACTAAATACAACAAAGAATTTGTTGAAGAATGCTATGAATTTGATGGTTTTTTTGAAGACATGATACATAGCAGCAAATAGATGAATTTTATTAAGTATATAATGAATGAAGTGGATTTCCAACTTAAAGAGAAAGATATAGTTTCTAAGAAGAGAGAAAATGTTCAACTTGCATGTGTATCAGTTCAAGCTACAAGAAGAGGAGAAGGGCATGATGCTGGTTACATGCACAATATTGAAGATAATATTGTTGAAGCAAATGGCAGTGCCAAAGATGTAGAAATTAAAGAATATGATATAAATAACAGGTCCAAAGAACCTGAGAAGGCATTGTTGAAGAAGAACAAGTTGAAGATGAAAATGAAGAATATCAAAAGAATCGGAAAATACAATGTTTTGAGCTCGAAGAAGAAAAATAACATAAAATATTAATGTTTTTTGTGAGACATTTTGTAAACCTACTAGGTGATATTGAGAATAACAAGCAATTGTATTAATTTTTTTTTAGGTAAATTTCATTAGTGTTGTAGGAGACTATGGCCAGGATTAAGGGGTAGTGTTCTTATTAGGTGAAATTAATTCCTCCCTTCTTCAAAATTAATTAAGTGATCAATAAGGTTGAATATATTGATTTGGAAGCCACTAGAAGACACCATTTGTCATGTTGTAGAATCATTTAGACCTGGTGCATGGTGTGAAGATAAATGCATATAAAAAGTTTATTGTATTCAATATGGGGGTTAATAGAAAGAAGGGAATTTTTCTCCTTGTTAATTTTTCAATAGATTTATATCTTTGTGGATTGAAATTATTTGACTTTCTCATGATTAATTGATTGTTGTAAACATTTAATTAAAATACAGAGGTATTGTGGCATTGTATTTTTTAAACACATTAAATGGTGTGGGGCATACATAAATTGTTAATAGTGCTCTATTTTGTGTGAGGCATTATGCATTCGTTCTTGTTAATTGGTAGAGTGTGTTGGTGCTCCAAATTGTTATCAATGCAACGGTATTATGCCACTCAAGCAAAAATCGACCTCGATGCTTTATATACAACAATTGCACCAATGTGATTATATATACAATGAAGCCTACAGAAACAAAAAATCGAATGGTCATCATTGTCTCCATTAAATTGATGGGACACTTCGACATGGATGGTATTTGTGGCACTCGTGCGTTGTTATGCTCCTTTGGCATCGATGTGTTAATGATGATAATACTAACCAATGTCATAATACATATTACATGCATCAGTGTGTTATATAAATGGAATGCACCACTGTGTGACATTTAAATTTTCTTGATCTATGTGTTTATTGTTATGAAGTAGGACAGTGCATTTTGTTAATTTATGTGCACTGATAAAAAAATTCTTCGTTGTAAACTTCAACCTCTATTTTTTTAAGTTATTGTGGAGGTTTTAGTGGGTGTTTACCTAAAAAAACCTTTACTTTAATGTGTTTATCTAATAATAATAATAACCCTTTGCCTTCATGGCTAGTTAATGCATGTAAGTACAGTGTCATATTTAAACTTCATTGTATAATCTCATTTGTATTAATATTTATACCTTATGTGGATTTCAACTATTTTCTTGTATATGAACTATACTTCCTTACAATGGAGAGTAAGTACTCACTTTAACACCATATAAATTAATTTGCAACAAAAATGAATTGAACAAAAATACAACCATACTCGAGATAGAATATTATATAAAATGTGAGAAAATTTTACTCATCATTTTTATTCATCTATCAAATTACAGTATATATACAATGCAAACCAATTAGCATTTATCAACCTCTTCTCTTTAGTATATCTCTTCTTTTTATAGATCTTACACGTCTTTGTGTGATGTTCCTCTTCACACAATATATAACCTTAGAGTCTTCTCTTCGCCCCCTTTGTTCCACTACTTCCACATATTTCCTTTTTCACATATAAATGTTGAAATGTGACATCTCTTCCACATTCCTTCGTTTGACATCATTGTTCATAAACACACTTTCATTTCGAGGACCAAGCTCCCATTCAATATCTCAATTTCGAGGCCAACTCTCATTTGGAGAGTCACGAGTAATTTCTTTGAGTGGAGACCAACTTGACCTTGTTCGTGATGCACATTTCATTCTCCATCCTTACCACCTTTCGACCTGAAATGATAGATGATATTAACCATCTTCTTCAATAGTCTATATTTCGCAAGTGACCTTGTTGTCACATCATCGCCTATGTCACTTCCCTTGTTGGGTTTGAACTTTCATGTTTTTGGGGTGTACAACTCTGTTGTGGAAGTCTTTTTGGATTTTTGTTAAACATGCTCACATGTTATTTAGTTTTTCAAACTTACTTTTTATTATGTATAATTATATATAAATGCATATGGTTTATCTAGTCAAATATACAGAACAAAGAAAATATATAGAACATAAAATTAATTGGTAAACAATATATAGTGATTAATTTTGTATAATTTGAATGAATTATTATTGGATTTAAAATATTTTTATTAAATTTAATGATATATATCTTAATTTAAAGCATAGTAGCATAATTCGAGTACAAATATTGATACCAATATGATTCGATACCAAAAAGATATCAAATGAAAAAATCTAGTACTAATAAAATACTGAAGTAGAATGCTTACATATAATACTTGTAATCAAATATTCACAAATACATCATAAATGTACATAGATATTTATATAATAAAATCAATCATTTATTTCAAAAACAAAAAAATAAAATCTCAAAAAGCTAGTATATTGATGGCAAGTAGATATTAATAATTATTTTAATAAGATAATATTAAATTGAATTGTATTTTTGTTTTATAATGTTCAAATAAATAAAGTAGTTTTTTAAATTGTTTTTAAAAATTTAATTGCTCATATCAGTATTACACCTACATCAAATATTAGACGAATTAGAATTGTTCCTAATTTCCATACATAAAATACCATTAAAGTCGAATTATGCTACTATGATCTAAAGATAATCTTTTATTTAAAATTTTATAACTTAATCATTTAAAATCTCTTTCTTAAATTTAATTATTATATATATAATTTCTATAGAAACCTATATATATCCCCAACTTTTATCAGATTCAATATTCAATTTCAAATATATCCCACAACTTTGAATATATATATATATATATATATATATATATATATATATATATTTTATCAGATTCAATATTCAATTTCAAATATATCCCACAACTTTGAATATATACCAGATTCAATATTAAATTTCAAAAATTATTTTAGAGTCATTCAAGCTGTCTGATCCTCCTAACCAAACAGTGTCTCAAAACACATACAGCCATTTAGATAATCGACACCTAAAAATTAATGGTCGCGACACCTACTATTTAATCTCAGGAAGCTCATCATTCTTTACAGAATAAGACTATCATATAAAATAATGATTGAACAGACTCTCTAGTCCCCATAACATAACAGTCTATGTACACTACTTGATCTCAGGAGGCTCATCATACTTTACAGAGTAAGACAATCGCAGGCAGCTCATCATTCTTTACAGATTAATGTTATCACAGGAAGCTCATCATTCTTTACAGATTAATACTATCATATGACATAATGATTGAACAGGATCTCGAGTCCCCATAACATAACAGTCTAAATACACTGTGGAACTCAATACCCAGCATTTAGATAGTGGAAGTATTGGTCGCAACGCCAACTATTAAATCTGAAGAAGCTCATCATTATTTACAGATTAAGACTATCATATAACATATTGATCGAACGGGCTCTCGGATCTTTAATCCTGGCTTATACACCTATCTCGTATCGTGGACCATTAAATGCATTTAAAACCAAAGCATGACAGAAACATGGATAAATGGGATATTCATAAATAGAAAACCACATGTACATATCACCCAACCACAGGAACTATATCCATAAAACATTCTGTTAATTGATAAAAGTTAAAAGTTTGACATGCCTGTTTCTGGCTTGATCTATTACTTGCCAATGGATAGCAACTCAATGTTACATTCAGTATAGACTCCATGAAATGGAGATGTTACAGTACTTTACTTGAGTTAGTAGCAGCAACGCAGCAATTTACTATAAAACTGGCACAGATTAATCAGATAAACGGGCCTCCACTGGAGCGTTAGCTTGAAAAGGTTTGTTGTACCGCCTGGGCCAATTCCTCCACACTTAGCTTGCACTCAATCCCAATCTACACAACCAGCAAGAAAAAGGGTTTTCATGTTGTTAAAAGATCAACCCACCAGACATTTCATATAATGTGAAAATGGAAAATAAAGGCCGTATATCAGCGAGAATTGTTCAGCTGATCAAAGGAAGAAACTAAACCTATGTAGATTGAAGTTTGTTCTGACGAGAATAAGATAGAAAAAAAATCGAGATTCTACAGATTCTATACCTTCAGTGTAAGAGAGTTGAGAACCGTGTCGTCTATGGTGCTGATGTTCAGATGCAGAATTTCCAAAGAGAGATTCTCCAAGGCATTGATGATCTTAAGAATTTGGCCGGGTATCTTATGTGATAGGGTTTTCAGCAGAGCGTTTGAGCCTGCGATCTTGACTTCCACGTCTGCTACAGCAGATTTTGAGTTTGCAACAAGCTCTTTTACGGTCTCGAAGTTGGAATCAATGCTGGTGCAGGGCATGAAGGACTGTATATTCTTTGGACGATAGGGATTCCCTGGCTGAGGAGTCCGAGGGCTGGCTGGCAAAGGCCTTGGGCTAATCGGTGGTCTTGGACTTGAGGAGGGCCGAGGACTTAGTACTTCTGTGCAGTATGCCTTCCTTTGCTTCTGGGACTCCAGTGACTGCAGCAGCTGCTGCAACTCCTTGACGAATTCGATAACTCCACCTATAATTGATGCCTGATCACCCTGAATGCCATATAAGTAATTAATAACAGCACAGGCTTGAAGTTCTGGTAAATCGTTAAAAACAACAATAACGACCCTCAGATAAAGTATACATTCATAACATAATGGGAGGAGATTTTGTAATACGCCACAAAATAGGTTTATTTGCCTGTTGTTTCACATCAGTCATCCACACAATACTTAAAGAGGAGGATAGGAACGAAGAGCAAGTAAACATACTCATCTTACAACTAAGAAACCTAACATGAGTTCCTCATTCAACGTAATACCACTCCCTAATGGCTGTACATTGACATTTTTTATTATACATGACAACCAGTACTCTCCAGGGTAGTAAACTAAATATATATTAGTCATTCATGGCAGTTATCTATTGGCAGTAGCGATATTAATCATCCATGGCAAATAACAGTGATTGGTACAAAGATTTATTTTGACAAACAAGTCTCTGATCACAGTTGCCCCCTATAAGGATTTAGCATTATGGGGATTTATTAGTACAAATCAATTTTGGCTAAAAAGTTGTAAGTGTATCGGCCAAAGTCTCCCAGAAAAGCACTATCATGGATTGGCTTGAAATAAATAAATCCTGATGGAGGATATGTTACCAGAGCTATTAGTCATGCATGTCAAATAATACTGACCGAGAGTAGAGCTATTAGTCATTCATGCAGGCAACAAAAACATAAAAACAATACTGATGAGCAGCCAACAAAAACAACCAAAACATAAAAGCAATACAGCCGATATCATACATGGTTGTGTGAGGAAAACTTCACTTAAAGATTGCTAGTTTCCAGAGTTCCTGGGCTCAATCACTGAAGTTATAATAATATTTCTAGGTTTAGATAGTTATAAGATTATTTAAAAAGGAACAGGAATAGGGTATAGACATTACTCTTTGCACGTAAAAGCCAGGCATAAGAGAACGTAAAACAGCCAAATGCTCGTTCATCTGCTTTCTCCTGTTTCGTTCCACAGCTATATGGGTCATACGGTGTTGGCCATCTCCTTCCGACTGATCGCTAGATGCAGTTGCCAGGACCTTGAGGCGCTTATGCTTTGGTTTGCTTAAGCCCTGATCTGTTTCGGACTCTGAGAAATCTGATGGATGGATGTGTGAACGCAATTCAGAAGCCTTAGATTTCTGCAAAAGAGATTTACATGATTCTGATTTAATCCGTGTTTTCACAGCATAATCTTCTGCGCCCATGAATTTATGCGAGTCTTTGAGCTCGGATGCAACTGAATCTGACCGTTTCAGTGACGTCGAATTTATGCTCTGTGGAACATTTGTATCCGAATAGCCATGGCCGCCAGGGTTAGCTGAGAAAGAAAAATTAAGAATGTTGTGGTCCGTCTCCGGTTCTATCTCGGGCTCTTGCTCCAGTACAGGTAATCCATGGAGATGGGATACTTCGACGGTGAAGTTATCGCCATTCTTGTTATATGTACTGCTCTCTTCTTCTATGAGACTAATAAATTTGGATGCCTCCTGATGATTATCAGTTTCCAAGAAGTCCAAAATACCAAACAAGTCCTGTACTGGAGAATTAGCAGCCAAGTTCCCATGAGAGAAGTCATGTGAACTGAATATATCACACAGTATATCTCCCATGGGCATAGTTTCCTGATTCTCCCTGGATTCTATCAGGTTAATGCTGAGAGAAGAAATTAACAAGTTGGGATCAGATGCAGCTGCTAGATTGCTAGGTCTCCCTTGTATCTGCACATTCAAATGCTTCCGTCATGAAATCTGTCAAACTATGTACTGAAATAATATCGAAGCCACAGCTTGGAGAGACTAAGCTCTAAATAAAAATGAATTGCATCTAACTGACAAAGGGGGGTGTAAGCTAGCCTCATGCACCCTATTGTCTGCAAATGAGTCCAAACTCCTACAAAAATGTTGAGAATACACCCTATTGTCTGCAGATCAGTCCAAAGTCCTACAAAAATATTGAAAGACTTACGAAAAGCGCTTCCGCTTCTCCGACCATATTCCCTTGACCTTTAAAACAAATATTTTGGAAAGAAATCTCAGGGAACTCGAGAAGAACCACACCTGCATTTACATCGAATTTAGCAGTTGTTAATGGCAACTATCTTCCAGTTATCGAGACGGGACGTATGAAAACAATGTAAAAGCATTGGAAAAAACTCATTTGAATCTGTCAGAAAACATGAAATCAGAAACACACGGGACCGATCTTACACTTCAGGAAAAGGCGTGCTAATTTCGCTAATCATTGCCTTAAAACGTCGGTGATGTCGCCCTATTTTAGATTGCAATTACGGCATGCAACCTCATCGTTCAACATCAATGGATGTTCTGCAATTCGAAAAATGAAAACCCAGGGAATCTAATCGAGATTAAATGTGAATGGGAAATGGTAGAAGGAAGAAGGGTAAGTAGGTAAGGGTAGTCCCAGGGCCTGAAGGTGTCCGTTTGAATTGCGGTACAGAACTGAAGAGTAAGCAGAAAAGTGTCAGGAAAGAGCAGTGCAGGTGGAGGTGGAAGGCAGCTGAGATGAGCTTCAGTCACAGATAGTACAGAGAGGGGACAAAGTTAGACCTTTCAATTTCCAATGCACTGACTATTGTATTCGTTTGAGCGATATATGCTGCGAGTGAGAGGGACCCCGTGTGTCTCGGCAACCCGAGGGGGGCAGGCAATGGCTGTACGTTTTTCTTGTGATCTACCAATACATTGGGCACTGTGGATTTTCCATAGGGAATTTATAGCATGCTCTTCCCGTGCCAATGGATTGAGAAAATGACAAAGGGGGTAGAATGGGAGGCGATGCAGGCAATTTGCAATTGCATTGATTCATCGGTATGGGTAATTGATTACCCCCTGCCATCGTCTGCTCCTTCAAGTGAACACATTTAGTGTTCCATTAATGTTGTCATCTTGGTAATAACTTTACCATCTATCTCTTTCTGCTCCCTGCACACAAAAATCCAATGGTGTTCCCTCATAAATAAGCCTGAGGAAGCCCATTAGAGGAGCAATGGCTGTATAATTTATTTTCATTAATGTTGACATTCGGAGGTACGCGAACTGTGAATTCGGTCACAGAAATTGAGGAATGTTGGTCTTTTTCGCAGCCTAAAATAAATAAATAAAAGCTGTATTTGCCTCAGAACGATCTGGACCGAGCATTCTACTTTTTATGCACAAAGAGTTATAAGTAGCATATTTGCTTGAAACCGATAGCGATCATTCGGTACAAAGATTTTGTAATTTCGGAGGGAAGCAAAATGGCAATGAAATTCTAATGGATAAACCTTTCCTTTTTTTTAATTTTATTTATTTATTAATAAATGGATAAAGCTTTCCTGGTTTTATTTTCTTAATTTATTACAAAATTTTTGTTTTTTTATTTTTAAAACATTATAGATTAAATAATGATTTGTTGTTTTTTCTTTTATAAATCTTTTAAACATTAAAAGATTATATATTTTACCAAATATTACTAAACATTTTTAAGTTATCAAAATGCTTCTTTTAAAATTGTAATTTAATGTTTCATAATGTTTAAGTATTAAATCCATAACTATAAAAAATACTAAATCAAAATGTATTTTTAATATCAAACTTTAATGTTCCATAATATTAAAATTGTAAAAGTATAACTGTAAAAAAACTATTAAAACTATAATTAAGAAATATAAGAAATAATGATATTTTAAATATTAAAAAAATTGAACCAGCTTTACCATCATTAAAAAAATAACATAAATATGAATAACCATAGTAAATATTGTTAATGCATTGAAAATACTATATAACATGTGATTAATATGTGAAAGTACATAAAACATTAAAAAATATTTACCATTATTAAAAAAATAACATAAATATGAATAACCATAGTAAATATTGTTAATACATTGAGAATACTATATAACATGTGATTAATATGTGAAAGTACATGAAACATTATAAAATATGTTCAAAACATGTTTAACGTAAAATTCGTTAAATTATGGACTTAAACGGATTTAAATGTGGAATATCTGTTTAATATTAAATATAAAAGATTAAAAATAAAGTAATTAAAAAATTATGATGTTAAAAAATAAAAGAAAATCTATATAAATAAAATAAATTTTAATATTAATTATTTATATTTATATTTATATTAATTAAATGTTTTTAATTACATTGATAGGTGTTTATATTTTAGGATTTGGGTGGATTACCATCTATTGTTTTCCTAGATTGAAGGAGGATGAGACAATTGTCTAAATTGATTTTATGGGGGTTGCTCAAATTTTGAAGTAGAGAATCATACAAAATATATACATATAAAATAACTAGTAGTGGATGCATGGATAACTTAGAGCTCATGCATGGATAACATGTGATTACAACTAAGTATGGAGAACAAGTAACATATAACTTGTTCATGACACTTAACTTGTGCGGTATCGTGTTCAACTTATGGGAAAAAAAACATCTCCACATCTAACCTATGAGTTAAAACTCACACAGCCATTTAACTTGTGGCCAGTGAAAACATATAGGTCACCAGTTAAGTGTTCTACATGCTTAGTTGTAATCACTTGTTGTATGCCTTCTTTAGTTAAATGGGTTATCTATCACTACTAGTTATCCATGCATTAAGTACCATTATTATATATATATAATATATATATATATATATATATTATTTATAATTGGTGTCTCTACACTACACTTGTCTCATCCTCCTTTAATCTAGGAAAATCATAGATTGTAGTCCACCTCAAATTCTAAGATATCATATTCACCCGACCAAAAGTTAAGTGGGTGTGATAGTCATTAAATAATTGAAATGAAATTACGAGCTTAACTCAATATTTATTATTATTATTAAGTAACCAAATCACTAGCTGAACTCAATCTTTATTATTAAATAATTGAAATGAATTGATGAATTTTCCCTTAAGCTCTGTGTTGAACTCACTTTTTATAATTAAAACAATGAAATAAAGTTGTTGAACTCACTATTTATTATTAAATAATTGAAATGAACTAGAGAACTCTCCTCGAGCTTGGAGTTGAACTAACTCTTTATTATTAAATAATTGAAAACTCTAGGCCTTAGTTAGAGGCACTCTTTAATTTATTTAAATATTTTATAACTATTTAATTGGAATTTTGAAGAACTCTCATAAAATCAATATAAACCATACACTTGTCTTATCCTTCTTCAATTTAGGAAAACTATAGATGATAGTCAACCCCAAATTCTAAGATATATACACCTATACACTAATAAATATATATTTGATATTAAATATAAAAGATAAAGTGGAAGTGATTAAAAATATTATTTTAATGTTAGATAAATAATAAATAAAAAATGAAAAAAATAATTATTGATTTTAATTATAAATTTACTAAAAATATATATATATATATAAATATAAAAATTTGAAATTTTATTATTGAAAATTATTTTCTATTATAATATTATTAAATTTATTTAAAAACTTAATTCCCATTTTTTCCTTCAAAATAAATATGTAATAAAACTTTATATCAATGTCAAGTTTATATATAACTTAACTCATCTCACCTCCCCTCCCAAGTGTGAACCACATCATATACTCTTAACTTGATTAAGATATAATCTTAACAACTAACCATAGATTATCGAAAATAGATTAAATCTGACTACAATAAACAATAAATCTATATGTATCAATATAAATCTTCATTTTCAAAAGCTTATTATTTTTTTTAATAGAGATATATTCTTAAATATTTTTTATAAATAATTAATATTTTATAAACGTTCATTTTCAAAAACTTAATAATTTTTAATTGAAATATCTTCTTAGCAGGGATTTTTTTTTATAAATAAATGATATCTTACAAGTGAAAACAAAATTATGTAAATTTTTTACTCTTTTCTACAATTACAATTAATTTATAACATATTAATATAAAGTATAAAATGTAATTTTTTTGTTAATTATTATTTAATTACGTGAAGAGTCGATACGCGATATTATCTCGACTTTCCCTAGATGGAAGACTATCTAGAGAATCCCAAAAACCTCGAAAGATTCATCATCGTCGACTAATTAACGAACCCTAGCGAATGTTTGTAACGAATGTTTGGTTACTCCTGAGTGCATGCACGATAACCGTCGAAAAAGCATGTGTCCACTCCATCAGTGCGCCATAACAGTTTAAAGATAAGATATTAAAAAGGTGACTCTCCGAGTGGATGGGTGGAGAGGGCAACAAACTTTCCTCCCAACCACCCAAACTACAATCAATGGACAAGTCATCGTTTCTTTTCATTAACAAGGAGGGTTTTCATTCTATCATTGTTAGTTAACTATGGTTTTAACTAAAGTTAAATATGGTTCTTAAAGTCAACCATGATTTACTAAAGTCAACCATGATTTAACTATGGTCAAAATATATCACCAATGTCAAACAGGGTTTGCTAAAGCCACCATGGTCAAATAATACTCGACCGTGACTTGACCTAGCTAACTAAGGTCAATCATAGTCAACTATGACTCACTAAATTCAATCATTGTGAACCATAGTCAACTAAGGTTTATTAAATCCAACCATGTTTAACCAAAGTCAACAATGGGTAACCAAAGTCAAACATGGTTAACTTAAGTTAACCATGTTCAAACAAAAGTCAATTATGATTACCTATGGTTAACCATAGTCAACCATGGTAAACATAGTCAACATTCATCAACCATGGTAAAATAATAGTCAAATATGGTCACCCAAGGTTTAACTTTGTCAACAATGGTAGACAAAAGTCAAACATAATCAAACATGGTTACTAACATTCAAACATCATTACACATGGTCAAACATGCTCAACCATGGTTAGCTATTAATAATGAAATGGTCTAACATACTTAACTATAGCTAATGCGTGCCAACCATAGTAAACCATGGTTAACTAAATTCAACCATGGTTCAATAAAGTCAAACATGGTTCAATAAATTCAACTATGGTTCAAACAATAGCAAACCATGCTTTATGATGGTCAAACTAAAGTCAAACATGGATAACCAAACCCAAACATGGTCCACTAAAGTAAACCATGGTTAAACAATATTCAATCATGGTTAACCAAAGTCAATCATGTCTAATTGAAGTTAACCATGGTCACACAATAATAAACCATTGTAAATATGGTTAAACTTATTTAACCACCATTTGATGCTCATCATTAACCATAATCAAATACAATTAAACATTGTGAACATTAATTAAACATATAATCAACCATTCTTCACTAATGGCATCCATGGTTAACCTAAGCCAAACATAGTCATCCATCATTACCTATGGACAAACATTATCAACCAACATTCGATGAAGGATAGTCAAACATACTTAACACTAGCACAACCACTCATTTGTGGTCGCTGAAAACCGATAGGTCACAAGTTAAGTGCCATGAATTAATACAAACATTAAACTAATTAATATACATATAAAACGAACACAATTTAATAAACATATAAACTAATTAATATAAACATAAAACAAATACTATTTAATAAAACATATCTTCTTTTTAAACCACCACTTCACTGAAGTTTATTTAAATCTTAATCAAGATGCATTAAGCATAACAAGATATGACGACCATGAAATTAATTTGAATTGTACACTTGTTACACTACGGTTAATCTTAGCTAACCAATGTCAACCATAGTCAACTATGGTTAATTAAAGTCAACCACACTTAACCAAAGTCAAATATGGTTAACAATAGTCAACCATGATTACTTTGGTTAAACTTATTCAACCATGGTAAACATAGTCAACCATCATAAACCATGGTCAAACCATAGTCAACTATTGTTATCCAAGGTTTAACTTTCTCAAACATAGTTAAACATACTAAACAATAGTCAATAATGTGAATATTAAAAATTTAACATTACATTTACCCACCATATGTATGTGTATTATTTACTGTGGCTTTTTATTGTAAGTATTAAAATAATATGAACAACTTTGATACTATGAATACTTTAATATATATTAATAAATGGTATTTAATAATATACAATATTTTGATCCTATGTTTATTCTCTAATACGTAACTAGCAACAACCACATTAATAATAATAACGTGTCATGTATGTCCATTGGTTGTAGCTTGGGTGGTTGGGAGGAAAGATTGTTGCCCTCCCCACCCAGATTCAATTCTTGTAAGTAACACGATGCTCTTGTTGAGCTCCATTGTAATGATTGTATTTCAAGCTTTCCTTGATTCCTTCGGAATAGCAGGAAGGTGAGTTTTCCGCTAAAAAAAAATAACGTGTCAGGTATATGTCGATAGGCATATATTCTGCACAGACTACATTAGAAAACATTATAACGTGCTAAATATAACATGCTTATATCTATGTATACTGAACAAATTATCATAAATGTGGCTATTGCTAGTATATGGAAAGTAGACAAGTGATTCAAATGCAATTTCACAATGCATGTTTATAGTATTTTTAGGGGAAAATGTGCTAAATATAACATGCCTATATCTGTGTATACCGAACAAATTATTATAAATGTGGTTATTGCTAGTATATGGAGAGTAGTCAAGTGAATCAAATGCAATTTCACAATGCATGTTTATAGTATTTTTAGGGAAACTTTCATCATGTATTTTCAAGATTTAGGCATTGGGCCATTTCACTAAGGCATTTTCATGGGCCATATTCATGAAGGCATTTTCACTGAGGTAATTTTCATATCACATCTTTGAAGCAACTAGGGGCACAAGTTCCTTCTCCTAATCTTGATTATAATTTATTTCCTCTCTATTTCTTTATTCCAATATGAACATTAAAATAATAGGGTTGGATAATAAGTTGGTGAAAATTGATGTTGGATTACAATAGATAGAAAATCAAAGACAACTAAAAAAGGTTCAACTCCACAAGGAGAGCTGAATAACCTAGAAAAATCATAATATAAAGAAGACAATGAAAGTATTAGAAGATAAAATAAAAAACATCTTGGCCCTAAATAATTTGGATGGTGAATTAGATATTCAAAGAGGAAATGAATAAGATTATAGAGTTAGATCATGAGCATAACAAAAGAAGGCTTGAACCTCATCACTATTCAAAGAAAAAATACAAATTGAAACATTGAAACAACTTGTCTCATAGAAGCAAAGATGGTGATGTGTAATACTTAGTAAAACCCAAAGTCTACAAGTCTAAGAATATTTATAAATGAAGATCTCATTTCATAATATCAAGCAAAATTAAGAAAGGAATTTCAAAATGTAAAATAAGTTAGGAATAACGGAAAATGAGCAATAATTATGAGTAGAGAATCTATTATTATGGATAGATACCAAAAGGATAACAATAAAAGGAATTTGGGATGCTCTGGATCCTCTCTTAGAACTTTCACGTTTTCCATCGAGTAATGGTCCCATGTTAAATTGGATCATGAGTGAAATTGATATTATATTACTTGTTGAAACTTGAGGGAATGAAGAATATAAGGTCTTTAACGTAGAAGAATTTGTCTTGTCATTGGTATGGAATAAGAGATCCTATCATAAAGGGATTGGCAACATAACTTATCACATAAGGAACATCGTCTTTCCTCATATTTAGCTTCACACCAATAATCCTTTCAATTAGTACATGTAGATGGATATTTCATATATTAATGCTAAGAATATTTGTATATAGAAATATTTTATTGTGCACCTAATAATTGTACCTTTTATAAGAAGAACAATTTAGTTAAATATTGTCCTTACAATGGCTTATAATAGGATATTTATAGTCTAATAAATAAAGGAAATATCCTCTTACTCGGAGACTTTAATGCTAGAACAACAACTAACGAAGCTATTATCTTAAGAAATTATTCCAACCCTAATCATCTATAGCTATGAAGACTTGGTTGAAACTTTGTCCAATACCGACCTAATCAATATCTATAGTTCTCAAGATCTAATATTTTTTATGGTCTTATGAAGTGGTCAAAATCCAATCAAATTACTTGTATTCATGGGCTTGGCAGTAGTTTCATATATTTTATGATTTTTTACATCCCCATATACAACCAAATAGTAAATTTTGACATCTTAAATGACCATGAGACTGCATCTAACCATTGACCTTTAACGCTAACTCTGAAACTTGTCAAGCGCATAAGCGCCATAATAGAGAATTCTTATATGTGAATCTCAACCTTATTTATTAATTGAACATCATCATCATACTAACTAACATCAAAACATGTTTATAACCATGAGCATAACAAACACATAACAAACAATTAAAGTATAACATGAATTTAAGCTTTAATTTACTGAAAAATGCATGTTTAATTATCGATCTTGACATGGAATGTAGTAGTTTTCCCATTGAAACAAGGATGCAACTTTCTTTGATGCCCAGAATGAGATTCTACATCCCTGCCAACTAGGATCCTCCCCGGCTTCCTAGTTCCTTAGAAATTTTTTTGATTTCTTGGACCTTCGTGCCCGTGACTCTAAGAATAATAATGCACAATATCTTTAAGATCATGGTCCATGAAAATATCTCTTCAAATAATTCCTCCATGAATTCTTCCACCCCTCAACAAGCTCAACCTATCCGCAAGTCCCCATGAAAAGAACTCCTCATACTCCTCTTCATCCCCTCTATTTATCAAATTTCAATACACATCTTAGCAAGTCTTCTCAACCATCCTCATTTATGATCCATCTACCAAACTTCATGATTTTATGGAAAAACATAACTAGAATAAAAATAATGAATTGAATAAAATAATAATAAAATAGGCTTGGAAAGTCTTTCTGCTCATGCTAGATAGTAAATGAATTTGACATTTCCCCCCAAAATTTATTACACCCCACCATACCTATTTAATTTACCATATTAACAATTAATGAATTCAAGAAGGGTATTTAATGCTACTATATATTTATATGTACTCTATATGCTCCCTACAATCAATAACCATTCATTCAATAATTAATAAATCAATTTATCATATTAGTGTACATGTACAATGTAGGTATACATAGATAGTGTATACATACCTGCACATGTACTAATTATATGCAATCATTCTCCTAATGCATAGTTCATTTATAACCTTGTTCCCATCCAAGTATGTAAGATAAAAATATAAATCTCAACATCTAACAATCACACTAATTTACAATAATTCAATACAAATGACACAAAATAATCATATTGTCACACATTAATAAAGAAAGCATTTTAGAACATAAAAGTAACTATGTTGTTAAATAACTAACTCACAACATATTTCCGATTTACTTCTGTCCATCCTTCCTCCCTAACATACTTCCATCTTCCACATCCTATCCTTTCCTCTATTGGAATATGTGAGAGTGTCAACTATATTGACCTAACCCCGTATAGAACTCGTAAGTGAGAGTGGAATTGCTGACTATATCGACCAAGCCTCCCTAGTAGACAATTGTAAGTCATTATCACACATCTTGGGGAGCGTGTCTATACACAAACCTCCCACAACCCTAGGCTTCGGTGGATACACAGTAAGAAATCCATGCACCCCTCCTAATATAACTATGACTGACACCCCATATTGATCCATACTATGTAGTTATTATTCTTATACTGACGTCATCGAACAACCATTTTGGGCATGCTATGCACCCTGTCAAAATGACACTTGCCCACATATCATAGTAGTGTTTGAAATTCATAATTAAATCGTAAGAAACTTATGTCATTTCATTATCCTCTTGATTTCCAAGACATCTTGTGCGTGTAGGAACTTTTGTGAATCTACTTATCTCATTGTCAATCAACATGTGGGTTAGTTCACCACTAACATAAATCTCATGTATAAACATATCCAACTCTTTGAGTGATAATTTCCATATCACTAAAACAACTTTAAATATAATCGTGTATGTACTTTTGGAACATATATATTGAACTTATTGTATATCCAAGGTACAAACTAAATTGTACCAACATATCAATATCCCACATTCAATTTGCATGTCCAAATGGAATAACATCTTCATCAATATTAATAAAAGTAAAATGGAAAATTCTATTTATTATCCACAAATAAAGAGTCCATGCGTTCACATAACAACGATGTTAATCAACCTAACTGAGTATAACAAATAAGCAAATGAAAATACTACGCTAATTCACATTAGAGTTTCAATTACCGAGGGTCCAAATATGGGGAATTATAGATGAGTAACAATTTTTGGCAAGGAGGGTGGAGGGGTAGAGTTTTACAGATGCTTCATTGAGAGCTTGTATAAGTTCTCATTTGATCCTTTTTGGTAGCAAATACAAAACCCTCAATCAAGGGTTTGGATAGGCTAACATGATTCTCAATCGAACCATTATGCCAAATCAATCATTTAATAAATTTATCGAGATCCTCGACTTAGTTGTCCATTCAAGCAATCCTGATAGATTGGCCATTTTATGGATGATGGTAGGGACCAAGAATTATAAAGATTGATAAAATTAGGAGCTCAATCATGATATTTTTTATACATTAAAAAAAATATAGCATTATATCTATCCACATGAAACTTTGACCGAGCAGTGAATTGTACGCCCAAAATGCTCAACCAAGCTATTGAGTAACCATAGTACAATTCATTCCAATTCGTCGACCCTGCATCGATCCGATGACATCCACCCTTAGAGGTTGGTCCATTGTTTTTATATTTTAATAAATATAAATGAATTTTAATTGATTTAAAAAAAATATCACCCAATGAGTTGTTATGCCATTGAAATTTACAAATTTTTCCCTAAAAATTAAATTTAATTAATTTATACTAGTAAATAAAAATTTACCTATTTTGTTTAAGATTTTATTGACCAGTAGTTGCTATGCTTTTAAAATTTCATTTTTTATTTTCAATTAAAAAAAATATATTTCAATTATATCAACTAGTAGCATTAATGGTACAATTTTTTGTTCAAAGAAAGAATTATGTTGAAATTTTCTCAATCCTCTAGTAATGCATGAAGGATTGAAAATTAGAACTTGCTAATGAAAACTCAAGAAAAGTACCATATTATTAAAATCCTGAAGAAAAAACAATTAAAATCCTCAAGCAAATGTCTATTTTTCAAGATCATAGAGCCTTGAAGATTCTAATTTGTCCAGTATAAACCCAGTCATAGGATTCATGTTGTTTGATCCACCCCAAACTTTAGTTTCATTAAAAAAGTTCATATACCCTTTGATTATTACATGTTCATCACTATAACACCTACCTAACCATATAAGTCTCACAAATATTGAAAACTAAAGGAATTAGAGCTAATTAAAATGATACTAGCTCAATCCAAATCTCATAATATAGGAGATCAAAATGTGAGATAATGAAGTATTATTATCACCCTATAGCCACTCCTTTTCCACTCCTGAGGATTCACCCATATATTGAATTCAACAATAGGCCATCCCTTTACTAGACATGACATCAAAGAATTTTCATTCCACCCTTCCATCTTTCTCACCTACGATCACACTCTCTTACAATGATAATATATTTGGTTCATAGATCCTAACTAGTCTCCTTAGGGATATTTTTTAGGGGAAAAAATCATCTTCTAATATAGAAAAGAATTATCATCATTTTAGAAAAGAAGATGGTCTTTCTAGTGCTCTAAGAGCCTCGAGAGTAATTTTCTTCTTCCCTTTTGGAATTTTTCTTCTTCTCTTATTTCACTTGATCAATTAACAAAAAAATATGTTTCCTTTAAAAAAATGCATTTCTTGAAATTTGGCCATGTACACCCTTAATCCCCCATATTCCATGATCCTTGTATTCCCAAATGGAAAGGATAGTTATATTTAATTTCCTTGAAGTTAAAATAATAATTAATTATTATAATTAATTATCAATTTGTGGTTTCATACTTATTTGAAAATTATTAGAGTCCATCAAACGATAAAAAGAGATATGTCTTATCATAGTAATTAAGTTGATTTTATATCTACAAACTATGATTCAAATAAGTAGGGCATTAGTTAAATAATAGGAGGAAGATCCTCCTCCCTGCAATCCTCTTCCTTAAGAACACCCTACTATCTCAACACAACTTGTTTATAGACTCATCAACAATTTTGATAAACCATAATTTTACATGGGAGAAAGAGATATCTTCAAACTAGGATACAACTTATAGTATAGGATCTAGTAAGGAACTCAGAGAGATTTTTTTTGATTTTAAAGGCTCCTTTCACCAATTTAGTCACTAGTTCAGTGTCACCAAACACTTGCATCATGGATATGAATTTCTCTAAAGAAACTAACATTTAGTAAGGCATTCAAATTTGTACCTAATTATTTGTTACCCTACCTATACCTAGCTTGAAGGTGGTGTACCATATGTCATTGAGGTACTACACTCCCCCTATTGTAGAAGGGTTGGGTTTTCCTAGGTGGGATCCATTAAAGGAGCCTTCGTATTTATATTTATCATTTATAGGGGGTTATCTCCCTTTTATTTTCTTTGCTTTTAATCTAAGTATCCATCTTAATTAATATACTTGACTTTTTACACCACTTCTAATGGGGAGAAGGGTTTATCCTAAACTTTTGTTGCATTTCTACTCCTTTTGAATGACCAAGACATAATACAAAGATGGTACTTTCCATCCACAATCCACATAGTATTTAACAATCCACATAGTATTTAACAATTGTTTCATACCATCCACAAAAAAAATTCCTTCCCATTTATCTACCCCATTTGCAATGATACAACCTCCTTCCATGCATCCTTAGTAAATTGATATTCTCCTATTCAACTTTGCATAGCATATAAAGAAATGGCCCTAGACAATTAATGATTTGAAGGCATCTCAAGTTTGTCACCTTGTTATTTCAAGATAGGAACATCAAGATTGTATGTTTTTTTAATGATGGCTTGATTTTTGACAGAAACATTTTGGGGCATGATTTTGAAACATTGAATTATAGGAAGACTTGTACCAAAATTTCTAAGATGCCTCGATGATCATACTCTAGCAACCTCCTCTTTTTTGAAAAAAATATAACAAAAAAAAGTGTAGTTGTATAGTAACTCCATTTACAAAAATATTATCTTCCTTCCACCAAATTGGCATTATCATATGCCATAGAATTAGTAATGTGTGCAATTCTTATTGATTAGGAATCGCAATCACGCTCTCATTTAGTATAAAACTATGTTTATGCACAACATAGGAATTAAGGCCAACCTTAGAACTATCTCCATTTCCTATATTCTATCATATCCAACTCCCCGTAAGGGGGAATGCTCGTAATTAAGTTTTCCACGTAATGGAGCAATTAGCAAAATATTTGGTTCTTTGTCTAATCCACTCATTGGACATGACAATTGTATGTCGCATGATAGGGGTTGATTAATATCCATATATTAATAGTTGTAAGAATTTCCCAAAATTATAAATTGTTTTAAAGCCCAATTACCAATTTCCTTGGGTTTTTTAATCTTTTCCATTTTACAAATGGGATCCCTTTTTTGGATTTCCATTTCCAAATAAAATTGAAGCAATTCCTATGAATGTTTTCTACTACACCCATAGGAATTAAGGCCAATGAATTCCAATAGACTAGGGCGGCTTCATCAAACGATTATGTTGAACTTAATCTTCCTCCTTTAGATAGTCATAGTTTTGAACACATAGTTACTATTTTGAACCTGTTCTCACACAACTAGTCTTATAACTTGGGTCCATAACTATTTTTTCTAGGTTTTGAAAAAACCTATGTACTTTAGGCCTTTTTGAAATTCAAATACTTCAACGGGTGGGATCTGAATAAATATCCTCATTTTGTTGTCATTTAACCCAAATAAAGAGATGGATGTTTTTTTTTTTCATTTTCACTTTGATTATAGTTGATAGACTATATAAACTAAGGATTTGTTTAAGTACCCTGCCTCTCTATTATTTTATTGAAAAAATAATTAGGATACCATCAATAAATATTAAATGAGAGATAGAAAAAGTTTTCCCATTTGCACTCCTTTCAAATTCCCATATGTTTCATAAGAATTATTCATGCTACCAAAGCATTAAAAAACTAGTAGGAACAACAAAAGAGATATGGGCATCCCTCTTTAAAACCTATGGAAGGATTAACTAACTTAGATATTGAGCGATTTATAAATATTATGGTAAAAAAAGATGGTTTTAAGTAAATTTGAATTCGGGTCATGTGTATTTTCTCTTTTGGGTTTCATTTGAGCATGAAATTTTAAGTAGATTTTCAAAAGTTAATTTCCGTAGATTGTCACAATTATCCTTTATCCTTTACATGTTGGAAAGAAACTTACTTGTGACATTCAGTATTTGGATGGAATCTTGGAATCGCTTAGATACATAAAGTTAGTTTTGTTTTTCATGAAAACAATATTAACTTATATATATTCAAAGATGGAATAAAAATTATAGAGAATAAAAAAAATAATGAACAATGCTTACCAATTCTAGAGTATAACAATTCAAGCAAATAAAGCAAATAAACATTGAGCTAGAAAGCATCACTGAGGTACAACATTCCCACTACTTTATAAGGGATTTTGTTTCATTGGATCCATCAAAGGAGATCCAATATAAATATTTATCAATTAGAGAACTAATCTAGATTTTTCTTTTCAAAGGTAAGTATGCATCTTCATAAATATATTTGATACTATAAAACATCTCTAATGGGGAGATGGATTTATCTTATCGGTAATCTTAACCCTTGTAACCCCTCACACATAATCCTTGTAACCCATAAATTTTAGTCTTGGTAATGAATAAACCATATAAACCGTAGTCTTAACTTTAAGGAACTTAAACCCCTAACATTATACCATATTAACCTTTATAGATGCTTACACTTATAATCCCTAGTGCTTGAATAGTCTTACATTTAATAACCTATTCTAGGTTATTCTTTAGACCAAGGGTCTTTTGTTCACCAAAGGTGAAGCTGTAGAGAGTCATAGTCTCTTTGTTGACATGATAGAGTTATCCATCCTTCAATTATCTAGAGGACACATATCCATTACAAATAATTTCTTTTATATTATGTTACTTATTACACATTTTGAGTAAGTTGGTTACATCTTGGAGTTATAAAAAATCATCCAATGGATCGAATAAACAAGTGACAATTCAAAATTTGTGTAATATGCGGGAATGTAATATCCCAAATTTTGGACTAACTATTAATGTTGTTATATTGGGCCACGACCCTAGCACATATGTATTATTTTGAGTATTGGGCATGGGCCCTAACAAATATGATTTATTCTTTTATATATTGACATATTGGGTGTGGACCCTGTCTGACTTCTTTATTTGAGTAAATACTAGGAAAGAAGGCCCTAATGTTTTGATGATGTGCTTCAGTTTGGATATGGGTACAAACCCTAATATACTGAGATGATCTTTTGTTACTTACTGTGCAGAGCTATGATTTTACATGATTGACTTATGAGTGTGTTGAGCGTGGAATCAGAAATGCACATGTAACCTACATACTGGGCATAAGCCTAGATGTACTTAGAATAATGTTTATGTTTTGGGAGTAAGCCCTGAGGTATAGTGAGTGTTGGGCGTAAGCCTTGGAGCACTCCAATATTGATAAATGAATATTGGATCCAAGGCCACTTGAATATTCTAAATGTGCTTCACAACCACATTCTAGCACTGGTGTTGAGCAGGAAGCTCTGGAATTGCACTAGCATAATGCCCATGTGAAAGTGTTCAGTTAAAAGGCTTTGAAGAGCACTCGGGGTTACTAAATATCAAAGTCTTGAGTAGGAAAGACTTTGAATAGCACTTCTACTTTCATCACATTTATTTAAATTGATTAAATTATTCATCTTTTATCTATCATCAAATACTGTGGGAACTACCATGTTAAACAAGGGAATCCAACATGCAAGAGAGAGACTAGAGGTGCCTATCCAAGCTTACCAAAAAACCATCCAAAGAATTGGACCTTGTCCTTAAAATTTAAAAGAAGTATCATGTGAAGATACATAATTAAACAAAATATAATTACCACCACTTAAAGCATGGATTGACTAATAGTAGTCTTCTACGAATAACATGCATAAAGGCCTCAAGGCTAGTATTATTGTTAAGAGCTTTAATAATAATGTTGTTATTATTTATTTATGAAATATATTTAGTATGTATAGTTTATGCATCATTTAATATTATTAATGATGTATTAATAGTTAAGTTAAATTATAATTATTGTATTATTCTTATTATGAAAAGATTAAAGATTAAAATAACTTATAGTTAAAACAAGTGATAAGTCATAGTTCAAGAGGAAAAAATATTTTAGTAAATATTATCTTTTAAATATTATATTACTTAATTTAAAGAAACTAATTATTCCAACAGTCATAATTCAAGACTCCCCTACATAAAGAGGGAAAATACCAAGTTTGGGGGATCATCATTCTTTTTCATTATCATTCTCTTATGGTAATCAGAGAGAAGTTTTATGCTCCAAGAAGTTGAGGCAATCTCACCTAATAATTCTCGATTTGGACCAACAGTGAACCTAGGGCCTCTATCTCTTATTGCATGTTGGAACCAAGCTCGGGGGGATCCAGTTAGAAACAAGAATGGTATAAGGGTCATGGTTGGGAGGAACATGGTAGCCCCAAAGTTATCCAGTTAAGGAATCACTCTAACAGGTCAGCTAAGCTCAGAAGATTTCTACACTAATTATTGTTTGAGTGTGCAGGCCTCTACTGGAGCATGTCGAATTTCAGGACAACCAGGTATGAATTATTAACTCCCAGTTCAAGTTATATGGACAGTTAGGTAATCAATTTAGGCTTACTAATATTATGGTGCTGTGTTTTCCCTTCAGATTTCTAGCTTTCACTTCCCCTATTGAGCAAGGGATTTTGGGCATAGGGTCTTGGGTTGTTATTTTTATAGGCATAACAATCTATACTCAGAACTTTATTACTGCTGAAACATGTTTTAGAGAACTAGCAAAATGCCTAGCAGGTCTAGCCAAGCTAGCCTATGCTAGGAATCCATGTATTTCTTAATTCTAGAGTCTTTCCTCTATCGTGTTAAACATCATAGTTCTTTTTCTTTCTGGCAGCGTTACTCATGTACATTGCTATGAGCCTTATTTTCATGCTTTCAGTTCTGTTACTCTTTTTAAATAAATTTAGGAAATTAAACAGAGTCATGTTAGAGATCTTTGCTTTTAAACAGAAATTGAAATGTCATATTATTTTTCCCAAATACCTAACAAAAACATTGCAGTAGTGAGAATCTTATTGTACAGAAGTTTCAACCTTTTAAAAATATCAACGAAACCCCTCAACCCATAGTCACGAATTCAACCAACAACCAACCCATTGCAAAGAAAATGCATTTACATTTCAGAGAAGTCACGCTTGCAAATCAATGACGCAGACATTGTATATTACATCTTACATTACAAACATTTAAACCCCAAACCCCGATGGGATTCACTACCTTCTCAAGGATCGAATCCCACATAAAATATCATAGCATTCACCTAGTATTTCAGACAATTCTTTTAATACAACGAAACATAAGACAAGATTTTGACTCCCATCAATGATAACCCTGCTATCTTATAAATCACCAAACAAAAGAATATCAATGTGCAGACCCTATGCCCTTTCGAACAAACAAAATGAATAGTAGCTAGGGTTACAGCTTCAACTAAAATGCAATAAGTTTTACACTGTCACTTTTCAACCAATGGAGTCTTACAATCTACAGAACCACATCCACATTCAACCAAACAATACGCAATAACATACGGACGAGTGTTATATACAAACGCAGAATTTGGGATTGAATCCCTCTACCATTTCCTTCAGTTAAAACCCTTTTTGTTTTTATCTATTGAAAACACCAGAAACGCAGTAGTCAGAACCAAATCTTAAAACTTCTCAGGCTTGTAAATAAAACAGCTTCAGGGTTACAATTTTCTCCTATCAAACATTCATTGTTAGCAAGCTAAAACAATACGAAGAATTCAGGCTCATACATCATTCCTTTTTAACCAAACATAGCTTCACCCATTTCTGAGTTTAATACGCAGACATCAAATCGAAACACACAAAATAGAGCAACCACGAAAGAAAGATGCAGAGGTCCTACATTCTTTAAATCTCATGGATACAGGTTCAAAGTCTAATAGAAAACGTAGAGGCCAACACTATATCATCATTTAGACATTGTATAGAAATAGAAAACAAACATAGGTCCACATTTATACCATTTCAAAATAATGAAATTTATATATATACAAAAGTATGTATTTGTTTCCATTCTCCAAGTCCCGAGATAACTTATGGTTCCAAGCTACTTCCAAACAAAACCCTCTAGTGCCAACCAGACCTCATAACCTATTACATTATAACAAATGGTCCATCCAAATGGCGACCTTCTAGGAACTCTAGGAAGTCATAGTGAGACCCAAAAAGGGGGTCCACAAAGTTCGTTATATCAACTACAAACAAGACTACTCCACAGAGGTGAGAGGGAAGCGAAAAAATGGTAAAATCTGGACTTACCCTTCCAGTGCCCAATTTGTCGAATGTCTTGACTACCACAACAAACCACGCAGAAGTTCTTGCCACCCTTCACTTGTCATTCCATAAACATACACTGGTTAAACCATGAGAAGCATAGACAAGCAATGACTAAATACTGAAGGAGAAGAAGAAAAATGATGATTAGGAGAGAAAAATCACATGAGCATTGGTATCGTGTTGCCATTCTCCATCATTTTAGTAGCTACCAGGTGCCCTGACCATGAGCCTAGATCAGGTCAGGCACGAAAACCCTCCCCCAAAAATGCAATGCAAGATGGAACCAAGCCAAATGAAAACGCAGAGTAACATTGACCAATGCCAAACCCCAAACATTGAAACCCTCCATGCCAGTTGGTCTCACAATGCATGTATCATGGGGGACAACTATTATCCACCAACTCACCATTAATGCGCTTCGAATGACCACCCAAGTGCCATAGTATAAGGTCATAGAAATATACTCACGAATTTAGTAGGTTGCAAGTACGTTTTCCATAGTATTACACTATCGTAATATAGTATTACACAATAGTTTTTATCCATAGCCATGCACACTTAGGCCATTCACATTTTGGCGCTTTACACTTCAAGCACATAACATGCTCATACATGGTGCTAGAACTGACAAAGGAAGAGTCTCCCCATAGTAGTACTTGCATATAAACAAGGAATAAATACATTAGCAATTTGCTAAGTAAGACCAGAACCTTCCAAGGCTACCCTTACCTCTCTGCAGCTCTACCAGGGGTACTCCTTCCCCTTATTACAAAACATCAGTGCCCCATCATGGGCCTTAAGTTCCATCAACAAGAGTCCGTATCACCTGAGGTAACAATGAGAATTTTATAATATGCACATGGATTTTTAAAACAGTAAGTAAGAAGTTTCTTTTATTAACACTCTAGTATTGGCATATCGACATAGAATTACCTTACCTATATTGCATATCGCTTCCGCAAAGCCAAGAGACTTACAACTAAGTGAGTTTATGTTATTTAGGAAAATTTAGACTTTTTAAGATACTGCAAACAAGTACTGATGCATATCGTATCAATGCTGAAGTTAATTTACGAATCATCATCCTTAAAAAAGCTTTTATTACATTAGCATAAAATTTTAAATTTTTACTATTTTGAGGAACATTGCGAGTGGTATCAAAGCCCAGCTAAAAAACTAAGTGACCTATTGGGATCATTACAAACAGAAGATCCGCTCCAGATATACAGTAAACCGAAACGAACATTGAGAAATTTTATTTTGTTTATGTGAAAATAAACTAACAGATTTTTCGTTCTTGACACTTATATAACATTGCGGGTACGGTCATTGTCTGAAAATGAATGCAGAAGGGGGAAGTAGCATACATGGAAATCTGAGCTCTCCACCACGAGAGCAAGAAATTGTGGTGGAACTCAACTTGGATTTAATGAAATCCATGCAAAATCTAGAGGCAGAATTCCAAAATTTTAGAGATGACAACATGCAATAAAGCCAAGAACATCAAGCAATAAATGAAGCTCTGCTTCAAACTTTAACAGGGGCAAAACCTCATGTATATCCCACACTCTCAATCAACATGTTTAGAAGGGGAAACAATCACACAAAGAAGACTGCTATCCCTAAGGGAGAAGAGTAGGGTGAAGACATACCTGAATCTATGGAAGAGGACTGTAAGAACTCTTCCAACGATGAAGGTTCACCACCTCCTTACAAGTAAATGAGGAAAAGTGACGATAGTTTGCAAGGAGAATTCATAAAGATAAAATCCTCAACCTATGATGGATAGATTAAATCTGGGGAGAAAGCTGAGGAGTGGCTGCTAGGAATGAATAAGTACTTCAAAGTTCATAATTACTCCAGTGAAATGCAAGCCCGACTAGCCATAAATAACCTGAATGGTAAAGCAACCAGATGGTGGCGGGACTTGAAACACACCAAAGGACAAGAACTGAGAGACATAACATGGGATACTTTCAGCAGAATATTTCAAGACAAATATATGTCTGAAAGATTCTTTGACAAGAAAATTATGGAATTTCATGAGCTAAAAATTGGCTCCCTAACCATGGAGGCATTCATAAACAGATTCTTAGACTTGTTGCACTATGTCTCATACATCAAAGACGAAGAGGTCAAGATACAACAGTTCTTGGGAGGGCTTCCAACAAACTTTAGAGAAAAGATAGAGTTTGACATGCCAAAAACCCATCATGTGACCTGACATAAAGCAAGACTGTGTTATGAGCACAGACAACCAAGGAATGTTAACATCAACAGAAACAGAGATAGGTTCAGAACCTTCATAGACAATCATGGACCGGATTTTAGACCTCCACCTTACCAGAAACATAACAACAGTTTTCCACCTAATAGAAGCTTCAACCAACCTCAAGCATGGCCAGGTGCACCCCCACCACCTGTCAACATACCAACTTTCAACAAAGGGACAAAAGCTTTCCCACCAACCGTTTCTTGTTGGAAATTCCAAGGGCCCCACTACTACAGAGACTGCCCCATTAAAACAGATGGATTTTTACACAATGTCTAAGCAGAACCTACCGTAGGAGACATGGAAAAGAAACCCAAGATTTATGCCGCTCTTGATGGCTGACAAGTAGATCACCATGCCACCATGGCTGAAATCGAGGGTAAGATCTCAAACACAACCGTTTCATTTTTAATAGATCCCGACGCATGCCGAAGTTATATCTCCCCTAAGATAGTGGACAGTTGTAAGTTGAACCGAGAGCATCACGAGAAATGATGGCTGGTACAACTAGCCACCGGTACTAAACGAAAGGTCTCCAAGTTAGTTAAAACTTGTGAGATAGACTTAAATGGTTTCCCAACTAGGTTAGAATTAAACATTCTACCCCTAGGGTCATACGATGTACTTATCGACATCGATTGGTTAGAAAAATAGCATGTCCTACTTGACTGCTTAAACAAATCCTTACTCTACAGGGATGACCAAGGGAATCAGAAGACGATTCAGGGTATCTCTAAGAAAGTGTCGGTATGACAGATCTCTACCTTACAAGCAAATAAATGTATCAAGAAGGGTTGTAAAATCTTTGTCGTCAATATCCAAAATATAGAGAAGGATAGGGAATAGAAGATCAAAGACTTCCTAGTCCTCATAGAGTTCAAAGATGTATTTCCCAAAGAAATACCGGGATTACCACCCAAACGAGACTTAGAATTTTCCCTCGAACTGACACCCAGGTCAGTAGCAACTTCCAAAGCCCCGTACCGCATGAGCACACCGGAATTGGTGGAGCTCAAGCTTAAGTTATGAGAGTTAATAGACAAAGGGTACATTTGACCAAGTCTGTCCCCTTGGTGCGCACCGATACTCTTCGTCAAGAAGAAAGATAGAATGATGCGGATGTGCATCGCTTACCACCAACTCAACAAGATGACCATTAAGAACCACTACCCACTACCCGACGACTTGTTTGACCAAGTCGGAGGAGCGAAGATCTTCTCAAAGATCAACTTACGATCCAGATACTAGCAGGTGAGAATCCGTGATGAGGATATCAACAAAACTACTTTTCGGGCCCGTTACGGCCACTATGAGTTCGTAGTGATTCCCTTTGTGTTGACGGACGCACCGGCCAACTTTATGTGTATGATAAAAAACATCTTTAGTAAATACCTCGATAAGTTCATTCTAGTATTTATTGACGACATCTTGATCTACTCCAAGAACGAAGTAGAACATGAGGAACGCATCCGAATTGTTTTACGTATACTATGGGAACACCAACTATACACCAATTTTAGTAAGTGCGATTTCTACAAACCCCAGATTCAATACTTAGGACATATCATTTCCGAGAAGGGAATAGCCGTTGACCCAGAAAATGTCAAGGCTATCGAAGAATGGCCCACACCACATGTGTTTTTTACATAAGATCATTCTTAGGAATAGCCGGCTACTATTGGAAGTTCATTGAGAACTTCTGGTGAATCGCATGTCCTATGACTGCCTTACAGAAGAAGGAAAACAAATTTTCCTGGACAGCTAAGTGCGAAGAAATCTTTCAAAAGCTGAAGCAATTATTGATTAGTGAACCAATCTTATGAATTACAGACCCCAATGGGGACTTCGCTGTTTGCACGGATGCAAGCAAGGAAGGACTTGGGGGAGTCCTTATGCAAGACAATTTTTCCATATGCTATGAATCGAGGAAATGAAAAGAACATGAGTAGAACTACCCTATGCATGACCTCGAAATAGCCGCCATCATCCATCCTCTGAAGATGTGGCAACATTATCTCATGGGAAAGAAATTCCTATCGATGACTAATAACATGAGTTTGAAGTATCTTTTCGACCAACCTGACCTAAACGCTAGGTTGGTCAGATGGTTAGCCTTCCTTAGTGAGTATCATTTCGAACTAAAGCATATTAAAGGAAAGGAAAACAAGATTGCAGATGCCTTGAGCCATCGAGCACATATGCTTTACGAGGTCACGGTGAGTCAAACCGACTCAAACTTACACCAAAATATTCGAACGACATATAAGAGTGACCATTACTACATGGAAATCCTTGCGAAGATCCAGGAAGACAGATTATTCCAACAACAAAAGGAATATAAGATAGACGAGTCAGGACTACTGTGGTCCAAAGAGAGACTTTACGTCTAAGAGAGTGTAGACATTAGATCAAACATTCTCACCAAATTTCACCAGAAACCCTATTCAGGGCACCCTAGATATCAAAAGATGATATCCGTAGTAAAGAAACATTACTTTTGGCCTAAGTTGAAAGCTGACATAGCCATGTTCATCGTGAAATCTCAAGAGTGCCAACTGATCAAAGAAGAACACCAACATCCCTTTGGTTTACTACAACCCTTTCCCATTCCAGAATGGAAGTGGGAGGTAATAAGTATGGACTTCATTACGGGCTTACCCAAGGGTAAGAAACATAACGATTCCATCTTTGTAGTGGTAGAAAAGATGTCTAAAGAAGCCCACTTCATACCGGTGAAATCTACCTACAAGGTAGGTCACATCATGGAAATATTCTTAAAAGAGATATTTAGATTGCATGGGATACCCAAGGCAATCATTTATGATCAAGACACGAAGTTCACTAGCGATTTCTGGAGAGCATTATTCTCCGGTTTGGAGACACAATTACAATTCAATACCACATACCACCCCCAAACTGATAGAAAAACAGAATGAGTAAACCAAATTCTGGAGGACATACTGAGAATGTATGTCATGAACAACCCCACTAAGTGGGAAGATTATTTGCACCTCGCAGAGTTTGCGTACAACAACAGTTATCAAACCTCGGCCAAAATGAGTCCTTTTGAGGTACTCTTTCGCAGGAAATGTCGGACAAACTTATGTTAGGACCCGACCTACTAAAAGACTTGGAACAACTAGTCTCCAAGGTACAACTGAACATGAAAGAAGCACAAGACCGCCAAAAGAGTTATGCGGACAAGAAAAGAAAAGACAAAGACTACCAAGTCGGAGAACATGTGTTTCTAAAAATAAAGGCAAAATTAAGCTTGTTGAGGTTAGTACATTGCGGAAAAATAGCCCCAAGATTTTGTGGACCTTTTGAGATACTGGCCAAGAAGGGCCCAATGGCTTATGAGTTGGCCTTACCAGCACATATAAAAGTTCATAATGTTTTTCATGCTTCGTTATTAAAGAAATATGTATACAATACTAAACATGTTATTGATTGGTCCTTATTATAGGTGGAGCCCGAAGGGGAGTTCACGCCAGAACCACTCCACATTCTGGACAAGAGAGAGGTGCAGCTTAGGAGGAGGACCATTACTCAGCTGAAAGTGCAATGGAGGCACTTTGTAACTGATGAGGCTACTTGGGAGAATGAGACCACCATTAAAGAGGCATACCCCGCCTTGTTTCATGACCTCATTCCTAGTCCCTAGAAATATCGAGATGGTGTGATTTGTAAGCAGGGAGGCATTTAATATCCCAAATTTTGGACTAACTATTTATGTTGTTATATTGGTCCATGACCCTAGCACATATGTTTTATTTTGATTATTGGGCATGGGCCCTAGCACCTATGATTTATTATTATATATATTGACATACTGGGCATGGACCATGACTGACTTCTTTATTTGAGTATATACTAGGCAAGAAGGCCCTAATTTTTTTATGATGCGCTTCAGTTTGGATATGGGTACAAACCCTAATATAGTAAGATGATCTTTTGTTACTTACTATGTAGAGATATTATTTTACATGATTGAATTATGAGTGTGTTGAGTGTGGACTCAGAAACACACATGTAACCTACTTACTGGGCATAAGCCCCGATGTACCTAGAATAATGTTTATGTATTGGGAGTAAGTCCTGAGGTACATTGAGTGTTGGGCATAAGCCCTGGAGCACTCCAAGCTTGATAAATGAATACCAGATCTGAGGCCACTTGAATATTCTAGATGTGCCTCACAACCACATTCTAGCACTGGTGTTGAGCAGGAAGCTCTGGAATTGCACTAGGATAACGCCCATGTGAAAGTGTTGAGTTAAAAGGCTTTGAAGAGCACTCGGGGTTACTAAATATCAAAGTGTTTAGTCGGAAAGACTCTGAATAGCACTTCTACTTTCATCACATTTATTTAAATTGATTAAATGATTCATATTTTATCTATCATCAAATACCGCGGGAACTACCATGTTAAACGAGGGAATTCGACATGCAAGAGAGAGACTAGAGGTGCCTGTCCAAGCTTACTGAAAAACCGTCCAAAGAATTGGACCTTGTCCTTAAAAGTTAAAAGAAGTATCATGTGAAGATACATAATTAAACAAAAGATAATTACCACCACTTAAAGCATGGATTGACTAATAGTAGTCTTCTACGAATAACATGCATAAAGGTATCAAGGCTAGTATTATTATTAAGAGCTTTAATAATAATGTTGTTATTATTTATTTATGAAATATATTTAATATGTATAGTTTATGCATCATTTAATATTATTAATGATGTATTAATAGTTAAGTTCAATTATAATTATTGTATTATTATTATTATGAAAAGTTTAAAGATTAAAATCACTTATAGTTAAAACAAGTGATAAGTCCTAGTTCGAGAGGACAAAATATTTTAGTAAATATTATATTACTTAATTTAAAGAAACTAATTATTCCAACAGTCATAATTCAAGACTCCCCTACATAAAGAGGGCTGATCCCAAGTTTGGGGGATCATCATTTTTTTTCATTATCATTCTCTTATGGTAATCAGAGAGAAGTTTTCTGCTACAAGAAGTTGAAGCAGTCTCACCTAATAATTCTAGATGTGAACCAACAGTGAACTTAGGGACTCTATCTCATATTGCATGTTGGAACAATGCTCGAGGGGATCCAGTTAGAGCCAGGAATGGTCTAAGGGTCATTGTTGGGAGGAACATGGTATCCCCAAAGTTATCCAGTTAAGGAATCGCTCTAACAGGTCAGCTAAGATCCAAATATTTCTACACTAATTATTGTTTGAGTATGCAGGCCTCTATAGGAGCAGGTTGAATTTCAAGACAACCAGGTATGAATTATTAACTCCCAGTTCAAGTTATATGGACAGTTAGGTAATCAATTTAGGCTTACTAATATTATAGTCTTTTGTTTTCCCTTCACATTTCTAGAATTCACTTCCCCTATCGAGCAAGGGCTTTTGGGCATCGGCTCTTGGGTTGTTATTTTTATAGGCATAAAACTCTATACTCGGAATTTTATTACTGCAGAAACTTGTTTTAGAAAACCAACATAATGCCTAGAAGGTCTAACCAAGCTAGCTTGTGCTAGGCATCCATCTATTTCTTAATCCTAGATTCTTTCCCCTATCATGTTAAACATCATAGTTCTTTTTCTTTTTGGCAGCGTTACTCATGTACATTGCTATGAGCCTTATTTTCATCCTTTCAGTTTTGTTACTCTTTTTAAATAAATTTAGGAAAATAAACACAGTCATGTTAGAGATCTTTTCTTTTAAATAGAAATTGAAATGTCATATCATTTTTCCCAAATACCTAACAAAAACATTACAGTAGTGAGAATCGTATTGTACAGTAGTTTCAACCTTTTAAAAATATCAACGAAATCCCTCAACCCATAGTCACGAATTCAACCAATGGTCAACCCATTGCAAAGAAAATGCATTTACATTTCAGAGAAGTCATGCTTGCAAATCAATGATGCAGACATTATATATTACATCTTACATTACAAACATTTAAACCCCAAACCCTGATGGGCTTCGCTACAATCTCAAGGATCGAATCCCACAGAAAAGATCACAACATTCACCCAGTATTTGAGACAATTCTTTTAATACAACGAAACGTAAGACAAGAGATCAACTCCCATCAATGATAACCCTACTATCTTACAAATCACCAAATTGCAGAAGATCAACGTGCAGACCCTATCCCCTTTCCAACAAACAAACGAACAATATCTAGGGTTACAGCTTCAACTAAAATGCAAGTGGTTTAACCCAGTCACTTTTCAACCAAGCGAGTCTTAAAATCTACAGAACCACATCCACATTCAACCAAACAATACACAATAACATATAGACGAGCGTTATATAAAAACGTAGGATTTGGGATCAAATCCCTCTACCATTTCCTTCAGTTAAAACCCTTTTTGTTTCTATCTATTGCAAACACCAGAAATGCAAAAGTAAGAACCAAATCTTAAAACTTCTTAGGCTTATAGTTAAAACAACTTCAGGGTTACGATTTTCTCCTATCAAACATTCGTTGTTAGCAAGCCAAAACATTACGAAGAATTTAGGCTCAGACTTCATTCCTCTTACAATAGATAGACCTTCACCCATTTCTCATTTTAATACGCAGATATCAAATTGAAACACATAGAATAGAGCAACCATAAAAGAAAGATGCAGATGTCCTACATTCTTTAAATCTCATGGATACAGGTTCAAAGTCTAATAGGAAATGCAGAGGCCAACACTATCTCATCATTTAGACATTGTACCAAAATAGAAAACAAATGCAGGTCCACATTTATACCATTTCAAAACAATGAAATTTACATATATACAAAAGTATGTATTTGTTTCCATTCTCCAAGTCCCGAGAGAGATTATGGTTCCAAGCTACTTCCAAACAAAACCCTCCAGTGCCAACAAGACCTCATAAACTATTACATTTTAACAAATGGTCCAGCCAAATGGTGACCTTCCAGGAACTCTAAGAAGTCATAGTGATACCCAAAAACGGGGTCCACGAAGTTCCTTTTATCAACTGCAAACAAGAATACTCCACAAAGGTGAGAGGGAAGGGCAACAATGGCGAAATCTGGACTTACCCTTCTAGTGCCCAAGTCGTCGAAAGTATTGAATACCACAACAAACCACACAGAATTTCCTTCCACCCTTCACCTGTCATTCAATAAACATACACTGGTTAAACCCTGAGAAGCATAGACAACCAACGAATAAATACTGAAGTAGAAGAAGAGAAATGACGATTAGGAGAGAAACATCACCTGAGCATTGGTATCGTGTTGCCATTCTCCATCGTTTTAGAAGCTACCAGGTGCTCTGACCATGAGCGTAGCTCAGGTCAAGCACGGAAACCCTCCCCCAAAAATGCAATGCAGGATGGAACCAAGCCAAATGAAAACGCAGAGTAACATTCACCAGTGCCAAACCCAAAAATCGAAACCCTCCATGCCAGCTGGTCTCACAATGCATGTATCATGGGGGACAACTATTATCCACCAACTCACCATTAATGTGATTCGAATGACCACCCAAGCACCATAGTATAAGGTCATAGAAATATACCCATGAATTTAGTAGGTTGCAAGTAGGTTTTCCATAGTATTACACTATCATAATATAGTATTACACCATAGTTTTTATCCATAGCCATGTACACTTAGGCATTTCACATTTTGGTGCTTTACACTTCAAGCACATAACATGCTCATACATGGTGGTAGAACTGACAAAGGAAGAGTCTCCCCATAATAGTACCTACATATAAACAAGGAATAAATACATTAGCAATTTGCTAAGTAAGACCAGAACCTTCCAAGACTACCCTTACCTCTCGGCATCTCTGCCAAGGGTACTCCTTCCCCTTATTACAAACCATCAGTGCCCCATCATGGGCCTTAACATCCATCAACAAGAGTCTGTATCACCTGAGGTAACAATGAGACTTTTATAATATGCACATGGGTCTTTAAAACAGTAAGCAGGAAGTTTCTTTTATTAACACTCTAGTATTGGCATACTGAAAAAAGAATTACCTTACCTATACTGCATATCGCTTATACAAAGCCAAGAGACTTACAACTAAGTGAGTTAATGTTATTTAGGAAAACTTAGACTTTTAAGATACTGCAAACAAGTACCGATGTATATCTTATCAGTGCTAAAGTTAATTTACGAATCATCATCCTTAAAATAGCTTTTATTACATTAGCAGAAAATTTTAAATTTTTACTATTTTTAGGGACATTACAGGGAAATGAATTTAAATGTGTTGTCGATTGTGATATGTTATGATTAAGTGATAAAATGGTGTCTATGAATACCACCTCTTCTTGGTTTAATTAGTTCTCCGATCTCTGATCCTTTTATTTCCATAGTATTCTCCAACATGGTATCATAATTGTTGGTTCAAATCATCACATGTTTTGTACAAGTCCTTTGAACTGTCGACAAAGCACACTCTATTGGGTCATATCTATTTGTGATTAACTCTAGGTTTCAACTTGTAGAATATATCAAGGATTTAATCGACAAATCAACATTATGAATTTCATGAACAAACCCATGGTCTTCAATGGTCAGAAGAAATGGATACCTTGCTAAAAATAAAGGACCTTTGGTAGTGTTGGAATGTGTAATTTTAATAATTACATGTGTAATGATGTCTAGTTGATGTTGTAAGATGTCATAACTAGAATTGGAATGAAAAATCACACAAAATAACTCTAACTATTATAATATTGAGTTATTCGACATTTATAATGGAGAAAAATACTCCTTTTAGCATTCATGATATAAAGAGGTGGAAAATAATTTATCCGGCATGTATTCTGGGAAGTTATTCTTCCATACCTCTTGGTATACAATAGAGGTGAGGGGAGAAGTGTTGTATCTTTGTGATAATATTTGTAATACTATGGGATAGCGTATGTGGAGTGGAGATCAAGTTGTAATCATGTTGGACATATTTTGACGAATAAGAAGATTTTTCCCTTGCCGTCGATGCTTCCCCATTTGGGGTTTTACCAAGTGTAATGTCCCTAAAAACTATAAAATTAAAAAAAAACATTTGTGTGTGCTAAAGTCGCCATTCAGATCAAATGTTTATTAAATTAACTTCAGCACTGGAGATAAATAGATAACCTATCACTTATAATGTGTATGTAAAGTTTATACTCATCTTTATGATACTCTGTTTCGATTTAATTGATGTAAATGGATTCATCTATATTCTTCAGAAGCAATGCCTTGGTGACGATCTTAATGCTCCATAATGAGGAAATGTTTATAATTATTTTCGTTCAGTTGGTTAGTTGTGTGTATGCTTAAACTATAATGGTTTATTTTCAAGTATAGAAATTCTCCTTTTAAATGTATCCTTGTAAATCTGAAGAGCTTGAAGGGTTTGGGAAAAGCGACAATGGCCTGGCTTACTTAGTTATATTCTAAAGCTTATCTATACTTTTGTTTTGTACGTGTTTTAAAGGAATGATTTTTAGGCCTAACTCTTTAAAGTCTTGCAACCATGAAAGTTTGTTTTGATAAAAGTCAATCATTAGATCAATTTATGCTATGGTGATAAAATCGAGTTGTGTGAAGGACTTTCACTCTCTACTATGGAGAGTGGGTAAGTATTGAAAATGAAGTGGAGGTAGGTGGTAATAAATGTTTCCCATGAGATAGCCATGGAAATCGTGATACCGAGCTGGAGTAGTGTAAATCTGAGAAACTAGTTGGTTTTGCTTAGAGTTTCGCATTTGTTGGTTTGGTGAAGGGAGACCAGGGCTCTCGGGGTTGATATGGCCATGGGGCCTATGTTAGGCCATGATATTTGCTCAAGCCTACGCTCATCTAAGTGACAGAGGACCGTATGGTCAAGCGGAAAAGGGTAAGCTATGTATCTCCTGGTTCCTACCAAGTCTTTTACTAAGTTTTCGATTTAATACTTTCAGTTTTGTGGCTAATACCTCGAATGTTCTTTGGTAGGGTTGCTGGTGTTGGAAGTTGAGCTCAGCATGTGTGGACTAGTTTAGGCAGAGTCTTGTTTATGGATATGAAGAATTCCCGGGTAAGCCTGGTCCATCATGACGTTCCTTACCTTCATGCGGTTCGACCCTTGCTCTGGTTGTTTATCTGAGGGGTTGCTTTCTATGGCTTTGTGAATAGTTTACCATTCGGGGTTTTGGATCTCTATTGTAATGATCAGTTGGTAATTCATGGAAAGACTTGTTGTATGATAATTTGACTCAGTAAGATTTAAGCTCCAGTTTCGTTTTTAAGTTTTGAAGCCTGTATAGGCACTTTGGAACAGAGGAGGTCCAGCTGACTCCAAGTTTATGTATTTATGGACTATGGCCATCTGTGTTTGTAATTTCCTTCTATAAATAAAATGTATTTTGTAATTCTAGCCTCTGTTTGATAATGGAAGGGAACTCATGAATTCGTAGAGATGATTTGTAAGTATTTGTTGCTCCTGCAGGTTACGTTTTGACTCTGTGTGGTTATTTAATACTAAATATGGAAATGTTTAAATAATCGAGGTTTGATTAGTAATGGCGCTTTACATTGTATGCTGGGTAAATGAAGGGATAGACCCTGGGGCTGTCGAGAAGTATTATATTTCTCCTATGCATTATGTTTTTATTCTTTAGAACTTCTACGTTTGGTTGTTTGGAAAAGCCCTAGCGACTTGGGGAAGTTTGAGTTTACCTTTGGACCTCCATAGAGGATCATATCGTTTTTGTGAAGCTTCTGTCTGTAATATGTTTTCATTTATAAATTATGCATGTTAATCCCGGGAACAACACCTTAGTATAATTTATAAACTCTGTGTTTCAGTTGTGATGGCAATACCTCTGTAGGTGAATGCTAGAGTTATTTAAATTGGAAAATGTTTGTACGTAATATTCTGGGAAGAGATTTAGCTTTTTAATTCGCATTCTGATCTTTCGTTTTCAATGGTTAGGGTTTATAGAAAACTGGGTGGGTATTCACGATGTAGCGTGGTCAACCAATTAAGCATTGATTGCGTTGGTTCTTATAGGACTTGATCCCGAGTCCAAACTTTATTAGGAATTCAATGTCTGAAGCATGCCCTAAATTTATGAGCCTGTGGTTTCAATTTATGAGGAATTCTATGGTTGTGCTTTTTAGATAGGGGTTTACATGTTGTTATGTGGTTGTCATGATTCAACTATAATTAATGGTTATGCTGCATTGATCATATTTAGGTTGATAAATCTCTACAAAACCTCCATCAGAGGATGGTTGTTAATTTGTTATTTAAAAAAATGGATTAGTATTGTGGGTAGCTTTTGATTTTATTTAAATCTGAAACCTTAAGACCCTAGGGTTGGGAAACCAAAGAGAATCGATATCTTGTACAAGATGATTCTGTTGTAGATGCGACTTTGTTATGGGTGCATAATTTTACTTTTATGATATAGCTAGGGTTTGGGAATAATGAGTCCTTGTTTAAAGTTTGGGATAGTTTTACTAAGTAATTCGAAGGGTATAATATCTATCATAAGATAATGCTGCTAGATATGCTAGATCGTAAGACTAAGATAAATGGAAAGGGTTTGATAATTTAGATAATACTTATACATGATTTAAATTTTAAATGTTTGGAGATAAATAAGGTTTGAACTAGGGAGCCAATGCAGTAGCCCTTGCTCCCATTGCATAAAGATAATCAGATTTCCATCGAAAATAAAATTACAGTAACTAGAATTAATAATAAATTGGAAAAATAAAAATGATTTATACCTGAACTTTGCAGCTTGGATCTTCTTCTTATAAAAGCCTACACAACTCAAACACGGATTAATGAAAACACTATACTTATCTGACCTATAGGATGGTAATCGAATAACTTTGGAACTGCCATGTTCCTCCCAACCATGACCTGTAACTATTCCTAGTTCTAATCGGATCCCCTCGAGCTGGCTCCAACATGCAAGAGGAAACTCGAGAACCTAGGGAAGACAACTAGTTTTAATTCAATCCTAGAATAATTACTCTTCCATATTTATGGAGCAATTTATCTCTTGTTACCATAAAAGAATGATAATAAGATAGATGATCCTCTCATTGGAAATTGTCCATGTATTTATAGGTGAACTTTTGGAAATGACAGTTGTAATAACAATAATATTTTTAATACTAACTTGTGTTTGATTTTTAGTTTGAATTAAAATATATAATTAAAAAGTTTATTTAATTATAAACTTTTAGGTTTGTCTAGGACTCTTACTTGTTCTTTTGAACTAATTATAGTAAACTTCATATTTTGTTTTATAATATAATTATAGGTAGAATCCTTTCATATGGATTTATAGACTTTACTTTGTATAACTTTATTATTCTCATGTATTTCTTTATATTTAATATCTTTACATATAAATAATGTCTTTTACATTCATACATATATTTATGTAAACCACTTTGTACATAAGTGAGGCCCTTTATAAATAATCACTTTGATTTTATTCAAGTAGTTATATAGTATTATATCCTTGATGCTTTTATTAAATAAGGTCCACTCTTTGACAAGGCCTTGGTAGGTTTGGATGGTCGACTAGGTTAGGTAGCTATAGGTCCCTTTGTATGTTGTATTAGCTCGTATTTTGTGGCAGATTCCTCAGTCATTGATGAGATGAGTAGTGATTCAATTAGTGAAATTAAATAAGTATGATGACTGGTGATGTTATTCAGAGCCTTCCTCAACTCAACACGTTTTTAAGTAAAGTAACCCCGGGTGGTATTCAGAGCTTATGCTCAACACTCTTCAACGGGCATTACACTAGTACAATTCCAGAGCTCGTCGCTCAACACTAGTGCTAGGATGTATTTGTAAGATACACTTAGGGATACAATGGCCAAAGATAAGATGCTCTAGATTTTATGCTCAACTTCAAGTTGGAGTTCTCCAGGGCTTATGCCCAACACTCTATGTACATCGAGGCTTACACCCAACACATAATAAAAGTCCTCTGTGCAAATCGAGGCTTACACCCAGCACATAGGTCATCCATGTGCTCCAGAGCCTATGCTCAACACATCATAAAACTGAGTCATGCATACTCGAAATCTGCATAATATATAACAAGATCATCTCAGTATATTAGAGTTTGTACCCAATCACATCATAAACATCAATCAAGTACATCAAAGCTTTATGCCCAGTGCATAACAATAATCTACATTTGTCAGGGTCCATGCCCAAATATGTATATCTATAACCAAAGTAAATCATGTGCATCGGGGCTTATGCCCAGCAAAAGTTAAACATGTGCATTGGGGCTTATGGCCAGTATATATATATCATCAAAATAAATCATATGCATTGGGGCTTATGCCCAATACATAATAAGAACATAATCAACAAAATTTAGGATATTACATCATTTGGGGTTTTACCAAGTATATCTGGTGGCCTCTTTTCTATTCTCTTATCTCCATTTTTTTTCATCTTCTTTGTTACTAGATTAGATAGAATACTAGAATAGCTCATGCTATGCATGTTTTGTATTGTTGTATGATTCTCTTATATTCTCAATATTCTAACATAGTATGAGAGCAAGTTGTTATACTCTACCTTCTTCAGTAAAATATTAGATTTTTGTTTTCAAGCAACAATGTCTCATGTTTTTACTTGAGAGCTTCATATTTTGTACTTTTGTTACTTGATATACCATACCCAAGTGGTAGTTTTTCAATATGGGATTTATTCTACATATTTGAACTTTTTTTCAAACCCTGACCATTATGGAGAAAAGTTGGGTGGCGACATTTAGATCATTTTATGAAACCTTTTGTGCATATTTTGAAGAAAAAAATTGTAGATTTGAGTTAATATCACAAAAAATCTCAATTTCAAAAAACATTCGTCTCGTTTGGAGTCCGGAAAGTGGAGATATTGATGTTTTAAAATTAACTATTTTCCATTTTTTAGGTGATGAACATGCAGACTACAAAGCAAATATATTTTGATAGAGTGTCCCATATTTATGTTATGTTTGCAAAAGTGGATGCAAAATGGTTGCTCTGATTTGAAAACAGGTTAAAATAAATATTCTTAGCAATATTAATCATTTTATGGTCATTTTCCTCGGCTTCGGGTGCCATCGCCACTGTCAAGAGGGCTGCCAGGGGAGACATGTCTCCTCCTCCCAGCACTAGTTCCCAGACTATGCATTAAATGAAGGATACGATGCCTATACATTTGGCCTCCCTACATGCAGCGGATCCCATCACCCACATGGCCTGGGGGATGGCATTTATGCTGGCTCATTTTTCCTGGTCCTCTCGCCCGAATTGGTATCAACTAGCATTTATTTTCTCGCATGCGATCTCCTACGCTCTCCATGGCTCCTGCTGGTTATGAAGAACCAGGCTCTCTCCACTGTGGTCATTACGCCTCTTGGTTATGCCCGGTGTTAAATTTTCAGAATTTACTTCAATCTGATCTAGGATCTTAACTGAGATAACAACATGTATAGTATATCTATAGCATATTAATCATGGACACAATAATGCAAGCACACAAGAGACATAGAGTTTACTTGGGGAAAACCATAAAGGTGAAAAACCCCAATAACTTCCTCAGAGATAGATAGAGTAATGATACAACTAGAATACAAGAGATAGTCTTCTCCTAGCAGTAGAGCCTCCTCCTCACAAGTGCACCACTCTCCAAAGTGTGAGTGAGTGAATAGAATGATAAAATAGAGATCTCCCAATCTCTATTTATACAAGACTTGACTTGCCTAATAACCTTTACTAGGTGGGCCTTAACTTAACCACATAACACAATGCTGACTGGGATGACACCCAATAGGGTGGCCTAATAACCCTTTGACCCACATGGCCGACCCCCACTAGGGTGGTCTAATAACCATTCGACCCACATGACTTATACAAGGCCGACCCCAACAAGGTGGTCTAATAACCCATCAAGTATAAGTTACGACACTTACAATATAAATGACGACACTTCTGTATAGAGGAATAATAACATCTCTATAGGAATACAATATACATATATGTGAAATACATTCCGAAGTTACATATACATCAACACTCCCTCTTAACTAGGAAGGTATTTCTCGACACAGGTCTGCTAGAACAAGTCTTCTTCTCTGGATCATCATCAGCGAATCATCATCCTTGAATCATCGTCATCGTCACTGCTGCTACTATCTCAATCAATCTATGAATCTACTCGTCATAGGAAGTTCTATAGAGCCAGTCCTTTTACATATTGGATGTAGTCCCACCACCTGCAGGTCTTCATCATCACTGGCCATAATGTGGAATCCTTAGGACTTATTACGTGCATCACAAAACCTTGCAAGAGTATCCCAGGTTGTTATGAGCACGCAGCTCTACCTATAGGATCTCCCAGGGCCATATTATATGTGACCTCACCACAAAACCTTGCAAGATCATCCTAGGCTGTTATGAGCACACAACTCTACCTATAGGATCTCCCAGGGACAAATTACATGTGGTTATGGCAAAACCTTGCAAGAGCATCCCAAGACTTATTACGAGTACACATCTCAACCTATCGGATCTCCTAGGGCCAAATTATAAGCCATAGGACAAAACCTCGAAAGAGCATCTACTAGATATCCTAGGGCCAAATTATATGCCATAGGAAAAAATTTGCAAGACTATCTGCAGATCTCCCAGGGCCAGATTATATGTCCTCCCATTGCAAAACCTCGAAAGAGCATTTACCAGATATCCCAGGGCCAGATTACATGCCATAGGGAAAACCTCGAAGGACTATCTACAAATCTCCTAGGGCCAAATTATATGCTCATCTGCACAACCTGTTCCACGTCCTCAAAGTATCAACCTGATACTCACCATAGATCATCCTGATGTACACATGATCATCCTAATAATCATCACTGCAACATCCTACTGCATGTCATCTGGAGCAACATCCTGAAGCTTATCATCCATTACCATCCTGATCATACAATGCATCTACCTGATGCATACCAAGTATCTACCTGATACATATCATCATACATGATCCACTTGATCATCCATTATATCCACCTGATACATACATAGATACACAATGCATCTAACTGATATATATCAACATACATGATCTACCTGATCATACATAGTATCCACCTGATACATATACAGATACATGGTCCAAGCATCCAACATGATGCATATACAAAATACATACAAATGATCCAACTGATCATATCCAACATCCAACATGATGTGCACATACATATATAAATGATCCAATTGATCATATCCAGCATCCAACATGATGAGTACATACATATACATATAAATGATCTACCCGATCATATCCAGCATCATCCTGATGCATATACAGAGCAGTAACTGGATCATCGTCCTGATGCTCATCATCCATGATCGTCCTGATCATCATAGCATCGTCCTCTTCAGATCATCTCATCGTCCACGAAGCATAGCCCAAATGCACATCATCCAACACTTACACCACCGACATGGGAGAACACATCTACCACCATTCGGGGAAGGCTCCAAGCCTTAATTTTTCACTATGGGAGAACACATCTACCACCATGTGAAAAATGGCTTCAGCCCTTACATCTACACCATGGGAGAACACATCTACCACCATGTGAGAATGGCTCAGCAATTACATCACGACCATGGGGAGCACATCAACCATGTTAGAAAAGCTCATGTGCATATGCATCTTCCGGACTCATCACTTTCCTTTGGAAGGAACCTCGATCTGAAGTGCACCAAGCCTCTCTCTAAAGTACTCAAACTTCACTTTGGCCAACGGCTTGGTCAATACATCTACAACCTGATCATCTATCGCAACATACTCTGCTTCGGCTGTACTCAGTGCTATGCAGGATTGCTTCCTACTAAACCAAGAGATCACACATGATCCCATACTGAAGTAACACCTAGAAGTGCTCTTCTTATCTGCAGCACTGCCTACCCAGTCTGAATCAACATAACTCTGTAGGTTAAACTTTTGATTCGCATCATACTTGAGCCCATAATCAACCATACCTTTCAGGTACCTTAGAATATGCTTTACAGCAACCAGGTGAACACCTCTGGGATCCATCAGGAACTGGCTCAATGTGTTCACCGCAAAGCAAATATCTGGTCTCATGCTCGTCAAGTACATCAAGGACCCAATCATCTGACGATACATCGTGACATCAACCGGATTAGATGAAGCATCACACAGAAGCTTCAATTTCGATGCAATAGGTGTGGCCATAGACTTCCAGTCCATCATCTTGAAACTCTTCAGGATCTCTACTACATACTTCCCTTGTCCAAGGATGATTCCATCTGCACTCTACCACACCTCCATGCCGAAAACAAATAGTGCATCATCCCCAATTTCTTCATCTCGAACTCGGCAGCAAGCTTCCACTACGTGTCGGAAATCAATCTATCTTCACCGGTAATAAATAGGTCATCCATATACAAAGGCAGTACCATTGGATTTCCTTCCTCAACCTTGTAGTAAAGGTTGGAATCCGCTTTACTCTTGGTAAAGCCCAAACTGGATAGAAAGCTGTCTATCCTACCATACCAAGTTTTGCACATATATGACTCCCTGTTATGTGTCTCAGAACCAAGTGGCTTTTCCACATACACTTCTTATTCAACTACACCATTCAAGAATGCTGTCTTGAAATCCATCCGGTGTATCTTCCACTTCATCATTGCAGCTAGAGAAAGTACTGATCTAATAGAAGTGTATCTGGCTACATGAGCAAAAGTCTGTATGCTACCACCTACAGCATGCTTGATCTTGTAGATCCTCTTGGAAGTCACTATAGACTACCCTTTAGGTCTTGGGACTGCATCCTAAACATCTTCATGATCAACTGGTACTCCTCAATCATGGAATTCTTCCCAGATCCTAGGAACTTCAATATCTTCAATATTTTCAATAGATAACTTTGTTGCTGAACAAATGTTGTAGTCCTTCTTTTGTAGGTGATGGTATATGATCTTTCCTACACAACAAGTTAAATTGCATGATTAGAAAACATCTTATAGTTTTCAGAACAAATTCTTACACATAAAGAAATATGTCATACAGTCATGCAATTGTCTTAGCCAATGCTTCAATACAACATTTATCCATATCCTATAACTTTCTAGATGCCTTCCAATCTCTACCAGAACATTGTTAAGAGTTTGCACTACTCTCAACATGTCAGCAAAGAGGTTTCATTCTGGATAAGTAGCAATGGAATGTTGTACAGTGCCATAGGCAACTTACCCATGTATATTAGTAGTATACTGTTCATCAATGCAACTATGCATAATACACAACCTAATTCTAGGAACATAAGCATATACATCATTGAATAACATTATGTAAGAAATGACAAATCAAATACTTATCTTTGTTTGGTTGCTGGGTGGAATCCCTCTGAATCTTTGCAACTCCATTCTAATGTGGATTGTGAGAAGTGGTCAACTCCTTATGAATATTTGCATCCTTGTAGATACTACTGAAGTGTGCTCCTTCTTTATCTTTGCTTCCTTACGGGAACAACTAGAGTGTCCTCCCTCTTGATCTTTGCTTCCTGGATTTCCTGTCCTTGAAGTTATATCCATCCTTAATCACTATGCATGCTTATTAGTATCATCATTGTGTTATCCTTGTAATCTCATACATTCATTAGTATATTCTTAATACTATCAAAACACAATAATCTTAAGCATGTATAGTCATGATCATTTCAAACAGAAATAATAAGCATTAGTATTCAAGGTTTCAGGGAAGTCTTCTTTTACTCATGCATATTCTTATTTGATCATAGGACTCTTCTGGTTAGTTAAATCATCAATCAAGATAATAAACATAATATACATACACCCATGATTACTCAAACCCACGAATAATCATTATCAATCATGCCATGTATACTTATATAAGAGATCCTATCGCAAGGTAGGATTCTAACTTGATATAGGAAAAACATACCTAAATTAGCATACTAGCTAGTTATGTCTAACATACCCACATAATGTCTTCTGGTTCTCTTGAGTGACTTGTGCTAGTAACCTGCATGTCTCATAAGTTAACCATTGTAAAACCAAGTTATACATACCTCGAAAGTAGATCTTCTATGTGATCCATGACAATGGATGAATCTTTGTCTTGATGTCACCATGATCATATGTTCTTGAAGTAGAACATGATTTGACTTTCTTGGTGTAGCTTTTATGTTAACTAACAACATAAACCTCATACAACATCACAATGCATTAGTACAATCATAAGTGTCAAAACCTTAATCAATGAATATCTTCTATTAAGGTGATATGACAAGTCTAGTAATTAATCAGGATTTTACTGTAATGATATGAAGACAAACATATTATAAACTTAACCATGAACATAATTCGAAACATACCTGTAAGCCATACCTATCAAGATTGCTTGTAATCTTCTTATGGAAGGCCTTAACCTCATCTTTCTTTGAGACAAGAACTTCTTCACTTATGCAGGTGACCAATCCATCTTCTTCTAGGATTAACCCAATCAACTTGATCTGTAGGAACTTGACCTGGAGCTGGATTAGGGTTTGTTAGAGAAACCCCAAAAATTCAAACTTTGAATTTCAAACTTCCGAAAGGATAGAAATATGCGCCTTGATGAGCTGATCAAGCTAGTATGTTCAGAATTTGAAAACTGCAAAGTTTCACTCCTCAATTTTGCCTTTGAAACTTTCGAATTCACTAGACGTGACCCCGAACTGGGGTTTGATGAAGCCCACTCTTCTTCCCAATCAAAAGGTTTGATCCAAATCTCTAAGCTTCTATTTTTATGAGGAGCTTCCAGCTGTGGTCACAGATTTCAAAAATTCCCATTTTTGCAGAAGCCCTAATTTTCCACTTTTCTGATAAAAGTCCTGAACTAGGGTCAGATCAAGCCCAGCCTTTTGCCCAACCAAAAATTCTGATCTTGGTCTCTAAATTTTTATTTTGATGAGTAGCATTCAGCCGTGGTCTCCCATTACAAAAATTCCAACTTTATCCAAAACCCTAAATTCGAGAACCCATGAATGAAGGTGCTAAAACATAATTCTGTTTTGACATAAATATGTACCTGAGTGTTTCTGGTGTAACTCTGAACTTTTCGATCCACAGGGTCTAAAAAAGTTCCTGAGATAGCCCAACTTGTCATATTTCCATCCCGACAGGTCTGACCTCAATTGGATTCTCTGAGAGAGAGTTATGCCAAGTGTCACAACATGACCTGTTTATGGGATAAAATAGGAGAGCGAACTTGTACGGCGTGCCATGTGTCACTGGTTCAAATTCAGCCTCTGAAAACTTTTTCTAAGATAATACTACTTGTCACTTTTTACGAAATTTCATTTGGATCTTCCTAGCCCAAGTTATGACCTTTTTTCCATGGTCACCTATTTTTTACTCAGATCTGGAAGAGGCAGAAACCCTGTATTGTACAGATCATAAATCACAAAGTACAACGAATTAGAGGTTTTACTTTGGACACAAGGTACATGGGGATCTGATATTCGACCTGTAAAAGTTTCAGATCCGAAAACTTCTCCAAAATGGATTTATAGCGAAAGTTCTACGATGACTGGTTTTTGCTATATCAAGCCCTAGCATTGTAAGTGCAACAAGTGTCATACATGCCATATCATGCCTTCTTTCAAGCTAGCTCTGATACCATGTTAAATTTTTAGAATTTACTTCAATCTGATCTGGGATCTTAACTGAGATAACAACATGTACAACATATCTATAGCATATTAATCATGGACACAATAATGCAAGCACACAAGAGACACAGAGTTTACTTGGGGAAAACAATAATGGTGAAAAACCCCAATAACTTCCTCAGAGATAGATAGAGAAATGATACAACCAGAATACAAGAGATAGTCTTCTCCTATTAGTAGAGCCTCCTCCTCCACAAGTGCGCCACTCTCCAAAGTGTGAGTGAGTGAATAGAATGATAAAATAGAGATCTCTCGATCTCTATTTATACTAGACTTGACTTGCCTAATAACCTTTACTAGGTCGACCTTAACTTAACAACATAACACAATGCTGACTGGGCCGACACCCAATAGGGTGGCTTAATAACCCTTTGACCCACATGGCCGACCCCCACTAGGGTGGTCTAATAACCATTCGACCCACATGACTTATATAGGGCCGACCCCAACAAGGTGGTCAAATAACCCATCGAGTATAAGTTACGACACTTACAATATAAATGACGACACTTCCATATAAAGGAATAATAACATATCTATAAGAATACAATATACATATATGTGAAATACATTTCGAAGTAACATATACATCAACACCCGATCTGCATCCACAACGGATACCTTGGCACCTACAGAGAGTTCAGTTCTTTTGCTTCCCAATTCGATCATGAAGCGCACCAGAGGCATTTCCTGGCGAGGTTCCAGTGAGGGCACCGAAAAATCTATGTTGGCAGAGAAGGAAATCCCAGCCAACATTGACTACAAAGACAACGTTTCAATGCTGGTTCATCAACTGGTGAATGATTGGGAGTCCAAGAGTGTTGCTCAGATTCTCGCCTTCGGTAGCTCTAGTACTCAGGTGAACCACTACTGGTTGCTTAAAAATTTGCTTGGTACTCTGGTTGAATATATGTTTACTAATTGGAATGTGGCTAAGATGACCATAATGGACACCAAGTCCAATATGGCTCATTTGAATGGCATCCTTGTTGCTCTTGAAACCAGTCTCTTGGGTGAAAAATATGCTCTTTTCCCCCACCCGTCTCCACCCCTAGGTGTTGGTCCTGAAGGTCTGGTGGCTGGAACTTGCACTGGAGATGGCATGGTTGGGGTGAACAAAGGCTTTGAGCCTCACGCAGTCAAGCAAGCCGCCGGGAGCTCTCTTCACAATTATGTGGGCCTCGCTGCCTCAGCGGACGCCGCTCCAGCACCTGCTCCTGCTCCTCGCAGTATTCCATGTCCTGACTCCCCAGCTACCATTATGGTGCAAGTTTTCTCCCCTCGTGGGAATTCTTTTCCAATACCTTCTACAATTGACATTGTCCATAGCAAGCGCCTTCAGAAAGATGAAGCGCAGTCATTCTTCAGCGCAAAACAAAGCCTCTGCCATTCAAGCTCCTAGAGCAGCAATGGAAAGATGATCTCTTTGAACCCTGCCCCATCTCCGAGGACACGCATGAGTCCAAAGGCGCAGAAGCTAGCTCTTGAGCTCTGCATTTCTGGTTCTTTTACTATGTCTTTTTGTACACTCTGGCTTGCACAGAGTTATAGTATTTTACTGTCTTTCCTGCTCAATAGTTGTCTAGTTTTTCTCCATAAGCTTGGTTACATTGCTCTGTTTTGTAAAGATGACACCTTGTACAGGGCCATTTTGATATATCTGGATTTTTCGGAGGACTGTAACATTTTTTGTACTATAATATAAAACTTCCATGCAACTTACAAAAAAAAAAAATCATTTTATGGTCATTTTAAACTTTCAGCATTGGTATGCAAATTCTAGTTTTAAATCACTTTTCTTCTTTTTACGATAATTCAAATTTTGTCATTTTGGGTTTAGGATTTTATCACCATGACTTTAGAATTTGTTTATATTCCTACATTAGATGGATCTGACTATCTCTCTTGCAAGAGAAAGATGATTGACATTATTAGGAGTAAGAACTTATGGAGGTTAGCTAAAGGATATCTCTCCAAACCAACCCATGCAAAAGAGTTTGCAATATGGGAAGAGAGATGTGATCAAGAAAGACGACTCAAAGGAAAAAAAATGTTTCTGTTAGCTTACAGGAACACATTAAGGCTAAAGATAGTCCGATTGAGGTACGGAAAACTCTAGCTTCTTTATATGATAAAAGTGATGATGTTTCTGCTTACTATATTGAAAAGAAAATCCATGGGTTAGACCCTAAATATTTTGATAGACTAGAGTCATTTCTTTCCGAAAATAAAATTTATAGTCAAAAATAAAATAATTGTGGTAAAGATTACAAGAATAATGAAATCCGCTAACTATTCTTGGTGAACAAAAATTACCTTCATGCTTTGATATGTCCATCCAAACTAGGAATAATGCCATTGAAATGTCAATGGGTACTCATGCAACCTTTTTTGATGATTTTTGTAAAGGTTTCATAAATGAGCAATATAGATTAATTTCTAGTGGTCAATTGTCTAATAATAAGGCTCTAATGGCACATACTAAAAAGAATCCTAATACAAATTTTAAAAATTCTACACAAGATAATCAAGGATCAAGTTTTGTTCATGATGCTTCTAATGTTTCTAACAAAAGTAAAGTGTTTAATCCTTGTAAGTATTGTGGAAAAACTAACCACCCTAAAAAGACTTGCTTTAGATGAAGACTTGAACTCGTGAAAGCAAAGAAAAAGTATTATGAAGAACATTCAGTGTCCCTATGTGCTTATTCCAATAAGTCAAGTAATTCTTCTTCTAATGTGAAATAAATAATTGATTATGGTGCTTTTAATAACATGACTAGTTTAGTTTCTTTGTTTAATTCTTATGGTACTAAAAAGCACACATAACATAAAGTATCTATAAGTGATAGTAATCATCTTTCAGTTTTAGGATATGGTAATGTTAGTGTTCCTGATGGTACTTTGGAGGATTTGTTTCATGTTCAATGAATTCCAATCAACTTGCTTTCTATTTATCATGCATGTCAAAAAGGTTATAAATTTGAATCTTGGCTTGATTAGTATGTGTTAAAAGATATCAAACAAAACTTCAAAATTGTTTCTTCTTGTTTTGTTGCAAATAATGTTGGATTATATAAGTTACTTGTTTTAATCCATGTAAAAATCAACCTTTTTATTTCTATTTTGGTCACGTTCATGAACTAAGGAAATTATGGCATAAAATATTAGGTCACTTGAATCATGGTAAAATGCAATTATGTCTAAAATGATACATGGATTACCTTCAATTTCTTCCACTGCATGTTTTTTTCAAGGGTGTATTCTTGGTAAACATCACAAGGAAATGTTTGATAAAGGTAAATATTGGTATGCTAAAGAACCATTGCAACTAATTCATAGTGATATTTGTGGTGCTCTTGAAACTCCTTCTTTGTCTCATGCAGTCTATTTTCTTACTTTTATTGTTTATTATAGTCGCAAGTCTTGGGTTTATTTTTTGAAACATAAAAGTGAAACCTTTGATATTTTTCAAAAATTTAAATTCATGGTTCAGAATGAATCTAGGAAGAGTATTAAAACTTTGATAATTGATAATGGGGGAATTCATTAAAAACAAATTTAATGCAAATTTATATAAGCATGGTATAAAACATCAAAATATTATTCCTTACACTCCTAAGAAAAATGGGTTAGATGAAAGAAATAATAGAAATTTGGTAGGAATGGCTAGATGAATGCTTTATTCTAAAGGATTACATAAACATTTTTGGGATGCCACTATTTATTGTGTCAACCATATCTTGAATAGAGTTCCTACTAAACCAGCTTTGTAGGTTACTCTTGAGGAAAAATGGAATGGAAAAAATCCTAATATTAGTAACTTTAAGGTATTTGATAGTGAATGTTCGAGGCTCATATCCTAGATGTACAACAAAAAAATTTAGAACCCAAGTATCACAAATGTATTTTCATTGGTTATTGTGAGCATTCTAAACTGTACATGTTGTTTGATCACTCTACCCAAGGTGTCATTATTAGGTGAGATGTTCACTTTGATGAAGTTGCAGTGGCCATGGATTCGAGATGGGCACTTAAGCTCATATTTGTCATCAAATCTATACCTAGCTCCTAAGGAGTTGTTTTATGATATAATGAATATGTGTTGACTGTTATGTTATCAAAAGTTTTAGTTTTAGAGATCTATACAAATTTCTATAAATTTATGCATAAGCTTAACTTTGACATAAAATTTCTAACACCATGGTAATAGGAGTTTATTTTGCATAAAATAAATTAGGTAATAATATGTAATTTAGGCACTTTAAAGAATAAGTAGTGCATATACATATAATTACCAATTTCAAACCTAATTGTATTTCAACATCATTTCACTAAACTACTAGTGGGATACCTGTAACCATAGGTTGTAGTAGATCCCTTAGAAAATAAAAAATGATTTGTCCACCATACCGACCAACTAATGTCTTGCTAGCCCTATGAAATCGATGGATTTCCTAGCCTTCGAGCTCACAAATTGATAATCCCAAGAGCAGCTTCCGCTGTTCCAATTCCTTTGATGAATGATCATTCCCTTTTTAATTTTTCCCCAATACAAAATCAAATCCCTAGATCCCATAAGCTCCTCCCTATATACCACTTTCCCCTTCATAATCCTTCTGGCTTACTCCACCGCCCCTGTCCAATCCCATGAAAACCCCAAAACATTTACTCCTTTACTTGTTTATCCTTACAAGTTACAATAAAATATTATTTTACTAATTATTTGTTTCCTAAGCAATCCAATCTCCTTCAAGTTAATAATTTTTTTTAGGTGGGTTGACTGCACATTTATTATTAATTTCTTGGTAGGTAGACTGCACATTTTTGAAATAGAATATTGAATGCGGTATATATATATATATTTTTTTTTTATTTTTTTTTCAAATTTGAGATATATATATATATATATATAGGTTTCCATAGAAATTATATATATATAATAATTAAATTTAAGAAAGAGATTTTAAATAATTAAGTTATACAAATTTAAACAAAATATTAATGTTATATACATCTTTGGAGTATGATATATATCATTAAATTTAAAGAAAATATTTTAACTCTAATAATAATTCATCCACATTATACAAAATTAATCACTATATATTGTTTACCAATTAATATTATGTTCTATATATTTGACTAGATAAACAATATACATTTATATATAATTATACATAATAAAAAGTAAGCTTTAAAAACTAAATAACATGCTCACATGTTTAACAAAGAGCCGAAAAGACTTCCACAAGATAGTTGTACACCCAAGAAAAAAGATGAAAGTTCAAACCCAACACGAGAAGTGACATAGGCGACGATGTGACAACGAGGTCACTTGCGAAATATATACTATCGAAGAAGATGGTTCATATCATCTATCATTTCAGGTCGAAAGGTGGTAACTTGGTAAGGATGGAGAATGAAATGTGCATCACGAACAAGGTCAAGTTGGTCGCCACTCCAAGAACTTACTAGTGACTCTCTAAATGAGAGTTGCCCTCGAAATTGAGATATTGAATGGGAGCTTGGTCCTCGAAAAGAAAGTCTGTTTATGAATAGTGATGTTAAATGAAGGAATGTGGAAGAGATGTCACATTTCAACATTTATATGTGGGAAAAAAAATGTGGAAGTAGTGGAACAAAGGGGGACAAAGAGAAGACTCTAAGGTTATATATTGTGTGAAGAGGAACAGCAGACAAAGACGTGTAAGATCTATAAAACAAAGAGATATACCAAAGAGAAGAGGTTGATAAACTCTAACTACTATCCATTAGGTTGATAAATGCTATCCGGTTTTCATTATATTGTAATTTGATATATGAATAAAGATGATGAGTAAAATATTCTCAAATTTTATATAATATTCTATCTCGAGTATGGTTGTATTTTTTTTCAATTCATTTTTGTTGCAAATTAACTTATTTGGTGTTAAAGTGAGTACTCACTCTTGATTGTAAGGAAATATAGTTCATACACAAGAAAATAGTTGAAATCCTCATAAAATATAAATATTAACACAAATGAGATTATACAATGAAGTTTAAATATGGCATTGTACTTAAATGTATTAACTAGCCATGAAGGCAAAGGGTTATTATTATTTTTAGGTCAACACTTTAAAGTAGAGGTTATTTTTAGGTAAACACCCACTAAAACCTCCACAATAACTTAAAAAATCGGTGGTTGAAGTTTAAAACGAAGAATTTTTTATCAATGCATATAAATTAACAAAATGCATTGGTGCTTCATAACAATAAACACATAGATTAAGAAAATTTAAATATCACACAGTGGTGGATTCCATTTATATAACACACTAATGCATGTAATATGCATTATAACACTGGTTCTTATTATCATCATTAACACATCGATGCCAAAGGAGCATAACATTGTACAAATGCAAGAAATAACATCTATGTCAAAGTGTCCCATCAATTTAATGGAGACAATGATTACCATTGGTTTTTTTGTTTCTGTAGACTTCAGTGTATATATAATCACATTGGTGCAATTGTTGTAGATAAAGCATCGAGGTCGATTTGTACTTGAGTGGCATAATACCATTGCATTGATACCAATTTGGAGCACCAACACACTCTACCTATTAACAAGAACCAATGCATAATGCCTCACACAAAATAGAGCACTATTCACAATTTATGTATGCCACACACCATTTAATGTGTTCAAAAAATACAATGGCACAATATATTTGTATTTTAATTAAATGTTTACAAAAATCAATTAATCATTAGAAAATCAAATAATTTCAATCCACATAGATACACAAAGATATAACTCTACTAAAAAATTAACCAAGGAGCAAAATTCCTTTCTTTCTATTAACCCCCATATTGAATACAAGAAACTTTTTATATGCATTTATCTTCACACTATGCACCAGGTTTAAATGCTTCTACAACATGACAAATCGTGTCTTCTCGTGACTTCCACATCAATATATTCAACGTTATTGATCACTTAATTAATTGTGAAGAAGGGAGGAATTATTTTCACCTAAGAACACTCCCCCTTAATCGTGACCACAGTCTGCTACATCACTAATGAAATTTACGTAAAAACATTTTAATACAATTTCTTGTTATTCTCAGTACCAACTAGGTTTACAAAATGGCTCATAAACTACATTAATATTTTATGTTATTTTTCTTCTTTGAGCTAAAAACTTTGTATTTTCTGATTCTTTTGATATTCTTCATTTTCATATTCAACTTTTTCTTCTTCAACAATGCCTTCTCAAGTTCTTTGGACCTGTTATTCATATCATATTCTTTAATTTATACATATTTGGCACTGCCATTTGCTTTAACAATCTTATCTTCAATATTGTGCATGTAACCAACATCATGCGCTTCTCCTCTTCTTGTAACTTGGACTAATGCACATGCAATTTGAACATTTTCTCTCTTCTAAACTATCTCGTTCTCTTTAAGTTGGAAATCCATTTCATTCATTAAATACTTAATAACTTCATCTCTTTGCTACTATGTATCATTTCTTCAAAAAAATAATCAAAATCATAGCATTCTTCAACAACTTCTTTGTTTTATTTAGTATCTACACAATCCTAAATAGCCATTTTTTTATGAAAAATGAGAATCTTCTTTTCGTTATCTTCTTCTTCATCCACTTCTGGGATGCCAATATTCACACCTACCTCTATTATTGATATTAATAAGTTTGGGGCTTTAGGTCAAGGGTGGACAAATTATCTGAATTTTTCTTGTAGCACTTTGAACCTATTGTATTGCTGGACATCGATCTTACATCATTGGGCCCGACATATAGGAGCAATAGATATGGCCTCAAAAACATTTCAAAGAGTTTGCATAGGTTTTTAGTTTTTTCATATTTTATAAATGGGTTTGATAGGATCATAATTTGGATTAGGACCCAAAGGTACTGAGATCACAATCCAATTGTTTTAGAGTTTGATGTTGGAACTCCTAAACTAGTTGCTTCATTCAAATTCAAACAAGGATGGATTGGGGACAAATACTTGTGAGATATAGTTAAGTGTTGGTGGAATCCATATGATCCTAATTTTATCTAGAATAGCATGTGAGAAAATTATTACCTCACTTAATATCCTCAAATCCCAAACAATCAGGTTGGCTAGGGAAAGATTCATAAAGAGGTATGCCTCTCTTAAAGAGGTTGAGGAGGTTCTAAAAACATTTTTTTGCTGAGAATAGGAGTCGTATTTTTAATGACGAGGAACTATTGAGACTAAAATAACTAAACAAAAAAAAGGTAATGTTACTGAAACAAAAGGAAATGGGATGGAAGATCAAAAGTAGAGCTATTTGGTTGGAACTGAGGGATGAAAACACCAAATATCTTCATCACTTTACAAATTAGAGAAATATTCAAAATACTATGTCGATTATGAATGATTCTTTAGGAATGCAGTAATGGGATTCTGTGCATTGGCAGAGTTGGGGGCCTCCCACTTTCAAAATATTTTGAAGGAGGCTTACAAAGAAAATACAGCTGAGGTTGTAAATGTGGTAAGGTAGTTCCCAAGGATGCTTTGGAGGAGGAGAAAAAATAAATTATGATGAGGTCACTACTATAGTTCATTTCAATATTCTCTCTTCTATGAATAAAGAAAAATTTCTAAAGCTTGATGGGTGGGCTATTGAGTTGTTTCTATAATTTTTTGATGTGATGGGGAATGACCTCCATAGAGTAGTGGAGGAGGCCACGCTCACTTGGAAGGTTCTGGATTTTATTCATGCTACATTCTTTGCACATATTTTAAAGGTGGAATATTGTCCAGAGATACTTTATGTTTTTAGGCCTATTTCATTATGTAATTGTGTGTGTAAGGTGATATCCAATTGTATTTGTCTTAAGAAATTTATTTCTTATAGGGGTGCAAGATTCATGAAGTTGTGGGGTTATCATAGGAAGGACTTAACTTCATTAAACTAAATCATATATTTACCTCTGTCATCAAGCTTGACTTATCCAAAGCTTATGACCAAGTGTCTTATCATTATTTGAGACTACTCTTGGTTCATATTGGAATGTCAAACTATATTTTGGAGTGGGTAATGGGATTGGTTGAGACTACAATGTATGCAGTTCTCATCAATGGATCTACCTATAGGGTCTGCAAGTTCATTAGGGTTTATAGACTTGGTTTCCCTCTATCTTTATATATTTTATACTGATGATAAAAGGTCTTAAAAGAATGATCTATGGAGCAAGAAGGCTAAGGTAAATTAAAGACATTATAGTGGAATGTTTTGAGTCTCTAATTTATCTTTCCTTTGTTGATGATGTGTTACTATTTTTCCTGGGAACCAAAGAGGAAGGAAGGAAATTAAAAATGATTCTGGATATTTATGGTCTAGCCATAGGTATGGAACTGAATATACATAAGTCCACTTTGGTTTCCAATGTCTTAGATGATGATATCGAGGAGTTTATGGAGGCTCTTTTCCCTTTTAAAACACTTGAATTTCATATGGTGTTATGTATTTGGTATTTATTCTCAATGCTAATTTATATTTGAAATGGGAATGGTACGATCTATTAGTTAAAATGGAAGAAAGCATAAAACATTTCGTGCAATAGGTGGTTATAAAGTTACGGTAGGTTAGTTATTTTGAAGTGTGTTTTGTAAAAAATCCATGTTTATTGGTTGTTGATAGCCCATATTGCCAAAGGTATTCTAGAGAGTTCTATAAAAAAAATATTTAACTTTTTGTGGATGGGAAACAATGACATCCTTGGGCCTCATCTCATTACTTTGAAGTATATATCTCTTCCTAAGTACAAAGGTGGTTGGGGGATTAAGAATATTTTTATTTTTAAGAAATCCTTGTGTAATTTGATATCCCAAGAAGTCATATGGAAAAGACTAATTGTTAGCATATACACTGGCAAATGATCCTTTATTGACTATCTCAAGATGGAAATGGATCCATTACTACATGCTTCAAATAACTAGAATGCTTTAACTTTAGCCTTTCGTATGATTGGGCCCTACTTGGCTTGGAAGGTAGAAAAGGGAATGCATGTAAGAATAGAGGTAGATGCCATCCACTAATATTATGGGGTGTTCCCCAAATGCTTTGCTACATGTTCAAGTTATTACACATCTTCAAGAAATTGGTAGATACGCATTACATTCTGTTGGAGACTCTATAAGTATTACTATTTAGAACCAAGAGTATAAATTTGCCTATTATTTATTGTTGGCTAATGATATTATTTATCACTAGGATCTTTAGCTAGAGGAAATGAAAAGACGATATATAAAACTTAGATAGGATGAAGATGAATTGGTGCGGACCAAGAACACAAAAGTAGGTTCATATACAAAAAAATGGGATATTTAACTAAATTGAATATGTTAATCAAGCTTCTAAGTGGTGGTGGTTTAAAAATTTGAAGGTCAAAGAGCCCCTTAGTTATATTCTCTTAATGTTGCTTTCCCTACAGAATAAAGTTATAACATGGGAATGACTGCAGCAAAAGAGCATAGTTAGTCCTGGAATTTGTTTGATGTCTAGGTTTGATTTTGAGAATTGCATTCATCTATTTCTTTAGTGTCCTTTGTGTTCTCAAATTTGGAATTATTTGGAGGTAAAGTTGGGTCTAACTCATTTATGGGACATATGACAATCTACAGGGGATCTAGCAACTGTAACAAACTCGCAATCAAAATATCAAGAATGTTGCAGAGAAGAAGAGAAGAATGCACTCAATAATCACTCATGAACATAGAGAATGTAGAACAGAAGTATCATACATCAGTTGTAAGCTAGCACTATGTGAATAATGAATAAGAATGAATGTGTTACAATAAACTATGATGTAGCATCATATAGGATTTGAATTAGCCAAGTAGGTCATTCAAATCTAGCTCAAAGTCTAGCTTGGATAACAATGGAGACATCATCCAGTCAGTAGTATCAGTCATAAATGGTAATAGTTAGTCAAGTGTATCTAACTGAGTCTAACACAACCATCTAGGAAAAAATTAGGGAATGGAGACTCCAAGGGATGTGCATGAGGCTTTCATAGGGTCAAGTGGCACTCCAAAACTATCTAACTGGGAGCTACAGGTAGTTAGGATGAACAATTAGTGGAAGAACTACTCATTCCATGCACTAACTGAGTGATAGCTCCTTGTAGGTGAAGAAGGGCGCTCTAACTGAGTGATAGATGAAGGTAGGTGAACAAAGGCACAGTAACTGAGTGTGGTAGGTGAGAAAAGGCACACTTGGCATGTAGAAAGGTCAAACAGGGCACATGAGGTAGGTAGGAGGCCAATTGGGGGCTAAAGACAGGATCTCGAGAGCTAGAAGCAAGCTCTAGGTGGTGGGAGGACCATAAAAATGATGACTAGATGCATGCAATTACATGCAGATGGATGGATGCATGCAATTGCATGCAGATGGATGGATGCATGCAATTGCATGCAGATGGATGGATGCATGCAATTGCATGCAGATGAATGGATGCATGCAAAATGCATGCAGACATGGAAAACTGAAAAATGATGGGGAGAATATTCCAACACCCCCTCTCAAGCTATACTATGAGAAATAATTGAAAACAGTAAAACAGGGCCCTGGTGACTGAGACCAAAGGTCACCCCATACAATCAATCTAAATATACTAAGTCAGGAAAGATGGAAAACCCAGTGCGAAGAAATCCCTCCCTCAAAATAGAATGAAGGATGCTAATGTAGCATATCATCACTCACTCCAAGAAGTGATCTAAGGTAAGTGAACCTCTTCACCATGAAGGTCTTGGTGAAGATATCTTCAATATTCTCTTCCATCGAAACGTAGAGTAGTTAAATGATTTAATCATGCACTAATCCTATGATGTAATGCATGTGTATCTCAATGTGTTTGGTTCTCTGCCTCAGAACTAGATCTGTGGAGATCCCGATGGCACTCTAATTGTCACAATAGATGACAAGTGGAGTACTGAATCGAATCCCAAACTCTCATAAGATGCCTCTCAGCCAAATGCACTATGTGGCTGCATATACTGCACCTTTGTACTCGGCCTCTACTAAAGAAAGAGCTAAAGCAGTCTGCTTTTCACTCGACCAACATATAGGTCTAGATCCAATCATGAAGAAAAAACTAGATGTAAACTTCTGATCTGAGCTATCTCCAGCCCAATCAGAATCAATATATCCAACTAGGTTCAAAGGACACCAATATGAATAGTGAAGGCCATGAGTCTTGGTACCTTGCACATAGTGAAAAATCCTCTTTGCTGCCTTCCAGTGAAGCTCATGAGGCTCTTGCATGTATCTGGAGACAGCACTAACTACATAGGATAGATCAGGTTGGGTGTGCGTATGAAACAAAAGGATACCAATCAACTGCTGATACAAAGTATAATCTACCAAAGGTGTAGAAGATCCATCCTCAAGGCTGATCCCTGAAAGAAAAGGGAATGCAACTAGTTTGCATTCGCTCATGTGGAACCTATCAAGCATATTTGAAGCATACTTGCATTGAGAAACTTTGATTCCTAAATCACTCTGAGTGACTTCAAGACCAAGAAATTGCTTCAAGAATCCTAGATCTGACATGGAGGAGGAGTTGTGCAAGGAATATTTTATAGATTTAATACATGAAAAACTGCTGCCTGTAATCAATAAATCATCAACATAAAGTACAATGAGAAGTAAGGAGTTACCATCATGTATCATGTAGACATTCGAATCTGATTTGGACCTCTGAAAGTCTTATGAAAGCAAGAAGGAATCCATCTTGGCATACCAAGCTTGGGGAGATTTCTCAAGCCCATACAAGGACTTCTTCAATCTGCAAACAAGTGAAGAATCATCAATATAACCCTCAGGTTGCTTCATGTAGATCTCCTCCTCTAGATCTCCATGAAGGAAAGCACTCTTGACATCCGTATGATGCACTTCCCAGTGCTTGGATGCAACAAGAGAAAGAACAATACAGATGGAATCCATCTTAGCAAGAGGAGCGAATGCCTCAGAATAGTAAATCCCATGAACTTGGGAAAAACCTCTTGCAACCAATCTATCCTTGTACTTGTGGGAGGATCCATCTGAATCCATCCTAGTTCTGTAGATCCACTTGAATTGAACAAGCTTCATTCTAGGTGGGAGAGAAACAAGCTCCCAAGTCTCATTTCTTTGAAGATATTGGTACTCTTCTTCCATAGCAGCTACCCATCTTGGATCTTGGGAGGCTTCAAAGTATGTCTTTATATAAGATCCTATCATAAGAAAACATCTCTCAGCTAGAAATGGATATGTGGGAGAGAGTGCAATTCTTGTATCATGAAGATCATATCTATCTTTGACAATATCAATGGTGGAGTTAGGATCTGTGGTGGCCCATGTAGCAATAGGAGATGAAACTTTAGGTGCTAGATCTTCAGGTTCTTGTGGATCTAGATCTAGCATTCGCACTTCTTCAAGAGTTTTATTTTTCTTGATCTTCTTTTGTGGATCTTTTCCCTTTAAGCAACCTTTGCAGGTACCATGAGAAAAATTATCATATGGAAGGCCTTCAACCACATTTTGAGATTGCATGTCCTGCAAATGCTTGTAGTTGAGAAGTCCAAATCTCTCATGCCACAATTTGCTTTCTTCATTGGCATGAGTATGGAGAGAAGATGTCTTGGATAGTGGTAAGAAGTGTGAAAACTCATAGAGTTTTGAAGTGTGATTTGCAACTTCTTTTGCAATGATTTCCCTTGAAACCATGTGTTGTATCTCGACTTCATTTGGAGAAAAGATCACTCTTTTGGGCTCTCCAATATGTGCCGTTTGATACACTGAAAGTAAATTTGCTACAAGGGAAGGAACACAAAGCACATCAGAAAAGTAACCAAGGTCAAGATATATTCTTCCAATCCCCTGAGAGGAGACTTCTGAATCATTGCCCAATCTGATGGAAGGGCCAACTAAGCTTTCGAAACTGGAGAAGAGATCTTTGGAGGAGGACATACGTATTGATCCTCCTGAATCTATGATGAAAGAAGAATCTGTTGATGCGCTTGCCATGAGGGCATAACATCTTTCTTTGTCTTTGGATCTAGAAGGTTCAGTATTAGTATCTTTCTTCCTTGCACATGAAGGTACAAGAAGATTGTGCTTCTTGCGTAAATGAGCCATCAAATCTATAGTCTTCTTCATGCAAGTACTCTCACGATGGAATCCTCGATGACAATATTTGCACTTGGATCTTTCCTTCTGAGAATGCTTGGTCTTCCTTGAGTTTGAAGCCCCATCTGACTGATATGGAATATCTTTAGGTTTTGTATCATTCGCTCTCTTATCAGAAATATTTTTCTTTCCCTTACCATTCTCTCTTTTGGCCTCAACAGCTATAAGGGACAAATCCAAATTGGGTTTGATCATTCCCATGGAGATTAACTTCTCTTCCTCTTGAGTAAGAGATTGGATGAAGTCATCAAGTGAGGGAAACTACCATTTTGGAATGGACATCTTAGCTGACTGGAAAGTAGAGACAAAAATTGAGAAGTTTGACCCCAACTTTGAGAGAATGGAAAGAATAAGCTTCTTGTCTTCTTTCACTATCTCATATTTTTTCAATTGTGAAATCAAGATTTTGAACTTGGTGAGGAATCCATTGATTGATTCGAAGCTATCAAGACTCAAAGAGACGAGTTCACTCTCCAATTTGTGACCTTTCATATCATCTTTCTGTCCAAAAATGGATTCAAGTTTGTCCCAAAACTCTTTAAGAGATGTAATATCCAAGACATGGAAGTGAAGATCTTCAGAAATTGAGAGAAGGAGAATGAATACTGCTTCATCAAGCCTATCCAATTACTTGGAATTTTCAACTGCACTGGGAGGTTCTACCATTGTTCCATTGAGTATCCTGGTGAAGCTATTGGATTTCATGAATAGAACCATCTTGGATTTCCATTCAACATAGTTGGAATATGTGATCTTTAGATCCATATGAACAGTGAAGGTTGAATTGTTGAAGAACAATTCGAATGGGTGAATAAACCTGCAAAACAAGAAGAGTTTGTGCTGATGGAGAATGCTACACTTAGACTGAACACTACCTTAGGAACACTCAGCACATAGACTAAGTCCTTCACACCTGGCTATACCTCACTGGATTTCTCCAATGAATTCAAGTAATAACACCAAGATTTGTTGTGGAAACTCAGAGGCTTCTTGTGCTCAAGTGAAAGATAGCTGCTCAAAGAAATGCTGCAAATGTTGTTGCTGCAACTATCGCAATGGATGCAATTCAAATAGTTGTTGACTGCTCTAATACCCTATGACAATCTGCAGAGGATCTAGCAACTATAACAAACTCACATTAAAACTTTCAATAATGTTGCATAGAAGAAGATAAGAATGCACTCAATAATCACTCATGAACACAGAGAATGTAGAATAGAAGTATCATACATCAGTTGTAAGCTGGAACTATGTGAATAATGAATAAGAATGAATGTGTTACAATAAACTATGATGTAGCATCATATAGGATTCGAATTAGCCAAGTAGGTCATTCGAATCTAGCTCAAAGTCTAGCTTGGATAACAATGGAGACATTATCTAGTTAGTAGTATCAGTCATAAATGGTAATAGTTAGTCAAGTGTGTCTAACTGAGTCTAACACAACCATCTAAGCATAAATTAGGGAATGGAGACTCCAAGGGAGGCGCATGATGCTGTCATAGGGTCAAGTGGCACTCCAAAACTATCTAACTAGGAGCTACAGGTAGTTAGGATAAGCAACTAGTGGAAGAACTACTCAAACCATGCACTAACTGAGTGATAGCTCATGGTAGGTGAAGAAGGGCGCTCTAACTGAGTGATAACTGAAGGTAGGTGAGCAAAGGCACACTAACTTAGTGTGGTACATGAGGAAAGGTGCACTTGGCATGCAGAAAGGTCAAATAGGGCGCATGAGGTAGGTAGGAGGCCAACTGGGGGCTAAAGACAAGCTCTGGAGAGCTAGAAGCAAGCTCTAGGTGTTGGGAGGACCATCAAGATGATGACTGGATGCATGCAATTGCATGCAGATGACTAGATCAATGCAAGATGCATGCAGACATGCAAAACTGAAAAATGATGGGGAGAATATTCCAATAGGACACACCATCCGTTGATAACTTCGTGAAGGAGTAGTTTACCAGACATGAGATCAATATCCTATGTTCCTTGCCATTCATTATACTTTGAGACTATGGATAGATATTAATGTTTCTACCTTTGAAGGTAAATGCATCCCCTAATTTTATGTTTCAACACAAGTTTCATGGATCCTTTCCTCTTTCTCACTTGTAAAAAGCCTCAAGTCCCTATACATCTCAATGCTCTTCGAGTAAACAAATATCACCTCTAGAGATTATTTGATGGTTTATTCGGTGGGGATTTTACATGCTTCCATCTACATGTTCAAATCTCATTTTTATGATTTCAAAGAGAACATTGGAAATGGTTCCAATAATATGGTAGAGCTCATTTCTTTAAAAACTATGTTGAAGGTTTCCTTGGACTAGGCTTATCACATCTTCACTTTTATGTGGACTATGTGCTAGTTATATATTTGATAAATGACAAAGTAAATATGTAGAATATTAGTCTTAATCCACTAATAGTGAGTTTAAAACAATTCAAGGCCCATTTTGTGGGAATCTACTTCTCTCATATTTAAATCAAACTCAATGTCAAAGTTGATTTCCTCTCTAAGGATGGGCTACCAGTACCTAAGGGATAGGTATTCAATTAAGAGCATATCCACGATTATGTTATTGGGATCATTCAAGAATATTTCTTCTAATATGAGCTATGGATATTATATAAGGAAATGGACAATGAAAGTGGTCCAAATTATCGCTTCTTTAGACTACTCACTTCTAGAGGGTGAAACCCCATCGCCCCATTCATATTAGATGGTAAGGTCCCAGTTGATTCCTTGATGAATCCTCTATCCAATGGAATCTCATTTTCACACTTTCAATTTTATATTATATTTTTTTTTATCTAATTTCTCTTAAATCTTATATTGATTTTTTCCCGTGGCTTTAAAGGAACCCAAACAAAAATCAATAGCATAAAAATACTAGACCAAAATTTAAAAAGAATAGCCGTGATTCATGGAACTTTCCTCTTCAAAAGTGTATTTCTAGCTTTACAAATTGTGTAAAAGTTGGAAAAAGGTTGATGGGAACACAAATATATATAAAATGTGAATCAATGATGAACAAGTCAACTCAAAAAATAATAAAATATATAATTTAGAAAAAAAAGTGGTACCTAATATGTTTTGTGAAGATCATCATCTTATTTTTTTGTTTTTAAAAATGATATATTGAAAATTGAGTTAATTGATGGGAACAAAACTTGTTAATGTTCTTGTAAATTTGAAAGGAAAAGCATCTAATTAAATGAAAATTCAGCACATTAAATTGCATTAATATTTTAAAAAATATATATTAGAAAAATAACACAATTCCCAATAATTTTTGTTTTTATTGCACAATGAAATTAACAAGACTTATATGCGTTTTAGGTGCTTCATCCTAAAACTGATGTAAAATATCAAATTTTCATTTTCACATTTCATTGAAAATTGCTATCTATCTTCATGGATTCACCCTATTATATATGAATAAGAGATACTTTCTCATACAATATGGGATAGCATAAATATCCACAATAATCAAAATGTCAATATATAGCTATTATGCTTATTTGTAACATGTGGTCATCTAATAGGGACAATACATTAAAAAAATTGTTTCATTTTAATAGACAAACATTTCAAAACATACAACTTGCATTAACATTCAATTTTATTGACTGTCATTCTTTAGTCGAACGGTTGACATTGCTTGATTTGCTTGCATGCTTCATTTGTTCATCACTTGTATTCCCTCTACAAACATAGAAATAAAGTGTAATGAGTATATGTATATTTATAATATACACAATTACTTTATAAAATATACACTTATGTAAATTGAAAATCACACCATCATAAGAAGTCATTGATAAACAATACACATTTTTTAATGACATGTCTCAACAAATCTTCTATTTGATGCACTCCATACTTTTATTCCCTTAAGTGTTATATGAAATAAAAAAGCATAGATATAATTAATATAATTGGTTCTTGTTGTTGCATTAATTATAAAATAAGAGAAGTAAAGCATTAACATAGTTATTTACAAATTGTAGAAGCATCCTTTTATCCTTTTATCATGATATGTATAATCATAACCCATACGTAAGCCTATATCAATCAATTATTTTGATGATTATTCTTTATATGTTAGAACCTATTAGAATACATTCAAAGAGAAATGTAATTTAATTAAAATAGAAGTATCACAACAAATATGAAATTTTATGTATGAAAAAGACAAGTTATACCCACAAACTTTGTGATCAACACTTTTTCTTGTCATAATTTCTTATGTGGAGAATGGGTTACATTTTGTTTTCTTTTCTACAACAAAATATTTGAAAAATGTTTTTTCATGCAATAATTAAATTAAATGTATAGAAAATAAAAAATCAACGATTACTTAAGTTTTATGCACATTGGTGTTCAGATGGCTCATGTTCGATGCAATTATGTTCATATATTTGACGATATCCTTGTACATTTTTTGGACATTCTTGCTTGCATGATTTTTAATGTTAATATGAAGGTAAATATTGTCTAAATATTTATTTTGTAATATTTTATAGTAGTATTATAGAAAAACATGTTTAGGAATAATTATTTTTAAATGGTATTTATTATTATTATATGTTTTGTTATTGCAAAATTATGATTCATATCAATTTGACCATTTCTCTAGAAATGCTTTCTATAGTATTTTTAATGAACATAATTCTAGAGTAATTAGATTTATTTTTGTATTGTAAGTGGAAACAACGTCTATACGTTAGGACCAATCGATCATCATTTAAATCCTTCATAATGTTTCTCCTTAGCAAAACATTCCCTTCCTTCACTATCGTTCCCTACACAATATTCAACAATTATGAAATAGAGTGTTTGAAACAAGTTTGTGACTATTCTTAAGAAGTACATTATTACTGAAAATTTAAACAAAATTTTCATGTCGATTACCTTTTGATTCACCTAAATCATTTATTTGCAATGTTTCCATTAATATTTTACACTCTTTTGCAGTGAGATTTGGAAAAAAAATTATTGAGTTTCTTAAGAAAAAACTCTACATGGCACACATTGTTAGGGTCCTACCCTAACTCACCAAGTGATCTAAGAATTAAAATCATACATAGTATAATGCCATAAATTTGTAATAAGGCTGAATAAGTTAATGTTCAAGGATCAATATAAAAAAGGATCTCTTTACTAATTAATACGCATTAGGAAATTGTTTATTGACCATGTCAAGTAGTTAGGGTTTTAGACATTTGTGTAGAAATTCTAAATAGGTTCAAGTTCATACTAGAATTCAACAAGCCATGATCTAGAAACAAAGTAGTCCTCACAAAGAATTTACATAGAGACTAGCGTAAATAAGAAGAAATATTGAAGTAGAAACATAAGAGAGAGAACTCAATTATTGTAATTTTCATCTCTATATTATTCATCAATAGGAATACAATATATAATACACATCAGAGAGGAAACTTGAGAGGCTTAGAGGCACTCAAGTAGCTCACAAGTAGTAGGCTTAGAATAGAACAAAAACATAATTATGAAGATCATTGATTTGATGAATACAATAATGAATTCATAAATTGATGTGTAATGTCCCTAAAAATGTAAAATTTAAAAAAAATTCCTGTATGGCTAACATCATCCATTTAAGCAAATATTTAGTAAATTAGCTTCAGTACTGCGAAATAAATGAAACACTTATCAATGCAATGTAAAATTATAGTTTATATTTCTGTTCATGATCCTCTGTTTGTTTTAATTAATTTGAATGGATGCATTTATACTTTTGCGGAAGTGATGTTCCGGGTGATGATTATAATGATATCTTTCGAACACAATAGATACAATTCTATCTTGATATCAGCTTAAATGTGTGCATATTTTGAATTTGAAAGATAGGGAAGATGTGGATACAAAATGATTAAGGTAAATTTTGCTTTCTCATGCTTCTTTCGATTTCCATCTTTCATGTTGTTAAGACTTAAGGTTAATATGTTCACAGGTTTTGTTGGCAGGATCTCGTGTTCAGGAGGAGTTCGAGCTCAGCGAAGTGAAGTAGTTGAAACAATGGATTTGATGAAAGCTATGACAACCACAGGTAAGCCTGGTTCCTTCCGTGGCCATCTCTCCCTCAATGTGAATGTTTACCTACTTTGGTTTGTTTTGCTTACGGTGTGAGAGTTTGAGAATGGAATTAGTTATTCGGGGTTTGTATTTAATGTAATGATTTAGCCATGGTAAGAGAATTCGAGTGTAGAGTGGGTTGTGTGGATGACTTGGCTCTTAATGTATAAACCAAAGTATTGTTTTTGTAATGAAGCTTGTAGATACATTTTCTCTGGAACAGAGGATGTTTAAATGGCCTCTGTCTATATTGTAATTCAACTCCATGACTTTCAGGGGTTTGTAAATGTTAATTATAAAATGCTTTGTTTACAAATTTGGCCTCTACCTAGTTCGTAGATATACTCAGGACATTCACAAGCTTCTGTAAAATCATTTCGTTCTGTGTAAAAATTTTAAATGGTAAATCTGGAATGTTTAGACTGTTTGGGTCTTTGATTATTTAAAATACTTTGGATTCTTATGGTGGTTGAGAAAGGATTGTACGTATTATTCCAGGCAAGCCCTAACCTTGTTAAAGCATAAATGATTTCAATGCTGGGTGGTTGTGGGGATTTGGGAAATGCTTCCACGCTGTAGTGTGTTTCACTTGTGTGAGAAATGGTTGTATTTGTTTAATCTAGAGGATTCGATCCCGGGGTTTCAATTTTGCAATGGAAGTTAATGTTTTAGAATTATGGGTGTGCCCTATACGAGTCGGTGGAATTGATAAAAGATTGATTATGTTGTGTTTTGATTTTTAATTAAGTTTGTAAGACCCTACGAAACTCTGCTAGAAATTTTTTTGCTTTACGTTCTATTTAATTAAAATATGAGTTGATGCTGAAAGTTGGATTCTAGTGCATTAAATTCGACATCCAAGATATTAGGTTGATGTATTTAAAGAAATTTAATTTGATTGAAATAAAAGAAAACGTTGATGTTTAGCTAAGAATAAGCAGATATTTAAAAGAATTATGTCAGCATTCATTTATGAAATTGATAACTGAAATTAAACTACAGCGTATGAGTTTGATCATGTGGATATCTAGCACAAGCTAGCGCTGCTAGCTCTGCTACATCTTTAAACATAGACTAAAGAAGGGTCTTAAAAATTATTCTTAAGCAACAATTTAAGTCAGAATGTTTAAGCTGATTAATATGAACCTAGGGAGCCCATGCCTTGGCCCTTGCTCCCAATGCAAGAATATAACCATATTTACATAGAAAAGAACATGTACAGTAATGTGATATAACCATATTTACATAGAAAAGAAATGTATAGTAATGTGATATAACTAGATTTACATAGAGAATAAATGTACAGTAATGTGAGAATTAAATCCTATTTATTTAACCTATAAAAAAAATACAATTCATACCTAAACCTTGTAGCTTCCCCTTCCTTGGTAAAACCTGCACAACTCAAACACTAATTAATGAAATCAATATTCTTTCAACTAACCTGTAGGGTGTAAACTGAATAACTTTGGAGCTACCATGTTCCTCCCAACCATGAACCAGAACCATTCCTGGTTCTAATCCAATTCCCCCCGAGCTAGCTTCAACATGCAGAGAGGTCTTAGAGAACCTAGGGCAGGTGACTGATTTTAACCAAATGCTGGGATAGATACTTTTTCCAGAATTATGGGACAATTCTCTCTTGGTACCATACAGAATGATAATGAGAAAGATGATCCTTCCTTTGGATTTTGTCCTTTCTTTTATAAATAATCTTTTGGTATGGCAGTTCAGTTAATAATAATATATTTAATATTAACTTAAGTTTGATTTTCAGTTTTGAAAATGTTAGTTTTTCTGAATTTAATTCATTCTGATCTAGGATCTTAACTAAAATAACAACATGTGTAGCATATCAAGCATAATATACAAGAGATAAGAGACACAAAACATTTCACCGGGGAAAACCAAGAAGGTGAAAAACCCCGCAACTTCCTCAGAGATAGAATAAGCATCAATACAAGGATCACCATGATCAAACCCAAGAGATATATATCTTCAGTAGCATGCTCCTCCTCCACTTGTGCACACCTCCTCTTCTCTCACTAATGCAAAGTGAGTGAATAATAGAATGTGTAAAATGAGAGAGACACACTCTCTATTTATACACTAACTTTCACTTGACCTTTACTCAACTAGGTCGGCCCCAACTTAACCACATAACATAATACTAACTCAAGGATGACCCCACTAGGTTGGTCTAATAACCATTTGACCCACACAACTCATACATGGCTGAACCCAGCGAGGTGGTCTAATAACCCATCAAATATAAGTTGTGACACTTGCAAGTACAACTGACGACACTTCCAATCGAAGGAATAATACACCTCCGTTGGGGATACAATAAAGTACAAATACAATATACAAGTGAATATCTTCCAAAGTTACAAATACATCAACACTCCCTCTAACTAGGAAGGTATTCTCTTGACACAAGTCGTCAATATATATAGGCACAAGTCTTCAATTATGGAGCTGGATCATTGTCAATGGATCATGCAGCATCATCATCATCACTGCTGCTGTACTCGACATCTCGATCACTGGGCTATCTCTGAATTCCTCTCTTCATAGGAAGTTCTACAAAGCCATCCCTTTTTCATGATCGATGTAGGGCCACCACCTATAGGTCATCATCAGCACTGGCCATACTGTGGAATCCTCTGGACTTATTACGTGCATCACAATGCCTCGAAAGAGTATCCCAGGATCCTTTACGTGTCAAAGCACGACCAGAAAGATCTCCTAGGTCAACTTACATGTGACTCCCACCACAATGCCTCGAAAGAGTATCCTAGGATACTTTATGTGCCGAAGCACAACCAGAAAGATCTCCCAGGTCTACTTACATGTGGTCACCACAAAGCCTCGAAAGAGCATCCCAGGACTAATTACGAGCGTACTACTCAACCTATCGGATATCCCAGGTCTAGTTACATGTGGTCATGGAAAAAATTTGAAACAACATCCCAGGACTGATTATGAGCGTACTGCTCAACCTATCGAATCTCCTAGGGTGCTATTATATGCCATAGGAAAAAGCCTCGAAGGAGTATCCCAGGATCCTTTATGTGTTGTAGCACGACCGGTAAGATCTCCCAGGTCTAGTTACATGTCCTTCTAGAGAAATGCATCGAAAGAGTATCCCAGGATCCTTTATGTGCCACAGCATGATCGACAAGATCTCCTAGTTCAGCTTACATTCTCATCTGCACAACCTGTCCATGACCACAGAGTATCAACCTGATACTCATCATACATCATCCTGACGTACATGATCATCCTGATCATCATCATAGCATCATCCTGATGCATATCATCCAGAGTATCATCCTGATACTCATCACACATGATCATCCTGATCATTGTCACTGCATCGTCCTAATGCATGTCATCGAGAGCATCGTCCTGATACTCATCACACATGATCATCCTAATCATCATCACTGCATCGTCCTGATGCATGTCATATACATGATCCAACTGATCATACAAAGCATCCAACTAATGCATATACATATACATGATCCAACTGATCATACAAAGCATCCAACTGATGCATATACATATACATGATCCAACTAATCATACAAAGAATCCAACTAATGCATATACATATACATGATCCAACTGATCATACAAAGCATCCAACTGATGCATATACATATACATGATCCAACTGATCATACGAAGCATCCAACTGATGCATATCCAAAGCAGTAACTGGAGCATCATCCTGATGCTCATCACACAGCACTTACATCCACAGGCATGGGAAATATCCTCCTGTCACCATGCTTGGAACGGCTCCTGCAAATGTGTCCCATCACTTCTTCCTCGAAGTATCTTGAATCTGAAGAACACCAAGCCTCTCTTTGAAGTACTCAAACTTCACTCTGGCTAGTGGTTTCATCAACACATCGGCAACTACTCATCTGTCGCAACATACAAGAGCTTCACTACTCCTCTCTACACTATATCCCTGATATAGTGATATTAGATCTCAATGTGCTTCGACCTATCATGGAAGACCGAGTACTCTTGATAACTTAACACAACTCTGGTTGTCACAACAGATACAGGTAACATCCAACGGGAGATCAAATAAATCAGACAATAGCTTCCTTAGCCATACTACCTCACAACTAGCTGAAGAAGCTGTGACATACTCTGCTTTGAATGTACTCAGTGCTATGTAGGTTTGCTTCTTGCTAAACCAAGAGATAACACCTGATCCCATACTGAAGCAGCACCTCGAAGTGCTCTTCCTATCTGCAACACTGCCTACCCAACTTGAATCAACATAACCCTCCAGATTAAACTTCTGATTTTCATCATACTTGAACCCACTATAAGATTTGAACCCAAAATCCGATGACATCCGATGAAAAGGACTGTGTCGTCGGATTTCACCTTCAAAATTATGAAATTTCATAATTTTTTTTAAATCGATAGAATTTCCCGTTGGATAGCTGACGGATATTATGCCCGAGGAAGAAGGATATCCAACATCATATTCTGCGTGAGGATGTCGGATATACGACATCATATTATGCCCGAGGATGTCGGATATCTGACGGGTTCTATTGAAAATATCAAAATATATATATAAAAGAATTTGCAAATCTTGTGTTATCTAATGCACTTTCCAAGAACGTACTAAGATCCTGCCAACACAAATATCATTTGGATGGCATTCACTTTGCAGGAACATAACAAAAATATTTCAATGCGCATTTACCAAAGACCATAATGTTGGTCATCTAAATTTGAGACCCAGAATATAGGCTGGGTTAAGACAATATGGTAGTTTTGAATCTGAACAACTATAAACAAATATATCATGATAGCAACTGAGCTTGAAACCAGTTTGTTTCTAACTTTTTATCTCACTTCGGCTATTGTTAGTGCTATTACATGCATAACCAACACAGCTCTTCCTTGTTGAAAGCTACACTATTAATGTAAATTTAAACATATTAACATAAATTTTATGCTCAAGGACAATGATATTTGACCGACATGTGAAAACGCATCGTGTTTGTTTACTGGACTCTACGTAGGCACAATTGAACAAGAGAAATATAGTCAATTTATGTTGAAAATATGTTGCATGGTTGTTTATAACTATGGCAACTTAGCACTTAGCAACTACTTGTGAATTGCATAGTATTAAAATGAAAGAAGGAAAATCACCGTCCAAAATAGTGACAATCTATGTAGGGACTCAGTAGTCGAAACTGATCGAAAGAGAGATTGTGATTGTGACCGTTTGGATGCACAGAGATGATGAAATTGTTGTACACACTTATGACTGTTTGGATGCGGACCCATTGACGAGTTTGTTTGATTGTGACTGTTTGGAGGCACAAACATGATGAAATTGTTGTACTCACTTATGACCATTTGGATGTGCACACGACATTGATGAGTTTGCTGTGATGAATAATATCTCATGGTATTTATGAACAACTATGACCGAACCTCTGAACAATCATATAGTACGGTCTGATATCACATTAGTAGCACCTCCCGACTCCCAACGGTCATGTTCTCTCTTTCAATCCATTGTCAATCAAAATCAACAACAATCCTATGGAACAAATGTCTTTTTCAATCCATCGATATTTTGTGGCCTGTTGTTTCATCTATTTTTATATTTTAGAATATTAGGTTTTATATACACACATTTGCATACATATTATATTAATAAATAAATAATAATACATAAATACTAACTATATATATATATAAATACAAAAAAAAACATAGAACAATAATAAACAAAACTAACCTCCCTCAAAATATAGAACTTACCTCTCTCCCAGCCCGTGTGAACACATTTCACTTACCTCACCCTGTAAGAATGTCCAATACTCGAGGTCACAAAGGCTATCACTAAGGAGGTCGTAGAGGTCAACGAGGTAGTCGCGGAGGAGATTGAGGCAGTTGTGGAGGATCTTGAGGAGGTCATACAGGAGGTTGAGGAGGGCGTAAAGGTGTTCAAGGGTTCCATTTGCACAAATAACCTAGGAGACCGCGGAGCAGAGGCCGTAACTGAGGAGGTCGTATATGTCACCAAGGAAATCACGGAGGAGGTTGAGGAGGCCGCAAAGTATTTCGAGGGTTCCAATTACACAAATAACCTAGGAGACCACAGGTTTCATTCGCACAAATAACCCAGGAGATGACCGTGGGTTCCATTTGCACAGTTAACTCGAATCGCAGGTTCCATTTTCAAAGGTCTGAGCAAAGGAGACAGGGGAGATAATAGGATCTCATGCTATCCCTCATTTCATCCAGCAGCGAGAAGAGGATGCAGTTCTAGCAGAGGATACTCAACTCAACCAATGTGCCTCACAATGTCAAGAAATGTGGTAAGTTCATCAACTGCCCATTTTCCACACGCGTTTGGCACATTGGTTGAATTCGGTTGGGGATAGGGTTTTATTATATTTCCTCTAGCAAGAAATTAAGAAACACGTTTGGCACATTGGTTGAATTTGGTTGGGGATTGGGTGATTGCTCTAGTTTAACTGAGATAGATTTCTTTGGAAACCATTTTACAAGTATCATGCCAATCACTCTTGGAAGGCTTAAAATTCTGAGTTATATGGATTTAAGTTTTATGGTTTTTATATATCATTGTGCTCATATCGACTGTGTCTCCTGCAATATCTCATGACGACGAGCCACCCCTACTGAAGGTTCTGTCATGGAGCTTTTTATATAGAAAAAGTTTCCCTGATTTGGACACCATTTTCAAGAAACACACTGATTTATTTCTCAACGAAGATTCTATTTCCATGATTGCTTTGTGCGGGTATTGAATATTAATAAACTCCACCAAGTTTGTGTTTTGTATATTACTACAATACCCCTAGATAAGTTTAGCTATTCATGTTCATATTCTGTATACTACTATACTACCCCCTTCATATTGTATCATATCTTGTACCAAAAACTATATCATATCCTATTATAATAGTTGTATCCATCGTAGTTACCATAATTTTCATGGATATTGTATCTATATGTGTGTCTGTGCAACTTCGATTTTTATGGGATTTGGAATGAGGACTAGGGCATCGATGTTTTCAAGGTTTCAACAATCAAGGGCAATTTTGTTTCCATGTGTACTTTATGCTTCAAGTCTATGGGATATGTTTCCCAGGAATATCCTATCCATTTCCAAATTCAGGATTTGCTTCTATGTCGATCCTGTTGAATCAAGACTCAGATCCAATACGTTAATTCAAGTTTCCTATGAGGTAAACCCCTTAAAACATTAAATATAATTTTTAGTTTCAATTTTCCTCTTAGACAAATGATAAGATGGGCTGAAAGAAAAATGGAATCAATCTGGTGGATCTATAGTGGCCTTGAAGGTCTTGCTGCTAAAAGGTAACTACCTCTCTGAGGGACAAGCTATGCATATATGGTTGGGGTAAAATAAAAATGAGGATAATGACTCTACCAAGTCTCTATAGAGATAATAAAATATCCCTTGGATCACATAATAGAAGGGGAACATGAATATGTAGTTCTTCTTAGTCCCAATCTCCTAAAGAGACAATGTCGATGGATCCTATCATTATGAGAAATACGATGGTGTAACTCAATACAAATCTAGTGAAATCTCACTCTTAACTATCCTAGAGGGAACTTGTGATCATGAGACAAATGCCATTGTAAATAGGGTGGATGAATGATATAAACATCTACAATAAGCAAGAAGTACTTCAAATAGAAAACCAATCTCCTTATTGGAATGTCACCCTAAAACATCATTTAATGTTGGGTACTTCTATTATAATGAGTGCAAGTTGCAAGGATTCCCTTTCCAAGGCTACAAATGACCTTAATCTCCTCTAAGGTTAGATTGATGATGATAGGATGTTATACCAGCACTGTTGATAGTCATCATCATGCTATTTTCTCTAAACAATCCCCAGGGAAATTCCCTTATTAATCTCAACATCGTTGACTACTTTTCATGCATCAAAACTACCCCACAGACTAATCATTATCAAACTTTCACTCGAAATTAGATGTAAAGACCTCAAACAATGATTGTCATATGTGTGACCCGATTGTGATGCTTTTTCACATGTTGCACTTTTACTCCATATTATCTTCCCTCCATTGGCCTCTTTCCGGCATCCCAATTTTCTAGATCCCAAAAATCCATTTCTTGATTTCCTACGGTGTGATCCAAAACTTGAGTGTTTAGCACTCAATGAATCCGCTACAGATATCTGAGCATCCTCTTTCCAAAATGAACCTATATCCTTTCCAAGCTCACTCGACCATGACTGATTGTTATTTTTTTATTGACTAGAACTGCTACTTTTCTCTTCCTTAATTGAATTCATTGAAAAATCATTTGTGCCACTCAACATGGTCAATTTACAATGAGAATCCTTGGTGTTAATGGTTGAAGAGTACAACAAAGAAACCTTGGCGGACCTTGAGGGGATAGATGTTTATCTTGATATAATATATGTTGGCCTAATCTGTTTGAGACTGTCTTTGAAGTAGAGTTTAATGGTGTTGATTTTTTCACAACTTCAGTAGATATTGCATGCTTGCCACCATAAGTATAAGCAACTTTTCATGTATCTTACTTATAGGGAAAATATGCTCCCTGGATTGATCCGGACTGTTTCATTGTTCTTCATTACTGTATCAACATGTTTCTTCCAAGTATCAACTAAGATCCTAGCCTTCCTCTGAATCTGCTGGTGCTTCTAATTTTTCAAGTGGTTTACAGATTTTCCACCCATACATGTCTTCAAAGCATCAAGATCTACAGGTAGTCTATCCAGAGCACATAGCAACAATAACAACAATGCTTCGACAAATTTGTCACCCTCCTTTGGTATTCAGTGATTCTAGAAAATTTTATGTTCCTAATGGACATGGTGAAGGAAAATGGTCATAATAATAATGACATATGTGTAGCTTGAATTGAAATGCTGAGGGGAATTTGGGGTAGAATGAATGTCTATTGGGTTGTGGTAATTGATGAAAGGCTTATTTAGCATCCATCAACTGCTCAATTTGTTGTCGCATACTCATATGTTCCATGGAGAAGGTATATGTGCACTGGGGTTCATAATACCACTCCTTTCACGTTCATATTGAAAATGGTGCAATAAAATATATAGAGGAAAAATTGACATCTTTTAGTCAAATATAATTGTTGCGGTAATTATTAAAGGGCCACCAAAACATTGCTTTGATGCACACCATATTGATAACAATTATTAAACAATGCCCCAAAAGTATACATCAAGTACCATCAATACCACAATGCAAATGCACTTGAAAGTGGATAATAGAGAATATCATTGAAATCCAAACATACAACTTTGCCATACATGAAGTTTGAGCATCATCGGCCTTGTCAAATTGGAAATTCATGCGGTAGATCCTGAAAGACATCTACAAATTCATCAAATGAACTACATCACTATGTTGTTGTTGGTTTATGTGCCTGTACGCACGCATGTTCAATCCCTCCATTGAATCACATTGGGGAATGAAACATTGTTCACCCTTAGCAAACTCTTTTGTTATTTTGATTGTGGAAACCAACTTGTATGCACTGGGTTGCAGCACTATAACTGTTCATAGATAATGTCATTCCTCAAATTTAAATTACAACTTAGCAAACTATTTTGTCATTTTGTTTGCGGACTATCATCCTGTATGCACTAGGTAGCAACACTCTATTAACTGTTATTATCTATTGCCATTCCTCAAATTTCAATTATAGCTTGTTCATATTTATTTTTTAAAGTGCTTTATTATTTTTTCAACAGAACATTATGGTAGAATTTTAGAAGCCTTTGTATCTTAGCTTGTTTTGCTTATCTACCACTCATTATATATTGGTGAAATGCCTTTTGTATTTCCAGGGAAATAATACAACTCATACATGAACACCTTGTAGATTTGGGACTCCTAGATTAAAAAAAAACTCTGTTGAAGGAGGCACCTCTAGCACCAAAGTTGACTCAAATCATGACCTTGTCCATCCATATCCTCAAAATTTTCTTAATTATTATGTCATCTTGTTCACCTCTCATGTTCCTCACGATGAGTTTAAATACAAATTTGTAAGACAATTTGATTGCATGTATGCTCTCAAAAGGTTTCTTGCCAGATACACATCCATGGAGATCACAAATGAAAAGTATTGTATTAATAATTTAATACTCAGTGATCAAGAAGTGGGTACAGTTTACTTGGCTCTCAGAGGCCTCAAATACATTGTTGGAATTCTTAACATGCTCTTGCATTATTAATGGTTATTGAAGTGTCCACTAACAATATGAATGTTATCATTCTTGATGTCGAGAAAGATCTACCTAGGAGGGAGGAACTGGTATTGCTCCCTAAGTTGGATTCATGAGTAGATGAACCTGAATATGATACCAAGGACAAGTGTGATGTTCTCAAGTGTAATTTTACATCACTTTTTTCATATGTTTTTCATAGTAATTATGATTTTAGGTGTCTTTCACTTACTCCACATTTTTCATAGTAATTATGATTTTAGGTTTATTTCACTTACTCCACATTTTTCATTTGTTTTGCATAGTAATTATGATTTTAGGGGTATTTCACTTACTCCACATTTTTCATATGTTTTGCAGAAAACATATAAATGGATACATAAAGTTGACGTCCCACAGCCATTTCTTTCGCCACCCACTCTTAATTCATTCTACATGAATTTCACTATGCAACCGTCTCAGATTCTCACTGCTTTTTCCCTCAATTATTTTCTCAATTCAGTAGTGAACTATGAGTTTTCCATATTGCATCCAAAGGGAAACATAATACCATGAATCGCCACTGTTTCCAGGATGAAACTCAAGACCGCCAGAAACACTCCTCGGAGGGTGGGCATGGGTCATACTGAATTGAGAAACTAATTGAGGGAAAACGCAGTGAGAATCTGAGACAGTTGCATAGTGAAATGCATGCAGAATGAATCAAGAGTGGGTGGCGAGAGAAATGGTTGTGGGATGTCGTATGAGAGGAAATGGCGATGGGAATTGATTGATAAGGTCAAAGTAAATTCGCACTGTGGTAATAAACTACACTTGTGTCTACCATTGTCAGCTGCATTTCAAGCTTGAAGGTGGTAGCCTTGGGACTAGACATAGGTTGCAGGTTCGAATTTCCTCAGTTTAGTTTGTACCCTGTTATTTTTTCGATGAAAATTATATGTTTTCTTTAATTACCTTTGTCAAGACGCAGAGACAACCATAAAATATCAGATGTGTCAAGATGCAAAGAGTACTAAGACACAACAAGTGTACTTTTATGTCAGCAATGGCATTGAAAATGGTTTCCATCCAAACCTATCAAGTGTACTTTTAGGTCAGCAGTATTCTTGTCTCCAAACTGTAGCAGCTGTTTGACCATTTTCACCCTCTAAATTGAAGGATTCGTGCAAACACAAACCACTATGTTACGCGAACTTCTTTCAGGTCTTTGTTACATTTGCTTCTAAGATCTTTCAGGGCTTTGTTACATTTGCTTCTAAGATGTTACGGGGTGAAAATGGCCAAACAACTGCTACAGTTCGGAGACAAGAATACTACTGACCTAAAAGTACACTTCATAGGTTTGGATGGAACAAATTACCATGGAAATCCTCTTTATCTTCATTCTCGATTTTTTAGAAAATCAAAGATATATGAAATGATGCTTTATGACTGTTCGTCTTCACAGCGGCCTCTTGAAATCAAGGTAAGAAATGGTTTAATGATTCAGTGTAGTAAACATTTATCTTTATTGAATGCTAGTTTTTACTAAATGAATGTGTTCACTGAATGAATGGATGGTTTATTGAATGTTATCTTTTATTGAATGAATGTGTTGATAGAATGAAACATTGGTTTAATGGATTTTAGCCTTTATTGAATGAATAGTAGATGTTTGTTTATGATGAAATATGCATGAATTTGCACATAATTGTTTTTTCAAGTACATGCATTGGGTATGGGGAATTGAGAGTGATGTGAGGGGGGGGGCACAAGAGCTTCCACCTTCACGTGGTTGGCCCTTTTTAGTAGAGAATATTATATTATTCTCGAAACAGTGAGGAGCTCAATGAATGGCAACAATGCTGCCTTTCTACAACCCACTCCCGTGTCATCTAAATTTTGACAATTTCTTGGAGCTTGTTGTGATGTTTGGTTGCTCCTGATCATAACCAATTTTGATTTTCCACAACTTCGAAGGTTGATTAAATATGCACTAGAACCAATATCTTTAACCTTCTCTTTAAATTCCTTGGAATCTCCTTGAGAATATTTGAATAAGATATGTCTCAAATCCTCTAGATATACTTGAATGAGATATGTCATATGCAATTAGTAGCATCTTACAAATATTTTGTAATTTCCACCATGCAGTTTTCAGAATCTCCATTTCCCTATATTGGACAATGATGTGAAGAAGCAATTATAATAGCTCTTGGAGAAAGGAGTCATATATATAACCCAGTGTTTCAACTTATGGGTTGCATATCATCATAGTGCTTAGGCAGGATGAATGTTTGTGAATGTGTACTGACTACCGAGTAGTGAATGAGATAACCATCAAGAATAAATATATATTTGCCACATACTAGTCCTTCTCTACAAGACTTCATTTCTAAAAAACACTCTATGGCATGCAACTACAAATAATAGCATGCATCTAGAACCAGAAACCAAGCAAAGGTTGATTTATGCATTGATATAGAGAGGTGGCACTAGGCCCACAATATGGAGAAACAATGAGTTAGAAAAAACATTTGTACCAAAGTACCGAAACGGTTATTAATAAAATTTATAAAAAAAAAATGGTTTGGGAATTGTCTTCAATTTTATGGATGCCATGATCACGATGAAAAATTAATAGTGTATTTTTTTTTAAAATTACCTATATCCGTCGGATATCTGACTCTACATATGAAGATATTCGAGGTTCATGCCATACCACCGACGGCTACGAACGTCGAAATTCGGCCATCTTAACACGAACATTACGTCGGATATCTGAATCTACTCACCCTGACGTCCAATGTTCCTGCCATACCTCCAACGGCACAGAACGTTTGATATTGGCAATCTTAACATGGAATTACCGTCAGATATCTGACTTACTATCTGACAGAAGTGGTGACGAATATTCGACGGACCTGTAGGATGTCGAATTGTAGCAAAATTCCAACCAACGTTTAAAATATATGGGATTTGTCGGATAGTCAACAATAAGATGTCGAAAATCAAACATCTATGCTATCGTATTTTGGGTAAAAAATGCTAGTGGCCCATAATCAATTGTACCCTTCAGGTACCTCATAATATGATTTAAAGCAACTAGGTGAACACCTCTGGGATCCGCCATGAACTGGATCAATGTGTTCACTGCAAATCAAATATATGGTCTCGTGTTCATCAGGTACATCAAGGAGCCAATCATATGATGATACACTGTGACATCAACCGGATCAGATGAAGCAATGCACAAAAGCTTTAGGTTCGATGCCATAGGTGTGGCCATGGCCTTGCAGTCCATCATCCCGAACCGCTTTAGGATATCTACTGCATACTTCCCTTGTCCAAGGAAGATTCCATCTGCACTCTGCCACACCTCCATGCCTAGAAATTAATGCATCATCCCCAAGTCCTTTATCTCGAACTTGGTAGCAAGCTTCCTCTTTGTATCAGTAATCAATCTATCCTCACTTGTAACAAACAAGTCATCCACATACAAAAGTAGTATGACTGGATTTCCTTGCTCAACCTTGTAGTAAAGGTTGGAATGCGCCTTACTCTTGGTAAAGCCCAAACTGGATAGAAAGTTGTTTATCCTATTATACCAAGTCGTAGGAGCTTGCTTCAATCCATACAAGGCTTTCTTCAACCTGCACACATATGACTCCCTATCATGTGTCTCAAAACCAAGTGGCTACTCCACATACACTTCCTCTTCAACTACACCATTCAAGAAAGTTGTCTTGATATCCATCTGGTGTATCTTCCACTTCATCACTGCAGCTAGAGGAAGTACTGTTCTGATGGAAGTATATCTGGCTACAAGTGCAAAATTCTCTTCATAATCTATCCCTTCTTTCTGGAAGAAGCCATGAGCCACAAATCTCGCTTTGTATTTCTCTATGCTACCATCTATAGCATGCTTGATCTTATAGATCCACTTGGATGTCACAATAGAATTCTCGTCAGGTCTTGGGACCACATCCCAAACACCATTCTTCATGATCGACTGGTACTCCTTGATCATGGCATCCTTCTATTAATGTATCCTTGATCTTGGGAACTTCAAATTCTTTAATATCTTCAATAGATAGTTTTCTTGAACTTGGTTGCTGGAACAAATGTTGTTGTCCTTCTTTTGTAGGTGATTGTACATGATCTTTCCTACAAGTCAAATTCAGTTGCATGATTAGAAACATCTCATAGTTTTCAAAATAAAATCTTACACATAAGAACATATCTCATATAGTCATGCAATTGTTTTAGCTAATGCTTCAATACAACATTTGTCCATATCCTGTATTCATACGGTAACTTTCTAGATGCCTTCCATATCTACCAGAACATTTGTTAAGAGTGTGCACAACTCCCAACATGTTAGCAAAGAGGTTTCATTCTAGATAAGTAGTAATGGAATGTTGTACGGTACCATAGGCCACTTACCCATTACTTGCATAGTAGTATTTTGTTCATTAATGTAACTTTTCTAATATGCACAATACATACCCTAAATCTAGGAACATAAGTATGTACATGAATGAACAACATCATTTAAGTAATAAGAAATGACAATTCAAATACTTATGTTTGTTTGGTTGTTGGGTGCGCTCCCTCTCAATATTTGCTTCCTTGCAGGAACTACTGGAGTGAGCTCCCTCTCGGTCTTTACTTCCTTGTAGGAACTACTAGAGTGAGATCCCTCTCGATCTTTTCTTCCTAGATTATCTGTCTTTGAGCTTATATCCATCCTAGACCACTGTGCATCCTTAAGTGTGCACTAGTGTCATCCTCAAGATCTCATACATAACCATACATGCATTAGCATAATCTCAATACTATCAAAACATAATGAGTCTAAATAATCTTAAATATGTATGGTCATGATCATTTCATACATAGGTAATAAGAGTTAGTATTCAAGGTTTCAAGGAAGACTTCTTTTACTCATGCATATTCTTATTTAACCATAGGACTCTTTTGGTTAGTCATATTATCAATCAAAGTAAGAAATATAATATGCATAAACCCTTGATTACTAAACATTCTAACTTTCAAGAATAATCATTATCATTCATACAAAAGTATAAGATCCTAACACAAGGTAGGATTCTAACTTGATATAGGAAAAACATACATCGTTATCATGTTTGTTAGTTATGTCTAACATACCCAAACAATGTCTTCTTGTTCTCTTCAATGACTTGTGCTTAGTAACCTGCATAACTCATAAGTTAACCATTGTAGAACTAAATTATACATACCTCGTAAGTAGAGCTTCTATGTGATCCATGAGTCTTTGTCTTCATGTCACCATGGTCATATGTTCTTGATCTAGAACTTGATTTGTACCTTTCATGTTAGCGGACAACATCATCCTCATACAATACCACAGTGCATTAGTACAATCATAAGTGTCACAACCCTAATCAATGAATGCCTTATATCATTCACATGCATTCATACTTTTACTAGGGTGATAAGACAAGTCTAAAATTAATCAATATTGTACTAACCTCAATAATATGAAGACAAACATATCATAACCTTAATCATGAACAGATTTAAAAAACATACCTATATTTCCTCAAGTCATACGTGTCAAGATTTCTTGTAGCATTCTTATGTAATTCCTTAGCCTCATCACCCTCTGGAACCGGAACTTCTTCATTTATGCAGATGTCTAATTCATTCCCTTCTAGGATTAACCCAATCCACTTTGATTTGTTGAGACTCGATTTGGAGCCTGGATTAGGGTTTGTCAGAGAAACCCTAAAAATTCAAATTTTGAATTTCAAACTTCTAAATGGATGGAAAGATGTGCCTTGATGAGCTGATCAAGCTAGTATACTTCAATTTTAAAAACTACAAAATTTGACCCCTCAAAATTGCCTTTGAAACTTTCAGATCTTCTCGAGAGGATCCCAAACTAGGGTTTGATAAATCTCACTCTTCTTCCCATCCAAAAGGTTCGATCTTGTGTTATAAACTTCGATTTTTCTGAGGAGCTTCCAGCCATTGTCACAGATTTAAAAAATTCCAACTTTTACAGAAGCCCTAATTTTCCACCTTTCCGATCAAAATCCCAAACTAGGGTTTGATCAAGCCCGACCTTTCCCCAACCAAAAAATTCGATCTTGGTCTCTAAATTTTGATTTTGATGAGGATCATTCAGTCGTGGTCTCCTATTTCAAAAATTAAAACTTTCTCTAAAGCCCTAAATTCCCGCACTAGTGACACGCCAAGAATGAAGGTGCTCAGAATCCAATTCTATTTTGACAAAAATATGCACCTGAATTTTTCTGATGCATATCTGAAATTATGAATCGATAGGGTCTGAAGCTTTGGCCTATGGTATCCTGACCTTTCATATTTCCAACCGCAAGGTCTAACCTCAATTGGATTCTCTGAGAGAGAGTTATGCCAAGTGTCGCAACGTGACTTGTTTATGGGATAAAACGGTATATCAAACTTGTAAGGAGTGCTACATGTCACTGTTTCAACTTCAGCCTTTAAAAAGAGGTCCTATAAAAGTATAGTCCATTCCCTACCTGTCATTTTTTACAAAATCTCATTTGGAGCTTCCTAGCCCAATTTGTGACCTTTTTTCCTAGGTCACATGTTTATGACTGAGATCTAGAAGAGGCAAAAACCCTAGATTGTACTGATCATAAAATAGAAAGTACAACGACTTAGATGATGTGCTTCGGACACAAGGTACATGGGTATGTTATATACAACATGTACAAAGTAGCGAAAGTGCTATGATGACTAGTTTTTTCTATATCAATCCCTAGCTTCCAATTTGTCGCATGTGCAACAAGTCTCATAAATTCCATACCATGCCTTCCTTCAGGCTAACTCTGATACCATGTTAGTTTTTCAGAATTTAATTCATTCTTATCTAGGATCTTAACTAAAAGAACAACATGTACAACATATCAAGCATAAGAGACAAGAGACAAGAGACACAAAACATTTCACTGGGGAAAACCAAGAAGGTGAAAAACCCTGCAACTTCCTCAAAGATAGAATAAGCATCAATACAAGGATCACCATGATCAAAACCAAGAGATAGATGTATTCAACATCATGCTCCTCCTCCACTTGTGCGCACCTCCTCTTCTCTCACTAATGCGAAGTGAGTGAATAATAGAATGTGTAAAATGAGAGAGACACACTCTCTATTTATACACTAAATTTCACTTGAACTTTACTCAACTAGGTGAGCCCCAAATTAACCACATAACATAATACTGATTCAGGGCCGACCCCACTAGGGTGGTGTAATAACCCTTTGACCCACACAACTCATACATGCCCAACCCCACCAAGGTGGTCTAATAACCCAACAAATATAAGTTGCAACACTTACAATATAACTTGCGACAGTTGCAAGTACAACTGAGGACACTTCCAATCAAAGGAATAATACATCTTTGTTGGGGATACAATAAATTACAAATAAAATATACAAGTGAATATCTTTCAAAGTTACAAATACATCAATAGAAAATATAGTTAAAATTTTATTTAATAAACTTCATTTTTGTTTTAGAACTCTTACTTAGTTCTTTTTTAACTAACTTGTAAACTTTATATTTTATTTAATTAATTTATATATATGAGATTTAATTATAGGTAAAATGTATTTAAGTGGATATGTATATATCTATTACTTTATCTACCTATGTACTCTTTATTACTCTTACATATATATATATATATATATATATATAATATTTTTTATACAGACATAACTTTGGCGTACCACTTTAATACATAAGTGAGATTCTTTATAATTAATCCACTTGATTTAACCAAGTAGTTATATAGTATTATAACCTTTGATGTTTATTACAAGAATAGGGTCAACTGTTTTTGACAAGGCTATTGGTAGGTTTAGAAGGTCTACTAGGTTAGGTAGCTCTAGGTCCCGTTTGCATGTTGGATTACATAATTTTCCGTGGTAGTTCCTCCGTCCTTGATGAGATGAGTAATGAATCAATTTAGTCAAAATAAAATAAGTATGATGATTGGTGCTATTCAGATCCTTCCTCAACTGATCTAGTAAAGTAACCCCTAGTGCTAGTCAGAGCTTAGGCTCAACAATTTTACATGGGCGTTATGCTAGTGCAATTCCAGAGCTCTTTGCTAAACACTAGTGCTAGGATGCATTTGTAAGATACACATAGGGATACAATGGCCAAAGATACGATGATCTAGAGATTATGCTCAACATCAAGTTGGGAGTGCTCCAGGGCTTATGCCCAACACTCTATGTACATCCTCTATGTACATCGGGGCTTATGCCCAATACATAAAAAAATATCTTTATGTACATCGGGGCTTATGCCTAGTACATAGGTCATCCATGTGCTCCAGAGACCACGCTCAACACATCATAAAAGTTAGTCATGCGTATCAGAACTCTTCCCGGTATATAACAAAGATCATCTCAGTATATTAGGGTTTGTACCCAATCTCATAAAAAAACATCAATCAAATACATTGGCGCTTTCAGCCTAGTATATAACTATAAAATGCATCTGTCAGGGTCCATGCCCAAATATGGATGTCTATAACTAACATACGTCATGTGCATAAGGGATTACGCCCAACATATATAATAAAAGTAAAACATGTGCATTGGGGCTTATGCCCAGCATACCAAAATAAATCATATGTATTGGGGCTTACGCCCAATATATAACATCAAAATAATTAGCAAAATTCAGGATATTACATGATGCCATCAATAAATTCATTCTTTATAATGAAAAGGAAGCACATCCGTGGGTTAGATTGTATGAAGAGGAGAGGAGGAAATGGGACATTAACAGGAATGAATTTAGACAATTGAATAGTAGAGGAATGCATTATAATGATAATTTAAAAGGTAATATGCCAATGATCTATCCCAACTGTTGGGATACTGACAAAGTCAAAGAGACATATGGTGCATCTAGTTGTTACCTACATGATGTGGAGAATACGCTAAACATAGGGACCATGTTTACAGACCAGGTGCAACAATTAAGTAATAATCTATTTTTGTACATTTCTAAGTTTATAATGCACCTTTGAATTATAACATCTATACTTTATATATTAATGCTCGCCTTATTAGACATATGACATCATCATTTGTTCACTTTTTATAGGTGCATTTTTTCTCATCTATGTGGGCATATGGTCATCATTTTCACACTGAGGATGTCGATAATGGATGTCTCACACAAGACCGCGGAGTGGAATTAAATTTTGACAATTCTAGTCATGCTAGACACCATGATCAAAACCTACTAAGGGGCAAGCTGGGTTATGTTGGAAAGATACAAGATATCATTCAAGTGGAATTATCATCATTCCATTGTGTTATTTTTAGGTGCAACTGGTTGACACATTCGACAAGAATAATGTAAAGGAATATCGTGATAGTGGTTTGATATGTATCAACTCTAGAAAGATGTGCTATGAAACTAAGGAGCCTTATGTTTTCCTAAAACACTGCAATCAAGTGTTTTTTTACCTAGATGCATTGGATAGGAATTGGTGATTTGTATTAAGACATGACCCTGGATCTAAACATATTTTTAAGAAGAACAATGCTATCGTGCCAAGCGAGGAACATAATAAGGGTGATGGCAATAGAGAGTGATATGTAATGTTTTTATTTCATCATTTACAATGTTGATATATAATTTTATTATTGTTATCTTTATTTCCCTAATTATACTATTTATTTTTCATGTTATGACGGTCGAAATGGAAATTTGATTAACATATGTTTTTAAACAATTTTAGCTGTATAACAATCAATTTGATGCAAAATGCATTTGTCTATCAACTAATTTGTGCTTATATGGAATGATTAATTGAAAAGGAATTTTATTTTACTCCAAGGTATTTATATGTCATTTCATATTTAGTATAAAATATTAGAATTATTGTGGCTCCATTGATATGGAATGTTGATATTGAGAGAATATAGGTTAGCGTGTATCATATGTGTGTCTATATTTAATATCAATTTCTAACAATATGGAAATAGTCATTTTACACTAATGATGCTAATATTAACTAGTAAGTAATAAATGAATTTTAATATTAATTCAAAATGTATAGTTCATTTAAACAAATTAATTACACTTAAAAATGACATCTATAATGTGTGAATGTATTTTATTTATTTGTTAAGTTACACTAACACTCTCTATCATTAGATTTCGTTCTATTAATTTACATAATATTAATTCCTTCACTAATCAGAAAACAACTTTCAAACTTTAACAGTGCAATCACATTAAGATTTTTCTAAATGAAGTTAGTTATAACAATTCACAAACTCATCATTACCAGCAACTTTAATTCATGTTTAGGTTTTAGCCCCATATGAACACATGCACTCTCTAGAATATGCATTTTCTACAATTATATGTGTAATAAACTTGTACCCGATAAGAGTATACATTCCTATAACAACTAAGTGATCTATCCATTCTAGTTATAAATTAATGGAGTCCTCATATATGATTTTGACAACAAACTTTGGCCATAATGACATCACTATTTTTTTGAACTAATGATATAGTTCTTAACTCCACATATAAAGTTTAAATGTAATAATCAATTGCCAAGTGCACAATAATTGTAACATTTAATGCATTAAGCAAAGGTACCCTATTTATAGTGTCTCTTTTTACTTCTATGTGTGAGATTTTCAATTACTAGGAACTAGATTCATAAGACAATTTCACCATGGAATATTTCAGACAATGAGAGAAGAATAATTGAGAAGATAAATTGTGTAAATCACTCTGTATCTTATTCATTAATATGATAACATTATATAATACATCCTCCATGGATAAAATCGAATCTCCTTGAGGAAATATGTAAAAAGCAAAAAGAAAAGTCTTAGAAAAAGACAAAAAACCCCTTAGGTGGCAAAAGCAGTTTCCAAAACTGTCCTAGAGGATCATGAATTTAGTAGGTATGGTATGGAAGCTCATGAGTGAGGTAAATATGATGTATTTATGGCTTTAGAAGTTTATATATGATGTGGAGGTCGAAATGGTCAAGTGGCAAAAGATTCCAAGTCTACTAGCTTTATCTTTTCCACTAGAAAGTAGAAAAAACAGGACAAAGCTAACTAAATCTGGATAATGTCTTTCTAATTCAGGAATGGAATAAAAACAGACAGAATCCAAGGAAATATTATCCATAATCTATCCAAATTCATTTTTGTGAATGAGGATAACATGTGGTCCACTAAAAGACAAAACTGGCCTATTCTACCTAGTCAAAACTCAGGAAATTAATCATAAATAAATAATTAATTTTATCCTAAGTCTAGAATGACATAGTGGGTTTTTTTAAATGTTCCAACACCCCCCCTTAAGCCTGACTTTATGTGATAGGAATCATAAATATAGGGCCCAAGCAACAAGGCTTATGGTCACCCCAATACAAAAATAACTAGTCCATGTAAACCGAGGAATTAGGGAAAACCTCATGGGAACAAAACCCTCCATCAAAAATGGACATGCTTGATATCTTCATAGTGTCATGTTGCTCATTTGAATGAGCTGAATGAGCTGAATAGGATGCTTCTGATTAAATGACTTGATGAAGAGATTGTGGATGTCATGATCATCCATTAGTGCATCAATGTTGTGTAGAAAAAACCATGTGTTGAAGCTCTATGAAGATCATCTTCTGTTGATGGTGGAGCATCAAATGAATTTTTCTTATTACTATAACATACATAAGCATTTTTGAAAACATCATCAATGATGGAAAGAATATCTGTGCATACTCCTTCCCAAGGAAAAACAATGAACTCAACATGATCAATTTCTTCTGTAGCTGTAGTGTGGTGTACTAGTTCTTGTACTTTATTCTCAAACTGATGTAGAACCTTCCTGATATTTAAAATGAGATCATGTAGCTCTGAAATATCAGAATGTGAGTCATATGGAGTAACAACTAGTAAAGATGTGGAGTCTCCATGATCGAACAGAGTTTTATCAAGTGTAAGGTTGGTAAGACTTGAACTTAATTTTTATTTTTATTTTTTTTGTTGTTAGCCTCCCAACCTTTCCGAGAGTACTCTCCTTCCTCTCGAACCCCCGAGCAACTCAGGTTGTAGAACTCACACACACGAATCGAGAAACTCAGTTTGGGTTTCCCCCCACCATAGTTTCTAGCCAAACCCCAATAGCAGCAAGTATTTTTCCTTTTCATAATTACGATAACCATCCAGGGACTGGGTCCTTTACCCATTTCCAATTCCTTCCTTATAAAGGAAAATCCCATGCGACACATGTCGCTCCATGCAAAAATACTTATTTTATTAAATTTCTAACTCAATAAAACTCACCCATCCATGTGTTAGTTTTTCTAGGAGATGCACCAACATTCCTATGTTTTCTCATGTTTGTATCCAAGATGTTTCACTTAACTCCTAAATCTATGGTGAAGGTGGAGTTGACTAGATGTTTATGCTTAGGATTCTACTTTGCTCCTAAATAAAGATTTATATTATTTTAAATGCTCAAAAATATTCTTTTATGTTTCCTAAATAACAATTAATATTATTTAAATGCCAAAGTAATCATTTATGTGCAAATGTCTCAAGTACTAAAATGCATTTTCTAAGTAATATTCTAGGTGCAAATTTACATGTTTTTATGCAGTTAAGTTTAACAATCATTTTCACTAGGACCCCAGTGCCGCGCCGTTGGGATTCCCTGTTCCTTAATTTCATTTCCCTGACATGGCACCACTACGTCAGGTCCAGTCTTCTGTAGTTTTCATCCATCTGCAAGGCACTACATCATTGGGTCCTTGTGTCCACTTTTTCCGTTCTCGGCAGGGTACCACACTATCGGCCCTTCTGCCGTCATCCTTTCGTTTTGACTTGTGGGAAATTCATGAGGGATTTCAAGAGCCGTTACCTTCCATCCTCCATTTACAAGATATAGGGACTAATGGAGCTGAGGAGTGAGTCCGTTCTCATTGCGCACCCACCAACTCATACGTGACCAGCTCCGCCGTGGTACACCTCGCATGCCCTCCCGCTTTCCTCTTGAGTAAGCGGATCAATGCTTATCTACTCATGCATGGTATTCTGTCGGAATTCGACATTGTCATCTCTCTCCCCTTGTGTGATTTATTCGTACTCTACGACCCTTCAATTCCTTTGTGTGTCCGTCGGTGAACCATTTCACCTACTGCTACACACATTTATCACAAACATATATTAGTAGTACTATCCTCAATCATCATAATTTGATTCATCAATCTAATAATTCATTAAACATTTATATTTTACTCATAACATTATTCATTCATCTAATCAGAAATGCATCTCATCAATATTTACTTTCTTCATTCTCATCACATAATCAATCATATAGCTAGTCGTTAAGCGTCATTCACATGTACATTTTTCATAATCAAAGTTAATCGTTAAAGAACATATAATCATTCATTTACATCAACTATCCAGATACACATATATCATTATTTTATTGATTCCCAATCAATCGTAGTCATAAATATACTCAAAATAAAATCCATGAATTATTTTATTAATGTTTCAATCAGTCGGGTCACTTAACAGATTCCCTCAAGGTCTACAGTAGTCTAGGGGCACTACATTCACCCCTACTTATTTAGAACTTCGTCCCGAAGTTCAGAATAAAAATGGAAATCTATGACGCATCTCAGTTGTGTCCTCCCAAGTCGCACAGTTAGGACTATAACTGTCCCACTACACTTTAACTTGATCATTCACACAGTGCTTAAGCTGCCATGTTCGTTGGTCTAAAATATGGATCGGCTCGGCCATCGACCCCATCATCTGTTGTCAGCACATTGCTCAAATCAATGAAATGCGAAGTATCGGAAACATAGTGACGTAATATATAAACATGAAATACATTATGAATTCTACTCAATGATGATGACATGTCAAGACAATAGGAAACTGGTTCTATCCGTTCCAAAATCCTGAATGGTCCTACAAACCTAGGTGACAGCTTGGATCCCCTGCCAAACTTTATAGAACTCTTCGGTTTCCCTGGTACTACTGAGGGAATTCTCCTTGGAAGTGCTGTCCTCCACATTTCCAACAACTAGCTTTAGGTCCTCTAGTGTTATTTCCAGTAGGTGCATTGTTTCTCTTAGTAGGTCCAAACTACGCCGGTTTTGCAAACTGCTTTGCATGATCGTTCCAATGTGGTGGTTTGTAAGGTGTTATGTTGTCTCTAATAGGACTTCCGTTAAAAGGTCCCTCTCCAAAATTATTATCTCCATAAAGATGTTTGGGTGCTTGAGAGGATTGACTTCCTCGGTCAGCACTCGTAAAGTTCTTGCTCTGAAGTATCTTGCCACGAAGCTCTTCTTCAGCGATGAGAGATTTTTGGACTGCATCATGTAAAGTAGAAGGTGTCAAAATACGAACCTTGTCCCGGAGAACTGTGTTCAATTCATAGATGAACTTATTTACCTTTAATTTCTTTATAGAAACATGGGGTGCATATCTCAGTAACTCCATAAAATGGATCTCGTACTCTTGTAATGTCCGTAGTCCTTTCTTCAATGCATGGAAATCATTTAGCTGTCGCTCGATGAATTCGTCAGATAAGTAGTGCTGGCGGAAATGTTCATCGAACAATTCCCAAGATATTTCTTCAAGTTCCAGACCTAGCTGAGGTTGCAAGGTCTTCCATCAAAGGAGGGCTTCCCCCTTGAGTTGCAGTATCACCATCCATACCTTCATATTGGATGTGTGGTCCCTCAATGAAAAGCACATGTCCATGTTTTCCAACCATGCCTCTATTGCGGTTCCCTCAGTGGAACCCCAAAATTCAAGAAATTTCACCTTTTCCAACTCTGGGTGTATGTTAACCGGAGGTGGCCTCTGCGGCATAGCAGTAACTTGAGAATCGACATTCTCGCATTCAAGTTGCATCATAACTGCTTGTGTCATCTGGTGATAATTTATCATCATCGTCATAACCTCGCTCGCAGGCAGGTTAATGGTTCCCTTGGCTCTCGGAGGTGTATCCACAGGGGTCCTTGGGGTTGACGGGTGTGCAACTTGTCCTCATCCCCTTCCGGATATACCCCTATGAGTTCTTCGATCCATGACGAAGTCTACCTCAGAGTAAAATAAATAAATAAATTACTATTTTTTTAAAAATTACAAAATGTTTAATGAGGACATATCTAGGTCCGAACTAAGTTTGACCTTCCTCTGATACTAAATGTAGGGCTCATAAGACTTGAACTTAAATTTATTTATTTTTTATTTTTTATTTTTTTGCTGTTGTTAGCCTCCCAACCTTTCTGAGATTACTCTCCTTCCTCTCGAACCTCTGAGCAACTCGGGTAGGAGAGCTCACACACACTAATCGAGAAACTCAGCTTGTGTTCCCCCCCAACCAAAGTTTCTAGCTAAACCCCAATAGCATCAAGTCTTTTTCCTTTTGACAATTACGATAACCATCCAAGGTATGGATCCTTTACCCATTCCCAATTCCTTCCTTATAAAGGAACATCCCATGCGACACATATCGCTCCATGCATGTGTTAGTTTTTCTAGGAGATACATCAACATTCCTAAGTCTGTGGTGAAGGTGGAGTTGACTAGATGTTTATGCTTAGGATTCTACTTTGCTCCTAAATAAAGATTTATATTATTTTAAATGCTCAAAAATATTCTTTTATGTGCAAATGCCTAAATAACAATTAATATTATTTAAATTCCAAAGTAATCATTTATGTGCAAATGTCTCAAGTACTAAAATGCATTTTCTAAGTAATATTCTAGGTGCAAATTTACATGTTTTTATGCAATTAAGTTTAAAAATCATTTTCACAAGGACCCCGGTGCCGCGCCGTTGGGCTTCCCTGTTCCATAATTTCATTTCCTGACATGGAACCACTCCGTCGGGTCTAGTCATCTGTAGTTTCCATTCCTCGGCAAGGCACCACATCGTTGGGTCCTTGCGTCCACTCTTTCCGTTCTTTGCAGGATACTGCACCGTCGAGTGCTTCTGTTGTCATCCTTTCATTTTGACTTGCGAGAACTTCATGTAGGGATTACAAGAGCCATTACCTTCCATCCTACGTCTATACACTATTAGGGAATGATGGTGCTGAGAAGTGAATCTGTTATCACTGCGCGCCCCCCAACTTGTACGTGACCAGCTCCATCATGGTCCACCTCATATGCCCTCACGCTTTCCTCTTGAGTAAGTGGATCAGTGCTTATCTACTTATGCGTGGTATTCCGTTGGAAGTCGACATCGTCTTCGCTCTCCCTGTGTTTGATTTATCCGTACTCTACGACCCTTGAATTCCTTTGTGTGTCTGTTGGTGAACCGTTTCACCTACCATTGCACACATTTCTCACAAACATATATTAGTAGTACTATCCTCAATCATCATAATTTGATTCATCAATCTACTACTTTGTTAAGCATTTATATTTTACTCATAACATTACTCATTCATCTAATAAAAAATGTATCTCATCAATATTTACTTTCTTCGTTCTCATTACATAATCAATCATACATCTAGTCGTTAAGCATCATTCACATGTACATTTTTCATAATCAAAGTTAATCGTTAAACAACATGTAATCATTCCTTTACATCAACTATCCAGATACACATATATCATTATTTTATTGATTCAAAATCAATCATAGTCATAAATATACTCAAAATAAAATCCAATAATTATTTTATTAATGTTTCAATTAGTCGGGTCACTGAACAGGTGCTCTCAACGTCTAGAGTAGTCTAGGGGCACTATAGTAGGAAAAGTGTGAGAAACTAGATCACCCTGACATCTGAGCAAGCCTGGAGAGTGTGAGGACTTGAATTTTGAACTATGAATGATGGGGTCAGGTCCATATGTGTGGAATATTAGTCCAAAGAAACCCAAAAGCATGTCTGTCGAACCAATGAAAGATATGAAGGACAAAAGTGCAATAGAGGTAAGTGACACAGTGTAGGAAAACATAGAATTGTGTAGTTTCTTAACTGGAAAACTTGGGGATTGTAGGGTCTTTTGTGCATCCAAAGGTTGGGAATATGATGTGGAATATGTAATGACCTGCATATCAAACCGTAAATCATCTTCTAAATCAGAATCTAAAATATTGGAATGGAGGTGGAAAGACCTTTCAGAAGAGAAGTCAAAAGCTAGTAAAAAATGACTAGTTTTGAGAGTAGACTTGGATAAACTGATTGAATATTGTTCCAAGAAAGAGGTGAAGGTTTCTGGTTTGTATATATCAGAATGTGAATCAATATCAGAGACATTAGAATTATATTTCACTCTATCAGTCAAAGCATAAACATCATTACCTTTTGGAGAGGCTCGGAAACAGTGTTCTTGTTCTACAGCAAGCCTGCCTTGTTCTTTTTTTGCAAAGTCAAAAAATCTATGTTATGATCTTCAAGCATCTTGTCCATGATTTCCAATTTCTTCTTGAAGCAAGATTTCTCAGGATGAGTGCCTTTGCAACAATAAGAACACTTCGGATTCTCCTTCTTCATCTTCTTGGATTTGGAATCTCCATCAGAATCATCTTCATATGACAATATCTTATGTTTGGATTTGTCATTCTTGAAACTCTTTGCTCCATGAGCAACAAGTGCAAAGTCTTTGGAGGGTGATTGATCCCTCATTTTGAATAGCTTGTCCTTTTCTTCAGTGAGTGAATCAATGAATGCATCCAAGGTTGGCATCTTCCACTTAAGAACTGCAATTCTTGTAGAATGAAAACTAGACACAAATACTGAGTATTTTGAGCTTAGTTTTGACATAATGGTAAGGATAAATTGCTCACCCTTATTCTCTATACCACATTGCTTGAGTTGAAGCACTGGGTTCTTGAATTTTGATATGAACTCATCCATAGAATCAAATTTACTTGGACTAAGATAGATCAACTCAATCTCCAACAAATGACCTTTGAGCTCATCCTGTTTTCCAAAGAGAGACTCTAGCTTTGTCCACACTTCATTTGGAGTGGATAGATAATCAATATGGAATAAAATATCTAGAGATACAGAGAGACACAATAACCCATAATCTTCATCAAGCCTATTGAACCATTTGGATTACAATGCAATAGCTCCTGGCTTAGTTTCAAGCCCCATAATGACTCTATACAATCCTCTGCTTCGAAGCTGGATGATCATGTGTGCCTTCCAGTCAGATAAATTGAAGGGAGTGAGAGTCATAGCTTTGACTTGATTTTTCTCCATACTGATGCGCTCTTGGTGATGGAAATACCTTCCAAAAAGCTCTTGGAAATTGTTTTGAATCAAGCTATCTTGGATACCATGTGAGATTTTCAATTACTAGGAAGTAGATTCATAAGACAATTTCACCATGGAATATTTCAGACAATGAGAGAAGAAAAAATAGGACAAAGTTAACTAAATTAGGATAGTTTCTTTCTAATTCAGGAATGAAATAAAAACAAATAGAATCCAAGGAAATATTATCCATAATCTATCCAAATTCATTTTTGTGAATGAGGATAGCATGTGGTCCACTAAAAGACAAAACGGACCTATTCCACCTAGTCAAAACTCAGAAAATTAATCATAAATGATTAATTAATTTTAACCTAAGTCTAGAATGACATAGTGGGTTTTTTTTAAATATTCCAACACTATGTTAATAATTAAAATCGAGAAATGTTTAAAAAAGTATGACGACATTGAAATTAACATGGCTAGACTTATTGTCATCCATCATAGATTACACTATTATTTTATTTTTAATCTTTTAAATACCTTCATGAATAAGAATCTAATCCGTCTGAATATTTTTACAAGCTTTATAAACTTAACATTAAGATGGATAAAATCGAGATTATAATAATTGAATATAAGAACAAAAAATATCATCTTATTTTCTACAGTGATTATAACACCCTACATAGGCATCAATTTAAATTGTCATTTAAAATAGACAAGACATAGTGAAATGATTGATAAAAGGAACATGGATGATACAAAGATTTTATAAATTCTAAATTTAATGATAAAAAATATTTTTTCCAATTTTATGTGCATAATATATATATATATATATATATATATATATATATATATATATTGTCAAAATTAGAACCAATGGGACTCATAACCTCCATAATGAAACTACTAAAAACCTAACAAAAAAACCATAAATTGGGATGATTGATTTTGTAAAATTTGTTATAAATAGGAGGTGAGGAAAGAACACAATTTCCTTTTCACATGGACGACATTTAATAATGTAATGAGAAAATTTAAACTTAGATTTATATATTAGTTTATTTTTCTCCTTACTAGAAGCACTATGAAGTTGGCATTTCTATTTCTTGTTGCCTTATATATCTTGTTATTGCAAACATGTAATTGTAATAGTATTGTGTGAATGTACACTCGTAACTCAAATTGAAATTTGTAAGTTTTCAAGTTTGTATTTTTTAATTGTAATTTTGCAATTTTGCAATCTTTGTAAATTTTTTTGTAATTTGTAAATGGAATTTTCAAAATTGTAATTGTAAATTGCAAGTTTTGATTGTAACTGTAATTGCAATTTGCGATTCTAAATTTGTAGTTGTAAATTGTAATTTGTAAATCTAAGTAATTTCTTATTGTAATTGTAATTGTAATAGTAATTTGTAGTTGTGAAATTTAAATAATTATTATAAATTGTAATTATAGCTAATATTGTCACTTGCAACTATAACTAAGCCTGTGCACAATTTGTAATTATAATTATAGCTAATATAAAAGACATCAACATAAATAGATAAATAAATAAATAAAATTGCATCACACACATGAGCCATACTCATCAACAAAAACAAAATACACCATACACAAGAGAATTTAAGCTTTATGAGTTCCTGATTCTCGTTTTTTAGTGTAGACAAGAGAATTTATTAACAGAAAAATAAATCTCCTCAACTAACATTACCTGCAAATAGTCTGAAAATGCTTTTACCATGACAGGATTCTGTAAACTCTCGGCATGCCATATCAGTTATACTAAACGACAGCTTCGACAGGCCATTGGAACCATTGACAGAAGCACTCCATGACCTAACTTTCTCTTCAAGTTCAACAATTAGTTGATAATAGGAACTGACAAGGACTGAGGGCCGCACAGCACCAGGATCAGCGATTGCTCCTCTCACTTGGGCACCAAAGGGCGACCCCTCACCGGCGATGCGATTCTCAGCATCACGCCGCCCATGAGGGGCATCCCTTTGGCTCCAAAGTGAGCGGAGCTCCACTCACTTCCGCTCACTTGGGCGCCCACTATCTCTTATGGTCATCGCTCAACTTGTCAAATTTGACTGATAATAGCTGGGAAGAATTTGAAACTCCTCGTGCATGTGGTGTTTTTGTTGTTTTACTACTTCTTATGGGGTTATATTGAATTTGGAACCATGGAAAATTCATTTTATTTTCCCTTATATCTCGACTCAATCAAGACGACATGTGATCAGGCATTGAAAAATTCAATATGAAAAAACCCATTCATTGAAATGCACTAAAATTGTTTTCAGCATTGAAGGACTGTTGTATCATTCCTGCCGTGGACTGACAGTTACATGAAGAATTTTGAAGATGCCACACCAGTGGATTATCGTTTGGAATTCATGAATGTTGAAGGACCGTAAGATGGTGCTTTCAGAGTCCTTCTTAGCCGACAGATTGTAATGACCCTTTTTCAAAAATTTATTAAAATGCCAATTTTTCCACTTTTTCCCCAATTTTGACCTTTGACTAGTTTTACTGTTTTGACCTCCAAATCAACCCAAATGCTCCCAAATATTCTGTAGGAGTGTATGAATGGTATTTATACTTGAATATTAGGTTCAGGGATGTTTTATGGCCCTCCAAATGCTGCTGCAAACTTGATTTGTATTCTGATCAATATAGGTAATTTTGACTAGTAATTTGTGCATCAAATCCCCCCGGGGTAACACTGCAAATGGCCTTCCAAATGCCTCCAAACTCCCACGAATTCATGTACAGAGGTATGTAATGTGTTAATTATGTGATTAATGTCTCATATGCACCATTAATTGATTTTTAATACTGTTCTAACTCTCTCACATTCAACAACAAAAACCCCCAATTCGACCCTTGGGGAAATGACATTATTTCACCTCTCAATACAGACAAACTGAGTAAAAATGCTTCAAATGCTCAATTACAGTACATGAAACTTGTAGAATATATCCATGGCAATATATTAATCACAAATATATTAGAGAATCATCCATCCATTTGAAATAATCAACCTTATAGTGTCATACATCAAAGCATTGGGGAAATGGACATTGTTTGCTCATTAATCAATAATTTTGCATACATTCAATGGGTATTTCGACTTGAGAGTTTCTGAATATGAAGAACAGAGGATATTAAGCTATTACAATCAGAAAAATATCATATGAAGCTCTCCCAATGAGTGTAAGATCTCACCCAAAGCGAAATCCCTCAAGGAGCCCGAATATGCCTTCAAAATTGGAAATGGTGGAGAGAAAGTGCTGCACTAAACCAAACCATGAAACTTCCTGTAGCTACTACCTGCAAATAAAACTCCATTAAAGCACCATGAAAGACCTGAGTGGCCTCTCCAAACACCAAATTGGATGGGAATCTTTCACCCTCGAAATTGGCTAAGGCAAGGAACTAGTCATCCACTAGTTCTCTCTTCACAAATGCAATTTTTCTCAAATCATCAAAATCCATTATCATACTTGATTTATACATTTTATAACCAACATTAGCCTTCAAGGGGTTGAAATCATCTCAATAGATTCAATAATTTTCCATTTAGAAAATATTTCTCATTTGCCACTTGTCTCCTTGTTCCAACCTTCCATCTTCTCCCAAATTCGAATTTGAGTCTCTTTAGATTCCTCCAAATCCATGAGCTCCTTCCTTGAGCCTATTTTTGGGGCTAACATGTCATAATGGTCAGGTGTAAGAAGTCAGGTCTAAATTTTGTCATAAATGTCATAGATGCTTCATTATTGTTGTCATAAAACTAGGGAATCTAGCCCAAGTGTCCACTAGTCTCCAATTTGACTCTTCCTCTCCCATGGAGGTTACTATTCCATCCCATTTCGACCTAAGATGCTCAATGCCATGTGTTATGACTTACCAACTCACACAAGAGTGTTCACCTTCCCATGAATTCGAATTGGCAAGAGAGAACTACCATGTGTCATTTAAAAATCAAGCTAGTGTGGGTCCCACCACCTCCATATGTCTCCAAAACCACTTGCCACCTAGAATTTCTCTTGAATTTATTTATTCATCATATTTATTAAATACTTGAACCCTTATAATGTCTAAATATCATTTATTAGCTTCCTTATTACCATCCCACATGTGCCCATCCAACCTAGTAAACTAGTAGGATTGATGGGATTGTCTTACTATGCACGTATTTGAATGGAAACATTACAGTCCTCCCCACCCAAGATTGCTTGGCCTCAAGCAATTTCAAATTTGGATGCTGCAAAATCTTCTCCTCTTCCCATGTGGCATCTTCATTTGGTAAGTCCTTCCATTGCACTAAATATTCTTTCATGATTCTACTCCTCAACCTTCTTTCCCGTGTCTTCAAAATATTTTCCGAAACAAGTGTGAGCTGACCTTCATCATCCAAAGGAGGAAGTATTTCTGAAGTGATGATTTGCTGACCAAGAGATTTCTTAAGACAAGAAACATGAAATACATTGTGGATTTTACTCCCTTCGGGAAGTTCTAGTTCATATGCTACTTCTCAAACCTTCCGCACTACCTTGTATGGCCCATAGTACCTTGGTTTTAATTTTTCTGCTCCATTCTTTTTGAGAGATGTTTGTTTATAGGGCTGCAACCTTAAATATACTAAATCATTGACTTGAAAGGTTCTCTATTCTCTAAGTCTATCAACATATTGTTTTTGATGATTTTGAGCAACCTGCAAATTGTCTTTCAAGAGCTTTAAAATTTCTTGGCTCTCTTCCACCCAATCTTTAGCCTTTAGGGCTCTACTATCACCAAATATAATGTCAGCAAATGTAAGTGCATCATAACCATATAATGTTTTGAAAGGAGACATTCCTATTGACATATGATAAGTGGTGTTGTAGCAAAACTCACCCAAGTGTAGCCATTTTGCCCATACTTTTTGCTGCCCTCCCAGATAGTTTCTTAGGTATCCTTCCAACCATTGGTTTACCCTCTCTGTTTGTCCATCAATTTGTGGATGATAGCTGGTAATTGGAGTCAATTGAGTGCCTACCAATCTAAAAATTTCTTTCCAAAAAAGCAGCCATGAATCTACTATCTCTATCACTGAGAATGCTCTTGGGAAGCCCATGCAATCTGAAGATTTCTTTGAAAAACATATCAGCCACTTGTGCAGCACTAACAGATGATGTAACAGCAAAAAAATGACCAAATTTTTTCAACCTATCAACTACCACATAGATACAATCCTTACCCAAGGATTTAGGCAATCCGGTGATGAAATCCATGGAAATACTGTCCCATTTTTGCTCCAGAATGGGAAATGCTTGTAATAGGCCAGCTAGACATGTAAGTTCTGATTTGTTTTGCTGACATGCTTTACATTCATTCACATACTTTTGAAAATCTTCCTTCAGCCCCTTCCAAAAAAATATTTGCCTCAACTATCTATAAGTTTTGAAGATCCCAGATGGCCCGCTAGTGGGGAATCATGTGCTTCTTGCAAAATTCGGTACTTGAGCTTGGAGTTATGAACTAAATAAATTCTTCCCTTATAATATATCAGCCCATTCAAAATCCTATAATTATCATCCCCTTTGATTCCATCCAACACATCACAAGCAAATTTGTCTTTGGCATATTCAACTAGTAGCATGTTTTTCCAATCCTTGGCAATATCCATGAGAGAAAAAGAAGGCCTTCTTGACAAAGCATCTACTACTATATTATTCTTTCCTTTGACATATTCAATATCAAAATCATAAGCTTGAATCTTTCTTACCCACTTTTGTTTCCTTTCATTTAGATCTTTTTGGGTGAGAAAGTGTCTTAGACTATTGTGGTCAGTTTTCACCACAAACTTGCTGCCCACCAAGTATTGTCTGAATTTGGCCAATGCATGCATAATGGCCAGCATTTCTTTATCATAGATGGAGTAAATTTTTTCATGAGGCTGCAACTTTCCGCTCTCAAAGGCTATGGGATGTTGGCCTTGCTTTAGGAAAGCCCCTATTCCTCCACCTGAAGCATCACATTCCACAACAAAAGGTTTAGTAAAATCAGGAAGTGCAAGTATGGGACAACTACTCATTACCTCTTTCATTTTTTGGAAGTCCTTTTTAGCCTCTTCATCCCACTTGAAAGCATCCTTCTTAGTCAAATCAGTGAGTGGAAAAGTCAACTTGGAGAACCCTTTCACAAATTTTCTGTAGTAGGTGCATATGCCAATAAAGCCTCTCAATTCGGTAATATTTTTTGGTGATGGCCATTCCAAGATAGCCCTGATTTTTTCCATGTGTACCTTCAATCCTTCTTGCCCAATAATGTGCCCAAGATACAGTAGTTCTTTCATTCCAAATTCATATTTTGATAATTTAGCAAATAAGGACTCTTCTTCCAAGATTTTCAACACAATCTCTAACTGTTGCAAATGTTCTTCCCATGTTTTACTATAAATGAGAATATCATCAAAGAAAACCAAAACAAACCTTCTTAGTTGCTTGCAAAATATCCTATTCATACATGCTTGAAAGGTGGCTAGAGCATTGGTTAACCCAAAAGGCATGACAAGAAATTCAAAGTGGCCAAAATGACATCGAAAAGCGGTCTTTTGCACATCTTCATCTTTCATTCGAATTTGGTGATACCCTGATCTAAGGTCAATTTTTGAGAATTATTTGGCCCCATGCAGCTCATCCATGAGCTCATCAATCCTAGGAATAGGATACCTATTCTTTATAGTCTTTTTGTTCAAGGCTCTAAAATCTATGCACATTCTCAATGTTCCATCTTTTTTATTCACTAGCACTACTGGAGAAGCATAAGGGCTAGAGCTTGGTCTAATGAGTCCCAAATCTAGGAGTTCTTGGATAGCTTTTTCAATCTCATCTCTAAACCTTTTAGGATGTCTATAAGGTGGTATCTGAATGGGTGAAGTACCCTCCTCCAAAACAATACTGTGCTCAACCCCCGTATCCGGTGGCCTACCATGTGGAAGGTCTCTAAAAACCTTTTCATATTTTTGCAAAAGTCTCTCTATCTCCTTTGGGTGTTTGAAAATATTTATAGTTGGCTTGGGAGATGTAATATGACATTCAGCAGCCCATTCTATATCCCCATGCCTCAATATAGATCTCATGCTATTGCAAGTCACTACTTGATTTGGATAAGTGTGTTGCCCTCTCACAACTCTTTGTACTCATTTTGAATCTTGGAATTTCATTTCGGGAATTTGATAATTTACTGTACGCTCTCCTATTTAATACAACCATTGCACTCCCAAAACCACATTAGTATCAGCAACATCAACCACATAAAAACTATCAACAAAAGTATAGTTACCTATGGTGACTTGCAGCTTTGGAACCCATGTTTTGCATTGCATTGTGTTGTGACCGGGAATGACAACTGTGAAGCCATCAAATGGTTCAATAGGTATCTTTCTTTTCTCTACCATCTCTGCATCAATGAAGTTATGAGTGGCTCCTCCATCTACCAAAACTGAAGTTCTTTGTCCTTGTACCACACCTTTGCATCGAATAGTATGATAGCGAGGTACTGCTGAAAGCACTGCCATTCTTGCTTTGTCCGGTGAAGGCTGATTTTATTCTTGTCTTTCCTCTTCTACTGCTATCTCATATGCCTATTCTTGATCTGAAATATGTCCATCTTCATCCATGCCCCCATCATACCCCTCATTATCAGAAAATACTTCTATGTATTGAGCCTTTCCTTTGGTACATTTGTGCCCTGGTGTCCATGGTTGGAAGCATGTGAAGCATAGTTTCTTTTTTCTAAGTTCATCCTTGTTTAGTCCCTCTTTTTTATTCCTATCAAATGACTCTCTTTGACAAGGATTCTTATCATATCCATCCCTTTTCCAAGGTTTCTTTTCAAATTTATAGCTAGGCTTAGGAGGAAATCTCGTTCTAGGAAGCACATTTTGGAGATCCCTAGTCAAGCTCATTGCATCTTTTAATGTAGTTGGCTTGTGGGATTTGAAAAAACCTCTTAAGGGTTTAGCCAAACCTTCAGTGAACAGAAATACTAATCTTCCCATAGATACATCAGCCACCTTGACTGATAATTTTTGAAAGTCCATCATATATTCAGTAGGGGACCCAGTTTGCTTCAATTGAGCTAGTTCTTTGAAAGGCAATTCTGGATCTTTTTGTTCAAATCTTTCTAATACCCTGTCAACAAATTCTCCATATGTTTTAACCTGATTATGACCCAAGGTTTTCAGCCCATGAAACCACCATTCATTGGCATCTCCTTCCAAATGCAAAATGGCCATTTTTAATGCATCCTCTTCCAACATAGGATTCAGCTGAAAATATACATCCAATTTTTGCACCCAAGTGTTAGCAAAATTTTGAGAAGAACCATCAAAAGTAGGAAGTGACATTTTTCCAATAGCACTATTTAATTCTTTGTTTTGGAATGGACTCCTATTGTCTCCCTTCCTATTAATCTTTTTCATAGCATCAATGTAGTCACTGAGTGGTACACCTCTTTTACACTCTTCATTCAAATCATTCCAATCATTTACTAGTTTCTTGTAATCCAATTCAAGTTTGGGATCTTCTTTGGGTGTGAGAAATTTAGGTGCAGTAGTCCTTTGTGTGCTTTAAAATTCATCAGGTCTATTATGAGGTCCTGTATTTGAGAAAATATGCTCATTCCCTTTCATCTTTTCCCCTGAGTGTGAACCACTATTATCTCCTATTATCCCTTTGCTTTGAAGCTGGCTAATCAACAATTCGAATCCTTGCAACAATTTATCACCTATCCTATCCATGTTTGCTGAAAGTTTAGAGAAACATGGATCTAAGGTTGCAATAAGTTCCTCCTTATGTTTTAATTTGTCATTCTCCTCTCTACCCATGGTTTCAGTGAAAGACTCCTCTTCTTCTACTACCTCTTCTTCAACAAAAACCTCTTCAACTACTGGTTCAAAGGGTGGTGGATTATTCTTTTGAATTCTTGTTAAGACCATCAGGTGCCAAGAACATGCTCTGATACCACTTGTAATGACCCTTTTTCAAAAATTTATTAAAATGCCAATTTTTCCACTTTTTCCCCAATTTCGAACTTTGACTAGTTTTACTGTTTTGACCTCCAAATCAACCCAAATGCTCCCAAATCTTCTGTAGGAGTGTATGAATGGTATTTAGACTTGAATATTAGGTTTAGGGATGTTTTATGGCCCTCCAAATGCTGCTGCAAACTTGATTTGTATTCTGATCAATATAGGTAATTTTGACTAGTAATTTCTGCATCAAATCCCCCCGGGGTAACACTGCAAATGCCCTTCCAAATGCCTCCAAACTCCCATGAATTCATGTACAGAGGTATGTAATGTGTTAAGTATGTGATTAAGGTCTTATATGCACCATTAATTTATTTTTACTAATGTTCTAACTCTCTCACATTCAACAGCAAAAACCCCCAATTCGACCCTTAGGGAAATGGCACTATTTCACCTCTCAATACAAACAAACTGAGTAAAAATGCTTCAAATGCTCAATTACAGTACATGAAACTTGTAGAATATATCCATGGCAGTATATTAATCACAAATATATCAGAGAATCATCCATCCATTCGAAATAATAAACCTTATAGTGTCATACATCAAAGCATTGGTGAAACGGACATTGTTTGCTCATTAATCAATAATTTTGCATACATTCAATGGGTATTTCGACCTGAGAGTTTTTGAATATGAAGAACAGAGGATATGAAGCTATTACAATCATAAAAATATCATATGAAGCTCTCCCAATGAGTGCAATATCTCACCCAAAGCGCAATCCCTCAAGGAGCCCAAATATGCCTTCAAAATTAGAAATGGTGGAGAGAAAGTGATGCACTGAACCAAACCGTGAAACTTCCTGTAGCTTCTACCTGAAAATAAAAATCCATTAAAGCACCATGAAAGACCTGAGTGACCTCTCCAAACACCAACTTGGATGGGAATCTTTCACCCTCGAAATTGGCTAAGGCAAAAAATTAGTCATCCACTAGTTCTCTCTTCACAAATGCATTTTTTCTCAAATCATCAAAATCCATTCTCATACTTGATTTCTACATTTTATAACCAACATTAGCCTTCAAGGGGTCTAAATCCTCTCAATAGATTCAATAATTTTCCATTTAGAAAATATTCCTCATTTGCCACTTGTCTCCTAGTTCCAACCTTCCATCTTCTCCCAAATTCGAATTTGAGTCTCTTTAGATTCCTCCAACTCCATGAGCATCTTCCTTGAGCCTATTTTTGGGGATGACATGTCATAATGGTCAGGTGTAAGAATTCAGGTCTGAATTTTGTCATAAATGTCATAGATGCTTCATTCTTGTTGTCATAAAACTAGGGAATCTAGCCCAAGTGTCCACTAGTCTCCAATTTGACTCTTCCTCTCCCATGGAGGTTACTATTCCATCCCATTTCGACCTAAGATGCTCAATGCCATGTGTTATGACTTACCAAATCACCCAAGAGTGTTCACCTTCCCATGAATTCGAATTGGCAAGAGAGAGCTACCATGTGTCATTGAAAAATCAAGCTAGTGTGGGTCCCACCACCTCCATATGTCTCCAAAACCACTTGCCACCTAGAATTTCTCTTGAATTTATTTATTCATCATATTTATTAAATGCTTGAACCCTTCTAATGTCTAAATATCATTTATTAGCTTCCTTATTACCATCCCACATGTGCCCATCCAACCTAGGAAACTAGTAGGATTGATGTGATTGTCTTACTGTGCACTTATTTGAATGGGAACATTACACAGATGTTCTTAGACTCAAGCTCACATTCTATAATTGGTAAAGTTTGGATTAAGACATATTTACCTTCCTATACACTATCACGAAAATAGGCGTGGAGATCTTCCCTTCATAAATGAAGGCTTATTAGAGTCATCATTATCAAGGCTATCTATGATCAGTAAATATAACGAAAAGATACATCAAAATTAACAGTTGAATATTCAATGTGAGGCGCCCTTTCAAGTTTCACGAGTCTATAAAAAATATCACTTCTTGACCGTCATGTAAACTAGCTAAGAGCCGTAGTTGTAGGTCTAATCCATTAGCCTATTAAGAAACGTTTATGTCAACCACATGAAAATTTACAAATTGAAATAATTATCCCCGAGGTTTATTACAAGGATATTAAGGATGATTTAAAGCCTAGAGAAATTGTCTCTGCACTAAGTGAGCGGAGCTCCGCTCACTTGGATGCTAAAGGGCTGCCACTCATGGGCGGAACCATGCTGAGAATCGGGCCTCCTGTGAGAGGCGGCCCCTTGGCACCCAAGTGAGTGGAGAAATCATTGATCAAACCAGCTAAGAGTCGTAGTCACAGGTCTAATCCATTAGCCTATTAAGAAACATTTATGTCAACCTCATGAAAATTTACAAAATGAAATAATTATCCCCGAGGTTTATTACGAGGATATTAAGGATGATTTAAAGCCTAGAGAAATTGTCTCTGAACTTGTATGCTAAAGGTTTGCCCCTCATGGGAGGCGCCATGCTGAGAATCATGCCTCCTGTGAGCGGCGGCCCTTTGGCACCCAAGTGAGCGTAGCAATCATTGATCCTGGGGCTGTGCGGCCCTCAGTCCTTGCCACTTCCTATTATCCATTAATGGTTGATTTTGAAGAGAAATTTAGGTCGTGGAGTGCTTCTACTAATGGTTCCAATGGCCTATCGAATCTTCCATCTAGTATAACGTACTGATCTGGCATGGTGAGAATTTACAGAATCCTGTCGTGGTAATGAAGCATTTTCGGACTATTTGCAGGTAATGTTAGTTCAAGAAATTTACGTTTCTGTTAATAAATTCTCTTATCGACACTAAAAAACTGAGAATCAGGAACTCGCAAAGCTTAAATCATTGATCATTAGGATTTATTATCATTTACTGCAGAGACAATTTATCTAGTTCAACGCCCCAATAATCATACAGTTTTCTCAGTTTTTTTCTCCATGCTTTGAACTCGTGTGTAAGGAAAGGTAAGTTGGGGAGCATTTAATAGGGAATTTATTAAGCTACAGATGGAAAAAAGTTACCCATTTTAGAAGGCATTAACCTGCAGCACAAGCTTAAAGATCGGTGAGTGGGATGCCTTGATTGGACTACCTATCCGGTTAACCAAATAACCGTGAAGTAGTTGACAAGACGTTGTGTGAGGCTAGCATGAAGGGTGGTACAATTTCTATTTTTTTAGAGTAAATTAAAATAACTAGCAAATCAAGTTGTTCATTGATCTCTTGGAAGTTTACATAAACGTTTTTAAGGTTATTTATGTATGTTTTATGCAAATTGTATTTTTTTATTTTAAAATCAAATTTTATATTGAGATCATGGCGTGGAGGGCATTGCCATATAATTGGTTAAGAAGATGAGGTTGTTGATTGATTCACTGTCACCCCTAAATTAAGTTACATAGACGTGTTAAAATTATAAAGTTAATTTAGAATAAGTTAAATGGTTATATGCTAGTATTATAAACTTAATTACGCAAAATACATGCCATTAACAAGCTGCAACTTCCCTATAAAGTCATGAGACTTTCTTTTTTGTTTTTCTGGATGCATATGTATATTTATTTTTGGTCAAAGATAGAGGGTAAGAATCTTTGGAGAGAATTATTTGAAGAATCATATGCTTACTATAATTATATTTTTTGGATTTGAGATTTATGATAAGACTCTCTTAAACTTAGGATTTTAAGTTCTAATCATATGTAATTTTTCTTTATGCTTAAAAGCATTTGAAAAATGCAATATATACAGTATACCATTTCGTTTAAATGCCAACCATCAACTATTTCATTTAAATCCGAAAAAAAATCATTGTACAATTATATTGAAATTAATCCCACAAGCAAACCACTACAAGTAGTGCTCGCTAACTTCAATTTTATACAACGTACATAGAATGAGGCAGTTTCAATTCCCGAACTCAAGTGTCATTGGTTGGTTTATATCCCCTGTCATTGTCAACGTATGGAATGGAAAAATAGCCTTCAATTTCCTATGGACGTATGAATATATATTGAAACATTTGTAGCAACTCTGGAGTCAATGAAATGTCATTTTTGTATTGTTCATATGAAACTTCAATTAGCTTTGGTAGTATCATTTCATGAACATGTCACCTCAGAGTGTAGATACTATATTTATCTTCATTTTTCTATTATGTAGTGAAGACTATGATTGTAAGATAACAATTTTTTTCTTAGCATTTAACATAGTAGCATAGATAATCAAGTTGTAAAGAAGTTGCAAGAATGATATAGTTGCAGTTACTACAAAAATGTTCAAATAGAGGTGTATAAACAATTTTGAATTCTAGAATTCTTTGCACTTCCAATATAAAATAGATATATTTATTTAATTTCTTTTGTATTGATTGTAAAAAATGAATGAAAGCAAATAGAATTGGAAAACTTGTATGTTTCTCAAAAAAGAAAGCAACAACAAAGTACTAAAAGTATCTAACATTTAATCTTTTAAAAAAACAAGCATCGAGTGGAATTACTTTCTTGGAGATTGGACTATGAAAGACATTGTCAGTTTTCCATCTCATGCTTAGAGGTTCAAAAAAGGTGGGCATTCCAAGACATAGGTTTCCAAATCCATTTGAGCCATTTCTAGTGACATTTTTAGATAAATACATGAGTATGGATTTTGAGCTAAGTTGATATCAGACTTAAAAGGAATAAATCGTTAAAAAACTAGTCCACTTATAATTGAGACCCGTAAATATTATGTTTGTAGTTTATGGGGGGTTGGGGGTAATTTTAATGTTTTCTATTTTTATTTTTATTTTTAATATATAGTTTAGGGGGGTTGGGGGTAGTTATTAAGGGTTTTTTTTTTAATTTTTCACATGGATGAATTTTAATAATTTGACATGAAGCATTTTAGATGTTTTTTATTAATATGATGTTTGTAATTGAAACTCTAAATGATTTTTTGAATATTTATATGAATCATTTGTTCTTGTATGCTCTAATATATTATTTCCTTATGAATCGCATCATAATTTCTTTGTTTTTTTATTGTTAGAGTGGCGAAATTATTTATAATTTTTTGTTTCTTTGTTTTGTAAAATTAGTCACAGCAGATCTAATGAACAAGTAAATCAATCACAATAGATGAAACTCATAAAAATGATGTAAAACTATGCAAAGCATGCATCAGTGCTCAATATCCCAATGAGGGTGAATAATTACAATACCATACAGTAACAATGACTGAGCAATTCGAATTTCCTAAGGAGGTCATTTGAATCACTGAATGGGGTAGCTTGACTCCAACTAGGAGTCCTCATCATCAATCAGTGGTGGTCATCAATGCACAAGAACCAGTCATCCAGGTGGCAATCTAAGTCTAACTGAGTGTAACATGTGTAACTGAAGTGTGTAGCACTGATATAGGGAAGTGGGCTCAGTGGAGGGCGCATGGGAGTCTAATTGAATTTAGAACAAGTCATCTAGTCAATCTGGAGGTCAAACGGAAGTGAAACAGTCAGTCGGGAGTGAAACTAGCCTCAAATCAGGGAGAATTGAAGCTAACTGAGTGTAACTGAAGTGGAACTGCAGTGGTAGGTGAAGAAGTGTGCCCTTCTCTGGCAGTAGGTGAGAAGTGGGTGCCTTCCTGACTAGGAGGGCTAAAACTCTGAAGTAAGTAGCTCCTAGGTGCTAGAATAAGGTGGCTAAGGTGCTGGAGGCATCAACCTGGTGACTGGGATGCATGCAAAGTTCATGCAAACCCTAGAATTTGCATGCAAACCCTAATTGCATGCAAGATCCTGAAAAAGATGATGTGGATATCCGAACACCCCCCCTCAAGCTAGAATATGATGTGCAAAAAATAATGTGGGTCCCTGGTAACTAAGACCAAAGGTCACCCCAATACAATAATAATCCAAAAAATGTTGAAAATAAACTAAGTGAGGAAAGAGGGCAAACCCAGTGGGAAGAAAGCCCCCCCTCAAGCTAAAGCATAATAATGGATCAATCTGTCTCCACCATGGTGTAACTCACCCCCAATAGTGAACGGAGGTAAGAGAACTTCTTCTCAATGAAGCTCTTGGTGAAGATGTCTACAATTTGCTCATCAGTAGGGCAATATTGCAGAATGATGGTGCGATCATGCACCAACTATCGAATGTAATGCATATGAATCTCAATGTGTTTGGTCCTCTGCCGCTAAACTGGATCTGTGGAGATCTTGATAGCACTTTGATTGTCACAAAATAGGACAGTCGAAGTAGTGCCACCAAAACCAAACTCGGAAAGAATACCCTACAACCAAACTGCCTGAATGCAAGCATTGACTACCCCTCGATACTCTGCCTCTACTGAAGAAAGTGCAATGGTTGCTTGCTTTTTGCTGGGCCAGCAAATAGCACCATGACCAATCATGAAAACATAACCAGAAGTGGACTTCCGATCAATGCTATCACCTACCCAATCCGAATCAGTAAAACCAATGAAATCAAGCTCAGAATCTGCAGCATAATGTATGCCAAACTGTCTCGTACCTTGCACATACTGCAAGATCTGCTTGGTTGCTTTCCAATGAAGCTCATGTGGCTGCTGCATATACCTTGACACGGCACTCATGGCATATGAAATATCAGGCCTTGAGTGTGTCAAATAAAGTAGTGAACCAATCAACTGCCGATACATACTTCAATCTGCAAGCGGTGTAGAATATCCCTCCTCAAGACTGATTCCTGAGAGGAATGGGAATGGGGCTGCCTTACATTCAGCCATATTAAACTTCTATAATAGGTCGAAAGCATATTTTTGATGAGATATAGTGATCCCATCAAAATTTTGAGCTATTTCCAAGCCCAAAAAGTGACTCAGCAATCCCAAATCGCTCATGTCAAAAGCTAGATTTAAGGTAGTTTTTAGCTTGTTTATTGAAGTAAGAGTGCTACCAGTAATGAGAAGATCATCAACATAAAGTACAATAACCAACAAATTACCTTTAACTTGCTGAAGATACACATTCGGATCAGATTTGCATCTTTGGAAATTCTGAGAAAGAAGGAAGGAGTCCATCTTTGCGTACCAAGTTCTTGGGGCCTGTTTTAACCCATACAAAGATTTCTTCAATCTGCAAACTAATTATGGATCTGATGTGTAGCCCTCTGGCTGCTGCATATATACCTCTTCAGCAAGGTCTCCACGTAGAAATGCACTCTTCACATCCATTTGGTGCACTTCCCAGTGCTTGGATGCAGAAATAGCCAAAACAAGGCAGATGGAATCCATCTTTGCAACCGGTGCAAAGGTCTCACTGTAGTCCACTCCTTGGACTTGGGAGAAACCTTTTTCCACCAAACTTGCTTTGTATTTTCTTATAGAGCCATAAGCAGCAACTTTCATGCGGTAGACCCATTTACACTTTACTAATTTTCTTCCAGGTGGAAGAGAAACTAGCTCCCATGTGTTGTTCTTTTGAAGAGAACTGTACTCTTCATCCATGGCACTTTGCCATCTTGGATCTCGGTGGGAAGAATAGTATGATGTGGGATCTGAACTAGCCATCAAATAACAAATCTTAGGAAGTAATGGATCGGCAATAGAAAGATCCATACCTTCTCTTTGAAAGTCTGCTCTTGTTCATCTCGGATCAGCAGGATATCCAAGGTTCAAACCAGCAGATTTAAGAGTGTTTTGGGCCCACTTTGGTAACTGAGGAGGATCATAATGGTCAGATTCCGATCCTGATATGTCATGATCATCATATGCTGCTACAATATCAGAAATATCAGAACTCATACCTTCATTATCTTTGCACATATCTTCTTTTGGTGAAGGCGATGAAACGGTAGTTTCTTCCTCGACTAGTTGCAATTCTTGAAGCGGTTCTTCAAATTGCACACAACACTCTATGAATATCTTTTTAGATCTGATATCCATGAGTTTATATGATTTTGATTCTTCCCCATATCCTATCAGTATGCACTCAATACTTTGTGGATCCAAAGCTCGTCTCTTCTTGGAAGGAATTCTAGCCCATGCAGTAGAGCCAAAAACTTTCAAATTTGACACATCCGGTTTATGACCAAAGAATGCTTCGAAATGAGTCATACCTTTCACGAATGAATGTGGAACACGGTTCTGTATGTATGCAGCAACATTGATTGCTTTAGCCCAAATATTTCCAACCAAACCCTTTGACTCAATCATGCACGTAGCCATCTCTTTCAGTGACCGATTTTTCCTTTCTACTACACCGTTCTGCTTGGGTGTGTAGGGAACTGTATGTTGGATCTGAATTCCGATTTGGTCACAAAGTTGCAGCAACTCGACTTTGATATATTCTCCACCATTATCATATCTAAGAGCTTTGATCTTGCTCTTAGTGGTGGTCTCAACAGAAGCCTTAAAATCCTTGAATTTTCCAAGCACTTCTGACTTGTTTTTGAGAAAAAATACCCATGTAAAGGGGGAAAAATCATCAATAAATGTCAAAACATACTTTGAACCATTTAATGATGTATGGGCCAGTAGAACACTGATATCAGAATGTATCAACCCCAAAACTATAGAAGCTCTGCTAGCTTTACCACGGTCGAATCTGTGCTCGGGGTGCTTCCCAATAATGCAACCAGTGGATATTCCCTTTGAGGAACGAAGTTGTGGAAGACCATCTACCATGGATTTGTTTGATAGCAGAAACAAATACTTATAATTAAGATGTCCAAATATTTCATGCCAAATCCTACTAACCTCATTACCATGTGTGCTAAGAGCAGTGGGCTTTGCAAGCGGAATAAAGTGTGAAAACTCATAGCATTTTGCTGTGTGGTTTGCCTTTTCGACTGCAACAAGTCTTCCACTTTTGATATCAGAAATTTCAACTATATTAGGGTTGAATTTAACTTGCTTCGGTTCACCAGTGTGTGTCATTTGATACACAAAAAGAAGATTTGAAGCCAAGGAAGGCACATAGAGAACATTCTGAAAGCTTCCATGATCTACATGAATCGTACCTTTTCCCTTTGAAGAAATTTTTGAGTCATCTCCCAAATGGATGGGGATGGAGCTGTTTGGATCGAATGAAGAAAAAGAATCAATATTTGCAGCCATATGATTTGATGCACCCTAATCTATCAAGAGAGTAGTGGGCTTCGAAATAGTTTCCATGAGTGCTTGTCCTCTTTCATGATCATCATTCCTATCCTTCTTCCTTGCACCGTCAGGAAGAGTTATGTTGTTCTTTTCCAAAAGGAGGGCCATTTGATCTATAGTCTTCTTCATATATGAATTTCAGGATGAAAGCCATGGTTGCAATAAGTACATTTAGATTTTTGGTTACCTTATTTTCCCTTTTGCTTGAACTTTGAACTGGATGGTGCATTCGTCTGTTTGCCTTTCTCTCTTTGCTTGTGAGGCTCGAATTTGTGCTTTTACTTCTTTTGCTTTCCTTTACCATTCGATATCTTAGGTCCTTGAACATATAGGGCTGAATCTTTGGATCTTATGGACCCAATTTGAATCAACTTGTCATGCTCATTTGTGACAGACTCAATGAAGGCATTCAAGGTAGGCATCATCCAATTCGGGGTAGTTAGCCGATCAGAATTGAAAGTAGAGACAAATACCGAATAATCTTTACCAAGCTTGCTGAGAATGGAGAGGATCAATTGTTTATCCTCTTTGATAACTCCACTATTCTTCAACTGCAACTTCAAGTTCTTGAATTTTGTGAAGAATTCATTAATGTTCTCGAAATTCTCAGGACTAAGGGCAATCAATTCATTCTCTAATTGAAAAGCCCTAAGCTCGTCCTGCTTGTGAAATAGTGTTTCAAGTTGCTCCCATATAGCTTTTGGAGTCTTCAATCCGCTGAGATGGAAGTGAAGATCTTTGGAGATGAAGAGACAAAGAAGACCATAAGCTTCATCAAGCTTGTTGTAGTGTTTGGTTCTATCTGACAAGTTGTTTGGCTCCAATTCAACACCAAGAGTGACTCGGTAGTAACCTTCTGAACATAATATGATCTCCATGTCATCTTTCCAATCAAAATAATTGAATGGGGTGAGGATAGGCTTTGAAGAAGAGTATTACATTGCTAGGAGCGAGTGCACAATGATGTAGAGGAGCTTGCAAGGGCAGAGTAGCGAATGCAAATAATGGAGACAATAATCTGCAAATCACAATAAACCAAGAACAATGAGGTCGAACAATCCACCCTTTTAGAGTTGCATCACACCTGGGATTGGAGATCAAACAATGTTGAATGGGTCCAATGTATCATATCCAGGAATTATGTGGAAACTCAAGCTTCTGGAGTGATATTGGATGTATTTTCAAGCTTTGCATGCACAGGAGCGAATGCCCTTGAGATATTTCATGCCAAAACTTTTTTGCAATTTTTGAGCAATTCACTCAAATCTTCTTGTAGAACCACCTATAGAAAAGAGATCTTGTCCCTGCAATGGCTCTGATACCATGTAAAAATAGTCATAGCAGATCTAATGAACAAGTAAATCAATCACAATAGATGAAACTCAGAAAAATGGTGTAAAACTGTGCAAAGCATGCATCAGTGCTCAATATCCCAATGAGGGTGAATAATTACAATACAATACAGTAACAACAACTGAGCAATTAGAATTGCCTAAGGAGGTCATTCGAATAACTGAATGGAGTAGCTTGAATCCAACTAGGAGTCCTCATCATCAATCAGTGGTGGTCATCAATGCACAAGAACCAGTCATCCAGGGAAGAAAGGGAAACAGGTAATCGGGGTCTGACTAGTGGACCTAAACCTAATTTAACAGCACCAAAATGTGCATATTTAAAATGTTGTTCTTTAGCCCAATCAATCTGTGATTTATCTAAGAGAGGTATATGAATAGGCTCTTGATCATCTGTGAAAGAGATATCAATATTAGACACTTTGATTTGAGTTGCAGTATGAAAATTCCACCAATTTAATCTGTAAACTTCTTTTGGTAATATCTGTGGTAACTCCCAATTTGCAGTTGGATTATTATCTGATATAGTGATGTAAGAAGAATTCTCACTATCTGATGTAGAAGGTTGGAATGAACCAGTTCTTCTATCTGCCAGTGTTACTTCAATATCATTACCTGACTGACACTCTAAACTTGCTAGCGGAACAGCATCCATTGTGGGATCCATATTTTGAAGAAGTGAGGGCTAGCTTCTACGCTGCGGGCAATTCTGTAGACTTACTCCCCAATCCCCGGGCCTTACTGCTACTCTACAATCCGCACTACGCTTACACTTCTAGGTTCCCACAATCACTCAGCAATCATTTCCATTGCCTACTGGATACATGTTTTAAGAGTGTTCTGAAATAAAAGCAGGTATATTCTAGCACAAAGTCACACATGCATCATATAACCAGAGAAGGTTTATAGAAATACCAGATAATAGATGGCTCTGATACCATTACGCAGGATCGCATTCACACATTCATATTAAAGCCAGCACATTGATCTTTCAAGCACAATTTGCCAATTATTCCCATCAACACGAACGCAATTGCAATAAGGCACACGATCAATATGATGATGAACATTATATCTTCAGATAATAGATTACAGACACACAGGTGGATCGGCTTCGGACAGCGAAGCTCGTCACCACAACTCACTGCCTTGACACAATGTTATGGGCCCTTTTAGATTTGGCTACTTCTCGAAGGCATGTAGTTACTCTCAGGCTCCTGGGATTCCCATAATATGCCAACTAGCAGACCCTTACAGACTCTTTTGTACAGAATCGAGTCCTTGGCTTTCTGATGCAGTGTTATACCATTACAGGCAACCTGCAGAGCATATTACCTCGGCTCTCACACACCTACAGACCTGTCGAGCGGACTACTTGCTCAGACGACTCCTAAACTTGCAGAGCGGACTACTTGCTCATGCGACTCGCTATGCTTCAAATGAGCCTAAGGCTTCTTTTTTATAACCTTTAAACCGGTGAACCGGTACCCAAAACTTACACTAGTCAGTCAAAAGTAAGATTCCGGGGCATGATGGGGACTACCACCATGTTATCTCGTCCCTTGGAGGCTCGGCCATGTGGGGACCCGGAGAATCTTGTCCGACAAAGTCATGACTCAGTCTGACTGAAAGACATAAAGTAAAAGCTACTGGCCGACAAAGCTGGGCCATTATTACATCAGTCATAATACAAAGCATCTCGGTAAAAAGCAAACCGAGAGAATCCAAAGAAAACTTTCGGCTATCACGGCCGACAAAACAAAGTGGGTTGGCCCACCAACGGCTTCCACTAAATATGTACAGAAGAAAGATCACGGACCAAGGAATCAACATTTCCGTAAGATACTGCAGAGTCATGAAGTATCATAACCTGATCCGCAAACACACACTGTTGTGCCACCAGGTCCAGGTACCCCGCCACATACACAATCAAGACAACCTTGAGCATTTAGTTCTTCTTCAAGTTCGCGCCTTGCCAATTCTTCTTCTATGTAGTTTGGCTGGGATTCAGTATACTGCCAGTAGTCATACTGATTATTAGGGAATTCTTCATTCATATCTGGATATAATAGTTCTCCGAAACATTGCTCTACATCAGAACCTCGAAGATACTCATTTGGTCCATACACAAATTCAGATGCAAATTGTGACTCACCCCTATAATTTAACGGTAGGGTTCTTCTATGGACTTTTGTATCCAGTCTCTTACCATCTTTATCCCTTTTGATAAACTTCTGAGTGACTGTTACACAGTGTTCTAACGGAGTGTATCTACCTCCATGATGCCTTAATTTAAACTTAAACCACTGATGAACCTGGTCAGCGGCTTGCATATCAGCCTCAAGGTGGAGAATGAAATTAGCTTTTCGATCTACCCATTCATTTCTTGGGCAGAACTTTTCTAAAAAGATCTGTGTCCATCCGGACCATTTTTTATGTTTTAAATTAGCAGGATCAGCACAGATGATTATTGCTGTCTGCTCTCTGCAAAATTGGAGAATCAGATTGTAAGAAGTCCATGTTAAATCTCCTGTACCGAGATCAACATACCAAATTTCTCCTTCTGCTTCCATGTTCTGGTCAATCCAGACTTCTTCACAACGAGCTAATTTTTCTCTGGCATTTTGTAACCCTCTGAAAGCACCTTTTTCCCATCTTTCGAGAATCTTTGACTTGCAAGGATTTTCTTGAATTTGCTTTATCAGAGTGAGGCTTAAAAACTTTTCTGCTTCTTTGATGTCAGCATAGTCTAGCAGTTGCTGACGTTCTTCCTGAGAGATATCCTTATCCCAAGGAGCCAAGAACAAGGACTCTGGAGGAGCTCTGAGAGCTTCTTCTTCTTCCTGAAATGGAGCTTTACCACTTTTGTAATTCACCACATTATCACTTAAATATCTTTTATTGTGTCCTGGACCAGAACCAGAACCACTAGCTTCATTAGCGGAAAACATGTTAAGACTTGGAGAGGAAACCTGTACATTCTCACGAGTCAACATGTCAGCAAGACAATTTAAGTAACCTGGCTTGTATACAATGTCATAATCAAAATTACTAAGCCAGATAAACCATTTCAATATTCTGCTACTATTTTCTGCCATTAGATTTTCATTTTTAAAGATGCCGGGCATAATCTTTAAATCTGTTCTAATAGTAAATCGAACAGGCTTTAAATACAGAATAAAATGGCTGACGGTTTTCTTAACCGCTAAAATCTCTTTGTGGCTACTAGGATAATTTAATTCAGCTCCTTTAAAAGAACCAGATGCATAACCGCAGATTTTAGGTTTTCCTTCAATATCCTCTATCAAAACACCACCCCATGTAGTATTTGATGCATCTGTTTCAATTATCAATTTTCCATTTCCTTGAGGAAGAGACAAGGCTGGAAGATGCTTAACTTTCTCCTTTATTCGCTGGACAGCTGAGGTCATCTCATCAGACCAAGGGATAGGCTGTTTCTTTAATCTTTTCTGCAAACAATGAATATCTGCAGCCTGACCTTTATAGAAGGGTCTGATATAGTTTAAGCACCCTAAAAATCTCTGTAACTGGGTTTTCTCACTAATCTTGTCAGGAAAGTGATCAAATGATTGGAGCACATGCTGCTGCAAAATTACCTGACCTGCTTTGATATGTAGACCCAGAAATTCTATTTCTGTCTTACCAATTTCCATTTTGCTTGCTGATAAGACTAAACCATGCTGGTAGACTAAATCATAAAATTGCTGCAAATGTTTAAGATGTTCCTGGAGATTTTTAGAACAAATAAGAATATCATCAATAAAAACAGCTAACCATGGTATATCTCTGAAGATGTCTTCCATTCTTTTCTGGAATTCAGAAGGAGCATTATTAATACCAAATGGTAGCACTTTCCATTGATACTGTCCATGAGGAACTACAAATGCAGTTTTGAACCTGTCTTTCTTCTCAATCCCAATTTGATAAAAACCAGATTTTAAATCAAATTTGCTAAAGACAGTGCAGCCATTAATTTTCTGCAAAAGACTAGCTTTGTCAGGCAAAGGATACCTGATTTTTTGGAGAACTGCATTAAGAGGTTTAAAGTTAACAACCAATCTGGGTTTACCTCTTTTCTGTTCACTATGCTTATTTACAACAAAAGCTCGACATGCCCAAGGACTTTTGGATGGTTCAATCAGTCCTTTCTCTAAGAGCTCTTTTATTTCTTTGGAACAGAATTCTCTCTCACTGGGGCTCATAAGTCTTGCAGATGCTTTCATTGGTTTTATCTGCTGAAGTGGATCAAATGGAAGAGAGACAAAATATTTTTCTCTTGTCCAGAAAGCATTAGGGCTTTCAGAACAGCAATTCTTCTTTAGCCTTTCAGTTATACCCTCTAGATATTTCTCAGCATTGAGTTGGGCAAAAGACATACATCTTTCCATTTTGTTAAGAGAGGCTGTTGACATTACCTTAGGTTTTTGGGGAATTGCTTGACTTCTGGGGGAAAAGGAATAACTAAGTGGGATAGTTACAGGATGATCATTGACTGTACAAGTGAATGTCATTTTCTTTGTGTCCATTGAAAAAGGACTTACTGACACTAAGAATTCAGAACCTAACACACAATCTTCTTTAGTTTCTTCAAATCTAAATAGAGATAAAGAACAAAACTTTGAACCTATAGACACTCGAAAATCTTTTACTTTACCAGACAGATAAACTGGAGATCCTTGGATTGCAGATCCATATTCTTTTGTTTTCTCCCAATAAAATTCAGGAATAGCATTCCCTCTAGCCAAGTTAAACTGGCATCCGGAATCGATTAAACACTGTATTGGGTAGGATTTAAATTCAGAAGGACAAAAGATAAGAGTAGTAAAAAGTTTAGGACCTGATACAGCTCCTAAAAGACTTATACTCTGGGATCTTGGTGAAGGTGAATGGTCAGGGGTTTTTTCAGGATATTCTTCTTCTGGGACGTCATCATCCTTAGTTCCACAAACCCTTTCAATTTCATTAGACAATTCATCTTCTGAAGACTGGTCTTTTTCTAGCAAAACAATTGCTAAAGAATTCTTTATTTCATCAGCTTCTTTTACCAATTTTCTTATTTCCTCCTACTTAGCTTTCAGCTTAATTCTCAGTAATCTTTCTCTGTCTGTTCTGTGCTGTTGTCTATCTTTATGACCACTGGGATATTCTCTATACAATTCTGCAGGATTAAAGCTTAAATCAACAGATTTTCCTTTATCTTTTTCAATTGATTGTAACTGTACTTGTAAGGATTTCTTTTCATTCCTTAGTTCAGTTCTTTCCTGATGTCTATAAATAGGAATAGAAGATAATTCTAAATCAATTGCTGCTAATCTCTTTTCAATCTGTACAGGAGAGATAGCTCTGGAAAACATATATAAATTGAAGTCAAAATCAGGAAGATCAGTATATACAGAGGCAGTCTCACACCCCCCTAAATGTGGTTCCGAATCAGAATCAGAAGAGGAAGAATCGGGAGCACATTTAGCAAGCTGGATATCAGGATCTGAGGAACAGTCCTCAGAGTCATCAGAGGATGGGAGATAGATAACCTCACCGGAAGGGATAAAATCATCACTGACTTTGTACAAATCCCACCAAAAGGGATCAAGTGTAGAACAAACTCCTGCTAACTTTGGCCTTGATTTTCTTTTTGGACATTTTGAAGCCCAATGTCCTTTACTGCCACATATAAAACAAGTATCACCTTTGCCCTTTTCAGATCGTCGTTTCACAAATCTTTTATACTTGTGCTTTTTCTTAAAATGCTTAGATTTGTGCTTATAGGGTTTATCCAAATGATATCTACCCGAAGAAGTAAAAAACTTCTTTTTCTTCTTCTTACAATGACAACTTTCATTTCCAAGATGTCCCCTATTATGGGCTCCACAGCCCCAATCAGGCATTTTGGCCACTTCTTTACAGAAGGAAGCAGAAAACATTTGCTGATGTCTTTTAAAATCTTTATCTACTCTTTTCTGTAAACAATGTTCTTGCCATGTTTCCAGAATATAATGATGGAGTTGTGCTAAAGACAAAGATCTTAAAGGAATGTTTCTATCTTTTAATGCCTTTTCAACAGCATCTGGAACATGTCCAGGGAAACTTCTTAAATAATGTTTTAAATAAGCTTCATTGCCAGATTTTCCTGAAGAGATCAATAATTTCTGCATATAACAGAAATAAGCTTCTGCTTTATTTAAATCACACAATCGGGCAGACATATATAAAGAAGCTAAATGATCAAAGTCTTCATGTGCTTCAGGACCATAAAATTCACGACTTAAGGCAGATATTATCTGTTCATCTGAATCATTTGCTGCAAGCATTTCATTTCTGGCCTCTTGTGGCAACCAACGCCACCATTCATACGCCAAGCCAGAGAGACCTGCAACTAACTGGGCACCTAACATCTGGGCAGTAACATTTTGATCTTGTTGCTTTTTATAAATCAGCCAATGTGTAAGCAACTGGAGGGCGTTCTTGATTTCTTCTCTAGACTGACATTGAATATTTAAAACTGGTTGTTCAGGCATCTGAGAAATCAAATTATTTAAATTGTTTATGCCAAAGCTTTGGATTCTTGGAGCTTCAGAAACTCCTGTGGCATCAGGCATATGAGTATCATATTCCTCAATGTGAGGTCGGGATCCTATTCGTAATCTATTGGAAGATTCAGCAGCCATCATATGAACATCTCCAACATATTTTTCATTCAGCACAGGGTTAAAATTTTTAAATTCTTTGATCCAAGAAATTATTTCTTCTTTTTCTGCTGCACTAGCACCAAAATCTCATGATGGTCCTGCGTTTGGTACTGTATATCCTCGTTTTTCTGTTAGTTTAGATGACCCTCATATCTACAATCTTCTAAAAGCTTATATCTTACCGAAAGGTTTTGATATGCTTAATGGTTCTAAAATTATCCAACTCAAAGGTGGTGTCTGTGTCCGGTTTGGGAATGATACTTTACCACAGCTTAGATCTAAGATCAGTCAGAGTCCGGCAGACTGCAGCATGGTAGAAACACCAAAGTCAAGATCCAAAAATGCAACTCCCATTACATTCAATTGGACTGGCATTTCTTATCCTCAGTCATGGGAAATGAAGTACTCTGAACTTCGACATCAAGAACGAATAAAAGCTGTATTGACCCCTAAACCTCTTGTCTTTGATGAAGGAACATCCTCATTCAGATCCCCACATCCTGAACCAATCCCGAGATTCAAAGCTCCTCTAATTAGATCTGCTTCAACCTCAAGTTACAATGCTGCCAGAAGGCAAGCTTTATCAGATCAAATAAGTAAGAGCTCATTTGAATCTATTGTAGATAACCCTGTACAAAATACCTTAGAACATAAAGGTCAGCATTCTGATTGTATTGCTTGTCAAAAAATAAAACAAAAAATCATGCAAAAAGAGAAACGCCAATCCTCTCAAGAGTATCCTAGCCTCTATATGTTTTCATCCTTACCCAGAGCACGAGCAGAATCTGAATCTGTAAATGCTCATGGCCAAAGATCCTTTCACCCTGGCCGAAATCTCCCTGAAACAGCATTCAGGCAATATTCTTCTGATGGGTCAAGTAAGAAAGAATTTGTTTCCACAAAAGCAGTTGCTACAGATCAGAACACTCCTGATGAGATAAAGTTAGCTAATTGGACCAATTCTCAGTTACAATGCACTGCTTCAAATCTTGATGATATGGCCCAAGATATCCAGTTATTAAAAGCCAACTGTGTTGAACAAGGGAAAAAGCTTGAGTTGGTTATTGCTAAACTAGCTTTGGTTGATCATATTTTACATGATACAACAGAAATAGAGAAAGCTGTAAAAATAGCTTCAGACAAGTTGGAAGCTAGACTAGATGTTCTGTCTCAATTAACATCTAGAACTCAGGATTTAAAAAAGAAACAATATGTTGTTCCTGAAAAGGAATAAACCTTCCCAGGTTTTATCTGGTATTTCTATAAACCTTCTCTGGTTATATGATGCATGTGTGACTTTGTGCTAGAATATACCTGCTTTTATTTCAGAACACTCTTAAAACATGTATCCAGTAGGCAATGGAAATGATTGCTGAGTGATTGTGGGAACCTAGAAGTGTAAGCGTAGTGCGGATGTTAGAGTAGCAGTAAGGCCCGGGGATTGGGGAGTAAGTCTACAGAATTGCCCGCAGCGTAGAAGCTAGCCCTCACTTCTTCAAAATATGGATCCCACAATGGATGCTGTTCCGCTAGCAAGTTTAGAGTGTCAGTCAGGTAATGATATTGAAGTAACACTGGCAGATAGAAGAACTGGTTCATTCCAACCTTCTACATCAGATAGTGAGAATTCTTCTTACATCACTATATCAGATAATAATCCAACTGCAAATTGGGAGTTACCACAGATATTACCAAAAGAAGTTTACAGATTAAATTGGTGGAATTTTCATACTGCAACTCAAATCAAAGTGTCTAATATTGATATCTCTTTCACAGATGATCAAGAGCCTATTCATATACCTCTCTTAGATAAATCACAGATTGATTGGGCTAAAGAACAACATTTTAAATATGCACATTTTGGTGCTGTTAAATTAGGTTTAGGTCCACTAGTCAGACCCCGATTACCTGTTTCTTCCCTTTGTGTCGTAGTAGATACTCGTCATAATCAGTTTTCTGATGCTGTCATAGGTGGTTTTACTGCACCACTTCATGATGGTCCTGCGTTTGGTACTGTATATCCTCGTTTTTCTGTTAGTTTAGATGACCCTCATATCTACAATCTTCTAAAAGCTTATATCTTACCGAAAGGTTTTGATATGCTTAATGGTTCTAAAATTATCCAACTCAAAGGTGGTGTCTGTGTCCGGTTTGGGAATGATACTTTACCACAGCTTAGATCTAAGATCAGTCAGAGTCCGGCAGACTGCAGCATGGTGGAAACACCAAAGTCAAGATCCAAAAATGCAACTCCCATTACATTCAATTGGACTGGCATTTCTTATCCTCAGTCATGGGAAATGAAGTACTCTGAACTTCGACATCAAGAACGAATAAAAGCTGTATTGACCCCTAAACCTCTTGTCTTTGATGAAGGAACATCCTCATTCAGATCCCCACATCCTGAACCAATCCCGAGATTCAAAGCTCCTCTAATTAGATCTGCTTCAACCTCAAGTTACAATGCTGCCAGAAGGCAAGCTTTATCAGATCAAATAAGTAAGAGCTCATTTGAATCTATTGTAGATAACCCTGTACAAAATACCTTAGAACATAAAGGTCAGCATTCTGATTGTATTGCTTGTCAAAAAATAAAACAAAAAATCATGCAAAAAGAGAAACGCCAATCCTCTCAAGAGTATCCTAGCCTCTATATGTTTTCATCCTTACCCAGAGCACGAGCAGAATCTGAATCTGTAAATGCTCATGGCCAAAGATCCTTTCACCCTGGCCGAAATCTCCCTGAAACAGCATTCAGGCAATATTCTTCTGATGGGTCAAGTAAGAAAGAATTTGTTTCCACAAAAGCAGTTGCTACAGATCAGAACACTCCTGATGAGATAAAGTTAGCTAATTGGACCAATTCTCAGTTACAATGCACTGCTTCAAATCTTGATGATATGGCCCAAGATATCCAGTTATTAAAAGCCAACTGTGTTGAACAAGGGAAAAAGCTTGAGTTGGTTATTGCTAAACTAGCTTTGGTTGATCATATTTTACATGATACAACAGAAATAGAGAAAGCTGTAAAAATAGCTTCAGACAAGTTGGAAGCTAGACTAGATGTTCTGTCTCAATTAACATCTAGAACTCAGGATTTAAAAAAGAAACAATATGTTGTTCCTGAACAAGTTTTACAGTTAGCTCGAAAAGGTCATACCAAATCAGTTTCTTTTGGTCTAGTAGATGCAGAAGATAACAGACCAGAATGGGATTTTGGTCCTAGTGCACCAGAAAAAGAAGAAATAATTTCTTGGATCAAAGAATTTAAAAATTTTAACCCTGTGCTGAATGAAAAATATGTTGGAGATGTTCATATGATGGCTGCTGAATCTTCCAATAGATTACGAATAGGATCCCGACCTCACATTGAGGAATATGATACTCATATGCCTGATGCCACAGGAGTTTCTGAAGCTCCAAGAATCCAAAGCTTTGGAATAAACAATTTAAATAATTTGATTTCTCAGATGCCTGAACAACCAGTTTTAAATATTCAATGTCAGTCTAGAGAAGAAATCAAGAACGCCCTCCAGTTGCTTACACATTGGCTGATTTATAAAAAGCAACAAGATCAAAATGTTACTGCCCAGATGTTAGGTGCCCAGTTAGTTGCAGGTCTCTCTGGCTTGGCGTATGAATGGTGGCGTTGGTTGCCACAAGAGGCCAGAAATGAAATGCTTGCAGCAAATGATTCAGATGAACAGATAATATCTGCCTTAAGTCGTGAATTTTATGGTCCTGAAGCACATGAAGACTTTGATCATTTAGCTTCTTTATATATGTCTGCCCGATTGTGTGATTTAAATAAAGCAGAAGCTTATTTCTGTTATATGCAGAAATTATTGACCTCTTCAGGAAAATCTGGCAATGAAGCTTATTTAAAACATTATTTAAGAAGTTTCCCTGGACATGTTCCAGATGCTGTTGAAAAGGCATTAAAAGATAGAAACATTCCTTTAAGATCTTTGTCTTTAGCACAACTCCATCATTATATTCTGGAAACATGGCAAGAACATTGTTTACAGAAAAGAGTAGATAAAGATTTTAAAAGACATCAGCAAATGTTTTCTGCTTCCTTCTGTAAAGAAGTGGCCAAAATGCCTGATTGGGGCTGTGGAGCCCATAATAGGGGACATCTTGGAAATGAAAGTTGTCATTGTAAGAAGAAGAAAAAGAAGTTTTTTACTTCTTCGGGTAGATATCATTTGGATAAACCCTATAAGCACAAATCTAAGCATTTTAAGAAAAAGCACAAGTATAAAAGATTTGTGAAACGACGATCTGAAAAGGGCAAAGGTGATACTTGTTTTATATGTGGCAGTAAATGACATTGGGCTTCAAAATGTCCAAAAAGAAAATCAAGGCCAAAGTTAGCAGGAGTTTGTTCTACACTTGATCCCTTTTGGTGGGATTTGTACAAAGTCAGTGATGATTTTATCCCTTCCGGTGAGGTTATCTATCTCCCATCCTCTGATGACTCTGAGGACTCTTCCTCAGATCCTGATATCCAGCTTGCTAAATGTGCTCCCGATTCTTCCTCTTCTGATTCTGATTCGGAACCACATTTAGGGGGGTGTGAGACTGCCTCTGTATATACTGATCTTCCTGATTTTGACTTCAATTTATATATGTTTTCCAGAGCTATCTCTCCTGTACAGATTGAAAAGAGATTAGCAGCAATTGATTTAGAATTATCTTCTATTCCTATTTATAGACATCAGGAAAGAACTGAACTAAGGAATGAAAAGAAATCCTTACAAGTACAGTTACAATCAATTGAAAAAGATAAAGGAAAATCTGTTGATTTAAGCTTTAATCCTGCAGAATTGTATAGAGAATATCCCAGTGGTCATAAAGACAGACAACAGCACAGAACAGACAGAGAAAGATTACTGAGAATTAAGCTGAAAGCTAAGCAGGAGGAAATAAGAAAATTGGTAAAAGAAGCTGATGAAATAAAGAATTCTTTAGCAATTGTTTTGCTAGAAAAAGACCAGTCTTCAGAAGATGAATTGTCTAATGAAATTGAAAGGGTTTGTGGAACTAAGGATGATGACGTCCCAGAAGATGAATATCCTGAAAAAACCCCTGACCATTCACCTTCACCAAGATCCCAGAGTATAAGTCTTTTAGGAGCTGTATCAGGTCCTAAACTTTTTACTACTCTTATCTTTTGTCCTTCTGAATTTAAATCCTACCCAATACAGTGTTTAATCGATTCCGGATGCCAGTTTAACTTGGCTAGAGGGAATGCTATTCCTGAATTTTATTGGGAGAAAACAAAAGAATATGGATCTGCAATCCAAGGATCTCCAGTTTATCTGTCTGGTAAAGTAAAAGATTTTCCAGTGTCTATAGGTTCAAAGTTTTGTTCTTTATCTCTATTTAGATTTGAAGAAACTAAAGAAGATTGTGTGTTAGGTTCTGAATTCTTAGTTTCAGTAAGTCCTTTTTCAATGGGCACAAAGAAAATGACATTCACTTGTACAGTCAATGATCATCCTGTAACTATCCCACTTAGTCAAGCAATTCCCCAAAAACCTAAGGTAATGTCAACAGCCTCTCTTAACAAAATGGAAAGATGTATGTCTTTTGCCCAACTCAATGCTGAGAAATATCTAGAGGGTATAACTGAAAGGCTAAAGAAGAATTGCTGTTCTGAAAGCCCTAATGCTTTCTGGACAAGAGAAAAATATTTTGTCTCTCTTCCATTTAATCCACTTCAGCAGATAAAACCAATGAAAGCATCTGCAAGACTTATGAGCCCTAGTGAGAGAGAATTCTGTTCCAAAGAAATAAAAGAGCTCTTAGAGAAAGGACTGATTGAACCATCCAAAAGTCCTTGGGCATGTCGAGCTTTTGTTGTAAATAAGCATAGTGAACAGAAAAGAGGTAAACCCAGATTGGTTGTTAACTTTAAACCTCTTAATGCAGTTCTCCAAAAAATCAGGTATCCTTTGCCTGACAAAGCTAGTCTTTTGCAGAAAATTAATGGCTGCACTGTCTTTAGCAAATTTGATTTAAAATCTGGTTTTTATCAAATTGGGATTGAGAAGAAAGACAGGTTCAAAACTGCATTTGTAGTTCCTCATGGACAGTATCAATGGAAAGTGCTACCATTTGGTATTAATAATGCTCCTTCTGAATTCCAGAAAAGAATGGAAGACATCTTCAGAGATATACCATGGTTAGCTGTTTTTATTGATGATATTCTTATTTGTTCTAAAAATCTCCAGGAACATCTTAAACATTTGCAGCAATTTTATGATTTAGTCTACCAGCATGGTTTAGTCTTATCAGCAAGCAAAATGGAAATTGGTAAGACAGAAATAGAATTTCTGGGTCTACATATCAAAGCAGGTCAGGTAATTTTGCAGCAGCATGTGCTCCAATCATTTGATCACTTTCCTGACAAGATTAGTGAGAAAACCCAGTTACAGAGATTTTTAGGGTGCTTAAACTATATCAGACCCTTCTATAAAGGTCAGGCTGCAGATATTCATTGTTTGCAGAAAAGATTAAAGAAACAGCCTATCCCTTGGTCTGATGAGATGACCTCAGCTGTCCAGCGAATAAAGGAGAAAGTTAAGCATCTTCCAGCCTTGTCTCTTCCTCAAGGAAATGGAAAATTGATAATTGAAACAGATGCATCAAATACTACATGGGGTGGTGTTTTGATAGAGGATATTGAAGGAAAACCTAAAATCTGCGGTTATGCATCTGGTTCTTTTAAAGGAGCTGAATTAAATTATCCTAGTAGCCACAAAGAGATTTTAGCGGTTAAGAAAACCGTCAGCCATTTTATTCTGTATTTAAAGCCTGTTCGATTTACTATTAGAACAGATTTAAAGATTATGCCCGGCATCTTTAAAAATGAAAATCTAATGGCAGAAAATAGTAGCAGAATATTGAAATGGTTTATCTGGCTTAGTAATTTTGATTATGACATTGTATACAAGCCAGGTTACTTAAATTGTCTTGCTGACATGTTGACTCGTGAGAATGTACAGGTTTCCTCTCCAAGTCTTAACATGTTTTCCGCTAATGAAGCTAGTGGTTCTGGTTCTGGTCCAGGACACAATAAAAGATATTTAAGTGATAATGTGGTGAATTACAAAAGTGGTAAAGCTCCATTTCAGGAAGAAGAAGAAGCTCTCAGAGCTCCTCCAGAGTCCTTGTTCTTGGCTCCTTGGGATAAGGATATCTCTCAGGAAGAACGTCAGCAACTGCTAGACTATGCTGACATCAAAGAAGCAGAAAAGTTTTTAAGCCTCACTCTGATAAAGCAAATTCAAGAAAATCCTTGCAAGTTAAAGATTCTCGAAAGATGGGAAAAAGGTGCTTTCAGAGGGTTACAAAATGCCAGAGAAAAATTAGCTCGTTGTGAAGAAGTCTGGATTGACCAGAACATGGAAGCAGAAGGAGAAATTTGGTATGTTGATCTCGGTACAGGAGATTTAACATGGACTTTTTACAATCTGATTCTCCAATTTTGCAGAGAGCAGACAGCAATAATCATCTGTGCTGATCCTGCTAATTTAAAACATAAAAAATGGTCCGGATGGACACAGATCTTTTTAGAAAAGTTCTGCCCAAGAAATGAATGGGTAGATCGAAAAGCTAATTTCATTCTCCACCTTGAGGCTGATATGCAAGCCGCTGACCAGGTTCATCAGTGGTTTAAGTTTAAATTAAGGCATCATGGAGGTAGATACACTCCGTTAGAACATTGTGTAACAGTCACTCAGAAGTTTATCAAAAGGGATAAAGATGGTAAGAGACTGGATACAAAAGTCCATAGAAGAACCCTACCGTTAAATTATAGGGTTGAGTCACAATTTGCATCTGAATTTGTGTATGGACCAAATGAGTATCTTCGAGGTTCTGATGTAGAGCAATGTTTCGGAGAACTATTATATCCAGATATGAATGAAGAATTCCCTAATAATCAGTATGACTACTGGCAGTATACTGAATCCCAGCCAAACTACATAGAAGAAGAATTGGCAAGGTGCAAACTTGAAGAAGAACTAAATGCTCAAGGTTGTCTTGATTGTGTATGTGGCGGGGTACCTGGACCTGGTGGCACAACAGTGTGTGTTTGCGGATCAGGTTATGATACTTCATGACTCTGCAGTATCTTACGGAAATGTTGATTCCTTGGTCCGTGATCTTTCTTCTGTACATATTTAGTGGAAGCCGTTGGTGGGCCAACCCACTTTGTTTTGTCGGCCGTGATAGCCGAAAGTTTTCTTTGGATTCTCTCGGTTTGCTTTTTACCGAGATGCTTTGTATTATGACTGATGTAATAATGGCCCAGCTTTGTCGGCCAGTAGCTTTTACTTTATGTCTTTCAGTCAGACTGAGTCATGACTTTGTCGGACAAGATTCTCCGGGTCCCCACATGGCCGAGCCTCCAAGGGACGAGATAACATGGTGGTAGTCCCCATCATGCCCCGGAATCTTACTTTTGACTGACTAGTGTAAGTTTTGGGTACCGGTTCACCGGTTTAAAGGTTATAAAAAAGAAGCCTTAGGCTCATTTGAAGCATAGCGAGTTGCATGAGCAAGTAGTCCGCTCTGCAAGTCTAGGAGTCGTCTGAGCAAGTAGTCCGCTCGACAGGTCTGTAGGTGTGTGAGAGCCGAGGTAATATGCTCTGCAGGTTGCCTGTAATGGTATAACACTGCATCAGAAAGCCAAGGACTCGATTCTGTACAAAAGAGTCTGTAAGGGTCTGCTAGTTGGCATATTATGGGAATCCCAGGAGCCTGAGAGTAACTACATGCCTTCGGGAAGTAGCCAAATCTAAAAGGGCCCATAACATTGTGTCAAGGCAGTGAGTTGTGGTGACGAGCTTCGCTGTCCGAAGCCGATCCACCTGTGTGTCTGTAATCTATTATCTGAAGATATAATGTTCATCATCATATTGATCGTGTGCCTTATTGCAATTGCGTTCGTGTTGATGGGAATAATTGGCAAATTGTGCTTGAAAGATCAATGTGCTGGCTTTAATATGAATGTGTGAATGCGATCCTGCGTAATGGTATATGGGAGGCTAACTGAAGTCAGAACAAGTCATCTAGTCAATCTGGAGGTCAAACGGAAGTGAAACAGTTAGTCGGGAGTGAAACTAGCCTCAAATCAGGGAGAATCGGAGCTAACTGAGTGTAACTGAAGTGGAACTGTAGTGGTAGGTGAAGAACTGTTCCCTTCTCTAGAAGTAGGTGAGAAGTGGGTGCCTTCCTGACTAGGAGGCCTAAAAATCTGAATTAAGTGGCTCCCGGGTGCTAGAATAAGGTGGCTAAGGTGCTGGAGGCATCAACCTGGTGACTGGGATGCATGCAAAGTGCATGCAAACCCTAGTTGCATGCAAGATCCTGAAAAATATGATGGGGATATCTGAACATGTTTAATATGCAAGTTTCAAAAAATTTGTAATTTATCTCTTGAAGAAAACAATCTTTTTCTAATTTAGGGGTTGATTTTAAATTTTTTGTAAACAATAATATGGGATGTTTAGGCCATGGCTCTAGTTTTCACCAATTTTTTTTTGTGTATACTGGTATCAACACTTTTCTATTTGGGGGGTGTTTTTGGTGTTTCTTTTGTGAAAATCATCGTTTTTATGTCTAGAGTTCTCGTTCATAGTATAAAGTTCTCATTTCATAATATAAGTGGTTTAACCTGCCTGTGAAAGGTGTAATCCAGGAGGCCATTACATGGTATTTATATTTATGTTTAGATCTTGATGAAGGGAGTAGATTATTATACTGGTTAGTTCGCCAGTGAAGGGGCGTAATACCTTGAGGTTGTTGTGTTAGATACATATAATGTTAATTTTGTAACCTTCTACTGAACAACATAATCCCGGAGGAAGCTATTGCATAATCCTTATATTTATGTTTGGTAGATGAACGGCGTAGCGCTCTCTCCACTGTATTTTATCTATATATTTATGCTCTATGTAATACTCATATTTTTTTACTTCGAATGTAATAATCCAAAATTATGTAAATGCTCTAAATATGCTAGTGTGAATTCCTAGTGCGGAGCTCAAGGCCAAGGCCCGACTAGTGAATGTCTAGGCATGTATGATATATATATTTTATTTGGACTATTTGGTTGGATTTTATGCTGATTTAGAATATTATGTAAATACTATGTGCAAAAATAATAAAATTTTCCAACAATGGTTGTGTAAAGAGCACCAAAGGGGCTATGATTCCACGAGAGGGGAAGAGGAAATGGGGTCCATGGGTTACTAAATTCTTGCTACTAAGTGTCAACCTTACAACTCACCCAAAATTATGTCATGTGATGAGAATAAACCAATTATCTCATTTTTTGACCATTTTCCAATCATTAATGCATTTGTGTGGTTGGTGGGAAAAGTCACCTCATGTAGTTATTGTAGCATGGGACTGACTGCACTTTTGTGATAGTTCTGTCATGACAAAAGTCATTCTACAGCTGCAAGGATTCCTTTCTTCTATTGACATAAGTTATGTCACTCTTCTTTTCACCATTCTCTCATATCCTTTGGAGTCAATCCTCATTTTCTCTCATTATTATTTCACGTGGATTCAAATATGCATAGCTCTCTCTTGTTGTCCATGAACTTACCCTGTTGTTTTGAACCTATAAATTCGAATTTGGAGACCGTGTTGCAGATTTGGAAGTGAAAATTGCTGGTTGTAGGTGAGCAGAGAGATTGTGAAATCTAGGAACCCTTACCCATGGAGTTATGCTACTCTTATGTACTTGAGAAGCCACAAACTGAGGCTACAGGTGGTTCTATAGCATCCAATATACATTTGGAATTCTTCTATGCACATAATAGAATTACCCAAGGGGATGCCTGAGCTAGAAGGGTGTTGTGTGGGGCAGGTTTTGTGGAAGCCAAGGCTATGAGGCTTGAGTGAGACCATTGTAGAGATATGTATGAGCATTTGTCTAAGTATAGAGAGCGGAATGGGTTGTGGGATCAGAGAGAGAAGCCTGTAGGTATTACCTTCGACCTGGTAGCCTGATAGCCCATCTTGGGGGTGGCCTCCCAGCAGAAAACGTATATGCTGTACTGAGTGCCTATGGTTGGGTGGAAAAACAATCCTACACAACCACTTGCTTGGATCTGCATTGGATAAAGATAAGTCTTCTTATGCATTTGATTCTGAAGTGTTTTTATTTCATGCCTCTAATGTTATTCTTGTGTATTTGCATGCTATATGTGTGTGGATATAATTTAATTCCACTGTGCATGTTTGTTTACATTTTTGAACACATTTTATTTGATGAAAAACATAATATGGACTTGGGGCAAAATTTGAGAGCCCATACTTGGCCAACATCCGCTCTTGATGGTTGGATTGGGTGAGGGGGTCGTTACACTCTAGGGAAGGAGGGATTATCCCTATACCATTTATGTATATAATGTTTCAAAAAAATATATATGTTCATATATATATTTTCTTGTTGTGTTATGGAGGATGTAGTCTTAGACTCTGGTGTTATAAGAAAGTGATAGAGCTCTAGGTGAAGTGATTTCTTATTGAATCTACCACCTTAGTGAATTCTTTTTCCTGCTTGGGGGTGGTATCTCAATGGAAATACTATAAGTTGGACAAAGATCCTGTGGTTGGGTGGAAAGTTGCAGTCACATATTTAGTCACCAGGTCAAGTTAATTCATATAAGTATTTACTCAATTCTTGTTATTCTAGTTTGTACATTCAATTATTAATCCATGAGCTTGTTAAAAAGAAAAAAAAAATTGTCCTTAAGTTGTCCATTGGTGCATGGTTAACTTATTGAGGGGAAAATATTTATTTAATACCTCATTGTATATTAAGGTTTATTCTTTGTAGCCTTTATGTTATTTTTCACCAAAATGCATTAAGTTAGAAATTATATGATTGTAAAGGATTATGTGTAAATTTTTCCTGCCATTGGTATCCTTTCTTGAAGGTTAAAGATAAATGCTTGATGTCTAACAAAGGTTTAGTTAAATTTTGTATAAATGTATTTAAGGAAAAGAAGAGTGAAGCACACCTATTTGCAAAAGAATAAAGGTCGTTCAAACTGTTAACTTGTATGCGTGATTGTTTTTAAGAATTGAAAAGGTATTAGAAAGTCTAATTCTTATTTTTGATAAACATGTTGGATTAATGAAAATAAACGTAAGGTAATATGTTAATTCAAGTGGATATAACTATCACCATACTTAGATAGGTTTCTTAAATAGATTTGAGATGTTAAATAAATATCTTTAGTGGAAAATAATTTTCGGCCCAAAAATAGATATGGTAAATAGTGTGGATCGTAACTGAAGGAAGGTTGTATGCCTTGCACATAAAAGGTCATATGTTTGATGAATAGACATGTTGATGTGCTCAGATAGTAGTATGCAGATAACCGTTGTATTTGGAATCCTACTAGAATGGTTATAATGAACTCATATTATTGTGATATAATAAATATATTAAAATGAATGTATCGTATAAGAAGGGGATTGTTGATTTTAGGGGCAGCCTGAGCGTGAGATGGAGGGTAGCGTCGAAAAGGGGGCATCCTAAGCGTGGAGATAGAGGGCAACGTTGAAAGGTGCAGCTTGAGCCTGAGATGGAGGGAAGCGTTGAAAGGGGTAGTGTGATGGAGCTGGGGATGAATGGGAGCGTACAGGAGGAGATGGAGCTGCGTGGGGGATAAAAATGGTGCTGGGCGTGAAGGGAAGCCTGAGAAATGGAGTGGGAAGGCCGCGTGAAAGCATGGTTTGTAGGCTACCTAAGAGCTGGCAGAAGGGAGCAACGTGAAGATTTCCCCGAGAGTTGCAGGCAGCGTGGAGGAGTGGAGTAGTGTGGAGGAGTGGAGCAACATGGAGATCTGGGCGCAGATGGGGGCAGCATGAGATTGAGGTTAAAGGTTGTGTGAAGAGTGGAACCAAGGGGTGGCCCACAACTTCTCTATCATAACATCCTTCAAAATACATGACCCAGTGTGAAGAGTGGAACCAAGGGGTGGCCCACAACTTCTCTATCATAACATCCTTCAAAATACATGACCCAATAGTATGAGACAACAAATTCTAGTTTATCCCAATTATTGACTTATATATATATATTCTATACTAATGAAAATCTAGATTGTTAGCATACTAAGAATTATTAATATAATCTTTCATTCAATTTACCATTCATTTTTTCTACCAACGTAATTACTCAACCTTTCATTTATAGTCAAGCCTCCGAAGTAATATTACAAGTCATTTTTTCTACCAAGGTAATTACTCAACCTTTCATTTATAGTCAAGCCTCCTAAGTAACATTACAAGACGATTGAACAAACTCAACAAAGCTAATAATATTTCTAAACAAATAATCATTTCTCTATGATGTTGAGCGGGACAACAACTACTAATATTTTTACAACCATACATGAATAAAGAACTCATTTATAATTTTACGAGGGTACCATCATAAATTAATCTTTATTGAACTTATGAAACAATAGGAAAGGAAATAACTATAGAACACTTATCTGGCTTTTAAATAAACTTAAGTAACTAAAAGCTTGACTCTAAGGCCAAGAGGTTATCCTCTAAGCTGGGAAAATAGTCCAGTAGGTAAAAGTTTCTCTTCATCGAAAGCCTTCCTTCTCTCTTGTAACTCAAAATACTAAGACCATTTCTTGACTTCACAGTAAGCATGTGTATAATCCAAGTACTCTTAATGCTCTAGCCTAATGGTTGCACTTGATCAACTTTAATATACTAAGACCATTTCTTGACTTCACAGTAAACATGTGTATAATCCAAGTACTCTTAATGCTCTAGCCTAATGGTTGCACTTGATCAACTTCATTAAAGGGAAGTTATCCAACATGTACATGAGTGCATAAATTGACATCCTTAATCCAAGTACTCTTAATGCTTCACCCTAATGGTTGAACAATCAACTTCATTAAAGAGAAGTTATCCAACATGTACATGAGTGCATAAATTGACAGCCTTAAGGGACAAGACCCATTTCATTGGAAGACTGCCATATAAGTAGTGTACAAGAGAAAATACTTGCATAAAAGGAGAAATTGCAAATATCCAAGATTGTGTGTTTAGTAGAAAATAGATAATAAAAAGTGACACCCTTCACCTACCTTGAGCAAATGTTTACTTAAATATCAATCAGTTGCTTCAACTAAGCCTTACGCCCTTCGTTTCCTCTACATTAAAATTACCAAGGGTATCATAAAAAAAACCGACCTCAACCTAAGGCCCTGCCCTTGTTGATTCTAAGGTTTGCCACAATAATTAATAGTTGTTAGGAGCACGTCTCTCCCAACCAGAGGTCAGCTAAATACTTAACTCTACAACTTTTTAGATTAAAAAGGGCACTACTTATTAAAGTTATAAGTATACAAATAGTACAACAGTTTATTAAATCTAAAGGGGTCAACATTTGCTCATATCCACTTCCCTGGAGTCGGCATCATCTAAATTCAAATGACCATAAGGGATTCGATCCCTCGCTCAGGTGAGCCGCCCTCTAAATTCAAATGACCATAAGAGATTCGGTCCCTCGCTCAAGTGAGCCGCCCTCTACATACATTCAATATAATATATATAAAAGGAGTTAGTCTCTCTCAAGAGAGATGTCCTCTTCATACACAGTTAATAATATTTGTAAAAAGAAGGAATCGGTCTCTCTCTCAAGAGTGTCGTTCTGTGTGAAGTTCTCTTCACACACAGTCAATACAATATTTATAAAAAGAAGGAACTGGTCTGTCTCTCAAGAGATCCATTCTCTTCACACACAGTCAATATAAGATTTATAAAAAAGAAGGAATCAGTCTCTCTCTCAAGAGATACATCCTCTTCATACACAAACAAAGTAAAAATAATATTATCAAGAGATAACTCCCACCCTTCTGAAGGTTGGAGGCAGAAATAAAACAAAATATTATGCAGAATGAGCTACGGCTCTTCAATCTTTATTCATAAACAAAAGATCAATTGATGTCATACAAACCAAAATGTAATGTGTATTCAAACACGTATGGAAACCCTAAAAACTCGAACCTAGCTTTTGTATGCATGCAAAGCATGCTGTTGCATTTATTAACTGAACTTCAAAATAGGAACTAATGTAAAAGCTAAGTTAACTGAAGTAGTTACTACTTCTAACACTCCCTCTTAATTACTACTGCTGACTACTGCAGCTTTTACAATGCCTAAATTATTTCTATGGTTTTCAAAATATCTTTTGCCAATGGCTTTGTGAATATGTCAGCCAATTGGTCAATCGATTTAAAATGCTCAGCATGAACTTCACCATTGTTCACAAGTTCTCTTATGAAGTGATATCTGGTATGGATGTGCTTTCTTTTCTGGTGAAAAACATGGTTCGTGGATAAAGCGATTGCTGAATTGTTGTCACAATAGATTGTTGTTGGTCCTTTTTGTTTATGTTGAAGACCTTCTAAAACTCTGCATAACCAGACTACTTGACATGCTGCTGATGTCGCTGCTACATACTCTACTTTTGATGATGAAAGTGTCACAATGGGATGCTTCTTGGATGCCCATGAAATCACACTTGATCCAAGATGAAAAACATGACCGGAAGTGCTTTTCCTGTCATCCAAACTTCCTGCAAAATCACTGTCAGTGAAACCTGTCAGAACATCATACTCATTACTTGAGTATAAAATTCCATAGCTTGAAGTTCCTGCAACATATCGTAAGATCCTTTTTCCAATTTGTCAATGCGAGTCTTTGGGAGACTCCATGAACCTCGAAATCAAGCTGACAGCAAACATAATATCTGGTTTCGTAGTTGTGAGATACATGAGACTTCCTACAAGTCTCTTAAACAATGTTGGATCTACATTGGGACTGTCATCTTCTTTGCTCAACTTTGTACCTGTTGCCACTGGTGTAGGTGTCATTTTGCAATTAAGCATTCTGAATCGCTTAAGAACTTCATTAGCATATTTATTTTGAGAGATAAATATACTTTTTTTCTGACTATTCTACTTTTAAGCCAAGAAAGAACTTCATGAATCCAAAGTTTGTCATCTCGAACTCTTTCTTCATAGTTGCCTTGAACTCATCTACTGAGAGGTCACCTGTAAAAATCATATCATCAACATATAAACAAACTATCAAAATTTGTCCTTGTTGGTTTACCTTTGTGTAAAGTGTTGGTTCGCTGCTGCTTCTGCTAAAACCATTTTTTATCAGATAAGAATCAATTATGTTGTACCAAGCTCTTGGAGCTTGCTTGAGCCCATATAGAGCTTTCTTCAACTTGTAAACTTTCTCTTCATGTTCTTTTATTTCATATCCATGTGGCTGCTCCACATAAATTTCTTCTTCAAGAATTCCCACTTGACATCCATCTGATACACTTTCCATTTTTTATGGGCTGCAATTGCTAGGACTGCTCTTACTGTGTCCAATCTTTCCATTGGTGCAAAAGTTTTTTCCAAAATCAATTCCTGGTTGTTGCGAGAAACCTTTTTCTACTAACCTTGCCTTGTACCTATCAATCTCACCTTTTTCATTGAGATTGGTCTTATAGACCCACTTCACACCAATGGGTTTCTTATTCTTTGGCAGGTCAACTAGATCCCATGTATCATTTCTCTCAACGGAATCTATCTCTTCATCCATAGCTTTTACCCAATCCTCATGTTTTACAGCCTCTTCATAAAACATAAGTTCACTAGTAATAAAAACATAATTGGTATTTGCATCCAATCTATCATAAATATCTTCCAATCTTCTAGTCTTTTCTATTACTGTGATCAGATTCATTACCTGATTGCGGACTTGATGCTTCACCTCAAACTAAGTTCATAAGTGTTCTTTCTGGAGTATTTGCTACTGGTGAATATGCTACTGGACCCTATTGTCCAATCAACTCCTCTTCTTCTCCATCTTCTGGTTGGGATATTGCATCTCCCACACTCTTGTCTATGGTTCCATTCCATGACTCTTCCTCTTTGAACAAAACATCTCTGCTGAGGATAAACTTTTTGATAATAGGGTTATACAGCGTGTAGGATTTAGTTTCTTCACTGTATCCAAGAAATATACATTTTTCACTCCTGTCATCTAGCTTTTTTCTTAGATGTTTAGGAACATGAGCATAAGCAACACAACCAAATATTCTGAAATGAGAAACATTACATGTCATACCTGTCCATGCTTCCTCTGGTACTTTGTTCTTCACAATTTTGGTGGGAGATTTGTTCATCACATGAATAACACAAGCCACTGCATCTCCCCAAAATTCATGGGACAAATTTCTTCCTTTCAGCATGCTCCTTGCCATATTCATGATGGTTCTATTCTTGCGTTCTCTAATACTGTTCTCTGAGGTGTATATCTTGTAGTGAATTGCCTCTTGATTCATGATATTTGCAGTAATCATGAAATTCCTTTGAGTCACACTCTCCCCCTCCATCTGATCTCAATACTTTGAGTTGATAACCACTATGTTTTTCAACTAGTGCCCTAAATTCCTTGAACTTGCCAAAAGTTTCAGACTTATGACAAAGGAAATACACCCATGTTTTACTACTGAAATCATCAATAAATGTAAGAAAATAATATCTTCCACCAATTGATTGAGTTTACATTGGTCCACACAAATCAGTATGAATATGTTCTAGAGGTGCATGTGCCCTTCGATACATACCTTTAGGAAAGCTATCCCTGTGCTGCTTTGCAATGATGCAACACTCGCAACTACTTTCTGGCTCTTTCATAGGGGGTAATCCTTTTACCATCTCTTTCTGTTGCGAAAGCTTGAGACCACCAAAGTGAAGATGTCCATATCTAAAATTCCATAACCAATAATCATCCATGCAAGTGGCTTTTTGAGCAAAAGAGGTTACCTTGCTGCTGCAATTCATGACTAGTGGATACATCCTATTTCTAGTCACTTGTATTTTGATGATCAACTGTCTATTTGGGGGTTTGTCATAAATTTCACAGTCTGATCCATCAAAGACAAGTCTGTATTTCTTTTCAGTAAGTTGTCCAATGCTAAGTAGATTATGCTTCAATCTTGGAGCATAATATACATCTGTGATTGTTTTTTGTTGGCCTTGTTTGGTCAGAATGTTGAACACTCCTTTGCCAAGAACTAGAACTACCTCATCCGTTCTGACTTTGACCTTTGTCGTCATTGATCCATCTAGGTCTACAATTAGACCTCTATCACATGTCATATGGTTACTACAACCACTATCTAAAAGCCAAAGTCCCTTTGGGCTTTCGTGTGCAGCATGACATGCAAGAAATAACATATCTTCTTTATCCTGAGAGGTATTAGTCACATTAGCATTTTGATTTGCTTGATCATACTTTTTCTTTCTACATTCATGAGCATAATGCCCAAATTTATTGCAATAATAACACTTAATATTAGATTTATCTAACCTTTTTTTGTCGTAGTTCCCTCCTTCATGGTTATGATGGTGATGTTGATCTTCATTGCCATTACTTCGGCCACTTCTAACTCTTCCCCTTGATCCTCCTCTGCCTCTGCCTCTTCCTCTACCTTTTGAGAATGAGACTTGTGCTTTGAAAGCATTATCGAGAGAGGACTCTTCATTCCTGTTGATTCTGGATTCATATGAGAGTAGCGATCCGGTCAGCTCATCTATAGAGAGAGTACTCAGATCCTTTGCTTCAATCGCTGCAACTTTCGGATTAAATTTGTGGGGTAAATATCTCAGAACCCTTTCAACCACCCGTTGGTCTTTGATATTTTCACCATAGGTATTTAGCTGATTAACAATCCTCGTGACTTGGGTCATGAAAGAATCTATTGAGTTTCATTCTTTCATCTTCAGATCTTCAAAATCTCTTCTTAGGTTTTGGAGTGTAGCTATTTGTACCAAACAAACACCCTGATAACTGGTTTCCAAGTTATCCCATACTGCTTTGGCATGTAATGAAGCTGATATCTTTAGAAATACGTTGTTATCCAAAGCGTTCATTATGAGATGCAGTGCCTTTGCATCCTTCTTCCTGTGCGTTCACACTACATCATTTTCTGCGCTTGAAAGGGCTTGAAAATATGCGTCATCTGCTAGTTTGGAATAGCCATTCACGACATATTCCCACACATATTCTGACCAGAGATAAACCACCATCCTTGTGGCCCAGACATCATAGTCCTTTTTCCCTGTAAGAGGAGAAATCTGAGATTGATTGTTGCTGCTAGAAGCCATAGACGTTGCAGAGTCTTTCACTGGCCTTTTAAAAACAATCTCCTTCCTATTTATTCAAAAAATAATGTCTCCCTCTTAAATAAAAAATATTTTTTTAAAAAAATATCTTCTTCTCTTGTAAAAGACTTTTGTAAAAAAATATCTTATGTAAAGAATCTCGTAAAAGAGAATAACTTGGTGAAAGTAAAAAAAATCACTCTCTTTTAATAATGAAGAGAAAAAAAACTTCTTTCCCTAATTGTTGCGGGTCTTCACGAATTATCGCTCCTTGGCTTATAGAGAGGCCGCGATAATTCCCTAAAAAAATTTACTCGTACTCCCAAAATTGTCGCGCTTTGACCTATAGGGAGGCCGCGATAATTTCTACAATTTTTTTTTTTGTAAACCTATTCAAAGCTATGGCTTTGGCTTCTCCGAAACTCTCATGATCGATCTTCTCCTAAGATCTGATACCAAACTAAAGGTTGGGGGAAAAATAAAACAAAATATTATGCAGAATGAGCTACGACTCTTCAATCTTTATTCATAAATAGAATATCAAGTGATGTCATACAAACCAAAATGTAATGTGTATTTAAATAGTTATGGAAACCCTAAAAAATCTAACCTAGCTTTTGCATGCATGCAAAGCATGCTGTTGCATTTATTAACTGAACTTCAAAATAGGAACTAATGTAAAAGCTAAGTTAACTGAAGTAATTACTATTTCTAACACCTTCTCTCTTATCCAACCTCGTTAATGGAAAGAGAATTCCCTCTACGTAACATAAACATAATACAAGAGAAGGTACAAGATTACCAAATCTACAATTTTCTCCTTACTGGTAGCTCCAACAAAGGTTGCACCCTTCTTCACCTGAATCAACTACATTGGAAATAATACAAATTACTTTGCATACATTTTTCGGGGAGAGACACCTTCCTGTGAACCATGCGATAAAATTTCTGGTCTCCTTTCTTTTTTTAGGTAGTTGCAATATGTTCAGCAATAGAAGGAATTTGTATTGAACAGTCTCTAGAAAAGGATCCCATAGGTTTCATTCGCTTCTTCTTCAATACTAATACAAAAAATATATCCAAAGGATTAATGGAACTCCCTTTACGATGAGTAACTAATCCATAAATGTGTTGCGGCCCTCTTTCTCATTGTTAATAATAATTATTGTAACAAGGGGCTTGCACCTTCCTCTAACTCAGCATCTACTCAAAACACATTGGTTTCCATCACTCATAACCATTTCCTTCTACTCACAATAAAGAAGGACGTTTTCTTCATACAGAGCGACCTTCCTCCTCCTCCTCCTCATAAAGTATCTCCTCCCACCATCACTTAGTATCTCCTTTCATCAATGCATCGATTTCCCCCAACCGTCAGCCATAAAGATGCCAAAAAAAATTCAATGATAGTGTCAAGCCAAATCCCCATCAACCGGTCATGGAGAACCCTCACTGCTTGAAAATGGTTACCTCTATTATACCTAACCGCTTCCCCAAAGTAATTTCCTCAAAGATTTTTCTCCTCTTCTAAAACCCTAATGAAAAGAAGGCAGGTCATCTCTTTTTCTTTTATTTTGTTCAAATTCTTTGAATACATATATATTATTATCTTCCTTTATCAAGAGGATTATGCATTTTCATAAACTGACCTACCAAGGAAAAACCTTAAAAGTAATATATATATATATATATATATATATATATATATATATATATATAAAAGTAATTAAAACATTAGATTATAAATCTATCACTTACAAATACTTTAAATTCATAAGCATTCATAATCATTAATAACTTCTTTAAAAACTCCAGTAAATGATTATTTTATATTTCCTCTATATATGTATATAATTTAAATGATTTATATGCTATATTACATATATATTATATAATTTGGACTTTCTTAATAATGTATATTGAACTCACACAAATATTTGTAATTACTAGTGACCTATTGTGCCACAATAATAAACTAATAATACACATAGTTTCTCTTTTAAAATTAACAATAATAACTAACACCGTTTTGTCGAGACTAGGATATCGATAAGTCCATAGGAGTTAATTAGTCTTACATATTGGCACTTAGTAATAATTAGCCTAGTGCTAAAAATTAAGTCTGAGGGGTTTGTTACTGCCTTTTGGTGGCTAGCAATTTCTTCTACCTCCCTATCTAGGACTTACCGTTAACTTATAAACTTAAGTGCTCTTCTATTGAACCTCAAATTTCACTTCTCTTTAAGTGGTCACATCACCATGATGACACCCATCATCATACTCATGGCCTAGGAACCATTAGAATCTTTCTCTAGTGGATTCATGCCCTCGTCGTTTTCTTACATCGAGCTTTAAGTCTCCTAAGTCTACGAATTCACAATACAAAATTACTTAGGAAATTACTTACAGAGTTTGATGACGGGGCCATGGCCTTGAAGGGGCCTTGGCCTTAAGCTACTGGTCAGGAACTTCCATGTAATTCATTTACATTTGTATTTCGGTTACAAAGTAGTAGGGGTAAAAGTGGATATTACAATATCCCTCATTGGAAAAATAAGATTTTCCCTCTTCTTGCATTATTGATCTAGATTTGATTCCTTTATTTGAACCTAATGAGAAAAATGATGTCCATATTCCATTTCCCCTTTATTTTTTAATCCTGGGATTATAAAGATGATTAATTTCCTCCTTTAGTCAATACTCCTTCCTATAATCAGCTCACTAAAGTTCATTCCAAGATTAGGGAACATTATAAACCTCTGAAGCTACCAAATATCCATCATGATTATCCTCCCAACTTGTTCAAGTGCCTTCCTAGCTTTAATGGAGAAGACCACATTAGATCAGATAAATACATGGATGCTTTTTAAAGGTTTACATATATGTTTGAAGCCATTCATGAGGATGTGTTCATGAGAACATTCTCCTACTCCTTACACAGAGATGGTAGGCTATGGCTTAGAAGTTTGGAGGCTAACTCAATAAGTTCATGTGTGTATTTTCGTAATGTTTAAATGAGGTATCAGGGTGAAAGGAAATGATATGAAGAATATGTTTCTAAATTCTATGATACGAGGAGGAGGAAGGATGAAACTGGCACCAAGTTTAATCGAATGTTTCAAAGCTTTTATTGTAGTATGTCTAAAGATATTCAACTTTCTGAAATTGTTGCCAAGTTGTACTACATAGCAGCCCATGATCGTGACTTCGCCTTGTATCCCGGAGAGAGGAGATATTTAACCTTAAAGCAGTTTTTTATTGATGTTGAAGAGATTGAGAATAACCTTTGGCCTTGCGGAAAGCTTACAAATCAACTTTCGAATGAAGATTTAAATGTAGATGAATAGGGGAAAGAGTACCAACAATAGAAATTAGATTTGGGTTTTCAATTGTCTCAACATGCCCATGCATTATCTTCAATTTTTTTGTTTTTCTCCATATTTTGAAGCTAATGACTTCACAGATGGATGTTATCAATATGCTGACGTGGAAGCTTCTATTCCACAACATCTTGATGTTGATTTACAAGATCAATGGATGTTGAGGTATGGTAATTTCTATGATAAAAAGAAACAAGTTCTTTTATTATCATTAGTTGAAATGTGCAGTAGTGAACTCATTAATAATGGAGAGCAAAAATTATAAGTATTTGATATCTATGTTTGTGTTGAAGAGATGAAGGAGGAAAAACATGAATCATTTTCTAGTTCTTGGATCCGAGAGGAAGATGATTTTGATAGCAATATGGTAGATGCATTTGACATTGATTCAGATGTATTTTCTTTTTCAAATTTTAATAAAAATTAGCTCATTTTTTATGAGCATAAGGATGATTCAATGGAGCAGATTTCTTTATAAGCATATGTAGGGATTTTGGACAATAATCTATTATATAAAAGTTGTGAAACAATATCTTTTGAGAATAATGAATTTAATGACTTAGACAAAGGGGACGTTGATGCTCCCAACTATTATGAAGCATATGATATTCATGGGTTGTTTGAAGGTGAACCAAAGGAGAACCAAATTACCAATAAATATCTTGACAATCAGAAATCTATTCATTATGAGTGAATGATAAGTTGTTTTCTTGACGAAAGCAATGGAGAAGTTCAGATTCCTGCATCAATATTTTCGGAAATTTTCAGCAGTGATTTCAAGTATGAAAACCATGAAAAGGAATGTGGAGAAAATTACATTGGAAAAATATTTGAGAAGCATCTGCCATCTAAAATTCTTCAAGACAAATCAGCAAATTTACTCTGGAAAAACAGTTGAAATTTTTTAGATTTGAAGGTAATCTTCCATGCTTTCATGACCCTATAGATGATTATTTGAAGTCTTTAAGTGTTTCCGACTTTGAACATCTCATGCCCAATGAATATTGGTCCTGCTATCATAATGAATTGTAATGTTTTCCATGTTTTATTTCAATATTTCAAAGCAGGACTAGAGTGCAATCAATCAATTAGTTACTTGATTGATTACATTGGAAATTTCATTTTACCTAATCTAATGGGATGATTTGGTTAGAATAGGTACTGTATATAAATAAGCTCACTTTTTTTTAGCATTGGTGTCTAGTAGGTTGAGGAATAATAGAAGAGTATGATTCCGTTATCCCAATGGAAAGACTCTTTATAGATTTTTAGATTGGTGCTTTGTGTGTTTTAGCATTCTTTTCAGTTTCATATTTCAAGATTTCAGTTTGCATTGATTTTGCAGGAATAAAAGGGAATATCTACATAAATAGTTACATGAGCAGTTTATCATTAACAGGAAAGGAAGGGAATTGGTCTGCAGGTTCTTGATGCCTCATAGGGAGGACATCATCACCATTTGGAGCCAATGTTAGTACCCAAATATGCAACCTAAAATTCTTACTCCTCTAAACGTAAACCACTCTTGGTAGCCTTGTTTAAAGCCCAACTTTTTGCAAACTTGTCTGGATTTTGATTGACCTATTCATTGTCTAACATTTGTGCTTTGTTTGAATATTTTTTGTTCCAATTAGTTGCTAGTTAATACGATTTTAAGGAGTTGCGCAGTTCTATTATATAAGATTTTGTAAAGCTTGACCATTTGCAATATTATGAAACTCAATTATCAATGTGATTTTCTTTTTATTGAGGATTTCAAACTCAGTAGCGAATTGAATTATTTTTGTTAGGGATGCACTACCAAGTTTCCAACAATTTCGACAGCAAAAGCCTAATTGTTCTATTTTAAGAGGAGATACATAATTATAAATGTGTCTTTGGGGAACAAGTGATAAGATCAACCTTCCATAAAATCAAATAGACTTCAACAACCATCCAAACATTGCATATTCATGTCCTCGGATGCAGGTGGCACCAGTGGCAGCAACACGCGAGCCCCGACTAGCACGACACCTGGGCATGAGCAATAGCCCTGTCGCAATGCTACCATCAGGCCTACAAATGAGGCAACGTCGGATCACTGGCCTCATTAAGCCTCCCGCTTGCGATGTCTTCTCAACCATCCTCGCCTGGTAGTTCATGTACCATCCCCATGTCTATTTGGCATGCGTTGTTAAGATTGCTAGACTAGTGGCACTACCGTCTCTTCAAAGGCATTTCGCCCCAGCCTTTAGCCATGATCATCACTCTATATTGGGATCTTCCTGCTTCTGTTCTCCAAGAGCTCACATTCGCTCATATTCTTTCTATCCTCTGGACTGATTCCATGGGTCAACCGAAAGGCACTAAAGGGAAAAAGAAGAATAATGTCCATCACGAAATAGGGAAGACTAGAAAAGGCTATGGCATAGAGGTTTCTATTCCGGTCCTCTTGCTTGTCAATAATTGGGAAGCAATGCTCATTGTAGACAATCTCTCCAAGGGGAGTCAAGAACAACCTTGGGATCCTGACTGGCTAGTGAAGAATATGTTGGGGAAACTTATGGATGACATGCTCTCCAATTGGGCCACTTCAAGGCATACTACTCAAACCCTTAGATCCACCCTACCAAATATGGAATCCACAATCATTAGTCTAGAGAACACCCTCAGCTGGGATTCTTACGCCCCTACCAGACAGCTATGTCGTGACTTCTTTCCGGGAGGCAACACTCATGGATTCACCCCCTTGTCTGCTAAAGCCAACACGACACCTCGTAACCTGGTCACTCCACTTGGAAGGGAGATGGAAAAATAGAGAGGTAATGACCTAGTCAATCCACTAGGAAGGGAGATGGAAAAACAGAAAGGAAAGGAGCCGTCTCATCTCTCCTTCCCCATCCCCTCCACCATGGGCGTTGTTCTCATAAAAATAATTCGAAGCGAACAAGATGGAAATGCTCCCTTAGGCCGGAATACTGCACCCCTTCCAGTTAAACTCCATGTGAAAATTAGTCAGCCACATGCAAAAGACTCGGAGGATGAAGAATACTATGGTTTCCCAATCCTGGAAGAAACTCACTCCGATGTAGAAGCACCTTCAGCACCCCATTAAGGAGGTTCCTCTCTATGTTTTTAAAAAGTTTTATTTTAATACGTTTCTTTAGTATGTTACATAGTGTACCAGACTACTAGTTTTTAGGCTTTAATGGCCATGACATTACTACTAGTTTACCCTCGTCTCCCTGCATTGGATAGGGATTTTGTATAATTTTGATCAGAACCTCTATGACCTTGTTAATCTCCATGGGTGGTGGCTATTTCTGATAATGCCACCACAGACTGTACTTACTATTGTATTTTTATCTCTTCTCGTTTAATAGTATTTTGGAACCTTACAAAAAAAAACATCGCATATTCATGCAGGTAAAGCACATGATATGATGAGTTTTCATAAGATTGGTTAGTATGTATAACCATATCAAATTGTTATGTATTGATTCATGTCTACATGTATTGTCTTATATTATAAATGATTTCCATATTTTATGATGTGATTTGGATGCATGCATTCACATGATTTGGAATTATGAAGCATGTAGTGTATCTCTTTATGCTTTGAGCACAATTTCTTACAGCTTGTCTTCAAAGATTTTGCTACATTAGCCAATGGTTTTGAAACATAAATTCTATAGCGGATCCTATGTTGTATACAACATTCAGAGGTAGTGTCATAGCTTTAACAAAACATATTAGGATTTTTGAAGATAAAGGCATAGAAGATTGTTTATGGAACCATTCCAAAAAAGGCTATCAATATTGGGACAAGATATAATTATACACCAATTTTGTAATGTTTATAATTCAAAGAAGATACTGAAATTATAGTGCAAGTATGAAAGTCAGTAAAATGATTGCTATAGGAAATTCATAAATTTTATAGTGCTTGTCTCACAGAAATCTGTAAAAAACGCTACAAAATTTCATGTAGGTGAACATCGAGCATGTTTTTTATCAAATGAAGGTGAATTTTAAAAATGTAAAACATGGTTTTTTTCAAGCATGGGATCAGTTAGGTACAAGGGGGATAGTTTCCATAAATAATGACAAGTTTAGGATCTACGGGTTGATCTATGAGGTGGATTTTTGGAGAATTTCATGAATTTCTATTTCTAGAAAAACCCCAAGTGAACTAGCCACCTCATCAAATCAACTTGGGGTTAAGATCCTAATTTTATGCTACATATTAAGAATAGATCCTTTTGTTTAGAATCTCTATTTGAATTGGTTATTTTCAAATATGAATTATAATTTTTATTTAAGCTAGAATTTTGAATGAAGGAGGGGTTCTTCCTTTTGGAAGAAGAGAGGTTTGAGTGGCGAGGTGTTGGAGGGTGGAGTTTCAAATTATATTTGAAAATAAAAGCTTCTATAATTAGTAACATTTTGACGTTGAGAGATCAATTCAAAGATCAATTCTTCTTGTGGGTAGACTGTGCTTCACTCTTATTTTATTTGTTGCTTCTAATATTGAATACATAATTTACTTTTGCACTACATAAGTTGTCTTATTTGTTTCAGAACAAATAGTGGTAATATTTATTGTGTGTTTCCTGCAAATTGTAGACTATATTCTTATATTAATGTTGAGTCAAAACACTATTTTGAAAAGGGACTTCTTCTTGAAAATGTGTAAGTTAAACTACTTGTTGTCTTGTATAGTTATAACTTCTAGGGCACTCGCACGAAGTTGGTTCCACTTTTTAGTGCCACTATAGAAATAAAAAATGCACCTCCGAAACGGAAATCCATAATGCATATGCGTTATTGTGGCTAGGTTCGGACAAAACCGAGCCGAAAACCAAGGCTAATCTTAGCTAACCCATATCGCATATGCGATAAATCGGACATGCGTTTTTTAATAGTTACAAATCGCAAGTGCGATATATCCCACTTGCGTTATATCACAAGTGCGATATATCCCACTTGCGTTATATCACAAGTGCGATATATCCCACTTGCATTATAACGAAACTACGATTTTGATCATGTGGATCATCTTAAATTTTATTTTCTTTCACAATGATCATCTTAAATTTTATTTTGTAGTTGTCATGGTAATATCAATGCTCTATCTAAGCTTAGTAACTCACCTTTCTTCTACATCCATATGGCTCCTCAACTTATCCTACTCTTTGATCACTATAACTAGCCTTTTTGTAAGAGAGTCCCATCATGACAACTTTACATGGTCACCCTATGTTCCTCGATGATATGTGACTATAAAATTGGATTTATTAGTAAAATGTATAATGTTCTCTAGTTAAATTGTCCTTCCCCTCGTACCTTAGGAAAGTCCCTCCGGGTCGTTTATTAATAAAAGGGTTTCGTATAATAAATTAACTCTTTTAAAATGCTTAGGAGGGGATTCTCATTGCATGTAAGAAAATGATTCTATTATTACTCAGATTAAGAGATGCCAGCTCTAGTCAGTAAGGAGCAGGTTATAAAATATAGAGTAAATTACTTATAAAGCAGGCTCTGTTAGCAAGTATAAGCATTACCAACGTTGTATTCAGGAAGAAGTACTAAGCTGCACGTCATATCAATAAATGGAAAGAGCTTAGCGGGAATCATGATCTGTAATGGTATATGTACTCCCAATTCCTCTCATTCCTCTAGATGGACTGAATCCCTCCATATCTCTTCCATATTTCAAAGTTGTAGTCGAACTAGGGTTCAATTCGTATGGTCTTCTTATTTCACCATCATTTGTGTTTATTGTTTTTTTTCTCCATTTGTTTGAATGATTAGAGTTTCATTTATTGTACTGATTTTTTTGTCTCTATGCATATAATTTTACTTGCAAAGGCATAGTTAGAGAGATTCAATTGATTTATGAGAGAGGGGACCATATACAAACTTTGTTTGTTCTCTAGATGTGAATACTAGAGATGATTTGAAACATTAATTTTCTTGTCTTATATCCGTTTTTATTTGAGATGTTATCCTTCTGTATAAGGCACCATGGATCTCTTCTACAACTAATGTCACATGCACAATTTGTGCACTAAATTGATTTCTTGTTTCGATATCTTCTCCTCTATTTTTTTTTTCTTCCTTTGATGTCTTCTATCATACCCTTCTCCATATAAATCCCTCGTTGCTTATCCAACCACACCATGTCACCCATCCATGCACCCACTATATCAACTAAACTTATTAAAATGGAGGATAATATCTCTTATTAAAGATTATAAAAATAAGCAACCCACTTCCTCTCTTCTACCATTACCTTTTCTCCCTTCAAACCTATCTGCCCCTATCCTACAAAAATATAAAATTAGACATTTGAAAAAAACTATTCTCTATCTTTATCTCATTACTCACGTGATCTCTTTATGAAAATATATTTGATGACTACAAATATGGTAATTCAATTACAAATAAACTCCATGGAGATAAAATAACACATTTTGGTAATGATGTTTTCTAATCAATACTTATAATGAACATTACTAATTTATAATACACATCCTAAGGTATTTTGAGTTCTTTTCTTCGATGAAACTTTATTTTGATTAATTATGTATTCTACACAAGCATACGATAATTAACATGAAGGAGAAGAGCATTCCTCGAATTACTCTATATCTAGTATAATTTTATATGAGGATGTTGATTGTTTGGTAAACCATTGGAAGATAAAAGGGGCTCCATAAATTTATATAATATAAATAACATTAATAGCAAAGGAGAAATTGTGACACAAAATCCTAGAGGGTTAGCTCAAGTGGTTGAGTGTTGTAATCGCAAGCAAAAGAAATCCCTAGGTGGCTATGCAGGGCCTCACTTGATGTCCAGGCTCAAATGGTGCAAACATGATTATCGCTCCCCTAAGGCAAGACATAGCTCTTGAAAATGTTGTAATTATCACTCCCTAGTAGGCTTGCAAGGAGTGACAAAGTTGTAATTGTCCCTCCCTAGTCAAGGAGAAACGGGTGAAAATCCTTATACATTGGCAAAAATCAAGGTCCAAATGATGGGATTTTGACATACTAATTAAGGATTTGTAGAATTCAATGTGCCCTTGTCTCCCTCGTCCTTGGTCCAATAAAATCCCCAATCATTTATTCATTCATACATAGAGGATTAATAGTCCAAGGAAATCCCCAATCATTTATTCATTCATATAAAAAGGATTAATAGAGTTACAAAATGCACTTGCGATATATCGCAGGTGCGATTTATAATACAAAAAAAATTAAAAATTAAAACAGAGTGGCCGCACGGCCTCATTTTCATTCATATTATATATTTAGGATTAATAGAGTTAAATAGCGCACTTGCAATATATCATAAGCGCGATTTGCAATGCAAAAAAAAATAAAAAAAATAAAACACAGTGCCCACGCCCTCGGTCCCAAATTCATTTATAAAGTTAAAAAACACACTTGCAATATATCGCATGTGCGATTTGTAATGCAAGAAAATATATATATATAAATCACAGTGCCCGTGGCCTCGTTTTCCCAATTTACACAGTGAAGGACCGGCGATATCGGGAAGGAGAAGAAACGCACCTGTCGATTTGCATTTGAGAGAAAGAGGCAAGCCATTTCACAATTCAACAAAAATGGAAGGTGGGTGGAAAGAAATTTACTGGTTTGTTAATTTGTTTTGAATTTTTCGTTATTGTGATTGTTAATTTAAACTAGTTTTTGTTTTTTTTTAAACCAATTTAATAAAATTTGTTACATGTATTAAAAAACAAACAATGAAATTGATTAATTAAATTTTGAAATTGAATTGTTTTGTTCTTAGTAGAGAGCAGAAACCCAGACACAAACCCAAACCCAAACTAAAATCAAGACACAAACCCAAACCCAAACCAAAATCCAGACACAAACCCACCAATGGAGGAGGAACACGACTATAATTCTGAGATTTTGGCTCATTTGGGTTCACTGAGACGCCTTAGCTCACTATTTAGGGGGAGGGACCACTTAAAACAATCTTTAGCGGAGGCCTTAAACTCCATAACAAATACAATTGCCAATGCCTAGGGAGCACTGTACAACATTAGCTCGTACAGAGATTCTCAAAGGCAATACTATTCCACTGGGTTGAGCTACAAAGATGTCAAAAAATTAAAAATAACCAAAGACCAATTGTTTTCCTTATTCTAGGACCCCAACACCGGATTGGTTCCACCCACCAGTTGACCTCACATTTCCATAGACTGGTGCATGGAACCAAATATTAAATCCAATTGGATGGATCGTTGGTACATGGTCTTTGATGAAGACCCTCACGAGAATAGAGACATTCCGTTTTATTTCCTTAGGAAGCTGTATGAAGAATTTATCCTGGGGAAACATGTTAACTATTTTGACATTTTAGAGTTCCAGGGTGTGGGTCATGGGATGTCCCAAGATAGGGAAGGGGCTTGGACTGATCCTAACCATGTGCGACGCCCTTTACGCACACCAAACCCCCCTTGGTTATATCCTCCAATCTGTCCAGTTCTCGATGATACCCAGGATTCCTTACTAGATTTCGCTGATACATTGCTTCGGTATGGGACTGTTGTCCAAGGAAATGTAGGACAAGAGGTTGGCACTGCCGAGGATAGCCCATTTGGGGTTGGACCATCTCACAGTTAGGATCCACCTGTTAGGTCCCTAGACCAAACCAGAGCTACACATCGCACCGGTGACGCGGAGTCTTCAGATCATTGGGTTATTCCACACCCTTGCACATCGTGTCGAAGCATATGCTATGGGCCTGCTTCAGAGTTTCGGGGCGATGGATTACTCCGATATGTAAGTAACATTCATTTTTTGCATAGTATATAAATTTTGTTTTATATCATAGTTTTCCATTGTTTAGTAATTTATTTCTATTTGAATAATTATCCGACAATTTACGTGAACAAATATACAGCTGATTTCTAATGACACCCCAGATTCACGTAATCCGACCGTTGATGATGATGGCATTGATGCAGTGGTCAATGCTGCATATGATTTTGGTGCTTCACCATTGGTTGTAAGAACTTTATTTTTAATTTGTCATCGAGTAATTTACATATTTATAATTTAGAGACTGCAACATTAAATACGTCTTAAACTCAAAACAATATGTTTTATGCAGGGTGGGCATGATGAGTTTGTGGAATCCCAGGCCAGTCCCTCCCATGTAGAGGAAGATTCCCAGACTCAGGTATTATTTTCATTACATGCTTTTAATGATTTGAAACATGTATATGCGTTTAATTATTTAAAGCAATTTTCTAATTGTATCTGTATGTTTTGTTACGTAGCCTGGTTATGGTCAATTTTTTTTTACCGTCTAGTAGGGCCAATGTTTAGTATTCCACCCACCGGTGACCCTCTTCCTCCCCCCCAGGTACGTGTACATGTCTCACTTTCTTTGAAAAAGCCATTTTCTGTCCATGTAGTATATATATGTAGTCTTGTTAGATCTTTGTATTTGTTGACATTGACATATATATATGTTACCTTATGTAGGCATCTAGTGATGCAATGGTGCTTGAAGAGAACCAAATCGACGTTGTTGGTGACCCACCTCCCCCCCGATACGTGTATGTGGATCTCTTTCTTTGAAAAGTTCATTGTACATCCATACATAGTACATATATATATACAGTCTCATTTTCTTTGTATTTGCTGACATTGGTCCATATGTTACTTTATGCAGGCATCTAGTGATGCAGTGGTGCTTGAAGAGCACCAAATTGACATTGTTGGTGACCCACCTCTCCCCCCCAGGTACGTGTATGTGGAGCTCTCTCTTTGAAAAGGTCATTGTACATCCATACATAGTACATATATATATACAGTCTCATTTTCTTTGTATTTGCTAACATTGGTCCATGTGTTACTTTATGCAGGCATCTAGTGATGCAGTGGTGCTTGAAGAGAACCAAATCAACATTGTTGGTGACCCACCACTCCCCCCCCTAGGTACATGTGTACATGTCTCTCTTTCTTTGAAAAGGTCCTCGTATGTCCTTGTAAGGTCATGTAGTGTATATGTCTTGTTTTCTTTGTATTTGTTGACATTGACATTGACATCTATGTTACTTTATGCAGACATCTACTGAGCTAGTGGTGCCTGAAGAGAACCCAATTGGAGCCACTGATGACCCTACACGCCCCCCCACCCAAGTACATGTAGTTTTAGTGCCAAGGACTTACACATGCATGGTAAGTAAAAATGTTATATTTGCTTGGAATTTGAACAAATGTACATCATGTGGTATTTATTTTTATAGCTTGGTAAAATAACTTGTAACAAATTTTGGTTTGTGTGTAGTCTTCGATATTGAGAATGCGTCCTCCTGTGGATCGTTGGGGAACGCCATCGAGCAACCACAAAAGAAAGATAGACTTCTCATTAGCCACTGACATTGGCAGTGAAAAGGGGGATAAATAGAAATCATGTATAGGGGGGTACATATAGAATCCATGTATAGGGGGAATACATGTACATGTACAGTTTTGTTTGTATGTACACACATATGTACAGTATGATCCACAATTTTGTATTATGGCCATGGCATGCCATTTTTTAAAACATTATACATGTACATCTATAATATAAAGCAACGTTCAGATTTACCTATATATGGTTGACTTGATATGGGATGGAGACATGTGTATTATATTCCTTGCATATATATGCTTGAATATGTTTTTAGGTTTATGGCTTTGTGTTTGTTGGAGAAGAGTTGGCATTGCAAATAATGAATCTAATGTGTTCGGTATAGAAAGGAAGGCTCTAGATGCCTTACTGTATGATGATGTAAATGTTGTTTCTTATAGTGACAAGCCCAATCTAGAAGTTTAATTTCTAATGAACAAACAAGTGACTTTTCATAGCCCCTTCCTCTCCTAAACCTTCTTCACCTCCTAAACTTGTTTGTCTTTACAATCATACTACAACTAACCCATCCTTACTATTGATGATACATTCCTAGTCCCACTCAACTCTAGCACACATTTTTACTCACAACTATTAAATCAAATACCAAGTAGCCACTCTAGTCGTTAGAAATGGAATCCAAAAGAAACTCATCTCTTAGACCTTTTTTAATCGTGCTTACAACTTCCTACTACCCCACAGGATTCACCTTATCAACTAGGTTGGGTCCAATAATACAACCATTGTCTTCTAATAAACAAATATATTATGGCGTATCACTTCACATTTTCATTCAAATTTTTATTTGAGGCTTCTTGAGGAAATATTTAGAGCGGTCATCATCATTTGTAAGGGTGTTGTTGTGCCTTGTCCTATTCGCTCTCATGCTGGGAATATTGCTGCTGTCATAATAGTCATTTTCTAGACCCTAATTTCAGTTCTGATATATGCTATGTACTTGTGTTGTTCTCTTTAATAAAATATTACAGTCTTCTACTTCATTTTCACATTTTGATTGTATTGTGAAGAGGCAAGAATGCAATAAAAATACCAGTTTATCTTTGAGTTTGGTATGGTTGGCTAGAATATGATTTTGTGGCACTATTATAACTAGGATTGATTGTTGTTTCAAGCATATTCTTTTGTTTAATATTGTCTCTCATTAAGTCTCCCAACAACTTGAACATGGCACACACTGCAAAACCAATGCCAAATATTTTAAGCAAGCAATATTAACTATATAGACAATATAAAATAAAGAAGAGAATCCAATGCATTTTGAGTTAGTCACTTCTTAGAAACGGCCAATCCAACACTCTAATTTCAATAGAGATTTACATTAAAAAAAATAATATGGATCTCAAAGGAACATCAAGCCTACCAAATTCAATTGCTCATATCAATTCCTAACTATAATGAAATGACAAGAGACACAATCCTTCAACTTGATTACTCACCATATATAATATAACCCATCCATTTCTTGCTTCTGAACTCTACCCAACAGTTCAATTTGCAATATTCCCCCAATGCACAAAACTGGCCTTGGAAGTTTGAATGTTTGCAATCTATCCTCCTGAAACAGGAGAAAACTCGCATCTTAACATATAAACTGAGACATAAAAGTTCATAAGCATATTAAAAGTAGAAACATATTAGTCATGATATTGCTGATTCCACAAATGAGATAACTGCCAACTATTTCACAACTAATTTTAATAATCCTATCCAATCAGAATTGCAAGACTAAAAATATTTTGAATAGAAAATGAATCAAAATTCTCCACTTCAACTTAAAAGGTTGAATTTGGGCACCTTATTGTCATGCGCTTCCCATTAATATAAAAACATTAAATATATTGATTTAAAAGAGCAAGCAAAACAAGACCCCCAGAAAAAGGAAGAACCTCAAATCAATCTGATGATCATGTACAGCACAATAACATGTATTTATATTACATAATTGTTTCAGAAATATGTACCCAAAAGAGGATAGATCTTCAGCTTAAGATCTAACCCAGATTAATTTTACATGTTAAAATAACATCATTACCTTTTGCTTTTCACACATGCTTATAATTTTAAACATGTAGGAGCGATAATGCTCAAATAAATGTTTGTAATAAAGGTCACATTAAATGTTAGTGAGCCAACATTAAACTAACTTATAATTTTAATAGCAGGTCAGTTTTGTGGAGTCTGGTGAAACACTAACTACCATATGCAAGAACAAAAGTGTATGTAAGACATCATTTAAAATTATTCCACTTTAAGAGAGTTTTTTTCTCACACACAAGGAAATCACCCCTTTTGAGAGAAATGTATGCACATCTAATGCCCACAATTTAATCATATGCAGCAGACTAACTTGTTGGAGGGGCTCAGAAGAAGCCACTTGTTTCACTCATATTGGGCAAAGTGTGATGGATGATGTCATGTTTTCAGCCAACAACATAGATTAAGTCATGAACATTAAAATCTATGTAAGTCAGGAAGAAATGACTTCTGACCATGACCCACTGTTTGTGGAGATTACGTAACCAAAAGAGATGTCAGTTAAAGGGAAGCAACCAAAGTGGAAGCGAATAGAATTAAACAATCAAAATGAAGTGATATTCAAGAGGTAGATTGGGAAAATCACTCTACAAATGGGAGAGCTGTTTAAGCTTGGCTAAATGAAGAATCCAACAAAGTGAAAAAAATCTACAATAAGAACAAGACAAATAAAACCTATATATTTTTAAGCAAATAGTAAAACTTCAAAAGGAATAGGTTTGTAAAAATCGGACAAGATGAATTGTTAGGGATGGAGAAAAACCCAAATTTATTCTAAAAAAAGCTGCAGGTGAAGGAACAAGTACAAGAGATATGAGTAGTTAAATTTTCTGGAGTTGAACCGTGTTTGAGCTTTGAAACATACCAACATTTTCAGTGGACACTCCACCCATCATCAGGGGATCCAATTGAAGCCTCTGTACAAAAGTGAGATCATGGGAAACAATGGTTAATCCATGTCAAAAGTATCTATACAAGTCTTTCGAAGAGAAAAAGTCCAACAAAAATCATTGTATTGGAAATGGTCATCACAGATATGTGCAAGAAGGAATTAAGAGGCCAACACTAAGAAAGGCAAAATACATGTTTGGGATCCAAGCAGAGCACGTGAAATGGAAGCAAGAAATGTATAGCCAGAACATCGCAGCCATAATCCACCAGATGCTTCTGGAAGGTTTCCCAGAAGGCTGGATGACAAGACTTATTTTCCCCATCTTTCAAGGAGGATAAAAAGAGAACCCAAAAAACTATAGAACCATTGTGATTAGCTGAATATTTGCCAATCTCATTGGGGGGTCATGGAAATAAAAATAAGCAATTGAGTGAAAGAGCAAAAATGGGCCATCGGCCAAGCAGGATTTAGAATGAAGCTCTCAACAATTGATCACTGCCTAAAATTAGCCCATGGGTTAAACTTCACCCCTAAGGTTTTTCCTAGGGCATATATAGAACAAAAACACATTCCTTGTAGTCATTGTCTTCCCCTTGGACACATTCATTTATACCACGAGGATGTTTTATAGCTAGATTGATAGGAAATGATAAGGAACTTGAACATACTATACAAGCCCATACACACTACCAGTAGCCAACGACATGCAATCTTGCCACTCCATTTGTTATTTCGCTCCCAGACAGAAAGTCACCAAGTGTCCCTAAACGACATTTTCATGTGACTTGCAACTCGACATAACTCGGCAACCGGAGGTTGGATCGAGGAACCATCGATTCCATTGATCTCTTGGCATGCGATTACCTCTCAGTAGCCTCTCCTCTATGTTTCCATGGCCTAGTGACTTCATTGTGCATTCATTTTGTAAACTAGGGTTTTGCTCAGTTTCCAATAATGCAATCTCTCATTGTTGGGTCAACTCCGCAAAACATGCTGCAGCATTAAGAAAACAATATGTGTCTAGAGATCATAGGCTATATTATTCTTGTACCAATGTATAATCCAACAATAATATGCCTAAGCTACACTTACAAATTACAAACCAACTAGGGTTTCATGAACTAGACACTGCATAATACTAAGATGCCATATACATGAATTTCACATACATGCATGACTAAGATGTAGAAACAAAATGAGGTATTGAAAGAAGTTAGAAGAGAACTATCGTACTTGATGATAATTGCTAGTTTTAAGGTTTATTAGTCATATGTAAAAACTGGCAAAAATATTCATAAACTTGACATATAAGAGAACTTTTGGAATATGAAGATGATGAAGATAAACTTGACTTGAGAACATGTTATTTTCCGATTTGTATTCGGTGGTGTCTAAAGACACCGATTGTTCTTGGCGCCTCCAATGTGCCATAAATAGTGTTTGTATCCTAGGCACAGGAAAGGCTAAACATTAGTACTCTCATAAGAAAATAAAGAAAATGTGCAAACATTATTTATAGATAACTCACCTGAGGTTGTAGGATCGTGTTTATAACTTGTCCAGTAACACTTGACAATGCACTCACTCGAGTAGGCCATTTGGATCATCTCTGTTTTCGATGGTGTCCATCAATCTCTCATGCTCTAAATGAGGTAGCAAGTATTGTACATGTGACTTTTTTTTTCTTCGAAATTGTGTGCAGCTTGATGTTTATACCAACTACCAGGTTGGTGAAGTGGTATAAAATAGCTCCTACTATATAATCCTGATATACATACCCACCCTTCCTTTTTTGTTGTGCTACTAGTGTCAGGTACTCCCCTTTTATAACCATCGAGCCACATGGGTATTCAATATTTTCATCATCTGTAACAGGATCGAGAAGGGTTTGTTTCCCCTCTAAGCAATGTGCCAACCAATAGTCAGAACCCCATTCATTATTTTTTAGGGCAACCACTGCATATATCTAACCTGTGAAAGGAAATCGAAAAAGGTTAAAAATACATAAATATTAAAAAAGGTCCTGCATGTAACATAAATAAAATTTCTTTCAATGTAAGGGCTTGTATTGATTTAGGTACTACTAATTTAATTTTTTATACCTGCTTGTATGAGATCCAATATGTGATCATAGTCTGTAGAAATATATGTCTGATCATCTTCCAAATGGTCTATTTCATTAACCCCCTTGAAATCAGTGCCAAGTGTCACTCGATCCCATGTATCAACTGTATCTGTATACTCACAATCATCCCATTCATCTATACTACAAGAACTGCAAAAGCAAGCCTTTAATCTTGTCCAAATTTGTAGGGCCGAGTTGTCTGAGCTTCTAATTGAATGAAAACCTCAAGTTCCATGCACTGTGTTCAGCCAATGTGTTTGGGATCGGTCCACATCTGTCACCTCCTAGAATATTCTCCGCACTAGGTGTTTCCTTGTTGCTTGTTCTCCCATTACAAATGCACACCATTCAACTATAGATGAAGCGTCTCGAATGCGATCACCTGTAAACTTCATCTCATCCCTTCGAAGGGCAGTTTTTATGCATGCACCAGCACGATCGTGCTCTCCTTTGCCATGACCTGTTTCAAAGTAGTTCCATGTATGTGGCACCTTGTATTTTATGTGCAACAAACACAACCATTGAAATACACGTGCATTCTTGAACTATCCAGCACAACGATCTGACCAAATCAAATGACGATAAAATGGTACATCCATAGCTATCACATGATCATAGAACAGCTGAAAGCAATGTTGCATGTAATGAATGTCATGGGTCCAGTCGTCACTGATGTAAAAGTGACTCTCTTTCAATATCACACATTTCTCTTCATTTCTATCTGGCCCATGTCGATAAGTGATATGGACCATTATGCTCACCTTCTCCGAGTGATAGTATTGACTTTGTATTTAATTTTGTGGTTGTAGGGTGTAATTTTCCACAAAGTCAACCATTGATAGTATTGTTCCAAGAGGGAAGGTGTCCCGGCATATTCTGAATTGCTCATCTTGCCACCGTGCCATATTGACATGCTAAATGTACTGTTGGATCTTTCCACGGAACTCTGGAATAAAATCACATACTTGCACCTGGTGGAGAAAAATAAACAATGTTATAAAACAACATAAAAATATTTACATCAATATTAAAATATACATCAATATTTAAAACAATGTTATAAAACAACATATAAACAATGTACACTCAGTTAAATGAACATGTTTCATGTAGATTGTCACCTGTGAAGTCACCAATTTAATGTTCTTGCTTTCTTTCCCATCACGTAGCTGATATGTCTCATACTGAAAGCTCTGCTTCTTGACAATTGCATTACCAAATGCTTGATCTTCACTCTCATGGATGCAATCCGACCATAAAGATAGCCCACCACAATTGTTGCAAGAACCCTCTACACATTGTTTTAAGTAATGGGTCTGTCCATCTTGCCTCGGACACATTATGCTATGGATGAAATCTCTAGATGACATTGGCAGTACTGTACTTGAGCATTCCTCCACATGGTTAAGGTGCAAAAAATGATGTATATGTGAAAATGTATGATAATATAGATCAAACTCTATGTGGTATGTACAACAAGAAGTGTTCCAGATTCTATTTATTCTAACATACCAAGGCTTGCATTTTTCAAAAGATCTTTGCCTGAGGCTTAGCTCTACGTGGGAAACTTTAAACATCTTGAATAGTTGAGTTTGTGTCATGTCAAGGTAATGTTTAACATGCCCTTCATTGTTCATGGAACCCCTACAGCGTTTTAACACATCCTTTTTGTTAGAAGAAGGCCTACTGTTATCGTGCCAAAAAGTGTGCACTAGTCCCTTCACTGCTTCGACCAACTTCAAGTCTTTGCGGGGAAACCTACCGCTAAATGCCCACAATGTATCCATTTGTCCCTCTACATCAAGTTTGTCTCTTCTTACTGAATATTTTTTAAGAGTCTTTGGATGCAAAGGGACAATTTCTGATGTGCATTTAAGTAAATGACGTTGTCTTGTGGATCTAGATACAATTGATTCATCCAATACGCGGTGAGCCATATTACAGTCTTTTGAATGAGTTTTTTTACCAATTGATGTGAATGCAGTAGCAAGAGATTTAACAATGTGATTACTTGATTCGGTATTCTTCAATGTTCTTATGCCTAATGTTTTTCTAACATTTGCCATACTTCTAGATTTAATCAAAGATAAAAACAATTGACATTTGCTGGATTCAGATTTTGTTTCAAAATATTGTTTCATTATTTGAGAACAATGACGAATGATTGTGCGTTTAGCCACCTTACCTTCCATGGAAGTCAATTCGCTCTCGTCCACTGGAGTTCTCTTTCGTTTTGATGCGAGATTTCTTGTCGTTTAAAATGTTGGAGAGATGTTTACATCCACTGTAGGATGACAACTTCGATTAGGAGATTGAACCACCTGGCATGGTTGTTGCAGAGTCTCGTTAGGAACATAATGATTGAGCTCTACAGAGGGTTGTCTGGTTAATAATGGAGCAAAATTTTCATCTTGGTTATAACCAACTTGCATTAAAGTTGCAATATCTTCCTCAGCCTCTTTGCCAGGTATCTGTTTAGCAGGAATGGGAATTATTTTCTCATCCAATGAATGTCGATGATTTCTTGAATGTTCCCTCTTCTTTTCTTTTTTAATTTCAGCTTCTTCAGGTGTAAGCATCTTCCTCACTGACTTCCGAACTCTATTACGTGGATTCCCCATTGAAATCCACCCAAAATTGTACAAAACCTATGGATCTGTGTAATAAATGATTAAACTGTAGGTTGAACAGTACACTCTGCACGGGTTTCAGAATAATTATGTCTTTTCTTGTATAGTAAAAATGGCCCACGACACACAACCCAAGATTATTTATTAAACAAATATTGCATATGCGATATAACGCATCTCCATTTTAATGCATATGCATTATATCGCATATGCGATATGAACTATATGCTTTTTATGCTTTTTATGAACTATATGCATATATATGCTTTGTTAAAAACATGATCACTAAATCGCATATGCGATTTAGTGCATATCAACTATTGAAACCTCATTTAACCATGAACCATGAAAACATCATTTAATCCCTAGAATTTGTGATTTATCCTTGGACCATGGTACAGTGTCTTCATAACTATGTTTTGTCTGGAAATATTCTTAATGGTTCCTATATGACCATGGTCAATGCCTCGAGAACAATCTTCAATGCATAAAATAGTCTACTGGAACATATATCCCATATTAAGGCTAAATATCCCCTTTAAAGGGCATGTGTAGTGGTTTAAGACTTGTTTCTGTTACACTTTTGTCCCATTACCATGGTTAAGACCCTAAGACCCATCCTTAGTGCATAAAACCTCATAATGACACCCAAATCCCACTAAAGGCCAAATATTCCATCTATAGTGCATGTGTGTTTATTTAGAGACTCATTGGACCATCTTTTCTTCCATGACTAAGGTCAATGTTCAGAGACCCATCCCTACCATCCAAAACCCTATAATGTCACCCTTATCCCCTTATAATACAATTTAGACTCCAAAGATTCCATCCAGGTGATCTATGGAGTGGCTCATGCCCCAACATTACATTGATTAAAAGCTAAAATAGGTGTGGGGAGAGTCAAAGGAGGGAGACAAAGATGTAGAGGGAATCATGGGAGGGAGGGGGAGAGTCAGAGAGAAAGAGAGAGAGAGATAGAATTATGGATGGAGGGATGGTTACAGGGTGAGAGAGTGGGATAATAACAATGAGAGAGTAGAAATTTAGGGAAATGAAGGATGGTCAAGGATGGTTACACCGAGGGATAGAGATGAGAGATTGTGTGTGTGTGAGAGAGAGAGAGAGAGAGAGAGGGAGAGATCATGGATATTAAGGAAATAAGAGAAAGATGGAGAGATGAAGTAGGGATGAAGGCTTGAAGGTGGTGAGAGGAGGTAGGGGGAGAAAGTGAGGGATGGAATGAGTGATAGTATGGAACACATGGAGGGAGGGAGAGAGAAAGAGTTTTGGCGAGAGGAAGGGACAACAAAGCAATTGTTCTAGAGGGTGTGTGGATGTGTGTGAGAGAGAAGGGGGTGGAGAAAGAGAGAAAGAATTATGGGGGGAGAGAGAAGGGGGTGGAGAGAGGAGGTAGGGGGAGAAAGTGAGGTATGGAGTGAGTGAGAGGATCAATCATCAAGATTCGTAGTTAAATTATTTGTTGAAAAATTTCTAGTTAAATGATTTGTTGTTTTTGCATCAATAGTGTAATGTGATTAAACTATTAAAGATCATATGGAAACAAATCACATTAAAATGTCATGTGTACACCCACATTTCATCCCAAATCAAAATATTTGTTACAATACCAACCTTCCTAACATTTTAACTCATCAAAACTATGGTGATTTATGAATGTTTCTCTTAAAAGTTTCAAGCACAAAAATATAATTCTAAAGAAAACCGAGTGACGTTAATAACAACCATAATCATTATCAACTCAAGTAGAGCATTATTAAGTTATATAATAAATTTTTCATTAAATAAAAAACCCTACTTGAAGTCATTTGACTACACTAATATCAAAGAAATTTTGATTAACAAAATAAGTGCAAAGATATGTTGGTTCTCATCAATAACATCAATCAATAGATGCATAGTGAACCCATTTGTCATGTTAAACAATGTTATATTAGCCATGATGGGATTCTATCTTACATTTCAAAAGAATAATCTTTATGCCACTTTTTTATCTAATAATCTTTATTCTCTATTTACTCTTTTGTACTAAACCAAAACGCATATCCGTTATATCGCATATGCGATTAGAACAAGTCTAAACCGCATATCCGTTATAACGCATATGCGTTAATTTAAAATTTAAAAATTGGGCGGGAACAAAGCTTGGGATGATGTTTGGAAATAGCTTCGGACTACCGAACCTATTGGCTAGAACAAAAAAACCAGGGCCATTGCCTGTATTTTTGAACTCTATCAATATGCTCAGTTTCAATGGCGTGTTTTGCTATGAAAAACTCAATATTTTTTTATGAAAATATAGAATATTGTATAGTACAATCTGATGATTCTAAATATGTAATTTTTTCATAAAAATGTATGTTTTATTTATTTATTATTAATTTTCTAAATGACACATGTCAGTTTTCGAAAATACATACATCGATTCGTTTTTATATAAATTTTGATTTCCTTCACCATTTCCCAAAAAAACTATATGACCATATGAGATGTATTTTTTTATATCTAAATTAAAATTCCCTTTCATTTATAAATTAAGATTTAGCCTCTCTTTTTCCTTAGCTAAGATACTATCCAACATAAGAAAAGAGATTAATAGCCCAAAATCTAGATGTATCTTAAAATAACGAATCACCATTTCCCAAGAAAACTATACATCTCATATCTTTATCCAAATCGCCGGTACTACATAATGACCTGTCCTGATAAGGCAGGAAAGATAAATCCTCTTGAGTGATCCCCCACCGGGTAAGTGATCAATACATTCCGAATTTAAGTCAACACAAATTTTAACCTCTCCCATTTGGAACAACTTGTTCTTGGTCTTTAAAGCAACATGAACATATAAGATTAGTAAACAGTAGAGATATACCGTGTCGGAAATTAAAATAAACATACAGTAAGCCAAACATGACTGTCAATCCATGCAAACGTAAAAAATGTGAAAACAAGAACATAAATCCTCTATTTTTATATGAAATTTAACCATTAATTGAGACTACATTAATAAAGTAGCAAACACCACTAGATGATGTTACGTTATTGTAGATCATATTGCCTTCGTTGATTGACACTGTAGGACCCCGGCAGCAGCAGACAATATTGAGAGGGTGTTTTAATTAATTGTCAGAAATTCTGCTAAATATTGCTAAATATTGAAGTGATGGTTTAGTTTCTTGCAGAAAACTTGTCATTTCAATCTTTGAAAGTCGATGATTTTGGTGAATCATCTTTTAAAAGCATGTTTCGACATTGTTCCGACCATTAATACGCAAACATTTCTACTTAAAATTTGAATGTGCAAGATTCATTTATCACGTCAATATTCTGGAAACCTTAATATATAAGATTTATTTACGCGATCGTGATGTGCCACTTGAATGCTCTGAACATATTTTTAGCCACTATATTTATACATAGAAAGAATTACCACATGAAAACTCGTGATTCATAAACGACGGCCAGCTTACCGACATGAATTCCTCACGCTACACATTGCTCAAATGAATGACGGTACAGATGACGACGTATGCTCCCTGACTGGCGCCATTAATGACTCAGTCTGTCTGGGTCGTCCGTGTGAATATATATGGCATCTCCATATCGGAAGCGGTCCCAGTATTTTGCTTTGTTAGTGTTTACGATGTGTATGGATTCAAATATTTTCCCTGTTCAAGAGAGGGAAAATAGAAATTGGACGAGAGTGATGAACAAAAGCATGGTAAAAGTTGCATACACATCTTAAACACTAACAGAGCAAAATAGTGGGACCGCACCCCATATGGAGATGGCGATATATCTATTCACAAGGTCAAAACAGACTGACAGACTGATTTATTAATGTACATTGCTGGCGTCATCTGTACCGTCATTCATTTGCTGGGCAATGTGTAGCGGGAGGAATTCATGCCGGTAAGATGAATCACGAGTTTTCATGTGGTGCATTCTAAATATAAATATAGTGGGTAAAAATATGTTCAGAGCATTCAAGTGCCAAACCACGATAGTGTAAATGAATATTGAAGGTATGTTCAGAGCATTCAAATTTCAATTAGAAATGTTTGCGCATTAACGGTCGGAACAATGTCGAAAGGACTTTTAAAAGATGATTCACCAAAATTATCCACTTTCAAATATTGAAATGACAAGTTTTCGGCAAGAAACTAAACCGTCACTTCAATATTTAGCAGAATTTCTGACAATTAATTAAAACTCCCTCACAATATTGTTTGCTGCTGCCGGAGTCCTACAGTGTAACGAAGGCGATATGATCTACAATAACGTAATATCATCGAGTGCTTTTTTTAGTTTATTAATGTCTTCTCGATTAATTGTTAATTCTTCATATAAAAATAAAGGATTTATGTTCTCGTTTTCAAAAGAATAAGGTGTGGATGTATCAAAAATAGAATGCAGTGTAAAATTATCGCCGCATGGAAGGTGCTCAAAAATTTATGCTAAAAAACTTAATTTAAAAAAAAAAAAAATTCAAAGCTATGGTTTCTCTTGTACCCATTAATCCATCTTCTTCTAAAGTTCTGATACAAAACTGAAGGTTGGAGGCAGAAATAAACATAAAAATTATGCAAAATGAGCTAAGACTCTTCAATCTTTATTGATAAACTGAAGATCAACTAATATATTACAAACCAAATCTAAATGTGTATGTAAACACTATGAAAACCCTAAAAATTCTAACCTAACTTTTGTATAAACATGCTGTTGCATTTTTTATTAACTGAACTTGTAAATAGAAATTACAGCAAAAGCTAAAGCTAATAGAAATAATTACTATTTCTAAAAGATCCACGTTTAAGTTTTTTCTAAATCACTAAGTACTTTCCAACTTCTAACTACAATGTAATTATGCGACTTTTACCATGTTTTTGTCCAATTTCTATTTTCCCTCTTTTCAACAGAAGTACCTCTCAAGCTATATTTGAATCCATACACGTCGTAAACCCTAACAAAGCAAAATACTGGGACCGCTTCCCATATGGACAATGGAGATGCCATGCCATATATATAATGGGACTTAGAGACTGATTCATTAATGGCGCCAGTCAGGCAGTATACGTCGTACTCGTCATCTCTACCGTCATTCATTTGGGCAATGTGTAGCGTGAGGCATTCATGTCGGTAACCTGACCGTCGTTGCTGAATCACGAGTTTTCATGTGGTAATTCTTTCTAAATATAAAAATATGTTGAGAACATTCAAGTCGCAGAGCACGATCGTGTAAATGAATCTTATATATTAAGGTTTCAAGAATATTGAAGTGATACATGAATCTTGCACATTACAATTTCAAGTAGAAATGTTTGCGCATTAATTGTCGGAACAATGTCGGAACATGCTTTTAAACGATGATTCACCAAAATTATCCACTTTCAAAGATTGAAATGAGAAGTTTTCTAAAAGAAACTAAACCGTCACTTCATGTCACTTCAAAATTTTGCAGAATATCCGACAGTTAATTAAAACTCCCTCTCAATATTGTCTGCTGCTGCCGGAGTCCTATACGAAGGCGATATGATCTACAATAACGTAATATCATCGAGTGTTCTTTGTTACTTTATTAATGTCCTCTCGATTAATTGTTTATTCTATTATAAAAATAGAGGATTTATGTTTCGTTTTCACATTTTTTACGTTTGCATGGACTGACAGTCATGGTGGGCTTAGTGTATTGTTATTTTAATTTCCGACACGGTATATCTCTACTGTTTACTAATATTATCTGTTCATGTTGCTGTAAACACCATGAACAAGTTGTTCAAAATGTGAGAGGTTGAAATTCTGTTGAATTAAATTCAGAATGCATTGATTACGTCGTACAAAAGAGGGTTTATTTTCCTGCCTTATCTGGGGTTTTGGATGAGGAAGAAAGGGATTGAATTACTCGTTTTTTACTGCTTTGAACGAAGATTAAATGTTTTTTTTAAAGCAGTTCAGTCTTCACCACATTAAAAGCAGTCTTAATGATCACCATATGCGATGTACCTATTTTTTGATATGTAAGTTAAATCTGCTTGTCTATTCTAAATTAAGATTTAACCTCTGATTTCATGGGCTAAGATACTGTCCAAAATAAGAAAAAATATTAATAGCCTAAAATCTAGATGTATCTCAAGCAATGAGTGGATCACTTTAAAATACTCATTGAAAAATAAATAATAATAATGAATACACATTTTTTTCTGTGAAAAAAACTGAAACCAAGCCATGAGTGGATCACTTTAAAATATTCTTTTAAAATACTCGTTAAATAATAAATAATAATAATGAATACACACTATTTTTCCTAAGAAACAAATCTTGTAATATTTATTGATGAATAAAGATATTTGAAAATAACAACCAGTAATAAACTTTCATGTTCCATTTGAACTATGACAAAGTTTTACCTCCACACTTTTATAAGTATGAATAAAAATAATGAACCTTTTAATTTACATTAAAAGGTGTACATTTTAATAAACAATCATAAACGTATAATTGTAAAGACTTTACACGAAAATGACGGTTACTACTTTTAGTTCAAATAGAGGGTCACACTCGGGTCAAGTTTACAGCGAAAAGGAAAAGAAAAAAAAATTACTTTGAATTATTTTCGACTCTACTCTGCACACTTCCTCGTTTATACCCTCTATAATTGATCAAAACTAAATAGTGGGCTATTACTTTTAACACTTATGTTTCTATTACCCAACGGTCCCTATATTCCAGGTTTCATTAGTTGCTTATATCAAGTTTATATGCGTTTTTTAACTTTAGCAACGGAATATTGAAAAACGTTTTAGAATTTATTTTGATCCAAAACATCTACTACAAGACAAACACGAACACCCTCTACTGAAGTTATAGTTGAAGCCCTAAAAAAGCCCAAAAATATGTTTATAGCATAGGTTTTTAGCGGAGGTGAGCAGGAAGAGGTTTTAGCGGAGGCTTTTAAATGATGCTTCTGTAAAAATTAAACACACTAAGCCCAAAAATCCGTTTATAGCATAGGTTTCTAGTGGTGGTGAGCACGTAGAGATTTTAGCGGAGGCTTTTAAATGATGCTTCTGTAAAACTTAAACACACTAGTGTGTTTTTAAATTCAACCCATCTGTAATATCCCGAATTTTGGACTCACTATTTTATGATGTTATATTGACCACGGCCCCAGCACATATGATTTAGTCCGATTATTGGGCATAAGTCCTAGTGCATATGATTTATTCTTTTGTAGACTGACATATTGGTGTAATATCCCAACTTTTTCACTAACTATGTTATGATGTCATGTCGGGTCACGGCCCCACTATATGTGATTTATTATGTTTGACATAGCATTAATATGTTTTGATTTATTTCCTTTATGAGTTGATGTATTGGGCATGGACCCTGATTTGTTTCATTATTGAATATATGTGGGGCAAAAAAGCCGAATGAATAAACTATGTTGTATTTCGAGAAGTGATTACAAAATTATGATATACTGAGATTATCTCTTTTGTTACATTATACTGTACAGAGCATGATTTACATGGTTGATTAGTTAGTGTGTTGAGCGTGGACTCAGGAATACACAAAAGACCTATATACTGGGCCTAAGCCGCGATGTACGTTGAGTGTTGGACATGAGCCCTAGAGCACTCCAAGCTGGAAAGAAATGATTACCGGATCCGAGGACATTTAATTATCCTAGATGTGCCTCACAACCACATTCTAGCTCTAGTGTTGAGCAGAGGCTCTAGAATTGCACTAGCGTAATGCCCATGTAAGAGTGTTGAGTTGAAAGGCTCTGAAGAGCACTTGGGGTTACTACTTCTCAAGTGTTGAGTCAAAGAGGACTCTGAATAGCACTTGCGTGTCTTATCACAACTATTTCGACTAGATTAAATAAATCTTATTATCATCATCTACTGCGGGAACTACCATGTTAAAATGAGGGAATCTAACATGTAAAGGGAGAGACTAGAGGTGCCTTTACCAGCTTACCAAAACCGTCCAAAGAAGTGGACCCTTTCCTTAAAAAGAAATAAAAGAAGCATCTTGTGAAACAAATGCTTAAGACCACTACTAGTATTATTATTTAGGAGCTTCAAATATATATTGGTTAAATATTATATATATATTCTTTTATAAATGTTTACACTTTATAGATATATATAGTTCTGCATAAGTGGGCTGCCACTTACTAAATATTAATTATTAATATTTAGATGGTATTATAAATTGTATACTATTATTATTATGAAAATATCTAAAAGATTAAATAAACACTTTAGTCAAATAGGTTGAGAAGTCATAGTTCCTAATAAACTAGCAGTTAAAGTAAACTAATATTATTTTATAAATTAATTGTTTTAAAGAAACCAGTAAATTTCAACAGTCCTAATTTCTAGATTTTCCTACTTAAGGAGGACAGACCCCAAAGTCTAGGGGATCATCTTTTTCTTTTGGATATTATTATTATGCCAAGAATAACTCTCTGCTAAAGGAAGTAAATTCTACCTATAGATTTGGAGATCTAAACCAGCTACACACCTAGGGCCTCTACTTCTCAGTTTGCAAGCCAGAACCAGCTTGGGGGGGGGTTCATACTGAACCAAGAACGGTTGTAGAATCATGGTTGGGAGGAACATGGTAGTCCCAAAGTCATCCAATCCAAGATAAATTCTCAGGTCAGCCAAGAGCTCAGGAGGTTTTCATTAATTAGTGGTTGAGTGTGTAGGTCATTATCAACAGGAACAAGCTACAGGGATCAGCAAGACATTAACAACTGGAACAAGTTACAGGAATCAACAAGTATGAGATCTGTATAAAACCCTCTTATAATTTATACATTGTTTGTTTATGAAAGAAACTTGAAATTTGTAATATTCTAAATTTATGTTTTAAGACAAGTTTTCCCAGAGTCTAATGGCATTCCTAGTAGGACTAGCCAGCTAGTCTTTGCCAGTCATTATATTGCTTACTAGAATATCAAAATCGTTGATTTAATTCAACAAACAAATCTTTTGTGTTTAGTTTCTCTTGTCTTTAACCTTAGCTGTAAACTTCATCAAGGCATGTTAAATATTGAGATCCAGTTTTGTTTTAAATAGAAAATCTTTAGTTCAGACATTTCGAATACCTTACAATACCAAATCTGAAGTAAGAAAAACATAGTAGCATTCTTTGTATGAATTCTTTTCTATCTACTTCGTTTCTTGAAAGGCTACATAAATTTACACACACTACACTTGTTTTAAAATGATGAAAATAGGAAGGACAGGAATCATCATTTTCTTTTATACATCCCCTTTTTTTTTATATACAAGACACACATAATATTCTGCCATCGCTACCACCATCGATCTAGTTTTCAAAGAGCATAGGGTTTTAAACTTTCACAGAGTGATACCCTACTCAGACTCGAGTTAACCCCAACAACTTTACATTATCAATTAACAGTGTTTAGAGATGCCAGAAAGTCACAAACACAGGTGCATAAAGAAAACAGAGATCAAGGGTCAAACCCCACGGCTATCTCACGCCCCAAAACTGGTAGGAATTCCCTATAGGGGGTCGTGGTCACCAACAACAAAGAAACAAAACGCTGAATACAACTTGGAAGCCCTCCTCATGTAAGCAACCATTATATTCACGCCACTAGTAAGATAAGCGAGGTCTGCTAGCCCCAGCACAGAGACAGAGGCGTAGAAAACCCTCATTTAAATCCTATATTCCTTTACAGGAAATACATTGTTTACATAACAACACCCTAGCAAATTTTCAATACAGTAGAAAATGCAAATCAAATTAACACTAAAATCACAACTATACTCTTCCCAAACTGAAGGCACTAAGACCTGCTATCATATAAACGATTCCTGTGCAAACAGATTTCCAAAATATCCTAGAACCCCATAATAGTAGCCTCAATAAGTTTCGACTCAAAGCCTTATATTCATACACATAATTTGAAAAGTACCATGGTAACCATTGCAACTGTACAGGGTCATATTTCAACAATATAGCATTTCATTTGGTTACAAAACTTCACAGAGCCAAGTAATAGTCAAGACTCCATTACTACACAGTTCTTTTACATCATAGTCCCGGTACTCAATCAAATATTAGTTACATTGAAACCGCATTCTCGATAGTACAGCCAGTAGGTGACTACTTAGATCTCCCCAAAGTGAATCAGTAAGCTAATGGCTTATGGGAGTCTCACACAAAACTAACCAAGCCAAACGCATACATACAACAGCAGGGCTACAGAAGGTAGGGAACGAATGGATGAGCCAAACTTACCACTTTTATTAGCAACATCTACTGCCACCTTGAATCTTAGCTGCGCCCATGCCAAATCCTCCCCTCTGTCATATGATATTGGTTAGCTCCATCATGAATTTTCCAGTAACAGAAGAAGGATACGAAAATATCAAATACAAATGGAAGGTTTTCCTTACCTATATAGAGCAGGATCGTCTTACACCATAAACGAGCTCGATATCTAATAAATATGCTAACAACGAGTAGAGATCGGGTCAATCCCCAACACAGTAGCCATACCAATGCAGTGCAGATCCAAAACGAAGAGGAAGTCGAATGAAGGAGTGATGGTCAAAATGCCCCAAACCATTCTCTCCCAAACCCTCATGACAGGCTGTTTCCCACACTCCTTTAAAGTGCATTAAATGGTATACCAACTCACCTTAGTGGACGTGAAATTATTTGCACAAGCCTATAATGAAGTCGCAGGACCAACTCTTGTTTAATAACTAAAGGGTCTGATTCTTGCACCAACTATAAACAAAGCTATAAATCAATCCACATTGGTTTATATGACATTAAGCATTTAATCTTGAACCTTACCAATGGGGAACCCTTTTATGTTGTGCACTCCCAAGTAATAGGATAACCATTTTTCTTTTTTTAACTTATCTTTTGCCCTGGAGAGTTAGGACCAATAGCAATTTAGGCACCAAAATTTAGAGATAATGTCCTCGGATTAAGCACACCTACAAACACCAAGGCAAATGGGATATTACCAAGTACTAAGTAAGTTCGGCAACCATTACTCTTACCCATACCTCCTGGCAATCCAGCCGAGGTCTGTAATTACCTTTCCCGGAGTATTATAATAATCACCAAGGGGATTACATATGTCAACAAGAATCTCACCACCTGAAGGTACAATAGATAATCACAATTAAAATCATATGATTCTTAAAATAGTAAAAAGTGTTATGTCCCACCTCTGTACCAGCATTTACATTTTCAACAAATAAGTGCAATCATATCATTTCCACATCGCTTCCACAAAATTCTAAACTTACACATAGATTTGACCATGTAAAATAGTAGTCTTAGACTAACAAGTGTTTCGTGCAATTATGTATGTTTTAATGATGATAGATTAATGAATGAATCCTTTTACTATAAATTGACAAATATTGCAGGTAGGAAAAATTTTAAATTTTTGGTATTTTTGGGACATTACAATTGGGCATGGACCCTAACTGAATTTCATTATTTGATTATATACTGGGCAAGGAAGCTCCAATGTTTTGATTCATATTTTTACCATATGATGTGGGTACAAAACCCTAATATACTAAGTTGATCTTTTTATTACATAGTGTGCAGTGATGTGAATGACATGATTGACTTATATGGTGTGTTAAGCATGGACTTAGGAACACACGGATTACCTATATACTGGGAAAAAGCCCCGATGTACCTAGAGGAAATATTATGTACTAGGAGTAAGCCCTGATGTACATTGAGTGTTGTGCATAAGCCCTGGAGCACTCCAAGCTTGATAAATGAATACCGGATCCAAGGCAACTTAAATATTCTAGAAGTGCCTCACAACCACATTCTAGAACTAGTGTTGAGCAGAAGCTCTAGAATTGCACTAGCGTAACACCCATGTGAGAATGTTGAGTTAAAGGGCTCTGAAGAGCACTCGGGGTTACTGGATCTCAAAGTGTTGAGTCGAAAGGACTCTGAATGGCACTTTTACTTTTATCACATTTATTTAATTTGATTAAATTATTCATCTTTTTATCTATCATCACCTACTACGGGAACTACCATGTTAAACGAGGGAATCCAACATGCAAGAGAGAGACTAGAGGTACCTAACCAAGCTGACCGAGACCATCCAAAGAATTGGACCTTGTCCTTAAAAGTTATTTAAAGAAGTGTCATGTGATGACATAGAACTAAATAAAAGATAATTACCATATTTAGTCTTTTACGACTAACATGTATAAAGGCCTCAAGGCTAATATTATTATTAAGGGCTTTAATAATAATGGTGCCATTATTTAATTATGGATTATAATTAGTATATATGATTTATGCATTATTTTATATTATAAAATGGTGCATTAATAGTTACGTGAAATATAACTATTGTTAGTATAATTGTTGTTATTATAATTATTGTTATTAAATTATTATAATTATTATTAAGAGCATAAATCAAAATCACTTATAGTTAAACAGTTGGAAAAGTCCTACTTCAAGAGGACTAGATATTTAATTAAATAATATCTTTTAATTATAAATTATTTAATTTAAAGAAACTAATTACTTCAATGGTCCTAATTCAACACTTCCCTACTTAAGGAGGGAAGATCCCAAGTTTTGGGGATCATTCATCATTCTTGGTCATTATCATTCTATTATGGTAATCCAAGAAAAATATTATGCTCCAAGAAGCTGAAGTAGCCTTACTTAGAAATTCTCAGAACTGAACCAGTAGTGGAACTAGGGCCTCTACCTCTCATTGTATGTTGGAACCAAGCTCTCGGGGATGCAGATAGAACCAGGAAATGGTTCAAGGGTAAAGGTTAGGAGGAACATGGTATCCCCAAAGTTATCTAGCTAAGGATTCATTTTAATAGGTCAGCTGAGCTCAGAGGTCTCTACACTAATTATTGTTTGAGTGTGCAGGTTACATCAGAAAGGGAGAAAGCTAAAAAGTAACCAGGTATGAAATGTAAACCTTCCATTTCAAGTTATAATAGAGGTTAGATAAGTAACACAGGATGCTACCCCAGTATCATTTGGCCTTGTTTTTCTTTCATCCTAAATCGTTTAAATATAGACTTTCTGATAGGAACAAAAAAAAGAATTGTTGTAAGCTAGGATTATGTTAACTTAGAAGCTAGGATCAGTATAATGTCTAGAAGGTCTAGCCAAGCTATCTTGTGCTAGACATCCTAGAAAATCCATAACCTAGAAATCTGCTCTTAATATTTAGATACACCTAGATCGCTCCTTTCAGAGCAGCATTATTAAATATATATATATATCCTCTCCATTCTGAAACAATGTTTGAAATTACATTTTCCATAATCTGTGTATAGCTAGGATAAGAATTTTTGTTTGCATTACTTTTTATAATTATCTCTACTAAAGTCCTTTTTCAACTTTACAACATCAACTTATCACAAATCTAGCTAGGGATATGTCAAAACTACTAACCCTTTCAGGAAAATGAATACAGACTTCGAATTAAAAGTACCATGTAGTGAAGGCATGTACATCATATTCTTTCTCAAAGCTTTCCCATATTAAACAAGTTAATCATCCACTACCACGAAAGCACCACATAACTTTTCTAAGGGTCGATTATTACCAACAGTCAGCTCATCACAAGGAATTAAACAGATCTTCCAGGAATTATGATTTATAAACTTACTATCAAACATTTTCATTATTGCAACCTAAACTTTTGAAAAGAAACTCAAGGATTATCATTTCAGAAATCAAACAGTCCACAACATACAAAATCGTTAACATATCATTCTACGGGTCACGGGATCAAACCCCATCCCAGACTCTGCTATCCTACTAGACGCCACAAGTATAGCAAACGTACAACAACCCATACCCTCTCAAAGGTCAATCAAAACAATAGCTAGGGCTACGACTCTTAATTAAAATGCAGAAGGGCTACACAACATTCTTCAAATAATTTTACACGATAACATATATAGAAGTGTTATTCATAAACGATGGTACAAGGATCGATTCCCACCACCATTTCATTTGAGACCCTTTTGTTTTCTACCTACTTCAAATAACCAGAAATGTAGCAGTAAAGACCAAAATCTTAGATCATGGCAGGCATATTATTTGAGCCTCAACATTAAGATTTGTGCCATCAAAACAGACATAATAACAACGTGCATCTTTCAAAAAAGATTTGATACAGACAACATTCATATGAATTAAAACACAGAGATTAAATAGGGTACCAAACCCTTATAAATATTACATAGAAGAACATTCCACGGCCCATACAAATAGGTCTCTAATGTAAACCCCAGTTCATTTTGGGCATTATTGCCAACATCGAGAGTTCAACAAAATTCAAACATAAATCCAGATAGCCAAAAGCTCTCACTAAAACCCTCTAGTGCTTGCAAATGACAATAGATACATCTTTTCACAATAGTCCAGCCAAACAACGATTTCAAGGAACTCGAAACTTGTCGCAGTGAACCCAATCGAGTCCACAAGTTCCTCATAGCAAACGCAAGACACTCCAGGGAGGCGAGAGGAGGAGATAAGTTAATGTGGACTCTGGACTTACCAGTTGTCAATGCCTCCAAGTCTAAAGTCTTGATCATCAACCAGTACCCACACAGACGAAGGAGACTAAACCACCTACCTGTCAAGCCAGTAAAACATTCAATCAGAAATTATTTCATTATCGTCTCTATCAATGTAAAATTTGCAAGTAGAACCAGGAAGATATTACCTTCTGCTATCGGCATGTCTGCATAACGAAACCTTCATGGTGGGCTGACCATGAGCTAAGCTTAGGTCAGAACACCAAACCCTCAGACGCATCCAACATAGAGATAGAGGCAAACGAACTCTGAGAATTGAAACCCTTGATGGTGTAGTACCCAAGACCAAACCCCTAGCTTAGCTGACAGACATTGGCATGTGTATTCGTAGGCTTTCTTTAAATGCCACCAGCAACCCCAAACATTCGCTACAAGTCGTGACCTCTATAGTGGTAAAGGAATTCACGACCAAGAAGTAATTAAAACGCAAGGGTGTTACCAAGATCCCAAGTATTGTGTAAAGTCAACAAGTAATGGCAAGGTCATTATGTTATAAAAGCTCAACAGGGCCTTCCAAACTTCCAGCAAAGCATTTCGAAGTGACAACCACCACACATTATAAACAATAGTATTAATTAAGTGCGAAACTTGCGAAATGGACACCATAAGTAGGCACCTCCTTAAGTAGACCTGCAAACTAGGAAAATAAGTGGATGCATTAGCGAAAGTGCTAAGTAAGACAAGAGTCTCCATTTGCTTACCCCTACCTCTCGGCAGCCCTGCCAGGGTACCTTGCCCTTTGAAAAGACCAAGCATCACACAATGGGCCCCAATCGCCACCAATAAAGGTCCATTCCACCTGAATTGCTAGATAGATTTTAATACATATGCATGCAAACCCTTACAACCGTAAGAAGGAGATTCCCATCATTACATTCAATATATTCGTACACATGCGATAGTTCATACATCTATTTAAAAGAAACACTTATGCAAAAGTTGTAGAGTTTATAATCAGCAAACCATGACACTTATAAACTAAGACACTTCAAAGAGTAGAAATCAAATACCGGTACAGTAGGTGCTTATCAGTGTTGAAGTTAATTTATTATTCCTCACCTCTTTAACAGTTTAATTTAGTAATGGAAAATTTTCAAATTTTTGCTATTTTAAGGGACATTACAGTTAACCACACAATATGCACGGTTTCTTTCCAAAAAAACGATACGCCATGCAAAATATAATATTAAAAAACAATAGTGCGCTATATACCATAAAACGCACCGGTGCGTACCATTATTTTAATGCACCATGTCTTGCCCAAATAGCATAACCCAATAATAATATATCCATACAAAAAAGAAAAACCATACACAATGTACTAAATACAAGAAACACACCGATGCGTTACATGTATTACAGCACTAGATAGAGAAAATAAAAAATTGCTTAAACAATTTTAATTTTTTCTGCAAAAACAGTGCATTTATGTATAGTGTCAAAATCAGTGCTTCTAACTAATACCCACTGTTAACACCAAAACTGACCCCCAAGGCTGAAAGAGGATAATCTCGGGTAACCACTAACCAATCTTTGGTTTACGCTTCTGATCAAACATAAACAGAGAGGGCGCTCTCTATAAACTCATAGAATACTGGAAATCTTCAAAGGTGTCAATCAGCGAAAACATACACCAGCATTCAACATTAAAGATATTCAATTACGACAATGCACAGAATATCAGATTTCTATTTATGGAACAAAAAACGACTTAAGAACTATTTGGTTGAAAATGCATGGATTTCATTTGGGGCGATGGAGTCACATTTAACTGGTTCTGCAAACATTATTCACATAGATTTAGCGAACGAATTCACAAGGGCAAGGTAGCAAGCAGCTAGTAGTCAAAGAGATTTAATTTGTGGAATAAAAGAGAGAAGAAACAGTCCATCAATGTAAGACATCTAACAAGGATGAATCCTACATCACCTTTAGCAGAATATATTTGGTGAAACACTTGGAATAAGCTAAGCAGAGCATAATCTCTATGAATTCTACTTAACTGTCACCCTGATCCAAGCATGAAGGAAATATAACAGAATGGAATAACAAAATATAGAAACACATTTGCACAATGGGAAAAAGAAAGGTACAGACTACTAGACCAATTACATAGGAATCCTTGTCAAAAACTGTAGGCATCAAGCTCTGCAAATTCTATTAAACAAGTCCAAAAAATGTATTACAAACTGATCATCAAAATACAAATACTTTCTCATAAGATTTTTCAACCCTTGTGTCTCTGATTACAATTGTATATATAGGTGGCCTTGAGCTCTAGACTCAGCTCCTTCTCAACAGGAATTATTTACAACCAATTGAAACCTATCTAAAAGCCAAAACGGACATCATTTGTTGTTTCTATCCTTAAACAAATATCTACGGGATAGATTTTAACTGCCATTTATAATTACATAGCCTCTTCTCTACATAGTCCAACTATTTTAAACAAAAGTACAAAAATACAAAATTGTAGCTGCTGCTAGCCGGATTGCTTTCATGAGCTCTTCAATTCCTGTATACATATTTGCTGGATGCTTTTCTGTTTCCCCAGCACCATTTCACGCTTCCAGTGTTCGGGTGAAGGTAAATCCTGAGAAGCGAGCTCTTTGAGCAATATTCTCATCTCAGTGTGCTTAGTATATGAATAACCCTTGTGAAGAGTTCTAGCCTCTCTGAAAGGTGCTGCCAGTTCAAAATCACACTTCAGTGCATCAACTAATGCGCCACCTGTCAAAGGAGCATCACTGCCGAGGATACCATCTTCACTCACTTTGTGGTCCCACAACTTATATCTGTATTCAACTTTCGTGAGCATGGTTCCATCTTCATCCCAAAAGGGAGGCAGCCCTTTGACAAACAAAGGATCGAAGGCTTCTCTAAAGAGTCATGCCTGGGATGATATGATATTAATTCCTAACTGAACAACCTGGACTTGCTCATGTTTATTAATCACCTTCTTAGCTATTAAGATTATTGACACTCTGTCCTGGACGTTTATAGCTGCAGTTTGCTCATCTGATAGGCCACCTAGGAATTCAACTATGTTTTGGGCATGTTCCAGAGGCTTTTTGTTCAACCTTTCTTTCGCCACCATCACACCCTATTGAGCCAATTTTACTACCACTCCTTTATCCAATATAAGATTTAGGTATGGCCTTAGATCATCAGTCTGTTTTATGATATCATCCCATATAATTCTCCTAGCCTCCTGTAGCACCTTCTGCACTATTACATGTTCCTTCAAGTTATCAAGTTCAAACTATGCATCCTAGTACTTGGTTTCCCAAGCCTCCCTTTGTTTTTCTGCAGCATCATTCAAAACTCTCAAATTGGCAACCTGTTTCTCTAATCTCACCAGTCTAGCATCTTCTAGGCTAGCATCAACTATCTGACTTAACAAAGAAAAGTCTCCAGCTGCAACAGAGGTAGAGGCCTCTTGTCCCACTGCTCCTTCCCTTGTCTTCATCTTCCTCTCTAGATCCTCAAACCGGGCCTTCCATGAGTCTGCACCAGTCTCTATAAAAGCTATACGAAACTTCATTTTCTTTTCCCTTTCCTCAAGCTCCACCAACTTTGCCTTACAGTCTAACAACTCTCCTTTGAATTTCTCTTTCTCCTCTTCCAGCTCCGCTATTTCAGAACTACTTGCCAACTGAGTGGCGGGGATTTTCAATTGCTTTTTTAATGACAGGATCTATTGGTCCTTCCCATTTAGCAATTCCCGGATGTTTTTCTTTGTATCCTCTTCGGTCTCATTTGCCAGCAGCTGTGTTTGGTGCTTCTTTGCCTGCGTTCTTAGGGACTTGTTTTCTGCTTTCTCAATCCCCAGCTGCTTCTGGCTCCTAGACTTAATGGTCTGTACTTTAGACAGCTCTATTAAAACTTCAGCATCCTATTGTAGATGACTTCCCCTATCTCTTTGTGTAAATTAATGATATCAGGGATAGGGATGTCTTCCAGAATTAGTTTCACCTCTGTAGCTTTGCTCTTTGTAGCCATGGGCAGGTTCAATGTGTTCTGGGTCAGATTTTGGCTAGTAACTAAGGCCACGTCTTTCTTGCCCATTTTCCTTACTTCATAATATAATTTGGCTTCTGTTGCTATGTTGTTAGTGTTTTCATCATAACCTTCCAACAGCTGGGTCCTGGTGATAACTGCTCCTGTAGGCTCGTTGGGCGATTTTCCAAACACGTGCTCCTTTACTTCATAATGAGGCATGAGAAACTTGACCTGCTTTTTCTTAGCTTTCTCTTCTTGTATCTTCACTACTTGCTGACCTTCTCCCTCGAGCTTCTGCCTTTTAGCAGCTCTCTCGGGATCACTATCTACATCTATAGGGCTAACAGCCCCCAAAGAAGTGGCCTTTTCCTGAAGAAGGAATTCCAGATTTTGAGAGACATCCGGATCATCAACCTCCACCGATCCTTGATCCACATATTCCAACCAATTGGCCTTCTCAGGCATTCCGGGCATCTCAACATAATCATATCCTTTTATGCCAGCTGCTCTCCTTCTTTCCGAGATTATGTGATGTGGATCATAGTTCAATGCAGCTTGGGATGGAAGTCCTAGGTCTTTCGCAACCCTTTCTACTATTGAGAGGGCCATCTTGTGCTTGATCACAAAGGAGCCCACGGTCCAAGGGAAAGTTATGTCTGATGACTTCTTGATATCTATGAAATGTTCCCGTTCAGCTGTCAGCTTCTGCCTTATAAAATCCAGATGGAACAACCTAGGTGTTAGAAATGCAGAGAGTACATATGGTGGATGTGAAAAACCATAGACTCTAATTATGGTTCCATGTTTTAGCAGAAACCAATCTCCGATCCATTTTTCCATAGGGGGTTGTAGCAAGTCCTTCATCTCCAGAAGCACTCTAGGAAAAATTTTATTAAAAAAGGCATGATACACCCGCGCCATCAAGTCATTCATGAAAGGCATGTAATCTGAATACTTTTCTTTGGTAATTTTCAATCTAGGTATCTGTAGGCTATCTTCAACTGCCACTAGGAACATCTTTAGCAAATAAGACTGAAATATGAATGACCTTGTCTTAGGGAAATCCGTCAATTGAGAATGGATACTCTCAGCTAGGGCATCATCGAACCTCAAGCATGCTGTCTAGACGAAAGAAGAAGGGTCCATCTGTTCTACAAGGCAGGAAATCAACACGAACATCAAACTAACTAATGTTTCTAGAACCTCCTGATCGCTATCCAACCCGAAAAGCTGGGGTATCATGGAGATTACCCATTTGGACTCTTCTCTGAACAGACTAACCTCGTTGGGGAAGGGTGAACCTAGGAAGAAGGAATTCGGTACTAGAGCATCGTGGTAAAAACTCTGTTTGAGCTCCTCAGGGGCTAGATGAAAATACTGAACCAGGTCTTCCATTCGGTATTCTAGGGCTTTCTGATCAAATTCATCAGGGACGGCTAAGGCCTTTCTAATAGTCAGGGATTTTATTGAGCAGAGGGCTTTAGTGCCAGAGGCGTTTAGGATTACTTTCTGCTCGGTGGAACAATTTGTGGCACACCACTCGATGAATTCGAGACAGTTGGGGGTCTGGGTAGTGGTGAACAGATGAAAGAAGGATTGATAAACTTTGTGGACATCTATCAGCCTGCCCCTTATAACCTCCAACCTTTCTTTGGCCATATCCAAGGAGATGTTTACCAGTATGGTGTCGTATATGTCACCATCTTTGTCCTCCCATTGGGGACCGATGAATGGGGATTCAGCACCAGGGGAATCTCCTACTTCCGTCATTCAAAGAATTTCACGGAAAATAGGAAAAGACAAAACCAACCTGGTGGTCCAACACCTGGACAATCCTCCTAGAATTTTGGTTGGTTGGTCAGCTCTGCGGGATCAGGTTCCTTTTCCTTTCGACGTATCTGATACAAGTGGAATCCAAGTCTTTGCACCACTCTAGCTTTTATAATGTTGGATGCCTTATCTTCCTTCCAAGTGTGGCGATGGTAAAGCCATATCCATCATTGATCTTTTCCCGCCCAAAACTCGGCGGTTTGATGGTTTTAATTTCACCGACCGCACCGATTTGAGATGCGGTTAAATCACCGGCGAGAAAAATCAGTGCGGTGATCTCGGGCCTTTGATTTACCCTTGGCGAATCTGTGCTGTTGATAGTTGCACGATACATAACTCGACCGCAGTGATTTGAAACATAACATGCTTTCACGCTTGTTGGATCATCATGGGGACTGTGCATCGTAGATATTTCTATATGTCGATCTCCACCGTCGATTGATTTCATCACTTGCCCGCCGATTACCACCTGCTCATTATGCTATATTGCCTACATATTCGTTCACGCAGTGGGCTCGGGACCGTCGATATTCGGGGTATTCAATCTCAGCCGTCATTGCCTAATTTGCTTATTTTCGGCATGTTTAGCATGTTTGTTTATGCTATGACCTCTAAAAACCGTCGGCTCCTCCCTGACTGCTTCATTCCTTGAATTGTTCCCTACCATGCTGACCTCCAACTCGTCGGTCTCAGGGGATGTAGTCAGAGAGCCGATTATCCACTCGGGTCTTGATGTTTCATGAGGTCTTTCCACCCACGCAAAAAGTTGCCATAGCATTCAGCACAATTTTTGGGGTGCTAACACCCACAATGATGCTTTAAATAAAAGAAACGCACCGTGTTAGGGATAATATAAGTTTTTATGTTTATTTAAAATGTTGTGCCCACCTATTTTTTTATATTTTTCTATAACATATCGGTGCATTTTTATTACAATGAAGCCTCGATGAACCATTTGAGACGACACCCCAGTGCATCTAGTCAGATCACGTGCACCAAATTAGGGTTAACTAAAAAAAATTACGAGCCAAACTATTCATTTTGATCATTCATAGTGACCTTGAGCTTAGAAGCATTGGTGCCATCTTTTCCTCCCTTAAGCACCCTGTAATTAGTGCTTCTCTTACCTCCATTTCTCCTTCCGTTTCCCGGGACGTGTGCTTTGAGTTTTGCGAACCGGTGGACAAATTTCATTTTTCTGGAATGCATGGCAACCATGCCTCCCTAGATAGCAAATATCCAAGTAATATCTTTATTTTTTTATTTTCTTGTAACATAGACTCTTAGTAGATTAAAATTTGAAATTAAGCTTAATTCTCACTGTTTTTTAAAATTAAATAATTCTATGCGGTGTGTTGTCATTCTTTTGATCGCACTGCTATCTGATGCATACTATGAAATTATAGGGTGCACCATAACCAATGCGCTAAATACTATCAAACGGAGTGCATCATTTATATGGTCTTCTATTGATTATAACACATGGACCATTTAAATTAAAAAATTTAAATATAAATACGATGCATTGATTTATTATCAAAGCACCTGTGCGTGTGGTCCATCGCACTGCAAACGATGCAGTCAATGGAAGAACACCAACAAATATAAATTTTAAAAATAATTAAAAAACAAATCGGTGCATTCATCATATGAATAGCATACATTCTCTTTTGACATGAAGCGCACGGGAACTAAGCGCCATTTTAACGGTAGTCAGAAAGCACTGTTACAGTGCACTACTTTAGCCTAATGCATTGGTAAATATTAATGAACTGTTGAAATTTTAATTTCACTATGAATTCATATGACGAGGAATCAATGCATTATTTTGACCATTATGCATTGTGAATAGTGCTTTCTCTATGTTGACCACTTTTTCACAAATCCAGACAAAAATGGCGGCGCGTCGTCGATTATCTTACATAATGCTATCAATGCTTAACAATGGAATACATGCACCAATGTGATATTCTTATGTAAGCACTAGTGCAACTCACTCATAGAAGCACCGACATTGTCCTTACATTTTTTAGTAGTGCTCGGGTGGTGCCTATAGTTATTATATACCAACCGCATCGGTGCTGAGAGTGTTATTAATGCACCAGTGCATTGTATTAATACAATGAACTCTTTAGATGTTACTTAAATTAAGTGTTATAAATGGTGTGCTACATATCTGTGGCGCACTATTTACATTACGTTTGTCTTTAGGATCACCAAAAACAATGCTTGACTGTTTTATAGGGGCATTATGTTGGAAAATAAATGTTTTTAGAATAAAAAATAATATTTCATGTTTATAAATAAAATTCTCATTTAATTTTTTTTTTCTATGATGTATTAGACTGATGTATTTTATATGTTAATTAGAGATGTCAACACAGATTGGAACACTACCAGGACCAACAATTCATTAACCATTATAATGTTCAATAAGTATGGAAGGATTGAGAGAGGGAGAGGGATTTGTACCCTTGCCTCATTACTGCACAATAACAAAGCCTCTTGATGGAAGTAGGCCTCCTCAAGTTCTATGAGGAGTCTACATCCCTGAGAGGGCACTCATATTTTTTGACATAGTTGATCTATCAGTGGGATCACCGGAGACATGCCTTATGTGTTGGTCATGATTAGTGGTACCATCCCACTAAGAAGGATATTTATTTTATTACTGGGTTATCGAGAAGAGGGGAATATTTTCCCTAGTTTCTTGATGTCCCAGCTGGCACAACAAATAAGAGTGATATTTTTTACTCTCAAGGATGTATTAATGATTTCGTTGTTCATCCAACATATCTTCAGGTTTTCGGTGGACAACTTAGCATCTCTACATTCACTCAAGAGGATGTTAGGCGCCTCTCCGTGTTGGTGACTACAGTTGTGCACCACAATACTGATGGGAAGTGCATTACTTGCCCTCTATTTTTCTATGTTGATTCTTTAGTGAAGAGGTAGAGACTCAATTGGTAGTCTATCATTTTTTTGTGATGGTTTGGTTTTGCGCTTAGTAGATATCGTGCACAGTTCAAGGGAAGGGGAAACTTCCATTTCAGTTCTAAGTTGTTCTATGTTCTTTTTGAGAGGTTTCTGGACACGATCTGATAGTTTCGGCATCACTCTCTTATCCATCGATTGAGGTTTGTATGCATATTTGGGGTTAGATGATGCCCAAGAGGGGCCTGTCATATTTCCTTGTGAGTATTACCACATAGGTAGTGGAGCTACAATCTAGCGTGGAGGATCTTGGTTTATCCCTAGTGCCCTATCCTTATGTCGAGTATGATTGGAGAGGATGTACAAGCATCCTCTTCACCTAGGATGAGGCAGTAGATACTAGAGGTAATATTAGTGTTTTGTTTAAATAAATCTAGTTTCATTTTATTGTCATTCTTAATGCAAATAAAATTTATTCTAATTTTTTTAATGAAAATTTCTAATTATTGTTATGTATTATATATTTTGTAGATATTGGCACCTATGTTGGTGAGATACCTTGAGAAACTCCTGATGTGGAGATGGTTGAGGCTCAGGAGGATCGTGTGCATGTGCAAAGGAGACCTAGCTTAATGTGACTCATGCTTGATGGTAGATATAGATAGCTTTTGATGGGTTGATTGTGTCAGATGTTGAATTGATAGGGAGTTCACCCTGTCCTAGCCTATGACATCATTTGAGAACCCAAGATGAAAGGAACTTGGAGGGATATTCCTCACAATATGAGGCTCCTTATGCGTTATATCGTTGGAGATATGAGTCTTATTAGAGAGTTGAGGGCTCTACGCAATGAAAGTTACTCTTCATCCACACACTTCACCCGATAACACTTCATCTAATCACTAGACTTCCTCTAGTCATAATGCATCAGTTGAGGCCTCTTTGTCACATGTAGCAGACCCCCATGCCCATCTCCTCCCTGACCAGATGAGCATCCATTATATTTTAGTGTTGTAGTCGATAGTTCTACTATTTTAGATATATTGGCGCCATCTAGTCATATTCCTGGATATGATGCAGAGATTATGTCATTGATTCAGTCTACATTGTTTTCTGGCAGAGGTATTGATGCCTCACACTCTGCTAATGGAGGTACGAATTCCTATGGTTCTGGAGGTGAAGGTACCAATTTCTATTTGAGATCATGTATAATGAGTTATATATTATTTTTAATATATTTATATATGGTGCATTTTTCATGTTCATGTTGATGTAATTTATTTATACGTTCATGGCTTTGATGTGTATATTGTTAGGTCATGTTAGATATGTTTAATGCTATATGTGATTGATAGATGTGTATGTTAAATGATGAAGCTTGTTAGATGCACATGAAGATGATGTTAGACAATGCTTGTTTTTTGCCAGATATGATTATTGGATTTCTCTGCTATATGACGTTTATGTGTTAGATGTATATGTTAGATGATGTAGTTAGATAATGTTTAAATTATTGTAGACTTTGCGATCCCTAATGTGTATGCTACATGATGTTGGTAGATGATGTTGCTTATATGTCATCTCAACTTTCATCCAAGAGAAATTTTTAATTAAATAAGTAGGAGAATCTAGTGAAACAAGTGTTAGGAGGATTATGGAAATTCCCCTTTGAACATGTACTCTTCTTGGCAATCGTTGCAAATTTAAGAAGGTAAATTTTGTGATTTAATTTTTGGTGAGATTATTTTCTATTTATGCAATAAGAAATAGAAATTCAATCCTTGAATTTATCCAGTTTGTATGGCACTATAATTTACCTTGGCGTGGATGGGATTTCTTGATCTAATTTTGGCTATCACATACTCCTTGTGAGCCATTGAAAAATTTCAAGCATGAAATAATGGCCACCCTCTCCTCCATTTTCAAGTGGTGTTTCTTAAAACAATTACCACTTCGTAAAATATGGTGATAATGAAGTTGAACACTAAGTCAGAAATGCTTTGGAATGGAAAAGAACTGAAAGAGTATAGTATCATCCATTTTGTAATTGCTTAGCGACCCATGCAAAATTGTGGTTAAAAATAGACCCCAAAAAAGAGTTGTGATGTTAGAAATATTCAAAACACTTATGATGTTATTTGTGTGTTGGTTATCACTTATGATGATCATGTTGTGGCTTCAAAGGTGTACACCCATGCATGAAAGTTTCCAACAAAAAAATGGCATGGTTGAAACACTCTTGGATGTTGCTTGAGAAGAAAACTTGGTTTCCTCTTCATTTCCAATGATCTATGCCACACTAAAAAGTCCCAACAGAAGGTAGGCCCAATGTTATGTGATTTGTATAGTAGGATTATCCATTCTGAAATCCATTTGGCTTGTTCTCATCCAAATAGGGAATAGCATAGTCATTCTATGAACCTCTGACTTGGTGTTGAGATGAAGTCTATACTTTTATATGTCTCTAGAGGTCCTATTGTAGTAGAATTTTTGACGTATTTTGGTGACTGTCCCTCTTTATCCCTCTTCACGTTTTCCCCGACACAACCACCTTCTCCATCATGGTGGCATTGGAGTCAAATCTTACTAGTGCTCACTTCTATATTTTTTGTTGATAACATCTTTTTTCTTATATGTCATCTCATCTTTCATAAAAGATAAATTTTTAAATAAATAAGTAGGAGAGTCAAGTGAAACAAGTGTTAGGAGGATAATGACAATTCCCCTTTGACCATGTAATCTTCTTAGCAATTATTGGCAAATTTCAGAAGGTAAATTTTGTGAGTTAAATTTCAGTGGGCTTATGTGATATTTATACAAGTTACTGTTTATGAGCCAATGGAGTAAATATGGTCGTTGCATTAAGCTCAATGATTGTGAAATAAACATTTAAATCTCTATCTATGCATTGAAATCAAATTGCAGAAATAAACTTCACACTTCATAAGAAATCAACAATAAGCAATGAAGTACAACTGCATCAACATAAAATAAATAAAATCATATTGAAAACTAATAACTAAGATCTAAATTGAATCAAAATGAAGGTATAGCTTTATTCCATCATTATTTGGACTATTGCTCTAAGAGTCCTCCCTTAGAATGGAGAAGGAACTCTTATTTATACATGATTTCTCCATAACAAATCATAAATGAGGATCCAAAATATCCTCAACAAATTCTAAAAGTTTTGATCTCAAAACTAATTCAAAACTAATCCAAGGTCCTTGCCAAATAATCAAATATAATCTTTATCCAAGATTTTTTTCATATCCAAGAGGTCAATGATGCTCCTTCATCCATATAATGACAAGTGGTTGAGAATAAATTTAAATTATTGTCTGTTCTGTAATTTCTGCACGAGTTTCACACAACTCCTTGTAGAGTTTCCGTAGTTCTGCAGCTTCCTGTAGAGTTTCTGTAGTTCTACGACTGCCTGTAGATTTTCTGTAGTTCCGCGGCTTCCTGTAGAGTTTATGTAGTTTCGCAACTGCCTGTAGATTTTTTGGAGTTCTGCAGTTGCCTGTAGAGTTTCCGTAGTTCCGCAGCTGCCTGTAGAGTTTTTGTAGTTCTACAGCTTCCTGTAGAGTTTTTGTAGTTCCGCGGTTGTTTGTTGAGTTTCCGTAGTTCCATAGCTGCCTATAGAGTTTTTGTAGTTTCTCAACTACATGTAGAGGCTCCACAACTACTACAGAACTCCCTCAAATATTTTGTAATTTCTTTCAATAATTGATTCAATATTCAAAGCAAATACATAGTACACTAATTCCGTCAATGTTAGTCAAAAATCAAATGAAATACTAAGACATGTAATGGAAAAATTACTTGAGCATAAAAAACCCGGATATGAGCATAAGAAGAGATTAATGCATGAATATGGATAAGCAAAAGGGATTATAGATATGGTGAAATGGTGGTAAAAATATGCTAAATCTGAGGCCTTTCATCTCCCCGAAACTGAAAATGTTGCATGTCCTCATGCAACCCTATGTCAACCAAGCTGAATGATGTTCATTTTTAATGCAAGGCTCATAATTTATTGTCAACAAGCTACCACCAATGTACCTGACCATCAAGAGGTGTGAAATCTCATTTTGAGCAATTCTCCATGCCATCATACCTTCAAAAAATTACATTTTCAAGGAAAAAAATGCAAGAAAACTAGGTTTTCAACCAATGGACTAGCAATCTGTAACTTTAAAAAAAATGTGATTTTTCCACAAATATAAACTCGGTTTTTACCAAACTTTGTAGGGGTGTTAGGAATGCCATTCTACTTCTCCCAACCAAACATTGGAGAAACCCACATCACAGTTTTCGAGAAAATGAGAAAATGGTTGTAGGTGACTGTGCTTGATTTCTTGAAAACTGTGAATCGGATTGAGCTGAAATTTTTTGGATTTGTTCTTCTTACCATAATGCTTATCTCCACCAATTTTCATGGATACCTAGTTCACAATTTTTGAGAAAATGAGAAAATGGTTGTAGGTGACTATGCTTGATTTCTAGAAAACCGTACATTGGAATGAGCTGAAATTTTCTGGATTTGTTCTTTTTACCATAATGCTTATCTCGACCGGTTTTCATGGATACCCAGTTCACGATTTTGGCGATATCTCCATTTCAATTTCTGCAATTTTTGATGCCATAAAATGCTCCGTTGTTGTGCATGCATTTACCAAGTAAACAATACTGATGTAATTGCTGCAAATAATGGCAATGACCCTCTCCTTCCCCAAACTAAAGAATTCACATGTCCTCATGCACAAATATAGCCAGAGCACAATGTATAGTTCAATTCGCAGTCATGGAGGAATTGTAGTTGATTAAGATATGAACTGCTTTCTCCTCTAAACATAATGTTGTTGAACAAGTAGTCTTCAACTTGCTGATCTAAATGCATTTATGCTGCCATTGACTGCTATGATTTTTCAATTTGGTGCAAATGTGCTGGTATAGGACAACTCACCAACCAATGTTGAAATCATGTGAAAGAGTCCAAGGATGTCATTGTAATATGAAATATGAAAACCATGTTGGCCTTGGATGCTCATGCTACCATCGGCATTTGCCACGACTTCTCAATGCAACTCACGTGTCTGTTGTTGCTTCCATATTTTGCTCTCATATGAATCACATTTCAAAATTTTGGTTTCTTCCAGCCAAGCCTTTGTAAGTAGATGACCATATTCTAGTATCATGTTTTTGCAGTAAAAATATTTTTTCTTGTGCAAATCCCAATATGTCAAGTGGAGTATGCAATTGCTCTATTTCATATGCCTTTGCTACTACTTATAGAGATTGCACTCACTTAATTCTCTCCATACACAAAACTCTTATTCATATCACACATATTCATAGCAGAATTATATATGGCTATAGTGGCATATGTTTTGATGATTTTTAGGAAATCAATCAATAAATAACATGGTAATTTGATCACCGAGAGATGAGCACTTATAAATAGAACTTGAGATGAAATTACCAATTGGTTGGAGTAGTCATCAGATTAGCTCATGCATGCCCATCTTTATGCAGCTTTTTGGCAAATATTCAGTGAAAGTAATTTATTTCTTCTATAACATTCCAAGGCTTCGTTGTTATGTTAAATGCTTCCCCAACCTGAAGACAAGGCATGTCCTCATGCTGATTTAGAAAACAAATAGAAGTTGGCACTGCAATCTCAACCGAAATCTAACTTTAATCACAAGTAGTGAAAAAAATGGATGGTTGTAGGTGATTTCTCAAATTCTGAAACCAATCTTCTTGCTGTATTGAATATGGTCATAGTTGGAATGATTTATTCAGAACTGTAAAACATTTTTCATTGATAGCTTGATCAAATTCTTCAAATTTGACAATTGAAACAACATGAGATGTCTTCCCTACTTTTCAATTTCTTGAAATGTGAATACAATGCCTGTTGTAAAAGTTCAGAAAATGTATCTACAACTAAAGCACAACCATATTTTCATCCATTCTTAATGCAAGAAAAATTGCAATTTCCAATAGTGAAGAAAAATGTGGAGTAACCAATCACCAACTAATTTCAAGAACACATGAAATCATATCCAATGACCCGTTCTCACAAGGCATGATATCTTGGAACCGTGGCAGATTTAAAATCATGGATTTTTTTATTTTTTTACCAAATGAGTGCTGCCATATGTATCATTTAGGGTCATTTATAACAACAACACAGTTCTTGAACATACTATGGAGATCACAAGCAGGCTACAAATGATTTTTCATGTACTATTGATAATCAATAACATTGGCTAGATGTTTTATAGCAACCTATATACGTTATGTAGCAACATGTAGATGTTATGTATCATATGTTCCTGTGACTGTAATGTTCATAATTATGTTGGATATATATCAGTGAACCATATGAATGAATCTCATACCTTTGTATTTCCTTTTTTGCATACCATATCCTGGAATGGCTTCTACAATAGTTTATTATGCTGTAGGTTCTTGTAGCCATCCTATTCCCTTTCTCTTATAATGGCCTTGGCTTGTATATGGGCAAGACTTCCTATTTTCTTTCTACTAGTTCTTCTGTGACAACAACAAGACTTCCTATTGTTGGTTCTTGTGTGACAACAATAGAGATTATGTAGTAACATCCTCTTCATGTTTGCGGGTTACGAGATGTCAAATTGGGCTAAGATAGGGAAGTAAAGATGAGGTATTGCGTAAATAAAATGATGAAGGCTTGGGTTTAGAAAGGATGGTAAATGATGGAAAAGAATGATGAAAAGTAATGTAAAGATTATGATGGGTAATGGTGTGGTCATGTTAGGTAATGGTGTAGTCATGGTAGGTAATGGTGTACCCCTTCCCCCAAACTGGAAGCTTCTACTACCCTTAGAAACATAGGGGAAAGTAGTAATAAAGGCTCAAGCGATTTTCCAAATGTAGATCTAGAGCATTCAATGAACTTGACTAACAATAAGGAAAAGAAGCATACCTGTACTTACCTATGAATATCATGAAATATGCAGCAGCATGTTGAGAAGCATGAGATTTGATGTGGTCCACAATGATGTAGATACTTGCAAGAAAGAGCAATATGGAATCTGGAGCTCGTAACATGATGAATTGCAACTTGGATTTCGAGTTGAAAAATGGTCTTCTGATGTAGTAGCTAATCTTGGAAACTTTATTTAAAGAGCATGATGGAATACTTTATTTCTCACTTATTTGCAAACTTTGTTCGCCAGCAAGCTGGTTTTCAGACAAGATCTGTCTGACTGCACCCAGAGGGTTTTCACAATCAGGAAAAAAAAAATTCCGAGGGATTCCCGCCAGCAAGCTGGTTTTCAAGCATTCCAAGGTCTAATGGCATCTGAAACAGGTTTTCACAATCAAATTTTATTTTGAAAGGGGATAGGGAGGTGAGAGAGATTGACATTGTAAGTGAGCCAAGCTACTTATTGTGTAGGTTAGGGATGAATGGGGCAGAAAATCATGGGAGTAATGGAATGGTGGAGGATTAAGTCAATCTAATGATAGTGGTGATATAGATGATGTTCATGAGAAAAGATTATCAACCACATAAGGAAATGAAATATTTATTAACTTCAGCAGGTATGCATATCAAAAAGAGAAAATGAAATACATAAGCATACCATGCCGCTAGTGAATGAGCATGATGAATCTTAGGTCTTCTGAAATGATTCTTTCTAGAAATCAGGGATGTGGCAATGGGAATGTGGGAATGGCACTTGACCTATGGAACATTGGTCTTCATATTCTTCATATCAATTCTTCATATGTCTTGTTCTGGATCCATCTACAATCTTTGATAAAAAGTCTTGTTGTTGTTGTCTTTTGGTGAGACATTGCTGGATTAGGCATCTAGGAACTTGAGCTTCAAAAGTAGCACATATCATGATAATGAATCTTTGTTGTTGGATGTTTGGAGAGAAATCCCATCGGCTTTAAATTTGGTCTTCATGAATCACTCATGCATAGATTAATCTTATTTAATCTTCCAAGGACCTGAAAAAATTGGCACTTACCTGCAATAAAATGTGAGCTCATGGAAGAAAAGAGGTCATCAGTCTCTCTTAATCCTGAAAATATGTAAGATAAATACAACAAATTCTGATAAAATAAATCCAAGGAAGATGAAGCAAACAAAAATTCACTTTTTACCTATTGGAGAGCGGTGGCCAGCCTATATTGCCCAACAGTATTTTGTTAATAACTTCTTCGTTTCACAACTGATTTGAGTGATTCCAAATCCAACTGAAAGTGGATTCAGAGGGATAAATCCATTAGAAACAGGTTTTGAAAATGCATTAATAAGGTATTTCAAATCTACTAAAGAAAATCATGTAAGATAAGCTGGTATGCAATTTCCATCCTAGACCAAGAGTTGTTATATTGAGCATAACTTTTTCGTTTGATGAAGGATTGACTCGATTCAAATTGGATATTAAAGTAGGTTCCCATATGTACCTCCGATAGAAACATGTTTTTAATTCAATAAGAATTGATGGGTCGAATATGCTAAAGTACAGTCGATGAGACAGAGTTCTGGGAATGCTGATTTATGATAGACAATTAGTATTTTGGACATAAATTTCTCGTATGATATCGGATTTGAGTGATTCAAATTGCATGGTGAAATAGATTCATAGGAGAATATTCCTTATAAAAAGCTTTAAAAAATTCATCCATTTAGGCACCCAAAAATTGACTGTCCAATAGAAACATGTTTTTAATTCAATAAGAATTGATGGATCGAATATGCCAAAGTACAACCAATGAAACAGAGTTCCTGGAGTGCTGATTTATGATAGACAATTAGTATTTTGGGCATAAATTCCTCATATGATATCGGATTTGAGTGATTCAAATTGCATGGTGAAATAAATTCATAGGAGAATATTCCTTATGAAAATGTTTAAAAAATTCATTCATTTCGGCACCCAAAATTTGACTGTCCAATAGAAACATGTTTTAATTCAATAAGAATTGATGGGTCGAATATGCCAAAGTACAGCGGATGAGACAGAGTTCTAGGAGTGCTGATTTATGATAGACAACTATTATTTTGGACATAAATTCCTCGTATGATATCGGATTTGAGTGATTCAAGTTGCATGGTGAAATAGATTCATAGGAGAATATTCCTTATAAAAAGCTTTAAAAAATTCATCCATTTAGGCACCCAAAAATTGACTGTCCAATAGAAACATGTTTTTAATTCAATAAGAATTGATGGGTCGAATATGCCAAAGTACAACCAATGAGACAGAGTTCCTGGAGTGCTGATTTATGATAGACAATTAGTATTTTGGGCATAAATTCCTCATATGATATCAGATTTGAGTGATTCAAATTGCATGGTGAAATAAATTCATAGGAGAATATTCCTTATAAAAATGTTTTAAAAATTCATTCATTTCGGCACCCAAAATTTGACTGTCCAATAGAAACATGTTTTAATTCAATAAGAATTGATGGGTCGAATATGCCAAAGTACAACGGATGAGACAGAGTTCTAGGAGTGCTGATTTATGATAGACAACTAGTATTTTGGGCATAAATTCCTCGTATGATATCGGATTTGAGTGATTCAAATTGCATGGTGAAATAGATTCATAGATAATATTCCTTATAAAAAGGTTTAAAAAATTCATCCATTTAGGCACCCAAAAATTGACTGTCCCAACTGTGTTATTGAGCTGTCTACCCCACACCCAGTCAGTATTTTGACCATATCTTTTCCGTTTGATACCCAAACTGAAAAATTCAAATTGGGTTAGAAAATAGATTCGAAGGGCTAATTTGTATAGAAACATGTTTTAAAAATGTGTCCATATGGTCTCTCAAAACTTGATTGTCCCGACTGTGTTTTCAGTAAGTCCAACATGCCAAAATGTCCAAATAGCCAATTTCTCAATGAAGGACGATTTAGATAGAAGTGAATGTTTTTAGGTATATAATTTCAAGGCAATACATCCAAATAACAAAAAAATTCAACAATCCAAACCCTGAGTTGACCTACACATATGTTTTTGAAGGTTCCGTAATTGAGCTACAGATCCTCAAAAATTGAAAAGTTTGCAAGATATGAATAAATGATTATAGTCAAACTTTAAAAATTGTATTTTAGTGCTAAAGGATATATTTTTATGAATTGAATAACATATTACATACCCCTTTTGAAATTTTTGAGTCTTGTGTACCCTTTCTTCAATGGCTTCCCCTCGAATCTTCTTGAATCATTCAATAGAATCTTAATTCACCAAGCCTCATTCTTCTTTGCAAGCTTTCTGCAAAAGACAAATTAGTAATATGTGTGGCTCTTACTGCGCCACATAATCATCATCTTGAATCTTTGATTTTATTCATGAAAATAGAAGGCATAAACAAATTTACTGCTATTGCATAAATTATTAACATGGTTCAGATTTGCAGAGACTTGCGGAGGGCTATTACACTATAGCAATGCTACAGTGAGGTCGTCTTTACGTCTTACTTGTCTCTACTCATTCGTCCTTCAAACAAAAACATATGCACGTATAATGAAAAACAAATAGCTCACTACCAAAAGAAAAATTACTCAGGAAAAAAAAGAGGAAAACTTCTTACAGAAATATAACTATGTCAACTATGTAAGGGGCTACAATGGTCATGGTAACTCCCCGGAAATGGCACCAAAATGAAGGGATTTTCAATTTCCTTCTAATTACTTAGAAAAAAAATAAGAAGTGTACAGTAATTGTCAACTCGGGTTCGTTGAGAACTTGCGAGTTACCGTGCACTCTATGTGCAAACCACAATCTCCTCTTACATTGGTTTATCTACTTGAAGTTGTAGTTCAATAACCTTACTTACAAACAATGGTATGAACAGTTACATAGTCTTGGCAATGAACTACCAACTAAACAACTACAAAAACTAAGTTGCAAGGAAAGTAAATCACATGACATAAAAGTAAAACACACGACATGAAAGTAAATGCTAAAATTAAATTCACACTTTGCAGGAAAAGTAAATTCTAATACTACGTTCACACTGTGCAAGAAGTAAATTCTAAATCTAAGTTCACAACACACTTGACAGAAAGGTAAATTGCAGAAATAAAATCTAAAAGCTATCCTTGCCAAATACAAGTTACTATTTATGAGCCAGTGGAGTAAATATTGTCATTGCATTAACCTCAATGATTGTAAAATAAACATTTAAATATCTATCTATCCATTGAAATCAAATTGCAGAAATAAACTTCACACTTTATAAGAAATCAACACTAAGCAATGAAGTACAACTACATCAACATAAAATAAATAAAATCACATTGCAAACTAATAACTAAGATCTAAATTGAATCAAAATGAAGGTATAGCTTTATTCCATCATTATTTGGACTATTGCTCTAAGAGTTCTCCCTTAGAATGGAGAAAAAACTCTTATTTATACATAATTTCTCCATAACAAATCATAAATGAGGATCCAAAATATCCTCCACAAATTCTAAAAGTCTGGATCTCAAAACTAATTCAAAACTAATCCAAGATCCTTGCCAAATAATCAAATATAATCTTTAATCCAAGATTCTTTTCATATGGAAGAGGTTAATGATGCTCCTTCATCCATAGAATGACAAGCGGTTGAGGAGAAATTCGAATTTTTGACTGTTCTGTAATTTCTGTAGGAGTTTCCGCAGCTCTATGGAGTTTCCGTAGTTCTGCAGCTGCCTGTAGAGTTTCCGTAGTTCCACGACTCCTTGTAGATTTTCTGTAGTTCTGCAGCTACCTGTAGTGTTTCCGTAGTTCCGTAGCTGCCTGTAGAGTTTCTGTAGTTCCACAACTGCCTGTAGATTTTCTATAGTTTTGCAGCTGCTTGTAGAGTTTCTGTAGTTCCACAACTACCTGTAGAGTTTTCTGTAGTTCTGTAGCTTCCTGTAGAGTTTCTGTAGTTCCGCAACTGCCTGTAGATTTTCTATAGTTATGCAGCTGCCTATAGAGTTTCCGTAGTTCCTCAACTGCATGTAGAGGCTCCACAACTACTACAGAACTCCCTCAAATATTTTGTAACTACTTTCAATAATTGATTCAATATTCAGAGCAAATACATAGTACACTAATTCCTTCAATGTTAGTAAAAAATCAAATGAAATACTAAAACATGTAATGGAAAAATTACTTGAGCATAAAAACCCGGATATGAGCGTAAGAAGAGATTAATGCATGAATATGGATAGGCAATAGGGTAAGAAGAGATTAATGCATGAATATGGATAGGCAATAGGGATTATAGATACGGTGAAATGGTGGTAAAAATATGCTAAAGCTAAGGCTTGTCAGTGATATGGCTGTCCATTGTATTTATTTCAACCTAGGCACTAAGTTTTTAAACTCAAGCCAATCGAGCTATAGAGAAGCGATTCGTACGGATTGCATCAACCTGCACAAGTATCGTAAAGAACTCTGAAAAATGGTGTGTGTAACCAAGACGAGAGCCTGGGGATAGATCAATGGTTACATTGACGTAGACTTAGGAAATGTAGTTCTTTTTTTGTCTGTAATATCTCCATTCCGAAAACATTACAACATGGGCATCGCATTGAACCAGATCTACCAATTATCCGTTGAAGTGTATACTTGCCGGTAATGCTATATTTTTTATCATCCAAACTCAGATATGAGCCGTGATGACCTTAACCAACTAAAACGACCAGATCTAGATCTGGAATGATAAGGTCGCCAGATCATTTTTCATGTATGGAATTCAAGTTTCGCTACCTGACCCTCTCTTATAGGTGGCGAACTTCATGTAGCGTACCACCACCTACCTTGTTTACTATTGACTGTTTCCTTAGAAGTTAATACTACCGATCTTGTATTAGGGGTCTGAGTTAACCAGATCGCCAACTCTATGAAACCCGCAGTTTTGTTTAAGTGATTGTGGAAAATAATCAGATGATCATTGACCTTTCCTAAAAGTAAATTAATCATATGCTTTAACTTTAGTTAGACATACGCCAAACTCCACCTACCGTGTCTTATGCATATCCCCTTGATGACTGGACTGTCGGGTTGGTTTGGGCCGACTGTGCCATGTCACCTTTGACATCCAGACTTTCGCACTGAAGAAAAACATAGATTCAAATTCAATTCGGTATCTGTTATGTGGAATTATAATTTAGTAATTGTTTATCCTCTGTTGTACTCGTTGTGGAAATATGATTGATAGTCATGTCTTGTGCGTTGAATTTGATTAAACACATTCTTACGGAAATATAGTCCGATGTTTAAATCTCTCTCTTGAAATTCAGTCGATTTATATATCTCTGTGAAAATAGAATTTGATACGTGCGTACTCTCCTTTGAAATCCGTTGCTAAGTACTCGTTGTAGAAATATAAGTGATATTCCTACCTTATGTGTTGAAATTCATTTAAGTACATGTTTTTATGGGGAATTGTTTAAAATTTATATATCTCTGTTGGAATCCTTATGGCATGTATCGATGTGGAAACATAAAGCGATAATTACGTCGTACCTGTTGAAACTCTATTAGTTACCTATTTTGTGTGAAATTATATTTGATAATTACATATTAGTTATTACCCCTTGAAAATTCGATCATATATATTTATATTGATATTGATATTGAGATTAAGGAAGAAATATAATCCTTAATTTACATTCGTGTTAAAATACAATCTATTTATATATTCACAGTTGAGTATATATATATAAGTAGTCGTCCAGATTTGTATTTTTAATGAAGATTTGTTTTTTCTCTTGAAATATATCAAATAAAGAATGAAACTATTGTTTACATACTTATAATTTTATGTATATATGTATCTATATTGAGATGTTGCGAGAGTTAAAAAAATCTCAATTAGAAGAAGGATCGAGTCATAAGTATATTTATGATACTTAAATTTTAAGCATACAATTGCATGAGAAGTGAGATTGATTTTAATTATCACTTTTTAGAAATAGAGTTATAAGTTTTTACATTTAGGAGTGGCTAAGGTATATTTAACAATAAGGAAGAATTTAAAATTAGTCACTCTAATTCTTATTTTGATCGTGTTTGAAATATATAAAGGATGTATATGTTTGTAGAAGAAGAAAGATTAAGAATCGAATTTGGAATTTTAAATTCTTATTTGAAATTGGTTATTGTTTTTAATATAAGATAGTTATATATATTTAATGAAAAATAAGAACTTAGTAATATATGCTGGTAGAATAGAAGGGGACGATTGAATTCAGTTATATGTAAATGTTTATTCTTTTGAAATTTGGACTTTCTTTTATTATATATTTGTAGAATAGGAAAGAATTGATAATTAAATGTTTAGTTCTTTTATTAATGAAAATTGAAAGAGTTATTTATAGACATTTGAAGGGAATTGGTCAACTATGGATACTATACAAATGCATGATAATCAAATGAAAATACATAAATTATGTTTAAGCTTAGGATGGACTAGATATCCTATATAGATATGGAATATATAGATATGGAATTCAATTAGAAGTGTCATTATCCTTCTATGCTTACAAAAACAAAATATGACCTCATACTAATTAGCAAGACGGGTGTTATAGTAATGAACTATGTATATATCAATGATTACATGATATCGCTTGATCTTGTTTTGGGAGACTAACATAAAAGTTAAATGATATAAGTGATAGTTGGATATTATGGTACACAAGTAACATTGATGAGATGGATTTAGAAGGAGGAATGGTATGCAAGTGAATAACTATTGTTTTAGAATTATTATTGGTTCATTATTGTGATATGTTGGAATGTGCATGGTTTTAGGAAGCAAAGCTTCCAAAACTAGTTATTCAATAATGAAGCTTAAGAACAATAGTAAAAACATAGTTACTATGTTAATGTAGGTGTTGACCCTAGTTCCATTAGGATGGGTGGGGTTATTACTCATCATTAAGTCTTTGAAACCTAGAGTGATGGGTGGTTGTGTTGTGGCACAATCCCCAAAAAAGTATTTTTAAAGGATTCTAATAGTAGACTTAAGTGTAGTATTCTAGGCAATTATTTTGGATTGGAAAAAGCATATATATAGATAGGTAGGTTAATATTAAATATGAGACATACAATTTATTACTGAAACTTGTACATTTTGGTGAATATTATGATAAAAACATATTTTTATGTAAATATAGGAAATATTAGAGACTAAAAATGACCAAATAGGGAATTTATTTTTTGAAAAAAATCCCTGAGAATAGCCAATTGGAGAAATTTCGCCCCTAAAAATTTCAGTGATCCCCAAGGTGTGTAATGGTGATTATCAGTTGCATGTTGGGAAAGCTTGGTTGGAGTAGTGGACACTTCTACTTACGATTTCTATCTGTAGTGGACAATCTACCATATTCTAGCATAGGAAGGATATGATGAAGAACCCAGTTGTGAATTAGATAGAATGAAGTAGCTAGATAATGATGTGATTGGAGTTATGAAGAACAACATAATTAGCCATGTGTATATTAAGGCCCTTGTTTTAATCGTGTATGATAAACTTAGTACACTGTGGCATTTAGTTGTATTATCATGATCGAGTTAGTAATTGTTTAGTATGTGCATGAGCTATGTAAGTTCTAGTTGTTCCTGCATAACTTGGACATCAGTACTAGTATTATTTTAATTTATGAATTAACTATTAAAATATCGTAACTTGACATTTATGCATTATGGTTAATGAATAATTATTTTATAACTAGTAAGATATTTATTTAATTAAGGATTATTTAATGAAATAAAAAGCTTGATGATAATTGTTTAAATAAATGATAATTTGAACTTAAATGATTATTATTGATTTGTTTGATAAATGTTAAACATGAATGCTCAATTAACTTTATTGTTATTTAAAATATATAACTTTTGGAAATGTTTTAGGATATATGTTAAATTATATCACTTAAAAATATTATTATTTTGTGTTGATTCAATAAATTTGAAATTTAACAAATTTATTGTTATTTTCTTATTTTATTACATATTGGAATGGATGTGATCCACCTACTTAGTTTGTAAGTTAAACAAATTTAAAGAGGATGACATGGGAAGTTGGAGGATAGATGCACATTGATGAGTTGATAAAAAATCTCAAATTTCTAGATGCAAATTCTACAAACTTAAAGATATTTTCTTGTTTTTCTTTTTATGTTTTTAAAAATGTTATTTGATATAAATATTTATAAGAAATTTTACATTCTTTAAATTAAAATTGATTATTGACTTGTTGAATGAATTATATATTATATTTATATTTCTTTAGTGTTGAAAATAAAAATTTCTGTAATTTATAATCTCATATATGTGAAAAGAGAGAATATGAATATTGTAGAAATCATGCTTAGAAAATATGATAAGTTGTTTTAATTAGCGTTAGTATATAAAGACCTATGAAACAACCCACACGGGTTCCATACAAAATAGTAATTATTCCACATTGTCTTTCATTTTGATCTGTAGTGAATTTTTCACCAAAATGTTATATCACACTTACATATTTTTGTTGAACAATATACTAAGTAGCCTACATTTTTTATTTGTTTCTTATGTATTTCAAACATTGATTCATCCAAAACAACTAATTATTTATGCTTGAATATCACCAAAAATGTATGTTTTGGTGGAACATCATAGTCTATCTTCTATAAAAAATAATTAGAAAAACTACTCAAAAGAGCCTCCAAGGAAATATTTCAATGAATTTACAATCTACATTCTATCTCGAAGATAAATTATATTGTTGTTTTTAGTAACCTCGGTTGAAAGGATGCGAATAAAAATACGAGATACATAATAACAACAATAAAGTGTTGAATTTTCATGGCCTACTGTAATTATGAACGAGATAAACATAAAAACTTTAGAGGTCTTGTGCGTGAAAACTACGAAGACTAATCTACGGAGAAGTAAGCTATCAAAAAGTCCTAATTCCTTTAATGGATGATAACATACTGAAGTAAAAATCTACGTAATTCTAATAAAAACAAATTAACATCAATTCATTCACGAGTAACTAGAGTAATGATTCTTGAAACCAGAAAGTGTTTTTTTTCATCGCTATTGAGAAATAATGAAAGTCAACGACTACGTTCTCATTCAGATATCGAACGAGACAATAATATTATTCAAAAGCTTTCAATATGAATGACCAAACAAATCTATAATACCTAACAATGCAAGCATAATATATTAAAAACGAATTGGGTTCGTAGTAACTTTCGCTTCAGTGGGCCATTGCCAAGGAATTCCTATATATTCTTACAAGTCATCCAAAAAGAACAAAATATTTATTTATTTATTTATTTTTGACAAGAATGGGTAGTAAATTTTTTTTAAAAGGGAGAGGAAAACTCCTCGACAAACAAAGTTACAAAACATCATATAGTACCATTCAGTCATTGAGTCCAACAAAGTACCAACGGAAACTATGGCATATTCATATTTCCTATTCTGAAAGCATCCATATAATTCTATAAGGCAGTAGCTATATTGTCATACATATTGGCTTAGCAAAATTACAAAAAAACAATGCATATTTCTTGCCTGGACCTATGGAACTTGAGCATCTGTTTGAGAGGGGGGAGCAACTGAAAAAACTTTAGCCTCCTCTTTTTCCTTTTGCTTATGTTGAAGGACAACAATTTCTTGCTGCAGAGGCTCCACTTTAGCTTGCAAGTCGCCCATCTTATGTTGATGTTGTTCCAATTTGTTAGTCGATTTTCCATTCTCTAGCAGTGCTCATCTTCCTACCATTCTTCCCAGTGTCTGTCTCGGTTGTTTCCATCCCGTTCGACCTAGTCCACACATCGAGAAAGCCTGCAAAGTCCACATTGAAAATATTATACAACTTGATGAGAACCCGACATTGTTCTCATTTTTTGGGCAGTCAATTTTAGTAGCTGTTTTTACCTCAATTTCAGAAAGTGTGTATACTCGTAGCACCATTTTTCATTTTGAGTCATTTTTTTTGTGATTTTGAATCTTCTTGGTGATAAGAAAACTATAACTTTTATTTACAAATGGATTTTTTCAAATTTTACAAAAATATGTACATTTAGTAACTAATTATAATGAAAAATATATACATTTTTGAAATTTTTTCTTTTTTGGAAGCTAGTAAAATGAAAAATATAGATATATTGAGAGTTTTTTCTTAAATTTGTTATCTTAAAAAAATGTTTTTATGCTCAAATTTGTAAAAAAAAAAAAAGATTTCAATTTTTTTGTTTTTTTTATCCTTTTATATACAAACCTAAACATTTTTAATATTTAAAAATAAATAAAACATAAAAAAAAAATAAAAAAGACAAATTAAAAAAATTAAGACAAATTTAAAATTCTAAAAATTTAAATTTAAATTTAAAAATAAAAACAACAAAAAAATTAAAAAATTGTAAATAAAAATTTTAAATTTTAAAATTTATTAAACAAAATTTAAATTGAAAAAAAAATATAAAACAAAAAAAAACACCAACACCACCAATCCCACTCCCCTCCCCCTTCCCGCCTCCACCTCCTCCTGTGTGCCCTACTCCCCCTCAACCCACGGCCCTTCCCCCTCCCCATTCGCTCCTCCCCCTCCCCCTCTGTGTCTCGTGCCCCCTTCCCACCCACCCTCATTGTATGGGCAGCACGATTCTCAGAATCACGTCGCCGCAAGGGGGGCGACGCTTGGGCAGAGAAGTGATCAGCTCACTTCTCCACCTGAGCATCGCCCCCCCCCCCACGACGATGCGATTCTCAGAATCGTGCCCCCCTGCAAGGGGGGTGGGTGGGAAGGGGCACGGGGCAAGGGGGAGGGCCACGCGGTGAGGGGGCACGAGGTAGGGAGGGGGAGATGGCGAGGGGGAAGGGCTGCGGGGAGGGGGGACGGGGGAAGGGCTGCGGGGAGGGGAAGTTAGGAGCGGGAGGGTGGAGTATGGAGTGGGGAGGGGAGTGGTCGACGGGGGAGGGGGATGGGGGGTGTGGTATTGTAACACCTTCAAAATTCATTAAAATCTAAAAAAAATTCTATGTAGTATAAACCTATTTTTGAACTCTATGAACTACTACTCATTAATTTGTGGAATGTATATTTGTAAACGTTTGTTCTTATTGTTTGTATTGCGAGTACAAGAATGTCTCCTATGATTATTATGGCGATAGTCACTTATGCATGATGGTCTTATGGTATTTAAAAGCTGTGATACTCGTACTTGTATTACTGTCTGAACTTGCTTGCTGACTACGTGATTTATAATACATGAAAATTTATATAGCTATTATTACGATATTAGATAGTTAACGTGTTCTTCTTTTGTTGAAGGGGTTCTTGTGAAGCACCTATGCTTACTTAGCTTTTATAAGCTAACGCATAATGATAACCTGGTCAGGTTACATGTAAGGTTAGCATCCACAATTGGATTGACCTTCTAACAATTATTACATGGTTAGAGAAATACCTATTTTCTTATATACCAACGCAACTTTTAATTATGTCTCTATTATAGGAATGGAGCATCCTATACCAAGTATCGATGGTGTTTATTTATGTATGATCAAAACTATGGAGAAGACGTTTCTCCTAACATCATTACCCAAGGAATTAATCTAAAAAATAATGTGACTAAAAACCATAGCCAAAAAGGGGTATGAATTCGAAATAATGGTTGGCAGTTGTTGACATTAATGAGGCCATGTGAACGCTTGCCATCTTGGCTCCTCGAATGCAGAACCCTAAACCCTAACCTCGAAGAGGGTTCTGATGATTAACATTTGATTCATTTTCTCTTTGGAGAGCCGAGCTCTTGGAGCTCTCGGCCGCCATGGTTATGGAGACTTGCACAGATTTTTTAGTTGCTAAGTTCACCGGGGTTTCTGTGGGAGGTCATTCACACAAAAGTTTATGAGACGAGTTTGTTGCTACACTTGTGAAGCTCCTAGTCGAAGCAGCATTGCATAGCTCATGGTCGAAGCAGCATTTGCTTCACATAGGTAAAGATTCGACCCTTCTTCTCATTTGTTTAAATCCTTTAGTAATTTTTGTATTTCATATTTTAATAGTTGGTTTACATTGCCATGACAGGAGGTCTTCACGCCCTCCAACTGTTCTCTGTCAACAAAATGGGGTCTCAGCTGTAGGCATGGATGAAATGTAGGAGATTCGAGTGGTTTGGAAAACCATGATAAGCCTCGGGCCTTCTGATAGGATACCTCTTTCAACAGTGCATAATGTTACAGCCGCGTTGGTCTTTTATTTGTTCTACTGTACGCCATTTGGCATTCTGGGAAGCACTTATAACTTGTAACTGTTTCCTGGCTATAAGCCCAGTGTTGGCATTTCGACCAATGAATTGTTAATAAAAGGGATTTTCAGTATTTATGTTTGTTTATGTAACATCCCTCAAATTCGACCCTTATTGTTATTATTATTGTAAATGTAATTATGAATTTTGTAAATGGTCATGGTGAGGAGCTCAAGGTCAAGGCCCCACCAGTGGACCTCGAGATAATGTTATGTCTATAAGTTTTAGTTTAAGCCTAGAAGATTAAGGATGGTAATGAGACTAAACCATAAGTAGCAAAACCCATCCATAAGGACTAGTGTTAAGTCATAAACACTAAGGGTGAAGGACTAGTGATGTTTTAAATTTCTTAAAAAATCCACTTAAGTAGAATCTAACATTAAAAAAAAAAGATTAGATGGATATTATATGAAGGGTTGACTAATAGTTGAGATGAATATTAAAAAGATGTTATTTATTTGTGAGGTTCTAATGACTATTAGATAAATGTTATATATGTCTCTATTATAAATAAATAATTAGAGGGATATTATTAAATAGACAAATTATATATATATATATATATATATATATAATGGTGAATATTTTATATAAATATCTTGTGAAAAATCTATACTTAGTTGTGATGACTATTAAATAAGTTTATGATAAATGTCATACCTACCAAGATGTTTTTGTAAATATATATATAGTACATTATAAATAAAAGTGAAACTAAATAAATGGAATTATATATATACTACTATAGACTGAGTGTTTGAGTGTCATTTGGCATAGAATCAATATATACTTAGGTAAAGAAATTGGTATATGAATATTAGGAAAGTGCTATTAGAGACAATACCATTATACTTACCATCTACGTAGACATATAAAGAATATTTTATTATATATATATATATACATATATATATAACATCTTCCAAGGGTTTTAAGAAAGAAGAACATTTATATAAGTGGATTTTATTGGTAGCAAAATATTTGAGGGACGCACTCACTGTTTTTGAGAGTGGGTTGTTAAAGTATCGATTAAGGAGAATTAAAGTGAGTAGGTGGAATCTTGGTGATGGAGCACCATAAGAAATTCTGAAATGCCATCTCTCTCACTTTAGAAAGCCATGTTTTGTTTAGCTTTACATGTTTATGTTATAGGATATACTTATAGAAATGCAAATATACAAACTTCCACGAATTATGGAACCATGTCGGCCTCAAGCCAGGCCATATCTTCGAATGTTATGAGCATTGATATTAAAAACAAAATCGGTTGAGGAGTCCACTTACTCCAATAATTCTCCTGATAATTCAACCTTAACTTTTGATTTCCACACGTTGTTGCATGAGAACAATTGGTGACTCTTTAGTTGCCACTTGTTTAATGGTCACAAGCTGGCAAAGTCGAAGTCCTTCTGGGGGAAGAAATCCATAATGTATCACGTGAGAGGTTGCTGCATCTAGAATAGGAGGAAAAGAGGAAATGGTAGAGAATGGAAGTTCTCCATTTCGGCAGGGGAAGATAGCTCGTAGAACTCCACGATGGAGAAAGAACAGATCGTCATTACGGCAGCAAGAGAACGCTCTTAGAAATCCGCAATGAAAAGATTGGTAAGAGCGACTTCATAAAAAGGGTCGGTAAGTGTTTAAGATTAAATCCCTGTATTGCTTCCATTGGGATGAATAAATAATTCTTATTGTAGAATATGCACTTAAATTTTCCTGGGCAGACTCTTTGGAAGTCGATCTTGTTGTTAAAACTAGAGTCATTTCCAAAATATGGAATCAGTCAATCTCTATATTCTTCTCATAATAAATTTAAGTACCCTGGTTGTTCAACTTCCTGGAGAGTGAGCTCTGTGTTGTTGTCTGAATGGGTTCGAAGCACTGTTTATGGAGAACGATCCCCGCACATTAGCTTAACTAGGTTAAATCTTTATCGATCCATTGAAATCCATATTTGGTGAACCTTCCCTGCTGTGGTTTGAATTTAGTTAATTACGGCATTTCCTTTTATTAATCTATTACATAGTAGGGTTGTAACAATTCTTGCACTATTATGCTGATTGGGGAAAGAACATTGAATGGTTAATTTTAATATGGAAAGAACATTGAGGGGTTAAATTTTATATGTTTTAAAGGTAAAAATTTTATGTTACCTTTTGTTCAAAAACTAAATAGGAGTATATCCATATATTTAGAGTGGAATTATTTTAAATGGCTAAGCAATTCATATCCACTGAGTTGCGTTTGATGCATGACTCTGGTTTGAGAACACTCTTATGTCTGCTGAGATACATTTAGTGATAGAAGGATGAATGGAGAATTCTGTTATTTATATCTTATTGATATTCAACATACCAGCATGGGATATAATTCCATTGTGTGGCTCTTACTTCCGTAAGAAAGTAGTTTACCCCCACAACCGAAATGGATTCGGTCTCTGTATCAGATGGTCGATTCTTAAACACTTTTAAGTTTTGCTGTTGCGTTTCCGGTTTTATTAATCGTTGTTCTAGATTTTACTTCTGTGATGAAGTAATGTTTCCCACATCCGAGATGAAGTCGATCTTTGTGCTGAATCAAAACAACCAATAGAAAGGTTTACTCTCTGGTTCAAATCGAGGAGATAGTTCACTCAGGGTTTTGGTGGATGAGTTCCTTTTGTTAATATATTCTAGATCAGAATATGACCCTCCCGTTAGAAGGTTAATCGTTGCTAGAAAAGTTATATATTGACCTGTGATAAAAGGTTTTTACACTATAAGAATATATTCTGAGTTTAATAGTTTGTAGACCGGAATATGATTCTCCGGTTAGAATGTTAACTGCTGCTAGAAATATTATAGATCAGTGAAAAGAGAATTATTATATAATTAAGGAGATCTTTGGGATGAGTACAGTTATGTAAGAACATAGTTGTCTACTTTGTAATCTAACCCATGGGAGTCGATCTAGCATATGTTTGTTTTAGTCATTTTCCTTGTAATAGTTTGTTAGCACTAGATTTGTGCTAAGTGTTTTAAAGAGGTGAAGAAGTCCAGACCTATGGAGAAATGAACAAAGTCCAAATTCCTTGACCCATATGACCATTAAAGATGCCAACAAGCTTTTTAAACCTTCATTCCTAAGTCTAAGATGAAATAATGTTGAATAAGGCTAAGGTCTACATGTCAAATCCACACACCCGCCACATCAGCCTAAGCATTTAGTCCCAAGCCCACCGCGCAAATGAAGATATAGGCAATATAGCATAATGAGCAGGTGGTAATCGGTGGGCAAGTGATGAAATCAATTGACAATGGAAAGCGGCATATAGAAAGATCTACGACGCACAGTCCCCGTGCTAATCCAACAAGCGCGAAGCATGTTATCTTTCAAATCGCTGCGGTCGAGTTATGTATCGCGCAACTATCAATGACACAGATTCGCTAAGGGAAAATCAAAAGCCCAAGATCATCGCGCTGATTTTTCTCACCGGTGATTTAACCGCATCTCAAATCGGAGTCGTCAGTGAAATTAAAACCATCAAACCGTCAAGTTTTGGGTAGGAAAAGATCAACAATGGATATGGCTTTACCATCGCCACACTTGGAAGGACGATAAGGCATCCAATATTATAAAACCCAAAGTGATGCAGAGACTTGGATTCCACCTATATCAGATACGTCGGAAAGCGAAGGAGCCTGATCCCGCAGAGCCGACCAACCAACCAGAAGTTCAGGAGGATTGTCCAGGTGTCGGACAACCAGGTTGGTTTTGTCTTTTCCTGTTTTTCGTGAAATTGTTTGAATGACGGAAGTAGGAGATTCCCCTGGTGCTGAATCCCCATTCACATATACGACACCATATTGGAAAACATCTCTGTGGATATGGCCAAATAAAGGTTGTAAGTTATAAGGGGCAGGCGGATAGACGTCCATAAAGTTTATCAATCCTTCTTTCATCTGTTCACCACTACCCAGACCCCCAACTGTCCTGAATTCGTCGAGTGGTGTGCCACAAATTATTCCACCGAGCATAAAGTAATCCTAAATGCCTTTGGCACTAAAGCCCTCTGCTCAATAAAAGCCCCGACTCTTACAAAGGACTTAGCCATCCCTGATGAATTTGGTCAGAAATCCCTAGAATACCGAATGGAAGACCCGGTTCAGTACTTTCTTCTAGCCCCTAACGAACTCAAACAAAGTTTTTACCACGATGCTCTAGTACCGAATGCTTTCTTCCCAGGTTTACCCTTCCCCAACGAGGTCAGTCTATTCAGAGAAGAGTCCAAGTGGGTAATCTCCATGATAGCCTAGTTTTTAGGGTTGGATAGCGACCGGGAGGTTCCTGAAACATTAGGTATTTTAATGTTTGTCTTGAGTTCCTGCACTGTAGAGCACACGGACCCTTCTTCTTTTGTCCAGATAGCATGCTTTAGGTTCGATGATGCCCTAGCTGAGAGTATCCATTCTCAGTTGATTGATTTCCTTAAGACAAGGTCATTCAGATTTTAGTCTTATTTGCTGAAGATGTTCCTAGTGGCAGTTGAAGACAGCCTGCAGATACCTGGATTGAAAATTACCAAAGAAATGTATTCAGATTACATGCCTTTCATGAATGACTTGATTCCATGGGTGTATCATGCCTTTTTTCAGAAAGGTTTGCCTAGAGTGCTTCCGGAGATGAAGGACTTGCTACAACCCCCTATGGAAAAAGGGATTGGAGACTGGTTTCTGCTAAAACATGGAACCATAATTAGAATCTATGGTTTTTTCACATCCACCATATGTACTCCCTGCATTTCTAACACCTAGGTTGTTCCATCTAGAGTTTATAATGCATAAGTTGACATCCAAATGGGAACATTTCATAGATATCAAGAAGTCATCTAACATAAATTTCCCTTGGACCGTGGGTTCCTTTGTGATCAAGCACAAGACGACCCTCTCAGTAGTAGAAAGGGTTGCGAAAGACCTAGGACTCCCATCCCAAGCTGCATTTAACTATGATCCACATCACATAATCTTGGAAAGAAGGAGAGCAGCTGGCATAAAAGGATATGATCATGTTGGGATGACCAGAATGACTGAGAAAGCCAATTGGTTGGAATATGTGGATCAAGGATTGGTGGAGGTTGATGATCCAGATGTCTCTCAAACTCTAAAATTCCTTCTTCAGGAAAATGCCACTTCTTCGGGGGTTGTTAGCCCTATGGATGTAGATAGCGATCCCGAGAGAGCTGCTAAAAGGAAGAAGCTGGAGGTAGAAGGTTAGCCAGTAGTGAAGATACAAGAAGAGAAAGATAAGAAAAAGCAGGTCAAGTTTCTCATGCCTCATTATGAAGTAAAGGAGTACATGTTTGGAAAACCGCCCAAAGAGCCTACAGGAGCAGTTATCACCAGGAACCAGCTGTTGGAAGGTTATGATGAAAATGTTGACAACATAGAAGCAGAAGCCAAATTATATTCTGAAGTAAGGAAAATGGGCAAGAAAGATGTGGCCTTAGTTACTAGCCGAAATCTAGCCCAAAACACATTGAACCTGGCCATGGCTACAAAGAGAAAAGCTACAGAGGTGAAACTAAATCTGGAAGACATCCCTATCCCTGATATCATTAATTTACACAAAGAGACAGGGGAAGTCATTTACAATAGGTTGCTGAAGTTTTTGATAGAGATATGTAAAATGCAGACCTTTAAGTCCAAGATCTAGAAGCAGTTGGGGCTCGAGCAAGCAGAAAACAAGTCCCTGAGAATGCAGGAAAAGAAGCACCAAACGCAGTTGCTGGCAAATGAGACTGAGGAGTACAGAAAGAAAAATGTCCAAGAATTACTAAATGTGAAGGACCAAGAGATCTTGACATTAAAAAAGCAATTGAAAATCCCTGCCACTCAGCTAGAAAGCAATTCTGAAATAGCAGAGCTGGAAGAGGAGAAAGAGAAATTGAAAGGAGAGTTGTTAGACTGTAAGGAAAAGTTGGTGGAGCTTGAGGAAAGGGGAAAGAAAATGAAGTTTGATATAGCTTTTATAGAGACTGGTGCAGACTCATGGAAGGCCCGGTTTGAGGAGCTAGAGAGGAAGATGAAGACAAGGGAAGGAGCAGTGGGACAGGATGCCTCTACCTCTGTTGCGGCTGGGGTAAGTCAGATAGTTGAGGCCAGCTTGGAAGATGTTGGACTGGTCAGATTAGAGAAATAGGTTGCCAATTTGAGAGTTTTGAAGGATGCTGCAGAAAAACAAAGGGAGGCTTGGGAAACCAAGTACCAGGATACACAGTCTGAACTTGATAACTTTAAGGAACAGGTAATAGGGAAGAAGGTGCTACTGGAGGCTAGGATAATCATATGGGATGACATCATAAAACAGGCTGATGATCTAAGGCCATACCTAAATTTTATATTGGATAAAGGAGTGGTAGTAAAATTGGCTCAACATGGTGTGACAGTGGCGAAAGAAAGGTTGAACAAAAAGCCTCTAGAAACATGCCCAGAATGCAGTTGAATTTCTAGGTGGCCTATCATATGAGAAAACTGCAGCTATAGACGTCCAGGACAGAGTTTCAATAATATTAATAGCTAAGAAGGTGATTAATAAACACCAGCAGGTCCAAGTTGTTCAGTCAGGAATTGATATCATATCAACCCAGGCACGACTCTTTAGAGAAGTCTTCGATCCTTTGTTCGTAAATGGCCTGCCTCCCTTTTGGGATGAAGATGGAACCATGCTCATGAAAACCAAATACAGATCTAAGTTGTGGGACTATAGAGTGAGTAAAGATGGTATGCTCGGCAATGATGCTCCTTTGACAGGTGGTGCATTAGTTGATGCACTGAAGGGTGATTTTGAACTGGCAGCAACTTTCAGAGAGGCTAGAACTCTTCACAAGGGTTATTCATATACTGAGCACACTGAGCTGAGAATATTGCTCAAAGAGCTCGCTTCTCAGGATTTATCTTCACCTGAACACTGGAAGCTGGTCAAAAAATATGTTAAAGCTAAGTTAAAACTGGTAGCGTGAAATGTTGCATGGGAGACAAAAAAAACATCTTGCGTATATGTATATAGGAATTGAAGAGATCATGAAAGCAATCCGGTTGGCAGCAGCTACATTTTTGTATTTTTGTACTTTTGTTTAAAATAGTTGGACTATGTAGAGAAGAGGTTATGTAATTATAAATGGCAGTTAAAATCTTTCCCGTAGATATTTGTTTAAGGATAGCAACAACAAACGATGTTCGTTTTGGTTGTTAGATAGGTGTCAATGGGTTGTAACTAATTTATGTTGAGAAGGAGCCGAGTCTAGAGCTCAAGCCCACCTATATATACAGTTGTAATTAGAGACACAAGGGTTGAAAAATCTGATGAGAAAGTATTTGTATTTTGATGAGAAGTTTGTAATACATTTTCTTGGAGCTGTTTAATAGAATTTGCAGAGCTTGATGTTTGTGGTTTTTGACAAGGATTCCTGTGTAATCGGTCTGGTAGTTTGTACCTTTCTTTTTCCCATGTGCAAATGTGTTTATATCCTTTGTTATTTCCATTTTGTGATATTTCCTTCATGCTTGGATCGAGGTGATAGTTAAGTAGAATTAATAGAGATTATGCTCTTCTTAGCTTATTCGAAGTGTTTCACCAAATATATTCTGCTAAAGTTGATGTAGGATTCATCCTTGTTAGATGCCTTACATTGATGGACTATTTCTTCTCTCTTTTGTTCCACAAATTAAAGCTTCTTGACTACTAGCTACTTGCTACCTTGCCCTTGTGAATGCATTGTTTAAATCTTTGTGAATAATGTTTGCAGAACCAGTTAAATGTGACTCCATCGCCCCAAATGAAATCCATGCATTTTCAACCAAATAGCTCTTAAATCGTTTTTGTTCCATCAATAGAAATCTGATCTTATGTGCATTGTCGTAATTGAATATCTTTAATGTTGAATGCTGATGTATGTTTTCACTGATTGACACCTTTGAATATTTACAGTATTCTATGAGTTTATAGAGAGAGCCCTCTATGTTTATGTTTGATCAGAAGCATAAACCAAAGATTGGTTAGTGGTTACCCGAGATTACCCTCTTTCATCCTTGGGGGCCAGTTTTGGTGTTAACAAATTGGCGTCGTTGCTGGGGACATAAGTTGTTTATCGAGCCCTGGAAGAATGACATACCTATCCGAAATTTCAACGAATAAGAGAAATCCCTGTGGGCAAACAGAGATCTCCGCATTTTCAAGTACGTTGAAGAATTTTGCCCTGGCGACTCCACTTATTGAGACCAGACAATTCAATAAGACTCCACTGGAGAAAAATCAGTACACCGAAATATACTATTGAAGAATTTCTAAAGTCATCCTGGCCCTAAGAAAGATTCATATGAGAGGTTTCATCATCCCTAGGGGAACGACAAAGGGGCAGATCTGAATGTTGATGGTGAACAACAATCAGACAATTAGCAGGTTGTACCATTCACCTGGCAACTCCACTCAAGATTCAATTCAAGTTGCAGACTCCACTGGAGAACGAGCTCAACCGCCTTAAAAATGGAAGAATCAAGGTTCATGTATCAAAGCATCAGTCCGTTCAAAGAAATCTTGTTCTTCTGTATCAATCTCCTTTTACCTCTATGTATATATATCAAGAAAATTTTGTTCCACCGAAGAACTCTAGGTCATGAAAGACTCTCTTTTGTATATCATTATCTAGATCTTACAGATGTATATCCTCCTTCAAACCCTAGAGCTGATCCCATTCTTCCTTATAAAACATACAAGATCCATAGCGAGCCTTGCAATCCCCATGACAATGAGGCTGAAGAGGTTCCCCCTGTACATATTCCTTTTCCTCCCAGATCTCAGCTGAGATATGGCTCTTTAAAGCTGACCCCTTTTCTTCATGAATACCCTCCCAAATACCATAGATACCTTCCCAGATTTGATGGAGAATCCAAAAACCTAACTGCTGAGAAAAATCTTCAAGGCTTTGAACATTTTCTGGATCTTTCTAAAGTGGAGCATGATGATGTTTGTATGAGGGCTTTCGCCCAATCCTTCCAGGGAGTTGTGAAGAATGGTTTAGCCATTTGCAGCTTGAGTCTATAGAAACATGGCAGGGGTTTTCTGATGTTTTCTTGGAATTTTGGGGTAAAAGAAGATCATGGGACCTAGTGCTTTCAGAATTTTACTCCATGAGAGTGCAGGAAAGCGAAATCATGTCCAGTTTTAACAGAAGGTTTGCAAGTTTTTATTATGATATGTCGAGGGAAATTGGACCCCTAGAGAATGCCGCCAAGTTACACTATGCATCTATCTTTCCTTTTGATTTATCTTTTCTTCTTTTGTAGAGAAGGTCTCCAAATCTACAGCATATGTTTATTGATACTTTGGAGGTTGCAGAGAACCTTAGAGTGTCTGAAAAATTATCAAGTAAAGATAATGATGAAAAGATTGAAGAGGAATCCGAATTCGAAGAGAGGCATGAACAAGGAGAACTTGCTTTGCATTCCTGTCTTTCCCGGGATATGCAGAGAGATGATAAGCCTGGTGATGTACCCGAAGAAGGTAATTCTGATTCGTTTAAGGAAAATTACAATCAGCCTGCTAAAATTTCTAGTGGTAATGATATTAAAAAGAATTTCAGTCCACCTAAGTTTGATGAGTATGATGATTATGAAGAAGACTGCTCAGGTATTGAGTTAGCTGAAAACGTTACAAGTTCCAGGACAATTAGTGAAGAAAATCTGGTCAATGTTCATGACCAAACCTCTAAAAATAAACATGTTGAAAGTGATTGCTTACCCCTCTATTATGCCTCATTGGAATTGATAAAACAAAGAATCAGGGCTTCTAATAAAAAACAAAAGTCTAAAATGGAAAGCTTCCAATTCTTGTTTGAGAGTGAGGATAAAGAGGAGAGGCAAGTGTGTAATAAATCCCAGGAAGCAAAAATTTGCCATAGGGAAGAGAAGTACCAAATAGAAAATATAATCCCTCTTTCACATTCAAAAATTTTCTATCAAGAAGAATTTGTTGCGCTTAATTTTATTGAAAAATTTAATGATATTTCTGCTGTGTTTGATAGAGGAGAGCACGTTCCAAATTCTGAGATTTTGGATCAAATTGGTGATGACCTTCATATCTATGCTCCCGAGAGGGATGGAAATTTTCTTCAGTTTTTCCAGTTGTCATATGATTTAGAAGAAGATCAGAATAATCAGATGAGCTCTTCTCCATGTCATCCAACTTTAGATTCTTGTTTCCTAGAAGGAATTGTTTTCCTTAATACATTTGAAGGTCATGATACCATTTCGATTGAAACCCAAGAAGAGCTTCAGTCCTATCAAGATGATGTACATATGTTTGATTGTCCAGTACCTCCTGGCAAATAAAATGAATATGCTTTTCAAAATCTTTATCAAACTCAGTTTGGCAGATGGCAGGTAGGATTGCAGTTTGATTGGCCTTGTTGTGACATAGATAATGTGAACAATCAGCAAAAACCCATTGAAGAGGCTCTTATGATTGGTCATAAAGATGTAGGACTCTTCCATTTTATTGAAGATCCTTTTGCTAAATTGCTGGAATGATCAGAGAAGATGGAGGCTATGTCTTTCTGGAATGGAGGGATTGAGAAATATTTTCAGTTGGGGTTATCATTTGTTGAGTTCTTTTTTCAGGTTGGAGATGCTAAATCCAAATTTCAGTCTGGAAGTCATTTGCTTGACTGGCTTCATTGGGAATATGTGATCACCTGATTTGGCCCTTATGCTGAGCAAGTAGGGTAGGAAATCATTTCTATATAAATAAGCTTGAAGGTCAAGCATTTTCATTAGTTTCAATGAAGTAGGGTAGGTAGCAGGAATAAGTTTGCTCGGCAAGTAGTTTTTCAGTATGTACAGTGTTACATTTTTTTTTAGTTTGCAGCATGATTCAAAAAATTTCAGTATGTTTTTAGTTTCGGCAGTTAGCAGTTTTCAGTCCTCGTTCTCAGATGAAGAACAGGTTACAGGTTGCAGTTTTCAGTTGAAGTTGGGAGCCAGCCAATGGATTAGGCACTTGGTCTACGAGGTTCTTGCTACCTCACAGGGAGGATAGCATCCCCGGCTGGAGCCAGTTGTTAGCACGAGATTTGTGCTAAGTCTTTTAAAGAGATGAAGGAGTCCAGACCTATGGAAAAATGAACAAAGTCCAAATTCCTTGACCCATATGACGATTAAAGATGCCAACAAGCTTTTCAAACCTTCATTCCTAAGTCTAAGATGAAATAATGTTGAATAAGGCTAAGGTATACATGTCAAATCCACACACCCGCTACATCATCCTAAGCATTTAGTCCCGAGCCCACCGTACGAATGAAGATATAGGAAATATAGAATAATGAACAGGTGGTAATCGGCAGGCAAGTGATGAAATCAATCGATGGCGGAAAGCGGCGTATAGAAAGATCCACGATGCACAGTCCCCGCGCCAATCCAACAAGTACGAAGCATGTTATGTTTCAAATCGCCGCAGTTGAGTTATGTATCGTGCAACTATCAACGACACAGATTCACCAAGGGAAAATCAAAGGCTCGAGATCACCATGCTGATTTTTCTCGCCGGTGATTTAACCGCATCTCAAATCGGCGCGGTTGGTGAAATTAAAACCATCAAACTGCCGAGTTTTGGGCGGGAAAAGATCAACGATGGATATGGCTTTACCATCGCCACACTTGGAAGGATGATAAGGCATCCAACATTATAAAAGCCAGAGTGATGCAGAGACTTGGATTCCACCTGTATCACATACGTCGGAAAGCGGAGGAGCCTGATCCCGGATAACCGACCAACCAACCAGAATTTCATGAGGACTGTCTAGGTGTCGGACCACCAGGTTGGTTTTTTCTTTTCCTGTTTTCCATGAATTTTTTTGAATAACGGAAGTAGGAGATTCCCCTGGTGCTGATTCCCCATTCACTTGTCCCCGGTGGGAGGAAAAAGATGGTGACATATACGACACCATACTAGAAAACATATCTGTTGATATGGTCAAAGAAAGGTTGGAAGTTATAAGGGGCAGGCAGATAGACGTCCACAAAGTTTATCAATCCTTCTTTCATCTGTTCACCACTACCCAGACCCCCAACTGTCCCGAATTCATCGAGTGGTGTGCCATAAATTCTTCCGCCGACTAGAAAGTAATCCTAAACGCCTCTGGCACTAAAGCCCTCTGCTCAATAAAAGCTCCGACTGTTAGAAAGGCCTTATCCATCCCTGATGAATTTGGTCAGAAAGCCCTAGAATACTGAATGGAAGACCTGGTTCAGTACTTTCGTCTAGCCCCTAAGGAACTCAAATAGAGTTTTTACCACGATGCTCTAGTACCGAATGCTTTCTTCCCAGGTTCACCCTTCCCCCACAAGGTCAGTCTGTTCAGAGAAGAGTCCAAGTGGGTAATCTCCATGATAGCCCAGTTTTTAGGGTTGGATAGCGACCAGAAGGTTCCAGAAACATTAGTTAGTTTAATGATCGTCTTGAGTTCATGTCTCATAGAGCAGACGGACCCTTCTTCTTTTTTCCAGACAGCATGCTTGAGGTTCGATGATGCCCTAGCTGAGAGTATCCATTCTTAGTTGATTGATTTCCCTAAGACAAGGTCATTTAGATTTTAGTCTTATTTGCTAAAGATGTTCCTAGTGGTAGTTGAAGACAGCCTGCAGATACCTGGACTGAAAACGACTTGATGTCTCGTGTGTATCATGCCTTTTTTCAGAAAGGTTTTCCTAGAGTGCTTTCGGAGATGAAGGAATTGCTACAACCCCCTATGGAAAAAGGGATTGGAGACTGGTTTTTGCTAAAACATGGAACCATAATTAGAATCTATGGTTTTTTACATCCACCATATGTACTCCTTGCATTTCTAACATCTAGGTTGTTCCATCTGGAGTTTATAAGGTAGAAGTTGACAGCCAAATGGGAACATTTCAAAGATATCAAGAAGTCATTTGACATAACTTTCCCTTGGACCGTGGGTTCCTTTGTGATCAAGCACAAGAAGGCCCTCTCAGTAGTAGAAAGGGTTGCGAAAAACCTAGGACTCCCATCCCAAGCTGCATTGCACTATGATCCACATCACATAATCTCAGAAAGAAGGAAAGCAACTGGCAGAAAAGGATATGATCATGTTGAGATGCCCGGAATGCCTGAGAAAGCCAATTGGTTGGAATATGTGGATCAAGGATCGGTGGAGGTTGATGATCCAGATGTCTTTCAAACTCTGAAATTCCTTCTTCTGGAAAAGGCCACTTCTTTATGGGCTATTAGCCCTATGGATGTAGATAGCGATCCCAAGAGAGCTGCTAAAATTGAGAAGTTAGAGGGATAAGGTCAGTGAGTAGTGAAGATACAAGAAGAGAAAGCTAAGAAAAAGCAGGTCAAGTTTCTCATGACTCATTATGAAGTAAAGGAGCACATGCTTCGAAAACCGCCCAAAGAGCCTACAGGAGCAGATATCACTAGGAACCAGTTGTTGGAAGGTTATGATGAAAATGCTGACAACATAGCAGTAGAAGCCAAATTATATTCTGAAGTAAGAAAAATGGTCACGAAAGACGTGGGCTTAGTTACTAGCAGAAATCTAGCCCATAACACATTGAACCTGGCCATGGCTACAAAGATAAAAGCTACAGATGTGAAACTAAATTTGGAAGACATCCCTATCCCTGATATCATTAATTTACACAAAGAGACAGGGGAAGTAATCTACAATAGGTTGCTGAATGTTTTGATAGAGCTATCTAAATTGCAGACCTTTAAGTCCAAGATCTAGAAGCAGTTGGGGCTCGAGAAAGCAGAAAAAAAGTCCCTGAGAAAGCAGGCAAAGAAGCACCAAATGCATCTGCTAGAAAATGAGACTGAGGAGGACAAAAAGAAAAACGTCCAGGAATTACTAAATGGGGAGGACCAAGAGATCCTGACATTAAAAAAGCAATTGAAAATCCTCGCCACTCAGTTGGCAAGCAGTTCCGAAATAGCGGAGCTGGAAGAGAAGAAAGAGAAATTGAAAAGAGAGTTTTTAGACTGTAAGGCAAAGTTGGTGGAGCTTGAGGAAAGGGAAAATAAAATGAAGTTTGATATAGCTTTTATAGAGACTGGTGCAGACTCATGGAAGGCCCAGTTTGAGGAGCTAGAGAGGAAGATGAAGACAACAGAAGGAGTAGTGGGACAAGAGGCCTCTACCTCTGTTGCAGCTGGGGACTTTTCCTTGGTAAATCAGGTAGCTAAGGCCATCCTGGAAGATGCTGGACTGGTCAGATTAGAGAAACATGTTTCCAATTTGAGAGTTTTGAAGGATGGTGCAGAAAAACAAAGGGAGGCTTGGGAAACCAAGTACCAGGATGCACAGTCTGAACTTGATAACTTGAAGGAATAGGTAATAGGGCAAAAGGTGCTACTGGAGGCTAGGAGAATCATATGGGATGACATCATAAAATAGGCTGATGATCTAAGGCCATACCTAAATTTTATATTGGATAAAGGAGTGGTAGTAAAATTGGCTCAACAGAGTGTGACAGTTGCGAAAGAAAGGTCGAACAAAAAGCCTCTGGAACATGCCCAGAACACAGTTGAATTTCTAGATGGCCTATTAGATGAGCAAACTGCAGCTATAGACGTCCAGGACAAAGTGTCAATAATATTAATAGCTAATAAGGTGATTAATAAACACCAGCAGGTCTAGGTTGTTCAGTCAAGAATTGATATCATATCAACCCAGGTGTGACTCTTTAGAGAAGTCTTCGATCCTTTTTTCGTAAATGGGTTGCCTCCCTTTTGGGATGAAGATGGAACCATCCTCACGAAATCCAAATACAGATCTAAGTTGTGGGATTGCAGAGTAAGCGAAGATGGTATCCTCGGCACTGATGCTCCTTTGACAGGTGGTTCATTAGTTGATGCACTAAAGGGTGATTTTGAACTGGCATCAACTTTTAAAGAGGCTAGAACTCTTCACAAGGGTTATTCATATACTGAGCACATTGAGCTGAGAATATTGCTCAACGAGCTCGCTTCTCAGGATTTACCTTCACCTGAACACTGGAAGCTAGTCGAGAAATATGGAAAAGCGAAGTTAAAATTGGTAGCGTGAAATGGTGCAGGGGAAATAGAAAAGCATCTAGCGTATATGTTGCTGATGTATATGTAACTTCGGAATGTATTTCACATATATGTATATTGTATTCCTATAGAGATGTTATTATTCCTCTATACGGAAGTGTCGTCATTTATATTATAAGTGTCGTAACTTATACTTGATGGGTTATTAGACCACCTTGTTGCGGTCGGCCCTGTATAAGTCATGTGGGTCAAAGGGTTATTAGACCACCCTATTGGGGGTCATCCCACTCAGCATTATGTTATGTGGTTAAGTTCGAGCCTACATGAGTTAGGTAAAAAGGCAAGTCAAGTCAAGTATAAATAGAGTGCGGGAGGCACTCTATTTACTCACTCACTTCTCATACATAAACTCAAGGAGGAGTGGCGCACTTATGGAGGAGCAGGATCTGCTGCTAGGTTATGTCTATCTCTCATGGTTGGTTGTATCATTGCTCTATCTATCTCTGAGGAAGTTATTGGGGTTTTTCACCTTTATGGTTTTCCCCAAGTAAATCTTTGTGTCTCTTGTGTGCTTGCATTATTCTCTCCATGATTGATATGGTGTAGATATGCTGTACATGTTTTTCTCTCATTTATTATCCTAGATCAGATTGAAGTAAATTTTGAAAATTTAACATGGTATCAGAGCTAGCCTGAAAGAAGGCATGATATGGCATGTATGACACTTGTTGCACTTACGATGCTAGGGCTTGATATAGCAAACACCAGTCATCGTATCACTTTCGCTATAAATCCATTTTGTCGAATTTTTCGGATCTGAAATTGTTGCAGGACGAAGCTAAGATCCCCATGTACCTTGTGTCCAAAGGACAACCTCTAATTCGTTGTACTTTGTGATTTATGATCTGTACAATATAGGGTTTCTGCCTCTTCCAGATCTGAGTCAAAATCAGGTGACCTTGGAAAAAAGGTTATAACTTGGGCTAGGAAGCTCCAAATGAAATTTCGTAAAAATTGACAGGTAGTACACAGACTGTACTATCTCAGGAAATGTTTTCAGAGGCCGAAGTTGAACCAGTGACACGTGGAACGCCGTACAAGTTCGCTCTCCTGTATTATCCCATAAACAGGTCACGTTGTGACACTTGGCATAACTCTATCTCAGAGAGTCCAATTGAGGTCATACCTATCAGGATGGAAAGATAACACGCCGAGCTATGTCAAAAAACGTTTTCAGAGGCCGAAGTTCAAACAATGACACGTGGCACACCGTACAAGTTTGCTCTCTTGTTTTATCCCAAAACAGGTCACGTTGCGACATTTGGCATAACTCTCTCTCAGAGAATCCAATTGAGGTCAGACTTGTCAGGATGGAAAGATAACAGGTCAGGCTATCTTAGGAAACTTTTTCAGACCCTGTGGATCAAAATATTCAGAGGTACACCAGAAAAAATCAGGTACATATTTATGTCAAAACAGAATTATTTTTTAGTACCTTCATTCATGGCTTCCGGAATTTAGGGCTTCGTAGAAAGTTGGAATTTTTTTAATCAGAAACCACAGCTGGATGCTACTCATCAAAATAGAAATTTAGAGACCAAGATCAGAATTTCTGGTTGGGTAGAAGGCCAGGCTTGATCAAACCCTAGTTCGGGACATTGATCAGAAAAGTGGAAAATTAGGGCTTCTGTAAAAATGGGAATTTTTGAAATCTTTGACCACGGCTGTAAGCTCCTCAGAAAAATAGAAGCTTAGAGATTTGGATCAAACCTTTTGATTGGGAAGAAGAGTGGGCTTCATCAAACCCCAGTTCAGGGTCACGTCTAGTGAATCCAGAAGTTTCAAAGGCAAAATTGAGGAGTGAAACTTTGCGGTCTTCAAATTCTGAATATACCAGTTTGATCAGCTCATCAAGGCGCATATTTCTATCCTTTCGGAAGTTTGAAATTCAAAGTTTGAATTTTTGGGGTTTCTCTGACAAACCCATATCTAGCTTCAGGTCCAATTCTTGCAATTCAAGTGGATTGGGTTAATCCTAGAAGAAGATGGATTGGTCACCTGCATAAGTGAAGAAGTTCCTGTCTCAGAGGGAGATAAGGATAAGGCCTTACATAAGAAGATTACAAGCAATCTCGACAGGTATAACTCATCGAGGTATGTTTCGATATTTGTCCATGATTAAGTTTATTGTATGTTTGTCTTCATGTTATTACGGTTAGTACAATTTTGATTTTAGATTTGTCGTATAACCTTAACAAAATTATGAATGCATGATAGAAGATATTCACTGGTTAGGGTGTTGACACTTATGATTGTACTAATGCATTATGGTGTTGTATGAGGTTTATGTTGTCTACTAACATGAAAGGTACACCAAGAAATACAAATCATGTTCTGGTCCAAGAACATATGATCATGATAACATGAGGACAAATATTCATCCATTGTCATGGATCTCATACAAGATCCATTTACGAGGTATGTATAACTTGTTTATACAATGGTTAACTTATGAGACATGCAGGTTACTAGCACAAGTCACTGAAGACAAACAAAAGACATTATACGGGTATGTTAGACATAAATAGCTAGCATGCTAATCCAGGTATGTTTTTCCTATATCAAGCTAGAATCCTACCTTGTGTTAGGATCTTATACTGTTGTTGATAATGATTATTCCTGAAGAGTCATAGGTTTGAATAATCATGGTTGTATGCATATTATGTTTCTTACCATAATTGATGATATGACTAACCAAAAGAATCATGAAGGTATAGGTTTTATGCATATTATATCTCTTATCTTGATTGATGATTCAACTAACCTGAAGAGTCATAGGTTTGAGTAATTACAGGTTTAGACATGTTATGTTTCTTATGATTTGACTAACCATAAGAATCCTACATAAACCTTGAATGCTAATGCTTATTATTTTCTGCTTGAAATGATCATGATTATACATGCTTGAGATTATTGTGTTTTAATAGTATACTAATGAATGTATGATTTTATATGAGATCACAAGGATAACACAATCATGATACTAATAAGCATGCATAGGGACCAAGGATGAATGTAAGTTCAAAGACAGGTAATCCAGGAAGCAAAGATCAAGAGGGAGCACACTCCAGTTGTTCCTGCAAGAAAGCAAAGGAACACACTTCGGTAGTTTCTGCAAGGATGCAGATATTCAGAGGGAGTTGACCATCTTTCCACAACAGAAAGGTGTAGAAGAAGCTACTTCAGATTAGGACTCCAGTAGCTCCTGTAAGGAAGCAAAGACTCAGAGGGAGTCCACCCAACGAGCAAACAAATATAAGTATTTTAATTTCTTGCATATTTGTTTGTTTAAATAAAACTGTTCAATGATGTATATACTGATGTTCCTAGAATTAGGTTGTGTATTATGCACATTAGAATAATTGCATTGATGAACAATATACTACTAATATGCATGGGTAAGTGGCTTATGGCACTGTAAAACATTCCATTGCTACTTATCTAGAATGAAACCTCTTTGTTGACATGTTGGGAGTTGTGCACACTCTTAACAATGTTCTGGTAGAGATTGGAAGGCATCTAGAAAGTTACGGGATATGGATAAATGTTGTATTGAAGCATTGGCTAAGATAATTGCATGACTGTATAACATATTTCTTTATGTGTAAGAATTTGTTCTGAAAATTATGAGATGTTTCTAATCATACAATTTAACCTGTTTTGTAGGAAAGACCGTATATCTTCACCTACAAAAGGACTACAACATTTGTTCCAGCAACAAAGATATCTATTGAAGATATTGAAGATATTAAAGTTCCCAGGATCTGGGATGAAGAAACGGAATGCCATGATCTGTCGATCATGAAGAATGATGTTTGGGATGCGATCCCAAGAGATGAAGGGAATTCTGTTGTGACTTCCAAATGGAATTATCAGATCAAGCATGTTGCAGATGGCAGAATTGAGAAATACAAAAGTGATGCACCAGATGGATTTCAAGACAGCATGGTGTAGTCATATATGTGTGCAGAACTTGATATGGTAGGATAGACAGCTTTCTATCCAAGAATAAAGTGGATTCCAACCTTTTCTACAAGGTTGAGGAAGGCAATCCAGCGATACTACTATTTGGATGACCTGTTTGTATCAGGTGAGGATAGATTGATTGCCGACACGCAGCGGAAGCTTGCTGCCGAGTTCAAGTTGAGGAACTTGGGGATGATGCACTATTTGTTTTTCGCATGGAGGTGTGGCAGAGTGATGGAATCTTCCTTGGAAAAGGGAAGTCTGCAGTAGAGATCTTGAAGAGGTTCGGGATGATGGATTGCAAGGCTATGGCCACACCTATGGCATCGAACCTGAAGCGTCTGTGTGATGCTTCATCTGAGCCGATTGATATCACTATGTATCGTCAGATGATTGGGTCCTTGATGTACCTACACGAGACCTGACATTTGCTTTGCTGTGAACACATTGAGCCAGTTCCTGACGGATCTGAGGAGTGTTCACCTGGTTGCTGTAAATCATGTTCTGAGGTACCTGAAGGGTACAATGGATTATGGGCTCAAGTATGAGGCGAATCAAAAGTTTAACCTGCAGGGTTATGTTGATTCAGATTGGGCTGGCAGTGCTACAGACAGGAAGAGCACATCTGGGTGTTGCTTCAGTATGGGATCAGGTGTGATCTCATGGTTTAGCAGGAAGCAGTCCTGCGTGGCACTGAGTACAGCTGAGGCAGAGTATGTTGCAGCCTGTTCAGCTGGTTGTGAGGCAGTATGGCTACGGAAGCTACTGTCTAAGTTATTTGATCTCTTGTTGGATGCTACTGGTATCTTCTGTGATAACCAGAGTTGTGTGAACCGAGTGTTTCATGACAGGTCGAAACACATAGAGATCAAATATCACTATATCAGGGATATGGTGCAGAGAGGAGCTGTAAAGCTTCTGTATGTTGCGACGGACGAGCAGATTGCAGATGTGCTGACGAAGCCACTAGCCAGAGTGAAGTTCGAGTACTTCAGGGAGAGGCTTGGTGTTCTTCAGATTGAGGACACTTCAAGGAAGAAGTGATGGACACATTTGCTGAAGCCATTCCAAGCATGTTGGAAGGAGGATCCTTCACATGGCTGTGGATGTAAGCGTTGGATGATGAGCATTAGGATGATGTTCTGGTTTCTGCTTGGATATGATCAGTTGGATCATTTTTATGTATGTATGTATGCATCATGTTGGATGCTGGATATGATCAGTTGGATCATTTTTATGTATGTATGTATGCATCATGTTGGATGCTTGGACCATGTATCTGTATATGTATCAGGTGGATACATTGTATGATCAGGTGGATCATGTATGGTGATATGTATCATGTATTTGTATTTGTATCAGGTAGATACATTGATGATCAGGAGGATCATGTATGATGATATGTATCAGATAGATACTTGGTATGCATCAGGTAGATGCATTGATGATCAGGATGATCATAGATGACAAGCTTCAGGATGTTGCTCTAGATGACATGCAGCAGGATGTTGCAGTGATGATCAGGATGATCATAGATGACGAGCTTCAGGATGTTGCTCCAGATGACATGCAACAGGATGTTGCAGTGATGATGATCAGGATGATCATGGATGACGAGCTTCAGGATGTTGCTCCAGATGATATGCAGCAGGATGTTGCAGTGATGATGATCAGGATGATCATGAGTACATCAGGATGATGTATGGTGAGTATCAGGTTGATACTCTATGGCCGTGGATCAGGTTGTGCAGATGAGCATGTAATCTGGTGCCCTGGGAGATTTGCAGATGGTCTTTCAAGGTTTTGCCTATGGCATGTAATTCGGTGCCCTCAGACATCTGGCAAATGCTCTTTCAAGGTTTTGCTCTGGGAGGACATCTAATTCGGTGCCCTGGGAGATCTATAGATAGTCTTTCGAGGTTTTTCCTATGGCATGTAATTCGGTTCCCTGGGATATCTGGCAGATGCTCTTTCAAGGTTTTGTCCTATGGCATGTAATTCGGTTCCCTGGGAGATCCGATAGGTTGGGCTGTGTGCCCGTAATCATTCCTGGGATGCTCTTGCGAGGTTTTTCCATGACCACATGTAATTCGTTGCCTTGGGAGATCCTATAGGTAGAGCTGTGTGCTCGTAACAGCCTGGGATGCTCTTGCGAGGTTTTGTGGTGAGGTCACATGTAATTCGGTGCCCTGGGAGATCCTATAGGTAGAGCTATGTGCTTGTAACAGCCTGGGATGCTCATTCGAGGTTTTGTGACGCACGTAATAAGTCCTGAGGATTCCACAGTATGGCCAGTGATGATGAAGACCTGCAGGTGGTGGGCCTACATCTAGTATGAAAAAGGACTGGCTCTGTAGAACTTCCTATGACGAGTAGATTCAGAGAATGATTGAGATAGCAGTAGCAGTGACGATGATGATGACTCGATGACGATTATCTAGTGATGATGATCCAGAGAAGATGACTTGTGCTAGAATAACTGTTCTGAGAAATACCTTCCTAGTTAAGAGGGAGTGTTGATGTATATGTAACTTCGGAATGTATTTCACATATATGTATATTGTATTCCTATAGAGATGTTATTATTCCTCTATACGGAAGTGTCGTCATTTATATTATAAGTGTCGTAACTTATACTTGATGGGTTATTAGACCACCTTGTTGGGGTCGGCCCTGTATAAGTCATGTGGGTCAAAGGGTTATTAGACCACCCTATTGGGGGTCGGCCATGTTGGTCTAAGGGTTATTAGACCACCCTATTGGGGGTCGACCATGTGGGTCTAAGGGTTATTAGACCACCCTATTGGGGGTCAGCCCACTCAGCATTATGTTATGTGGTTAAGTTCGATCCTACATGAGTTAGGTAAAAAGGCAAGTCAAGTCAAGTATAAATAGAGTGCGGGAGGCACTCTATTTACTCACTCACTTCTCATACATAAACTCAAGGAGGAGTGGCGCACTTATGGAGGAGAAGGATCTGCTGCTAGGTTATGTCTATCTCTCATGGTTGGTTGTATCATTGCTCTATCTATCTCTGAGGAAGTTATTGGGGTTTTTCACCTTTATGGTTTTCCCCAAGTAAATCTTTGTGTCTCTTGTGTGCTTGCATTATTCTCTCCATGATTGATATGCTGTAGATATGTTGTACATGTTGTTCTCTCATTTAAGATCCTAGATCAGATTGAAGTAAATTATGAAAATTTAACATATGTATCCAGGAATTGAAGAGCTCATGAAAGCAAGCCATCTGGCAGCAGCTACATCTTTGTATTTTTGTACTTTTGTTTAAAATAGTTGGAGTATGTAGAGAAGAGGTTATGTAATTGTAAATGGCAGTTAAAATCTGTCCCATAGATATTTGTTTAAGGATAGCAACAACAAACGATGTTTGTTTTAGCTGCTAGACAGGTGTCAATTGGTTGTAACTAATTTATGTTGAGAAGGAGCCAAGTCTAGAGCTCAAGGCCACCTATATATACAGTTTTAATTAGAGGCGCAAGGGTTGAAAAATCTTATGAGAAAGTTTTTGTATTTTGATGAGCAGTTTGTAATACATTTTCTTGGAGCTGTTTAATAGAATTTGCAGAGCTTGATGCCTACGGTTTTTGACAAGGATTCCTGTGTAATTGGTCTGGTAGTATGTACCTTTCTTTTTCCCATGTGCAAATGTGTTTCTATCCTTTCTTATTTCCATTTTGTGATATTTCCTTCATGCTTGGATCAGGGTGACAGTTAAGTAGAATTCATAGAGATTATGCTCTACTTAGCTTATTCCAAGTGTTTCACCAAATATATTCTGCTAAAGTTGATGTAGGATTCATCCTTGTTAGATGCCTTACATTGATGGACTGTTTCTTCTCTCTTCTGTTCCACAAATTAAAGCTTCTTGACTACTAGCTGCTTGCTACCTTTCCCTTATGAATGTGTTCGCTAAATATTTGTGAATAATGTTTGCTGAACCAGTTAAATGTGACTCCATCGCCCCAAATGAAATCCATGCGTTTTCAACCAAATAGCTCTTAAATGGTTTTTGTTCCATTAATAGAAATCTGATCTTCTCTGCATTGTCGCAATTGAATATCTTTAATGTTGAATGCTGGTGTATGTTTTAGCTGATTGACACCTTTGAAGATTTCCAATATTCTATGAGTTTATAGAGAGAGCCCTTTCTATTTGCGTTTGATCAGAAACGTAAACCAAAGATTGGTTAGTGGTTACCCGAGATTACCCTCTTTCATCCTTGGGGGTCCGTTTTGGTGTTAACATAGTTGTTGAACACTATTTATAAGATGATGACTGTATGTGTATTTAGTTATACTTTTCTTGATTATTTTTGTTGGACAATTCTTTATACATATCTGTACTATGGGCGAGTAGATATGATTATCAAGAATGCGTGAAAGTCTTATTAAGGGTTTGGTCCCAACATCTTAAAATAAAATATTGATTAAGTTATATATTTAAGGATAAATTTCCCTTAAATCACCTTTTAGATACTAGAGATCCTTGTCATAATGTTGACATTAGAGTTGGTTATCTTAAAGGACTCTTGAGGAGAGAGGATGTGATGAATTGGAAATTTTGATAAGGCAACATTCAAGTTTCCTATGTAATTCTCTATTTCAAATAAATAATACACACACAAACGTTTGTGGACTAGCCCGTGTACGGGTGAACCACGTTACCCTGGCCTCTTGTGTATGTCTTGGTCTATTATGTGTGTATATACTTGTGATGGGATTGGTTTATATAAATAATTTGCAGATCATTTGTTCATATGGCTTATTCCTTTGGATATGTATGTACATTATGGTGATTATATGATTTTCATTTGAGTTATCTTAATGATTGATGCTTATATCGTATTTGTCGAATGCATCTTAGCAAAAGGTATTTTCATTGTAACTGTTGTTTAATGGATGTTCATATGATTAAGTGAGGACCAAAAGGATGAAGTATTATTGTGGTTCAAGTTGTAAATCCAAATTTAGAACGATAGTGTTTAAGTATATGTTGGTATGTTATCAATGTTTGGAAGGACTCTAACACCCTTGCATAAATATTCAATGATAAATTTTATGAAATATCACATGTCGCATTTATTAAGTAGGAATTTAGGTACTAATTATATATTTAAAATTCCGCAAAACATTTTAATGGCAATTTAGAATCTTTTGAACGAAAATAAGACCACTTAGAATAAGTTTTAATTTTTTACAAATTTGGGTTCGTGAAAGTTTATTTGGAAGCTACTTCGAAAAGTTACAGAGATTGTTCCTAAATTTGGTCATTCAACATTATATATATATATATATATATATATATATATTATTGTGAAAGATGTCGCAACTGTTTGTTTATTGTCTCTTCGGCAATGTGGTTATGTGATTACTGGTTCATTTGTTTGGTTACGCCATTACTGGCTCTATTGTGTAAATTTGAGAATGAATGAGATTAGACCTTGAATAAATTATTTGGACCCAATTCTCGATTGTTTTGTTTTAAGGGTTTATACTCCTAGTGATTTGGACCAGCCCTGTCGTAACTAATTTGGGTAATTCCCTGGAAAATTACACGGACTTATTTAAAAAGGGATGATCCCTTGTGGGTCTAGAACCCTCGACTTGTGATTGAATTTATTTCTTAAACCCTAATTCTCGATAACGAAATTGAGTTATATTCTAGCACGATTAATTTATAATTATATAGATTTTTTCTTGTTATTTCAGTCTCTCGATTGTATAATAATTGTTATTTAAAAGATACTTTATAACTCCATGGTTTTTCAAAACCAAGCAGGTGTTATGCCTAGGCTTGAGCTTGCGACCTAAGCCATCAAAATGATTGATGTTGATGAACCCTTTGACTGTTTGATTTTGTTCAAAAAGATTTAGTTACTTCTTATGTTTATTTGTATAGACTGTATGTATGGTTATAAGGGTATCGATTCAATGCTATGATAAATTTATTGTTTACATATATGACAAGTAAATTCAATCTGTCATTTTTCAACGAATCCATTCTTGTTGATACTCTTAAGCCTTTTAGCTGTATTTACTTGTTTATGTAGTAGGTTTGTAAAATGTGTGAGAAGAGTAAATAGTTTACAGTACTGGATTATCATTATTTTAAATATATAATAATTGTAATATTTATTCAGTTACATTTCTATATATATATATTTATATATAAATGTTGTATGCCATACTAGAATGTCATTCATTTGATTATCAGGGTTATTGTTAAATGCCCATTAATTACAGTGAGTTTATATTTTTCATTCGAAACTGAGATATTTACTTAGATATATAATACTTGATATTACTATATTTAGTAGTATCATTTTTAGTGGTAAAACTGGGCATTGACTCTACTATGTACTTGTTGTGCATGTTTTTAAGGGATTCAATACATTGAACTTGTATGAAGTTTATCTATGGAAAAATGGATCATATAATGTATTATGTATGGGAATAGTTTGTTCATTTGATTTCTAGGGTTTAACTGACATCTGTTTATTATTTAAACTAGCTACTGTCCTAAAATTGTAAGTACTATGAAAGAAGAATTATAAACTCTAAAATTTTACGTTTTTTTTGTGTATTATTGCAGTATTCAATTGATATGTCTAAATCTGATATATTAATAAGTTCAACATTCTATCTATCAAAATAAAAACATTTCTAATCTATTTACTTAACACACTCTCTGTACTAAAGTAAATCACTTTGGTGAAATTAAAAATACAGAGAAGATTTATATTCATCATTCTATCATTTCCAATCTTAATCATACAATCATGTATTTAGAAATAAATTATCAGTTCAGTACTCTATTAAATTTAACATCTAGGTAAACATTCGACAACCATTAAAACCTAACAACTTACAGATAGTATTCTTGAGATTATACAGATTAACAGAGAAACAAATAAAATAGGTAATTATAGAACCTGTTAACTATCGAGGTGGACAAACATCCAAAGAAGACCATTCCTCCCAACTATCTCCTATAAGCATCCAAACTACTTGCTTGAGGAACCCCAAGCCTGTTCACTGAACCACCAGGATGAAGACACTATGTATAAGCATGTAGTATAATCTTTGTATCTCAGCAATCATGAATACTTGCATAGAAAAAACTCTCTACAACTTAGCAGGATAACTTGCAGTCCTTACATTAGCAACACATTATAGTTTTCCCCTCATTGAATCTCTTGTGTGCTCAACTTTTCAGTTTTTAGCAATCCACAAGGTCAAAAATAGTGAGTCTCCTGCTCATTCGATGGATATAAAGATTGCCTAGGTCTTTGGGTCAATTTAATATTTAATGAGCCACCTCCTCAGCTCCACCTTCCTTGGGGAACATGACCACATTTTTAGGTAAGTTGCCTCCTGAAACAACCAGTAAGTCAAAGCATATGCCGCCACTTGTCAATTGCCTTCTACACCAATTCATTCCTCCTAGTGGGCTAGTGAACACTCTTCAATAGTCCTCTTTAGATGAGTGTCTCCTATTTTAATTTATTTAATAATAAAAATATTCAATTACACTCATCCTTGACCATCCTTGGTCATTAACATAAAACTTTACAATAACTTTTAATGTAATGTTTTCCACCACATAAAATGTTTCAAGTTCTAGGTAGGTTACATCTAGTGTTTTCTTTTCAAATTTGTATTTTTTTTAATAAATTTCGAATTTTAAAATTTTTATTTATTGTTTTGTCATGTTTTTTTTAAGTGTTGTTTTAAAATTTAGTTCTTAATTTTGTATTTTTGTTTTTTAAGTTTTTTGTTTTTTATGACTTTTTTTTAAATTTTGTTTTATTTTAACATATTTTAAAAATAATTTTTTTTTTTTTTAATTGAAGTGTTTTAAATGTTTTTATTCAAATTTGTTGAATTTTTTTAAATGTAAATATTTTCTCTTAATTTGTTTTTTTTCTTGAAAATTTGAAATTAATGTTTTATTTTTCAGTTTTTTTTTTTACATTTTTTTTGGATTAATTTTTAAAATTTTTCTTGTAACATTATAAAAAAATTTTGAATTATTTTTAATTCGGTTATTGAATTTTTTCTAATAAGTTATGTTGTTTGAATTTTCACTTTTTTTTTTTATAATGTTTTTTTATTTTATTTTTACCTTGAATAAAAATGATAGTGGTTCTCGGAGGTCTAGTTTTCAATCTGGAAGTTCATTTAAGGTTTCATCTGCAATGATGCCACCCACCGTTTCCAGAAATTTGTAATTGGTGATGTTGCAATTCCTCCCTCCTATGCTCAAATATCATAATTTCTGCGTTTTATGGCTTAATAGATGCTTTTATTATAAATAATATCATAGATTATTTTATTTTATATGGAAAGAGTGGTCAAATAATTTCTTGAATAATTTGTATTTAACTCAATGATATTTTTGTATAGTATTACTAAGAGATTTAATAAATACAATGTGCTACCGATAGCATTAGTTTTCAATTTGGGGCTTCATTTTAACGATTTTGTAAACAACACTAACGATTGTTTTGGTCCATTTCTATATTTTTAACCCCAAATCAAAAAGTGGTGCTACGAGTAGCACCACTTTTTGATTCGGGGTTTTTTCTTGGTGTCTTTTATTCAAGAATATGAGTTTTTATTGCTAGAGTTCTCATTTTGAATATAAATTTTTAGTCAAGTTGTATAACATGTTGTACCTTCCTAATGCCACATTCTGCACAACAAAACTCCCTTCCTTCTTCCTCGTGACTTCTTCCTCGTGACTGATGATCTCTTCATCACCTTCAATGCAGCAACTGTCAAGCCATCTTCCTACAGACCAAGTCCATCTCAGAGGGAAAACAAATAATATGGTGAAGAAGGCGTCGGAGCTAGCCTTAGAATTCGAATTATTTCCTCTATCGAACACATAACTTCCGTGTATTGCCATAATCACCCACGATCTCGTCCCATGTGAAAACCCAGATCTAAAAACCAGCTTCCACACGGGATGACTCATTCCATATTTAGATCGGTCATGGGAGCTACTAGGGAAAAGACTACTTCTCCCATCCACATTTCCAAGAGCCGACTCCATTAGCTCGAACCCGCACTTACTATTGTTCCATATATCAATGATGGAATGACGAGTGAGAGAATTTAATATAGTGCAGACTCCCCACCCTTTGTTGCCTTCAAGCATACACACCATGCGTCCATCATCATTGTATTTTGTGTAGGAAGGAGTCACAACTTTTGTCTTATCTTTCATCCCTCCAAGAACAATGGATTGGTCCCTAGGGGATCTCCTCATATTCAAACTCTTAACATTTAGAGTGGTATTCGCCCTCCATTCTGGAGGCAGCCTCACTAGCCAAAGATTTTTCCAAGGATTTTTTTCGGCAAAGTATATGAAAGCAGTAAATTGATCTTAGAGATGCCATATTTTCCCATATTCTTTCTTGAATTCTAGCAAAATCAATGTTATTAAGTGAAGACCAAGACCTACATGCCCTAAATATGGTTTGAGAGTCTCCCAAAATGATAACTTTTGGAATTGTTCTATTGCCTAGCACTTTGGTGCCCATCCATAAAACTAACATTTTTACCTTATTATTTTTTTCCACTCCTAGCTTCCATGCGAATTCTTCCACAATGCTTCCTCCAGAAGCGAAGAGAACCCCACCGGCAAGTGTTACCCCGAAAAGAATATTTATTTATGAATAGTGAAAATGTTACGTAATTATTCACATCTCTAGTTAATTAATTGAATTTGTGATTAGTCATGAATAAGGTCGAAACCATGAACTTAATATACTTATTTAAACATATCCTATGGTGTCGCAAACTTGTAATTTATGAACTCTTGATTAGTTAATCGGTTTTTTCATAAGACCTACAAGCCTTGTGTGTAACTTTACATTTGTCAAGTGGGTACATAAAAGAAGTAGCCTTGAATTTCTAAAAGATGTGTTTATATTGAATATCATTTAATATAACCTATTTTTTTAATAAAAAATTAATGCACAGCATTATGAACATCATAATGATCTAAAAAATTAGACATTATGATCATGATAATGATAATGATCTAAAATATTCAATATATACCTTATATTCATCACAATTCACACTTCCTTACTGTGAGACAAAACTCATTAATTTAAAAAACAAATGATAAATAATTCTTGAATTAGCAATTAATTCATAGATTGTAAATGTGTTCACGAGATAATTGGCAATTATTATAGCCAAAATGGTTAGGAGAGGATAATATTTATAATTTTATACAGGTTAATCATGGTGCTGAACACATTCACTTTTTACTAATCTCTAGTAATTATTATGAAGTTGTGGGTAGGTCAAATCAATATTTTATTTTATGTGATTTCATAACGATTGTTTTATATATATATATATATAGGTTAATGGGATAACATTGACGTGGTTAGAATTAGGGTTTTTAAATCCAAATTTTGAGGGATTTTTTTTAGTTTTTAGGATTTTTAGGTTTTTAATCTTAATTCATGGTTCACATTAGCCGTTGATTTCAAAATTTTTGGATAGTGATATTTATTTAATTAAGATATACATGATCATGGTTTCTGAACAATATCTTTCCCACAAATTTTCTCTCCATGGAAACAATCTTCAGCCAAGACTGCGCTAATATCTTAGGGCAAATTTGCTACACTGTATTTTTTTGTTTGGACAAAGCAAATGGTATCTATTTTTTTTTAGATAAGTACAATCAAAAATATATTTTTAGAATTATTTGCGTCATCATTTAACAAAAATTTACTCAAACAGGATATATTCCCTAGAAAAGGATACGCTTATAAAAACATATATGCATTTTTTTCATATGGATGGGAGTTCCACACAAAGTATTTAATGTTTTATTCAAATAAGTGAATAACTTACACGAGTAGAAGATGGAAAGGGGATCCTCTTGAGAATGTTGCCTTCATTCAAACAAATGGGTTTTGGTCCGAAAATATCTTTTGTTCTTATATTAAATATGTGACTTAATGATATTCTCATGGTAGGGTTTTTGTACCTTTTTAGGTTGAATATCTCATCATTTCTTTATTTATATATTTTGTTGCTTTTTTCAACATATCTTTTTATGTTGATTATTTGGTTCTTCCTTAGATGCATCTCAACCTATTACAATGTAACATCTTCCTTTTTGCTAAATTTTTTTTATGTTGGAAACATTATTTTAACTTTTATTGTAAAGTTCTATATTGAACAAGTGTTCAAGGATGACTGTAATTTGCACAATATTTTATTATTAAATAAATTAAATAGGAGACAAAGAACTAAGGGGACTATTGAAAGAGTGTTTACTGACCCACTAAGTTGAATGGAATTTGGGGTAAAAGACAATGGACAAATGGCAGGTTCATGAGGCAAGTAACTAGCTGTTGGTATGGGAAAACTCCTTTGAATTGTGGTCTTAGTGCCCTGAAAGATGGGACTCGAGCTTGAGGCTCATTTATTGAGAATTGACCACTAAAGGCATAGGCAATCTTTAAAAGAGCCATCGAATTTTGGACTGAGGTTCATCACTTTTCCTTACGAGGAAATTTACCTTGGAGTTTTGCTACTTGTACCCAAGAGATTCGAAGAGGGGATATCCTAGTTTTTTATCATTGTGTAAGTCTGCATACTATACTGCTGGGTACAGAGTCCTAAAAGATGATGAGCAAGTCTTAATAGTTTGTTGCCTGTTAAATTTTGAGTGCCTTGCTTCTACACAGAGTCCATCTAACTGGTCGTTCAGTAAACACGCTCGGGGGTCCAAAGGAGGCAAGTAGTTTCGCTGCTTCTTATGGAGAAGGTTTGGAGGAATACGACTCCTTGGGTGTTTGTTCACCCTATCATTTGTTATAGGTTCTACTTGTCTTTTCTATTTCTAAGTAGTTAAATTATTTTCTACAATTGTTGATATAGTATTCATAAGTTATCATCATACAAAAGTATTTGTTCTCAATCATTATCTAGTCATGATTTTTGTGTAATGATGATTAAGTAAATGAAATGATTGAATTTAAATAACTTCTCTGTAGTTTTTCCATACTGTTTGATGTATACTACTCTAGTGCAGAGAAGGAGAATTTAAGATAGATGAATGATAGGCAGATTGCCAAATGAATGAATAGACTAACAGTACTGTATTTCATTAATATTTTTTATCAGTTATATTCTGTAATACAAATTATCTATCTGTCTAGACTTGGGAATTATACAACTGCAAAAATGAACTGAACTGAACTATATTTACAAATATTCTATTATATCTCTACCTTCGTATAAACAGGAAAATGTAGGATTTAATCCTTTTTCCATATTCCTAAAACTTTTGCAAATCATGGAATATAGTTATAGACTCTTTTAGCTTTCTGCATATCTAATATAAATCTTTTAATAAGACTTCTATTTATATTCTATACCATATATCTTTGCTTCTATCAAAACATTACCATTGTTCACGCTTGCAAACAATACTAGTACTCATACAGTAATCAGAACATTTAAAACACCTACATTATCATTACCTTTAGATACTTAAAACATAGAACAAGTATGCTTTATACGAGTACACTTTTGGGACAAAACCCTAGTTCTTGTGTTATAATATTTTAGAAGTCTTTCAAACTCATTGAACCGAAAAAATTATCCAAGTCTGAGTTTGAACTTTTTGAAGGCTTTTTATTTCACATAATAGTTATGGGTTCATAACCCTTACCACACTTTACATTACTTTGGTGAAAACGATTTCCATCAACACTATTCACCATTTCGAGCAAACTAAGTTTACATTTCGAAGAAACAAGGTGTATGGCTTTCATCATATTTAAACATAGCAACATCTTTTTCACATGCCAAACTGAGGGATCAGAGTTACAACCAACTCCTTACGTCGAAAATGAAGAAGATTTAGGGTTTGAACATACAAGATGAGGTTGATGGGGTTTCAAGAATGGAGTTGTAGTTCCTGCCATGACTCGTCGTGGTCATTTATTCAAAGCTATGTTTTAAAAACATACATTGCTTGTTGTCGATACTCTCGTTTGATTAAATGATACTTGGTTTCTATTCTTTTAAAAATCGATGTTGCCGACTGGAGTTGTAACTCGTTGATACTTGAGGATTTTGGGTTCTTTCAATGTGTTGGAAGATGGAAAAAAACTCTATATAGATTGTTTGCAAAACATGTTGTAAAATCTCATTCTGAGAATCACGATTTCAATGGTTAAGTTTTGAAATAGAGCCGTGGGCTCGTTCACTGTGTAAATGACACTTATTTTCTCGAAAATGAAATAGTATGCTAAATATTTGGTGTAGATGTCTGTGTTGTTCGACTTGATACTCTTGGTTAATGTCATGTTTCTTTGAGCTAGTATAGGGTTTAAGGATTTCGTTGATGAAGATAACTATGTAGATTAAAATGACGAAACGCTTTTCAATTTTGTTTGCAAAGGAAACAATTAGGGTCATACCCTAATTCGTATTTGTTTGAAAAGAAAATCTAAACAGGATTTAAGGTATCGACTAGGGTTCGATTGAAAGTCTATGTAGAAAGTAATGTTTTTTTGTTGTAAAAATCGTCTAAGTTAGAAAATATATTGCTGTAGATTGTGAAGTGGTTTTCATTCTACACTTAGGTTATGAGAAACTTGTTTCAAATAAAAGCTCTGCAATAAAATGTCATTTGAAAGGTAGTTCAAATTCGTTGGTGATGGAAACTACAGGTCAAACTCTGAGAAAATATGTAGGGCAACAAACAGTCTAAGAAGACTGTTCCACCCAACCAATTCCTGAAAACAATCAAATACTGTCTTAGGACCCCCGAGCCTGTTCACTGAACCACCAAGAGGAAGAAACTCAGGAAATGGGACTTCTTCTTGTTGTAGCAAATAACTTCAGAATCCTCAATAGTTAGTAGTCCAATAGATCTGCACCAGCATCTATGGTTCTTCTCAACAATGATGCAGAATTAAGATTACAGTCACCACTAACCTCCCTATTTGAATCTCTCTTGTGATCACCTGATTCACATGAGGAAAATATTGTGCATAAATATTGATCAAAAGCTGCCTACTCAATTCGAAATTGACTTTATAGGTTGCCTAGGCCTTTTCAGTTGTTACTGGGTCATTAAATGAGCTTCCTACTCACTCCCCCCACCTAGGGGATAATGCCCTATTTTTAGGGGTTGTTGTCCCATAACCAACAACTATTGGTGAAGTGAATTTGTTGCCATCTGCCCCATACCTTCCAACAGCTTCCATTCCTCCTAGTGGGTCGGTGAACACTCATTCAAGAGTCCTCTTGGGTATTTGTCTCCTAATTAATTTATTTAAATAATAATATTTAGTAATTACATTCATCCATGATCAAAACTGATCATAATTACAAAACTTTGTATTTAAATTAACATAAAGTATTTTTCAAATAAAATAATAATTCTCAAAAATTTGGGTAGGTGACATACACCCCCTTTAAGTCTCAACATCGTCCTCGATGTTGGCTAATCACTCCTTGCGTGTTCCTGAAACAGAGTTGGGTATGTTGCCCGCATACTACTCTCCAACTCCCAGGTTACCTCTTCTGGGCTAAGGTGCTTCCATTGCACCTTCACTTTCCCAATGCTGCGATTTCAGAGAATAGTTTCCCTCCTTCCGAGGATACAATCTGGTTCCACCAGAAAATCTCCATCTTGTCCCACCTGTACATCATTCTAGTTTACAACATGAGTAATATCGTGCACATATTTATTTAAAAACGATATATGAAAAACATTATGTATTTTTAGGTTAGGTGGTAAAGCTAGTTGGTATGCCACTTCTCCAGCCTTAGACAATATTTCAAAAGGACCGCAATACCTAGGTGCCATCTTGGCATAGCTCCCCAATTTCAGTGAACTCTTTTTCGGTCTTACCTTAAGGAACACATGTTCACCAACCTGGAACTCTTTATGAGTTCTTTTTGAATCTTCTTGAATTTTTTTCCTATCTTGGGCAGCTTTTAAATGTCCTTGCACTTGTTTCACAATTAATTCTAACTCCTGCAATAATTTAGGTCCTAAAACAACTCTATTTACTGGATCATTCCACGAAACACGTGTATCACATTTGCTACCATAAAGAATTTCAAAGGGACTAAGTCAAGCTGAAGCATGATAATAATTATTATAAGCAAATTCTGCTAAGTGCAGATAATCTTCCCACTTACCAAGATGATCCTTAACATACATTCTTAATAAATATTCTAACACTTGATTTACCCTTTCTGTCTGTCCATCCATCTGTGGATGAAATGTTGTACTAAAATTTAAAGTTGTATTCAATCCCTTAAACAGTGACCTCCAAAAGTTTCCTATAAACTTCGAGTCACAATCTAAAATTATTACTTTCGGTATTCCATGTAGTCTAAAAATCTGTTTCATAAAGATCTCTGCATAATCTGGAGCTTTATGAGTAGTCTTCATCAGTATGAAATGTGCTTCCTTGCTGAGTTTTTCCACCACCACCATGATAGAATCATGTTGTTTCTGATTTTTAGGTAATCCAGTAATAAAATCTATGCTAATCACTTCCCATTTCCAACTTGGTATTGGTAACGGTTGTAATAATCCAGCAAGATGCTGGTGTTCAACCTTCACTTTTTGACAATCCAAACATTTAGCTATGTACTCTACTACTTCATCTTTCATTATGGGCCAATAGTATTCTTTTCTTAGTATAATAATGGTCTTTTGATACCCTGGATGACCAGAATAGTGACTTTTATGCATCTCGTTTAATATCAGAAATTTTATTTTTGGTATATCTGGTACATACAATCTGTTTTTAAACAGTAATAAACCATTTTCCTTCATTCTGAAATCTGCCATACAATTTTCAGAATTGTTGTTGGTTGTCCTTTCCTTCATTTTTCTGTATTCTTCATCCGTTTCACCTTTTTCCAGAATTTGATTTTCCAAATCAGCTGAATACGTATTGATTGCTGAAATGAAATTTAGTTTTTCCTTGCGACTCAAGGCATCTGCAACCTTGTTCGCCTTCCATTTAATATGTTGAATTTCGAAATCATACTCACTTAAGAACATCAACCATCTAGCTTATCTAGCATTTAGGTTCATTTGATCCAATAAATATTTCAGACCCATGTTATCTATCAATAAGGTAAATTTCCTGCCAATAAGGTGGTGATGCCACATTTTTAAGGCATGAATAATTGTCAGTAACTATAAATCATAGGTAGAGTAATTCTTTTCATGTACTTTCAGTTTTCTTGATTCATATGCCACCGCATGTCCTTCTTGTGTCAAGACTCCACCGAGTCCATTGTTGCATGCATCTGTACAAACTGCAAAATCCTTGTTGGGTCAGCTATCCTCAAGATAGGTGCTGTCGTCAATAGTTCTTTTATTTTCTTAAAGCTATCAGCACACTTCTGATCCCAGACAAATTTCTTCCCTTTCTTCTGCAAGGAAGTTATGGAGTTGGCAATTTTTGAAAAATTCTCTATAAACTTTCTGTAATACCCCATAATGCCCATAAATGATCTTACATCTGACACATCTTTAGGAACCGACCAGTCATTAATGGCTCTTATCTTGTCTTGGTCAACCAAGATTCCTTCTGTTGAAATTATGTGTCCTAGATACTAAATTTTGTCTTTGTGGAAGTCACACTTACTAAATTTGGCATATAGTTGATGATCTCTTAATACTTGTAAGATAATCCTTAAATGTTCATCATGCTCTTCTTTTCTTTTTGAGTACACTAAAATGTCAGCTATAAACACAACTGCAAACTTGTCTAAATGTTTATGTAGAATATTATTCATCAAACACATAAATACAACTGGATCATTAGTCAAGCCAAATGACATGACTACGAACTCATAATGTCCATACTGAGTTCAGAAAGATGTCTTGAAAATATCTTCATTCTTAACCCATACTTGATGATATCTTGATCTTAGATCAATCTTTGAAAATATAGTTCCTCCACGTAGTTGATCGAATAGATCGTCTATACGGGGCAACGGGTACCTATTCTTGATCGTCATCTTATTAAGATGGCGATAATCTATGCACAGTATTAAAGTTCCGTCTTTCTTCTTAACAAAGATGATAGGTGCTCCCCAAGGAGACACACTGGGTCTAGTATAATTCTTGTCAATAAGCTCCTTCAACTGTGATTTTAATTCATTTAACTCCAGTATGTTCATTCTGTACAGAGCTTTAGAGTTTGGTACTGCTCTTGGTATCAACTATATGGTAAAATCTAAATCTCTTTTGGGTGGTAATCCTGGAATCTCCTCAGGAAATACATCTTTAAAATCCTTTAGGACAGGTATGTCCTCTAATTTCAATTTTTTCTCTTTATCCATAAACTCATCATTTACCACGTTTACTACAAACATTTGGCATCCCTTCCTAACTTCCCTCTTAACTTGCATGGCTAAAATTTGTCTAAGGGTTACCTTCCTTAGAATGCCTTTTATTTCTACAATTTTCCCTTCGTCATTTAAGCATGTAAAACTTTTTCCATAATAGTCCAAGATAACATGATGGGCTTCTAACCAGTCCATCCCAACTATAATATCATAAGAACCTAAAGGTAGAATATTCGACTTGATTTGTGTCTGTAAATGATTCATGGACAACACACAATTTTCTATAAAATCTAATATTTTCCTCTTTGTTCCCGTTGCTAGTCTAACTAGCCATGATTTACTAAACTTTTTAGTTTTTAGTTTAAGACTTTCCACAATATCTGGTGATATATAATTTAAACTAGCACCTGGGTCAATTAAAACAGTAACAGGATGGTCATGTATCATACCTTCAATCTCTACCATGGAGATTTGATGATCTGCTTGCCTGTTGTCAAGTGTTGCGTTAATTCTTGGCATCTCCCTTACTATGTCTCCAACAATAGGTTCAGTCTATATAGAGTTGATGTTGTTTGTCTTCCACTTCCTTAAGGGACATTCTGATGCATAATGGGGACCTTGACATTCAAAACATTTAATATGTGTCTTTGGCTCACTGGTCTTGGCAGTATTAGGTGCATTCTTCGGTGCTGTAGAATTCTGCTACGAATTATTTCTAGAATTATTCCCTTGGGAATTCTGATTTGGAAAATTCTTCCTTTGGAATTCAGAATTTCCACTGAATTTGAAATTCTTCTTCTTCTGCTCAAAATTGTTGGGCTTATGATTTTTCCAATTTGACATACCCTCTCTTTTCCGATTTGTATCATAACAGAAAAATGCCTTTCTCATACCCTCCTCCAATGTTTTAGGACTGTCATATTCAATTTTATCTTTAATGTTGAATGGTAAACAACTCAAGTACCTTTGAATTTTTGGTTTTTCTTCTATGAGGTATGGTACATATCTCAATAAGTTCAGAAACTTACTATTCATTTATTTCATGTTCATACCTCCCAACTCCAAATCGTAGAACTCTTTAGATTTTTCTTCGTAGTACTATTCAGATACATACTTCTTCTTGAAATATCGTTTGAAAGCGCTCCAGCTTACATCTTTATCTTTGATTCCTTTAACCCTTTTGATATCCTACCACCAGATATCCGCTTTTCCGGTCAAGTTATATATAGCCATTTTTGCCTTTAAGAACTCTAAATAGTTGTAGATCTAGAAGTATTTCTTCATCCCTGACAGCCAAGCTTCAACTGTCTTGCCTTTCTCAATTTCTCCATTGAAAGTTGGAGGTCTTATATTCTTGAACTCTCCAGAAATCTGTTCATATTCCTTATGATTTTTCCTTCTTGATTTGGAATCTCCTTCACTACTGTCGCTGGTATAGTTACGTTTCCTTTTGTGTTCTACAATAGCATTTCCTGATGAGGTTGAGGTATCTTTTACTTCACTGATTTTTATGTTCTGATTTTTATCAATGTGAGGCATGTCCTCAACTTTGGAAATATCTTCATTGTTTCTCTCTTGTTCCTCTGTTTGGCTGTGTTCAAACAACACTTGATTTAGTTGTTCTTGTGCTTGCAGAATCCTTTCATTATCTTGTTTCACAGATTTGATTTCTGCTTTTAATTCTTGAAAGGCACGTAACAGTTCTGTTGAACTATTATTTAATTCCTCGTGACCTTCCTCTACATAGTGTTGTCCCAAACTATGACTGTTTGGCTGAAATCTGTCGCTTAAGTGTTTAGCTGAGTTCTCCATACCTGTAACTAAAAATAATTTATGAATAACATAATAATCAAATTTTCAAGTTAGTACAATTTTCTGTTATATAAAAATTTTATGCTACGTGTTTTTGGACCTCATTCCGGCCTAGAGTTCGAATCTGTGCTCTGATACCACATGTAACATCTCAGAATTTCATAAAAATTTAAAAATTTTGATAACAGCATTAATTTGATAATAATAGTTGCAGAAATAATAAATTGAGATTGCAACAACATTAATTATACAGTTGTTAGTAATAAACATGCTTTAATTTCTGTTTTAGCAGCACAATGATAATGACAGTTTAAAGTATGTTTAGTAAACATGATTATGATAACAAATGTAATAAACGATCGGTAGTTTGATGCGACACTATTTTTTTTCTCATAGATACTAACAGTTTGACTTTTAATGAAAAGCGTGTCCTATGAGGTACCCTGGAGTTTACTTAGCTGTAACGCTAAAGCATCTTGAATGTCCTATGTGCAGACGTCAGGTAAGAGATTTCATTGCTGCATAAAAAAACAAAGTCCGTGTAGTTCAAATTCAAAGTCGTAAATAAATAAAATGTTAGAAATTCTAATGCAATCCACTGAAAGCAAGCAGGTATGGTTTTTAATGCTACAGCTACTGTTTAAGATGTCGTTTGACAACTTCACGATGTTTAAAAATAGAATTATCTGTGTATGTCGTTCTGCTGATGGTTTTTGTCACTATACTAGCTAGTTATAAATTCATCATTATCTTTCCATCAATGATATAATAAATGTATCGCAAGGTCATTTGATGTTTTGTGAGAAGGTGTATGGTAACATTTCATTAGTCTCCCTTCTAAAATATGTCATTAGCTTCACTGGAAATCTACTCAACAGACTATTTATTTCTATAACTTTAATAATAATTTTCTTATGGTCACAACCCAATAGTAATATTAAAAACTCCTATGTATAGGTTACTCTATCTGTAACTTTGCAATGTTGAAAATGGTGATACCTATAGTCTCTTCAAAGGCTTAAATCTAATGGTATGAAAGACATAAGGGAAACTATGTCAACATGTGACCATAGTTGTCTTATTAACTAAATATCTAAGTGGTACCTTTATTAATTACATCCACAAATAATAAATTTGGAACTATATACACTTCGAAATGCTTATATATAGCAACATGAAAAATAACCCTATATAACCACATGTCTCTAATCTTGACCTATCTCGATACTATATAATAATGGGTTGATAGACATTGAAATGAATATCGTGAAAGGTAGCTCAAAGTTCATACCAATTTAGGAGTTTTGATTTAATATAACATGTAACGTTATAATGTCACGAATTTGAGTTTTGATTTTATGTCATTGGGAAAAGAACACTGACATAAATTCAATGTTGGTAGGTTGACGGTGCTAGCTAATTTATTTGATACGATCGTTGAGTCACCAGAGGATCATCCTTCGATCTTGTATTGAAGTCTTGGCGTGATAACTTCTGGTAACAAGGATTAAGCCAGTCCACGTAAGGTGATAACCCTGTAATGGCGAGGTTTGAGGCCACTGTGTAATGTTTGTATGTGATAATCCTCCGAGATGGAATGTAACACAAATCAATCGTGATCCAATGTGGACTATACTCTGCATGTGAAAAGACAATGTATTAAATGCTAGGGTTATTTTTCCCACTGCAGCATCGTTAGCACATTTTTTATCGTTGATTAACTTTGATATTGTACGTTGGATCAAACCCTAGCTTTGGGTCGATGTCTTGGTTGACAAAGAGTGTTTGTTGTTTATTGTTGCGTTTAGTCCTGGCTGTGTGGCCGACAGGATGCAAAAATTTTGGTTTAGAAACTGTATGAGGTTTCGTCCTCGAGACCTCTGGTTTGGGAAGGTTATAGTTCCCTTTTAAATGCAATGGTGTCATTTGATAGACTGTGTAATTAGTTTTTACTGTCAAGGTTGAAGTTCTGGAACTCGTCGTTTTAAATTGGAGTTGAAGTTTTGCCTTGGTGTAAATGGACCGAGGTTTTCTCGTCACATTTCCAGTGTGGAGTCATTAAAGAACTGACAAAGGTGAAAAGCTTTGGTAGTTTCACAGCAAGGTAACGTTTTCTTTAATGAACAACAAATCCTATAGTGAAAGAATAATTCATTTAATATGAGTCTATTCTCATTTTGAAAAGATATTAGTCTTCTAAATTTAACCTTCGTTTTAATGTCAATTGCAGGTTAAGAAAGTTTGTTCTGGGCGATGGTTAGGTAGAATTTTGCAAGCTTTCCAACGGTAAGCTCCAGGTATTCCCATAAACCCTCATAGGTGCTCTGTAAATGAGGTTGATGGGGTTTCAAGAATGGAGTTGCAGGTCCTACCGTGACTCGTCATGGTTGTTTATTCAAAGCTATGTTTTAAAAACATATTTTGCTTGTTACCGAGACTCTCATTTGATTAAATTATACTTGGTTTCTATTCTTTTAAAAATTGATGTTGCCGACTAGAGTTGTAACTCGTCGATACTTGAGGATTTTGGGTTCTTTCAATCTGTTGGAAAATGGAAAAAGACTCTGTATAATTTGTTTGCAAAACATGTTGTAAAATCTCGTTCTGAGAATCACGATTTCAATGGTTAAGTTTTGAAATAGAGCTGTGGGCTCGTTCACTGTGTAAATGACACTTCTCTTCTCGGAAATGAAATAGTATGCTAAATATTTTGTGTAGATGTCTGTGTTGTTCGACTTGGTACTGTTGGTTAATGTCGTGTTTCTTTGAGCTAGACTAGAGTTTAAGGATTTCATCAATGAAGATAACTATGTAGATTAATTTGACGAAACACTTTTCAATTTTGTTTGAAAAGGAAACAATTAGGGTCATACCCTAATTCGTATTTGTTTGAAAATAAAGTAAGAGTTTGAAAAGAAAATCTAAATAGGATTTAAGGTATCGACTAGGGTTCAATTCAAAGTATATGTAGAAAGTAATGTTTTTTCTGTTGTAAAAATCGTCTAAGTTAGCAAATATAGTGTTGTAAATTGTCAAATGGTTTTCATTCTATACTTAGGTTATGAGAAACTTGTTTCAAAAAAAAGCTCTGCAATAAAATTTCGTTTGAAAGGTAGTTCAAATTCATTGGTGATGGAAACTACAGGTCAAACTCTGAGAAAATATGTAGGGAAACAAACAGCCCAAGAAGACTATTCCACCCAACCAATTCCTGAAAATAGTCAAATAATGTCTTAGGACCCCCGAGCCTGTACACTGAAACACGAGGAGGAAGAAACTCAAGAAATGGGACTTCTTCTTGCTGTAGCAAATAACTTCAGAATCCTCAATAGTTAGCAGTCCGATAGATCTGCACCAGCATCTCTGGTTCTTATCAGCAATGATGCAGACTTAAGATTATAGGCACCACTAACCTCCCTATTCGAATCTCTCTTGTGATCACCTAATTCCCATGAGAAAAATATTCTGTATAAATATTGATCAAAAGCTGCTTGCTCAATTCGAATTTTCCTTTATAGGCTGCCTAGGCCTTTGTAGTTGTTACTGGGTCATTAAATGAGCTGCCTGCTCACTCCGTTCACCTAGGGGATAATGCCCTATTTTTATGGGTTGTTGTCCCATAACCAACAGCTAGTGGTGAAGTGAATTTGTTGCCATCTGTCCCATACCTTCCAACAGCTTCCATTCCTCCTAGTGGGTCAATGAACACTCATTCAACAGTCCTCTTGGGTGTTTGTCTCCTAATTAATTAATTTAAATAATAATATTCAGTAATTACATTCATCCATGATCAAAAGTAATCATAATTACAAAACTTTGTAACTTAAATTAACATAAAATATTTTGCAAATAAAATAATAATTCTTAGAAATTTGGGTAGGTGACAATCACTTTTGCATCATTACCATTTCGTATTGGAATCCGACACCATAGTTAGCACTACAAACATTTAACGTTATAAGTCTATAGTTACAATCTTTCCATAACATAGCATTCAAACCATCCAAACTTAGGTTTAAGTCATCATAAGCTCTTAAGTGCATATAGACTATTATATCACCATCGCATATAGTTACACTTAAATAGAAATGCATAGTTTTGTATGTATGTTACACTTAATAAGAGATGCAAGGTATTGCATATATATTTCACGTACTATATGAATATTATGCTATTGCATTTAGTTTATATATAATAAGGAATGCTTGGTTTTGGCACATAGTTATGTTTCAGAATTCATACCCATACTACAAGCTAGGTGTTGTCACAAAGCCTTGTTTAAAGACTAAAGGCTATTTCATCACCAAGGTATAACAACTATATCATTACTCTAAACATTATAAATAGATCATATAAGTAAGCGTGTGAAAATGACATAAGTCATGACTTAGATTTATTCAAGCTATTTTTGCATAAAATGATTTAGGCTATGTATATGAAGTATAGGAACGTAAAAAGATTCATAGGATATTAGCAATTGCATTAGAGTTAGAATAGAATCTAACTCATAGCTCCTTGTACATGTTGATATTGTTAAGGTAAGATCGTAACCTCTTAACATATCAAAGTTAACACTCCAACACTTTCATTATTATGCAAACATTCTAGTTTACAAACAGCTTAAAGTTTCGAATGAAGATCAATTGGAAGAGCTCACTAGAAATTACTCCAAAAATTAACTCTAAAAATATCAAAGACTAACTGAAGCAATTTTAGGAACTCTTCTGATTACACTTCTAAAACATCAGTGCTCTTACCTGCAATCTACAAAATGAACGGTTCAAATGCTTTAGCATGAATGCTAAGTAAGCTTTGGGGTACTCTCAGGACCCCTTTCATCATCAACAGAAGAACAACAGTTAGCACTTATAAACATTATATCGACTGAACATTGACATAAGTAATATAAAAATATAGCTGAGATGAGTAGAACATTCAATAGCTTCGAAATGTAGATATTAATTATCATGTCACAAAATAATACATTTATGATCAATACAAACATTTAGTACAACATGACGACATAGAAGCATTTATTATAATTCCGCATAGTTAATATATGCATTAAAAGCTACATTGAAATTTTTTAATTTTTTGTGAAATTTTGGAATGTTACATGTGGTATCAGAGCGCAAGTTCAAACTCTAGGCCTGAAATAAGCTCACACGTGCAAAACAAAAAATAAAACAAAAAACCTAGTTACTGACTTTATTTAAATTTTGTTTCTGTATAGAACAATTTGACGTTTAAATTGCAGGTATGGATATACCGGACGAATCAAAAAAGGACAGATCTCCTCATCATAATGAACATAATAACAATGCACATAATAATGGTAATGAAGGAATTTATGTAGAGTTAAATAATCAATCTTGTGAACTACTACATACTGTAAAAGATTTAAAATATGAAATAAGGACTGTTAAAGAAGAGAATGAGCGAATTATGAAGGCACGAGATGAGTTAAATCAGATTTTAATGGAGAAATACCATAATGAGAAAAGAGGAAGGAAATCAAAAGTAAATTCTGATTCTAGTACAATGTCTCACAAACATAAGAGTAAGAAAACAAAGAATGGTAAAAATAATAATTACTCTTCATCTGAATCTGATCAAAGTAATTATAATTATGTTCATGACAATAGTGACAGTGATTGTTGTTCTAAGAAGAGGAAGCATAAGAATCATGAACAAATCACAGGAGAGTTTAAAAAGATTAAGCCACCAACCTTTAATGGAGAAACTGAAAAGGGTGAGACAGTTGAATCATGGCTGTATGGAATGAAGAAATACTTTCATATATACGATTACTCTTCTTAGTTAAAAGCCAAGATGGCTATTTACAATTTGACCGAAAGGAAGATCTTTGGTGGCAGGATCTTAAAAGAGTTAAGAACATAAAAGAAAGAAACATAACCTTGAGTATGTTTATTTTTATTTTAAGAAAACGTTTCTGTCAGAATAGTACTATGAAGATAAATCCAAGGAATTTTATGATTTAAAACTGGGTACTATGAGTATGAAGGAGTTGTGCATCAACTTCCTTAGCTTGCTGAGGTATGTAACTTACATGGTCGAAGAGAAGCCTAAGGTACAAAGGTTTCTAAGTTGTCTACCTTTCAACATAAAAGATAGGATGGAGTATGATAACCCTTCCACTTTCGAAGAAGCTATGAGAAAAGCTAATTTCTGTTTTGACCAAAACATAAAAAGAGAAGGAATATCTGGCTGGATAAGTAACAAGCCTAATCATTTTGAGCATAAAAAGAAAAGCTTTAATCATAATTCTTGAAATTTTAAGAAAATCTTTAATAACAGAAATTTTCCAAGTAATAATAATTACAGAGGTAATGCACCACAGAACTTTACTGCTGCAAGGAATGTGCCTAATAATAATAACAACAACAGGTATGCTGAACAGAAAGCACCTTTGAAGTGTTATGATTGCGGTGGACCCCATACTAGAGCTCAATGCCCATGCAATAGAAAGATAGCCAACAACATTCACATCATACAAGCAGAGCGTATAGTTGGAGATGTAGCAAGAGAGATGCCTAGGATAAATGCAGCGCTGGAAAATCGTCAAGTGGATCATCAAGCGTCTATGGTTGAAATCGAAGGTATGATACACAACAAATCTATTTCTATTCTAATAGATCCAGGTGCAAGTTTGAGTTATGTTTCACATGAATTAGTGAAAAATTGCAAGTTAAAGGTAGATAAATTTGATAATTCATGGTTAGTTCAGCTAGCAACATCATTAAAAGAAAGGTTACAGACTTTGTCAAAAATTGTGATGTATTTATGAGTCAGCTGAAAACGAAAGTTAATCTAAATGTTTTACCATTAGGATCATATGAATTGTTGATTGGCATGGACTGGCTTGAACAACATAGAGTAGTACTTAATTGTTATGAGAAATCTTTTATTTTTTAAATAATGAAGGTAAAACATAAACAGTAAAAGGAATTCATAGGAAGATTTCTGTAAGACAAATTTCTACTTTGCAAGTAAAGAGAGCTGCAAGAAAGGGCTATAAAATGTTTGTTGTTAATGTTATTAATGATGAATGTTCAACTAACGAAGATAAGTTAAAACTGGAGGATATACCCATCCTTTGGGACTTTTTTGATGTATTCCGGGAAGAGATTCTAGGACTACCTCCGAAAAGGGAACTTAATTTCACCATTGAATTAATACCAGGTGTGGTACCAAACTCAAAGGATCCCTATAGAATGAATATTTTGGAGTTAAATGAACTAAAATATAAACTAAAGGAATTAATAGATAAAAAATACATAAGACCAAGTGTGTCTCCTTTGGGAGCACCAGTTATTTTTATTAAAATGAAGGATGGAACCATGCGACTGTGCATAGATTACCGTCAACTTAATAAAAGACAATTAAAAACCAATATCCCTTGCTCCGCATTGACGATCTATTTGATCAAGTACACGTAGTAAAGATATCCACTAAAATTGATTTAAGGTTTGGATATCATCAAGTTAGAATAAAAGATGAAGACATATTCAAAACTACTTTCAGAATGTGATATGGGCACTACGAGTTCATAGTTATGCCTTTTGGGATAACTAACGCACCGGCAGTGTTCATGTGTTTAATGAACAACGTTATGCATAAGTACTTGGATAAGTTTGTAGTTGTCTTCATTGATGATATTCTAATTTATTCAAAAACTAAAAAAGAGGATGACGAACATTTAAGGATAATTCTGCAAGTGTTAAGAGAACATCAGCTTTATGCTAAGTTCAGCAAATGTGACTTTTATAAAGATAAAATACAGTACCTAGGTCACATAATCTCTAAAGACGGAATTTTCGTTGACCCCGATAAGATAAAAGAAATTAACGAGTGGCCTGATCCTAAAGACATAACTGAAGTTCGGTCATTTATGGGGATAACGGGTTACTACAGAAAGTTTATTGAAGGGTTCTCATGAATTTCAAATCCCATCACTTCTTTGCAGAAGAAGGGGAAGAAATTCGTATGGGATAAAAAATGCCAAGAAAGTTTTAATACGTTAAAAGAATTATTAACAATCGCACCCATTTTAAAAATTGTTCATCCTAACAAAGACTTCGTTGTATGCACTAATGCGTGCAACAATGGACTTGGTGGGGTCTTAACTCAAGAAGGTCATGCTATTGCTTTTGAGTCTAGAAAGTTAAAAATCCACGAAAAGAATTATGCAACTTACGATCTTGAGTTGACAATCATCATACATGCACTCAAGATGTGGTGCCATCACTTGATTGGAAAAATTTTTATACTAATGACAGATAATAAGGGTTTAAAATACTTTTTGGATCAAACAAATCTAAACGCAAGGCAAGCTAGATGGCTAGCTTTCCTTAGTGAGTATGATTTCGAAATTCAACACATTAAAGGGAAAGAAAACAAAGTTGTTGATGCCTTCAGCGGAAATGCTCGATTATGTTTTGTGGCAGTAATCAACACTTTTAAGACAAATCTGGAAAATCAAATTGAAGAAAAAATTAAGCAAGGTGAAAATTATCAAAAGCTGCATGATAAGGTTGCTGTAAATTTATCTGAAAATTTAATAATAGAATGCAACATTAATTGAAATGGCTTAGTGACATATAAAACATAATTTATGTCCCTGATGTGTCAAAAGTTAAGCTGTTGATTTTGGATGAAGTTCGTAAGAGTCCTTATTCAGGACATCCTAGTTATCAGAAAATGATAACTATATTAAGGAAGGATTATTTTTTGCCCAACATGAAGAATGAAGTGGCTGAGTACATAGCTAGATGTTTTCAATAGAAAACCATTAAGGCTGAACATAAACATCCAGCTGGCCTATTGCAGTCATTGCCAATTCCAGAATGGAAGTGGGAGATTATAAGTATTGATTTTATTACAGGTTTACCTAAGAATCAGAAACATAATGATTCAATAATGGTTGTTGTGGATAAACTTAGTAATTCTGCTCATTTTATTCAAGTTAAGACTACATTCAAAGCTACTAACATTGCAGATGTGTTTATGAAGCAAATCTTTCGCTTGCACATAATTCCAAAGGTAATTATTTCTGATCGAGACTCCAAGTTTACTAGAAATTTATGGACAACATTGTTTACGGGATTAAATACTAAACTAAATTTCAGTACTGCTTTCCATCCATAAATTGATGGACAGACTGAAAGGGTTAATCAGATTTTAGAAGACATGTTACGAATGTATGTTAAATATTAACCAACTAAATGTGAAGATTAGTTGCATTTAGCTGAATTTGCATACAATAATCATTATCAAGCATCTGCTAGACTTAATCCATTTGAGATTTTATATGGAAGAAAATGTTAAACTCCTATTTCTTGGGATAAACCTGTAGACAGATTAATGTTAGGACCAGATTTGTTAAAAGAAATGGAGCTAACCGTGAAACTGGATCAAGGTAACTTAAAAGTTGCACAAGATCGGCAAAAAATTTATGCAGATTTGAAATGCACTGAAAGAGAATTTCATGTTGGAAATCATGTTTTTGTAAAGGTAAAACCCAAGAAAAGTTCTTTAAAGCTTGGGAGTTGTGCTAAACTAGCACCAAGGTACTATAGACCATTTGAAGTCCTATAAGGGATTGGATCTATTGCATATCAGTTGGCTTTGCCATCAAACTTGAGAATCCATAATGTCTTTCACATTTCTGTTTTAAAGAAGTATGTGCGCGATGCTACTCATGTGCTTAATTGGAATGACATATAGGTGGAACCCGAAGGAGATATTCAGGTGGAACTGGACTGTATTCTCGACAGGAGGGAAATTATGCTCTGGAGTCGTACCATAGGGTAGGTAAAGGTGCAATGGAAGCACCTTAGCCCCAATGAAGCTACCTGGGAACTGGAAAGTAATATGCGAGCAGTAAATCTAGTTATGTTCTAGGGAGGCTCTGATGAAGAATAAGCAACATCAAGGACGATGTCGAGCTTAAGTGGAGGTGTTTGTAACATACCCCCTTTTGCCTGAAAAAGATTTTATGTTGGAAACATTATCTTAACTTTTATTGTAAAGTTTTATATTGGACAAGTCTCCAAGGATGACTGTAATTTGCACAATATTTTATTATTAAATAAATTAAATAGGAGACATACACCTAAGGGGACTGTTGAAAGTGTGTTTACTGACACACTAGGTGGAATGGAATCTAGGGTAGAAGGCAATGGACAAATGAAAGCTTCATGAGGCAAGTAACTAGCTGTTGGTATGGGACAACTCCCTTGAATTTTGGTCTTAGTGCCCTGAAAGATGGAACTAGAGCTTGAGGTTGATTTATTGAAAAATGACCACTAAAGACCTAGGAAATATTTAAAAGAGCCTTCAAATTTTGGACTGACATTCATCACTTTTCCTGACAGGGAAATTTACCTTGGGGTTTTGCTGCTTGCACCCAAGAGATTGGATGAGGGGATATGCTAGTTTTTGATCATGGTGTAAGTATGCATATTATACTGCTAAGTGCATATTTATAGTGATGAGTGTAGAGTCCTAAAATTTGAGGAGCAAGTCTTAATAGTTTGCTTCCTGTTAAATTTCTGAGTGCCTTGCTTCTACAAAGACTCCATCTACCTCGTGGTTCAGTAAACAAGCTCGGGGGTCCAAAGGAGGTAAGTATTTTTGCTGCTTCGTCTGGAGAAGGTTGGGAGGAATGGGCCTCCTTGGGTGTTTGTCCACCCTATCATCTGTTACAGGTTCTACTTGTCTTTTCTGTTTCCAAGTAGTTAAATTATTTTCTGCAATTGTTGATTTAGTATTCATAAGTTATCATCATACATTAGTATTTGTTTTGAATCTTGATATAGTCATGATTTTTGTGTAATGATGATTAAGTAAATGAAATGATTGAATAAATAACTTCTCTGTATTTTTCCCATACTGTTTTTTGTATAGTACTCTAGTGCAGAGAATGAGAGTTTAAGATAGATGAATGATAAGAAGATTTCCAAATGAATTAATAGACTAACAGTATTGTATTTCATTAATATTTCTTATCAGTTATATTCTGTAATACAAATTATATATCTGTCTAGACTCAGGAATTATACAGCTGCAAAAATGAACTGAACTGAACTGTATTTACAAATATTCTATTATATCTATACTTTCATATAAATAGGAAAATGTAGGATTTAATCCTTTTTCCATATTCTTAAAACTTTTGCAAATAATGGAATGTAGTTACAGTCTCTTTTATCTTTCTGCATATCTAATATAAATCTTCTAATAAGAATGCTATTTATATTCTGTACCATATATCTTTATTTCTATCAAAACATTACCATTGTTCATTCTTGCAAACAATACTAGTACTCATACAGTAATAAGAACATTTAAAACACCTACATTATCATTACCTTTAGATACTTAAAACATAGAACAAGTTTGCTTTATACGAGTACACTTTCTGGGACAAAACCCTAGTTCTTGTGTTATAAAATTTTAGAAGTATTTCAAACTCATTGAACCGAAAGGATTATCCAAGTCTGATTTCAAACTTTTTAAAGCCTTTTTATTTCACATAACAGTTATGGGTTTGTAACCCTTACCACACTTTACATTACTTCGGTTAAAACGACTGCCATCGACACTATTCACCATTTCCATCAAACTAAGTTTACATTTCGAAGAAGCAAGGTGTATGGCTTTCATCATCTTTAAACATAGCAACATCTTTTTCACATGCCAAAATGAGGGCTCAGAGTTACAACCAATTCCTTACATAAAAAATGAAGAAGACTTAGGGTTTGAACATACACGACAAGGTATCTACCTTAGACTCTCAGCCATCGTTACCCAAGTATTTCATAAAACATAATTATTAAATTTAGTATTGGTTCCATAGAGCTCAGCACACGAAGATCAATTTTTTAGAACAATTACCATTCTTATCCACATTTCGGAACTATATAATAACAATCCTTCACATTAAACATAACTAACATTTAAATTAAAACATCGACGCAAGATCAAAAACCAATAGAAAACCTTTTTACAAGTGCCGAGTAGGGAGATAAGTAATAGTAAGATTTTTTTTATTTTTTCCATCAAAACAACAGAAGGATAAAACCCTCGTTACATTTGTATCAAACAAGACACATAGAAGTGTCGTAGCTAAACAACAAGGTAGGTCAAGGAGCCATCCTCCCTACATCGTCTTTTGGCGCATAAAACTTCACAACGACACTTACCACCCACAACCAGACATCAACATTGAAGTCTCGGCTAAAAACCAAAGAGGGACCAACAGTCACCAAGCTAAAGTCAACTAGGAGAACTACCGAAGCTTACTAGTTGCAACGCAATTGCCATTACCCAACTCGAACATGGAAGCCAACAGCCGAGGACACCTGCCACACAATCACTTTATGGTTAAAATGGGTACCGTAATAGGAAGTTTCATTAAAACAAATAGCACAATTGAAAAACCTTAGTACACTAACAAAAGGAGAACAGGTTCGAAAACCTGCACGTTGTCTTGCAAGAGAACCAGTTGATGAAGCTGAGTATGATCATGCTCGAAGAGAAATAGAACCAAACCTTCATAGTAAAATCGGCGTAAGGGAAAAAAAACCCTAAGAACTCTCTGTGAAAAAAACTTACAAACTGAAGGTCGGGGTATCGAACCGTGTGAAAGCCTCTCCTAAAACAACACAGTAAAACCCTACAACCTCGCAGGCCCGTCAGCCTCTCCACCAAGCACAGTAACACCAAATGAATGCCAAATAACAACCTCGACGAGGACATAGTGGGAAGAGCTAGGGTTTAAAACCCAAACCCAAGGTGATACTAAATCAACGGTAGAGATCTAGCCAACTGTGCACATCAAACTTCGAAGCACCAACTGCACTAAACCACATTTATTACCACCTCCTCCGTGGAATACCAACTTAGCTGATCGACAGGTCCAACAGTGCACAACTCGACAAGGTGGTATTACAGTTATGAAGTCTTCACACAATTTCTATCCACGATAACTGCTACCGAGGAATCCACTAAGAAAGTAAATAGGAGAGTTAATGTTGTGCCTAGATGCGAGTTCCTGCCAGCATGTAAATCACTTTTGCATCATTACCATTTCGTATTGGAATCCGACACCGTAGTTACGACCGCAAACATTTAACATTATAAGTCTATAGTTACAATCCTTCCGTAACATAGCATTCAAACCATCCAAACTTAGGTTTAAGTCATCATAAGTTTTAAGTGCATATAGACTATTATATCACCATCGCTTATAGTTACACTTAAATAGAAATGCATGGTTTTGTATGTACGTTACACTTAATAAGAGATGGAAGGTATTGCATATATATTTCACATATTATATGAATATTATGATATTGCATTTAGTTTATATATAATAAGTAATGCATGGTTTTGGCACATAGTTACGTTTCACAATTCATATCCATACTACAAGCAAGGTGTTGTCACAAAGCTTTTTCTAAAGACTAAAGGCTATTTCATCACCAAGGTATAGCAACTATATCATTACTCTAAACATTATAAATAGATCATATAAGTAAGCATGTGAAAATGACATAAGTCATGACTTAGATTTATTCAAGCAATTTTTGCATAAAATGATTTAGGCTATGTATATGAAGTATAGGAACGTAAGAAGATTCATAGGACATTAATAATAGCATTAGAGTTACAATAGAATCTAACTCATAGCTCCTTGTACATGTTGATATTGTTAAGGTAAGATCGTAACCTCTTAACATACCATAGTTAACACTCCAACAATTTCATTATTATAAAAACCCTCTAGTTTACAAACAGCTTAAAGTTTTGAATGAAGATTAATTGGAAGAGCTCACTAGAAATTACTCCAAAAATTAACTCTAAAAATATCGAAGAGTAACTGAAGCAATTTTAGGAACTCTTCTGATCACACTTCAAAAACGTTAGTGCTCTTACCTGCAATATGCGAAATGAATGGTTCAAATTCTTTAGCATGAATTCTAAGTAAGCCTCGGGGAACCCTTAGGACCCATTTCATCATCAACATAAGAACAACAGTTAGCACTTATAAACATTACATCGACTGAACATTGACATAAGTAATATAAAAATATAGCTGAGATGAGTAGAACATTCAATAGCATCGAAATGTAGATATTAATTATCATGTCGCAAAACAATACATTTATGGTCAATACAAACATTTAGTATAGCGTGATGACATATAAGCATTTATTATAATTCCGCACAGTTAATATATGCATTAAAAGCTACGTTAAAATTTTTTAAATTTTTGTGAAATTTTGGAATGTTACATACAATGGGTCTCTTGTTTCAACACTATGTTGTTGGTACTTTTTTGAAGTACTATATTTAATAATTTTATTTTAAGGAAGTCCTTGTGACATCCAAACTATGTTGTTGGTATTTTTTGTGTACTTCATTTATTAATTTTATTTTAAGCAAGTCCTTGTAACATCATTTGTATGTTTAGTTGATCAAATCCTCCTTTTCTATCTTTATAAGAAGCCATCTTCACTAAGTTTAACTATGCTTGTATGGAAGATATGGCATTCAAGGGAGATTATATCATTGTTATATGGATGACATTCATCTTCTCGAGGGGAGTGCTGATGTAATTCTTTCTCTCTAGGGTTGCTATTTAAAATAAGGGGAATGTTGTTAATCTCTATTTTTTATTCAATATACACACACCCACTCATGCTTGTATCATGTCCAAGGCCATCCTATATATTGTGTTGTGTATATATAAATTTACTATCAATTTTTTTCTTAGACATCCATAAACCCATACTCACTTTATGTTTTTTCTACAACTAACTCTAAATTGAGTTGCCTATCCATAAACACACTCACCATTTGTATTTAATAACTTCTCTCCATATATAGTTGTTTAGTTGATTGTGGGGTGTTTATAATTTTATGATCATAACATTTTCTATAACTAACTCATATTGTGACATAATTCAGTTTTTAGGCACTAATGTGATATTTATTATAATACTAGATTTTTATTTAAGGAAAACCTAGTCAATTCATTACGTGGTAACATAACCCCTTTAGGAGAGAGCACCATACCTCTTAATTTATGTATAAATACACATTTAAGAGTCATTTGTATCACCATATTATGAAACTTTTATAATTATTTATCCTAGGCATCACCTCCCTTATAAATTGTTTTATTTATTCTCTCCATGCAACTCTTATGATTAGTTGTATATATATTGGTTTGGGTTGTCCTTATAAAGATTGTATATTTCCCTCTCCAACACACGTGTGCTAGAGAATATTTTCTCTCTAAGGAACGTGTTCCCTAGTGTTGTTATTTTCTCCATTTATTACAAGTTTTAGGGGTTTTGGTGGTTCCATTTGATCCTTCTCTATGATATGTTATGCCTCTTATGAATCGTAATCAACCAAACTACCCTCCTATCTTTTTTAGTTATATGAAGTCAATATTCAATAATATGTGTGTATTTGTGTAGTATATACATGCATGGTGCATATCTATTTCTATCATAATGGTGACGTAGGAACATCATATACAAAAGATAGACAATGTAATAAAAGATTTCCTCAATCACCCTAAGAATTTTCTACTATGTTTTTTTTAATATCAAACACATATTTATGGATTATTCCAATATCTTATTTAGAACCATTTTATTAGGGCCCATCTCCACTACCAATCGGTCCTCAAGCAATCGATGTAAATTTTGACCATTCATTGACATCAAAAAATTTCAAAGGTTGATTAATAAAATTGGTTTGTAATACCTCTCCATTTCAAAAGTAGATATATTTTTTCTATCCTTTCATTAATTATTTTTGACAATCACTCTTGTTATTGGGACCTAATTTTATGTTTCTTAAATAAATAAAATCAAAAGTCAAATCAAAAAGTTTTTTTTTTTCAATTTATTGTATTTGAAAAAGCATTTCTTATTTTTTATTATAAATGTTATATAGCTCCATCTTTTCTTTAGGCAACAAATATGCACCCCGCAGCAGACAATTTAAGTCTGCTGCAGGGGCTTTGATGTACCTATCCTCACGTCCATGCGAACATTCCGGCGAACCCTTCGTGCTATCATCCGGCCAAAGACCAAAGACATCGACATATCAAAGCATATCCATGCATGCGCATGCCATGGCAACCTAAACATCTCATCCACCACAAATTTGAATTTTAAAATGCCGCGCTACATATTTGAATCAAATTTGAATTTTAAAATGCCGCGCTACATGACTGCCTTTGAACGACCCTCTCTTCACTCACATACAACCCATTTTCATTCGGCTCCCTTCACTCGATCGACAAATAGAACAGGCTTCCAGGACAAAACTTTATTGGCTCTGGTGGCATTACTTTACTACAAGTTTGCACGTCTATGTTTCCTTGGAGTCATCCTACAATAGCAAATATAGGGTAAAGTGGTGAGGGCAGGATTCATTCCCTACACAGACAAACAAAATTCCATTGGTTTATAACCAGGAAATCACAACCACCAGGTAACTTCTCTTACACATTCCATCGATTCAATTTATGTATTATGCGGGCCGTCCTCTTTTATTTACTGTTCTCATCAATACCGTAAATAAGTAGTATTGACCTGAGCTAAGGTGAGATTGATTTTACAGATGCGGACATATCTCGTGATTCGGAGATGTAAAGCGTTAAAGGCGTTGAGATATTTTTCAGAAGCCATTCGAGAGTTGGAGAGTTAATAAAGATCAGTTCCGCACAATGTTGGGTATATTTATGGCGATCACACACAAAGATGAATCCTCAAACAACCCAAGGCCAACACCGATGAAGGCAAGAATCTGCTTATGGTTTGTTATGTTTGCTAAATCTAAGCGAGAGCTTTTTCACTCTCTGTTCAATAAAATCCAGAGAACCGGGATGCCAGTTTCATTTACTTGAGAACTCTGGAGACAGGCTTGTCGATTTTATTATATTATTGCTATGTGGATCAACTCCATGCAAGGCATATGGATTCCACGGAGAATCTAGAACTTAATTATTGATTATAGCGAAAACATGATGTAAACTTGAGCTATCCCATAGGAAATAAGATGAGAACCATAGTAAATATTTATATATGGAATATTAATGACTCTGTGAAACAAATTGTTTTCGTTAATTAATGCAATATCAAACTAATGGATTCTAGAAATTCACACTAAATCCTCGGGGTTGTAGATTATCCAATCCTTCCGTCACTTCTCAGAAAAATATTGATGTAATATGAGCACCTGAAAGTTACAACAAAACCCTTAAATCCTCTAATGGATCAATACCCTTCCCGAATACAGCTGGGCATGAAGAACGATAACCTGCAATGCAATAATATAGCACATCTTCAAATACGTCTAAATAATAAAGTTTACACTTTTGCTTCCAGACGATTCAAAATTTAAGAAAATCTTCTCTTAAACAATATCGATTCCAATTCACGGATGACCAGTTCCTAATTAAATTATATGAGAGTCCATTTGCAGTTCGATATGGAAATTGCATCACACAATTAATCAACTAAAGTGTTGGAAGTAATAGTTAAAGAGCCTTTTATATGATAGTTGTATTAAGACGAAGACATATGTATATAGAGGTTTTGATAACAAGAGATTGCAAAACTGTGAAGGCATCTAGCCATTCTTAATTTAACATTTCGTATTTTGTAAATTTTGTAGGTTAAGTTGTAAGTTAAGGTGAAAGTTTTTTAAATAGTTTTAATTTAAAATAATAATATTTTTTTTAAGTTTTATAATTAGTTATTTTTAAGAGTTAAATAATACAAAATGTTTTTATTTATTTATTTACAAAATTAAAATTTAATTTTTACATTATTTTTTATTATATAAAATAAGTAACAAATATAAATAAATATAGATGAATGTGAGAAAAAACTTATGATATTATAATGATAATAAAATATAAATTGTGAATTTGTGATTTTAGTTATGGATAATAATTTTAACATTTTCTTAATTTTCAGAGTAATATTTTTTATATAATAAAGATAAATTATAAAGAATGTTATAAAATTCCATAATTGAGAGATTTTCAACTAATTTATTTATAAAGAAATTATATATTCTTTTTGGTATTATCAAATTTTATTGTAAAAAATGCAAATTTTTAATTATTGAAATTGCAACTTATGGCTTTAACATTACATGTGTCCATTGTTTCTAATTATTAATAATTTAAATTTTAAATGTATCCAATATTTCTAATTTTAAAATTTAAATTTATTAATGATGTCAATGCCCCTCTTTTTCCTCGTTTGTATTGACAAAATTATGCTCTTGTTGCAAGAAAAGTAATAGTGGAAATCACCTGGAGATGGTGAAGAATGAACAAATGTGGTTTGATTATTTTATATTACTTCTACATAGAGGAATATGCATAGGCAAGCCTTATGCACTTGATAGGCTCCCTCGTCTAGTGAGGGGAGTGTCATTGGATCATAACACTAACATCACACATACACATATCTATCTCGGCAAAATAATGGAACTTCAAGTCCACAGTGTCATCAAACTGACGAAGTCTCATAATCAAGGAAATACAACATATAATAATAGTTTAGGTATTAATGTCAAAACGGGGCGTTACAAATTCCAAGTCTGCAAGGGCACCAAAAACAATTTGAATTCAAACACGCGTGCGCATAAATGCGTGCACGCGCACACACAACTGACAGCGTGCACACGTCCTTGCTCGTACGCGTTATTGTATGCCCTTTTATGGTTTATTTAATTTCCTTTGTCAAGGGGATACATGAAGTTGATGAAGATGTGATGATGAAGAAGATGGCAATGATGGAGATGTTGATGAGGAAGGGGGAGATGACAATGATGTTGAAGATGTTGATGATGATGATTATGATGATGAGATGATGGTGATGGTGATGATGATGAAGATTTTGATGATGATGACAATGGTGATGAAGATGACGATGAGGATGATGGTGATGATGATGATGGCGATGAGGATGATGGTGACGAGGATGATGATCATGATGGTGATGAAGATGATGAAGATGATGAAGATCATCATCATCATCATCATCATCAAGATCATCATCATCATATTCATCATCATCATCTAATCATCATCATCATCACCATCACGATCACCATCATCATCAACATCTTCATCATCATTGTCATCTCCCCCTTCCTCATTAACATCTCCACCATCGTCATCTTCTTCATCATCACCATCTTCTTCATCATCATCATCATCATCATCAACATCTTCATCGCCATCATCATCATCATCTTCTTCATCCTCATCACCATCATCATCATCATCTTTGTCATCATCATCATCATCATCAACACCATCATCATCATCGTCCTTCTTTCTGACCATCATCAACATCTAGGTCATCATCTTCAACGTCATCATCATCATCCTTATCATCCTCATCATCACCATTGATGGTGATGATGATGTTGATGATGAGTACGATGATCATCAACATCATCATCGTACACATATTCATCATCATCCACCATCACCATCATCATCATCATCATCTGTGTCATCGCCCTCTTCCTCATCATCATCATCAACAACATCTTCGTCGTCATGATGATGATGATGATGATGATGAAGATGGAAATGAAGAGTATGATGAGGATGATGAAGATGACGATTATGATGATGAAGACAATGATCTTTGTGACCATTATCATATGATGATGATGGTGGTGGTGAGGATGTTTAAGATGGCGATGATGATGACTAATGAAGATGATGATGATGAATATGATTATGATCATATTTGTCATCATCATCATCATCATCATCTTCACCATTGTAGTCATATTCATCATCATCCACCACCACCACCATCATCATCATCATCATCATCATCATCATCATCATCCTCGTCCTCATAATGATGACGATGATGATGACGATGATGATGAAGATGATGATGATGATCATGTTGTTGATGATGATGAAGATGCTGATGATGATGAGGATGATGTGTTGCATATTCGGCATCATATTCATCATCAACATCATCATCATTAGTCATCATCATCATCATCATCATCATCTTCATAATCATCGTCATTGTCATCATCATCATCATCATCGTCATCATCATCATCATCCTCATGCTCGTCCTCACAATGATGATGATGACGATGATGATGATCATGCTATGGATGATGATGATGATGTCGTCCTCATCAACATCATCATCATCTCCATTAGTCATCATCATCATCATCATCATCATCACCATCTTCACCGTCGTCATCATCATCATCATCATCATCATCATCATCATGACTAATGGAGATGATTATGATGATGATGATGATGTTAGTGCCTTAGATCCATCAACAAGTAATGACGAAGTGGTTGAAGCCAATCAAATCTTGCCTGATGTCGAGTATGAAGGGATGGATGTTGAACAAGTTCTTAATTGGCAACCTCCCCAAGAAGAGCACACACATGGAGAACACACTCCCTTGCAGGATCAAGTTATGAACAAAGGGCCACAACAAGACATTGACGGGACTCATACTTCCTTGCTGACTCCCTTGCCTCGACTATCAAGTGGACAACGAAGAACTCCCAGACTTATTCACGTGGATGAAAGTTCATTTTCAGGACTTGAAGGTAAGATGCCCAAATGCACTATTGATTTCCATTGTAGCAAGATAACGAAATAATTTTTTGATTCCAAAACCGATGCAACAAAATGTCAATTGTTTCTTGCTTTGTTAAAATCACATTGTCTAGCGAAACCGTGCAGCAAAAACGGTTTCTGGGGTGTCCTACAAGTGTGTCTAAGGAGTTTCCGGCTGGGAACACTAGCCATACTTGTCTGACCGATGATTTTGCAAATTTGACCCCAATGTGTAAAAATTGAACACTCCCTCACTGAGCAAAACCCTAGTTTCCAAGATGGACCTACAAGGTGACACCCGGGCCATGGGACCAGAGGAAAAGGGCACCCCTAGCACTATCCCGACGTCTTGAATCCAATGGAGTCGACGGTTCGCCGATCGGAGCCATGGTCGTCATTCTATGGCTCGTAAGAGTCTATATATGCGCATATATGGAGGCTGTGCATATACAGAAGCTTCTTTATATGCACATATACAAAATCTTATGAAAGCTTCTGTATATGGGCATATACGGAAGCTTCCGTAAATGCGCAGCTTCGTATATGCGCAGCTTCCATATATGCGCATATACGGAAGCTTCATATATGCTGTGCATATACGGAATCTTTTGTATATGCATAGCTTCCGTATATGCGCATATACACAATCTACGCATATACAAAAGCTGCGCATATACGAAAGCTTCCGTATATGCGCAACGTATATACGGAAGCTTCCGTATATGCGCATATACGGAATGCTTTCGTAAGCTTCCGTATATGCGCATATACGGAAGCTTACGAAAGCTTTTGTATATGCGCATATACGGAAGTTGGGCATATACAAAAGCTGTGCATGTACGGAAGCTTCTGTACATGCGCGGCTTCCATATATGCGCAGCCTATGTGCAACTTCCGTATCCGTAAGCTTCCGTATATGCACATATACGGAAGCTTTCGTATATGCGCAGCGTATGCACAGCTTCTGTATCCGTATGCGCTGCACATATACGGAAGCTTACAAAAGTGTTCCGTATATGCGCATGTACGGAAGCTTTCATATATGCGCAACTTCCGTATATGTGCTGCGCATATATGGAAGCTTCCGTATATGTGTAGATTCTGTATATGCGCATATACGGAAGCTGCGCATATACGAAATTTTTCATATATGCGCAGCTTCCGTATATGCACATATACGAAAGCTTCGCATACGCTACACAGATATGGAAGCTTCACATAAGCTGCGCATATACGGAAGCTTCGCATAAGCTGCGCATATACAGAAGCTTCTGTATATGTGCAGCTTCCGTATATGCGCATATATAGAATCTGCACATATACGGAAGCTTCCATATATGCACAGCACATATACGGAAGTTGCGCATATATGGAAGCTTCTGTATATGCGCATATATGGAACACTTTTATAAGCTTCCGTATATGCACATATACGGAAGCTTCCATATATGCGAAGCTTCCGTATATGTGCAACTTCTGTATATGCGCATATACCAAAGCTGCACATATACAGAAGCTTCCGTATATGCGCAGCTTCCGTATATGTGTAGCATATGCGCAGCTTCCATATATGCCCATATACAGAAGCTATGCATATACGGAAGCTTCCGTATATGCGCATATACATAAGCTTTCGTATATGCGCATATACGGAAGCTTCCATATATGCGCATATACATAAGCTTTCGTATATGCGCATATACGGAAGCTTCCATATATGCGCATATATGGAAGCTAGCGCATATAGCTTCTGTATATGCGTATATACGGAAGCTTACGGATACGGAAGCTGCGCATATACAGAAGCTTCCGTATATGTACAGCTTCCTTTTCCGTAAGCTTTCGTATATGCCCATATACGAAAGCTGTTGCGCATATATGAAAGCTTTCATATATGCGCAGCTTCCATATATGCGCAGCGCATATACGGAAGCTTCTGTATATGGACATATACAGAAGCTACGCATATACAGAAGCTGCGCATATACAGAAGCTTCCGTATATGTCCAGCATATGCGTAGCTTCCTTATCCGTAAACGTCTGTATATGCGCATATACGGAGGCTGCGCATATACGGAAGCTTCCGTATATGCACATATACAGAAGCTTTCATAAGCTTCTGTATATGTGCATATACGGAAGCTTCCATATATGCGCATATACAGAAGCTTTCGTAAGCTTCTGTATATGTGCATATACGGAAGCTTCCGTATATTCTCATATAAGGAAGCTTCCGTAAAGGCCCCTTGCATAGCTGGCAGCAAGAGCCATGTGACATCATAGAGTTGCATTTAATTCTATCACCAACCCCAAATATTTTGATAATAACCCTGATCTCTATAGTAGTAGAGTCATTCTTGATCAACAAGTATTGTAAACGCAATGAGTATTGCAGCTTCCGGAAGTATACAGAAGCTTACAGCTTCCGTATATGCGCATATACAGAATCTGCACATATACAGAAGTTGTGCAAGCTTTTGTATATGCGCAGCTTCTGTATATGTGCATATACAGAATCTGCGCATATACAGAAGCTGTGCATACACGGAAGCTTCCGTATATGCGTAGCTTCCTTATCCATAAGCTTCCGTATATGAGCATATACGGAAGCTTCTGTATATGCGCAGCTTCCGTATGTGCAGCTTCTATATCCGTACGCTTCCGTATATGCGCATATACAAAAGCTTCTGTATATGCGCAGCACATATCCGTAAGCTTCCGTATATGCTTCCATATTCGTAAGCTTTTGTATATGCGCATATACAGAAGCTTTCGTATATGCGCTGCGCATATCCGTAAGCTTCCGTATATGCCGTAAGCTTCCGTATATGCACATATACAGAAGCTTTCGTATATGCGCTGTGCATATACATAAGCTTTCGTATATGCGCTGCGCATATACGAAAGCTTTTGTATATGCACTACGTATACGCAGCTTCCGTATCTGTAAGCGTTTGTATATGCGCATGTACAGAAGCTTCCTTATATGAGTATATACGAAAACTTCCGTATATTCACATATACATAAAAAGTTTCTGTATATGGGCATATACGAAAGCTTCCGTATATGCGCAACTTCCGTATATGCGCATATACGGAAACTTCACATATACTGCGGATATATGAAAGTTGTGCATATACGGAAGCTTCTGTATATGCATAGCTTCCGTATATTCGCATATACAGAATCTGCGCATATACGGAAGCTGTGCATATACAGAAGCTTCTGTATATGCGCAACGCATATACGAAAGCTACGCATATATGGAAGCTTCCGTATATGCGCATATACGAAAGCTTACGAAAGTGTTCCGTATATGCGCATATACGGAAGCTGCACATATACAGAAGCTTCCGTATATGCGCAGCGTATGCGAAGCTTCCGTATATGCGCATATACGGAAGCTTCCATATATGCGCATATACGGAAGCTTTCGTAAGCTTTCGTATATGCACATATGCAGACGCTTATGGATACGGAAGTTGTGCATACACTGCGCATATACGGAAGCTTTCATATATGCGCAGCTTTCGTATATGCGCATATACGGAAGCTTGCACAGCTTCCGTATACGAAAGTTTCCGTATATGCGCATATACGAAAGCTTCCATATATGCGCATATACCAAAGCTTCCATATATGCGCAGCGCATATACGGAAGCTGTGTATATATGGAAGCTTCCGTATATGCGCAGCTTCCGTATCCGTAAGCGTTCGTATATGCACATATACGGACGTTTAAGGATACGGAAGCTATGCATAGCACATATACGGAAGCTTATGTATATCCATTGCGCATATACAGAAGCTTCCGTATATGTGCAGCTTCTGCGCATATACAGAAGCTTCTGTATATGCGTAGCTTCCGTATCCGTAAGCTTCCGTATATGCGTATATACAAAAGTTGCGCATATATGGAAGCTTCCGTATATGCGCAGCTTCCGTATATGCGTAGCTTCCATATACGGAAGCTTCCGTATATGCGCATATACGGAAGCTTCCATATATGCGTAGCTTCCGTATATGTGCATATACGGAAGCTACGTATATACGGAAGCTTCCGTATATGCGCATTTTTCGTATATGCATAAAATAAACGGAAGCTGCGCATATACGGAAGCTTTCGTATATGCGCAGCTTACGTATATGCACAGTGCATAGATGGAAGCTTCTGTGTATGCGCATATATGGAAGGTTCCGTATATAGAAGCTGTGCATATACGGAAGCTGCGCATACATGGAATCTTCCGTATATGCGCAGCATATGCGTAGCTTCTGTATCCATAAGAGTCCGTATATGCGCATATACGGAGGCTGCGCATATACGAAAGTTTTCTTATATGCACATATACTGAAGCTTCCGTATATGCGCATATAAGGAAGCTTATGAAAGCTTCTGTATATGTGCATATACAGAAGCTTCCGTATATGTGCATATATGGAAGCTTATGAAAGCTTCTGTATATGTGCATATACGGAAGCTTCCATATATGCACATATATGGAAGCTTCGCATACGCTACGCATATATGGAAGTTGCGCATATATGAAAGCTTCTTTATATGTGCATCTTCCATATATGCGCATATACAGAAGCTTCCGTATATGTGCATATATGGAAGCTTTCGTATATGTGCATATACGGAAGATTTTGTAAGCTTCCGTATATGCACATATACGAAAGCTGGGCATGTACAGAAGTTGCGTATATACGGAAGCTTCATCCATCCCTACAACGGTCAAGACCACACCATCGGACTATCAGTAGAAAGTCGACCAGACTGGATACAACCAGTATGAGGGGGAAGCTTAGTGATATTCTAGGTTTTGAGAATTTTCAACTCACTATCAGGGATTTAATCGTTTCAGCAGGTTCATTCCTAACTCTATCAGTCATGTGAAAAAGAGTAGCTCCCTCATCCCAGAGAGTAGACACGAAAACACAACCATCCAATAGGTGCACTATGGTTTCATTTTGAATTCTGCATAGTACACAAAAGGATGGACCTTCAAAACCACGTTTCAAAATATTATCCCAAGTTAGGATTTTACCCTTCAAAATTATCCAAAGAAAAAGGGTAATTTTCAGCCAAAGTTTGGCATTCCAAAGATGTTTCCAGGTATTGTCAACTGACTAGTTTAGCAGTTTATTCTGGAGAATAGAAATGAGTATTGTCGGAATGATATCACTTGAATTAAATCAAAGAAATCTTGAGTGAAATGAGTTAAATGAGTATTCTTGATGCCAAAATTTTTACCAAGTTGTATTTGAATCAAGATAATAGCAAGGCTCCATAGACCATATTTGTAAGATTATCACTCTTCCTTATGGGCAGAGGGTCTTCCAGAGTTCCATCGTTGTTGTTGTGTTAAGTTATTTTCCTTGGCTTGGTCAAATGGAGAACTAAGCTCTCTGCTATCGAAATCCTCAGTAATTACAGAGTATAGCTGAGCGTAAACTTATGTTGTTTTAGTTCTTGTTCAAATTTGTATTTATGGAAATATTGTTTAACCCTTGGTATCTGGAGAATAGTGCGTCAACTTTCCTCCCCAGTAAGCATGATGTCCCTTATGAAGTCCCTCCTATTATAAATTCGACTTTGTCTGCTGCTCCGAAAGTAGAGCCTGTCCTTGTTTCAAATTCTATGCCTTTTTGTTGTACTTCTCCTTTTATAGGTATGGCAGAGAATTCATCTTCAACTTCCCCTTCTCTCTCAAGGATAGTTGAAATTTCTCCGAATAAAGCCTTCTCGAGAATTTACAACACTAAGGATACAGTGGCTTCTACGGGGAGGAATGAAGAAGTGCTACGTGGAGGGTTAAAGAACAGTTAAAGACAACCTTGTATATACGGAAGCTTCTGCATATGTGTATACGGAAGCTACGCATATATGGAAGTTTCCGTATATGCACAGCTCATATAAAACGCCTTACGAAAGCTTCCAAAATCTGCGCATATACGGAAGCTTCAAAAATCTGTGCATATACGGAAGCTTCCGTATATGCGCATATATGGAAGCTTCTGTATATGCACATATATGGAAGCTTCCGTATATGTGCAGCTTCCGCATATGCTCTGCGCATATACGGAAGCTTCCGCATATGCGCATATACAGAAGCTGCGCATATACGGAAGCTTTCGTATATGCGTATATGCGGAAGCTTCTGTATATGCGCAGTGCATATATGGAAGCTGCACATATACGGAAGCTTCCGTATATGCGCATATACAAAAAGCCTTACGAAATTGTTGTTCTGACTTCGCGTATCAGTATCAGACGAAATTACACACCTTCTAAAATATTTATATTATATCTTGGTGCAACATCCTTTAGGCCATCTGTGACAAACCATGCATCATCTGTGATATGGCCTTTTGTTTAGCTTACTTGTCTCGGATCGTCCTCATCATAATGTGCATAATTTATTGTGTTGTGGCTATGTTTTTGCACATCTGATGGACTTCTTAATTTCGCACACCTTAGAATATACTTCAAATCAGTCTTTGTGAATCTTTCTTAGAACATCTGTGCTATCTGCGCTATTGTGTATAATTGGCATATTCTATATTGTCTGTATAAAGACAATAATTTAAGAGACTCATTTACGGACAATACACAACTTTTCATTAATTAATGAATTTGTTGTAAAAGGACCGCATGCATTTGACTACTAAAATAACAAAATTTCCAAGAGCATGCTCCTCTAAACTATTTTCAATAAAAAATAAAAATAATGCTAAAATATTGCATGCATCTGACTACTAAAATCACAAAATCTTCTCCCAAAGCATGCTCCTCTAAACTATTCTGAATAAAAAATAAAAGAAAAAAATGCTCAAAACTTGGCAACTCATGTGAATCTTTCATGAATTTCCAAGTGGAGAATTATTTATCCATAATATTAATAAAAACTATTCTCAATAGTGGCAACTCGATTGGGTGGGCACCTTGCATGGTAGTGGCAAATTTTTCCCATAGCTAAATGAGTAAAAAGTACAATAGAGGTGTTGGCTTGCATATACAAACGCTGGGCATAACCTTCTTAGCACTCATTGGTAAATGGAAAAACAACACTTATAAACCCCCCCAAAGTACATCTACTATGCATGTGCAATCATATGAACCATCACACATTGGATACCAATCTTGCTTTCATTTAACATCTTTATAACATAAAGTAACACAAGCCTAAATATAGTCCATTTGAAATATATTATGGATTTGAAAACAAAACCTATCCACAATGGATTTGAAGTACTTTGATCCCTAAATTAAAATATGTTGAAATTACATATTACTTATATGGTGTGGTTTATGTGATGAGATTCAAGCCATGTGGGTTGATTTATAATCACCACCACCCCGTATTGTAAATAATATGAAATGCATTGCAAATATTACTTGTGTGGAGTTCAAGGCCAAAGATCGACTTGTTAATGCTTATGAGTCCCTTTAGTGGGATTGGATTATGGTGTGGTTGTTATGTTTTTTATGGTGTGATTATGTTAGGCAAAAGCATGTATAAAATGAATATGCATAATGATATAAATCTACAAAAAAGGGTTTCTTGAGGAAACAACAAGATGCCTATGATACCACAAGAGAGAAAGAGGAAAATGAACCTATGGAAAATTAATCGTGTGTTTACATTGCAATATATGCTTAGATCCATCTTTAATCAAGATCTGTCCACCATCAAGAGGAATCAAATTTCTAGAGGTGTAAGTTTTTCCTTAACATGTAAAAAGGCAGTGATATCCAAGGGATCCCTTGGAGAACAATATCAACAATGATTTTTCAATTACCTCAAACCCTAGGATTAGTTGAGGATAAGGATGGAAGTTTTTATTTAAGCGAGGATGTTAAGATAAAAATGAACCTAATAAAAAATGACGATTTAAGATATTCTAAGCCAAATCTTGAAGAAAGAAGTAGGTTGGAATTTCACTTAGGGTTGTTTAAAAAAACTTATTTTTTTCAATAAAAAAATTAAAGAATTAAAATATATATTTTTAATTTAAATTGACTAAAATAAATTTTATTTTATTTTATCTATGTGATTTTTATTATTATTTTAATTCACATATATAATACATGATATTATCTTCCAAAGAACTCTCTTTGTAAACATCCATTTTTTTTTTCGCCATAAATCGTCCCATTTCCTTTACTTCTTCTCAACCATTACAAACATTTTTTTAAACTTTAAAACTTGAAAAAACATGTACACACATATGCTAGTGTTTTATTGTTATATTATATTATCTTTTAATTTTTCATTTTCATTGACATTACATTTATTTTTTTCTTTATCCATCATATCAAATCAAATTTATTGATTACAAATAACCAAAAAAAACAAACAAAAACATGAAAAAGTTTATCTTATAATACTTTTCAATACTATTATTTCATTTTGGACCCTTGTGAATGGAAGCTTCCGTATATGCGCATATACGAAAGCTTATGTATATGCGCATATACGGAAGCTTCTGTATATGCAAGCTTCCATATATGCGCAATGAAAATACAGAAGCTTCCGTATATGCGCAACGCATATACGAAAGCTTCTGTATATACGCAGTTCCTTCTGTATATGCGCAAGGCATATACGGAAGCTTTTGCGCATATAGAGAAGCTTTCGTATATGCGCAAGGAATATAAAGAAGTTGCACATATACTTAAGCTTCCATATATGCGCAACAGCTTCCGTATATGCCTTGCGCATATACAGAAGCTGCGCATATACGGAAGTAGTTGCGTATATATGGAAACAACTGCGTAATGTATATATTAATATATACTCTAGTAAACATTAAAATATGAAATGTTTTGCTCAATTTAACAATCTACACTAATAAATATCAACTAAAATATAATTTTTAAATCTCTCATCTACAAACATTTTCTAATCAACATTTTTTAATTAATTAAAAAAGAATTATTTAATTAAAATCTTACTTTTTCTAAGTTATAATATTGAAACATATTTTTAATTAGTTATTTTGATTTTTTCATAAAACTAAAAATAAGTATATTTGTCTAAGTTATTAAGACAAAAACATCCAATATTTTATACACTTCAACTTTTTTTTCGTAAAATTATAAATGAAAATATCTTTTAAGATATAACATTTATCATCTTATATACGACCATCTTTCAATTAGTTATTTAGATTTCTTTAAAAAAAAAATTGTTTTAAAATATAATATTCACTATTTCATAAATAATTTTTTATTGTGATTTTTTGATTTTCTAATTTGTTATTATAACTTTATATTCTACTTCACCATGTCTTATTTTAGATATATATATAAAAGAAACATATATTTTTAATTATTAACCATCTTCAAATTATAAATATATTTATATTTTTTTCTAAAATATATAATTTTACTAATTAAAAATAAATATTTATAATAACAAAACTCTTTAAGTAAGAAAAAAAATCAAAGCTAAAAAATACAAGAAAAAAAACATAAACATTCATAACTAAAAATTCAAGATATAATATTTATGATCTCATATAAAAGCATCTTTTAATTAATTAGTTAGTTATTTTGATTTTTAAGATATAAAAATAACCATCTCATATCTAATTATTATTTTTCTTCTTTCATTTCCTAATTTGTTATTTTCATTTTATATCTTACTTTATCACAACTTAATTTAGATTTGATATATAAAAAACAATTATTTTAACTTAGGAAAAAATACTTTAAAGTTTTTTTTAAGTATGACTTCACAATTATTTAATTTAGATCTATATGTTTGACATAAATTTAAAATAATGTACAAAGGGAGGTAACAAATTCTCATTAAAATGGTTTTTTTTAATGAAATTATTTTTTATGCAACAAATTAAGACTTAGGGATTTGTTTCTTCATTTATATCTAGTGATATATTGGTACGTTGTATAGTTTTTTAGACATGTTAAATTAGAATCTTTTAAAACATTTATTAATGTCATTTATTTAAAATGAACAATTAAAAAACTTAAATGTTTGTCCCATCATCTATCCTACCATTAAACTCTTGAGTACTCATCAAATATATTAAACTCCATAACTAAGAAAATATCTATAGCAATAATTTTAAATACCAATCTAAACACTAATGTAATATATCTAGTCCACCATAATCAAATCTGTAATATATCATAGATGTAGTGTATACACACTAGCATATATTCAATTTGTTTTTGGACATTTGCTTTGATTATATTTATGTTAAATGTGTACACAATTAAATGATAAAAAACATATATAAAATCAATTCACAACTCATTAATATGGTATATGTTGTAGTTCATATTTAATAGCTAGTATCAAAAATAGTTTTATTTATCTATTTCATATAAATGCATACAAAAATTTATAAATTTAAAAAGAATTGTTCCATATATTAACATGTTTTAAATTGAATGTAAAGAATGATATCAATTAAATTATATTGAACAAAATTAAGCAAAAATAGGAAGAAAATATGGAATATTTGATCACATAATATAAAATAAAATTTACAATAGAAAAGAAATTGTAAATTAAAAAAAATGCAAAAAAACATAGTTCATTTATGATACTTGATTATAAATGATAATAAGATATTCAAATAATTTCACCTAAATTACTACAAAATAGAGGAGATATTAGATTTCAAAAAAAATGATAAGATAAAATGCAAAAGAAGGATTAATTATTCATAAATAGATAGTATAAAAATCCAAGCTAATTAAAAAATTAAATATGGTTTACATATCCACAACACACAATAGTTTGGTAGTAATTATACTGCTTTTTACATTGACTATTTCCATGGATAGCAGCTATTCTCACTAACTTCCTCCTAGCAATGTTGTTCGATTGCATATAAGGTCATACCTTATCACCAACATGGAATGATGTGGTGACCACATAACATCTTGATGTGTGCTTGGTAATTCTAAAGGCCATTGTGTACTTGGAGATGAATATGGACTATATCTTTTGGAAAATGTAACAACTTGCTTCTAGGAATTAAGTTGTTTTCCTAGATTCCTTTCCGCAACAACAACATGTTGAAAAGCCAATGAAAGAGAAGATGTATGCACCAAAGAAACTTCATGATGGAGAGAAGAAACACTCTCGAAGTGTAGCGTAGAACTAATTTCAACTAGTTATTCCACTAGAGAGTGGAATGACCCTCTCCTCAATAAGTTCTATGTATAAGGATTTTGTAGTACCCCTCATATGTTTGGCATGATCCCACCGCTGGGTAGTTAATCCTTACATATGGTAGGCTGCCAAGGTGACATTGTTTCTTTCTAGCAGTGTGGTTTAATGTTGGAAATATGTAGAGAATCCTTATATCTAAGTCTCAACTCGATCGCCATAAAAGACACCCAAAATTTATGGCAAGGTGAATTGAGGGTCCCAACAAAATCCATAGGTCAGATAAGGTATGCTCTTGAAGAAGTTTATTTTGATGATGAATAATTTCTTGTTATTCCTATAAAAATCGTAGTTGTGCTTTTGTGAGGGGGACATTTTTGTGATTGGAGTTCTTAGGAGGATCCATGAAGTTCTTGTTGAGGTCATGGAATTACTGAAGTAGGAAATTAGATGAACTTAGGTGCCAATCTTATATTTGGGTGGGAGGGCACACTCCAAAGTACCATATATAAAAAACTACTATAGGAAATAATTGTTCCTGAGTAGAGAGGGAGAGGATCCTTGTGAAGTTAAGGAAGCTTGTATAAGAAAGGAATGGATCCTTCCCGAGGCGCTTGAGACCTAATGAACGAGTGGATCCATTTACATGGCCATGCAAGCCTACATGGATACCAAATTGACATATGAACATAATAAAGAGTGAACATATGAGACTTTTCTTAACTCCAAAACATCCATTTTACATAGTAAGAGCCTTACTTATATAGATAAACCCAAAATGACGATGATTAAGTTTGATTGTGTTGACACTTTTATTTAATATTAAAAGGTAATTACTTATCAAATACATTATTTTATCGCAACACTACTATACACCAACGTCTCTCTTGCATTGCATACCACGAAGCCTTGAAATTAGAAAAGCCACATAAGATACCAATGTTCAAAATGAAAATGGGCCATGCTAAATGTAGGGGATCTCACAGAATTGTTGCGATGACATACTGAATAGAGGAAGCAACAAGCACTGCAAGTCAAGAATGTCACTCATCTTGACTTAGACAAGTTCAAAAGGAGTCCAACATTGACTTGAGTCTTTTAAATAGATTATTCACATAGACTAGGCTCTATTCATGATCATATTGGAGACAAATTTGATCTTATAAAAATAAAAGTAAAGAAAATGTAATTTTTGAATGAAATGCACATCATTTTTCATGTAATGCATTTCCCAGAGAAATCCATAGAGTACTTCCCCTCATTCAGAGGATGGTACCCAAGGTAAACTAGATTTTCAAGGCTTAAGGCAAAGTTAACAATCAACAATTAGCTCATGAAGAGAGAAAGCATGTCACAAAGTGGGATTTGAATTTAGAGGGGGAGGACAACAACTTTCATCTTAGCCACTCGAGCTACACCCAATTGACTATTAATACAAATGAGATATTTATTAATGCTTTGATTTTCAATTGATATAAGAAATGATGAAAGGGTATGTGAAGGGTCAAGAATGATGAAAATTTAAATTTTGTAACTCCTTTTTGGCCCCTCCCTTATATATTTGTTTTGAACCAATTGTAAAGGATCACTTTTGGAAGGAGCAATTTGAGAGGGGAATTGTATAATCCAAGTTCTAGGCTTCATTGGGTGGATATAATATAGTTATGTCAAATTTGTGGTGAATATTTTTTTGATTCATTTGATCATAACCAAACACCAAGCATTGATGTAAGTGCTAAAGTTTAAGAGGTACATACCCTACCTCTCCATATTTGAACCTATGACTTACATTGGGACTACATTGAAATAAAAAAACGTATTTTATTTTGTAAACAATTTTATTAATTATATTGTTTGTGCTTGATTTACATTGCTTTCAAAATTCTTTTATTTTATTAATATATTTGTCACCTCAACAATCCTTATTTCATAAAATATAAAAATCAAATAATTAAAAAAAAAACAATAAACCCACATTGCTAACTGTTCATTAATCACTTTAAGGGTCCAATTTGAGTGTCTTTCATATGATGTATCACATGTGAGTCAATTATAAAAAATGTTTAACATCTCAATAAAGTTTATAAAAAATGATTACATAATTAAGGTTTATAAAAAATGATTTCATAATTAAGGTTTATAAAAAATGATTTCATAATTAAGGTTTATAAAAAATATGAGAATGAAATTTTTGTAAAAAATTTAAAAGTTTGAAAAGTTACAAACTTTTGTTTTAGGTCTCTTAAAAAGTCAAATGAAAGAAGTAAACTTTATGAAACGTTTAGAACTAGTCAACTTTATCAAACGTTTAGAACCCGTCATCCTCATCCATGATACCGCCAAGATTGCTCCCTCCAAACCTAGAATTTAAAGTGATAAATTGAGCAAAAGCCGTTTAAATTGAGCAATAGCAAACCAAGATTTCTTATAGCTGTTTAATATGAGGTCTTTTAGTAAATAAGTTAAATAAATACAATGAGTGGATGGATATAACTATTGAAATTATTGAAATTTTATCATGTGGTTAATAATAGAGAATATGAATACAAGTTAAGAAAGAAGTAAAGAAAAAACATGCAACCTAGCCTTAGTTAACTTTGATAATAACTTATTAAGGTAAAACTTAAATGTTTTGAAGAATGCCTAAATTTAAAAGTGTTATTTACGTCATAAATTAATTTATTACAAGTTACTAGAATGCATACAAACAGAAAAATTATGATCAACCTAATTCCATTTGATAAGTATAACGAATGCAATGCAAACAAACCGAAGAATTATGATCAACCTATTTATAATGGATTGTTGCACTTTTTTTAGTATAAGTATAATGGATATCATAGCTAGCACAAATCAAATAAAACTCTTATCATTTTTATTCTCATATCGCATAACCTTTGGGATGATTGTTTCTTAATGATCATAAATCATTCAATTAAAAAATGGACAGACTCTTTCTTAACTTCCAGGGAAGATTGAATACAAATTGTAAATGAATGCACAAACGGAAAACACAAAGAACCCAAACAAATATATAAAATAGGAGAAAATCCTCCTTTTCAGCAGCGTACCATTCTGAATTTTTTTAATTTGCAAACTGAAAATCAGGATTTGGGTAACTTCCAACTTATAAATTTAAGTTAGAAATTATATATTATAAGGTTCTTATGAAGGCAGCTCATGGATTAGGCCAATAACAATGATTGATAATATTTGGCCCCTTCAATGGTTCCTTTTCAAGACCAAAAGTAAGGATCACTAATACACACAGTGGGGTATTAAGACAATATTTGAGATAATAGTTGTGTAAATTGTCTCAACTTAAGACAAAAAAAAAATTGTGTATTGTCTTAAATATTGTCTTTAAGGGAGTGTCTTAAACTATTGTCTTAAATTTAAGACAATAGTTCAGGAGGCTCCCGTAAAGACAATATTTAAGACAATACACAAATTTTTTTTTGTCTTAAGTTGAGACAATTTACACAAATATTGTCTTAATACCTGCTCTATGTATTAATGATAGAATGCAAATATTTATAATAGGGAACAGTGGAATCCAACCACCAATCTTCTGCATTATATAATGCAGCTTCTCTATTATATAATGCAGATGCTCTACCATTGAGCTAACACCCTGCAACTTTATTTTTAAAAAGAATAATTGTATTTTTTAGAGTTTTCTTAAAGCAGTGAGCACAAAAACCATATTTCACTCATTCATATGTAGTTCTCATGTGGATTGCAGTTATAATACTCATTGATCATAAAATCAATAGATAGTTCCATATATTCTATATAAGAATTGGGAGAAAGGAGATAGACTTGGTCAATAGCATTGAAAGTGGTCAATCAGGAGTAGAGCAGAGACCGAGTGTGCTTACTTGCCATAATTAAAGGTTAAGCCCATATCAATTGCCACCATTATTAAAGGTTGTGCCCATATCAATTGCCACCTTCTTTCTACATCTTCCAGCTAAGCCAAGTAATTCACTTCAAAGTCTCCTTAGCGCGCCTCCCATTGTCTTCTCTTTTCTTCTAAGAAATGCCATCGTCTTCTTTTTCTTCGTAAGGATAACCCTCATTGCTTCTCCTCTTCAACGCAACCATTTTTTTTACAAACAGTCTTGCAAACTAGTGACGGAAATAATATTTTTTACAAAATGCAAACCTTGCCTCACAGGCATGCAGATTCTCTAGATTCTTGGGCATACTCATTGTAGGAATGGTATGGTAAGTCAATAAATGTCTCAATACAAAACAAAGAGAAAAAATAATGTCAATAAAAGTCTCGCTACCGAGAGTTCATCAGATATAGAAATAGATCGAGAATTTCAATACCAAGAAAACAAAACTAATGAAACTGTATCTTGGAACCACCCATGTTTGGCGCATATGCAATTACCATTTGGTAGATTATGGTTTTGTAGCAAGTTAGGACTTGGCATGAAAAGACTCTTCAGAATGATAGAACAGGAAAATACAATTCCAAAGCACTTGAGAATGATGAAGAGAGTGAAATATTAAAATACAATTCTTCCAATTCGTTTTAAATAAAGGAAAATAAGAAAGCACAGTGGGAGTGATTCTGTCAGCTTTCAATAAATTTTAAAGACATACTGTTCAATCTTCAGCCATCCTCTCCCTATATACTGGCCGCGACAACCACAAAATTGAAGTTGCAATGGCCCATATTATTCATGAAATCGAACAATAAATTTAGCCAAACAGAGTATCTAGTTCAAGAAGGTTGATCGAAAACGAGCATGGTATTGGTGTTATTCTAACACCTAGCTCTCACTCTCATTTGACAAGGAATGAGCAAACAAGGTTCCCTCTAGATGGTGGTGAAGAATGCCTACAAGGAATTCATTTCGATTAATACAGGGAGAACCTTATATATAAAATTATACCTGACAATGGAATTAAAAAATTATCAATTTTTGCGTAAATATTCTAAGCTAGGCCATGAGAAATATATAATAGAGCCCAGCATGCATCTTCCGGGGCAGACAAAGCATATTTCACCTAAAATCCATAAGCAAAAGTCAATGGAAAGGAAGAATGTCTTCATGATTTTAAATTGTAATTTTGATATCCCCATGTTTAGCTTTATAAAGCATGGCGTACTAGAACAACCACACATTTCCCACATAGCGAAACCCACTTGAAAATTTTCCATATGATTAAGATGATTAAACTCCCAAAGATCATAAAAACAAAAACAGGTACTCAAATATACCAATCACAAAGATCTATAAAAAAATCCACAGTAGATGCAAACTACAAGAGCAAGATAATGGATTTTGCTTACCTGATCATCAAATTGAGGTTGGGGTTTCCCACTGCAAAAGTTTCAGAGAGTCGATGTAGCTATTCTTATCATTGAGATTGTTACTGTCATATTAAAATGGGAAATCACCTACCTTAATGCTCCATGACCGAGTACCAGATCCAGATATTATGGAAAGTCTCCATCAATATTTCCCAAAACCCCAACAACCTTATAAGAACAACAGTTGAACTCAAAGTGAGGGAGTAGTTTTATTATTGAAATTCAAATGCAGATGATAGAAAGATAATTGAGAAAATTATGCTATGGCAATGATGTACCTGTTCTTGAAGGTTAACATGCACAGATGTAAGAAGCCCCACAAATAATGGTATTGCCCCATAGTCAATCACAACCTTTGTATGCTAAGTGGTTCCTGATACAATATCGGATCAAAGCTACGGAATCTCAATATCTACCTTCCACTCTTGCTAGAGCTTCTTGCCACTTGTGGATTGACTCCACCCCCGGGCTTCAAGTGCCCGGAGGCCACATAGATACTAATGTAAAACAGGCTAAGCTTTCATTCTTTCTTGAATCTCTTTAGATTTGGCTTAATGTTTGCTTCATCTCTGTGTTTTTGTCCATATCAAGTTCAAATGCTTGGGATGTGTGTCCAGCGGTTTGTTCTGTTTATTTTAGCAGCATGCACGGTGTATCATGAATTGTCACTTGTTACATATCGTTTCGGTCTTGTTCTGAGGGCCAGCTGATGCCTTTTCACAGATCTAACGTTTATAGCGAGGCTTGAGTATTCTCTTTGTTGGATACCAAGAATTTTAAGATTTGATATATATTGACCTATGAAGATATGTACCCTAAGGTTGTCAAAGTGAATATGTATAATAGACGTAAAGTTGAGGTTGTGTCAGTATGTATACTCAATGCATCCTATACACACTATTGAATTGCTTTGGATTCCATGCTTGTCACTGCATAATGCAGCTAGCTCCTCTCGTGCAACCAGCTCAAAATCAATAATCTTAGAAAAGCCCTTCAGTTTTGAAATTACTGATAATAGATGTCACTTGGTAGGTGTTGGACTATGGTATAATCGCAATACTCTGAGAATATAATGTGGATTAATTGTCACACTGGGTTCATGGAACTGTTTTTGGTGTAATCCTCAAACCTTAGAGTAACTTGTAAGTCATTGAAAACCTGCGATCTTGCTGGTTCCTTTCCGATCTTGTGGCCTCAGAACTCTAATATCTTTTCCTATCGCTCAATCCTTTACGGCCATTGATTTGAGTCCTATAATGTTTACAGCAAGTTCTCTTCTCTACAGGGTCTCAGATCTCTTTATATGTGTGTTTTCATGTGTGGTGCGGCATTAGGGAAACTGCATGGAAATTTTGCATCCATCCGTTTGCATAAGTTAGCATAGATCTCATTTATTATCCCTACAAAGGAATAAAAACTCAGTTTCAAGCGTTTTTGATCCTTGTTAACATAAACCTAGTAAATCCAAGATTAATATGGGCTTATAACAAGGATCTTGAGGTAAGGTTCAGTAACGCAGTTTACTCCTATAGCTTCTTATTTCAGCAAAAGTTCTTATGGCTGTAGTTTCCTAGTATGCTTACAACAGTACATTGCAATATAAATTAATGAAGCCTTTTGTTGATTGATTTTCAGGTAGAGGATTGACTTATAACAGCAGTAGCACCCAACTTGCAACTACTCAGTCAGCGATGACACGAAGGATGTCTACATGGGTTGGGACTTAGAGGCTTTAGGGTTTTAATGGGGCATCTTCCTAGCTCTGAATAAATGTGACAGTGGTTTATTGTATTCGTCATTATTGGTCGATATTTGTGTGTGCCGTGACGTGTGATAATTTGTGTCAGTAGAAATCATAATGTTTTGAATGCTTCGGGATCTTGAAATGTTATAATTTTTTAATAAATCAAGTGCCATCATTCATTCAAAGCGTACCATTTGTGTTATTGTTCACATATTTTGTCTTGTATCAAGCAGTTTCTCCATGCTATTTGCTTTCATTGCAGAAGCAAACGAAAAACGAAAAACACAGTAAACTTGTGTGATATTGATATAAATGCATTTAAATGAAATATCTTAGATAAGGAGGATAGAGAATACCTGTAAAGCTGATGCTATACAACTGAACTAATGCTCACTAATTCTGATTTACCGAGACTAGTCTATTGATGGAACTAACCGCATAATCGATTGATACCCATCCATTGATGGAACTTATCAACGCCCCTGTTTATCATCAACGCAGAGGCTATCTCTCTCACAATCCCTGTGGCTGAGCAAAATATTCATGCAAAACCCCAAATGCCTTTGCCTCCCAAAAAACAGTTTTAGTTTTTTCATAAGAAAATAGTAACTTCAAAAACTAAAAAATAAAAGCAATTTTCAAGATAATTTTGTCTTAAAAATCGCTCCATAGGACTCTGCACAATGTGCTTCCCATCGCTCCATAGTAGTTTCCCAAATACCCATTCAGTGTCTCTCCCGGAAGAAGTTTCATAGGCTTGGCACTGATGCTCAGCATGTAGCTTGACTTTTTTTTTTCTTTGTAAACTTGAGCTTCCTCGGCTTCACTGTCACCGAGACCCCTCTTGGAGCAATCACCGTGGCCCTATAAGTTGACATGGGAGGTCCGACATTTTGTGACCGTTCTGATGAATAATGTGGCCAAGTTAAAAGCCCGGGTTTGATAGAAAACAACAGAAAATGAAGGATAATGGAGATTCCCAGGTTGTTTTCCTCGGGTATGGCAACCTACAGTTCTACAAGTGATAGCTCAGATGGCTTTCAGTATAATTGAGGCTGCAAAGAAACTTGACATAGTCATCCTTGCCCGAATCGTAAACCAACCCCAGATCCATGGCCTTCTGCGGATCCACGTGACCAGAACCGAAATCTATGGGTATGGATGTCTTTCTTGTGGCTCCATCAACCATCGTCTGGAGCCTATTGTCATGAATGTAAGCAGTCGTCATATGGGCCGATTTTATGGCTGCGGGGCTCCAGTTGGGATGAACTCCTTTGAGCAACACAGCGACATTGCTAACATGAGTGCAAGCCATGGAGGTTCCAAAGACTACATTGAACTCTGTTCCCCTTTGGTCAAGCAAGAGATGAACGGACTAATCGCGTCAGTCCAAGCAGCTAGAATGTTCACCCCGGAGACTGTGATGTGGAGTTTGAGAATCTTGACAGTTTCCAGATTGGATTATCTGCAGGAAAATGAAACCATGACGGAAAATGAACTCACTACGGGAGCAGGCCTGACCCCCAATTCGGTGCCATGAAATGCAATGGTAGCGGTGGGTTTTTAGTTTATAAGATGTAATGACGGATCGAATCCTCGGCAACGTTGCCCGCTCTAACTGCAGGCAGCAGATGAGGGTCGGCAATGAGCACTTCACCATGATCAGAGGCCGTGTTATAAAGTCGGCCTGAAGGTCTATTTTGGCCATTTGCATTTCGGTCTCTTGGAGCTTCCCTGGATGATCGTCTAACAGAGGCAGGACACTCTCAATGGCCTTAGCTACCTGCAAAATGGAAAGGAAACAAATCTTAAGAACATGAAATCTGAACATAGAAAGAAGATTCAAACGTTCAAAGATAGATAGTGGTACCTAGCTCGGGCTGGAGGTAGACGCCATCATCATCGATTATGAAATCATAATCTATATAAATATGAACTGGGCTAGTTTACAAAATCAAATTGGGTGGGTTTCCAAATTCAAAATCGAAATTTGAATGTCTTTGCATCTTTGGCGCTTTTCAGTAATTTTAAAATTCAAATTAGCATGGCTTTAATGCTACCGTATTAGTCTTCCATGTCCATGCCATTTGTATGGGCACATTCCCATCGGTTCAGTTGGATGGTGGTCATGGGTGCATAGATCCATGAGTATGTAGGATGGTGAGTATGGATGGCTGAGCTGACAAGGCCGGAAATTGTTTGCCGAGAAATATGATGCACACGAACAGTTAGAATATGTCAGAGCCCCCGCAGCAGTAATTACTCTGCTGCGGGGTGCATATTACTTGCCTTTTCTTTATACATCTCCATTTTATGACGGGGAGAACATTTAATACATATAGACCACAAATGTTTGATTTACAAAACCCAGGTTGATCCTTAAACACTAGTATTACTTTGTAGAATAATTGTTTGGTTCAACATTGTCATTTTCTATCATTTTACCAAGACTCTTCATTCCCAATTTTTTTTATATATGCTCATATTCATAATTTGTTCTGCATATGCTCAAAGATACTATCTCTCGTTAGCTTTACGTATTTGTGAAAATAATTTTTATAATATTTGAGAAATTATTTTGGTACATGTTCTATCTATGTCCACATTAAGGGGATATGTAGGCATGTTATTTATGTAGTGACAAAAACATAAGACATCGTTAAGGGGATTAAAGGGATTGTTATATAAAATTTTCATATGATTAACATCTATTATAATTTCAAGACCTAGAACTGTCATGATTATCACATGTATCACATAAATAAATGAAACAATTTTTAACGATTTATCTGAATCCATTAGTGCAGAAATCTTGTGCAGTCGTCTCTTAGTCTTTTTGGATGGAAAACAATTTCTCCCTCCTACCCTTTTGCTGATACGTTCTTCAGACTTAGGTGATGGGTATTCTGAAAGATCTTTTATAGGTGGAGAGAGGATTGGTTTCCTAAAATGGTTATACTCCTCTTTCCCATCAAAGTAGAAGTCTTGGAAACTACTCCTCCGATTAACCAACATCATTCAAGATATTAATAAATATGAAAATAAACGTAACTTCCTATCACATGTGTCTCTTCATGTGGGCCATTAAAATTAATCAAAATATTAGTTTTACATTCTCCCACTTGGCACATATGATAACTTAACGTTAGAGTTTAGAAAGGTAGACATTAAGCGCGCCATAAATCATATCCATCTTAACTTTCAGTTGGTCATCATAATACTATAATTAAACAATCCACTAATGTGAGTCATGGCGGTTCTACGTTAATAAGGCAACATAGTCCCTTCCTTGTACCACAACACTAGTAACCTGTGTAATATAGTCTATAAACAAGAAGTGTATTCATAAGGTGTTAAACAATAATGTACCTTGTCAAATACTACTCCTGTCATTATACATTTATTCTCATACATGTACATACAGATTTAAAACATAAACTATCAATCAGAAACACCTTTATTAAGATCTCAAAGTGTCAAAATAAAACAAATAACATAATGCAATCCATCACATAAAATTAGCAACTCTTATGTGCTACGTTCAATACCCATTCTATTGGCATGTTCCTTAAATTTCTTTGGTGGTAATCCTTTTGTCAATGGATCTGCAACCATAAGCAGTGTGCTTATGTGTTCAATTGACACTCGTTGTTTCTGAATTTCTTCCTTAACGGAAAAGTATTTCAATTCCATGTGTTTAGCACCATTAGAATACTTGTCGTTCTTAGAGAAAAATATAGCTGCAGAGTTATCACAATAAATTCTCAGCAGCTTGGCAATAGAGTCGACAACCCCAAGTCCTGAAATAAAATGCCGCAACCACAATCCATGAACCGTGGCCTCAAAGCATGCCATAAATTCAGCTTCCATAGTGGATGAAGTTGTGATAGCTTTCTTTGCACTTTGCCATGATATTGCTCCTCCAGCTAATAGGAACAAATAACCAAAAGTGGACTTTCTACTATCAACGCATCCAGCAAAATCCGAATCTGAGTAGCCAATCACCTCTAGATTATCAGACCTCCTAAATGTGAGCATGTAATCCTTTGTTCCCTGTAATTACCTCATCACTTTCTTTGCAGCTTTCCAGTGATCCAATCCAGGATTAAATTGGTATATTCCAAACATACCAACTGCAAAACTGAAATCTGGCTTGGTGCAAGTCTGTGCATACATTAGGCTTCCTACTGCAGAAGCATAAGGAATCCCTTCCATCTGTTTTCGTTCCCATTCATTTTGATGACATTGCATAAGACTAAATTTATCCCCTTTTTGAATAGGGGCATCACCAGCTGAACATTTCTCCATTTTGAATCTCTCTAGAACTCTTTCGATATAGGCCTTCTGAGACAATCCTAACAATCCACGTGATCGATCCTCGAATATTTCAATTCCTATCACGTAAGATGCCTCACCCATATATTTCATTTCGAAATTCATAGAGAGAAACTTCTTGATTTCGTGTAATAAACCAAGATCACTGGTGGCAAGCAATATGTCATCAACATACAAAATCAGAAATATAAACTTACTCCCACTAACCTTCAAATATATACACCGATCAACAATGTTTTCCTTAAATCCAATGGAAGTAATGGTATTATGGAACTTAAGATACCATTGTCGGGAAGCTTGTTTAAGTCCATATATTGATTTCTTAATTTTGCGAGCTAGGTGTTCTTTTCCCTTAAAGGAGAAACCTTCAGGTTGATCCATATAGATTTCTTCCTCTAAACTCCCATTCAAAAAAGCAGTTTTCACATCCATTTGGTGCAATTTCAAATTATAATGAGCTACCAATGCCATAATGATTGTAAGTGAGTCCTTCTTGGATATAGGAGAGAAGGTCTCTTTATAATCTATGCCACCTCTCTGAGTAAAATATTTGGCAACAAGTCTGGCTTTATGCCGTTCGATATTTCCCTTAGAGTCTCCTTTGGTCTTAAAGACCCATTTGCAACCAACTTTCTTGTATCCTTCGGGCAATTCAACGAGATCCCAGACTTCATTTTGGTCCATTTATTTCACTTCATCATTAATGGCATCAATCCATTTAGCAGAATCATTACTTTGTATGGCTTGTGAAAATGAAACCGGATCCTTACATGTACCTACATCAAAATCAAATTCCTGTAGATAAACCACATAATCATCCGAAATAGCAGAACTCTTTTCCCTTTGAGATCTCCTTAATGCTACTTGTTGTGGTTCTTCTACCATCAGTTCATTGGTGTCAGTCTCATGATGGAGTGGTGGTTCATTAATTTGTTGTTCAATGTTGCCAGGTTGTTCAACAATAGTAGGAACAACAATTTCCTTTGAAGCCATAGGTATAGGGACTTGTACCCCAACTTCTTGGATAACCACATTTTGTGTCTTATCACTCCCATTGACTTCACCATTTTCAATGAATCTGGCATTACCGGTCTCTACAACTCTCGTACTGTGATTAGGATAGTAAAAGCTATACCCTTTGGATTTTTTAGGGTAACCAATAAAGTAACCACTGATTGTTCTAAAATCCAATTTCTTTTCATGTGGATTATACGCTCTAACCTCTACTGGACAACCCCAAACATGCAGGTGTCTTAAATTTGGTTTCCCTCTTATCCACAGTTCAAAAGGGGTCTTTGGAACTGACTTACTAGGAACCCGATTGAATAAGTATACATCGGTCTTAAGAGCATGCATCCACAACGACATAGGTAATGTTGAATTACTTAACATACTCCTAACCATATCCATTAAAATATGATTACGCCTTTCAGCTACACCATTCTGCTGTAGTGTTCCAGGCACAGTATATTGTGCACATATGCCATGCTTTTCAAGGAGTTTAGCAAATGGGCCAGGACACTGCCTTGATTCATTATATTTTCCATAATTCACTATCTCTATCAGATCTGATGATTTTCACCTTTCTGTCTAATTTCCTTTCAACCTCAGTAATGTACACCTCAAGGGCATCCACTGATTGAGATTTTTCATGCAGCATATATACATAACCATAACGTGAGAAATCATCTATAAAGGTGATAAAATACTTTTCTCCACCAAAAGATGGATTGTCAAAAGGCCCACAAATATCTGTATGGATAATATAAAGAAGCTTTGTACTTCTTGTGGCACCCTTCTTGACATTTTTGGTTTGTTTTCCCTTAATACAATCCACACATACCCCAAGGTCAGAAAAATCTAGGTTCAAGAGAATCTCATCTTTTACTAATCTCAATAACCTCCACACATACCCCAAGGTCAGAAAAATCTAGGTTCAAGAGAATCTCATCTTTTACTAATCTCAATAACCTTTCTCTGGAAATATGTCCCAACCTTTTGTGCCACAAGAAAGAGGAATTTTCATTCGTAAGGCTACATTTAGTACCAACATTATGATGCAGGGTAAGAATAGTTTCAGCAAAATGATCGTCAATTTTTAATTTGTACAAACCATCACAGAGAATACCCGAACCAACAAAAGAGGTACTCTTAAACAAACCGAAACTTTTATTCTCAAATTTAAAAGAGTAACCATCAAGATCAAGTTTAGATAAGGAAATTAAATTTCTGGAAATAGAAGGAACAAATAAAGCTTGAAACAAATCCAAACGGTAATCGTAATCTAGAAATAAACGATAAGTCCCAATGGCCTCAACTGGAGCTTTAATCCGATTTCCCACGAACAAAAAGTTTTCATTTTGATTTATGGTTTGGGTTGTAAGGAATCCATGCATCGTATTTGAAACATGAGTAGTAGCCCCAAATTCAATCCACCAAGTATTAGAAGGAACTTCAATTAGGCTTGATTCGAAACAAACATAAATTAAATTCATACCTTTCTTTTTGAACCATTCCCTATGTTTCGGACAGTCTTTCTGATAGTGTTTCGATTTTTTAAAGAAGTGACACTTATCACTGTTCCTTTCCTTCTTATAAGCATGATAACCATGATTAGGCTCATATGCCTTGGGTGATACCAACTTCACACCCTTTCTAGGCTTTTCCCTTTCCTTTTTGGCTCCTTGATTTGTGAGATGAACTGAACGTTGTCCATGTTGCTTAAGTCTTGCCTCTTCTTGATTGAGCATATTGGCCAACTCATTCACATTCCACTTATCCTTAATAGTGTTAAAGTGAATCTGAAAAAACCCATACTGAGGAGGCAAGGAGTTCAAAATAAATTGTACAATAAAAGACTTATCCACATTCATCTCAAGGGTCTTTAATTGAGCAGCCAAATTTGTCATTTCAAGGACATGCTCATGTACCCCACGCATACCATCAAACTTCATGGTGGTAAGCTTATCCATCAGTGTCCCAGCAAGGGACTTGTCTGTAGTTCGAAAACGTTCTCCCACAGATTTCAGAAATTCTTTAGCATTGTCAGTTTCTAGAAGGGTTGACTTAATATTGTTTGCTACAGTCATCTGCATAAATTTAAGACTCAGTTTGTTCGACCTTTCCCATGTTTTAAATATAGACTTGTCTTCCACACTGCTTTCACCAGTAATAGCAATCGATTTCTTAGATTCAAGTGATATATCTAGATCTAGAATATCGAGGTGAAACTGAACCTGTTCTTTCCAATCTGAGAAATTCATTCCATTTAAGATCAAAACAGAAGAGGCATGCGAATGTAGCAAAATAGGAACTGACACTGCAATCATAAATTCATGCTCACAACATTAATGCTAAGAGTTATAAATATTTTTGACAATTAGTCAACATAAAACACATGATCAAACAATAATAAATAGTATTATCGTGACCTACCTTTGGGATAATCTTAGGGTAAACTACTAACAATTATGGGTGATTTCCTTTCACCTAATAGGACTAATTGATAAAATATTCACAACTAAGTAAGTCCGTTACCTTTGAGTATCCGTACCAACCTTAATCATGAATACCCACCAACCATCCTATTCCAATTAATTAATCCTTAAAACAATGGTGCACCTTTGGGCCAACCTAATATTCTTGTGATTAAATAATTGTGATTTGCAAAGTCATTATATATATATATATATATATATATATTATAGTTTCTTCTCTGCGCATGATTAAAGGAAGCAAATCTTGTTAACACTATCCAGAAGGAAATCAATTTACAGATTTGAGAATGTTTGTATGAATGCGTAAGTCATTTTCTTTGTATTTCCTTTCAAATAGGAGAGTCTCGTTTTTCTGGTCAGGGATAGTTTTAAGTACCCATACTTATTTAAAAGTGTATAAACATTGGCGAATCTTACCCATTCTTAAAATGTCAACTATAAAATATTTGGCGATATTTTTCTAAAAGTATTTCAATTTATAAGTATTTTATATAGTTTATATAATCATTTGGCGATTTTTAGAGTGAAAACAGTTTACCCCATCAAAATTGGGTGAAACGGGGCTTCAAAAAATGCAAATTGGCGAATATTTTTTTGGAAAAAAATATGGAAAAATAGCCCATGGGCTAAATTTCGACCCTAAAATTATCCTTGTTTCTTGTTCTTATAAAATCTATTTGCTATAATAAGGGGGACCGCAAACAATTATTTTAGCAAACATTATGGAAAAAAACATGAAAGTTCTTTAACGCAAGATCTGATACCACATATCAACTTTTCTGTAAGATTAACATCTACTATAATTTCAATACCTAGAACTGTCATGATTATCACATGTATCACATAAGTAAATTAAACAATCTTTAACGATTTACCTGAATCCATTAGTGCAGAAATCTTGTGCAGTCTCCTCTTAGTCTTTTTGGATGGAAAACAGTTTCTCCCTCCTACCCTTTTGCTGATACGTTCTTCAGACTCGGGTGATGGGTATTCTGAAAGATCTTTTATAGGTGGAGAGAGAACCGGTTTCCTAAAATGGTTATACTCCTCTTGCCCATCAAAGTAGAAGTCTTGGAAACTACTCCTCCAATTAACCAACAATATTCAAGATATTAATAAATATGAAAATAAACGTAACTATCTATCACATATGTCTCTTCATGTGAGCCATTAGAATTAATCAAAAAATTAGTTCTACATGTTAGTGATAATAAAATTGGATTATTAAAGGGATTGTTAGTGACAAAATTTGACTAGGTAAGTCATAGTCGACATTTTCTAAACATATGTAACAATGATCTTAATTTTATCTCAATACTTATCATGATTGCGGTTACTAGAAAGTTGGTAATTTCTATAATAAAGTAGTTAATTTTAATAATAAAATAATTATAACAAATTATTATGTTAAAGAGGGTTTAACCATTACAATATGCACATAATGATCATAATATTATGTATTCTTAATAATCATAACACTCTCTCTTCTTTTTCTATATTATCGATGTATGCTCTCTATTTACAATATGCACACAATGATCATAATATTATGTATTCTTAATAATCATAACACTCTCTCTTCATTCTCTATATTATCGATGTATGCTCTCTATTTAAAGAGCTTAGGCGGAATTCTTGTAAGTGATTTAACTTTTTAGACTAATGCAAATCATAAAATAAAATAATTAGATTTATTTTTTTTAAATAAAATATATATCTATTTTTTTTTTATTTCTTTGGTTTAAAATAAATATTTTAATATTTATATTAATGCAAGTTATAAAATAAAATAACTAGCAACAACTACATTTTTAAATGTGGTTGATATTCGTAGATGGGCGTATATCAACTATGACCACACATTTAAAAGTGGTTGATCTTCGCTCATCGATGAATATCAACCACATTTAAAAATGTGGTTGTTGCTAGTAGACAACTGGCCAAGCTAAGAATAAAGAAATTAAAATTTTAATAAAAATATTATTTCGAAATAAAAATGAAAAGAAATACATATTAAATTTTAAAAAAATTAAATAAAAAAATTAAAACATATTAAAATAAAATAAAGTAAATAAAATAAAAAATAAATAAAGTAGTGCGAAAGAAGGTTGGCGATAGGGTGTTTGATTACCATATTCATATTGATTTTTTGCAAATAAAGTAAAATAAAGGTAAATTAAAAATAAAATAAAAATAAACCAAATTAGATTAAATAAAAGTAAACTAAAAAGTAAATAAAAATAAATTTCAGTAAATAAAGTAAAAAAATAAACAAATTAAATAAAATAAAGTAAAATATAGAAATAAAATGGAATAAAAAACAAAATAAAGAAAAAAAATTAAATAAAAATATATCAAATTAAATTAAATAGAAATAAAGTAAAGTAAATTAAATCAAAGTAAATTAAATTAATAAATTAATTAAATAAATAAAGTAAAATAAATAATTAAAAATAAAGTAAAAATAAATAAAATAGTAAAATATATTAAATAAAAGATAAATTTAATAAATGTAAAAAAATTAAAGATAGGTATAAATAATTGATATTAAAGGTAAATTCATATTAAAGTAATTAATTGATATTAAAGAAAAGTAAAATAATTGTTATGAAAACAAATAAAAGTAAAATAATAGATATTAAATGTAAATTAAAAATAAAATAACTCATATTAAAAATAATCGAAATAATTAATATTAAATATAAATCAAGAAGAAAATAATTGATATTAAAATTAATTAAATAATTGTAAGTAAAGAAAAATAGTGGTCAAGTCAACCCAACTAAAGTCAACATTTATGACTATGGTTGACTTTTGTTTTCCCATGGTTTACTTTGGTTGCCCATGGTTGGACAATCATGGTTGGCCATGGTTGGCCATAGTTGGTCAACCATGTTTGGCCAACCATCGATATTCAACCATGGCCATGGTTGGCCAACCATCATTTATTACTATGGTTGATTATGACATAAAAAATAAAGTAAGTAATATTAATTTGGATGACTTTGGTAAACCATTGTTGACTATCGTTGACCTAGGTTGGCCATAGCTGACTATTACTTGACCATGGTTGACTATGGTGGAATATGGTTCAATATGATTCATTATGGTTGCCCATGTTTGTCTTCATTTGTTGACTAAGGTGTATGCTATTTAGCTATGGTTGACTTTGTTTAATTATGCATGACCATGCTTGATCATGTTCGGCTACGGTTGACTTTGGTTGGCCATGGTTGACCATGGTTGAATGTGGTTGACTTTGATTGACTGTTGTTAATGTTTGGGTACATAGGGTACTACCAAAGGACCGAACACCAAGAGCAACCACTTCACACAAAGAGATCACAGATCAACACACTGATGTTTTGACATGGTTTAAACTCTCTTGAGGGAAACACTCCACAGCCCCGGCCAAATAGCTTCTACGGGACAATTTATTATGCAAAGAAAGAAAGTTACAAATGAGCTTCTCATAATTGATCAACTAAACAATGACCCTCCATGCTCTTTAAATAGAGATCATGGACCAATCGAGTGTTAAGCCACGGATCAAGGTTAGGTTTGATCTAAGAGAAGTTGAGCCATAGGATCACTCTATGTCGGGAACATATCGTGATCGTCGGATTAACTATTTACAAATGCATACTAATGCATACTAAAGAAACACACTATCCCTAACGGATATATTACAAAAGCTGATCCTAACTAACTCCTAAGTGTCTAAATATCGTAACAGTTAACTGTGGTTGACTATTGTTGGCTTTGCCACAACTGACCATTCACTAAACTTATTTAACTTTGGTTGGATATGGTTGAATTTGATTAACTATGGTTGAGTTTGGTTGTCTTTGGTAGACTATGGGTGACTCTCGTTGACTAATTAACCATGGTTTAATGTGCTTAACCATGGTTGATGATGGTTGTCTCTGACTGACCATGGTTAACTATGGTTGATGGTGGTTGGACATGGTTGATTTTGGTCAACCATATGGCTGACTTTAGATGTTGATGGTTGACTATCATTGACCATGGTCGACTATGGTCTACCATGGTTGTGTATGGTTTGCAATGGTTGAATTTGGTTGACCATGGTTAACGATTCTTAACTATGGTCGACTTTGGTTGACCATGGTTAACTGTGGTTAACGTTGGTGGCCATGGTTGACTATGGTTATCTCTAGTTGGCCATGGTTGACTATGCTTGACCATGTTTTACTATGGTTGTCCATGGTTGAATATGGTTTACTTTCATTGACTATGGTTAACAACGATTAACTTTGGTTGACTAATTCACTATAGGCGATTATGGTTTCCCATAGTTGACTATGGTTGGCCATGGTTGACCATGGCTGAATTTGGTTAACCATTGTTGACTATGGTTGACATATCTTGGCCATAATTGACTATTGGTTGACCATGGTTGACTATGGTGGAATATGGTTCGATATGGTTGACTATGGTTGCTTATGGTTGACTGAGGTTTACATTGTTTAACTATGGTTGACTTTGTTTGATTCTTGATGACTATGGTTGACCATGCTTGACCATGTTTGACTATGATTGACTTTGGATGGCCGTGATTGACTTTGGTTGATTATGGTTGACCATGGTTGACTATTGTTTACTTTGTTTAATATGCTTGTGACTAATTGACTATGATTTCCCATGGTTGGATAAGGGTGACTTTTTTTGCTATATTTGATTCGTTTAGCATGGTCAATCATAGTCGACCACGGTTAATAATAATAATAAATAAAATAATAATAATAATAATATATTATTACTATTATTATTATTTTTTTGACAGAAACGGATAGGTTTTATATTAAAAAACAGTGGCTGAGCCACCAACGAGTTTACATCTCCAAAAATGTGGTAAGCCATGCAGTCTTCCAAACATTAAATACATATGCCTGTGACTGGCAATCAGGACTTTAAAGTTTTAACAAAGGAAAGTAAACAAAAAGAGGTCCTAAACTAGACTGGAATTAACGGTGTCTTGCCTCTGAAGATGATTTGGCAGCTGAGTGACTCTTGCCATGTCCTGATTTTTCAGCAACCCGAAGATTTGCCAGGGTGATTTCCATATTTTGCAGCCTGAGATCCATATTATCAATAGCAGCCGTGACCTTCTCTTCCAAAACTTCCATAGCTGCTGCGAAGTCCGAGCAAATACGATCAATGACCTCATCCATTCTATCAAGACGTCGCCCTCCTTGTTCATCCATTTGTTGAATAAAATTCCCTTGTCATCTAACCCGTCGCCGCAGAACCCTGACTTCTGCTTCCAATTCCAACAGAGGATCTGGGGAGGAGGCTGCCGAGTAGCCAGAATCTGCCATACCACTTAATAGGCACAGATTATTTTCCAGAAGGAACAGGGGAGGCGAAATGAAGAGCTTCAGAGACCTTCGCCACCAGGAGGAGACCACCTTCAGAGATTGCGAGATTTTTCTTTTGGAAACGAAACGAGGAAGATTGCGGCTAATAGTTCTGATATCTTTCCTATGATATACATGGAGCATAATTACCCATAACTTGGAGCATGCCAGGTGACATTTCATCAACCTTCGAGGAGCGCCATTAACCAATTCCGTACTGTTCATTAAATAACAGCTCTCAATGCCAAATGAGGAAACCTCTTGGGGGTCAGGAGCTTGATCGTCATCATAACAAGATGTGGTTCCAACGAACCAAATGGTATTGCCAACAGAGAAAATCATTCCTGATTGAACAGAGGAAGGGAGGTCCATACGCCTGAAAAATATGAGACAAGAGCCCCTCAGATTTTGTGAGATCTTGCTCCGTAAATTCTCCTGCTCCGAAGTACAGAGAATGGTACGATCCATCATCAGCAAAGGAGGAGACTACATCATCCTGAAAATATCATGGCATGCGAGATGGTAGGAATTAATATGCATAATCGAGGAAGAATAGATGTTCACGTCGGGGATAGCCACGCTACAGACGGAGGTTGCCACCATCGGGCAGCAGGGGCACTTGACACTTGGTCTATGTCCCATTCTCCAAAAAACCCATCCGGCCATTTTCGGATCGAGTCCCATGACTTTACAGAATAGGTAACGGAGCTATACACATCGTTGAATTTGAGGACCCCTTTTCCTAGGGGTATTGCATCATTAGCTGCTTTGTCTGCTTGTCCATTATTCTTTCTCAAGACATGGTAGAAATCAATTTCTCGAAAGAGAGGGATGAGCAGAAGGATTCTTCGGAGAACTTGACAAAGGCGGATAGAAGAGGGCAAGTTCATAGAATTTATGCTATGAATAATCATCCTGGAATCCCCCACAACCATTAGGATCTGAATACCATGGAGGAGAGCTTGATTTAAGCCTTGCCCGAGGGCCAGAGCTTCTGCCATATTATTGGATTCAATTCCCAAATTCCAGGAATAAGTGAAAATCAGATCTCCAGTGGGGCCAAAGAGCACCCCTCCCCCTCCTGCCTCCCCTTTGTTATTATTATTATTAATTAGAAACCATGGTTATTGATGGGAATCCATAATCAACAATGGTCAATCATATGGTTAATTACGGTTGAATTTGATTGACCATGGTTGACTTGTTTAACCAGGGCTAACCATAGTCAACCATATGGTTGACTCTCTTTGACCATGGTTGAATTTGGTCTACCATGGTTGACATTGGTTGGCCATGCTTAAACATGGTTGACTATGGTTGACTTTGGTTGACAATGGTTGGCTATAGTTGACCATGATTGTCTTTGGTTGGCCATGCATGACCATCATTGACTATGGTTAGCTTTAGTTGGCTATGGTTTCCCATGGTTGACTGTGGTCAACGACGGTTAACTATGGGTGACTAATTGACTATGATCGACTACGGTTTCACATGGTTGACTATGGTTGGACATGGTTGACCATGGTTGAATTTTTTAATTTGCTTGACTCTTGTAAACCATTGTTTACTATGGTTAACCTAGTTTGGACATAATTGACTATTAGTTGACCATCGTTTACTATGGTGGAATATGGTTCAATATGGTTGGCCATGGTTGGCTTTGGTTGAACATGCTTATCTTCATTTGTTGACTAAGGTGTACATTGTTAACTATGGTTGATTTTTTTTTATTATGGATGACCATGTTCGACTACAGTTGACTTTGGTTAGCCATAATTGACTTTTATTAACTGTGGTTGACCGTGGTTGAATATTGTTGACTTTGTTTAACTATGGTTGACTTTGGATGGCTAATTGAATATGGTTGACTACGATTGCACATAGTTGACTAAGGGTGACTTTCTTTTATCGTAATTTACTATTGGTTGACCTTGTTAAAGTTTTGTCTATGGTTGATTGATTTACTATGGTTGACGATGCTTGACTATTATCGACCATGGTTGAAATTTTTTTCCACAACTGACCATTCACTAAAGTTATTTAAATTTTAACTTTGGTTGGATATTGTTAACTTTGGTTGACCATGCTTGACCATGCTTGACTCTGGTTGTCTTTGGTTGAATATGGTTGACTTTGATTGACGATGGTTAACTATGGTTGACTAATTCACTATGGTCAACTATGGTTGCCCATGGTGACTATGGTTGACCATAGTTGAATTTGGTTGACTTTTGTAAACCATTATTATTATTCTTATTCTTATTATTGTTATTATTATTAACCAACCATGGTCAAACATAGTTAACCAAAGGAAACCATGGTCAACCATATGGTTGACTTTTATTGATGATGGTTGATTATCATTGACCATGATTGACTATGGCTTGCATTGGTTGACTTTGATTGACCATGTTCAACCATGCTTAACTATGGTTGACTTTGGTTGACCATGGTTAACTATAGCTAACTTTGGTGGCTATGGTTGACTATGGTTAGATTTAGTTGGCCATGGTTAACTATGGTTGACCATTTTTTCATATGGTTGTCTTTGGTTGAATATGGTTAACTTCCATTGACTATTGTTAATGACGGTTAACTATGGTCGACTATGGTTGGCCATGGTTGACCTTGGATTGAAGTTAACCTTGAAGCCACCCTGGATTGAAGTAGCCCATGGATTGAATCCAACCTTAGATGGAAGTCGACCTTGGATTGATGTTAACAATGGATTGAACTTAACCTTGCATTGAAGTTAACCTTGATTAAAATTCAACTATGGTTTGAAGTTTCACTTTGAACCGTGGTTGAATTCAATTCACAACCATATTTTTAAAAGTGGTTGATTGAGTTTGAACCATGGTTCACTTCAATCCATAGTTGACTTTCAAGCAAGGTTGACTTCAATCCATAGTTGAATTTTAAGCAAGGTTGACTTCAATCCAAGGTCGAATTTAATCAAAGGTTGAATTCTATCCATGGTTGACTTCAATCATAGGTCAAATTCAAGCCAAGGTTGACTTCAATCCAAGTTTGATTTCAATCCATAGTTGACTTCTATCCATTATTGAACTCAAAGCAAGGTATACTTCAATCCAAGGTTGACTTCGATCCATGGTTGAATTCAATACATCATTAACTTTGCTCCATAGGGGATTTCAATCATAGGTTGACTTCAATCCATAGTTCATTTTTAAGCAAGGTTGACTTCAACGTACATTTGACTTCAATTCATGGTTGACTTCAAAACATAGTGGAATTCAATCCATTGTTGGCTTCAATCCAAGGCCGACTTCAATCCATATTTGAATTTTAAGCAAGGTCGACTTTAATCCTAGGTTGACTCCAATCCATGGTCAAATTCAATCCACAGTCGACTTCAATCCATGGTTGACTTCAATCCAACGTTTACTTTAATCCATGGTTGACTTTGAACCATGGTTGAAATCAATCTGCAACCATCCATTTAGAAGTGGTTAATTGACTTTGAATCATGGTTTATTTGAGTCCATAGCTGACCTTTAAGCAATGTTGACTTCAATCCATAGTTCATTTTTAAGCAAGGTTGACTTCAACGTACGTTTGACTTCAATCAATGGTTGACTTCAAAACATAGTGGACTTCAATCCATGGTTGATTTCAATCCAAGGTTAACTTCAATCCATATTTGAATTTTAAGCAAGGTAGACTTTAATCCTAGGTCGACTACAATCCATGGTCAACTTCAATCCACAGTCGACTTCAATCCACAATTGACTTCAATCCATGGTTGACTTCAATTCAACGTTTACTTCAATCCATGGTTGACTTTGAACCATGGTTGAAATCAATCTGCAACCTTTTAGAAGTGGTTAATTGACTTTGAATCATGGTTTATTTGAGTCCATAGCTCACCTTTAAGCAATGTTGACTTCAATCCATAATTGACTTTTAATTTTAAGCAAGGTTGACTTCAATCCACAGTTGACTTTTAATTTTAAGCAAGGTTGACTTCAATCCATAGTTGACTATGTTTAATGTTTCCTAATACTAATGGTAATATTGATATGAATGTTTATTAATATTAATATTAATGTTATCCATTTAATAATTGTATTGTTATTGTTAATGTTTTAATTACAATATTAATATTTACAATCTATTAATATTGTTAATCTTATTACATTAATAAAGTTAATGTTATATTAATATTTCTTAACAAATAATAATTATTTTATGGATGAACCTTGGTTAACTTTAATAATCTTTAAATGAACTGGTTAACTTTAATAATCCTTAGATGTGTTTTATAATGGATAACTAAGGTTGACCTTATTTTAAGATGGTCACATTTATTGACCATGGTTATGTATGGATGACTAAGATTGATTAGCCTAATTAAATCATGTCAAATTAAAAATTCTTTAAAATATTTATTTTTATTGCAACATTTTATTTTATTTTATAAACCATTCTTAAACAACTTACAATTTTTGAAACACTTATTTTCTATAATTCTAATTAAATGTATATGTATCTATTTTTAATGATATAATGAATGGTTAATATATTGCAAATAATTATATATATATATATATATATGTTTTCGAAATTTATAATGCTATTAATTTTTTTATATTTATATAAACAACAAATCATTTTCAAATAAATATTATTTTGAAATTATATTAACAACCTAAATTTATTAATCACTTTAAATATTATTTTGAAATTATATTAATAACCTAAATTTATTATTCACTCTAGAGATATTAAATTTTTTTACAATTTAAATTTGTTAACACATCTATAAATCAAATTCATTAATATATATCATAAATTAGTGTTATTTAAATAATATACAATAAAATTAACTTAAAATTAAAAAATTAGATGTAACATCATCATTTTTAAAATAATTTAACTTTTCAATATAATTTGAAAATTATTTTAAGATATGATTTGATACCATTTTTATTAGTCTTTCTTTCATGAGAATAAGAATTCATATTTTAAATTAATAGAAAAAAATTAAATACATTAATTAAAAATAATAATTTTGAATATTAAAACGTTAAAGTTGATATTTTATAAATTAAAATTTTCTAACTTAAAAATATGTAAAAAAAATATTTTTTGTTTCTCATAAAGAATAATAAAAAATTAAATTTAAATATTTTAATAAAAAAATTAAAAATTATGATTTTATAAATTCATAATATCTAATAAATAATGAAACCAAAATACAAATTCTAATATACATTTTCACATCAAAATAATGAAAATACAAATTTCATTATTCGTAAAGTTTTTCATTTTATAAATTCATTATTAAATAATGAACACATCCATAAATTATAGTAATTTTGTTAAATATAAATCTTTCATTAACATAAGATAGTAAACAAAGTCTAAAAAAATTGTATGCCAATTTCAAAAGAAAATTTATCCCTTATAAATTAATAAGATAACATTCATACGATCTTAATATAAATTAATTTATCATGATGTTTTCTAAATTATCTTGGGAGATATGGTCACTCATGCCTTGCGTGATCTACGTGAATATTATATTAGATTTAAATTGTGTGAATACTAAAAGTAAGATTGATATTAATATTAAATTGTGTGAATAAATTAGTGATTTTATTTATCGTTATAATGATTTTTTATAATGATTGTACATAATATTTCTGAGTGTAGAAATCAAACCAGTAATCGAATGAAGATTAGCATTATTAATATTTTTACTTAAATTATACATAGCATTTCTCAATTAAAAAATCAAACCAATAATAAAAAGAAGATTACCATTATTCATATCTTAACTGATCCACATTCTCTTTTTGTATCTAGGCATGGTATACTTATTAATTTTAAAAACTTACAGTATTACACATATTACACATCCTTTTGACTTTTAGTCGTATCCAATTTTGACGAAATATATGAGAAAGACTTCCACTTCCATAAATGCTTCATGCATAATGCTAAATTTATTTTGAAACTCGTATTTGACGTGGAGAGGAGTTTGTATCTAAAGATCTTGTGAGATCTATTAACCAATATCGATTTATTTTTGTATGCATAATGTGTGTAATATAGCTTGTAGAAATCATAGACTATACTCTTAGACTCATTTTTCTGGAGACATACTATGAACTCAAAGATAAATATACTTGTAGTACTTTCTTTTATATTCAAATATTTTATAAAAATTTTAGAGCCATCCATAAATTATTCATGATAATCGCACAACCCTGCGATTGCATCAATGAGACGATTTGTATGCACAAAAATAGAAATTCAATTGCTACTAAAGATTGTCCTCAGAGTAAGCAGTTCGCATTCCTGTTCCATCTAGAAAATGGGCTGCGATATACTATTTGCAGCATGCAAGTGACCGGGGAAGCACAAGCTAGCAGGTGTGGAAACAATGGCGAGTATCATAGGGACGGGCATAATGAGTCTAGTCATGATCATGTATTGCATAAATCAAAAGCAAAATAAGCCAACATAAGAGACCACAATGCAGTGTAGAATAAGATACGAAAAGGTAGAATCAGAGCTTCCATACCAGTTTGGCATCCTCCGGCCACGAGTTTCTTCCAAAGCCCAATCTGAGATTGTAACTCCTCCGCCATTTGACTACAGATTGAGTTATTAACTGGCTTGGCTTTGCTCTTTTTGAGTGAATAACAGAACGCATTGCGATTAATGCAACAAACAACAGGAGCACAACTATTAATATCAAAGATTTCATAGTCAAAGGAACAATAGTGAAATACTGCAGAGACGTACTGTTTATGAATCCTCATGGCTCCCACCTCCATTAACGTTCATGTGCGCCGGTCTAATTTCCAGTAGATTCATATCAGATGCAATGGTCTTATTAACTGAATAATTTAGGGTTTATGTACTCCACGATTAAACCTCCTCCATTGCTTGCTTGGACGTGCGAACAAAAGAGAAATCCAAAGAAAGACGCAAACACAGTACCATAATGCAGTGATGCATGCGTGAAACTCAACTCCGAGACTCTATTGTTCTTCTTAACGATTCATTACCATATGACCATTCATTTGCTTCCCCACCGGGCCCATTCATTACCATATGACCATTCATTTGCTTCCCCACCGCGCCTATTCATTACCATATGGCCATTCATTCGCTTCCCCACCCCGTGGCAACAGAGTCGGATTAGCAAATAAAAAACTGTAACATAAGTTTGATTAAGTTGGATTAGCAATAGCGTTTGGGTAACCTGTGAGCCCACCCCAAATCTGGGTCATTGATGGATGTGCTCGACAAAGTATATTCTAATCAAATTTATCAGAGCCTCCCATCTTTAATCCTTAATTAAAAGTTGCCATCGCCCTCCATATACAACAAAATGTTCAGTGTAGCGCCGGCGAATTATAACTTATAAAAATAAAATATCTATTTAGAATGCAATCCAATTTACTGGAGAAATTTATGAGTAATATTGAAAACATCTTTTAACGTGAGTGAGCTCTAAGTTCCCACTTTATCAGGCCTCCCATCTTTAATCCTTAATTAAAAGTTGCGATCGCCCTCCATATACAACAAAATGTTCATTATAGCGCCTATCCGCGAATTATAACTTATAACAATAAAATATCTATTTAGAATGCAATCCAATTTCCTGGAGAAATTTATGAGTAGTATTGAAAACGTCTTTTGACGTGAGTGAGCTTTAAGTTCCCCTTTCCAACCATCTTAATGAAATCCCATCACTATCTGCACTATTAGTATCCGTTTAGTATCCAATATAATTTTGTTCAATTATTTTCATAATAATTTGTTTTTTGAGAATAGAAAAAAAACCGACTCTGTTTTCTATTGATGCGGGATATCTCACGCTGAACACTTAACCCTTGTGAGGAGTATAATTTGTATAACAAAATGATGGTCTTTATTGATTCTCCTTAGGAAAGGAAGTGCTTTACAGTTTACTATCAAATAAAATTTTATTTGAATAATAATAATAATAATATATTGTATTTTAATAAAATTGTATGGATTGTAGTTAGAGAAAGAAATTAATTTACAAGTTTAATATGAAAGAAATGTTTAATTAACTATAAGGCTCCAAGAATATTAATAGTATATGTTGACCAGTTTTTGGTGGACTTTTATCTATGCTTTTTTTAGATTAAAGAAGTATGGAACAAGTGTATTCATGGATTTTATGGTCATTTTTCAAAATTAGAAATAAACAATAATGAAAAGAAGAAAAATAATTGGTAGTTGATGCATGAATAAGTGGTAGGTCATGCATGCATGGATAACATGCATTAACAAACAACCCTTTTTTTTTTAACCATAGGAACAACAACCTCCCAAGGGTATATCCAAAGCGTGCAAGCCAGATATACCATAAACTTCTGAGTCAAGGGCCCATTTAACTAAAGAAGGTAACAGGACTATTGGGGTGTACTATTGGTTATCCATTTAACTAAATAAGGTAACAACCCATTTGGGGTGGACTATTGTCCATATTGATTCTATGGCAATTCAAAATTCGAAATAAACAATTATAGAAAAAAACTTAAAAAGTAAGTGGTAGGTGATGAATGGATAAATGATAGCCAATGCTCATACATGATTAATGGATAACGAACAACTCATCACATATAACTAAAAGAATGTGAAAGATAATATATATATATATATATATATATATAATAAATGAGGGTTGATGCATGAATATCGAATAACTTACCATTTTAATGCATAAATAACCAACAACAAATTAAGTAACTATACTATCATAATAATATTATAATGAAAAGATGCTATATATACATTAATATAAAATATTGCTTTAATAATATTGTAGCTTGATAAAATTGTTATATATATATATATATATATATATATATATATAATTTCAATAATAAAAACCATTAGATTAAGAAATTCCATTTCTTACCATACTTATAAATTCAAAATTTTTAAATATATTATATTTAAGTTAAATCAAGAAATAAGAGGCTTCCAACTTCTATTTGTTATGGGAATTTACTGTGATTCTATACTTTTCAACTACATTCAATGAAGATAATCACACGCACAGATTTTTTAGCTTTTATCCTATCTATCTGAATTTAATTTATGTCTAGAGAAAATACTGAAAAGAAAAACATTCCCTCCATATGGAGTTCTCGGATGGCAACCCAAAGAGACACATCCATTAATGTACTGCGACTCATTTAACCTACGTCGTCTGCACCATCATTCATTTGCTGGCCAATCTGTCACGTGAAAAATTCATCTGCATACGCTGATCATCGTTCACGAATCACGGCCAGCTGTCATCTTGCCCTAACCATATATAAATGCATCATAAATCATTCTGACTATATAGCTGCGTTGTTAATGGCAATGACTGTTATGATCTATAAGGCAGCACTATCATATCTGCTATATACATTGTTGGTTTTTTAATGTTTCAAATCACTATCATATCTGCTATATACATGGTTGGTTTTTTAATGTTTCAAATCTAACATTGTATATCTCACTTTCTACATTCTTTATTACTTTATTTCAGGGTTCATAGTATTTGTGACTTATAAAACAATATAATAAATGGAAACAAAATACGCTTTCCAACATAGTACTAAAAGCTTTATAAACAAAAATATACCCCTTTTCATTTAAAATATTTCAGATCGGACCATGTATATACCCGTCTATATTACCTATAAGATATTGTTGTGTAAATCATAAAAGTTATTGACAAGGTAGATAATCAAAATGATTCAGCAGACATATTTATTACATCGGGAGTACAAGATGAGGCTATTCAGTATGCTGCACCCAACAGCATTTTTATTTGTGCCAGCGTGAATCACGAGTTGTCATATTGTCCTCCCCAAAGATAAATATGTCTGCTGAATTATTCTGACTCCATAGCTGCGCTGCCAATGCCAATAACTGCAAATATGTCTGCTGAATTATTCTGACTCCACAGCTGCGCTGCCAATGCCAATAACTGTTATGATCTACCATAACGCAATATGATTTGGTATTTTGCACTCTGACCGCATTTTAATTTGGGCCGTTGCATTCAATAGTACAATTTTTTTCAACATCCATGTAGAAATGAGCATATTTTTATTTGGGCTACTGTGACTACGTAGCTGCAGTCTGAATCACAAGTTGTCATATTGCGCTGTCCCTATCATTCTTACTGCATGCCTGCTTTGTCAATGGAAATAACTGTTATGATTTACCATAACCCAATATCATTGGGTACTATGGACTCTATCCACATTTTAATTTGTGTAGATGCATTAAATATGAAAATTTTATTCAACATTTATAAAATAAGGTAGTCACTTAAGTAAACAGTTTTAGGTTACAAGTGTTACGAACAAGTTATTTATTACTTGTTCTCTCTCCTTAGTTGTAATGTTTTTTTTAGTTAAATGAGTTGCCTTCTTTAGTTAAATGGATTGTCTGTCACCACTACCTGTGTTCCATGTATGAGGTAGAGTTATCTATGTGTCAATTACCGGTTATTTTTTATATTTCTTTTTTTTTATAATTGTTTATTTTGAATTTTGAACAATCATAAAATTAATTTGGATAGTACAATTGTTCCATCCTCCTTCAATCTAAGAATATAGATAATAATCCACCTCAAATTCTAAGATATAAACACCTATAAATGTAAAAGTATTTTAACTAAAATGTAAATTATGCTTAAATTTATTTAACATCCACACAGAAATGTTTTGGGTAGAGCTTAAATTATCTCTATGTGCATTTTGTTCAGAGTATCTTAGTTTTGATCGTTGTGTTGTATGAAATACTCCAATTTTATTTAACATTTCATGTTAAAATGTTTTGGACATAGTCCAAAGTCAAACTCTGCTTGGATTATTATTGTTTCATCGTTTAAATTTTTAAATATGGTTAAATTCGATCATGTGTATTGAAATTTTGGCTTTCAGATTTTACCTCAATTTAAATACATATTTCTAAACTCAAGATTGGATAAATCATTTTACTTGATTAAAACGCTACAAATATAATTGCGGGCATCTATTTATCTTCACAAAACATTAATTTCTAAGTTTATCTATAGCTTTCACCGATACTTTAAATTGACGAAGGGAGGACCGTGGCAGTGGGGCTCTGCCTGGTGTACATGATTTTAATTCTCCAGAAGGTACAGCTCAACTACTGTTCTGTAAGTTGTTGCTGCAGTCATTGCATGGTTTGTCGATTTGTTCACTTCAATTTTGAAAATAAGTTGTTTAGTAGAAGAATAGTTATCTGCAATGAACGTTTCGAGTTGATTTATTTTATCTTGATATAATAATATTAATATATTTTTTCATTATTTTATAATATACATTCAGTGTGCTTACAACAGAATTGTTACAGTGTTAAAGGACCATAGCCCTACTACTGTTTCAGTTAGCAACAGGAAGGATAGTTCTTTCACTTTTACTCACCAGAAACATGTGGCTTTTTTTTATGGGCAGCAAGTAATGGATTATGTGTAGTGGGGGGCGTTATTTATATCAGCAAGGATCATTTGTTCACTTTCCAGATGAATTGTGGAGTTGGCACTAATATAAAGGCCCAACTTCTTGCACTCTGGTGTGTGCTTAGGGTCTTTTTTTGTTTGGCTTTTATGAACTGGTTGTATTTGGAGATTGTAGGGTAACAATTAAATGGGCTCTGGGCGAGTTCAATTTAAATGTTGTGTCACTCTATCACTGGTGCTGCAGGACTAAGGAAAAAATTATGTTGTTCAATAACATTACTTTCGAGCATATTTACATGTAGCATAATACTTTGGCCAACAATCTCATTAAGGCTGCTTATGATGGAGATGGAGTAATTTTTTGAGAAGAATTTTATAATTTGCAAGTTGAGAAGCAGGGATCCTTCAAAATCCTTTACGTATAGTTTCTTTTTGGATGACTATATTATTGTTGATGAGTTTTTTTTGCTGTATCTGTCTATTTCTATTTCAGTACATTTACGACGTTGATAATCAGTCCGGAGTTGTTGTCACTTCACAATATAATTTTAGTATGTTAAACCAATTTATTTGAACGTATCGTTAAATTTTATAAATATCTTGAAATTTATAAACATATATTAATTTGAATAAAGATTAATTTATAATTTATTTTTTGTGTAATATATTTATACTTATAAAAACCATTAACCAAATACTCCTTTTATACTTGATTCAAGTATATTATTGATATACTTTACTGCATTGTTAAGACTACATAAATATTATGAAATTATGAGTTATATAAATAGATTAATATATAGCACATTATACTTTAGGGTATAGTATATTGATGTAGTTGAGTAAAACTTAATAATTTTAACGTATTATTGTTAACGTATTCATATAAGTGAATGTGTTTATAAATCTGAATTTTGAATAAATCTATACTGGTATATTAGCAATAATGTATTAATAATAAAATTAATATTTTTTCCTAAACTATATTAAATATAGTAAATACATATTAACATTTTTATTAATATGCTTGCTCCTAATTATTGGCATATGAATATAAGGTGAAAAAAATGCAATATTTAAAATATGCCGCTAATTGTTTATTGGCACATAAAGATATTATTAATTGTCACAAATTTATAGCACTTGTCACATTTTTAATATATAGAATATTTGCAATATTTTAATATTTATCTAGAAAAAGCTATAAAAATGTATATGTATAAGGTGGAGGCATAATCTATTATAAAGATAAATTAATAAAAAAATATTGTAAATAAATTATATTAATGTTATTAAAGGATAAATTATAAATAATTCAATAATATTAATTTGATCTAATAAATTTTAAGAGAAGCAATCAGATATAAATTATTTGATTTGTTTTAAAATATTGTTTCTATATTCAAAAAGTTTAAAGAGAGGAGGGTTTTTACCTTGTCATAGTTTTGAGGAATTACAATGATAGAGAGGGAGATCTAATGTGGGTGTAGCTAGGGAAATTTAGGAGAAAGTGGTTTTCATCTTCAATGCTCATAGACTCACAAAGGGGGAAAATCCTTTGAGCCCACAACATTTTAGGGGTTGTCTAGTGCCTAGATTTACTATGAATCTCATGAGAGTTCATTCTAATCTTTGCAATATTAAATTTCTTTCAGCTGGTTAAGATATAAAGACAATTTTGATTCTCAAGATTATGGATAATGGTCTCTTTATAATATTGTAATTTTCTTTAACCTCTAAATCTTCATTGCACCACATTCTCTCTTTGAACGTATAAGTAATAATGTTTGTAATGTTATGAATATTTTGTAAAGTGGCAGTTTCATCAATCCCCCAATAACTTAGTCAAGTCTTTGCATCATTAAACCACCCTCTATTGAGGCATAGGTGGTTTGGGCTAGAGTGAAGAGAAATTTTAGGAAGTTGATGATCTCCTATATTGTTTAATTTGTGCTTGTACATTAGATATCTAATCATATCTATGCTTTCGATGGGGGAGATCCTCGCTTCTATGAGGAGAATAGGATAGGGTTTATTGCTATTAATTTGGATATTATGAGTTATAAACCAAGTCTAGATTTGCTCAATTCTTCTCCATCATTCTCTCAAAATAGTGCATTTTGAGGCTTCATAGCCATATAAGATAGTCGGAGTTAGAAACATTTTAAAGAAGAATTTATTTATGTGATAAGATTTGTTGATTTACAATTGTTTTCAAGACCGAAGTAGGATTTCCACCCCCCATTAATCCTCTTCTCAGGTTTCTATTGTCAGAAAAAAAATTCTCATAAGTACCCTTATTAGATTTGATAACCATAAAGTCATCAAACAATTATTTGTCATAAATTCATACCAGAATTATATCTTATAACTCCATTAAATTAAGAACAATTATGAATAAAATATTATTACCCAAGTGATGAATGAAATATTTGTCACAAGTGGATCTTAACTCTTGCTCTATTAGGAGTTGAGAGGGATCAAATACGTGAGGTGCAAACCCTTTTTAGAGTGCTAAAATTAAGGAAAGGTTTTCACCTTAAGGGATTTCAATGGCCACACATCAAAACAATATTTATTAAAAACCAAAATTAACACATCAAAATCATCTCATCCAAAATTTAAAAACAAAATATATTTACATGATCAAAATTGTAAATTGTAATAAAGTAATAATCATGTTCATTAATAATACATGTTATGGATTGTGAGCCCAAAGCAAGTTTCAATGGAAATTTTCCTCATCTACATCATTGGAACATTTTCTTCTATGAAATTTAATGATGAATTACGTGTTTATTTAACATAGTGATATCATACAAAATGTAATATTACTAAAATCAATGCATATTAACTATATTTAAATCAATGCATAGTGCATATTAACAATATTATTAGATCATAATTCCTTTCCTAAAGAACAAATTTCAAAATAGAGTGATGTAAGATCATAATGCAAATATCCATCTAAAGATTCAACAATAGATCATAGATTCCCCTCAATGTAAGTGACACATCTTAACAATACTAAGAAAGAGCATTCATTAAATCAAAGCAATGCAACACACTTCAATTACTAAATTCCCACATTAAAATATTAGATGTTAATATATAGTCAAATTAGCATTTCTACTATTTAACTGTGGTGGTTCTATCTACTTGGCTAATTATGGTAACTCAATCAAATTAAGGTTTTCACTATTTAAGTGAATGATATCATACAAAATCGTCGAAATGGATGGATCGACCATGGGTTTTTTTGCTCTAAAAATGACCTAATGAATAAATCATAGATACCATTCTAGTTGTCTAACTATGGTGATTCTATCTACTCAATCAAATGTGCTAACTGAGTGATATTAGGGTTTAGACTATTTAAATGAATGATATCATACAAAAAGTAAGGCCACTGAAATCAACAAACCTTAACAATAATATTAGATCATAATGCATTTCCCAATGCACATATTTGAAGTTAGAGGGTTGTTAGATAATAACATGAATCTCCATCTAAAGATATAGATTACTAGATAATAGATGTTCTTGAATCAATATAGGGTTGAACAACTATCTAACTGAATGATATCAAATGAATGGAACAATTTGGACAAAATGAATGGATCAACCATGGGGCATGGTTCTATCTATAGTTCTAGCTATTTATAAATATTACTTTTGAATTTGTATAGGTTGAAGATACTTAACAACAATTACTGCAAGTAAAATATTTCATGTACAAACTTTGACTATTGATTAACCAAAGTATAATATTTTATGCAAATATATAGTCAATCATATTAGGGTTTTGACTACTTAACTATAGGTGATTCTATGTAATCAACTAGCTATGGTAAATGAGTTATATTAGGGTTTTAATTATTTAGCTATGGTGATTCTATATACTTGGCTACTTGGGGTAACTAAATCATATTAGGGTTCCAACTATCTAATTGTGGTGATTTAACTATTTAAATTTCAAAGTAGGGAGATGGTATATCATAATGCAAATGTCCATGTAAAGACATATATCAATACATCAATACCAAGGATAATTTTAAGCATCCATAATTTCCTTAGACTGTAAAAACCTTGGCGAATATTATTAATTCTTAAATTTCCAACTACAAAATTTTGGGTGATTTTTTTCTTAGAAAAATCAAATTTATAGGGATTTTATATAGTTTTTGGACAAGTTTCATGATTTTTAGAGTAAAAACGTTTTGTCCCATGGAATTTCCGGGAATCAATTTAGAAAAAAAAATGGAAAAAAATTAGCCCATGGGACAAATTTCACCCCTGGAATTTTCCCTGATCATAATGTCCCTTAGCATAAGCATTGCATCTTAACAATACTAAAAAAGTTGAACATGCCTAAATCAAAGTAAGAATAATATGTACCAAAATGTAATAACAATGAAATCAATGCATCTTAGCAATACTATTAGTCCATATTGCATTTCCCAATGAAGATATTTGATTAGAGGGATATTAGATCACAAGAAAAATATCCATCTAAAGTCATACATTAATATATCATCCATTCCTTTTGAGTGTAATCAACCTATATTTATTTCCTTTGCCTAATTGTACTTAGCAATTTACCCAATTATTATTACAAAACTAATATCTAACTCATTATTCTATTATTAACATAACAATACATAATCCAATATATTTTCCATTATAAAATTTTTTTGAACTTTTGCATTATTAAATTAACAATATATAATTCCCTTTTTTTGTCGGGGGGGAAGTGGAGGAAGATATCTAAATTCCAAATGTATATGAGTTTATAAGCATATTTTATACTTTGAACATATATAGTATAGTACTATTTTATAGTTTGAAAACAAAACTTAACAATATATAATCCAATATATTTCCATTATAATATTCTAGGACAACTATTCCAATTTGGAATCGTGTTGTAAATGATAACACATAAATATTACTAATAGATAAAAGTTGCATTCATTTATTAATTATGAAGTAAAAGAAGTGTAGTTTACCCAATTCTTGATTAATTTGCAATTATTACAAAACTAATATCCAATTCATTTTTTTATTATTAACTGAACAATACATAATCGAATATACCTTCCATTGCACCAAATATTCCATGATAGATCAAGATGTTGTAAATGATAATGCATAAATTCTACAAATAGGTAAAAGTTGCATTCATTATGTAATTATGAAATAAAATAGTTATGTACCCAAAACTAATATCTAACCCATTGTTCTATTATTAACTTAATAATACACAATCCAATATGTTTTCCATTATAATATTCCAAGGACCAACTATTCCAATTTGGAATCGTATTGCAAGTGCTAACAATAAATCATACAAATAGGAAAAATTTGCATTCATTAATTACTTATTAAAAAAATAGTTGCAATTATAGTTTGCAATTATTAAAAACTAATATCTAACTCATTCTTCCATTATTAACATATCAATATACAATTCAATATATTTTCCATTATAATCACCATGCTTAACTATTCTAACTTGGAATCATGTTGTAAGTGATAACAAAAAATTTACAAATAGGCAAAAGTTGCATTCATTCATTTATTATGAAGTAAAACAATAATTCTTGATATGCGTTCCATTTTTATACAAGGTTTTACTTTCTTTACACACACACACACACACACACACACACACCATGCCTTATTCCATATGCAAGTATTATATTAATATATTTTAATGTGTCTCTTGTAGAACAAATCAAGGCAAGACTAACTAAACACATAGATTTAGTTGCAGGTAAATAGATTTTCAAATTGAAATTATATATATGTGTGTGTGTGTGTGTGTTTTCTAATGTAGCAAATTCAAACATCTGCTTGGTTTTATTAAAAAAAATGTATACTTATTTTTTTGGAGACAACATGTGCCATGTTTGCATTACATAAATGACACATCTCACTCACTTGGTCTTCAGAAAGAACCACTCAACACAATAAAGTGATAAATGCAATTTTTCCATCACTACATATTGTCTTACTTGTGCCAAATTCCTATAATCTCTAATGGTTATGTTGTGTTTCGATGTTGAATAAGGGATATATTAGGTTGAGCTTGGTTGGATTTTTTTTACCATTGTTTCTTACAGTTAACTATGATTGACAATGTTTGAATATTGATAAATATAGGAAACCATGTTTGAGTATAGTTTAATGTTGTTAAGAACGGTTGAGTTTGGTTTATTTCAGTTGGTGATTGTCCTAAAAGGTTATGTTGGATTATGTTCCTCAATGGTTATGTGCCATTATGACGTTCTTCTCAGTTAACTTATGTTAAAGTTGTAAGTTGTATACAAACATTGCTTTTGGTGACTTTTATTGGCAATGGTCCTAAAGGGTTATGTTGGATTTCTATGTTACACAATAGTTATCTCTCATTACAACATTCATCTTGATTAAATTATTTTAAATTTCTACATTCTTAGATAGTTATGTTACATTGCAATGTTTAATAAGGGTTATGCTAGGCCACCCCTTGGTTCTGCATTCACGTTGCCTCCACGCCTAACCTTCACCGTTCCTTCACACTGCATCCACGCCCAAAATTCATGCTCAACACTCCTGACCTGAACTCACGCCCAACATTCACGCTCAACACTCCTGACCTGCACTCACGCCTAGCATCACGCTCTTCCTTCACACTCGGCATCACGTCCTTCCTCCACACGCATCATTCACGCTCTTCCTCCATGCTCGACATCACGCCCTTCCTCCACACGCATGATTCACACTCTTCCTCCTCCAACCCTAGCTCAACATCAAGCGCCCCCTTGAAGCGAGTTCGCTCTTCCTTTTTTTTTTCTGTGTTGTGGCTCTATCTCTTGGAAGGCCTCCACCTTAGCGTGTTAATCTATCCTATGAGCTATCCTAGATACTTGACAACCACCACTTCTAAGAAGATCTTCCCAGAAAATGAAGAAGGGCTACGCATGGGTATTGCGCCATGTTTGAGACACCCAATATGTATAGATATGCATGTGAAGGGGATACATCTCCTTGAATTGTAGATCAATTGGTATAAGAGCTCCGACATCCGAAGGAGAAACAATAGAAGAGCAAGATCTGCAGTAAGGTTTTCAAACATCTTTTTTCTTTTTCTGAGTTTTTCAGGATTTTCAGATATCTCACACCCTTCTCAAGCTTTCCTACAGTTGACATTGGATTCACAGATCTTTCCCTAGGAACTCATCGATATCCACCATAGAGAGCAGATTCACAGATCTTCAGGCCCATAGATCTCTCCCTCTAGTAAATCCTTTGTTTCTTAAGCTCATAGCCCCCAGTGCATTACGCCCTCTGTATTGAACACAAAGCCTAAACTATATTTATATCAAAATAAAAATTTTGGCCTCCAATCCTTCATACTCCATAAGATGCCTCCTAGAAGAGATCCATTTGTCATTGAGTTTGATTCAAATGCCTCTAATCCAGTCTAGTACCTCGCATCCGATCTCAATGAGTTAATGAGGATGCAACAACAGAACAACCCAGATCCATTCCGATTAAATACTCAGTTCAAACTCCTTAAGTTCGTTGGAAAAACCAATGGAGAGGTTGTCAATTCATGGATCTGCAACCTTTCCACCTATTTCAGGACTTGCACAGGCCTTCCCGAAGAGAGAAAGCTACAGATCGCGGAGTTACAGTTGGAAGGACTTGCTCAAACTTGGTGGGACACAAAGCAGGAAAAGACCACCATGGTAATAGACATTGGAGCCTCAACAAAGTCTTATTCTTCTCAACCGATCAGTTCTTGGGCTCGAATGTGTGAAGCATTGAGAGACCATTTTTACCCACCCAAGTATCTTTAGTCTTTATGGATCCGATGGAACCAGCTCTTCCAAATACCTACACAAGGGATACAATCCTATATCGAATACTTCGCCAAGATTCGACTGTTGCTCCACATTCCAAACCTAGAATAAGAATTAATACTTAAGTTTAATTCGGTTTTATTGGTTCAATTCCATAGAGAAGTTGAGTTATTTGAAAATTATACATTAGATATAGATTTTGAAAGAGCATTGGCAGTCAAAAGGAATATAACTCCTCAGGGTCGTACTCCTCAATCCCATCCCAACCAGAATCCCTCTACTTCACAAACTCCCACACCCAATACTTCATCTTGCTTTCCCTCCACTCATCCTACCAACCAAAATGCAAATACAGAGTGGTGTTCCTTCCAGAAGACTAAATTCCACAACACTTCTGATTGTCTCATTTTAAAATCTCCCATTACCAACAAATCTCTCTGCACAGAAGCTACTTCATCCCAACCTATAGGTGGCATTGATGAGGTTTCTCCTCAGAATCATACTAAAGTAGATCCCTGATTGATCTTAATGACATCTGAAGATTCCAACTCATATACCCTACCCCTCTTTACTCATAAATTCCAAATAAAAAACTCCTTGGCCTTGCTTATCATGGATAACGACAACCAGAAAAATTTGGTTTCACAAGAGCTAGTGCAGTGCGTCCATCTAGCCACGACTCCTCACCCGAAACCATATCATCTAGGATGGGTCCAAAAGGATGGTCCTCATCTATTGGTTTCTCATTATTGCTTGGTAACATTTTCGAATGGTCAATTTAAAGACTCTGTACTCTATGATGTATCACCATTAGATTGTGCTGATTTACTTCTCTGTATCCTTTACCAGGACAACCAGAATTCCATCTATACATCCAAATCTCGACAGTATAAACTTACCAAGGATGGCCACACCTATATCCTTACAGTAGCCCCACCCAAACCTAAGCCCACAAAAGAAAAAATCCCTCATGTCCATCTCAAACAGTTGGTATCTCTTTGTCTGATCCACCTCATTCAAGAAAACAACGCCACTTATCCCATCCCACAAGCCATGTCTCCTCTCCTCCGAGAAGTTTTCGATGTATTCCAACACCCTACTGGACTCCCCCCTATTGCCACATAGAACATTCTATTAACCTCATCTCAGGCGATGCTTTACCCAATGCACCTACATACTGCCTTGCTCTACGAGAAATAGAGGAAATTGAAAAGTAGTTGACTAAACTAATTAACTCAAGACACATCCAACCCTCATCTTCTGCTTGTCCTTCCCCAGCCTTCATAATCCCCAATAAAGACACCCCAAAAATGCGTCTTGTCACTGATTATCGGGCCCTTAACAAGGCCACTATGAAGAACCCCTACCCCCTACCCCGGATTGAGGAGTTACTTGACACCCTACAAGGTGATAAATGGTTCAATAAGTTGGATTTCACAACAGGATACCGTCAGGTTTGAATAAACCTAGTAGATGTGTGGAAGACAACATTCAAGACCAAATTTGGTCTTTTCGAATGGAAGGTCATGCCTTTTGGCCTGATTAATGCACGTGTCACCTTCATGAGGCTCACCAATGATATTTTCAGGAATCACTTGGGTCTCATTGTGATTATCTACTGAGATGACATTCTGATCTTCATTGAGTCATGGGAAACCCACCTTCAGCATGTTTGTCAAGTTATCGAAATACTTAGAGAACACAAGTTGCAGGTTAAAGAAAATAAGTCATATTTTGGACAGTGCTTAGTTCCATACTTGGGATTTCTTGTCAACTCAAAAGGTATTCAACCTTATCCTTCCCACCTCAAAGCATTGAAATAGTGGCCAACACATTCTTCTTCCAGCGAATTAATAAGCTTCCTCGGTGGCATAAATTTTTATCGTAATTTTGTTCTACATTTCTCTCAGATTGCTTGTCTATTGCATCAGCTATCCAATAGCAATTCCACCTTTTCTTGGAATAAAGAAGCCACAACCAGTTTGTTTGTCTCAAGGAATCTCTCTGTTCTTCCCCAGTATGGCGTTTTCCAAACCTATCTCAACCATTTGAGATTGAGTCAGATGCCTCACAGTATGCTATTGGTGGAGTTATTAAACAGGGAAGACATCATGTTGCTTACCACTCAGGATCTCTTTTAGATGCTAAGAGAAACTATAACACCTACGACAAGGAATTATACAACCTATTTCAAGCTCTTAGGAAATGGTGCCATTATCTGTTGTAAAAGGAGACTATTCTACATACAGACCACCATCCGTTGATTTTCATTAATTCACAGTCCAAGATACAAGAACAAAGGAATATTAAATGATCATCCTACATTTAGTATCCTCCATCCTCCTACTCGGATTACACCTCCTACCTCCTGGAAAACATAGGACAAACTCCAACTCAAGCAAAGTAGATGACATCTGATATGGTGCAACGTCTATTTCCTCATCTTCTCATGGAAGCAGGGATGCTTCCAAATCTAGACAGGGAGGAATTTAGACACCCCTTGGTTCTTCATTCACGCCTACTCTTCACGCTTCCTCCATGCCTAACCTTCACGCTTCCTTCACGCTGCATCCACGCCCAGCCTTCACGCGCAACACTCCTGGCCTACACTCACGTCCAACATCTCGCCCTTCCTCCACGCTCAGCATCACATCCTTCCTCCATGCAAAACATTCACGCTCTTCCCCCATGCTTAGCATCACGCCCTTCCTCCATGCACAACATTCACGATCTTCCTCTTCTATGCGCTATGAATCCATCCCTAGCTCAACATCAAGCACCCCCCTTGAATCCAGTGCGCTCTTACTTTTTTTTATGTGATGTGGCTCCATCTCTTGGAAGGCCTCCAGCTCAGCGCGTTAGCCTAGCCCGTGAGCTATCCTAGCTACTTGAAGGACACCACTTCTAAGACTATCTTCCTAGAAAATGAAGAGGGGATACGCCTGGGTATTGCGCCCCTTTTGAGCCACCCAATATGTACAGATCTAAATGAGAAGGGGATAGATATCCTTGAATGGTAGATCATATGTTTCATTGTGTTTGGTTGAGTTTAGTTATCCATGGTTGTCTATCGTTGATCATGGTTAACTATTGTCAAATTATTATCTCACATTATGTTGTTCATGTCCTACCATATTGCGACATTCATCTTAGCTTATGTCAACTGCTACATTCTTTAATGGTTATGTTGCATTACAACATTCAATAAGGGTTATCTTCCATTGATTTTGGTTGATTTGGTTGGAGATGGTTGTCTAGGGTTTGTCATGGTCGACTATGGTTGAAGGGTTATTTCACATTGTTCATAAAGGGTTATGTTGATTGCAATGTTCATCACGGATTATGTTTCATGGTGACATTCCTTAATAGTTACGTTTCATTACATCACTCATGATATCTCTCATTTAAACATTCACCTTAGATTTCTTACATCAAATTAATACACTCTTGAATGATTATGTTGCAGCGTGATGTGCATTTAAGGTTATGTCACATTAAACTTGGTTGAATTTGGTTGGACATGGTTGTCAGCATTGGAGAATAGTTGATTATGGTTGAGTGATTTTCTTACATTATATTTTTTATTAAGGGTTATGTCAAACTGTGATGTTAATCTACAATTATGTGGCAATGTGATCTTCATCAAGGGTTATGTCACATTGTAATGTTCCTTAATGATTATGTCACATTATGACTATGGAATTCATATTTTTCTTACATATGTAAAATTGCTACATTTCTTAAAGGCTAGGTGGCATTCCAATGTTCATTAAGGGTTGTTTTTCATTTAATTTTACTGAATTTGGTTATCCATTTCAGGTACATGATATCCTTCTATACATTGTGGAGACCACATTACAGGTATAACTCCCGAGATGATATATTCCATTCACCAAGCATTCAATTTATACATAGTTTTTGTGACTTTTGGCATTCAGATTCCAAATGATCCTTTAGAGTCTCCAAGACTCTTTGGATTCCCTAACTGAAGTCATAATTATTTATTTACAAAATCCCGTAGGATTCTAACCAGGGTATGTTTTAAGGATTCTAATATTATACTTAAGTATAGTATTCTAGGCGATTATTTTGGATTGAAAAAAACATATATATAGATAGGTAGGTGAGTATCAAATATGAAACATACAATTTAATATCGAAATTTGTAACTTTTGGTGAAAATTATGATAAAAAAAAACATATTTTATGTATATATAGGCGATATTAGAGACTAAAAATGATCAAATAACGAATTTATTTTTTGAAAAAAGTTCGAAAAATAGCCAATTGGCTAAATTTCGCCCCTAAAAATTACCCTGTTTCTAACATTCCCCCCTTAATCCTAAGGGTTGTTTGTAAGTCCGAGCATGGTTCTAAATATTTCAAACTTTTCTCATCCAAGTGCTTTATTAAAGATATATGCAATTTGCTCATTTGTGGAACAATGATGTAAATGAACTATATTGGCCTCTACATGATGCTGAATTAGATGATACTTTGTGTTGATATGTTTGGATTGATCATGGAATCTAGGATTCTTGACCAACTTGATTGTAGAAGTATTGCCAATCAAAAGTGGAGTGGAATTCGCTTGTTTCTCCTGCAAATCTTCAAGTATCTTCCTAAACCACACAATCTCTTTGGTTGCTTCTATAGAAGCTACATATTCTACATTTGTTGTTGAATCTGTTGGAACTGATTGTTTGCATGATCTCCAGGAGACAGTTGTTGATCCAAGACTGATCGTATATCCAGAAGTGGACACTCCCATTTCTTTGTCACTATCAAAGTCTGAATAAGAGTACCCAATAAGTTTGGATTCATCCACCTTAGAATACTTGAGTCAAAATTCTTGAGTCCCTTTCAAGTATCTTCAAACTCTTTTTGCTACAAACCAATGTCCTTTACAAGGTTGGTGCGTAAACCATGAAAGAATGCTAACAACATAAGAAATATCTAGTCTGGTGGTAGTAAGGTAGATAAGGCTTCCGAAAAGCTATCAATACTTCGTTTCATATTCAAATTATTTTCCTTCACTTGATGTGAGATTTATCTTTTACTCGATTGGAGTTGAAAGCAGGTTGTAATCTGTCATGCCAAATCTGTTCAGCAGTTCTCCAATGTACTTTTTTCTGAGAAATGAATATGTACTTAGGATGTTGAGTCACTTCAGTTCCTACGTAATAGTGAAGATGTCCCAGATCAGTCATTTCAAATCATTTCTTTAAGTCTTTCTTTATGGATTCTATATCAATTTAATTTTTCCATGTCATCAAAAGATCATCCACATATACTACAAGAAACACACCAGATCTTCCAACTTTCTTTACAAATAATGTTGCATCATCAAGATTGTAATGTTTGAAATTCAACTTTAGAAGATGCTCAATTAGCTTTTCATACCATGCTTGAGCTACTTGTTTCAAGCCATATAATGAATTGACAAGTTTGCATACCTTGCATTCTGGTCCCTTCACAACAAAACCTTGTGGTTGAGACATGAAGACATTTTATTTCAACTCTTCATTCAAGAATGTTGTCTTTACATCCATTTGATGAACTTTCCAACCATTTTGTGTGGCCAAGGAAAGTATAGTATGGATGGTTCTCCATTTTGTTGTGGGAGAGAATGTTTATTCATAGTCAATTCCTTCTTTCTATGCATAGCCTTTTCCATGAGCCTTGCTTTGTGTTTTTCAAGTGAGCCATCTTATTTATATTTGTTTTTGTATACCCACTTAATTCCAATTGGTTTGGTTCTAATTGGAGGGTCAACCAACCTCCAAGTTTGACTCTTTATGAGTGAATCATACTCATTCTACATGGCTTCTTTCCACTCATCACAAGTAGCATCCTCTTCAAAGGAATTTGGTTCAAATTTAGTAGAAAAATTCAATTCACAATCAAATGAGACATCCATGTCATCACCTAAGTTATGTACATTTCCTCCATCTTCTTATATGGATAAGCTTCTTGTTCTTGTCTTTCCTACTTCATATGCATCGATTGTTTCAAGTGTCTTTGTGGCACATTTCGGAATCGTCCTTGATGGTCCAGGTTAATCAGTTGGTGGTGCATCATTCTATTGTAGGTTCAATCTTTGAATCCTCTCGATTACATCATCCAGTTGAGTCTCTTTTTTAGTTGAAGTGGAAGGAACTTATTCTTCATAATTCTCTTCATGAGGGGGTGTTGGTGCTGCTTCAAATGGAAATTCCATCGATTGATAGTGGATTCATACAAGATAGCGATCCCCCCTTCAAGAAGCGGAATTTCATTATCACATTCATAATATGTCTTTAGATGAGAAAACCTCTCCAGATGATCAATTTATCTTTCAATAGACTGGTCATTTTTATTAGCTTCAAGAAAAATGACATCTCTGGAAACAACAAATTTCTTGTTTACCTCATCATAAAGACAATATGCCTTGGAAGTTTCTAAGTACCTAAAGAAAATGCATCTTCTGGTTGTAGCACCAAGCTTGTTTCTTTGCTCCTTTCGTATTAAGGCATAGCAAGTGGAACCAAAAAACCTGAGATGCATAATGAAAGGAAGGTGGCCAAACAACATTTCATGTGTAGTATTATCTTCAAGAACATCAGACGAACTTCTATTTCTGAAATATGCCACACATAGGGCTAAATCACCCGAAAACATTAGCTTTTCATTCTTGAAAAACATCATTGAGCGCTTTGTATTCATTAAAGTTACACTCATCCTTTCTACTACAGTATTTTGTTGGGGATTGTATGGAAGTGAAGTTTGATGTGTAATTCCATGTTTGCAAATATATTCTTCAAATGACTTAGATGCATATTCTTTACCATTATGGGATCTGAATGTACCAATATGTGCTTGTGCTTGATTTTCTATCAGTGCATGAAACTTCTTGAAAGTTTGAAATGATTTATATTTTGTCTTCAACAAGTATACCCAACACGTTCTAATATAGTCATCAACAAAGGTAATAATGTACCTATTACCATTTGCAGAAGGAATTGGCATGGGGCCACACAAGTCAAAGTGAACCAACTCTAACTTTCTACATGCTCTAGATTTAGACTCTGAAAATGGTTGCTTACTATGTTTTCCTTGTATGCATGCATCACATTTGATCTTTTGATTAGCAATTGCAGGAAAACCAAATGCACCATTATTTATTAACAATCTAAGACCGTTATAATTTAGATGACAAAATCTAGCATGCCATAGTAAATTGGATGACATATTACCTTCTTCATGCTGAGAGAGGTAGGAAGAAATTTTGAACTTTTGCAAAAGATCCTCTCAACTTCAACAACTGTCCACCTTCATAACCAGTCATGATGACCTTGGTGTCAGAGGATTTTCTTATCTCTACAATTGCGTCGAACATGTCGATGGAATGGTCTTGCTGTCGAATCTGCACTCTGAAGAACAATATTCTCTACAACTCTTGAAGACAAAGAACATTCCTTAATATGAAATCAAGGAATCCAAGCAACTTTAGCTTAATTGAGCAAATTCCTTGTGGCTTAAGGCGAGATTTATCTACAAAGTACACTATGCCATTTGCAATGTCATTCAGTTCTTAAAAACAATCTTTTCTAAAATTCATATGAGATGTTGCACCAGTATCAAGCAACCAACAATCTTTGTAAGGTGAAAGAGAAGTTATTTCATTAATGTTGATGTATATGTAACTTTGGAATGTATTTCACATATATGTATATTGTATTCCTATAGAGATGTTATTATTCCTCTATACGGAAGTGTCGTCATTTATATTGTAAGTGTCGTAACTTATACTTGATGGGTTATTAGACCACCTTGTTGGGGTCGGCCCTGTATAAGTCATGTGGGTCAAAGGGTTATTAGAACACCCTATTGGGGGTCGGCCATGTGGGTCAAAGGGTTATTAGACCACCCTAGTGAGGGTCCGCCCAGTCAGCATTATGTTAAGTGGTTAAGTTGAGGCCGACCTAGTTGAGTAAAGGTCATGTCAAGTTAGTGTATAAATAGAGAGTGTGTCTCTCTCATTTTACACATTCTATTCTCTCACTCACACTTGGGAGAGTGGCGCACTTGTGGAGGAGGAGGCTCTTATGCTAGGAGAAGACTATCTCTTGTATTCTTGTTGTATCATTGCTCTATCTATCTCTGAGGAAGTTATTGGGGTTTTTCACCTTTATGGTTTTCCCCAACTAAACTCTGTGTCTCTTGTGTGCTTGCATTATTGTGTCCATGATTGATATGCTGTAGATATGCTGTACATGTTGTTGTCTTAGTTAAGATCCTAGATCAGATTGAAGTAAATTCTGAAAATTTAACATGGTATCAAAGCTAGCTTGAAAGAAGGCATGATATGGCATGTATGACACTTGTTGCACTTATGATGCTAGGACTTGATATAGCAAAAACCAATCATCGTATCACTTTCGCTATAAATCCGTTTTGGAGAAGTTTTCAGATCTGAATCTTTTACAGGTCGAATATCAGATCCCCATGCACCTTGTGTCAAAAGGAAAACCTCTAATTCGTTGTTCTTTGTGATTTATGATCTGTACAATATAGGGTTTCTGCCTCTTCCATATCTGAGTCAAAATTAGGTGACCTTGGGAAAAATGTCATAACTTGGGCTAGGAAGCTCCAAATGAAATTTCGTAAAACATGACAGGTAGTACACAGACTGTACTATCTCAGAAGCATTTTTCAGAGGCCGAAGTTGAACCAATGACACATGGAATTCCGTACAAGTTTGCTCTCCTATATTATCCCATAAACAGGTCACGTTGCAACACTGGGCATAACTCTCTCTCAGAGAATCCAATTTAGGTCAGACCTATCGGGCTAGAAAGATAATAGGTCGGGCTCTCTCAGGAACATTTTTCAGACCCAGTGGATTGAAAAGTTCGAAGTTACACCAGAAACAATCAGGTACATATTTCTATCAAAATAGAATTATTTTTTAGCACCTTCATTCATGGCTTCCGGAATTTAGGGCTTTGGAGAAAGTTGGAATTTTTGTAATCGGAGACCATGGATGGATGCTACTCATCAAAATAGAAATTTAGAGACCAAGATCATATTTTTTGGTTGGGAAGAAGGCCGGGCTTGATCAAACCCCAGTTCGGGACATTGATTGGAAAGATGGAAAATTAGGGCTTCTGCAAAACTTGGAATTTTGGAAATCTGTGACCACGGATGGAAGATCCTCAGAAAAATAAAAGCTTAGAGCTTTGAATCAAATCTTTTGGTTGGGTGAAGCTCCAGGAAACCCAAACCCTAATTCAGGGTCCTCCCTAGTGAATCCAGAAATCTAAAAGGCAATTTCGAGGGGAAGTTTGAAATTCAAAGTTTGAATTTTTGGGGTTTCTTTGACAAACCCTAATCTAGCTCCAGGTCTAGTTCCTGCAAATCAAGTGGATTGGGTTAATCCTAGAAGAGGATGGATTGGTCACTTGCATAAGTGAAGAAGTTCCCATTTCAGAGGGAGATGAGGCTAAGGCCTTCCATAAGAAGATTACAAGCAATCTTGATAGGTATGGCTTACAGGTATGTTTTGAATTCTGTTCATGGTTAAGTTTATGATATGTTTGTCTTCATATCATTACATTACAATCTTGATTAATTACTAGACTTGTCGTATTACCTTAATAGAAGATATTCATTGATTAAGGTTTTGACACTTATGATTGTACTAATGCATTGTGATGTTGTATGACGTTTATGTTGTTCGCTAACATAAAAGGTACACCAAGAGAGACAAATCATGTTCTACTTCAAGGACATATGATCATGGTGACATGAAGACAAAGATTCATCCATTGTCATGGATCACATAAAATATCTACTTACGAGGTATGTATAACTTGGTTCTACAATGGTTAACTTATGAGACATGCAGGTTACTAGCACAAGTCAATGAAGAGAACTAGAAGACATTATCCGGGTATGTTAGACATAACTAGCTAACATGCTAATCCAGGTATGTTTTCCTATATCAAGCTAGAATCCTACCTTGTGTTAGGATCTTATACTGTTGTGTTGTTGATAGTGATTATTCATGAAGTCATAGGTTTGATTAGTCATGGTTGTATGCATATTATGTTTCTTACCATAATTGATGACTTAACTAACCAGAAGAATCATGAAGGTATAGGTTTGAGTAATCATGGGTTTATGCATTGATGATTTAACTAATCAGAAGAGTCCTATGATCAAATAAGAATATGTATGAGTAAAAGAAGACTTACCTGAAACCTTGAATACTAATGTTTATTATCTTTGAAATGATCTTGACTATACATGCTTTAGATTATTGTGTTTTGATAATATTAAGATTATACTAATGAATTTTTTATTATGTATGAGACCTAGAGGATAACACAATGATGATACTAACAAGCATGCATAGGGATCGAGAATGAATATAAGTTCAAGGACAGGTAATCTAAGAAGCAAAGATCAAGAGGGAGCACACTCCAGTAGTTTCTGCAAGGATGCAGATATTCAGAGGGATTTGACCACTTCTCACAATCCACATCAGAATGGAGTTGCAGAAAATAAGCAAAGACTGAGAGGGAGTCAAACCAACAATCAAACAAAGATAATTATTTGAATTGTCATTTATTACATACTTGTTTGTTTAAATAATGTTATTCAATGATGTATATGCTTATGTTCCTAGAATTAGGTTGTGTATTATGCATATTATAATAGTTGCATTGATGAACAGTAAACTACTAATATAGATGGGTAAGTGGCCTATGGCACTGTACAACATTCCATTACTACTTATCTAGAATGAAACCTCTTTGCTGACATGTTAGGAGTTGTGCGCACTCTTAACAATGTTTTGGTAGAGATTTGAAGGCATCTAGAAAGTTACGGAATATGGATAAATGTTGTATTGAAGTATTGGATAAGATAGCTGCATGACTATATGACATATTTCTTTATGTGTAAGAATTTGTTATGAAAACTATGAGATGTTTTCTAATCATGCAATTTAACTTGTTGTGTAGGAAAGACCGTATACCTTCACCTATAAAAGAAGGACTACAACATTTGTTCAAGCAACAAAATTATCTATTGAAGATATTGAAGTTCCCAGGATATGGGAAGAATGCCATGATCTGTCGATCATGAAGAATGATGTTTGGGATGTGGTCCCAAGAGCTGAAGGGAAGTCTGTTGTGACTTCTAAATGGAACTATCAGATCAAGCATACTGCGGATGGCAGCATGGAGAAATATAAAAGTGATGAAATAGAAGATACACCAGGTGGATTTCAAGACAACCTTCTTGAATGGTGTTGTCATATATGTGTGTAGAACTTGGTAGGATAGACAGCTTTCTATCCAGTTTGGGCTTTACCAAGAGTGAAGCGAATTCCAACCTTTACTACAAGGTTGAAGAAGGGATCCTGTGATTCTACTCCTGTATGTGGATGCCCTGTTTGTAACAGGTGAGGATAGATTGATTGTCGACATGCAGTGGAAGCTTGCTGCCTAGTTTGAGTTGAAGAACTTGGGGATGATGCACTATTTGTTTTTGGCATAGAGGTGTGGCAGAGTGATGGAATCTTCCTTGGACAAGGGAAGTATGCAATAGAGATCTTGAAGAGGTTCGGGATGATGGACTGCAAGGCTATGGCCACACCTATGCCATCGAGCCTGAAGCTTCTGTGTGATGCTTCATCTGAGCCGGTTGATATCACTATGTATCGTCAGATGATTGGGTCCTTGATGTACCTAACGAACACAAGACCAGATATTTGCTTTGCGGTGAACACATTGAGCAAGTTCCTGACGGATTCGAGAAGTGTTCACCTGGTTGCTGTAAAGCATGTTCTGAGGTACCTAAAGGGTACAGTGGATTATGGGCTCAAGTATGAAGCGAATCAAAAGTTTAACCTACAGGGTTATGTTGATTCAGATTGGGCTGGCAGTGCTGCAGATAGGAAGAGCACATCTGGATGCTGCTTCAGTATGGGATCAGGTGTGATCTCTTGGTTTAGCAGGAAGCAGTCCTGCGTAGCACTGAGTATAGCTGAGGCAGAGTATGTTGTAGCCTGTTCATCTAGTTGTGAGGCAGTATGGCTATGGAAACTACTGTCTGAGTTATTTGATCTCCCATTGGATGCTACTGGTATCTTTTGTGATAACCAGAGTTGTATGAAGCTTTTCGAGAACCCAGTTTTTCATGACAGGCCAAAACACATAGAGATCAAATATCACTATATCAGGGATATGGTGCAGAAAGGAGCTGTGAAGCTCCTGTATATTGCGATGTACGAGCAGATTGCAGATGTGCTGACGAAGCCACTAGCTAGGGTGAAGTTTGAGTACTTTAGGGAGAGGCTTGGTGTTCTTCAGATTGACGACACTTCGAGGAAGAAGTGATGGACACATTTGCAGTAGCCATTCCTAGCATGGTGGAAGGGGGATCCTTCACATGGCTGTGGATGTAAGCGCTGAATGATGAGCATCGGGATGATGTTCTAGTTTCTACTCTGTATGATCAGTTGGATCATTTACATTTATGTATGTACACATCATGTTGGATGATGGATATGATCAGTTGGATCATTTATGTATGTACACATCATGTTGGATGTTGGATATGATCAATTGGATCATTTATGTATGTACGCATCATGTTGGATGTTGGATATGATCAGTTGGATCATTTATGTATGTATGCATCATGTTGGATGCTTGGACCATGTATCTGTATATGTATCAGGTATGATCAGGTAGATCATGTATGTTGATGGATACATTGTGTGGATCATGTATCTATGTATGTATCAGGTAGATACATTGTATATGATGATATGTATCAGGTAGATACTTGGTATGCATCAGGTCGATGCATTGTATGATATGGATGATCATGGATGACGAGCTTCTCCAGATGACATGCATCAGGACGATGCAGTGATGATGATCAGGATGATCATGTGTACATCAGGATGATGTATGGTGAATATCAGGACGATACTTTGTGGCCGTGGATCAGGTTGTGCAGATGAGCATGTCTGGGAGATCCTATAGGTCAGAGTTGTGTACCCATAACATCCTGGGATGCTCTTTCGAGACATTGCTCTGGGAGAACATGTAATTTGTGCCCTGGGAGATCTTCAGGTCGGAGTTGTGTACCCGTAACATCCTAAGATGCTCTTGCGAGGTTTTGTCCTATGGCATGTAATTTGCTCCTGAGAGATCTGGACAGGATGAAAAGGGCCTCAGATGTTTCAGCCAGGTTTTTCCATGACCACATGTAATTTTCTCCTAGGAGATCTGGACAGGATGAAAAAGGCCTCAGATGCTTCAACCAGGTTTTGTGGTGGACCACATGTAATGTGCTCTTGGGAGATCCGACAGGTAAAGCTGTGTGCTCGTAATAGCCTAGGATGCTTTAGTCAGGATTTGTGGTGAGATCACATGTAATGTGCTCTTGGGAGATCCGATAGGTAGAGTTGTGTGCTCGTAACCGCCTGGGATGCTTCATCTAGGTTTTGTGATGGGTCACATGTAATGTGCTCCTAGGAGATCCGATAGGTAGAGATGTGTGCTCGTAATAGCCTGGGATGCTGCAGCCAGGTTTTGTGATGCATGTGATAAGTCCTGAGGATTCCACAGTATGGCCAGTGATGACGAAGACCTACAGGTGGTGGGCCTACATCCAATATGAAAAAGGATTGGCTCTGTAGAACTTCCTATGACGAGTAGATTCAGAGATTGATTGAGATAGCAGCAGCAGTGATGATGATGATGACACGATGATGATTATCCAGTGACGATGATCTAGAGAAGATGACTTGTGCTAGAAGACCTGTGTCGAGAAATACCTTCCTAGTTAAGAGGGAGTGTTGATGTATATGTAACTTCAGAATGTATTTCACATATATGTATAATGTATTCCTATAGAGATGTTATTATTCCTCTATACGGAAGTGTCGTCATTTATATTGTAAGTGTCGTAACTTATACTTGATGGGTTATTAGACCACCTTGTTGGGGTCGGCCCTGTATAAGTCATGTGGGTCAAAGGGTTATTAGACCACCCTATTGGCGGTCGGCTATGTGGGTCAAAGGGTTATTAGACCACCCTAGTGATGGTCGGCCCAGTCAGCATTATGTTAAGTGGTTACGTTGAGGCCGACCTAGTTGAGTAAAGGTCAAGTCAAGTTAGTGTATAAATAGAGAGTGTGTCTCTCTCATTTTACACATTCTATTCTCTCAGTCACACTTGGGAGAGTGGAGCACTTGTGGAGGAGGAGGCTCTGCTGCTAGGAGAAGACTATCTCTTGTATTCTGGTTGTATCATTGCTCTATCTATCTCTGAGGAAATTATTGGGGTTTTTCACCTTTATTGTTTTCCCCAAGTAAACTCTGTGTCTCTTGTGTGCTTGCATTATTGTGTCCATGATTGATATGTTGTAGATATGATGTACATGTTGTTCTCTTAGTTAAGATCCTAGATCAGATTGAAGTAAATTCTGAAAATTTAATTTTTAATTCCAAGATTGCAATGTGCAACAATACAATGGGAAGAATCGGGCACTTTACCACCCTCTTGGTTTTTATTTTTATCTTCTTTATTCTGATTATGTATACGTATGATGGAGTCCCAAGATTCCTAACACTGATCTTCTTCATGCCCAAACTTTCTACATCACTTGCACTTCAGATTTGGTCTTCTACTAGAGTTATTTCTTCCACCCCTTCCTATAAAATTTCTTCTTCATATTCCTCTTTTGCTGCTGTCTCCCCTGGAAGGGTCTTTAGGCTTGTTCTTTTATTTATGAGCAAATCAAATAGATTCTACAGTACTATCATTTGTCTTCTTTCCAAAATCTTTCTCTCTGTCAACAATATTCTCTACTAGGATGTCAAAGGTGAGGTATTTGAACTTGTTGCTTTCTTGCATGGATTCCATATAGTTTGAGTGAGTATGATAAAGCACTAAGTTTTTTTGACCCAAAATCCAACGATGAAAAAGTTGAATTTTCTACAACTTATGGTTGCTCATCCGACAAGGCCATTCTTTTTTTACCGTCGGTGGCATATCGACTAAAATCATACAAAGTTGTCGACGTCGGATATTCGATGGCCCTACCTCGTCAGTGATCCGACATCCTCCAGCTTGACAAGTAGACTGATAACCGACAGCTTTAACCTCCAATATTGGTCCGATATCATCCTTTTTTCATCGAATATGCGGCGCACATTTCGACGTCCCTTCCTTGATGGTGTCGGTTCAGTCATCGGTTATGTGACTCCCATACCATACAAAAAAAGGAGGATCTGACGTTTTGAGCCGTCAGAATCATGGCAAAGGCGTCAAAAATTACACTGTGGTTGTCGATAAGGTCGTCGGTTACGCGACCCCCATACTATACAAAAAAAAGGTGGATCCGATGTTTCGAGCCGTCGGAAGCATGGCAAAGGCGTTGAAAATTACCCTACATTCATCGACTAAGTCGTCAATTAAGCAACGTCTATGCCATACAAAAAAAGGCGGATCCGACGTTTTGAGCCGTCGAAAGCACGGGAAAGGCGTCGGATATTACCCTACGGTCGTTAGTTACGTCGTCGGTTAAGCGACTACCCAAAACATTTTTTTTTTTTTAAATAACATTTTTGAAATAAAACTTTTCATATTGAATACATGTTCTCTAATCCCTATGCTTATGTAACATTGTGGCATAATCGTCACAAAGAGATGGTTGGTAGTGTGCTTCCATTGTGTCAAGGTACTCTTACCTAACTTCTCTAATTTGGTATACTGAGGAGTTTGTATATTCATGTATGAGATCATATTCTATGAATAAGGCTCATTAGATAGTTAATGGGTAGTTACTTAATGTAAAAGGCTCATTTTTATTAAATAAGAACCAGTAGGTGGTTGGTAGTCATTAATTTTGAGATTGCATGTAGTTAGGGTTTTGTTTATTAAGAAACTATTTATAGCGCTAGAAGGATGTATATTGTTTTGTCAAAAATTGGTTTTGTATTGAAGCTTTGCTCAAAGGAGCTCATCCTCTCGAAGAGGCCCATGAACATTACTCTCTCTTTTTAAATTTATTAATACTAGTGTTATATTTTGCAAGTTTAATCTCTTTCTTGCATTTTCTTTTGTTCACTTACATTTATTTGAGGTTAAGGATATTGATTCCAAGGAAATTAAAGAGAAGGTTAAGGATATTGATTCCAGTGCATCATTTACTCAACCTTTGAAGTTATGGAAACTCGAAATTGGTTATGAGGAGCAACCAAAAATCACAACAAGCACCAAGAAATTGTCAAAATTTAAACGACACGCGAGTGGGTTGTAGAAAGCCAACATCTTAGCCATTCATTGAGCTTCTCTCTGTTTCGAGAATAATTTCATATTCTCTACTAAACAGGGCCAACCATGTGAAGGTGGAAGCTCTTATGGCCCCTCCCCCCCCCTCACATCACTCTCAATTCCCCATACCCAATGCTTGCACTTGAAAAAAACAAATATGTGCAAATTCATCGATATTTTATCATGAACTTTCATCCATTATTCATTCAATAAATGCTAGCATTCAATAAACCATTGTTTCTGTCGATCCACACATTCATTCAATAAAATATAACATTTAATAAACCATTCATTAATAATTCAACCAACACATTCATTCAATAAAAGATGAAATTCAGTAAAGGTAACAGTTTACTACACTGAATCATTAAAACATTAGAAAATTCATTAAACCATTCATTCATTAATTAGGCCAAAAATCGTGGACGATATATTGTTATCAAAAGTATTTAGACGAGATTTGAACCTGTGACCTATGTCTAGTCCCAAGGATACCACCTTCAAGCTTGACCTTATCAATCAATTCCCGTCGCCATTTCCTCTCATACGACGTCCCAAAACCATTTCTCTCGACACCCATTCTTCATTTATTCAGCATGCATTTCACTATGCAACCATCTCAGATTCCCATTGCGTTTTCCATCAATTAGTTTATCAATTTAGTATGACCCACGTCCGCCGTCCAATGAGTGTTTCCACGGTCTTCAGTTTCAGCCTGGCAACGGTTGACGATTCATGGTATTACGTTTCCCTTCGACTGCAAATGACAAACTCATAGTTCACTATGAAGGTTTGTCTGACAAATGTGATGGTCAGAGAAATCTTGATAGTGAACTATGAGTTTGCCATATTGTAGCTTAAGGGAAACGTAACAGGATGAATCATCACCATTGTCAGGCTGGAACTTAAGACCGCGAAAACACTCCTCGGACGGCGGGCGTGGGTTATACCGAATTGATAAACTAATAGAGGTAAAACACAACGAGAATTTGAGACGATTGCATAGTGAAATGCATACAGAATGAATCAAGGTTGAATGTGGTAGCCTGCCATCTCCCATTGTGAAATGCATGCAGAATGAATCGAGCTTGAAGGTGGTCGCCCATTTCTAGCTCCACTTCAAGCTTGAAGGTGGTAGCCTTGGGACTAGACATAGGTCGCAGGTTCGAATCTCCTCAGTTCAGTTCGTACCTTGTTATTTTTTCGATGCAAACTATATGTTTTCTTTAATTTGTTGTTGAATTTAATTCCCTAGCGTAAGAGGAGCCATTGTGGTCAAGTTTCATTCGTAAAAAAAAGATGAAAATTGACAACAAGCAGCATGTCTCTAATTGTTGTCGATGTATGCTAGCTTAGTTGCAAATATCATGCTTCAGAAGAAGCCAGCCTTGAATGGTAAATATACCAATTTGGAAGGATTTAATGTGAGGTTAAGGATATTGATTCCAAGGAAATTAAAGAAAAGGTTAAGGATATTGATTACAGTGCATCATTTACTCAACCTTTGAAGTTGTGGAAACTGGAAATTGGTTATGAGGAGCAACCAAAAATCACAACAAGCTCCAAGAAATTGTCAAAATTTAGACAACACGCGAGTGGGTTGTAGAAAGCCAGCATCATAGCCATTCATTGAGCTCCTCTCTATTTTGAGAATAGTTTCATATTCTCTACTAAACAGGGAAAACCACATGAAGGTTGAAGCTCTTATTCCCCCCCCCCTCACATCAATCTCAATTCCCCATACCCAATGCATGTACTTGAAAAAAACAAATATGTGCAAATTCATCCATATTTCATCATGAACTTTCATCCATATATGTACAAAATCCATATTTCATCATGTGGAAACTCGAAATTGGTTATGAGGAGCAACCAAAAATCACAACCAGCTCCAAGAAACTGACAAAATTTAGACGACACAAGAGTGGGTTCTAGAAAGCTGGCATTGTAGCCATTCATTGAGCTCCTCCCTGTTTCGAGAATAATTTCATATTCTCTAATGAACAGGGCCAACCACGTGAAGGTGGAAGCTCTTATGCCCCCCCCATCGCATCACTCTCAATTCCCCATACCCAATGCATGTACTTGAAAAAAACAAAAAAGTGCAAATTCATCCATATTTCATCATGAACTTTCATCCATTATTCATTCAATAAATGCTAACATTCACTAAACCATCGTTTCAGTCGATCAACACATTCATTCAATAAAAGATAACATTCAATAAACCATTCATTAATCATTCAGTCAACACATTCATTCAATAAAAGTTGAAATTCAATGAAGGTAATAGTTTACTACATTGAATCATTAAAACATTAGAACATTCATTAAACCACTCATTCATTCATTAGACCAAAAATCGTGGACGATATATTGGTATCAAAAATATTTATACATCATTTTTCCCATCCTTTTTATAAGTTTTTCTTCTCTTCAGTAGTGGTACATAATCTATAAGATGACCATCTACATCTGGACTTTCTCCTCCACTTCTTGGTTCTTTAGCAGGCGCTTTTGGTGATGTATGCAATATCCTAGCTGATTGTTGTTCTAGAAGTGGATTTTGTGGCAAGGGGTTCAGATTTGCTGCAACGATGTGAAAATGTTACATCATTATATTTTGCTATTGTAATGACAAGTTTTTCATTTAAAAAAATTCATTACGAAGGTGTTTTTTACCTGGTGTGACCAAATCATGTTGTTGATGTTCTTATCTAGTCTCAACCTGTATAGTTTCACCCTCTACATGCTCTGCATTTGAAATACGGTGAACTACAATTAATGGTCACCATTTGCAATGCTATACATAAAATTGTAGCATATGAATAAATTCATTACCAGGATTCAAAGCTTGATCATCAATTTGTTGTTGTCCCTCATCGACACTAATGGCATCATTGCTTTCTTGTTAAAAACAGTGTCAATATTTTACATCAAGTATTTGTAAAGAAAATATTCCACAAGCGACAAATCTTCATTAAACTATATAGATTCTATATACCTGTGCACCGGATGGATTGGTACCACAAGACTGTTTTTGCCCAGATAAGCTTCTTCGATGTTCAACAACAGCTCCAAAGCCTTCCTGGAATCCAAGCTTCATGTCTTCCTCTGTGGGTACTTCATTCAATCGATCGGCCTACATATTTGCTTATCATCGTTAATTAACATTTTACGGTGCAATAAAATGAAAAATAATTTTCAATTTATTATTTGTATTCATTATTGGTTTCTCGAAACTTACAATCCATGTCACCAAATTCGAATAACCACCAGGGTCAAGCTTGTGCTGACCTACTTTTTCTAGTCTTGCCTTTGTGGCCTTTGATGTGTCTGATAGCCTATGCAAGTGTTGAAATACGTTAGATGTTCCAAGTTCGATATAAAAATCAAGGATAATAAGGTTTAGAATTACATTGCAGAAAATATTGCATACCTCCCTATGCCTGGTGTTAACTTTTCTTCTCTTCTCAGAGCCTTCTCCTTTCCATCTTCCACTAGAGCTCTCCACTCAATTGATGGAATCATTGGTGGGCGCTGATACCTCTGGTTTTTTTTGTCCTATATTGGTCTCGGACAACCTTCACATGTTGACAAGCCTTTTTCAAGACATTGGCATGACTAAAGGTTTTGTCCCCGAACAGGCCAACCAACTGATGAGTGAGTTCATATTTTAAATGTTTTGGTTGTCTATCCCACCTTGTTCGGATGGTGGGCCCGTAGATATCCAAGCAAAAGTCATTCATATGTTTATAGAAAACATCATTTCCTGCACAACTATCATAATTAGTTGATAAAAAATGTTTTATTGGTATATTAAAATGAAATTATAAACACTAATTAACCTGATCAACTATGATTAATTACCTGGGATCCTCGCTATCTTTATTGGGATGATATCTTCGTCCACCAAAAATGTTGTCTCCAGTGTTCCCGTGCTTTTGAGATGGGAAGATCCTGGAAATGTAGCTTCTTCGACATCAAAATTAGTAGGGGACTCGGTGTCGATCCCTTCTTGTGGATGATCCGTTGTGTGTCGGTCAGTAGCAGCTGTTGTGCTCACAGCGGGGGTCCGTGGTGTTTCAGAATGTGTTGCCGACTATTCAGTCAACAACAATGGCGAAGGATTCGAACTACGTGGAGTCATTTGGTCGTGGTGCAAAGTCTCTCCACGAGCCTCGCTGGGGCCAACACCACCTTGACCACTATTGTGTGGTCCCTTATAATTCTGTAAATACACACCACGTCTTATACGTTCAATACTATCATATAAAAGAGAACATTATAAATATTTAAATGAATTATTCTATGATTCAAGATTCCTCAACTTACTCGCAAGGTATTAGATCTATGTTCCAACAATGCAAACCTTTCTGTAATTGCGCTTGTTTGCGGAACCTGGATTAGTAGAGTAAGGATTTCCGCAGTATATCTATTCAACAATTTCTCTACCATCTTTAGCGGGTCTGTGGCTTCACAAATTTTTTCGTAATCATGAAGCACCTCTGCCACTTCAGGTTCTAACGAAAAATCTTGTGATGCTGATTCATACTGCGATTCACTAGTGGGCTGCAACAAACATATATAAAGCACTACTGAGTTCTCTATTGATAGATTCCAACTTTTATATAAATGTAACATATCTATCATGATAGATTCGTAAAATTACAACACGGTTTACATTATCATAACGAAACCAGTATACACACGAAAAATACATAACAAAATTAACATTATGCTATGTATTCTATTGGTACAATTGAAATGAATTATACCTGCGACCTCGACAATCGCGATTCATTCATTGGATCAATGGTCATAGGCGACTTGCCCCGATCTACTAATATCTGGGAGATGCCCCTAACAACACCCTAATAAAAAAACATAGTGAAAGTCAACTAAACGAATCCAAAACTATTCATGAAAAAACACATAAAAATAATTATTATTCATATTAGATTTTTAATATTACAAAGATGTATACCCGTTGCACGGACCCTGGTGTGGCCAACCTTATGGAATCGACCTGCATATAAAACATAGACTAGAAAATTACGTAAACGAAACCAAAATATTCATTGAAACATTAATATAATGCTAAAACATTTTGACATATTTTAATTGTACAATTCAAATCAGGTCTACCTGTTTCCCCGAGGGTGTTGTCGTCTGATCAACATTCAATGGGTGTATTTCCCAATCAACATTCTACATCAAATATAAATAACATTATATAAAACAAACCAAGTTTTTAATAATGGAAAAAAAAAAAAAAAACTCTTTTTCTTATTATATTTGTACTCTTAGAAAGATGTATACTTGCTCTGTCAAGGAAGAAGTACTCCTCTAACCATTTGTTGGCAGGGATTTATCCTGATGACTGGCCTGCGAAGTAAATATGGGAAATTTAAAGGAAATATACTAACAAAAAATCCTTATGATGTTTAATTTATTACTAAAAGGTTGGGTAAAATGTTTTATAGTAACCTTGTTTGTATCTACTCGGTTCACAGGGTAATTAATAAGCAACTCATCCCCTGCAGATATTGTTTTAATAGCAACTACAAAAACACGGTTTCCTTCACGCCCCTCAAATTTGCAATTTGGTTGCTTAATTGTAGACCCTGGTTGTGAACTGTTTATAAACCCTGCAATATTCCCTGTGGCCTTTGGCGTTCCGTCCATGTACAACGTTCCTCCTTTATTTTGATTTTTGTCTTTCAATTGTAAATAGTTTGTTGGCAATCCATAGCTACGCATACTTTTTGTATATCGGACAAGGCACATCGAATCGTTGTAGTTGTATATGGGTCCAACAAACTCCATCAATTCTGTACATGTCCCGTAACCGACCAAGATGCAATCCATGGAAAACAACCCGAAACCATGTATTAATGACAGTGCAATTCGATATCTCCTCTCGTTCACACAAAAATCAGTGTTCGATGGAGGAAGATCCTTCGGTACCCATTTTTTCACTAAATATCTGTACCTCAAGGGCACCTGTTCGTCGTCTTTTGTCTCATCACCATAGGAACATGGCCCCCCTTGACCATGAAAAAAATCATTGCGTCTATGGAATCTTCTTTTTGTTTTTTGACATCTAGTTGATACAATTCTTCTAGACCTACTGGATGTCTCACTTTCCTCTAGCCTTCCTAAACTCCCCTCGCTCGAGGAAGACAGATCAGACAAATATCTGTTTGGTTCTACCTGCACCATTGGAAAAAAGTTTAGATTCGACCACAAGGCATAGTGCCTCTTAAAATTTGGCGTGTATCGCCTTTTATAATTTTACTTGATCCTCAGTCCCTTTGTCAACATGTCGGCATTCAAGTGATGATCGGAAGATGACCAATTTATCTTTCTTAAGAGTAGAAAGTCATGCAATATTTATGAGTTTTTTTTTACTATTTGATTTAATGCTACATCACACATGTAACACACATGAAACACTACACATACACATTACAGGATCTCCTCTAATGCCACAAGTCCTGGCTACTTAATGAAAACTATTTACCACATATTTGATTACCTTAGTGTAGATGTTTCCTGTAATATTATACTCAGAAGAGTTACTTTCAGAAATGACTGTGCCTCTTAGAGGCTAGTCAACTCTAGGAACCAAGTGACCCTATGATAGGGCTAGTACAAACCAAAGAGAGAGAGATGACTAGGCTATGGTACGGTCAATCAAAGAAATTAAGTGACAGTAAAAAGGCTCAGTACAAAGACCAACCAGTAAGGTACAAGTCAAAAGAAAAAATGGGTATAAAGACTCATAACCCTTGGGACTAAGGGGGTGTCCACTAACTCAAACATGGACAAACTACCATAGTTATAACCATAAGAACAAAAGCATAAAAGGAAGTACAAATCAATATATGCAATATCTCCTTGTAACTACCTCATATATGCAATAGCTCCTTGTAACTACCTCTTATATGCAATATCTCCTTGTAACTACCTCATATATGCAATAGCTCCTTGTAACTACCTCTTGTAACTCAAATAGTACCACCAAAAGGTATGATAGCATGCAATCTTCCTAACTAAGGTCAGGAGGGTGGTACGAAGTGGGTATACAGACTCATAACAATTTGGAGAAAGTGGGTGTACCTCAAATGTGGACAAACTACCATAGTACCCACAAGACCTAAAACATAAAAGGTGGTACAAATCATAAGATTTCCCAATATCAGTAAAACACCCAAAAGGTAAAAGGCAAGGTACCAAAAAAATATTATCGACAAAATGAAAGGACCATAAGACAATCGACCAAGGTGGGGTACAACCATTCATCTCTCTCTCAAATGTACCATTGTTCCATATAAATTGAAAGACCATCATCACAATAAACGGAAAAGTCCACATGGGTGATGTGATCACGTGGTCCTCTAGACTAATCCTGCGGTCAAGCATTACTGGCTCCATGAAGGGGTGTTCAGTCCCTTCAGAAGACAATTTAACTCAACCATCTCGAAGACCTAGGAGAAGACGACATCACACATCATCAAATAAGTATTGGTAACTACCGTGTATGAACTCAAAAACCCTAAAGCAACTGAGCGTGCAGAAGGGGAGCTATGAAAAGACAAGGCTCGTAGGCCAAAAAAACAAGCTCAAAAAACTGTACTGGGACCGATGTCACAGTAAGCGAGCTGAAACAAAAGTGGCCAGAATGCCAACAAGTAGCACTAAAAAGAAAAAGACCCTCTAAAAAGGTGATGATGCAAGTAAACTTCCTAACTAGGAGCTGGAGACCTCGACAAATCATATCCTTCGCAAGGTGATGAAATCCAAGTTGAACAATACGAAGTGAGAGACCAAATTTGAAGGATATCCCTCTACCAAAAGGGATCCTGGGTAAAAGATCCCTAATAGAAAAGTCACTAAGCTACCTCATTCATGACACGTCGGAAAAGGTTTTCGGCACTTCTGCCTTATCACCCTTGTATCACCAGTATGGTGGCCGGAGAATACAAGGAAGACAATGATCGATGTTGCCTTAGGGCTAAGTGAAGTGCGGCATTCCGCAGAGTCCGTCTAGTTCTCAATCTCGCGGCGGTTTAACCCCTGAAACAACAGGAGGCCCCTCCATAAACTGCTTGTGACCGTGTCAATAAATACTAGAGGATTTTAGTTCCCTAAAGACAATGACTATGTCTCAGATGAAAAATGACAAGGGGGAATTATTTGGATGCATTTCCCCGATGTCCTACCTAACTAACAAATTCTTTTTATCCTCAAGCGAGGTTAAAGTGTGTTGAGTTAACGAGTTAAATTTTAATGGTTTTATTACTCAGTCGGGTGATGGAAGTGAAACTCGTGGTGTGATGACTGACTCAAACCATGCAAATGCATATGAATAAAATAAGCCTTTCCTTTCAATCAATGATAGCTAAGGTAAGGAGAGAGTTCTTTCAAACTATAACTATTCTTTCAAATTAAATGAATCCAACAATAACTTTCTTCTACTTCTAATGACTAAAATGCATGACAATGTTTAAGCCTAATTAGCAAGCATAAGCATGACATTGTGATATTGTGAATAATCGTTTATACTAGGACACATTATTTCAATTTAAAACCCATGTAATGTAGGCATATTTTGATATGAATCTTGAGAGTTGAGATCTGGTAAGGCTTTAATGTTGAATAAAGTAGGAGATATAATATACAACACAAAGAAAAATCACAAGATCTTTCAATTTTACAAGTGAAGGAACAATGACGAAAACCATTAAAGATGATGCATTATAATGAATAAATAAATAAATAAGCATGACAACATGAGAGAGAGCGAGAGAAATGGGGTAGAATCGTATTCTATTAAGATGAACAATTAAAGGTAATGAGGTAAATTTGAGGACCTCTCTTCCAAATCTTAACTCTTTCTTTTTTGACATTTTATAATTGTAATAGGTTTACTAAGTCAACTTTGATTAAGTACACATTGAACAATTACATTTAACATGTCATATTCCTTTTTATATTTAATAAAAATATGTCTTGATAACTTATAGATCTAAAACATGGACTATAAACCCCCCAAGATTCAAATCAATCCATCCCCCTTACAAAATGATGGTCCTATTAATTTTTAAAATGTTACAAAAAAACCACATAATGTGTATGGAAGGAAGATGTTTACAATTTGTTGATTGCAAATGAAGAGGGCTTTTTGTGGCTAAATTGTAACCATGGTTTTCTGGATCACACATAACTAACTTGGTAACAAAAGATTGACCTTGACATTGAATTCTAATGTGATGGTTTATTTTTACATGGAAAAAGTGGATTTGATATAATAGTAAAAAATCACAATGAAAAATAGTGATTCTAATAGTAATAGACCTCTTGTTGCAAATATGTTCATAATTTTTACTATAAGTGAAGCAATCATATTCAATTAGATATCCATGTTTGATGTTTAAGATACATTTCCAGTCGTATATGGAACTCATCCCTCCATGGATTGTGGAGTGAGATATTTATTGTTGAAACCCAATGTAAAAACATTTGGTTTTAGTGCTTCTACTAATGATATCTCCCAAATTGAGCAACGGAACGAAATTCCACTTGCCAATTTCTTGAAGTAGATGTTGATGATGTTTGATGACATTAATGGTACATGACATGTTTTCTTAAATTTGTTTATACTACCCTGATATTCCCCCTAGGAATCAAGGGTAGCTCAGGCCCCCCACATGAATGGACCCCATGACCTATAAGCCCCCACCCCACCATAGGTATCATTGCACCATTCCATCAAGCCTAACAGGATTTTGGTGACGACTTCTAAATAACTATGCATACCTAAATTATGGTTACCATTTTCTTGATATCAAATGCATGGGAAGGATTAAAAAGGAAAAAAGAAAAGGAGGAAGGGGTCTTCATTAGGTGTATCCTCTTTATTTTAAATGCCTAAAAATTTGGTTATTTTTCATGATTAATGACCTTTGATAATATGAAAAATATTTATGAAAACAAAATAGAAATAGATAAGCTACATAGTGGCTAGTCCCTGTCAAGCACGAAATGACAAGCATTTCAATGGATGGGCCATGTCAAATTAAGAACTAAAACCTTTGTTCTCAAATTCCTCAAAAGGAAAATGAAGATAGTGTTAAGGTGTGAGACATTGCATGCCAACATAATCCTTAAACATGGTTGCTACCAACATTCACATATATGAGCTACCGGGATCACCTAGAAAAAATGGGTGTTTTCCTATTTCCCATCACCTCCCTTGCTATCGACATGGTTTGTATTGACTTCTAAATAGTTGGATTAAGAGAGTCTTGGTTAGTGTTGGGACAAATCCCCTCAAGCTCTCTTAGAGTAATGTTGTTCTACCTACAAATTACCTTGTACTTGTCTACAACTATGTTAATGAAGAATACTCTCTTAGAAGCCAATTGATGTTTCATGGGTACTCTTTCATTTGTTATTATGATAGTTGTTGAGTTGATAAGATTTAATATATTGCTCCTCTTATCAACTTTCTCTCTTTTTTTCAACCCCATTTTATTAATACTTTAAGGTACAAGTCAAATCTACATTAAAAAAGATTAATTTCAGTATTCGAAGTGTTTTCAGTTCATTGATTTTTAGATGCAAGTACACATATTTGCAATCTTCACATAGATTTGAGCATTTGTACTAAGTATTGGGTTTATCTAGTGATAAGCGACTAGTAAGCACCAACTTCTGGCCTATCACATGGAAACTTCTGTTCTAGTCCTAAATAGGAAGGTTCATATAAAGACAACTAATCTTCTACATTTGTTCCATTTCTACGAACATTACTCTGATGCAAACTTCTGATGACAACATGGAAACTTAGCACGGCAAATGCAAGATCCTCTAGCACTATTCAGTGGAGGTCTGCCTTCTTGGTGTCACCAATTAACCAAAGCATGCCCATTCTTGTTTCCATTTGAGACAAGAAGGCAATACTTTTATTCACTTTCATTTGGGTTATCTCGTGCCCTACAGCGCTTGCAGCAGCAACAGAGTGTTGAAACTTCAAACTTCAATAATAATCTAGAAGTATGAATTGGTAGGGTGCAGTGTCAAAAGGTTCATGTTTATAGGCACCGTATACTAGATTCAACTATGAAGGTAATGGAGATGTATGGTAGTAATAAGGTAGTTCTTGAAGTGGAGTACTTTGGAGAGGTTGGCACAGGTCTAGGTCCAACTTTGGAGTTCTATACTCTTTTTAGCCATGAATTACAAAAGAAAGTGCTTGGAATGTGGAGGTCAGGTTCTTGTTCTAAGGAAGTTGTCCTGGCAGAAAATGTTGAGATGCAGGATGTTGAACACCATGGAGTATTTTTTCATACAAACAAAGTCAATACAATCCCTACAGTTGAAACTGAAGAGTTTGTGCAAGATCCTCAGGGGTTATTTCCTCTCCCATGGCCACCTAATGGAGATTCTTTGCAGGGAAGTCAATTTTCCAAGGTAATAAATTATTTCCATCTTCTCGGACAAGTTATGGAAAAAGCTCTTCAGGATGAGCGGCTTCTAGATTTACCTCTTTCAACAACTTTTTATAAATTGGTTCGAGTCTCATAAACCCTGTTCAAATATGATTTCCATGGTTCGAGTCTCATAAACCCCAAGTATTAGGGTCATCTCAGGCATAATAAGTTTACACAGCCATTAACGATTTCAGTGATAAAAGCAAAGTGAAAAAGCGATTAGCCATAAGATAGAAATGAAAAATGGTTCGTTCCATTAAAACATTAGAATAGCAACCAAAACAGTCATCCATCGTTTAAAAAGGAAAATGCAGAAGCACATTCGGATGCCCAAACCTTTAATTTTATACACAGTTCAACATTTATACAAACACGGGGCCCCAAGGCCAAACCCCTTAGCATTTTGGGTATTCGTGGCATCCTCAAAAGCTCAACAAACATAGATATAGAGCCAAATCTTACTGATTTGGTAGGCATTGCAGTGCTCAGCTCCTCAACCTCCTCCACCGGCACTGGCTATCAACACTAGTCTTAGCTCCTCAACCGGCATCGGCTCAGCTCCTCAACCTCATCTCCTCAACCGGCACTAGCTCAGCTCCTCAACCTCAACTCCTCAACCGACACTGGCTCAGCTCCTCAACTGGCACTGGCTATCAATAGTACTAGGCTCTTACTGTAATGTAGGTTCACGCTTGTCGGGAGGTTTCGAGCTCGTCAGGAGGAGCAGGCGTAAATTGGTAAGTTTTCTTTTTTTTTTGAGTTTTTTTATGTTAGATTTGTAGTTTTTTTAATATTTTTTATATTGCTACAGATTAATTTTAATTTTTATATATTTAATTTTAATTTTATATATTTAATTTTAATATTTATTAATTTGTAATTTTTATTTATTAATTTGTATAATTTTTATTTATTAATTTTAATATTTATGTATGTATTTTTTTTCATATAAAAAAATAAAATATAAAATATTTAATATAAAAATAAAAATAAGGTTTAAAGTTTAAAAACATTTTTTTACTAAAAAAATAAATTAAAATTTTAATGATGAAGTCAGTGATAACGATGATGACAATGTCAGTAGTGATGAAACTGACAATATCAGTGACAAAGATGATGATGATGATGATGATGATGTTGATAACTAGATCATCGTCATCATTGTTGTCATCACGACCATCATCTTCGTCATAGAGATGATCATCATCATCATCTTCTTTTTCAAAAACAACAACATCTCCTTATCTTATGCCCATTACACCAAGGGCACCACAATTGGCAAGGATGAAATCTTTCCTCCCTACCATTGCCAAAGACATGTCCATGATCGGGTCATTGTCAGAAGAGCTTGCCATCCTTAAAGTACAATATCATCGGTATCACTTGATGTAAATATGATGGATGTATTTGACATCACCCTTTTCATAATCATTTATTGGGGGCATCTATTTTGAGGTTTTGGAAAAGACATATGGTCCTAGGTTAAAATATAGAGTCTTAGGAAAGTACAATTTCCTCTAGGGATCATGGGACTACATAAGGAATCTTTGGCCTATGAGTAGGTTATGTTGTCCATTTTTCTATTTAGAACGCCATGGAAGGTTATTTAGAACCATACGATGGTTTCAGGTAAAAAACTAGGATGTTAAACCATACAACCACCAATGGGGATCATGTCTTGTACATAGTGCCTCAAATAACCCACATATCGATAAGAACTTTAACCCACATATCAATAGGTACATTTTGGTTTCAAATGGGACATTGATACACCATTTCTAGCATGTTTAAACAATTTTGGACCTCCTCCATTCCCATAAGTTGTAAGATAAAATGAAGAGAAATCAAGGTTTTTAAGGATTGGCCGCATACTCCCTCTGTTGCCAAGAATCTTAAGATGATTACGATGATCATGATGATGACGATGATGATGATCAAGATGGGGACGATGATGATGATGATGATGAAGATGACGATGACAATGATGATGATGATGATGATGAAGATGAAGATTTGAAATGACGATGATGATCATGATGACGAAGAATGGTGACAATGATGAAGATGAAGATGATGATGATCATGATGATGAACATGATCATGATGCAGATTGATGATGATGATGATGATGATCATGATGAATGTGATGATGATGATGACGATGATGAAGATGATGGTGATGATGATGATGATGATGATGATGATGAAGATGTTGGTGGTGATGACAACGACAATGATGATGAAGACAAAGATGATTACGATTATCATGATGATGATCAAGATGGGGACGATGATGATGATGATGATGAAGATGACGATGACGATGATGATGATGACGATGATGAATATGAATATTTCAAATGACTATGATGATCATGATGATGAATAATGGTGACAATGATGAAGACGAAGATGATGATGATCATGATGATGAAGATGATCATGATGCAGATTGATGATGGCGATGATGATGATCATGATGAATGTGATGATGATGATGATGATGATGATGACGATGATGAAGATAATGGTGATGATGATGATGATGATGATGATGATGATGTTGGTGGTGATGAAAACGACAATGATGATGAAGATGAAGATGATTACAATGATCATGATGATGACGATGATGATGATCAAGATGAGGACGGCGATGATGATGATGATGATGAAGATGACGATGACGATGACGATGATGATGATCATGATGAAGAATATGAAGATGATCATGATGCAGATTGATGATGATGATGATGATGACGATGATAATGATCATGATGAATGTGATGATGACGATGATGACGATGACAATGATGAAGATGCTGGTGATGATGATGATGATGATGATGATATTGGTGGTGATGACAATGAAAATGATGAAGATGATGATGATGATGTTGGTGGTGATGACAACGACAATGATGAAGATGATGATGATCACAATCATGAAGATGATGATGATGATGATCATGAAGATGATGATGACAACGATGATGATGAAGAAGATGATGATGATGATGATGATTATCCTGGTGATCATGATTAAGATGGTGATCATGATGAAGATGGTATTGATGATCAAGCAGTATGCCATTTGGGGTAGCATGATAATTGTACTGCATTTCCTTAATTATAAGCTTCTCTCTATTTTGAGAATCGTTTAATATTCTCTACTAAAAAGGGCCAACCACGTGAAGGTGGAAGCTCTTATGACCCCTCCCCTCCCCTCTCATCACTCTCAATTCCCCAACAAAACCCGTAAAAGATATCTATGTACAAAAAAATTAAATGTCTTTTCTCATTGATACTAAATAACAAGAAAGGTTTCTAATTTTAACATACAGGAAAATGGAAATTAGCTAAGAAACAGTTAATAATTTATTATTAGTAATTCATACCTAGTCATAAACTTCAATGGTCTTCATCATCTTCTTCATCTAAGTGATCGTCTGTAGTATCATCCGATGATCCAGATTCAACATTGTAAGGATTGGCCATATCATCATCATCGTCGATGTCAGTTACGATCATCATGTCATTGTCGATATCATCTTCATGGACATTGTCTAAATATACATCATGATCTAATTCAATAAGTTCTTCGACATCTTCTTTTGGAACAGGAATATCATCTAACTCATGTTGATCATGATCATCTTCAATGGCATCTTCTTCTTTGAGAATGTATTCATTACCTCCATCTACATTATACTTTACCGGCCTTCCCCTTGGATCATGTCTCACAACAAATAACCAACTCGCTCTACCTGGAACCTCAGAGTAAAATACCTATTCAGATTGGGTTGGAAGAACGTAGGGCTCCGTTCCTGGCTCAAAAAACCTTGTATTTACCATGGTAAAACCATTATCATGTTCAATAATTATTTGATCGAGATCACGTTGATTCAATCGACACCTGTACCATTTGGCAACGAACAAAAATACCTTGAAGGAGTTAAAGTCACACTGAAGAATGTCTTCCAGACACCCATAGTATCGATTTTCAGATAGTTCTGGATGTCTGTCACTTCTAGAAGAAACATTGGTCACCTCAAAGACTGCACATATCCCACAATCAGATGTTTTCTTTGTTTCATCCAAATTTTTGATGCGATATCTACATCCATTGCACCACATAGCCTTATGGTGTTTTACCTAGTACAACAAGCCATACAAAAAAATATTACCTAATGACACGATATTTATGATAAAGTAGTGCATGTTTATTATAATGCCATAAAAGGAAAATAGTCAGTGTGATGTACAACGACAATATTTAAAAAAATAAATAAATAGTGTTGTTTATTAATATGCTTACCTGCTTATCTTTTAAACCTCTTTCTAAATCGATTTCCCTTTGTGTTAGATTGGTGTCTCCATTGCGATGTGCAGCTTTAACCAATGAAGCCACACCTTCCCATCATATTCCATGACCAGATTGTTCACATTTTTTGATCCATACCTTCATCCAGTCAAGATTGTTTGCGATGTATAAATGAATCGCATCCCACTCTCGACCAACTATTTGATGACAATAAAATTAAAATTCAATGAGAATGTATATTAGTCACATAAAAAAGTATATAATTATAATATAAAATGATGCAAAATACAAAATAAAAAAAATAGAATATGTATGGTATAAAAACATAAAAATCACCAATGAATTGTGCTATATTACCTTTCACCTTCCTCGATCTACCTTTCCCCTTCGGGTAGTCCCCTTCGAAATTGGTTTTGGAGTCTGGATCACAAATGCGGCGTAAATTGAGCTTTGACGTCAATATAGGAAGATATTCACTAATGTACAACATGTTTTGGTATACCATATATCCCTCCATCATAGAACCCTTAGCATATGCTCGTTGTCTGAACAAACCCTTCATAAATTTCAAGTGCCTCTCAACCATTGACATGGACCTTGAGTGCACAGGTCCACACAGTTCAATCTCCTCAACTTGGTGTATGAGGTAGTGTTCCTGTGCATTGAAAAATGCTGAAGGTAGATGCTTCTGCATTTCACACATGAGATGAGGAATTTCTCTCCTCCAATACTTTATGTCTTGTTTATGGAATTCTGTAGATGACAAGCATCTACAAGTGACATGACAACCCAATCAAGAGATTAAAGAAAAAATTCATTATATTACGTAACATGAAGTAGAGAATGAAAATCAAATTAAGAATAAGTTCTATGTTGAATTAAACAAATAGTAAGCACATGGAAAAATCACCACTTACCTCAAGTATTTCCCGAGACTATATATTATTTGCTTGACATTGTTGTCAAAGTTGTTCAGGATAGAGAGAGGTAGAACATACTGTAACAATAATATACAAATAGTTTCAATATATCAAAAAAGAGTACTAGGCAAACAACAATACCAACCATATTCACTGGAAAAAGAAAAAAAAATTATTAAATGCATACCATATTAATTATTACCTTCATGAACACATGCCAACCGTGTGTTTTCACCCCCGCGAAATCACCTTTCTTTGTTCTGATATTCTTCATGTTCGCGCAAAATCCAATGGGAAATTTAATTTTTCGAATGACTTCTTTTACAACATTACTTTGCTGGTCCGTTAACATCCATGGAAGCGATTTTATATTAATTTGCTCTCCGTTGCTATGAAATTGAATGGCATCTTCAATTGCATGGTTGTTATCTTGAATGTCTTTGCAAATTTTGACAATTTTTTCTTTGTCACTCCTTCCATTCAATATTCGCCATAATGTTTCAGTCACATTCTTTCCGATATGCATTGTATCAAATAGATGAGAAATTTGTAGGTGCGCATAGTAGGGCAACCTACTAAATTGTCTAGGATAACTTTTCATTCCTCGTGGAAGCCCATTAATGCCTTCATGATGATCACATGAACGACAATGATGAAATTAAATATTAAATCAATGTCAATTACACTAAACAACACACAATATAATAAAATACAATGTGATCATATACAATGATTGATTATACGTACCTTGACGATTTCTATTATATTGCAACTTCCATAGCTAATGTGTCATTCTCTTTGGTTTTAATGTAGTCTCTTGCTTGCCATTGAAAAGATGTATTTCGGTAGTTCGATACCTGTGATTCTTGGAGAGGAAGTGCCTATACTCATCAAACACCTCCTTTCCTAAGCTTTTTGAATGACGAGATTTGATCTTAGGACCACAAACTGGACATGCAAATTTTCCCTTTGTCTGAAGACCTAAATATAAAGATGGAATATCAATATTGTCTATTATAATTATATAAAAAATGACTGGATTATTTAGAAAAACATGCATGCGTATTATATTAACTAGTAGTTCGTAAAATTAAATGCAACTAAAGTGGAACTTATAATTACATACCACAAAAATGGGTTAACCCTGGGGCATCATGTATTGTCCATACAAGCATTGCATGGAATTGGAATTGCCTTTGTCGTATTGGTCTAGATAAGTCATACATAGTGATGTCATTCCATAACTTCAGTAGCTCGTCAATAAGAGGTTTGATATATAAATTCATATCTTTGACTTGGTACTTACCTGATTGATTTGAACATATAAAATAAATATTTTGACTATGAGACGTACCATTTAGATATATAAACCATATTTCACAATAGAAAAACTTTAAATATATATAACATTAAGAGACAAAAAATGACAAATGAGAATATACCACTGCATTAAAAAAAAACTACAGTGCTCGTAATTGGAATAATCATCGACAACATTACGTGCTCCCTCTTTATTGTCAACCATGGAGGAATGTTGTTGTTGATAACAAAAATAGGCCACATTGAGTAAATAGATCTCATCTCTGGAAAAGGATTGACACCATCTGTGACCAAAGAAATGCTAAGATTATGAGGTTCGTCTTTAAAGTGAGGCCATTTTCCCTCCATATCTCTAAATGCAGACCCATCTGCAGGCATCCGAATAATGTCGTCTTGAATTCTGTTCCGTGCATGGTAATCCATAAACTGCGCTATGTTTTTGCACCTGAACAGTGGTTGCAAATGGGGAATAATGGGAATATAACATAGAACCTTGCGAGGCACCTTTTTAGTTACTTGATCTATGCGATATCTACTGATATGACATTCAGGACATTCTGTTGCAAATTCATGCTGGTTGTAATAAAGAACATGATCATCGAGGCATGCATGAATTGCTTCATACTGCATTCCAATTTCTTTCATGATGGCAGATAAATCTCGATATGTGCAAGGTAAAATATTTGATGGTGGTAACAAATATTCACCTATCATGCTTCAACAAATTAAAATATAAGTCTAGTTAATATAATATAGAAATAATATTAATGAAACAAATTTCACCCGTAGTAATTTGACTTATATATGAATTAACAATAAAATACATGACAATCATATATATTTTGTGATGGAATATATTACATACCTTAACATCCATGTGACTGATATGTTTGAAACACCATTCATAACCTTCAAGTTCATTACCAACAATATAGCAGAGAGAAGATTTGTCTTGGAGCCGTCATAAAGGGGTTCGTATGCCTTGTCAAGAAGAGGTATATCATGAATATCATCAAAATGTCCATCATTTTCATGATCATCATCATCATCCATTCCAACATTAAATAAATCATGGATCAAAGTATTTGTAACATCATCTTCAACTATGTTATCAGTATGATCATCTTCTTCAATGTGATCATTAACTTGTTCTCCGTTAATATTCATAGCTCCATGTCCCTCCGGTACTTGTTCTGGAAGCACTTGCTGATCCAGACGATATGCCGTAGGATGTCTTTCCTTTATAATTACATGAAACAATCAATAGATAAAAGTTAATATAATAAATTCAAACGCAAAATGTAAAAATTTATGTGATACATTAAAAATTTAACAAATTTTGTACTGTTGGGATGAAAAGAACAACGATCAATTGTACTATTGGTCCAAAATAAGAAATATTATAATAATACATAAATTTACAAAAGCAATCAAAATAAAAACATATATAATGCAAAACTTACAAATGGATGGTATTCATGTCCCCCCTCAGCGTGCCCATGCTCCCTACAATGTTTTGTGGCTGTTGTGATCACAATTCTTCTCCTCTTAAAGCCCCTGCATTGATTACATGGACAATAGCATTTATATCACCCCTTCTTTCAACTCCTTCCCACAATCTAGCAAGCAATTGTCGATTTTGTTCATCTGGATCGGGAATATTTGTAGTTGACATTTTCTCGTAAAGAGCTTAAATGAAGATTATCGATCTTAGAAAATGAAGCTCCACAGTACTTTGCTCACTTGAATAACAAAAAAAACAAAAAACAGTCTGCCGAACAAAAAAAACATCCACAAACTGTCACTGGTATGGAAAACATGTCGGAATGGTTGGATATTTATAAATTTTAAAAGTCAAAAAGTCAAACCGACATCGGATATCCGACGACTCTAATCTAGTTACCGTTGGGAAAAATCCGTCAGATATCCGACTTCTTCGGGTTAGAAATCGAGTCACTTATCCGACATCCAAAGCGTCGGTTATCTGAATAGGTGTCGGATATTTGCGGATCCGTCAGATATCCTACGTGCCTCATCAGATATTCAAAATTACGTCGGATATCCGATGGACTCCTCACGAAATTAAAAACAAAGAAAAACAAAAAAAGTAATTTTGAAAGAAAAATCCGACTACACAGTCCATTTCGTCGGAGGTCGTCGGATTTGCTCATCGGATTTTGGGTTCAAATCTACTAGTGAAGAGACTTTACAAACTCTACAAGTGGAAGGTATGGTTTCATACCAGAGGCTTGAATCTTGTGCATGATTTCCCTTATCCAAGATGCAATTAGCATGGGGTCATTATCTTTTACTTACACAATGAATAGCTTTAACATTAATTGGATCACTTCCATTTTAGAGTGTGATTCATACATATATTTTAGAGTTTTTAAATATTCATAACAAGACTTTGTAGGAAGAATACATTGTCTCACCTCTTTACTCACAGTGGCAGAAATCATGGCTAAGTATTTCTTGTCTTCGGACTTCCAAATAGAAAGCTCTTTCTCTGATGTTGGAGGCTTTGGTTCTAAAGTGATGACAGTGAATTATGCTTTGAGAGTAGTCTTCCCTTCACAAATGCCATCCCACAAGTCATTGTAGATATATGCAGCTATTGAGTATAATTGGCATTGATGACAAAAGTATTCGTTAATGACAAAATATATGATGACATGGCATGTATGATGATGTGGTGTGGTTGATGAGGATGCAAATCCACCTAATGGTGCTCTAGTACCTTCATGATGTCATTATTACAATTTGACCTAATCATATAGATATTTGTCACTTTGGTGAAATTCTGGAAAATGGATAAGTGTTAGAAAATTAGTCCAAGTGGCCTTGGGAAAACGCCTGTCATACCTCATAGGAGAATGATAAAAATTATCTAAAAACTACCATGCTGTATATTGTTGAAGAGGACATCTTAAAATGATCTCAAATATCAAAGAGGGTGTTTGATGACAAATTTAAAGGCCTTCCAAAACAGGTTTTCAGGTTGTTTGTGTACCAATGGTAGTAAAACTGCTTAAGTGGCCTTAGGAAAATGCCCGCCATAAATCATAGGTTAAAGAAAATTCCTGCACCATATAGTTAGTCTATAACTTGTTGATTTGTATACCTGGACATGGTCTTAGTTTGTCTAGAGACTGTATGAGCAGGAAGTTATGGCTCTTCCAAAAGAGTGTTTTAGACAGATTGCTCCAATCCAGGAAAATGCAAAAATTGTCTGAGTGTTGAATTAGTAGTTTAAAAAGCTAGTTTCAAATTCCTGCCAAATGACATATGGGTATCAAAAAATTTAAAGGGTGACATGGATCTATTCCTTGTTGAAGTTATTATCCATCCATGCTTTCATTTTTCCTTATGATGGTCACATGTACAAGAAATCAATCTACCAAAGTAGGAAAAAACTTGTTTTGCATATTAAGAACAAGGGAAATTTGGCTATGTTAAAATAACAAGGTTAAAGGGCCATTTGGAAATGTCCACAAGGAAGTGTCCTTGTGATAATAAAATTCATCAGTTGGCATGGTCTTGTTCTTTCATGAATTGATCATCTAGTCATATGCTCGAATTTTCCTCTGGAGCTCATATGTGCGAAATACAAGCCTGTAAAAATGTTTGTTTTGTTGTCCAAATCAAGGTTGAGAGGCATTTGGAAATGACTGCCATAAATTTCCCTTGTGCTAATGAATTCTCCTGATGGAATGGTTATGTTCCATGATGAATTGGATATCCATCCATGGAGTCAGATTCCTATTTGGTGCTCTCACGTGCAAGTTTTTGGTTTGCCAAAACAGAGAAAAATATGGTTATTCATAAGGGGCTAAAGATGTCCACAAGAGGTTTTAAAGGATAGTCCCGCAAGGAATTAGGAGTATGCCCGCAAGGGTTAAATATTCCCACAAGGGGCCTAAAGGATAAGCCCGCAAAGGCTTAAGGTTATGCCCGCAGGGCTAAGGTTATGCCTGCAGGGGCTAAGGTTATGGCTATAGGGGCTAAGGTTAAACTCCATAGGGGATTATGAATGCCTGCAGGGACTTAGGAATGCCCACAGGGGCTTAAGAATGCCCACAATGGGAATCTTGCATGCAATGGGAGATGTCAACATGGAGGAAAATGCCGCAAAGGATGAAGCCCGCAATGAGCCCGGAAGGGAGAAAAGGTGATCCTGCAAAAGGAAGCCCACAAATTGAGATAGAGGAAGCCCATAGGATTGAGATGGAAGGATCCCACATGCTTGAGATGATCAAAGAATTTTTAATTAATTAATTAATTAAAAATTAATAATAAAAAGAGTTATAAATTAAATGTTAATTAACATATATTTGGAAAGACCTGAATGGGAAAGACACTAACTAAAGAGGCACGAAGATGAAAAGATGCGAGCTTAGGTTGAAAGAGATGCAATGTTTAAGGGATGATTTAGATAATATATAAACACGCATTTGATATGGAAGGAATATTTCTCGGTGGTTTAGGTTGAAGGAGCAACTAGAATAGGCCGAGACCAATGAAGAACCAGAATTGAAAAGATGTTCTGGAAATCTAAAGAAGACATAATAGGGTGGAAGGGTGGTGCTAGGGAAGGTTGCATCCTACTAAGGGTGTTGTAGCATCAAGTCAATTTTAGCTGACAAAACAGGGTGTTGGTGCATCCTTCAGTTGTAGCTAAAAAATTGGGTGTTGGTGCATCCAGCAAGTTGGAGCTTACAAATTAATTGTAAATATAATTTTGTAGTAATATAAAGTTTTGGTGGTTTTCCCAATTGGGCTTCCACGATAAAATTGTGTCTTCTATATTCTTTGTTTATTCAGTTTTTAATTTTGATAAAATTTAAATATAGTGTAATCCTAATTCACCCCCCCCCCCTCTCAGTATTGCTTGATATTCCAACAATTGGTATCATAGCAGGATCTTCATTAAAATTTTAAGTACTTGAAGAGAAACAATTTATCACTATGGATCATCTTGTGAAAGTATCCTCCAAGGTTCCATTATTCAATGGAGAATATTATGATTTCTGGAGCATCAGGATGAGAAGCTATATAATGTCTCTCGGATTGGATATTTGGATGTCTATAGACAGGGTACACATATCCCAAAGACCCTCCTACGGACCTTGAAGGAATTAAAAGGTTTGGAAGCAATGCCAAAGCTGTTAATGCAATATTGGCAAGATTAGCCAGAATAGTCTTTGCCAAAGTGATGAATTGTAAGACAACAAAGGAAATTTGGGACAAATTATAGACCATCTATGAAGGAGACACTAAAGTAAAAAGAGCTAAACTCCAGAATTTTAAAACTCAATTTGAAATTCTAAAAATGAAGGAAGAAGAAAAAATTTCACAATACTTTGAGAGAGTGGATGAAATTGTGAACGCTATTCAAGGGCTAGGAGAAGAATTGGAAGAAAAAGAGATAATTGAGAAAGTACTAAGATCTCTTCCAATGATTTACAATCCTAAGATTTCCACACTAGAAGACAGAGAAAATCTTGACAAACTCACCATGGATGAGATATATGGAATTCTTATAGCTTATGAAATGAGGATTGGGAAATTCAATTCTCAAAAGAAGGAAGCATATTTTAAAGTATCAAAAATAGATAAGAAATTTAAAACAAAAATTCAACTAGAAGAGTCTGATGATGAAGAAGTACTTCTAGTTAAAAATCTTAAGAGAGGTACTGATAAGTTCAAAGGGAAATTTCCTTTGAAATGTCTTAACTGTGGAGGGATTGGTCACTTTGCTAACAAATGTCCTTATCCCAAACAAGAAGAAGAAAGTGAGTTCCCTGATAACTTCAAGGAAAAAAAAAAGGTTTTTAAGAAAAACAAAAAGAAGACCTTCTATTCCATGGATGACAGTGAGTCCATTGAAGATGAAGAAGCATAAATTCTATTCATGGGAGTAGAACATAAAATACTTGAAGAAGATGAAAAAGGTGTAGCATATTTCAAAACAGAACTTAACAATGCTATTGAATAATTAGAAGGAATTGTTTTTAGCTTAAAAAGTCAGCTTCAGGAAACCTATGAAGAAAAGGACGATCTAGAACAACAGCTCAAGTAACAATAAGAAAAATTAGAAAAACTCAAATCTGAATTAAGCATGTTTAGAAAAAATACCTATGAAGAGTCTCTTCAATCAAAATTTAAGAGCACCTGAAAATCTCTAGATGAAATTCTAAGTTGTCAAAGGTCATTCAGTAATAAAATTGGACTAGGTTATGATAATGGAAATAAGTCAAAAGAATCCTCCCTCATAAACAAAGAAGGAAATACAATTAGTTATGTTGATGCACTTATGAAACCAGTTGTAAAGGATCACAGTAAAAAGTTGCTCACTTTCAAGATAGGGCAGATAATGTCCCAAGTAAACATCAACAACTCTTTTTGGGAAATTGTTATGCCTGTAACAACGTTGGACATTTCGCTAGAAATTATAAGTTAAATACTCCTATTGGGAAAAGGCCTACATCTCATTCTTTATCGTATAAGAAGAATGACACTAGAAGTAATCCAAAAGGAAGAAGCTAAAACTACTTTGCTCCCCTTCATAGTTATAGTATAGAATGCTACAAATGTGGTAACCTAGGACATATAGCTAAAAAATGTAAAATGGTTATACCTATGAAGAATGATAATGAAAAAACTCAAGGAAATGGAGAAAAGAAGGTTTGGAAGAAGAAGGAATATTTGAAATGTTCAATAGTTTTATGTGCAACATAAAAAAAAATATGGCATGCAGATATTGGATGTTCAAAACATATGACAGGATATCCAAAGAAATTTATAAGTCTAAAAAGAAATCAGAAGGAAAAAGTCACTTTTGGAGATATCCTATCCTCTAAAATAATTGGGAAAGGTATAGTGGCTCTTATAGACAAGATGAAAGCTGAAAAATATTCTACTAGTAAAAGACTTGAAACCAAATCTAATAAGTGTAAGACAAACATGTGATCAAGGACACATATGTATATTTGATTCCCAAAAATGTGAAATCATAAATAAGGATTCTGGAAAAATTGTTGGGATCACTAGTACAAAATGAGAGATAAGTGACAAAAAAAATGACCAAAATCCGCATATAAATGACCACTTTTGACTGGGTGACCACTGGTAGCAAATTAGTGGCCATATATCACGCAACCAAAAATGTGGTCATATTTAGCTTGGTCATTTATAGCTTATCCTGTGGTCATATATTTGGTCGTATATTTGGTCATTAATTTGGTAATGTATTTGGTCATTAATTGTCACAATTAATGACTACATTTTTTGTCACGTGATAAATGATCGTTAATTTGCTACCAGTGATCGCCAACTCAAAACTGGTCATTTATATCCATATTTTGGCCTTTTTTTGGTCACTTATCTCTCATGTTGTATTGGTGGTCATTTATATGCAAATTTTGGTCATTTTTTTAGTCATTTATCTCATTTTAGTGGTTTCAGAATATAAATAGGGCACAGTGGAATCGAACCACCAACCTCCTGCCTATAAGGAAGGTGCTCTACCATTGAGCTAGCACCCTTAAATAGATTTTCTTATGGATTGATATGAGAATAAAATTTTCAACAATTAACACCATCTTGCCAAATTATGGAAAATGGTCACATACCTAGGTAAGAAACAAATATTACCCAATAGTCACCAAAAAGGGTAATGTTAATGATAACCTTTTTTTCCAAAATCTCTCAAAAATCAAGACTGCAGTTGTATTGTCAATTTTTTCTCCAAGTGGTACCAAATCAAGAATCACAATTATCTTTTCATGTCAAATTTTTCTCCAAGTGGTACCAAATCAAGAATCACAATTATCTTTTCATGTCAAATTTTTCTCCAAGTGGTACCAAATCAAGAATCACAATTGTCTTTTCGTGATCTTGGGCATCTGCATTTGCTCATATTTATTAAGAAAGTATAAGCACCCCATCTTGCAATACTGTAGAGGTAAAAATTGAAGTGAGAAATTGCACAAAATACATCAAAACTTTCACATAATTCACACAAACTGAAACTTTCTCTTACATTGTTCATGTTGGTACAAAAAACTACCTTATCAAAAATTTTAGCTTCTCGCAGCAAAATATTCAAAAGTGTTTGCTATGGAAAATTTCGGCAGTGAAAGCCCTTTTAGTTTGTAGTGGATTTATGCATTGCATGCCAATTTTATAGTCCATCAATTTCTTCGCACGTCATGATGCAATATCTAACCTGTCACAATGCCTTTTAAATTGCATTTAGAAGGGGAAACTAACAACTAGACTCGCCAAACCAACAACCAACCACAATATGGGGATCAAACAGATGCTAGATAGGCCCAGGTTAGAATTTAGTGAAGATTGATGCAGAGTATTATAAAGAAACCTTAGACCTGGCCCATGTCCCTCCTCGAAACCAATCCCTTGCCCCGAGAATGGAGATGTGCACATGATGCAGGTTGGAAGTGAACAACTTACCAATAGCGACACCAGTTAGAAAAAGGAAACATCTCTCCATAAGTACTATAACATCCCAATAAATAGCCACATCAACCCAATAATAATGTGGAATTTGCAATGAAAAAGAGGCATTAGACCTATTTTGATTGAAGAGAAATAAAGCGTTCTTACAAGTGAAGGCTTGAAATTACATATCTAAATTGTAGCATTGCTCATATTCAAACATGAATAAATCTAGATGAATAATTGAATATATACTTCTAGTGGCTCAGTTAATATCAAGGTCTATTTGGTATTTTTCTATTATTATAAGTTTTCAAGTTTCACAACCAACAGTAATACCCCTGCTTATCTATTTTAACAGTAAGTATAGTTCAGTTTTTGTAACTTTCTGAGAGTTAGTGGATTGGCCGATCTTCAGAGGCCCAAAGGAGATTATGGGGAAATAATGGTCAGAACCTTATCCATATTACCCCCAACATATTTTGTATATATGTACCTTCCCATCTAGTTTGGAACCCTTTAATATAAGCAGTTCTCTTTTGCTTAGCAAAAAAGTGTTTAGTATGGCCCACTTCCATTTAGTGTTAAAAGGATTTAAATAAATCAAATTGTCAAATTTTGGAGAGTAAAATTTTCCCTGAGGATTGCTTTTTCATTCTATAGTTTTCCTTGAGCGTTAATAAAAAATGGACAATCAACTTTGTGGAGCCTCTATTGCATATAATAATGGGAATTTAACAAGAATAGGAATATAACTTTTAGAGTAAAAACGCATGTGTGCAACTCAAGTTCATAAAGACTATCACCCAACAATAAAGGTAAGATGCATATGTAAACATATCAATAGTTATTAGTAAGGAATCCACTTGCTAAAATGATTTAATAAATATAAATAGAAAAGAGGAACCTATTAAATCAGGGAATTGAACCATGAACCTCATGACATCATCATAAGAGTTGGCCGAGAATCCAAGACAACCTTATAGATAGAAAATAAATTTCAAGTTATTACTATCTTCATACCCGCTTAAAATTTGAGGCCAAGCACAAATGATAGAGCAACACCATGGTATCAAACAATTCTTCTTCCCTTAAGGAACCAGATAACACTTGAGTTGAACTGGATCCAACATTTTTTTGGTGTTGAATAGGTTGATATCTAAGATCGGAATATGAATGCTCACTTGAACTAGGTTTATCTACTATCTCATTACTGTAGCAACTTGAAGTACATTCTATGCTAACATTTGTTGGCCTTCTTAGAATAACATTTCCATGACTACTAGAACACTTGTTGAAAATTTTCACAAGTTTCTTCCCGCTACTCAAAGAAGTTGCACCAGCACCTGAACAACAACAAGGTTTTTTCCTTGTAGAATTTGTAACACTGCTCTCCTCAACATCCAATTCACCTTCATCCCATTGGATTTCCTCAAAATATTCAATACCAATAGGATGAGTTTGAAGAAGATGAGTAAAATCCCCACCCAATCTAGAAAAGTCAATAGGATGTGAATCTGCTTTTAGAAATAACCTTACAGGAAAACTTTGCTTCCCGCCGATGAAGAAATCCTATCCCATTGTCTACTTTCTGTCTTGGCCCCTTCATTAATTCACATGTATCATCCATACCAAAACCCTCAAACAAAAAAAACAGTAGTATTGTGTATGCAGAAACAAGAATAGAGTTATTTGAAGGACCAGGTGGAGGCATGTTACAATTTTCTCCTATATTCTTCCAAACAAGATGATGTAAAAAGTTCATGAACATTGAACCTGTTGATTGTGATGGTTTGGATAAGGGGCTGAATTTTATCAAAAGCCGATATAGTGGCCATTTTATTTTTGTGTTATACCAACAATACGAGATTGGTCAGCTCTACAACCTTGTTCTCAACAAAATCCCACAAATCATACTCCTCCAACAAGATCTGTACTCTTCCATGGGATAAAGTTATAGGGACCTTCCAATTTGTCTTTAGTATCTGACAGTGAATGTAGTCATGGTGCTGCTCCTAGAAGTTAAAACACCCTACAAGACAAAACAGATCATCAACTTATCACATGTCCACAATACTATTCTCAAGCATAGATCTTGGGCATCACCTCTTCAACCTCCCAAGCTCTCCCTCTCATAGGTAGTAGCCCTACTATCCATACATGGATTCCTCGAAGGTTTCAACGAATATGCTCACATACATTGTGAAAAATAAGACCATGGTGAGCAAATTATGTACTCTAAGAATAACCTAACAACTATAGATCATTAAAGCTAAAAAAAGCTGATCAAAATTTCTGTTAGGAGTACTTTAACCTACAAACACAAATTGCTAATAAAATTAAACAACAACAAGGATTTCTAAACACTCAAAACAACATTGTAACTTTTTATTAAATCTAAAAACAAAAATCGAAAGCTACAAGCTCCAAACTTGAATTCTCGAACCACAAAATGGTGCACCCTACTTCTCCTTTATAAACTGGGAAGAGAGGTAAAATGAATCTGGACACATGCACAACAACACCTAGTCTCACAATAGGAACTCCCAACCCTAGTGTGCTTGGTTGCATGGATAACCAAGACAAAAGGGAAGTGTGATCTCCCAGAGATTTGCACCATTCACTAAGCTGGGAAACCTCAAACATAAGTGCCCTTTTATCTTAGGGAACTGGTTACTGCACCCTCTTCTTGTGCATACAAAACTAATTAAATCAAAATAGTGATTTAGAACAGAACTGCTGAAAATAGAAAAGCATCTAAAATAGATAAGACTAAAGATGATGCATGCATGCCAAAAGCATAAATGTTGTATGGCTGTTGAAGGAATGCACACTGTTGCTATATGGAACTCTGCTGTAAGGACTACTCAATCTGGGACATGTCCAAGCTACACAGGTAAACTAAAACAGTCTAGTAATATGGGACCTGATCAAGTTTCTGCAGTAAACCTAAATTTAAAGAATTGTACAATATCCCTTTTCTTTTATTATATGCAATGAAAATGAGAGCCAAGAGATGTAATATTATTCATATTGACTGGAATACATGCAGAAATTTAAATGCATACTTCAAATTGGTTTCCACTAACTCTAATTTATAACACCATGTACAATGTGTAATGGCAGAGACAAAACTTCCAAAAGCATTACACAATGTGAGCATGAACGAACATCATCGATACTCCATCCAAGAAACATTTTGAAACATTAGACATTGTGAACATGGGCATCATGGATGCTCCATCCAGGTATCTTCTTTCAAACTTGGAGTTTCCCATCAATATATATTATATTCTATATGCTTTGCTCCAACTTCAGTCTATACAGTTCAAAGTCAAACATCAAAAGACATGGTTTTGTTGGATGCATGTTAGACTCTTAGAGAGAATCTGTCTTATTAAAAGAACACAGGGAATAAACAAGTGAGATTAAACATGGAATGGGTTCAAGAAATAGGATTGCATCATCATTCATCATTTCAAACTAAAATAATTTCACACATGAAAATAGTTGAGAGAGATATTGCTACTCTAACTATTCATAACACATGTTCTCTTGTCACAAATACAAGCAACTTACAGGATTTGGAATTAGAAATGCCTTCAAAACTATGATCCTTTGAATTCTTGATAAGTATAGTTCTTATCCTTCATGGTAATAGCTGTAACAAACCTAAAATATATAAATTAATAATATTAACAATGTAACAACAAAATATTAGTAAATTAATATTAAATATTAATATTAATTTATTAATTAAACAATTATCAATAGTCATGACCTTTTGTCGAAAAGGTACATGACGGCCTTATAAAAGACCCAAAACTATGTAACCATTATCATCCATCATATTATTCATCTTTTACCTTACTACAAGTCATTTATGGATTTTTTACGTTACTTGTGCTGGTTATTTACTTAGTAAGGAATTCTTGTTCCTTCAGTGGTATTTGCTCGATCCATGCTTGTAGCCACCAATTTAGGACCTTTTCCAAAACTACACTCGTGGCCCAAAGAAGTAAAAAAGAAAAAAAGAGAAAAAAGAAAAAGGAAAAAGTAAAAGAAAATAAAAAGAAGAAAAGAAAGACAAGTAAAAAAGAAGAAAATAGAATATAGAAATAAAATAAAAAAGAAGTGAGAAGAAGAAAAAAGGAAAAAAAAAAGTAAAAGTAAAGTTTAGAAGTGAGTAGAAGTGAAAAGTAAAAGTAAGAAGTAAAATCGTACATGGTTTTAAGATGCACGTGGTTTTGTGAAAAGTGGGTTTGGTTTTATTCCCTAACAACAAACCAAAAGTGAGATTTGAACTTGGGTGGGGAAGGTTACAACCATTCCTCCCAACAAACCAAAAAAGGGATTTATACAATGTGAATCTATATTATGTGAAACAGTAAAGAAACAAAATGTGTATCTAGAAGAGAAGAAAAAGGAGTTGTTCACGCAAATCATAGAATTAAAAAATGAGAATGATCGCAATCAGATATTGTTAAGGGAAAATGAATATTTCAAGAAGAAAGCTGACATAAATTTACTACAAAAAGATGAAGAGATCTCTCGTCTAAGAGATCATAATCAGAAATTACTTCTGCAAGTCAAGAAGGCAAAGGATAAAGCACAAGGCAATCAAAAGTTAGAAGAGGAGAATCGAGATCTTCAAAAAGAATTATTAGGCAAGGATGAAGAAATCTCTTCCTTAAAAAGGGTTAATCAAGAATTGCTAGAGCAAATAAAAATCTTAAAAGAAAGAGAACACAAAAGTCAAGACAATCAAAATGAAGTTGACAAGTCCAAGAAAGAACTCTTATGCTTAAAAAAACATAATCAAGACTTACTTATACAAGTTTGAAAGCTAAAGCATGATAAGAAATATTTACACGAAGAGTTAGACCGCAAAGAATCATTAATCAACAAAATGATGACTTGTCCAATAGAGAAGTCATCAGACGCTCGAAATCAAACACCAACAGAAGGAGCCAATACAGAGTCAATCAACGCTCAAGTTCAGAAGAATGCATATAGTGACAGATCACTAACATCAGAAGAAGATGGTTCTGAAGAACAATCACAAAAGGTTAATATGCCTTATTGTCACCCAAATCATATGAGTTGTTTTCACCAACAACAACATCAAGAGAAAAATAAACAATACTCTATTCACAGACAACCCGACTACAACATTAAGAAAGAAAACAGACAAAATCGACAACCTACATGGAAGCCTAAACTGAGAAGTTCTATCCGAATAGTCAATTATTAAAGAGGTCCAATGAAGATAGATTTTGGGTGGATCACTCCCCAAAAGATGCAACACATAAGTTCGGGAATTTGGAAGTTATATCGTCTTGTTTCCTCAAGTGTCATAGTTACAAGCACTAAAGATCTTGAGAAGACATTATGAACAAGAATAAGAGTTAAAGAGAAGTCTTTTCCAAATTATGCTTTGAGGACAAAGCATTCTTAAGGGGAAGGCAATGTAACAAACCTAAAATATATAAATTAATAATATTAACAATGTAGCAACAAAATAATAATAAATTAATATTAAATATTAATATTAATCTATTAATTAAAGAATTATCAATAGTCATGACCTTTTGTCGAAAGGGCACATGACGGGCCTATAAAAGCCCCAAAACTATGTAACCATTATCATTAATCATATTATTCCTCTTTTACTTTACTACAAGTCATTTATGGCTTTTTTACATTACTTGTACCGGTTATTTACTTAGTAAGGAATTCTTGTTCCTTCAATAGCAAACAAACATAGACCTTAAACAGGAAAAATAGCTCCCCTCCCTGAAATTCTTGGCATTGTTGAAATACAAAAGGTTGTGATTGTCACATTTGGAAAATCATAAAAACCTACAAGGAAAAGACCTAAAAGAGAACCACAATTTAGACAATCATCATTTCAGGTCTGCATTTAATATTTCTAATATATAAACACCATTTCACAGTTACAATAAAAATCAATGTAGCAAAGAACTAGTTGTCTACTTCAAGCGTCAAATTTCAGATTCAAAATTCCCTCATCCAACTTATTATTAATGGCTTGCATATGTCTGAAGAGGCTAGATCCTTTTTACATCATTAAACTGATTGCACAAAGGCAAATGATTAGGACTCCAAAACATTGCTATATAGTATAAGAACTTAAATCATCCCCTCATATGAAGTATTTATTATTTTCATCTATTTTCTCACACCTTGACATCATTTATATCTATCGTGGTTTTGTTTCTGCACTTATTGTGTACTTCTTCTAGCTATGTACTTAGTTCTTTGTTTCTGCTATTGAAAGAGTAGCACTAGGAACCGCTTTTGCACTCCCATAATATATTTACACTGAATGTACTTTTGATTCCCATGGACCTACAGACAAGTTGGGCATGTGGAACATTGTGGGAACAATATCAAGAGCATCCCACCCCTTTTTCCCAAAATCTTCCCTGCCAAACTCCCAGAACCACTCGCAATGCTTTTGGAATATTTCCTACAAGTACTAAAGCTCCTCGAACTTAGAAAACAAAGGGAACACTCCCAGGAGCAGTTCCTATGCAGCTAGAGGTAATGGCGATTTTAGTTCTGCATATTAAAAACAAACACAAAATACATATGCTTAAACAATTCATGATTTTCTTACTTGGCCACATGCTAAGAGGAATTATTTATGTAACATTTTGCATGAGTTTCTTTTTCTAAGATCAATTAATTAAGAACTATTTAACTACAAAAGAAATATCATCAAGGATGGCGCTCTATTATATAACCTTTTAACATATATGTAAGCTGAAATACATGCATACCGTGATTTATAAAAGTAGTATTGTTTGTGTTGTCATTTGCCAACTATGTTTCTTCAGCTTGGCTCGTGCTGCCAACCGATGGATTCCTTCACATTGAATGGGAATTTCTCACGTTTTTCTCCATATCCTCTGGGCTAGAAGACCACCAGTCCTTTTTCAGCAGAAACAGTCCTCTCACTCCCCTTCTCGATAGATGCCTTCTTAAAGATCTTTCTATGTTGGTGGCTGGTGGGGGTTTAGCACATCCTCCAACACAACCACTGCTCTGTTTGAAAATAGTATTAATGAGAATGAAAAGCAAATGGAGCTTAATATCTAGTGATTTACTACTCAGATAACAAATTTTATAAGACATAGACAACGTAAGTGACTCAATTTGTGCACCAAAAACTAAAATTTAACCATTATTATCTCATGGTATTGCAGTGGAGAAAAAATATTAAATCCAATATCCTGATATTATAACCTTATAGTCATTGTATAATACCAACCCCATGCAAGCACAGGAAACAGAGGACAAAAATATTAATTTCTTGCAGTGTTCTATAACAATAACAAATGTAAGCACGTCCTTAAGAAGTTAAGCTTAACAACCACGCCTGTCAAAGAAGTCCTTCAAGAAGTTCACTATATTGGATACTTGTTGAATGCCATGTCTCTTGTTTACAAATGGAGAAAAATGTTGCACATGGGTATGCTCTACTAAAATTTCAGCAATATTAACATGTAACAAAACGAAAAACAAAGATCCGGCTTAAGCTTTGTGACCTCCCAAAACAAGATTAACTTATCAACTGATGTAGACAAAAGATAGATGGGACTAAACTCGATATAATCATAGATAAACACCAGGGCCAAATTATGACTGAAAAGAATTTCAAAAACAGTGCAATAACCCAATTATTTGGAATATTACAAGATCACATATAGAGATCAGGAAGTTAGTATAATTCTACTAAAAGCGAGGAATCTAATGAGCAAATTCGATACAAATTGTAATTAAAAAAAACCCAAACATATCAAACTATAAGAAAGACAAAAAAATGCAAAGAGATACAAGGATTTGAGAGGATTTGATATAGGGGGGGCTCAGAGAGGCATTGGCCCAAGTGACGTTCTGGCATAGACTGAGGGAAGTAGTTTGCATTGGATAACCTGGTGTGTCCGTATAAATAGGAGTCCCGGTTCTTTAATTGTGGGATAGTCATCGAATCTTTGATAGAGTATTTGCAAGAAGAAAAGAGGAATCATAATCAGGAAAAGGAAGAAAACAGAAAGGGAAAGAAAACAACAATTTAATATTTCTAAGAATCACACTGTGAAGTTGCTTTACCAAAGTTAGACATGCAAGCTACCACGTCTCTTTTCGATATAGAGACAACTTGAGTATTAATATTCCTCTTCATTGTTGTTTTAGTGGATTCCTCGACTGTGTGTATTGGATTAGGGTATTCAATTGTAGCAAAAAACATTCCAAAATAGTCCAATTGGGAAAAGAAGGCAGTTTAGCTAAAGTCAGGTTGAATAACTCAACCTTGTTTCCTTCGTCATGGCCACAAGTTGGGAGAGTCATAGTCAGGTTATAATGAGTTATTAACACTTGATTGTATTTGAATAACCAATAGCAGATCCACCAACAATGGAAACGGAAGCGAAGGCATAATATGTAAAGCTAACCAATTACAACTTTACAGATTTACTGAGATTTGGAGTAATATTTTACGGAGATTTGGAGCAAAAATATTTTACAAATTCAATCCTTTAATAATATTAAGAAATAGAAGTATATCTTACTGTAACAACAACAGCACTGGATCTGACTGTAGCGACCGCAGCATAGGATTGATTCTAGGGCATCTATATGAAACAACCCTACATCAATGTAGCTGTCACAAAGTTTTGTCATTTGAATATGAAGTTTTTTTCTATTGAGGACATATGCCATTGCTCGTAACTAAAGTTCATCTTTGATATGATCTTCCTTACTGCTATGAACTCTTCATTCATACTACTGGTCACTTAAGTCATTTTAGTCAAAAGAATTAAGGATTTCAAAATATGCGGCCCATTTAATGTATGCTCTGGAGGTTGAGACTGTTCAAACAGAGATTATGAGAAAGAATATCAAGAATTGTCAATGTCTATGGAACATTTACCTCTTGCGTTAACACAAGATGAATGGTTTAAGCAAGGTTGTTTAAGGATTTTTAGATATCTTTGAAGAATTTTGACATATAATAAGGAGAAAAAAACACTCCTCAAAACATAGTTTCCCTATTGCGATACAATAATGCTATTCAAGAAAGAGGATTTCTTTATATACTGTGAGACTCTTACCTTTTGCTGTTGAAAATATTTCCTAGCAGGAGAAAAAAACAAGCAATGAAACATTTAAATTGCAGAGACAATTATACACAAAATGGCTACCTTTATTGATTTTCCTTGCAAATGCTAGAGCTTTGGGTGCCAAATATGCAATGTTCAAATTATGGCAGTAAATCATGTTATTCAAGAAGTCATCGGAAGCTTATTGTTTAAAACATTCTCATCATCATAATATTGCTGAACTAGATTTTATTTTTTATCATAAAAGAATGAAGATGGAGAGCACCCAATGGGCCAAACTACTGCTTGCAATGAAACTGATAACCCTTGATTGTACATAGGTTGACTAGTTACATAAGATTTTCAAGCGCTATGGTGACAGTTCGTTAGAAACATAAGATGGAGGAATCCATAGCTAAGCTTGAAGAAGACATCTCAAATTACAGAAGAGCAATAATATTTTACAAATTCAATCCTTTAATAATATTAAGAAATAGAATTATATCTTACTGTAACAACAACGACACTGGATCTAACTATAGCGACCGCAATATAGATCGATTCTGGGACATCCATCTGAAACAGGCAAAGAAACATTTAAATTGTAGAGACAATTATACACAGAATGGCTTCCTTTATCGATTTTCCTTGCAAATGCTAGAGCTTTGGGTGCCAAATATGCAATGTCCAAATTATGGCAAGAAAACATGTTATTCAAGAAGTCATCAGAAGAATATTGTTTAAAACATTGTCATCATCATAATATTTATTGTTGAACTAGATTTTATTTTTTATCATAAAAGAATGAAGACGGAGAGCACCAAATGGGCCAAACTACTACTTGCAAGGAAACTGATCACGCCTGATTGTACAGAGGTTGATTGTACAAAGATTGAGCAGTTACATAATATTTTCAAGCGCTGTGGTTTTCATTAGAAACATAAGATGGACGAATCCATAGCGAAGCTAGAAGAAGAGAGCTCAAATTACAGAAGAGAAATAATATTTTACAAATTCAATCCTTTAATAATATTAAGAAATAGATGTATATCTTACTGTAACAACAACGGCACTGGATCTGACTGTAGCGACCACAGCACGGGATCGATCCTGGGGCATCCATCTGAAACAACCCTGCATTAATGTAAAAAAAATTTGTTAGCTTTGAAGCAAGGGTTTTGTAATAAAAATAATGACATAGAATTAGCCCCAAATCCTAATGCAAAATGGAATTAAAGATAAAAGACTCTAAAGTCTTTAATAATGGCAAACAATTAGCCTAGCGAATTTGCAATAGGATAAAACACTCCGAAGTCTTAGTCACATTGCGATTTAAATGTTTTTTTGAATTTTCATTTTCATTTAACTTCTTTTCCCTCCTAATTTTTTTTGCCATTATTTTTTCCCTATTTAATTATTTATTTATTTATTTTCCTTCACTTATATTTATTTCATTATTTATATTCTCATTTTTTTATTTCTTAAATAATTAAATATTACATATAATAATTATATTATATTAATATTACAAATTAACTATATATTATATTAACATATAATAACTATATATTATTAAATTGAGATTTACATTTTGAATAATCCATGAGAATGATCTATAGTCAAGTAAATGGAGCAAGCTAAATATCATGCAGCATTCATCACTTTTGGTAAGTTGTTTGATTATCTATCCAAAATTTTAAAATTTCATAAATTTTGGAGTTTACGGAATTGTAAAAAAAAAAAAAAATTTTAGAGTCCCTCTTGAAAGGGGGTCTTTGAATCCATTTGTAATGCAAAAAATTATGAAATTGTAAGAAAAAATTAATTTCACTAATTTTAACATTGCAGACAGATTCAGATGGCATGAAATGCTAGCTTGTGTGGAGTCCTTAGCTTTGAGCAGATAATTAACATGCATTAAATGACTAATTATGGTCATGTGATGTTTGAAGGAAATCCCACCATCCAACCTTTTGTATAAGGGAGATAGAACCATTATATGCTTGGACAACTCCAGTTCCATTAGGCTCATATCGAACCACAAGAGCCATGAGCAAATTGAAAAGCTTAACATGAATGACACAAAGAAGGGTTTCAAGCCATAATAGATAGCATGCAAAACTCAACGAGAAACGGAGCGCATCCAAAGGATAAGTCCAAAGAATCAATATTTCTTACCTCATGAATTAGCAATTAATTGACCAAGAAGCTACGACATATTTGTAGAACCCCAACCCAGGTGTCCTTTGTCTCTTAATAAAGTCAGATATTTCACTTTTTGTCAAAATTTTTGTTTCTACTTTTCTTCTCATTTCTAGTTTTGGCTGTAAAAATGTAGCATTTACATTTACAGATTTGAACAATTATAATTATGTTTTATCTACTTCTAACCATTTATAGTTTGTGCAAGAGTAGCAGAATATAATAATAGCATATAATCTTTTATAATTAAATTTTTAAATAATTTGACAAGGTAGAAATGATAAATATACCTGTTGGAAAATACCTGTAGTTAGCTAGTAGATCCACCCTTGTTGTTGTCCCCATTTGTTGTTTCCCTTTGCTTTTCCCTGCAACCAAACCTTCCCCAAAACTCTGAAACTCAACTAGCCCAAAACAACTTTGCCACCCTGCCAACTAGCGAGGTCTCGCCGACCACCCAGCTCCAAAGGTACCCCTTTGGAACCCCGAGCCCAAACCGAGTATAATCCAACCTACTCTCCCTTCTGAATTCTCTCCAGCAAAAAAAACCCCCTTCTCGTCTTCTCTGTAATTTCTATCTCTGCTCTCAAATTTTCCCCCAAATTCTCCTAAGGTGAACATCACCATTTTTCTACTCTTCTTCCCCTTTATCACCTCCTTCCTGCTGACTCTATCCTCCTCATTAATAACCCTATCCCTTCATTAATAACCCTATCCCTTCATTAATGGGGTCCCAACCCATTCATGCCTACTCATTCAGGCTCCCTCGAACCAATCCATGGAAATATTATTAATTTAATCATCCATCATTTTAATATTTACCCCTCTTTATGAGGTTTACCGACACAACTTACAACAATCATTTTTAAACATTTGTTTCTTATTCAAAGTACAATTTTAATTAATAATAAATGTTATATTATTTTTATAATAAATTTTCGGGTTGGGGTTGGTTCACCCACCAACTGTAAGAGTTTTAAACTTACAGGCTTCACCAATTCAATTAATTAACAATAATTGTGAATTGATTAATTACTATTAACCTAATCATTTAATTAATGGTTTCTAATATTTATAATATGCTAATTCCCTCTAATTATAAATTCAACTAATTAAATTTATCAATTATGAACAATAATCCTATCAAGGTAAATCATAACATTATCAATGTGTAATTATATTAATTAAATAAAATTAACTAAGATTTAGTGGACTCATTTACCTGGTTCCATTTTAATTACACCTTAGTTTGTAATTAAACTAATTAACAATCATTACTAAAGATAAGCATAGTCTCTTTAAAATTAATTAACATCATTAACACATAATTAATTTAAGGGATCAAGTTACCATTAACTTATGTAACATTACAATTACATTTTTAACATTTCAACCTTTAGTCCTTGCTAATTAAACTCGTTAACAATCAATCAAGCATTCTAATCAATTGCATTAGTCACTAACTGAGTTAACCATAGCTTTGTTTATTAATCAACAATAATTAATTATTAATGGACAATGATTAACCATTAATCAACATTATTAACCCTAATCATCATTATTAACTTTAATCGACATTATTAACATTGATCAACAATAATTAATTATGGATTGACAATAATTAACAATATATTCATTAGTATTTCATGAAATCATAAATATGTAGGCGAGTTATGTAAGCGTAGCTACTGCTTACATACCTTGCGTAAGTACACTACAGTAATGACTCACACACATCAATCATAATCATGAAACTTACTGTTTACTGACACATGTTTTAACATAGTTTGCAAGATGTCTCCTTTTACCTAACTGCATTTTATTAAGTTACGACAACTCATACATTACAGAGTTACGACACATAATCAATCAAGGTCTTACACACATACAGTTAGATCTTGTTTTTATCATGACTTCAAGCTACAACCATCTACCTACATCATCACTAACTTCCACATCCTATCCTGTCCTCTGCTGGACTACCCTGAAATGTCAAGTCATGACCGGTTCTAGCTAGAACCCGTAAGTGGAAGTGTCGACTACATCGACCAAGCTTCCCCAACAGGCAACCACCAGTCATCATCACACACCTTGGGGAGCGTGCCGTAGCACATCCCTCCCATGACTCTGGGTTTTGGGGATAAACAGTGGGTAAAGCCTCCACCCCCCTAATGGAACAAGGGACTATGTCTACCCGACATAACAACAACGTTGCACTTGTACTCGGTCTGTCATCGTATAACCAATCTGGGCGGTTGAGTTTCCTGAAACCCTACCCCACCCATGTCATAATAATAATCATGCAAAAGTAATTAATGCATCACTCGCATACCATTTATCTTTTGAAGTCCATGTCCCCGAGGCTCTCCCACCTCGTAGAATCCAGCTATTATGTAGCATTTTAACCTGTAAGTTAGTCTCTGACATACAGTCTAGGATATCGTGCATAAATCATCAACATGCACACATACATTTCATCATAACATAACAACAATAAATTCATTTATTCGCCATGCACCTGGCATAACATTCATTTATTCAACATATAATTGTAATGATATCCACGTACCCTTCATTCTGTAACTTGCATATATAATTAACACATGATAGATATCTAACATGACTACATATCCTAATACTAACATCACACACACACACATATATACATTAGAAAAATAATAGAACCACATGTCCACAGCATCGTCAATCCAAAGAAGTCTCATAATCAAGTATATATAACATATAATAATAGTTTAGGTAGAAATGTCAAAATGGGGCATTACATACACCCACCCTTCAGGAAACTTCGTCCCGAAGTTATGGTCAAAACAGTGTGGGATAACCACGATGCATGATCGGTGCATCCTCCCAGGTGGAAGAACCTAGGGTATACTTGCCTTACTGGGCCACCTCCTAATTATACATAATGGCATCTAAAAAATTTACTCATTTAATCTTATTGGAGGTGTTCTTATATTTTGTTTAACGTTTGCAAGGTTGTTGGATTGACTACTCAAGGTTCGTTACCACCTTAATTCATAGAATAGTCAACGTCCTTGTTAAATTAAATTAATTTGTACATTCTATAATGTGATTCATAAGAATACCATGTCTTATATATATAACTTTCAATTTGATTGTAAGTCATTGCCATGACTCTTTAATTGGATCTCATCTTTAGTTAATTCCACATTGACTTACACCATTTCTCTATATCAAGATTTATTATTAGTGATAAATTATGAAGTCAACATGCTCTTTGTTTAAAGGTTGTTGCCTTAAATGATACACCCTTAAGACTATAGTTTAAACATTATGGAGAAATTTCCATATCATCATTAACAACTTTTACAAGTTCAACTAGAACTTATCTTCTATTGTATTTCCATTTATCTTGTAATCCTTACATCATTGTCCTATGTTTGGTACTATTTCGTTAAGTATCCCTTACCTTGATATACTCATTTCCTTCATTCACATCTTTATGTTGACCCACTAATCCTATCTACTCTATTACCTTTAGTATCTAAGTTACACTTATTAGTTCTTCTTATTTATAATCCATTGATTACACAAGATGATGACTCTTACTTATTTGTGCACACTAACATTGTAGTCCTTACTCATCATTGCTTATACTATATTAAACAATACTCTCATCACAACATGCAGATGAGCTCATCAATTATTACCACACCTTACCAAATACTATGGTTGTTTCTGATGTTGTTTAACCCCTTTTTACTTATCTTAATGGTCTTTTGTCATTGATGTGCCTATAATTGATATGTTCCAATTGTGTTGTTGTTCTTAAACATACATAAATTTAGTTGGACCTCAAGACATTACCATGATTCTATCATTTAAATTACACCTTTTTGGTTACAACTTATATTTGATACAAGGTCACTCCCTTCCAGGATAACATCACTCCACCATGTAATGTTAAATTTTAAGAATTTACTTCAATCTCATCTAGGATCTTAACTGAGAGAACAACATGTACAGCATATCTACAACATATCAATCATGGAGACAATAATGCAATCACACGAGAGACACAAAGATTTACTTGGGGAAAACCATAAAGGTGAAAAACCCCAATAACTTCCTCAGAGATAGAGAGAGCAATGATACAACCCAAACATGAGAGATAGACATAACCTAGCAGCAGATCCTCCTCCTCCATAAGTGTGCCACTCCTCCTTGAGTGCATGAGTGAGAAGTGAGTGAACAAATAGAGTGCCTCCCGCACTCTATTTATACTTGACTTGACTTGCCTTTTACATAAATCATGTATGCTCGAACTTAACCACATAACATAATGTTGACTGGGCCGACCCCCAATAGGGTGGTCTAATAACCCTTCGAACCACATGGCCGACCCCCAATAGGGTGGTCTAATAACCCTTTGACCCACATGACTTATACAGGGCCGACCCCAACAAGGTGGTCTAATAACCCATCAAGTATAAGTTACGACATTTACAATATAAATGACGATACTTCCGTATAGAGGAATAATACCATTTCTATAGGAGTACATACAACATACATATATGAAACACATTCCGAAGTTACATATACATCAACACTCCCTCTTAACTAGGAAGGTATTTCTCAGCACAGGTCTTCTAGCACAAGTCTTTTTCTCTGGATCATCGTCACTGGATAATCGTCATCAAGACATCATCATCGTCACTACTGCTGCTATATCAATCAATCTCTGAATCTACTCATCATAGGAAGTTCTACAGAGACAGTCCTTTTTCATACTAGATGTAGGCCCACCACCTGCAGGTCTTCATCATCACTGGCCATACTGTGAAAACCTCAGCACTTATTACGTGCATCACAAGACCTTAAAAGAGTCTCTTGACTAGCAAGAACTCTAAAGAGCATCTAAGGATTTTTTCATCCTGTCGAGATCTCCAGGACTTATTACATGTGACCCCACCACAAAACCTCGCAAGAGCATCCCAGGCTGTTACGAGCACGCAGCTCTACCTATAGGATCTCCCAGGGCATGAATTACATGTGATCATGGAAAAACCTCGCAAGAGCATCCCAGGACTGATTACGGGCACACATCCCAACCTATCGGATCTCCCAGGGAACCGAATTACATGTCGTAGGACAAAACCTCGAAAGAGCATCTGCCAGATATCCCAGGGAACCGAATTACATGCCATAGGCAAAACCTCGAAAGACTATCTGCAGATCTCCCAAGGCACCGAATTACATGTCCTCCTAGAGCAAAACCTCGAAAGAGCATTTGCCAGATATCCCAGGGAACCGAATTACATGCCATAGGAAAAACCTCGAAAGACTATCTGCAAATCTCCCAGGGCACCGAATTACATGCTCATTTGAACAACCTAATACTCACCATACATCATCCTGATGTACTCATGATCATCCTAATCATCATCACTGCAACATCCTGCTGCATGTCATCTGGAGCAACATCCTGAAGCTCGTCATCCATGATCATCCTGATCATCATCACTGCAACATCCTGCCGCATGTCATCTGGAGCAACATCCTGAAGCTCATCATCCATGATCATCTTGATCATATAATGCATCTACCTGATGCATACCAAGTATCTACCTGATACATATCATCATACATGATCCACCTGATCATACAATGTATCCACCTGATACAAATACAAATACATGATACATATCACCATACATGATCCACCTGATCATACAATGTATCCACCTGATACATATACAGATACATGTTCCAAGCATCCAACATGATGCATATACAGAAATACATACACATGATCCAACCGATCATATCCAGCATCCAACATGATGTGTACATACATATAAATGATCCAACTGATCATATCCAGCATCCAACATGATGCATACATACATACATAAAAATGATCCAACTGATCATATCCAGCAGAAACCAGAACATCATCCTGATGCTCATCATTCAGCGCTTACATCCACAGCCATGTGAAGGATCCTTCTTCCAACATGCTTGGAATGGCTTCAGCAGATGTGTCCATCACTTCTTCCTCAAAGTGTCCTCGATCTGAAGAATGCCAAGACTCTCTCTGAAATACTCGAACTTCACCTTGGCTAGTGGCTTCATCAGCAGATCTACAATCTGCTCGTCCGTCGCAACATACAGGAGCTTCACAGCTCCTCTCTGCACCATATCCCTGATATAGTGATATTTGATCTCTATGTGTTTCAACCTGTCATGAAACACTGGATTCTCGAATAGTTTCACACAACTCTAGTTATCACAGAAGATACCAGTAGCATCCAACGGGAGATCAAATAACTCAAACAGTAGCTTCCGTAGCCATACTGCCTCACAACTAGCTGAACAGGCTGCAACATACTCTTCCTCAGCTGTACTCAGTGCTACGCAGGACTGCTTCCTACGAAAGCAAGAGATCACAGCTGATCCCATACTGAAGCACCCAGATGTGCTCTTCCTATCTGCAGCACTACCAGCCCAATCTGAATCAACATAACCCTGGAGGTTAAACTTTTGATTCGCCTCATACTTGAGCCCATAATCCACTGTACCCTTCAGGTACCTCAGAACATGATTTACAGCAACCAGGTGAACACTCCTCGGATCTGTCAGGAACTGACACAATGTGTTCACAGCAAAGCAAATGTCTGGTCTCGTGTTCATCAGGTACATCAAGGACCCAATCATCTGACGATACATAGAGACATCAACTGGGTCAGATGAAGCATCACATAGAAGCTTCAGATTCGATGCCATAGGTGTGGCCATATCCTTCCAGTCCATCATCCCGAACCTCTTCAGGATCTCTACTTCATACTTCCCTTATCTAAGGAGGATTCCATCTGCACTCTGCCACACCTCCATGCCAAAAACAAATAGTGCATCATCCCCAATTTCTTCATCTCGAACTCGGCAGCAAGCTTCTGCTACGTGTCGGTAATCAATCTATCTTCACCTGTAACAAATAGGTTATCCGCATACAAAAGTAGTATCACTGGATTTCCTTCCTCAACCTTGTGGTAAAGGTTGGAATCCACTTTACTCTTGGTAAAGCGCAAACTGGATAGAAAGCTGTCTATCCTACCAAGTTCTGCACACATATATGACTACACCATTCAACAAGGCTTTCTTGAAATCCATCTGGTGTATCTTTTATTTCATCACTTTTATATTTCTCTATGCTGTCATCAGCAGCATGCTTGATCTGATAGTTGCATTTGGAAGTCACAACAGAATTCCCTTCAGCTCTTGGGACCGCATCCCAAACATCATTCTTCATGATCGACGAATCATGGCATTCTTCCCGTATCCTGGGAACTTCAATATCTTCAGTAGATAATTTTGTTGCTGAACAAATGTTGTAGTTCTTCATTTGTAGGTGATGGCATACGATCTTTCCTACACAACAAGTTAAATTGCATGATTAGAAAACATCTCATAGTTTTCAGAACAAATTCTTACACATAAAGAAATATGTCATACAGTCATGCAATTATCGTAGCCAATGCTTCAATACAACATTTATCCATATCCCGTAACTTTCTAGATGCCTTCCAATATCTACCAGAACATTGTTAAGAGTGTGCACAACTCCCAACATGTCAGCAAAGAGGTTTCATTCTAGATAAGTAGCAATGGAATTTTGTACAGTGCCATAGGCCACTTACCAATGCATATTAGTAGTATATTGTTCATCAATGCAATTATTCTAATATGCATAATACACAACCTAATTCTAGGAACATCAGTATATACATTATTGAACAGTACTATTTAAGAAATGACAATTCAAATACTTATCTTTGTTTGTTCGTTGGGTGGACTCCCTCTGAGTCTTCGCTTCCTTGCAGGAGCTACTGGAGTCCTAATCTGAAGTGGCTTCTTCTACACCTTTCTGTTGTGGAATGTAGAGAGATGGTCAACTCCCTCTGAATATCTGCATCCTTGCAGAAACCACTGGAGTGTACTCCCTCTTGATCTTTGCTTCCTGGATTACTTGTCCTTGAACTTATATTCGTTCTCGATCCTTATGCATGCTTGTTAGTATCATCATTGTGTTATCCTCTAGGTCTCATACGTAATCAAACATTCATTAGTATAATCTTAATATTATCAAAACACAATAATCTCAAGCATGTATAGTCAGGATCATTTCAAAAACAGATAATAAACATTGGTGTTCAAGGTTTCAGGGAAGTCTTCTTTTACTCATGCATATTCTTATTTGATCATAGGACTCTTTTGGTTAGTTAAATCATCAATCAAGATAAGAGATATAATATGTATAAAACCCGTGATTACTCAAACCTATACCTTCATGATTCTTCTGGTTAGTCATATCATCAATTATGGTAAGAAACATAATATGCATACAACCATGACTATTCAAACCTATGACTTCATGAATAATCATTTTCAACAACACAACAGTATAAGATCCTAACACAAGGTAGGATTCTATCTTGATATAGGAAAAACATACCTGGATTAGCATGCTAGCTAGTTATGTCTAACATACTCGCGTGATGTCTTCTTGTTCTTCTTCAATGACTTGTGCTAGTAACCTGTATATCTCATAGGTTAACCATTATAAAATCAAGTTATACATACCTCGTAAATGGATCTTCTATGAGATCCATGACAATGGATGAATCTTTGTCCTCATGTCATCATGATCATATGTTCTTGAACCAGAACATGATTTGTCTTTCTTGGTGTACCTTTCATGTTAGTAGACAACATAAACCTCATACAACACCATAATGCATTAGTACAATCATAAGTGTCAACACCCTAATCAATGAATATTTTCTATCGTGCATTCATAATTTTATTAAGGTGATACGACAAGTCTAAAATCAAGATTGTACTAACCATAATAACATGAAGACAAACATACCATAAACTTAATCATGAACAAATCTCAAAACATACCTCAATGAGTCATACCTGTCAAGATTGCTTGTAATCTTTTTATGGAAGGCCTTAGCCTCATCTCCCTCTGAAATAGGAACTTCTTCACTTATGCAGGTGACCAATCCATCCTCTTCTAGGATTAACCCAATCCACTTGATTTGCAGGAACTGGACCTGGAGCTCGATATGGGTTTGTCAGAGAAACCCCAAAAATTCAAACTTTGAATTTCAAACTTCTGAAAGGATAGAAATATGTGCCTTGATGAGCTGATCAAACTGGTATATTCAGAATTTGAAAACTGCAAAGTTTCACTCAATTTTTCCTTTGAAACTTTCAGATTCGCTGGATGTGACCACGAACTAGGGTTTGATGAAGCCCACTCTTCTACGCAATCAAAAGGTTTGATCCAAAGCACTAAGCTTCTATTTTTATGAGGAGCTTCTAGCCGTGATCACACATTTCAAAAATTCTCATTTTTTGCAGAAGCCCTGATTTTCCACTTTTCTGATCAAAGTACCGAACTAGGGTCTGATCAAGCCCGGCCTTCTGCCAAACCAAAAATTCTGATCTTGGTCTCTAAATTTTTATTTTGATGAGTAGCATTCATTCGTGGTATCTGATTACAAAAATTCCAACTTTCTCCAAAGCCCTAAATTCCGAAAGCCATGAATGAAGGTACAAAAAAAATAATTATGTTTTGACAGAAATATGTACCTGATTTTTTTTGGTGTAACTCCGAACTTTTCAATCCACAGGGTTTGAAAAAGTTTCTTGAGATAGCCTGACCTGTTATCTTTCCATCCTGATAGGTCTAACCTCAATTGGATTCTCTGAGAGAGAGTTATGCCAAGTGTCGCAACGTGACCTGTTTTGGGATAATACAGGAGAGCGAACGTGTACGGTGTGCCACATGTCACTGTTTGAACTTCGGCCTCTAAATTTTTTTCCTGAGATAGCTCGCCCTGTTAGCTTTCCATACTGATAGGTCTGACCTCAATTGCACTCTCTGAGAGAGCATTATGCCAACTGTCGCAACGTGACCTGTTTATGGGATAATACAGGAGAGATAACTTGTACGGTGTTCCACGTGTCAATGGTTTAACTTCGGCCTCTAAAAATGTTTCTTGAGATAGTACAGTCTATGTACTACATGTCATTTTTTATGAAATTTCATTTGGATCTTCCTAGCCCAAGTTATGACCTTTTTCCCAAGGTCACCTGATTTTGACTCAGATCTGGAAGAGGCAGAAACCCTATATTGTACAGATCATAAATCACAAAGTACAACGAATTAGAGGTTTTCCTTTCGACAAAAGGTACATAGGGATTTAATCTTTGACCTGTAAAGATTTCAGATCCGAAAACTTCGCCAAAATGGATTTATAGCGAAAGTGCTATGATGACTGGTTTTTGCTATATCAAGCCCTAGCATCGTAAGTGCAACAGGTGTCATACATGCCATATCATGCCTTCTTTAATGCTAGCTCTGATACCATGTTAAATTTTCAGAATTTACTTGAATCTGATCTAGGATCTTAACTGAGAGAACAACATGTACAGCATATCAATCATGAAGACAATAATGCAATCACAGAAGAGACACAAAGATTTACTTGGGGAAAACCATAAAGGTGAAAAACCCCAATAACTTCCTCAGAGATAGATAGAGCAATGATACAACCCAAACATGAGATATAGACATAACCTAGCAGCAGATCCTCCTCCTCCATAAGTGCACCACTCCTCCTTGAGTGCATGAGTGAGAAGTGAGTGAACAAATAGAGTGCCTCCCGCACTCTATTTATACTTGACTTGACTTGCCTTTTACATAAATCATGTAGGCTCGAACTTAACCACATAACATAATGCTAACTGGGCCGACCCCCAATAGGGTGGTCTAATAACCCTTCGACCCACATGGCCGACCCCCAATAGGGTGGTCTAATAACCCTTTGACCCACATGACTTATACAGGGCCGACCCCAACAAGGTGGTCTAATAACCCATCAAGTATAAGTTACGACATTTACAATATAAATGACGACACTTCCGTATAGAGGAATAATACCATCTCTATAGGAGTACATACAACATACATATATGAAATACATTCCGAAGTTACATATACATCAACATGTATTTCTAGCATGTCCACATAGGTTACTCATAAAGTTTTACGATTCGACAACCCCATGCATTGGTAATAGCATGTGCACACATTTATTCTACTATGCTTTAATCCTTATTATTATCGTTGCATATTATATTTGCCTCATTATTTTATTATTAACTTACTAATACATCATGTGTCTTTGCACTATCACTGGCAGGGACTAAGTTATATTCCCTAAATGCATTTGTGTTACCTTATACTATTGCTACTTCATACAATCGTTGGTTTGATATCCATACTCTTCATACATTTTAGACATAATGATAATTCCACTTATATTTTGTTATTCCTAGTCTTTATATGTACATCATTCGCCAACTACTGATCCTTATTTGATTATCTCATTGTTTATGTTATTATCAAATCCTATCCCACCCACGCTTTTGAGTACTTTTCTTGCATAACTCTATCCTTTGATGTGGTGTTAGTTCCGTTCTCTACCTTCATTACAACTATCATATCTCCTATTACTTCTATAATGTCACCCAACAACTACCACATATCTATTAGTAACTTCAACAATGACCACACTTTCTATATTATTTTGTTTAGCTTGCATGCCTACCATATCATTTTGTCGTAACGAAATTTATAATTCACTTATCCATTCACCTCCTTCCACACTAATTCTAATATGATCAATACAACATGCTCACAACACTAGCTATGGCAGGGTAGATTCCATACCCTACTAGGTCAAGGCTCGTACCTATCTACACATTTAAGTACAAGGGAAACTCATGTGTTGAAGCTACTCTCTTGACCTTAACCCTATCCAAAATTTCATAATCTTGGTGGTGACTTGGCTATTAATAGAATGCCATTATCTACCGTATATACCCTTATTAACATATTGTATCTATTTCATTAATCACACTTTCACAATTAATAAAACTTCCATTAATTATATTCATTTATTCTCTTATACTATTGTTTATCACCATTTCCACCTCTACTTTCTATCTTAACATGTACATCTCCCTACCGTTGACACACTCCTTAGCATAGTCCTCCATAACACTACACTTATTAATTTTACTATTATTAAATCAATAATAATTAAACTACCTTGCAATGTTTACTTATTACCCACTATCATCTATTTATTTATTCTCTCTCTTTTTGTTTCTCTCTCTCTCTATATATTTATAATTTTTACTTAGCATACATTTTACCTTTTACTTGTGTTATCATATAATCTAGATCATTATTACTGAGTCTCATTATAATAACCTCAAATTTATACACACTTATTCATTTATCATTAATTTTTTTTTTCTTTCATTGATTATTTATACTTTATATTATTAATATTACTCATATATATATATATATATATATATTCCTTACCTTTTACGTGGTTAACCACATTTAATTACACTCACTTGTTGCTATGCTCTTTTATCGATCATACTATATTTTTAGGAATTAATATCAATAAAGATAACCTACAATACTATGATATGTCCTTACATAACTATATTTAAAATTTTGTTTCCAAATGTATATACAATATTAAAATTAAAAATTATATATCTATATATCTATCTATCTATCTATATATATATATAAACCCCTATCTTATGCTTACTATAGGATTGACATAAATATATAACAAATGCATTACTTGTGCTCATGTACAACATAATAATTATATACTATTTCCCTTTTCGTGTGTTTATTCCATTCAAACTACACCATATCAACAGGTTGTATCTTTCTATTATCTCCTAATGTTATTTCACAATTATACCTAAAATTTCAAGCTGCATACACGAACCTTATCTTTTTTATCCTTCATTATTCAAAATTATAATCATTTTTATTTTATTTTCATTATTTGTTATTTTGTATTATTATTTAACTCTTATATATATATATAATACTCAATCCTTACTTTTCAACATCTATACTGTTATTATTTTAATGACCTATATCATACTTGGCCAAATAATTACTTTCCATATATATGGAATAAAATGGAAATGATTTAAAAGTGATGAGTAGATAGTCCACTCCTTATTTAAAATAACTATTAAATTACAATGGGTGACTTTCTTAGCCCTTAATATTTTCCATGACGTTTGCATTCCATAATAAACTCTTATTCATTAATAATAATAAGAGTTTAAAAAAAAAACATTTCTCATTCGCTTCTCATTGGTTTTGGTTGGTATAGAAATACGGGCGATCCAAGTCCAACAACTAGATTATGAACTCCTGCCAAGTTTTCATACTCAATCTTGATGGATATCTCTAATATTACACTTTTAAATGTTAATAAAAAATCATAGGTGGGTAGTGTTACCTGAACCTAGTGAGATTTAAATCACTGGTATGAGTGAAGAAGGTCCGGTCAGTAGGCTGAAATTGAAACATGTGCCAGAGGATTTTGTCAAATAGCTGCCCCCATTATTGCAACTAACTAATAGTGATTTTTTTTTCCGCTTGTCTAGAGGTGGCAACAATATCACAATTAATCAGCTAACCTACCGGATACGAGGTCACACCCACTTCGTTTTCAACAATAATGGTCTTTACAGTCAAAGCCATGTAGGTTTATATTGTAACTTATTTTATTTTTCTTTTTACTGAATAAACTTATGATGATTTTTTTTTACTTAAATAAATGTATTTTTAATACATGTTTGAAGTGCCGTAAATTGTCGCTGTCCACATGCAAGGGCATGTGGCCATATTTTTGGCATGTATGATGACGCGTAGATCAATATGATGGAAGGATTCTCCCATTATTACACCTCGTAATCAATTTTTATTGTTAGGGCATTTAATACTTGACTACATTTGCATGTTACCGCCGTTCCACCTGGAATCCATGATGTGAACAAAAGTAAAATGAGTCATGCATCATTCCACCTCGTGGGATGTTCTGCTATAGAATGGACTCCATATTTATTACTCTTACGAAGTATTAAGTAGTCATCGCAATTTGCAATGTAATGGTCAATGCCACTCGACTAGTTTAGGTTTTTTTTTGGCTCACGCATTTAAAAAAAAATTAATTATATAGTTCATATATTTATCAACATAAGGAATTTTTATTTTATTTATTTATTTATCTAACACGTTATTCACCTATAATCGAAATTGGGTGGAGCCAATGACCTTGCATGAGGGCCATGCGCCCTTCCTCGCTCAGCCCACGAAACCATGAGATAATATTAAAATAATAACGTCATAAAAGGGCACAAAACCATGTGCAGAAACCTTTCGATTAGTTAATTTTTTTTTTCTTTCCATAGGTTAGGTCTGCAAGTGAGCGCTGCAACTCGTCCCACTATGATATTCAGCTAGTCTCAACTCCACCACTCCGTAGCAAGAAGAAGGTCTATTCCTTCTGTTCGGTAATTTTTTTTTGGTTAGGTTTTTATTTTTATTTATTTACTTTTTTTCATTATTTTCTTTATTACAACTCTATGTTTTGTAGGTTTGTCAGCTATTTTCTTCTCAAGCGAACGTCCCTTTGGTGTACAAGGATTGAAGACAAAAGGAGGGCACTGTAAAAGATGCAAGTATGGAAACATTGGTATCTTTGCACGTAGCAGAAGGGGTTGGCGCATCTTTTGGATGTGTGGTCCAGGCGGCCTCCCAACAGCGTCCCCCTCTCTGATTCTAGAGTGGCGGATTTGCAAGCAATTGGTGCCAGCTGGAATTGGACAAGACAGTATAGGCGGTGAATTTGTGACATTAATTGCAACTTATGGTTTTTATTAATAGAACTGCTTCTGCATCTCTAGTATCTACTCTAAGTATTCTAGGTAGAATTGCACAATTTTTTTGTTATTTTCAAATTGCATAATCCAAAATAATGAGATATATATATATATATCAGAAACCTGAGACGCGTTCAAGGTAGTGACGCTCTCCAAAATATTTGACTTGTATAGGGCATTACTTGTGAACTTTGAGCTGGTTCGATGGCTTGAAAAGCATTTGGGTGGATTTTTTTTTTTTTTAACAATTAGTGCACTACCCTTGTGAATGCGAGCTCCATTAATCGCTTTAGCACCATGGATTGATACTAAGTAGCTATAGCATAGTCCCAACCTTCTATAACTAGGATGTCAGGTCATTTTCTTACATATTTTCATTCCCTTGAATCAGTTTTACGCCTTCTAGGTTTCCAAACTCTGCAAAAATTGTTGTTGTTGTTGTTGTTTTTGAAATCTCAGAGAAGAAATAGATCAGAAGGATTTAGGGTTTAAAGGTAAAACTTCAAAGTTATGGTTCAACAAAGTAAAGAAAGGGGTTCCATATCCATCCCCAATGCATAAAGGTCATGCTTAAGGTGGTCCACAAGCTCCTCTCTACCTTGGACGAAGCTGTCCTTATAAACATAGATGCCTGCAAGAAATTCTCTGAAATCACTAGCACTTCTCTTCGGTGGTTCAGGGTAGACCAGGAAAATTTGTATACAGTTACATACCTCTTTTGTTTTATTTTAAATATTTATTTCTTTTTTTCTTTTTGCATATAACACGAGCTTCATACCTTTGTTGTTTTATTTCAAATAAAATTTATTTTGCATATAATTCGAGCTTAATCTATGGCAGCAGTACATAATTTAAATAAAATTGAATTTGAACCATTTTATAGACAAGTTTTTTTGTTTGTTAATTATTCCTTTCTGTTTTTCTGAGTTTATCTCTTCTATTAAAGGAAGCAAGCGTTGTCTACACTAGAACAAAGAATATGTAGGTTTGAATCGAGAGGGTTGAAGTTTTTTTTGTTGTTGTTTTTTATTATTCCTCTTGTGTAGGCCTATGGTTCCAGTGCTTGAACCATGGCTTTGATACCATGTGTAGAACCTCAACCCGGGTCTCCTTTGTCTCTTAATAAAGTCAGATATTTCACTTTTTGTCAAAAATTTTGTTTCTGTTTCTGTTCTCATTTCTAGTTTTGGGTGTAAAAATGTAGCATTTACATTTATAGATTTGAACAATTATAATTCTGTTTTATCTACTTCTAACCATTTATTGTTTGTGCAAAAGTAGCAGAATATAATAACAGCATATAATCTTTTATAATTAAATTTTTACATAATTTAACAAGGTACAAATGATAAATATACCTGCTGGAAAATACATGTAGTTAGTTAGTAGATCCACTCTTGTTGTTGTCCCCGTTTGTTGTTTCCCTTTGCTTTTCCCTGCAACCAAACCTTCCCCAAAACTCTGAAAGTCAACCAGCCCAAAACAGCTTTGCCACCCTGCTAACTAGTGAGGTCTCGCCGACCACCCAGCTCCAAAGGTACCCCTTTGGACCCCCGAGCCCAAACCGAGTATAAGCCAACCTACTCTCCCTTCTGAATTCTCTCCAGCAAAAAAAACCCCTTCTCCTCTTCTCTGTAATTTCTATCTCTGCTCTCAAATTTTCCCCCAAATTCTCCTAAGGTGAAGATCCCCATTTTTCTACTCTTCTTCCCCTTTATCCCCTCCTTCCTGCCGACTCTATCCTCCTCATTAATAACCCTATCCCTTCATTAATGGGGTCCCAACCCATTCATGCCTACTCATTCAGGCTCCCTCGAACCAATCCATGGAAATATTATTAATTTAATCAACCATCATTTTAATAATTACCCCTCTTTATGAGGTTTATGGACACAACTTACAACAATCATTTTTAAACATTTGTTTCTTATTTAAAGTACAATTTTAATTAATAATAAATGTTATATTATTTTTATAATAAAGTTTTGGGTTGGGGTTGGTTCACCCACCAACCGTAAGAGTTTTAAACTTACACGCTTCACCAATTCAATTAATTAACAATAATTGTCAATTGATTAATTACTATTAACCTAATCATTTAATTAATGATTTCTAATATTTATAATATGCTAATTCCCTCTAATTATAAATTCAACTAATTCAATTTATCAATTATGAACAATAACCCTATCAATGTAAATCATAACATTATCAATGTGTAATTATATTAATTAAATAAAATTAACTAAGATTTACTCGACTCATTTACCTGGTTCCATTTTAATTACACCTTAGTTTGTAATTAAACTAATTCACAATCATTACTAAAGATGAGCATAGTCTCTTTAAAATTAATTAACATCATTAACACATAATTAATTTAAGGGATCAAGTTACCATTAACTTATGGAACATTACAATTAAATTTTTAACATTTCAACCTTTGGTCCTTGCTAATTAAACTCGTTAACAATCAATCGAGCATTCTAATCAATTGCATTAGTCACTACCTAGGTTAACCATAGCTTTGTTTATTAATCAACAATAATTAATTATTGATCGACAATAATTAACAATATATTCATTAGTATTTCACGAAATCATAAATATGTAGGCAAGTTATGTAAACGTAGCTACTGCATACATACCTCACGTAAGTACACTACAGTAATAACTCACACACGTCAATCATAATCATGAAACTTACTATTTACTGACACATGTTTTAACATAGTTTGCAAGATGTCTCCTTTTACCTAACTGCATTTTATTAAGTTACGACAACTCATACATTACAGAGTTACGACACATAATCAATCAAGGTCTTACACACATACAGTTAGATCTTGTTTTTATCACGGCTTCAAGCTACAACCATCTACCCACATCATCACTAACTTCCACATCCTATCCTGTCCTCTACTGGATTACCCTGAAATGTCAAGTCATGACCGGTTACAGCTAGAACCAGTAAGCGGAAGTGTCGACTACATCGACCAAGCTTCCCCAGCAGGAAACCACCAGTCATCATCACACACCTTGGGGAGCACGACGTAACACATCCCTCCCATGACTCTGGCTTTCAGGGCTAAACGGTGGGTAAAGCCTCCACCCCCCTAATGGAACAAGGGACTATGTCTACCTGACATAACAAAAGCGTTGCACTTGTACTCGATCTATCATCGTATAACAAATCTAGGTGGTTGAGTTTCCTCAAACCCTACCCAACCCATGTCATAATAATAATCATGCGAAAGTAATTAATGCATCACTCGCATACCATTTATCTTTCGAAGTCCATGTCCCGGAGGCTCTCCCACCTCATAGAATCCAGCTATTACGTAGCCTTTTAACCTGTAAGTTAGTCTCTGACATACAGTCTAGGATATCGTGCATAAATCATCAACATGCACACATACATTTAATCATAACATAACAACAATAAATTCATTTATTCGCCATGCACCTGGCATAACATTCATTTATTCAACATATAACTGTAACGGTATCCACGTACCCATCATTCAGTAACTTGCATATATAATTAACACATGATATATATCTAACATGACTACCTATCCTAATACTATCACACACACACACATATACATTGGAAAAATAATAGAACCACATGTCCACAGCATCGTCAATCCAAAGAAGTCTTGTAATTAAGCATATACAACATATAATAATAGTTTTGGTAGAAATGTCAAAATGGGGCATTACAATATTCATATATTTTGCATCAACTGATCTCCTTGTTCGAAAACTCATTAATTTGAAAGGCAGTTGACCAGGTAAATTGAAGGCAGGTGACGTTGTGGGGGTTGCTAGCTGGTCGGTATGACCCTAATTGATATACATGGCCATTACAAAATTATGCATATGAACACGTATGTTAATGATGGGTATAATAATGACGTTGCAAGTCAACATATCATGCAAATGATCAATTTGGTGTTTAATTCGTCGCTATATGTCATTATATGATCATGTAAATTATGTCACAGCTTGAATTACAATTTCTTACATGCATTGTCTGCGTTAACTGACACAATTTACATGATCACTCGTGTCTCTGAATCCATGATCTACAATGTTACAATTTACTAAATTTTAACACTCTAGATGGATTCAGAGACCCCCTATAGTAAATTGTACAAATTCATTGTCAAAATTGTAATTTTGATCCATTGTCGGAGTGAGACAGCTAAAAATGACCAAATAAATGACCAATTGTTATGTGGTCATTTTTAGCTTAGTTCTTATCCCATAACCAAATTTGTCATTTATCTTGGTCATTTTTAGTTTAGTGCTTATCCAATGACCAGATTGGTCATTTATATTGGTCATTTCTAGTTAGCTCACTTAAAATTTCTCAATTTTGGTCATTTATCCATTGAAAAAATTGTGGTGACCAAATTTTTTGGTTGCCTAGTCATTTATATCTCATTTTGTACTAGTGGACTACTGTGAGAACTTCTAGCAATGTGTATATCCTAGAAAATGAAGAACAATGTCACATGAGTTAAATTGATGAAAGCTTGCTATGGCATAGAAGGATGGGACACTTGAACTTTGACAATCTTGTAAAAATTAGTAAGAAGGGTGGTGTAAGAAATTTACCAAGGATCATAAAACCACCAAACCATGTTTGTAGACATTGTCTTCATGGGAAGCAAAAAGGAACAAGCTTCGGGGTCGAAGAGCATACAACTTCTCAGCCATTAGAAATAATTTATACTAATATTTGTGGGCCTACAAGGACTAAAAGCTTTCAAGGTGAGTTTTACTTCATGTTATTTATTGATGATTATACTAGTATGACTTGGGTTTCATTTCTTAAAGTAAAATCAGAAGCTTTCATGAAGTTCAAAGCCTTCAAATCAACTATTGAAAATGAAGCAAATATCAAGATCAAATGTCTAAGATCAGATAATGGTGGTGAGTTCACCTCAAATGAATTCTATGATTTTTGTGAAAATCATGGAATCAAAGGACAGTTTTCAGCTCCCAAAACGCCTCAACAATATGGAGTGGCCGAGAGGAAAAAAAGGACTGCTCAAGAAGCAGCCAAAACTATGTTGAATGAAGAAAAACTTCCTGATAGCTATTGGAGAGAAGAAATATATACAACTGTCTATGTACAAAATAGAGGGAAGCTGAAAGTAAATAGTGACAAAACTCCTTATGAGCTATGGTATCGAATACCATGTATAGTAAAATACTTTAGAGTTTTTGGAAGTAAGTGCTCCATAAAAAGAGATGATGATAATCTAGGGATGTTTGATTCTAGAACAGATGAAGGCATATTTCATGGATATTCTTCTACCAAAAGAGATTATAGATGTTATAATCTAAGGTTGCACAAGTTCATAGAAAGCGAACATGTAACTATAGATGACACTAAACCTAGAAAAATACAAATCCAAGAAAATGTGGACATTGAATAAACTGATGATGAAAAAAAAAAAAAAAGTTCACAAGAAGAAGGTATTCTTGAAGAGGAAGAAAAAGAAAAAGAAGAGAATGGAGACTCACCCAGATCAGACACAAAAACACCATCCAGACAAGTTCAAAAGAATCACCTTGAAAGTCAAATTATTGGTGACAAAAATTCAGGAGTTCAAACAAGGAGAAGGTTGTTTTATGGTGAAGAACAAGCATTGCTTTCGATAGTAGAAGATAAAAACTTTAAATAAGCTTGAAAACGTGAGGATTGGATCAATTCTATGAATGAAGAACTTGATCAAATAGAAAAGATCCAAACTTGTGAACTTGTCCCAAGGACTAAGGACATGAATTTCATAGTGACCAAATGGATCTTTAAAAACAAGTTCAATGAGGATGGTCATGTAATAAGGAACAAGGCAAGATTAGTATGCAAAGGATATGCGCAAGCGGAAGTTGTTGATTTTGAACAAACTTATGCACCTGTGGCAAGACTGAATCCATTACAATGTTCCTATCTTTTGCATGCTACAAAGACTTCAAAGTGTATCAAATGGATGTAAAATATTAATTTCTTAATGGAGAAATTGAACAAGAAGTATATGTAGAGAATCCTAAAGGTTTTATCTTATCAGAAAATACAGATTATGTTTGCAAACTCAAGAAGGCCCTCTATGGTCTTAAACAAGCCCCAAGAGCATGGTTTTCAAGACTTGACAAGTATTTAAAGTAACAAGGATATAAGAGAGGGGCTAGTGATTGTAATTTGTACATAAAGTTTGAAAAAAAATATGATCATCGTTGTGGTCTACGTAGATGATATCATATTTGGAAGTAATCTACAAATTTTGACTGTAAAATTTGCTTCAGAAATGAAAAAGGAATTTGAAATGTCAATGTTGGGGGAACTAACATTCTTTATAGGTTTATAAGTATCTCAATCAGAAAAAGGGATCTTGATCTCTCAAACTAGGTATATCAAAGAGATGTTGAAAAAATTCAAAATGGAAGAATCAAAACTGTTAGTACTCCTATGGTTACTGGTTGAAAATTAAGAAAAAATGATGAATCCTTAGAAGTAGACCATACCATGCACACGTCAATGATTGGTAGCTTATTATATGTAACAGCTACAAGACCAGATGTAATGCAAGATGTAGGTTTGGCTGCTAGATTTCAGTCATCCCCAAAAGAAACACATGTGTCTGCAGTAAAAAGAATTCTCATATATCTAAAAGGTACTATGGATAATGGACTATGGTATCCAAAGAACAATTACTTCTCTCTAAAAGAATTCACAGATGTAGATTGGGAAAGAAGTATTGATGACAGAAGAAGCACTAGTGGAGCAACATTTTACTTAGGAAATTGCTTGGTATCATGGCTAAGAAAAAAACAGTCTTCCATTTCACTATCTACAACAGGAGCTGAGTATATTGCTGCTGCATCATTTTGTACACAAGTCATCTTGATGAAACAAACATTGGAAGACCGACTTGTAAAATATGAAGATCCCATAGTTATATATTGTGACAATACAAGTGTCATTAACATATCCAAAAATCTTTTCATGCACTCCAAGAAAAAACATATTCCAATCAAATATCACTTCTTAAGAGAACAAGTGTCACAAAAGACTATCAAACTGGAGTATGTTGACACAAAGGATCAAATAGCTGATATTTTTACTAAACCCCTTCCTAGAGAGTTATTTGCATATCTTAGGAAAAAACTGGGAGTTATCTCTCTTCATTAAAATAAAATGAAGATTGTAACCTTGTCAAAAAAGGGGACATAGTTGACACAGGGAGAAATAATGACATGGGGAGAACTAAGAATCTGTCATTAATGTCAAAAGGGGGAGAGAAAAAAAAAAAAAGTTTTTTTTTCATCAATGAAAAAGGGGGAGAATGTTGAGTATAATTGTCATTAATGACAAAAGTATTCATTAATGAAAAAATATATGATGACATGGCATGTATGATGATGTGGCACGGTTAATGAGGATGAAAATACACCTAATGGTGCTCTAGTACCTTCATGATGTCATTATTACAATTTGAACTAATCATATAGAGATTTGTCAATTTGGAGAAATTCTTGAAAATCGTTAAGTGTTGGAAAATATTGTCCAAATGGCCTTGGGAAAATTCCCGTCGTACCTCATAGGAGAATGATAAAAATTATCTGAAAACTACCATGCTATAGCTTGTTCAAGAGGCCATCTTACCATGGTCTCAGTTCTAAAAGAGGGTGTTTGATGACAAAGTTAAAGGCCTGCCAAAACAGGGTTTCAGGTTGTTTGTGCACCAGTGGTAGTAAAACTGCCTAAGTGGCCTCAAGAAAATGCCCGCTATAAATCATAGGTTAAAGTAAATGCCCGCACCATATGGTCAGTCTGTAACTTGCTAATTTTACTACCTGACCATGCTCTCATTTTTTCTTGAGAGTGTCCGAGGAGGAAGTTATGGGTCTCCCAAAAAAATGTTTCAGACAGATTGCTCCAGTCGAGGAAAATGCAAAAATTGTCTAAGTGTTGAATTAGTACTTTAAAAGACTAGTTTCAAATTCCCGCTGAGATGATGTATGAGTATCAAAAAATTTAAAGGGTGATATGGATATGTTCCTTGTTGAATTAGTTATCCATCGATGCTTTCAATTTTCCTTATGATGGTCACATGTGCAAGAAATCAATTTGCCAAAGTAGAAAAAAACTTGTTTTGCATATTAAGAACAAGGAAAATTTGGCTGTGTTAAAATCTCAATGTTAAATAACCATTTGGAAATGCCCACGAGGAAGTGTCCTTGTGCTGATGAAATTCATCAGTTGTCATGGTCTTGTTCTTGGATGAACTGGTCATCTAGTCATACGCTCAAAGTTTCCTCTACAGCTCACACGTGTGAAATACAAGCCTGCCAAAATGAGAAAATTTTTGTTTTGTTGTCCAAATGAAGGTTTAGAGGCATTTGGAAATGCCAGCCATAAATTGTCCTTGTGCTGATGAATTGTCATGATGGGATGGGTATGTTCCATGATGAATTGGCTATCCAACCATGGATTTAGATTCCTATTTGGTACTCTCACGTGCAAGTTTTTGGTATGCCAAAATAAAGAAAAATATGGTTATTCATAAGGGGCTAAAGATGTCCACAAGAGGGTTTAAAGGATAATCCTGCAAGGGATTTGGAGTATGCCTGTAAGGGATAAATATACCCACAAGGGCCCTAAAGGATAAGGCTGCAAAGGATTAAGGTTATGCCCACAGGGGCTAAGGTTAAAGCCCGCAGGGGATTAGGAATTCCTGCAGGGGCTTCAGAATGCTCAAGATGGGAAGCTCGCATGCACTGGGAGATGTTTGCATCGAGGAAAATCCCACAAAGGATGAATCCCGCAATTAGCCCCCAAGGGAGGAAAGGTCAGCCCGCGAAAGGAAGCCCACATCGTGAGATAAAGGAAGCCTGCATGCTTGAGATGGAAGGATCCTGTATGCCTGAGATGATCAAAGAAGTTTTAATTAACTAATTAATTAAAAATTAGTAATAAACAAAGTTATAAATTAAATGTTAATTGACATATATTTGGAAAGACATGAATGGGAAAGACACGAACTTAAGAGGCACGAAGATGAAAAGACGTGAGCTCAGGTTGAAAGACAAGCAATGGTTAAGGGATGAGTTAGATAATATATAAACACACATTCCAGATGGAAGGAAGATGTCTCGGTGGTCCACGTTAAAGGAGCAACTAGAACAGGCCGAGACCAATGAACAACCGGAATTGAAAAGAAGTTCTGGAAATCTGAAGAAGATAGAATAGGGTGGAAGGGTGGTGCTAGGGCAGGTTGCATCCTGCTAAGGGTTTTGTAGCTTGCAAATTAAATATTAATATGATTTTGGAGTAATAGAGAGTTTTGGTTGTTTTCCCAATTGGGATTCCATGATAAAATTGTATCTTCTATCTTCTTTGTTGATTCGGTTTTTAATTGTGATAAAATTTAAAAAGAGTGTAATATTGATTCACCCCCTTCTTAGTCAATAGCCTTGGTATTTCTCCACCATTCTCGAAATGTGTCTTTGTCGGTGAGTGTGGCACCAACAACATATGCTATAGAATGCATCTTCTTCAATCTAGAACGTGCAACTTATACAACACTAGAAAAAATATAGGATGCAGGTTTAAATTCCTACTCCTTTGCTTACAAATTACAATTTTTAATTCAGCCGCTCTCTATTCAATTCTGTAGTGCTCTCATTTGCAGCACTATACAAATTTTCTCCTCTCAAATAGAAATATTTTTACAAGTACATAGAGTCTCTCCTTCTCACAATGATTCTCAAAATGAGTACTCACTCTCACTCAATAATTTTTACAATGACACATTTACAGTTGAATCTTGGCCCAAAATAAAAAACACTCTTTCGTGGTCTCGACGTCATCACACGAATTGCAAAAAAAAGTATATGATAACACTTATACCTTGACTCAAATTGTAGGGTTTCTCTGTCTCATGAAACCACGCAGCTTGAATAGTGAGTTTCAATTCTCGATGGGAAGATTGCATTTCTCTTAGCTCTTCTTCACAATCCTCACTATCTTCAATGCCGGAACCAAGGGCGTAGTTATACAAATGGGTGCAATACTCAACTCTACAATCTTGTCGCAATCACTCAACGCAACTCCCCTGGATTGCATCTCGTAGATTGTAGCTCCACACACAATCAACAGATCCCACAAGTCACACAGGTCACAGCTTGCACACGGTCTTCAATGCGATCGTAGCACGCAGCAATGTGCAGTATATTTAACTCAAGCTATATATAAATGTTGAAGTCACAACCTTCAACAAAGGAACACAATCTCCAAACGGAGTCTTCCAGGCAGGTCACAACACAACAAGAAGCAAAAAATCACAGGCAAGGTTCTTCACGTTATTTTTTCCCTTCAATCTCCACACAAGCTCCACAAAGGCATAAACAATAAGTTGGATGCAGCTTTCAACACAGTTCAGGTCACATCTCTTCACAGCTGAGACACAACACTTCAACGTCTGTATACAAAGAAATGATCCAACACATTCATTGCTTCACGTAGCAATGCAAAATGTAGCTTCTCACTTGTCTTAATCGTGGTATGTAGGTGAGGACAGGAGCCGCAGCTTTCAACACTTCTCACCAACTCCCATATCTCAAGTCATAGCATGCAGCTCCAATGAGATGGTGAATGGATAATTTATTCCACGTAGAGGCTATGGAAGGAGTGATATTGCAAAAAAACGCGGATGGAGCGTGTAGTGTCAGCTCCTCGAGGGATATCTCAAGACAAGGCAGGTCGAAGTTCCAAAACGAAGATATGGTAGGTTGCAACTCCAAAAAAATTGATAACCGTTAGAAAAAATTAAGGTCGAGTGCTCGAAGAGCATTAACTGCAGATTTCACACGTTTCACAAAGAATGATGAAAGGATGTAGGGAGAAGAGGGCAGGTTAACGGATAGCAGGCCTCAGATAGTGCATAGGGAAGGCATGAGAGACAGGAAGAACGCAGAGCCAAAAATAGGCAATCTGACAATGGCACAACAGGAGTTATGTAGGTAGCTCTGATACCAATGTAGGTATAATTCCCGAGATGATTTATTCCATTCACCAAGCATTCAATTTATCCATAGTTTTTGTGACTTTTGGAATTCGAATTCCAAATGATCCATTAGAGTCTCCAAGACTCTTTGGTTTCCCCAACTGAAGTCATAATTATTTATTTACAAAATCTAGTAGGATTATAACATTCAATTCCATACACAAATTCTATTGGTGATTCAAAACTTCAGATTTTCGTTTGTAGCACAACTAAACATAATTTTTTTTTAAGGGAAATGTACCCATTCTATTTTATTGGATTAGTCTACCATGAATGTATTGAAACTATTCTCAATAATTCATGCACATAAACAATTCAATTACAATAATTTAACAAACACATAACAGAAATATATTTCATGGAATTCAAACACATTTGGCAATTATATTTTAATTGTCCTCCAATCAACAACATGCAATGAATGTTTCTCCAATCAATCAGAAACCAGTCAAGTTATCTCTTTATTTGATATATGCCACCCTTAAGATAGGGATATAAATCCACAAGGGCATAACTATCAATTCTTCACTTTACAACCACATTTTTCTCAAAGTACTCTTCACCAAAGGGAACCTACCCTCTACCCAAGTTGTGTAGGTAACCTCATCCATAGATGACCCCAACATCTCACACATTCCCCATGAACATGCACAATGACATAGAAGGTACCCCCTGATCTCGTTTGTAATCCCTCGGGCTATATCCTTCTCGTTTTAGCACTATAGTACAGGTTGGCCAAGAAGTATCATTGAAAAGGCTCCTAGAATGTCACACTAAAAGCCATGTTTCCTAATCTCTAGGAACTAGTTTATCAAGGTATCTAGGTTGTTGTTTATTAGGGTGAGATCGAGTGATAAATTATGGAAAAAATCACCTAATTATTTTATCACAATATATATGAATAATTATGGCTTGACAAGTAGATTTCCCAAAAGTGGCAAATTTTCCCTTTTTTATCTAACTTAGGATAATTGATCGCATACTTAATTAAAGAGACAAACCAACTAATGTTCAGGATCTTTTGTTAAAAAGGATTAATGAAGGATCAATACATTAGCTATGGTAATCACCCTTTGGCCCCTCTCACTTCCCACACTTGTGTAATCATAACACCCTATCTGTTCTTCATCCTTCTTAACTTGTAACTATCATGGATTTTTATATTTAAAAGAAAACGTACATATTTACAATATATTCTTTCATCCTAGAACATTCATGTCCATCTTCTGGTATTTACATAAATACATCATATTTACATCATTGGGTAAAAAGTAAGGCGTTACAAGTTATGATTATCTATGGTTCACTATGGTTGATGGTGGTTGAATGGTTATGTCACATTAGATTTTTCATCAAAAGTTATGTATATTGCTATATTCATTAGGGGTTGTGTTGCATTGTTACATTCCTCAATTATTATGTCACAGTCATAATAGCTTACATATGTCTAATTGGTACATTATCGAAAGGTTATGTAGTAATGTGGCATTGAATAAGGGTTACGTAACATTCACTTTGGTTGGACATGGATTTCTATGGTGGTTCATGGTTGACTATGGTTTAATGGTTATGGGGTCTAATGTCCATCATCAAGAGGTATACAGAATTTAAATTTTATTTAACATTGTTGATTCCTTGATTGTTATGTAGCAATGTAACATATTTCTCAATTGTTGTGTGGCATTTTGTTGTTCATTAAGGGTTATTTTACATTGACTTTGGTTGAATTTTGTAGATCGTGGTTGTATATGGTTGACCATAATTGTTGATGATTGAATAGTTAGGTCATATTACGTTGTTAATTAATGGTTATGTCACATTGTGATTTTAAAAAACGGTTATGTCACATTGTGATGCTAATCAATAGTTATATCAGATTGTGGTACTAATCAATGGTTATGTCACATTTCCATGCTAATCAATAGTTATATCAGATTGTGGTACTAATCAATGGTTATGTCACATTTCCATGTTTATCAATAGTTCTTTTGCAATGTGATGTTGCTTAATGGTTATTTCAAATTTTGACTATATGAGAAGCATCTTGGATTTCATCCTTGCTTACTTATGTATAATTTGTACATACCTTAATGGTTAAGTTGCACTATGATGTTCATGAAGGTATAGGTCACATTTAATTTGGTTGAATTTTGTTGACCATGGTTGTATATAGTTTACCATGGTTGACTATTCTTGAAATGTTATGTAACATTACATTATTCATCAAGGATTATATTGAATTGTTAAGTTCTTTAGGTTCTATGTTTCATTATAATGTCCCTAAATGGTTATCTCACATTTATCTTCGCTCACTTATGTCAAATCACTACAGTCACGAATTGTTTTGTTGCATTTTGGCACTCGATAAGGGTTATATGGCATTGTGTATGGTTGTTTTTTTTCCATAGTTGTCTATTGGTTGAATGGATATGCCAAATTATTTTGAAAATAAAGGGCTATGCCACATTTTTATGTTCATAGTATTCATGTTACATTATGACATTCTTCAATGGTTATGTCACATTGTGACATTCATCTTGACTTGCTTATGCTGAATTGCTACATTTTTGAATGGTTATGTTGCATTACAAAATTCATGTTATGTTGCATTGAGACACTCATCTTGTCTTAGTAATGTGTTAAATATAATTTGTCATTGATTTTGGTTGATTTTGGTTGGTGTAGTGTTACTCACCCAAAAACCAAGGCCAAGGCCACCCAAAAACCAAGGCCAAGGCCACCCAAAAACCCAAGGGAAGTTTGAATTAAGGTAAATGCACAGTGGAATAATGTTATCTAGGGATATGACATTATACCAACAATCCAATTAAAGAAACCAATCATCCTTTTTAAAGAAAATGCAAACTTGCAATGCATATAATTTCCATACACACATGCTAAGCAAGGAAAGTGTGAGCAAGAATGTAACAAGACTTGAGCAAGCTATTATGTAACAACCCAATACCTGCAGTAATACCTTGGGATTTGGGGTGCGATTTTTTTAAAAAATAGGTTCATGCATATTTAAATTGATATGAATTCTATATTTACAGTTTGTAATGTTTATTTAAATTTGATTATGTTTTTATGGTTATTATTGGTTCATGAAACCTGGGTTTAATAAAAATCCTATATTTTTTTTATATGCTTGGCATCCTTACTTATATATGTAGGTTTATTAATTTGGTTCTCATTAAACCTGTGAATATGTGATATAAACAACTGATAGAATTCTTTAAAACAACAAATCAAATCTATATATGTCATAGAATTTTCTAGTCTAGAGAGAAAGCTCTCTTTAACCCTAAAGAGGGAGAGGATTCTGATTTGAATCCTAGGACCAAGTCCCTAAAACCTGATTAGTTTAAATATTAAATACATATTTCAAAAACCTTTAGGATTGTTAAATATTATATATATCTATAAACCATAGTAATATATATTACAAAAACATTGAAATCAAAACTTTGATAAAATCACCTAAGTAAAAGGGTATCATTCGAAACCAAAATCAAATTATGATAAAATCCATCAATACTTTAACTATAGCGGTCTGGGCATTACATATTAAAATCAACATGGAAAGATTCTCATAATGAGAAGAATCGCTCACACTAAGGAATTAACACTCTGACTAAATTTCATTAAATCAATGTACAATAAACAAGGCGATTTAGCTAATAGCTAAAACCATGATTAAGGAGGTCGAATCGTTCCCCAACCGCAAAAATGTAGACTAGGAATTTTAACCAAAGAGAACCCACAGTAATCAAACAGTTATTAATACCATGTTCTTCTCTTATCAAATAGCCAACAAATTGTAACTATCACCTCGAGGGATGAGATTTAGTATGTTATTTAGACATCAATTTTCCTCTATTATCAACTCAGTTAGAGTCATTAAATTGTTAGGGAAAGGCTTAAAGTTTTAAATAGTCACATAGTCAAAGCTAGGGTTCACACTATTCAAATCCTGCATGTATAATCTAAGGATTATCGTGAACGATGTGGTTTAAAGCATTACAAATCAAATATTTAATTTGGAACGGGGTCAATCCTTGCGCTTCCCCATAGTAATGTTTGTGAAATGAAAAATTTACTAGGGATTAAGTCCCACAAGCAAGCACAACGAAAACATATTCTTCCTTATATATAACATGCATGAGTTATCTGTGAGGGATCGAATCCCACAGATATCAAATCATTGACAACGAATGTAAAATGATATATTTCAGAGCAAAGAAAATGCTGTTAAGTTTATACTAATTTGACTCGCAAGATCACTAAAAGAAATAGAATCACAAGATAGGCAAAGATTTACCCTAGGAAACCCTCATGGGGTAGAAAACCCCACAAAGCTTTCCTCAATATAGATGATCAACCAATACAAGATGTAGAAACCAAACAAGAGCTCCTTCTCCTCCTATGCAGACCTCTCTCTCACTTGTGCGCTACTCCCAAGTGGATGAATGAATGAGATAAGTGAGGAACATCCTCCTCTACTTATACTTGTTTTTCGACTGACCTTTTACCCTATGGGGCCGACCTCTCCCAGGAGAGTCTAATAACCCTCAAATAATAAACTCATGCTGGATGTATCACATCTACAGAGCCAACCCTTTTTCATGCTGGATGTATCACATCTACAGAGCCAGCCCTTTTTCATGCTGGATGTATCACATCTATAGAGCCAACCCTTTTTCATGCTGGATGTATCACATCTACAGAGCCAACCCTTTTTCATGTTGGATGTATCACATATACAGAGCCAACCCTTTTTCATGTTGGATGTATCACATCTACAGAGCTAGCCCTTTTTCATGTTGGATGTATCACATCTACAGAGCTAGCCCTTTTTGATGCTGGATGTATCACATCTACAGAGCCAGGCCTTTTTCATGCTGGATGTATCACACCATTCTGAACTAAAAGCTCAGGGACGATGCAGTCGTATCATCAATTTTCAGAGACAGATGTCTACGGATCAATTCTGGGACCGAAGTCCGGGGAAGATACAATCCCCACATTCTTGAAGACATATGTCTATAGATCAATTCTCGGACCGAAGTCCAGGGATGATACAATCCCTCTTCTTTCTCGGACACATATGTCTACGGATCTCTTTTAGAACATGTGTTCAAGGATGATACAATCCACTCATCAAATTAGACCCTATCTAAGGACCATTCACCAACCTCACTGTCGGTATCACCAATAGAGGTATCCACATCATCGACCTCACTGTCGATGCAGGCAATCTCATCATGAGTGACCACATCACTCCCGCTTTCGAGGAGGGTCCTTCTAAACTACACCAAGCTTGTCTCAGAAATACTCAAACTTTACTCGATACAGAGGTTTGGTCAATATATCAGCAACTTGTTTGTCAGTGCTTACATACTCGAGCTTGATAGCTGCTTTCTACACCATATCCCGTATATAGAAATAGATTGGATCTCTATGTGCTTAGACTTATCATGGAATACTGGATTTCTTGTCATCTTGATACAACTGTGGTTGTCACACAGGATCTTAGTGGGTTCCATCTCTAAGTCAAATAAACGAGATAGCAACTTCTGAAGTCATACTGCTTCACAACTAGTAGAGAAAGAAGCAATATATTCCGCTTCAGCTGTATTGAGAGCCACACTGGACTGTTTCCTGCTAAACCATGAGATCATGGTAGATTCTAGACAATAACATCCTCCCGATGTGCTCTTCTTGTCTGATACACTTCCTACCCAATCAGCATCTGTGTAGCCATACAATCTGAAACCATGATCTCCCAGATAACATAGAACAAAGTCTATCGTACCCTTTAGGTACCTCATCACATGCTTTGCAGCTATCAGGTGAACTCGTATAGATTCCACTAGATACTGACTCAAGGTATTCAGGGCAAAGCATATGTCTTGTATGGTATTTGTTAAATACATTAATGACCCAATAATTTGTATGTACAGAGTCATATCCACTAACTCTGATGAGTCATTTTCTAACAGTTTCAAGTTGGAATCCATGGGAGTGGCCATGGCCTTACATTCCAACATATCAAATCTTTTCAATTTTTCGACAGCATACTTTCCCTGGTTGAGAAAGATTCCCTCTGGGCCTTGCCATACTTCTAGACCTAAGAAGAAGTGCATCAATTCGAGATCTTTCATCTCAAATTATATAGAGAGTTTCTTCTTGCATTCGATAATTTGTTTCTCATTTTCTGTCAGAAATAGATCATCCACATATGGGAGTAATATGATAGGTTCATCATCCATAACCTTGAGATAAAGATTAGGATCATCTTTACTTTTGGTAAAGCCCAAGCTTGTTAGGAAACTGTCAATTCTTCCATACCAAGCTCTGAGAGCTTGCTTCAGTCCATACAAGGCCTTCTTTAGTTTGCACACATGGGTTCTTCCATCTTCCACCTCAAATCATTGTGGTTGTTCTATGTACACTTCCTAGACCTCTTGAGAGTTGCCTCTTCATCAAATGTCACATCCCTACTTATTTCCATATGGTGAAATCCTGGGATGTATATTCTGAATGCTTTGGATGCTTCACAATATCCAACAAGTATTCCTTTCTTCCCAGAAGGATCTAGCTTGGTCCTCTTTTCTTTTGGAATGTGAATGTACACTGGAAATCCAAATATATTGAGGTGGCTTAGCTCAGGTTTCTTCCCTGTGAACACTTCTTCTGGGGTCTTGAAATCAAGAGCACTATGAGATAGTCTATTTTGTACATAGACTGTTGTCCTGGATGCTTTAGCCCATAAGTACATGGGTAGGTCTTGATCATGTATCATTGTCTTTACTACCTCCATGATGGTTCTATTCTTTCTTTCCGCAACACCATTCTGTTGGGGATTGTAGGGAGTGGCTAGTTCCCTCCTGATTCTAGCTTCCTTACAAAAGACTTCAAAATATTTTGAAGTATATTCTCCACCATTATCTATCCTTAGTATCTTAATCTTCTTTTCTGAATGGATTTCTATTAAGGCTTTGAATTCCTTAAATTTCCCAAAAAAATCATCTTTTCCCTTCATAAAATAGATCCAGGTCTTCCTTGAGTAGTCATTGATGAATGTAAGGTAGCATTCATATCCACTCAAGTATGTGGATGGCATTGGTCCACATACATCTGAGTGAATCAATTCCAATGTACTCTTAGTCTTTGTATCACTCTTTAGAAATGGGTTCTTGACATTCTTCCCTCTTGCACATCCTTTGCAAGTGCCATCATGATCAATATTTAAGTCTGGTAGTCCTATGACTACCTTGCTCACATGAGGTAGTGCTTTGTAGTTAATGTGAGCAAGCCTTCTATGCCATAGCTCACTTGGGCTAGTGGCTTCATGAACAAGGGTAGCTTCTGGATGGCCCTTGAGTTTGTATAGGCCTCCTTCTTCTTCACCAATAACAATTGCATCCTCAATTGATTTTCCTTTGGCCCACATGAGTACTTGTCCATCTATGAATGCAACCCTATAGCCTTTCTTATCTAGTGCTGAGATAGAAAGTAAATTCTTCTTCAAACCTGGTACATATAAGACTTCCTTCATCTTCAATGGGGTTCCAGAATCAAGGTTGTAACTTGCTTCACCAATTCCCTTGATGGGATATTGATAGTCATCTCCTAGAGATACCTTCTGTGGGGATGTCTTTTCTTCAAGTCTTGAGAGAGTCTTCTTTTGACTTGTCATGTGCTTTGAAGCACCAATGTCAATGAGCCATGTATCTTCTCCAGGTGTTACTACCCCAGAGAGTGCAGAGAATAGAACATATTCTTTTTCATCTTCTTCCTCTACTTTGGTCCTCTTCTTTTTAGGCCTCACCTCTTCTTCTTCTTTACTATCATCTTCTGCTAGATGGGCATGATGTCTTTTGTGAAAATTCTTCTTCTTGTTTGAAGGACAATTTCTAGCAAAGTGTCCTGGTTTGTGACAATTGTAACACTTAACTAAGGAGTGGTCTCTTTATGAGCTTACTCCTTGCTTCTTTTGAAATCTATGTGGAGGGTGAGATTTCTTATGGCCATTCTTCATGGATTTGTAGTGACTCCTTCTTCTTCTAGTGTGAGTGGCCAAAGCTTGGTCATCTTCTTTTGGCAGGGCTTATCTGTTGGCTACCCTAGATTCTTCTTGAATGCAATCCTCCCATACCACATCAAACTTCATACTTTCTTTTCTTGCACACATAGTTTGCATGAATTACTCCCAAGGTCTAGTTAGACCATTTAGAGCAGTCATGACAAGTTCATCCTCATCAAGGGTATCTCCAATGGCATCTAGTTGTTCTTTGATCTGGGAAACCCTTGAGAAATAGTCTTGAATAGATTCTCCTTTATTCATCTTGGTGCTCTTTAGTTGAGCTCTTAGATTCATCTTCCTATTGATGTTATTTCCCTCATACATTCTAGAAAGGGATCATACATTTCCTTTGGGGTCTTTTTGGATGTCACTTGGGGAATCAAGTGGTCTTTTATAGAATCAACAATGATTATCTTTTCTCTAATAAGGTCCTTCCTATACTTCTCTTTGGCTTCATCTTCTTCAGGTTCTGCAACCTCATCCTTGATATATTAGACAAGATCATTCTCTTCAAGAATGAGACCAATTCTGTATTTCCATGCTTGGAAATTTTCTATACCTTCTAGCTTGTCTTCAAGCTTAGTGCTTGGAGTCATCTTATCCAGGGATCAAGGAGATTGAAGTTTCCCAAGAGATAGAATATCACTTACCAGGAGATGAGCTTGATTGAATTGAGAATTCTGGTGTGATCTGCTTCTAGAAACTTCAACTTTTCACCTTCCGAATTGGCAACAAAATTTCTGGTTTTCTGGTTTTTTGGTCTTCTCTTTTCTGGTTCTCTGGTGCACAAGTTCGCAGCTTTTCTGGTTCACTGGTGCATAGGTGCTCAATTTTCTGGTTCTCTCGTTTTTCTGCACTTTTGGTCAAACTAGGGTTTGACATTCCCAGAGTTCTACCCAACCAAAAATCTTGATCTAGGGCTCAAAACTTCAATTTTGAGGAGGGCTATCCATCCATGCAATCAGAATCCAAAAATCCCTACTTTTGAAGAAACCCTAATTTTCACCGGAGGAGGAGAGAGAAATATTTTCACCTTGTGAAAGATGTCCTATTTGGGCTAGCTCTGATACCATGTTAAATTTATACTAATTTGACTAGCACGATCACTGAAAGAAACACAATCACATGATAGACAAAGATTTACCATGGGAAACCCTCATGGGGTAGAAAACCCAACAAAGCTTTCTTCAATATAGATGATCAACCAATACAACATGTAGAAACCAAACAAGAACTCCTTCTCCTCCTATGAAGACCTCTCTCTCACTTGTGCGCTACTCCCAAGTGGATGAATGAATGAGATAAGTGAGGAACATCCTTGTCTACTTATACTTGTTTTCTGACTGACCTTTTACCCTATGGGGCCGACCTCTCCCAACAGAGTCTAATAACCCTCAAATAATAAACTTAGGGCCGACCTCACATGGGAGATCTAATAACCCTAGTTACCACACTCTCTCGGAGGAATAAAGATCTCCAGATATACAATAGAGTCACAACGGAGGAATGTACCATCTCCGGAATAGTAAAATAAAATATAATATTTTTTGAAGTTACAATATTTCAACAAATGCTTGCATGGGATCGAATCCCATGAAGAACAAAAATCATGTCTTACCTATAAAATAAACGTTAAAGCATTGTGCCACACAAGATGAGTAATTTTTATATAAACATACATAGAATAATTATCAGAAGAACATATGGCAAAAAAAGGGAAACCATACAGTCATTCTAATTGCAATCACATCCATTCAAGAAACTGAGTATTATGACCTTCATCATATACAGGGTTAACACCTTCAAGGATTTTTCAAATGCATAGAACATTAAATGGAAATAATAGAGGCTGAGACTCATACTAAAACAAGAAAAAATTTATTCCCACAAGCAGTATATTTCATTCATAAACAAGTAGGATGTATATATATATATATATATATCAATCCCATAAACATTTATTAAATTGTCTTTATTAAACCCCGTAGGGAATCTACAATTCAAATCATCCACAATATCTCCATAAGAAAAATAATAACCCTGTATCCATGATTTTAGTAGTCAATACAATTAATTGCATGCCTTACGCTTGTCTCTCCATGAAGGCGATGCAAACCCAAGACTCGGCGTGTCCATAAATGAAACCAAAGCAAATTTGTGATCAACCATGACTCATCACAATCCCATAACTCCTCCTTTCAAGAGTAACATCATGAGAACACTCAGAGTCACTTCCCATGATGGAAGTTGGTCCAGGAAGAGCCATGGGCTTACTCGGAGCAAGAAGAGACCACGCTGGGTAAATTTGGTTGAAACCCTCACACCCAAGACTACAACACCTTTGTTAAACACTGACATAATATATAGTCAATACCTTAAATTAAAACATAGAATAATGTAAATGAAGTAAGCAAGAAATAGAACGAAATGGTCAATGAGAAGCGTATCAACTGTAAGAAAGGATACTCACTTCGAGAAAAGCAATATACAGGGGGTCTCCTTCATAGTAAAACATCTCCAGAAACATGCATAAAAGATGAGCGTGGCTCTATGGAAGAGTGAGTTCACATTATAGGAAGAAAAGAAGATTGGAGAAGGGAAAACCCTTGGGCATCCCTCTCCCTTAGTGAATCACGAATAAACCAAAAGAACCTTCACGAATGCAATTGTGTAACCAGTTATTGCATGGTACAATGGTTATTAATTCCTTGTCAACATGGAGTGCTTAGATTATCGTGTTTCCTTCCCATTCACATGGGCTGCGTTACTGTGCATCTACCCACATTAAATCGTAGACATTGTAAAACTTGCCCAAAGTTACATGTTTTAACTATATGGTTAATATAATACAAATATGATAGGACTTTGATCTCATGGTATAAGTTTGTCCCCTTCTCGATTGTAATGAGTGTTGGTTATATCATATAGTTTCCACTCCAAAGGGTTAAAGTGTATAAGATAGATGTTTTTACAAGGATGGTGACATCCATAAGAATGTAGGTCATATAGGTACCCGCAAAATAGGAAAGAGAATATAAGATGTTGGTAGATCTAAGTAAGCCAATGCCATTGATAGGAAAAAATACATACATGGTGAAAGTAAAATCCTTGAGAGTGGGTATGTCCTCTCCATTGTATTTTTCGTAATAGTTTGACAGTGGGCCTGTCCTCTCATGATCTTGTCTGATCGACAAATCTCTCTAAGGATGATTCCTTCATACAATTCAGAGCACTTCTCCGACTCTTGATGTGGTTTGGACCATGTCGTATGATCAAATATTCAGAAAGATATTCGGGTCCCGTATTTAGTCTGATCCCAAGGATTTATTTCACATGAAGCTTTGTGTAATGTCCCTTATTAGGAATTTTATTAAAATTGCAATTTTCCACTTTTTTTCCCTTGTTCGACCTTTGACTAGTTTTGATCTCTAGGTCCCAATTTTGCCCCAAATGATCCCAAATCTTCTGAGAAGGTGTATGAATGATATTAGAACATAAATATGTATTTCATGGATTCCTTTGGACCTTTAAAATACTTCTGCAAATCCTCTTTCAATTCTGATCAATGTAGGTAACTTTACTAGTGATTTTCCTTTGACTAGTATTGGTCTCTAGGTCTCAAATTGACTCCAAATGCCTTCAAATCTTCAAGGAAGGTGTATGAATGATATTATAAATTGAATATGATGTTTATGGATGACATATGGCCACCAAAAGACCTCTGCAAACTCTCTTAATATTCTGGACCAATTATGCAATTTTACTAGTAATTTGGGGTTCAAATCCCCCTGGGGTAAACAATGAAAATGGCTTCCCAAATGCCTCCAAACCCACTCAAATTTATGAACAGAGGTATTTAATGTGTTAAGTATGTTATTAAAGTCTCATATGCACCATTAATGGATTATTACAACTGTTCTCACCCTCTCCCATTCAACTGCAAAAATCCCCAATTCGACCCTTGGGGAAATGGCACTATTTCACCTCCCAATACAACTACACTGAGTAAAAATGCTTCAAATGCTCAAGTACAGTACATGAAACTTGTATAAGACATCCATGGCAGTATATTTATCACAAATATATCAGAGAATCATCCATTCATTCGAAATAATCATCAATACATTGGCTCACAACAAGGTAGTGGGGAAATGGCATTGTTCTTCCATTAAAAATGAGATTTATACATTTCTACTTGGAATTTCGACCTGAAACTTTTTGGAGATGAAGAAAAGAGTATTTAATTCATATTACAAAATAAATGGGGCATTAAAAGCTTCCCCAAAGAGTACAATAGCTCACCAAAAACGCCCTCCCTCAAGGATCAAGAATATGCCATCAAAACTGGAAATGGTTGAAGGAGTGAGCTGCAATAGAAGAAACCATGAGCTGCCCTGTAGCTTACACCTGAAAATAAAGACTCCATTAAAGCTCCAAATGAAAGGTCTGAATGGCATTTCCAATTACCAACTTGGATGGGAATCTTTCACCCTCGAAATTGGCTAAGGCAAGAAACTAGTCATCCACTAGCTCTCCCTCTTCACAAATGCAATTGCAAATTCTACAAATGATCAAAAGCTGGTTTCATTCTTTGTTATTGACATTTATAAACTTCTAATGTCCTCCATGGGTCGAATTCATTCCAAGAGACTCATGCCAACTCATGTTGGGAAGAGATTCCAAAGAACGCCACTTGTACAACAATTCCTAGTCTCCCACTTCCACCAAATCACATGTGGAAGCATCTTAGCTGCCCTAACACCCTTGAGCGCCCTCTTGGAGTCTATTTTTAGCCCTGACATGTCATATATGTCATATGTCAGCCTTCAGGTCTGATTTGTGTCATAGGTGTCATAGCATCTTCATCATTGTTGTCATAGAGCTAGGGAATCTAGCCCAAGTGTCTCACTAGCTCCAAATTGCCTCTTCCTCTTCCATGGGAGTTACTCTTCCTCTATATTTCGACCTTGGATGAGTCATGCAATGAATAATACCTTTTGGACTCCCCCAAGTATGTTACCATTCACCTTGAATTCGAATTGGTGAGAGAATGATGCCAAGTGTAGTGGGGAAATCTAGCCATATGTGGGTCCCACTTCCTCCATGTGTCTTCATGATGAAATGCCACTTTGATTTTCACTTGTATATATTTATTTATCTCCTTTATTAAATATTTATGCCATTCTAATGTTCAAACATCATTTATTATCCCCATTATTCCAAATCCCAAAGCTTCCACCCCAAACCTAGGAAACTAGTAATTTTCCTCCTTGGCAATTATTTGACCTTTAGCATCAATTTGACAAACTCTAATGAATAGGGCCAATGTGATTAGGCCATTGTGACCCAATACCAAATTTGGGACATGACAAATCCTCCCTTCCCAATATTGCTTGTCCTCAAGCAATTTTAAACATGGGTGTTGAAGAACCTGCTTTCTGTATAATTCTTTGAAGTTGCCATTGAATTGCCCAACCTTGAGTCTTTGAGTTTCCATGAAGATTTTAGAGAGGAACCACCATGCTTTCTGCTGCACTACTCTGATAAAAATCACTTTATTAAGTGGGGAAATCCATATCCCATACTGCTTGTTTCCCCAAAAAATTTGAAACCAATGAGATAAAAATTATTCCAGGGTCCCATTGCTTGTATTGCACCCCAATAATTAAGAGTGCTCTCCAACCCACACCATTAGTTAAGAGGATTCCTGGATCCCATTTTCTTGTATGAATCCTTCCAAATATCATGAGTACCAAATATATATCATCAAAGTACATAACAACATAATGAAAATGTACATCAAGGATATGCTTAATCAAAGAGTCATGAAGGTGCTTATACCTCCAAGCAAGTAGACCACCATTTTCCAAGTGCATACAAGCTTCAAGTGACCAATCAAATCTGCTCCAATGACATAGGTGAGGATCCCATGTCCTATAATGTTGCTCCAAAAGGATGTGATATGCATCAAAATATTCAACCATGTATTCTTTCATCCAAGAAGTGAATGAAGAATCTCCACTAAAATCTGAACCAAATAATGAGCAGAAAAAACAAGGAGACTTCAAATGACTCAAAGAAGTCTCACCCATACATCCATGAATGTGAGAATCATAAAGATGTAACAAAGTATGTGGCTGCCAACAAAAATGTTCTCCCATCATAAATCTATTCACCCAAGTGTTGGATGAAGTTCCTCTAACATAAAATGAACCCAGTGTTGAGCAAGAAAATCCATGAGTCTTCAAGTGACTCAAATCCATATCATAGGTACATCCATGTAGATGTGAATCATCATAAAGTGACAAATGATGCTGCTGCAAATGTGAATAAGAATGTGCTCCAACCATGTCATCATAAAAGTTAAATCTAGGAGTTCCATGCTCCTCATGTGGCACCATCAAAAAGAACCCTTTCACCCATACTTCATTGAGACTAATGTTGAAAAACATGGAATTGTAGGAAGTAGGAGAATGAACTAACTCACCCAAATGATCAAAAAGTGCAGAAGTTTCATCATGGGAAGGATCCATATGGGTAGTATCATGCAGCTCCTTCAAAAGTGTGAACTCTTTGTCATAGTTTGGTTCCAATGTAGAGGAATCATGCTCTTCTTTAAAAATTGCATAACCTTCATCAAGAGGCAATTCAAATTCCTCTTCCACCACATCAAGTGTTTGGATCTCTTCAAGTTCATCTTCAAACACATCAAGAACATTCAAATTTTCACATTTCTCATGATCCACCATGTCATGAGAATCCTCCAAACAATCTACCATTTGACAATCTGAAACATAGGAGGAAAAACAAGTATCTTGCAACTTTTCAAGAAGTTGCTCATTTTGAATTGTGAGCTTATGAATATCCTCATTATTCTTCAAGTATGCATCATGTAACAATTCATTAAGCTCAAACAAATGGTTTCTATCAAAAAGCAAAGACATGAAATTACCTTTGATGTGGCACATTGCTCTTTGAATCTTCTCCATGTCTTCAAGGAAGGATGTTTCCTCCAATGAAGTAGCTCTCCAACAAGAATTTGACACCAGTGCTTGAGTGTCATGGATAATGCTGAGGGACTCTTGGATCTTCTTTTCATTCATCTTTAAGGACCCTTCAAGAAAATGAGGCTCTTGCAAATGAACCTCCTCATCTTCTTCATTTTTTCTTGGACCAACTTCATGAAGCTCAAGTGGTGATGGGGAAGTTGATCTTGGTTCTTCTTCAACTGCTGCAAGGTCTTCATTATCATGCTTAATGGAACTTGGGCTTGCAGCAACATTTTCAAAAGTGATCTCTATGTCACCAACATAGAGGTGTGAGCACCCATCAATAGGTACTCCTTCATAGTTTAAGCATCCATCAGTAGATGCTCTTTGGTTCATGTCTAAGCTAGAAGGTGTCTCGAAATGATCTTCCATATTTTCAATAGAATATTCTTCACTATCTTGTGATGTCTCTTCCTTTTGCTCCTTCAAGCAAGCTGTTGCATTTTGCCCCTTGGTTTCCTTAAAATCAATAATTTTTTCCACAAGTTCGATAGAAAACAATTCGAATCCTTCCTTAATTTGCTTGGTCATATCTTCAAATATTGTTTTCATAATTTTTATATGCTCCTCACCATCATATGAGGCTCCCTTTTCATCCCTAGTCATAGTTCCCTCAAAAAATTTGCTCTTCTTCTCCTACTTTTTTTTTTTCATCTTCAACAAAAGCACTTTTGGTTTCAATATATAATGGTGGTACCTAAATTCTTTTCCTCATAGATATTATACCACATCAGGTGCCAAGATCATGCTCTGATACCACTGTAATGTCCCTTATTAGGAATTTTATTAAAATTGCAATTTTCCACTTTTTTTCCCTTGTTCGACCTTTGACTAGTTTTGATCTCTAGGTCCCAATTTTGCCCCAAATGATCCCAAATCTTCTGAGAAGGTGTATGAATGATATTAGAACATAAATATGTATTTCATGGATTCCTTTGGACCTTTAAAATACTTCTGCAAATCCTCTTTCAATTCTGATCAATGTAGGTAACTTTACTAGTGATTTTCCTTTGACTAGTATTGGTCTCTAGGTCTCAAATTGACTCCAAATGCCTTCAAATCTTCAAGGAAGGTGTATGAATGATATTATAACTTGAATATGATGTTTATGGATGACATATGGCCACCAAAAGACCTCTGCAAACTCTCTTAATATTCTGGACCAATTATGCAATTTTACTAGTAATTTGGGGTTCAAATCCCCCTGGGGTAAACAATGAAAATGGCTTCCCAAATGCCTCCAAACCCACTCAAATTTATGAACAGAGGTATTTAATGTGTTAAGTATGTTATTAAAGTCTCATATGCACCATTAATGGATTATTACAACTGTTCTCACCCTCTCCCATTCAACTGCAAAAATCCCCAATTCGACCCTTGGGGAAATGGCACTATTTCACCTCCCAATACAACTACACTGAGTAAAAATGCTTCAAATGCTCAAGTACAGTACATGAAACTTGTATAAGACATCCATGGCAGTATATTTATCACAAATATATCAGAGAATCATCCATTCATTCGAAATAATCATCAATACATTGGCTCACAACAAGGTAGTGGGGAAATGGCATTGTTCTTCCATTAAAAATGAGATTTATACATTTCTACTTGGAATTTCGACCTGAAACTTTTTGGAGATGAAGAAAAGAGTATTTAATTCATATTACAAAATAAATGGGGCATTAAAAGCTTCCCCAAAGAGTACAATAGCTCACCAAAAACGCCCTCCCTCAAGGATCAAGAATATGCCATCAAAACTGGAAATGGTTGAAGGAGTGAGCTGCAATAGAAGAAACCATGAGCTGCCCTGTAGCTTACACCTGCAAATAAAGACTCCATTAAAGCTCCAAATGAAAGGTCTGAATGGCATTTCCAATTACCAACTTGGATGGGAATCTTTCACCCTCGAAATTGGCTAAGGCAAGAAACTAGTCATCCACTAGCTCTCCCTCTTCACAAATGCAATTGCAAATTCTACAAATGATCAAAAGCTGGTTTCATTCTTTGTTATTGACATTTATAAACTTCTAATGTCCTCCATGGGTCGAATTCATTCCAAGAGACTCATGCCAACTCATGTTGGGAAGAGATTCCAAAGAACGCCACTTGTACAACAATTCCTAGTCTCCCACTTCCACCAAATCACATGTGGAAGCATCTTAGCTGCCCTAACACCCTTGAGCGCCCTCTTGGAGTCTATTTTTAGCCCTGACATGTCATATATGTCATATGTCAGCCTTCAGGTCTGATTTGTGTCATAGGTGTCATAGCATCTTCATCATTGTTGTCATAGAGCTAGGGAATCTAGCCCAAGTGTCTCACTAGCTCCAAATTGCCTCTTCCTCTTCCATGGGAGTTACTCTTCCTCTATATTTCGACCTTGGATGAGTCATGCAATGAATAATACCTTTTGGACTCCCCCAAGTATGTTACCATTCACCTTGAATTCGAATTGGTGAGAGAATGATGCCAAGTGTAGTGGGGAAATCTAGCCATATGTGGGTCCCACTTCCTCCATGTGTCTTCATGATGAAATGCCACTTTGATTTTCACTTGTATATATTTATTTATCTCCTTTATTAAATATTTATGCCATTCTAATGTTCAAACATCATTTATTATCCCCATTATTCCAAATCCCAAAGCTTCCACCCCAAACCTAGGAAACTAGTAATTTTCCTCCTTGGCAATTATTTGACCTTTAGCATCAATTTGACAAACTCTAATGAATAGGGCCAATGTGATTAGGCCATTGTGACCCAATACCAAATTTGGGACATGACACTTTGCCTTTCCATCTTCCTTAATTTTCTCTCGGTTTCTACTGGTGATGCTCCTCTCAAGCTATAAATAAAGAGAGGTGGAAGTCATTTGGAATTTTCATTTTGGAAAGAGCTCAAGTAAGATTCTGAGAAAGTCGTATGCACGGCAATTGGCCTTCGTGCTAACAGATTGAATAAAAAATCTTCTCAAAGTTTCTATAATTAAGTATGGGGTTTGTTAGGAAGAAAAGCATACATATGCTCTATGATTGGCCCTAGTGGTATCAGATCACATTAGAAATATGAATTTTCTAATTTTGTATATTTTGAGTCTGTAATATCTAGAGGAAGTATGCTCTATCTCTTGGCCCTTAGCTAAAATAAGACATCAGAAAACTCCCAGTATTATTGTTCTATAATATATCTTGATTAATGAAAAAATACTATGTTTGAACTTTGTATCTGTTGATTGAGATCTCTGTTATACAATTAATACCCCCACGATTCTCGAGTAATTGTCCAAAGGAAACTAAATTTGGGTGTAGCATTGGTGGCTTAAAATCCTCATGAAGGAAGGTGGCCGTTGAGAGGTGTGTTTCAGGAATGAAGTATTATAAGTGTTTGCGTGAGCGACATATAAGAAACCAGTTGATGGGTATGTAACATAAATTATTCAGAAATTGTTCCGGATCATAGTTGTTTTGTGCAATCCATAGAAATGGTTTCAGTGCTTGGATTTGTCTTGTTTGCATATGCAAGTGTACCCAAGAATCCTTGGAGTAGATATTCAGTTGTGCTAATTATTTAAACATAAAAGGTCCCCATACCTTGTGCAAAGGATAAATTTAGCTTGTTTTATCAAAATGGCACTTAATCGCATCAATAAATCATTTTCTTCATTAGATAAAAGAAGATTATCTAAAATTAGCATTAGATGTTCTGAAAGTAATGAAATAGAAGATCCACAATCTTGGAATCCTCCAAGACTTGAAAGTTCACAAATCTATGAAAAATATTTAGTTGCAATCTTCAGAAAAAAATTTGTATTAAAAGAAGTAGAAGTAAAAATAAATATTTCCGATCCGACTCATCCAACTGGATGAAAGCTGGTTCTAGGGCAATGTTATTGATTTCGAATGTCTGCAACCATTCTTCCATCCAATCAATGCCAAATAGCGGAGGATATTAAAAGATTTGATTCCGTTGAATGCTGAATTTTAGCAAAGTCTAATAGGTCCTTGTCTCATTCTCTTTTCAGAGAAATTCCCAACACATTTTTTTATACTTTTCATAGGTGTGAGTGGTCCATGGGAATATTCGGCTGGCATCATGATTTGGCCATTATTTTAGAGATATCATCTGATTCACGCAATAGTATTGATGATCTAGCTATATTCTTGGCTTCCCGGACAAAACGTCGGACCATGTCAGACTTAAATCATGGTAATGATGAGTCAACCAATTACTCGCATCTGCAACTTTTCTCAAGGATTTGTTGTATATCATCTTTGGGACTATACTTGATCCAATGGGCATCCTTCTAACTTAAGGGACTAATCTAATAAATACATCAGATCCTTGTAGGTCTTCATCCAATACCTATATATATATTAGTTCCCAACTTAGCTTCCATTCTTGAATATAATTTTCCCATGTCATATTATCCCATATAGTGTAGGTTTTGTGTGCTCCATCTACCCATCCTGATATTACCATGTTGACATGTCGGTTATGAGCCCACTTGATCCTGCTCACTTGATTTCTTTTCAGACTCGCTTATTTTTGCTTCAGGCTCACTTGATCAAAATTCATATCATATTTTTGTGATAGGTATTCTGTTGTTAGAAAATCAGGAATGCAATTCCTCTTACCAAAAATATGCTCGACTGAATAATTTTAACAAGAAAACAAAGCTTTCCATCCATCAAACTTTCCTTTAGCTGTTGCATTCTTGATTGTGTTGTTTAAAACAAAGGGAAGACTCGAACAATCTGTTCTTCTATAAAAATTATGATTTAAGAGATGAATCTGAAACTTTTCAATACATCTAAGAGTATCTAAGATCTATTTTCCAATTGTGGCATAGTTTTGAGCTTGGATTTGTTCCATGTTCCAAAGGAAAATTAAACTATCTCTTCATCTAATTTCTTCTCTTTTTTTTTCCTTGACCATTTTAGGATTCCTCCCCATTCAAGATTTGAAGCATTTGTTTCAATTATCTTGGGGAAATCATCATCTGTGACATGCATAATAGGAAATATTTTGACCTTACTTTTAATTCTCTTGACATCTTTGGTATGTTCATCCTTCCAGGGGCTTGTCTCTTTAGTTAATATTTGATTTAATATTTTCCTGTCACTAGCAAGATTCTCGTAATAAGGTGACAAATAATTTAAACATCCATGAAATATTTGCAGCTGTGTCTTGTCTTTAATTACATCAGGGAACTTATCTGCAAATTAAATAGCATGTTCTTGGAATTTTATCAAACCTTTCTCAATCTTATGTCCAAGTAACTCAATTGAATCTTGATAAAGCCTCAATTTCTTTGCAGATAAAGCCAGACCATTATCATGAACTATCTTCAAAAATACTTTTAAATGTTTCTGATGTTCTTCTAAAGTCTTAGAGAATATGATAATTTCCTCGATATATACAACTAAGCAATCCATAATAGGTTTGAATATGTCGTCCATTACCTTTTGAAATTGTGATGGATAATTTGTGAGGCCAAAGGGAATCGCAATCCATTCATAGTGTCCGTGAGGCACTAGAAATGCATTTTTGAAGTAATCTACAGGATCGACTTCTACTTGCCAAAACCACTCTTTAGATCAAACTTTGAAAACACTCTGCATCCTACATTCCTTTTAAAATCAAGTCAGACTTTTTAGGTATTGGATACCTATTCCAGTCTAGGACATCATTAAGAGGCTTATAATTAATCACCATTATTTGGGCTTTACTTACCTGCTATGAATGCTTATTTACATAGAATCCATAAAAGCTCCATGAACTGTTAGCTGGAACAATGAGTCCCTTTTCTAGCAATTATCTTATTTCTTTTCTGCAATAATCCTACATCTCCTTAGACATCATAACTACATTAGAATGTCTAGGAGTACCTTTGAATTTTGGCTTCAATGGCAATTTTATCGTGTGCCTCTTTCTATGTCGAAATGCATTAGGAGAATCAGCACATACAAGCTTCTTGAATTCCTTTTATGTGTCTTCCTTCACCTTTTTCCACTTACCAGATTTCAATTGTTCTTCTATTCTTCTGGTTTTACATGAGAATCTAAGGCATTTATGGTCATGAAAACTCCTGGTCTGCCCTCATATGTACATACTCCATGAGGTTCTACAGATTTCAAGAAGGGAGTTCCTAATATACAAGCATTATACATTTTCATGAGGTAGAAGCTGATGTCTAATATGTACTGGTTTAGGAAAATGGATGCATGGGGAACAACAAAATTTATATTGGAATCATACCCTATTGAATGTATTATTCTGGAGGTAATATGCCAATATTTAGTAGGGATTTTGTCCATGCCTAACATATTTACATCAGAACCAATATCAATTAGGATGGGGAAATGGAAAAATTCTCCTTTAATTTTTATATCCATAGAGATTGTGTATCTCTGGTGTATGATGGAGTTAATATGAAATGCATGGAAATGAGAAGGATCTTATGGACAGATGTGACCTTTTGATATTGCAAAGGATTTGTATTTTCATCTATTTTATCTACATTACTGCTTTCTTCTTCATTCCCTAAAGGGCTTTCCATTGTTGATGTTAGGATATTCCTATACTCCATCCTAGTCCTAGAAACATTTTTATTATTTGCATTTTTAGTCATGCATGCACTTTTAGGGTTTGCCTGCATTATTTAGGGTTTGCATGCATCCCAGTCATCAGTCCTAGCACCTAGCCCTCAATTAGCTAGCCCCTGGAGCTTCCTTCCACTCATTTTTAGCCCTCCTAGAGCTTAGTTCACCATCCTTTCATCTACCAGTTGAGAAAGGTGCCCTTCTTACCTACCACTTCAGTTTATTTCAGTTATCTTCAGTTCCTTCCTTGATTTAAGGATTAACTGACTCTTAACTGGCCTTATCACTCTGATGGACCTCCAGTGAGACTTGAATGCCCATTCTGACTTCAGTTAGCTCCTCATGCGCCCTCCACTAGCCTCCTTCATTTAGTCAGTTCCAGTTACACTAAGTTACACCTACCACACTCAGTTAGACTCAATTTGACTGATGGTTGACAGTTACTTGTGCATTGATGACTCCACTCATGATGAGATAGACTACTAGTTATGCTCTAATGACACTCCAGTGATCTTTTGATCACTCCATGAAGGCTAATTAGAATTTACACCTTAGGAATTCAAATCCTCATGCATTGTACTATTTATTTGTCCATATTGTGATTAATTAATTAGTGTGTGTGAAGTATTTTTGCTTCTATCTGAGTTCTACTGTATTATTATTCTGTTGCTAATTATACTGCATTGACCACTCTTCTTCTATTTTCTTGCTTAATCAATTACTTTCTTGTGAGGTATACATCATCTCTTAGATCTGCTGTGAGGATTTTCACATGGTATCAGAGCATGTTGAGATTATTGTTTATCTCCATTCCTGAGAGTTTTTTGCAGGTTATTATCAAGATTTTGAGTGCAGCAGTTGTAGCAGTTCCTGCATTTATGCAGCAGTAGCAGTTGCAGATATTCTCTATTTTTTTTGCAGATCTTCTATAGCTTCAATGTATTCATTAGGAATTACTCCTCCTTCTCCATTCAACTATGATGAATGGAAACCAAAAATGATAGCATATTTGAAGAGCCATGATTTCTTTGATTGTTGTTTTTAAAGAGAGTTCGAATCCTCTGAAGAGGAGATTGATTGTTTAAATAAAGGTGATGGAGCCTTTGGAGCAATGATGTTTTCTTTGCCTGAAGACATGATATACCAATACCTTGATGTTGTTGAAACTCCAAAAGATCTATGGGCCCATCTGGATGAAATATTCGATAGACAGAATGAAGGAATTGGTCCAAACCCCTTCGAGAGTAAGCAAAGTGATGCATTCGCCCTCCTTGATGATCTCATTGATCATGAACCAGTATCAAACACATCTCATATTGAAGTTGTCCATGAAGAAGAAGAACTTGAAGATTCTACACTCATGCTACAAATTTCTTCTCTTGATGTGCCAACTTACACTCTAGATATTGCAGAAGGTCCTAAATCCTCTCTTGCACCAGAGTTTATTGGTTTGCATCATGATCACATGAATATTTCATAGGTAAAATCAGCTATTGGAGGTAATGCATTCGCTCTCCTCAAGCAATCACCTCTTATTTACTACTATATGATCATTATTTCATGCTTTCAGAAGGTTATTGAAGATTATGGCTATTGCCATTTGCTTGGGATAATTTCTCATGCATATCATGGTTTTGATCGCACCCATGCTGGTTCAAAGGAGATCTCAAGAAACGATGGCCATTCGCTTGGGATAATTTCTCATGCATTTACTGGTTTTGATCTCACCTCTTATGCTTCAAAGGAGATCTCAAGAAACCATGATTCAAGTCTTGGATCTAATTTGGATTCTAAGCAATTACTAATTGGGATGATTTCTCATGCATATGATAGTTTTGATCTCACCCCTGCTCGTTCAAAGGAGATCTCAAGAAACTATTCTTCAAGTCTTAAATCTAATTTTGATTTCAAGCAATCATTATTATTTGGTTGTTCTTTTTTCCATAATCTCACCCATGATGGTTCGAAGGAGAAGACAAAAGACTATCTGCATATTCATGGTTTTGATCCTACCTCAACTGATTCGAATCACAGGTTCAAGGATCATCCTCATACTTTTGGATTTGTTCTTGTCACATTCGATCTAAAGAGCAAGTACAAGCACATGTTTTCTGAGCATGATCCACTTCTTCCCAAGAAGAAGATACCTCCAGATATATGACCAAGCATCACTCCTGCTTGAGTTTGGAGCATTTATTTTTGTGTGTGCCTTACAGTCTATTTTGAGGAGGGGTATTTTTCCAATGAAATTTTCCCCATTTCCTTGGTTTATTGACTGTTATTATTCTTTGTATTGGGTGACCTTTGGTCTTAGTTACCAGGGCCCAGGATGGATTAAGGGGGGGTGTTAGGTTATTCCTATACTCCATCCTAGTCCTAGTAGCATTTTCATTATTTTCATTTTCAGTCATGCATGCACTTTTAGGGTTTGCATGCATTATTTAGGGTTTGCATGCATCCCAGTCATCAGTCCCATCACCTAGACCTCAGTTAGCTAGCCCCCAGAGCTTCCTTCCACTCAGTTTCAGCCCTCCTAGAGCTTAGTGCGCCCTCCCTTCATCTACCAATTGAGAAAGGCATCCTTCTTACCTACCACTTTAGTTTAGTTTAGTTATCTTTAGTTCCTTCCTTGATTTAAGGATTAACTGACTCTTAACTGACCTTATCACTCCCATGGACCTCCAGTGAGACTTGACTACCCATTCTGACTTCAGTTAGCTCCTCATGCGCTCTCCACTGAGCCTCCTTCATTCAGTTAGTTCCAGTTACACTCAGTTACACCTACCACACTTAGTTAGACTCGGCTTGACTGATGGTTGACAGTTACTTGTGCATTGATGACTCCACTGATGATGAGATAGACTACTAGTTATGCTCTAATGACACTCCGGTGATCTTTTGATCACTCCATGAAGGAGAATTCGAATTTGCACCTTAGGCATTTGAATCTTAATGCATTGTACTATTTATTTGTCCATATTGTGATTAATTAATTAGTGTGTGAAGTATTTTTGCTTCTATCCAAGTTCTACTGTATTATTATTTTGTTGCTCATTATACTGCATTGACCACTCTTCTTCTATTTTCTTGCTTAATCAATTACTTTCTTGTAAGGTATACATCATCTCTTAGATCTGCTGTGAGGATTTTTCGCAGTTGAAGAATCTAACTCATTTTCCTTTTCTAACTTTTCCACTCGATATTTCAACTCCTTTATTTATTTCTTTAGAATATTTTGTGCTTTTTCTAGTTCTTGAAAGGATACTAGCCTTTTTGTTTCAATTTCCACGAGTGGTGTTATGTTTCTTTCATAAGATAGAAGAGAAGAAAAAAAATGTTCCAATTAGGAGAAACTTGGGGAAGATCTTGATGTCTTGATCTGCCAGAACTTTTGTTGATATTACTTCTAATGGATGAGGATTTAGATTTTTCGTTCTCTTTTTGTTTATTTACAAAAGCACTAGAAAATTCTTCTTTCATGAATTCCTTGGAAGAACCTTCATCCATTTCCTCTATTTGTTTCATTATAACATAGGCTTGAGTTCCTGTTCTCATCATATTACGTTGCTTCACTTCTTTATTAGCCTCTATCCAAGCCAAGTAGCTTGCTAATGTTTCATATTCTGACTCATCAGGAGAGGAGGTTAGAGATTCATATTCTAAGGAGCAATGCCAATTATATTTGTTATTACATTGGCAAGTATGAGCAACTCTGGTTGTTTGCACTAGATGAAAATCAGTGCTACTGTCAGTTTCTTAAGCAAAGAGAAGATATTCACTGTTAGAGTCTATGCATTTCAATTCATCAAATGATGATCCTATAGAATATGCATCTCCATAGGACCTAGACTTTGGGCATCTATTTTCTTTATGGCCTTTGTTCCCACATAGTGCACATTTATATATTTTCAAGAAATCTTTATGGGTAGGATTCTGGTTTGGGTTTAAATGAGAGGTTTGGCTAGCATTTAGATTAGGACACCTATTTGCATAGTGTCCTTGATTGCCACATTTGTAGCATGAGATTTTGGGAGTGTACTTCCATCCAGAATTATTCCCAAACTCATCCTTCATCTTCTGATACCAAAAATTGGATTTTCCATCTCTACTTTGGTACTATTTTCCATATCTCATGTTTATCTCAAAGGCCTTCTTCATTTTATTTCCTTTTTAATATTTGTACCTTTTTGGTTATCTATGTTTCAAGAATTTCAATTTCCTTCTTTTCTTTTTATACCTTCCTTCTTGATTTTGGAATTCTTTATTATGCTTTTTTTTCCCTTGGATATCTAGGTTCAGGCATACCAAACTAAGAGAAGATTCCTCCTATGCCTCGCACCAAGTCTCTTTTTTCCTTTGCAGCAATTCTTCTAGTGCAAATATCTGCTATACAACTATGAACAATATCATGGAATTCTCCCCATGAATAATCTTCTAAGGTATCAATATTCAATGCACTAGTAAAGAATTTTTGAAATTTTTTAGGAAGTGCAAATATGTATTTTTCTTTACAGACCTCTTTATCACTATCCTACACATCCTGGCATCTAACCAACCAATATCTATGGAATTTTTCATAGTCTTAGAGACTTCTACATTTCAGGTTTAAGAGTAGTTGAGTGTTTTTACCATTATGGTTTTTTGGTGTTCCTCCCCAATATCTTAGAATCTCATCAATTAGATTCCCTACGAGGTTTCGCTCATCTTTTCCATCTACTTCAAGCTTGGATGCTGCCCAAGAATTCCATTTCTCATTAGTTATGGATATTTCTCACCATTTGGGAAGTGCTCCAGTGAATCCTGCAACAATAATCTTGCAGGAACTTGTGGCATCTTTTCCATTTGCTACATATAATCTGTAGGCCACATACATCTTGTGAATCATTTGTTCGATCTGTTGAGTGATGGTCCATTCGCATTCCATTCATATAGCAGGTCAGTAGACCATGAAATTTGGATAATGTTCATCCCATCATCCATGTGTGGTGCAGGAGGTCTTACCATATGGTTAGGGATTATTTCATAGGCTCTATCAAAGGATGCATTCATAGTTGGAGGTTCAGAATTTATTGGTTGGGACAACTGAGGCATTTGGATGGCCATTATTCTGGGATTTTCTTCAAGGTCAAAAGAAATTTTATCTCTAGGGATCCTTTTATGGTGTTGTTCTAGTGGAAGAATCAACGGGAAAGAATCTTGGCCTCTGAAAGTAGAGGGCAATTTATTTGGGTCTATTTTTCCCTCCTTCTATTTCCACAACTTCCCAATCTTCTTATGGGAATTTTTTGGTAAGGTGTGTACTTGTTGCACTTCTACTAAGACATGAGTATGTGCTCTTTCAATGCCACTATCAGGGGTTTTTATCTGATCTTTGAGGGATTTGTCTGGATTTTCATACCCATTAACAACTATCTTAACATAATTCAAAACCTCAAAAGAGATTTCTTGTTCATGGACAATTTTTATGATGCTCTCTTTAGTTTCTTGATGATAGAGCTTCATCAAGCTCTTGAGATACTCAATTTGTGAGTCATTCACTTGTCTCCCTACATGTATTTACAGTGCCATTCCTTTCAGGGCTGCACTATTCCAATTGAGTTGCTAGTGCAATTCCTTTCTATCTCCTTTAGTTTCTATAAAGGGTGCAACAACTGCAGGTTCTTCTTCTCTTCTTAGAAGGATGCATTTCAAAGGGGGGAAAGAAGTGACTATGTAAGTTTCTCCAACTTTGACTAACTCCCACTTATGGCCTTTTGGAGGCTTCTATGAGGAAAGGATTTTCTTCTAAGGAATTTACTTGCAGGCTCTCTAAAGAGGATTCCAATTTATTTATTATGTACCATTCATAGAATAATATCCATTTTTTTCCTTCTACCACATGGTCTTTCCATTTTTTTTCTAAATCTGTCTTATGTTTCATGGAATGGGATTCTCTGAATTATTTAGAATCTTCATGTGTGAAGAAATCCCAATTGATCATATTTTACAAGAAAACATCCTTCAGATTATAAGTAGCATAGCTTTGATATCTATCCAAAAATATCTCGATCTCTTTTAGAGTGGGTGCATAGATACCTTCTGGCAAGGTAGTTAAAAGTCTAGAAGTCGATAATGATGTCTTAAGTTTTAGCCTTTGGAATCTTTTACTTTCTTTAGCTTCATTCTTTAGAAACTTTTGAGTTTCTATTTCTTATTGAGAAGGAGGATTGTATCCTAGTCCAGATTTGTCTCTAGGATGTCTTCTGGAAGATAGCATGCAGTCTATCTTCTGAGTTTGTTTCTTGCAGCTTTATGGAAAATCAATGTTTCTGATCATATTATAGTTGGGAAACTGTACATCATCTGGGGCTTTGCAGCTATCAAAAGTATATGATGAATCACATGCTGGATGTTGACAGAGTCTGGATTTGCTTGGTATATTTGAGGAAGGACTTAGGGGATTTAGCAGATTGAAAGAATAAATAAAAAAAGAGTTTGTGGAAGGTCTGGTGAATCCACCACGCTGACTGATTTTACTCTAATCAATAGGAGGGGAAATTAAAGAATGAAAGGAGGTAAATGGAAGAGAGGAGGTAACACCTATGTCGAACCAATTATGTACATCTGTGTGAAGGCAACTAGAAGAGGTGTTTGCTAGATGATCACGAGAAGGGATAAGGTGAACTTGATTATCAGAAGTGATAGATCTACGAACAGGTATATATTTCTAAGCAGGAGAGTTGAGAGATTTTTATTGGAAGTACCAATCATCTGAGAGACTCACATATTCATAAGAAATTCCAGAACTTTCGGCATTAGAAATACCTGTTGTGATGTAATATTTAACAACATGTTGTTTTAGTTTGGGGTGTGCAGTATTAGATAGCTTGAAGGTGGTTTGGATGATAACTGATAAATATTATGAATCATCCACCATATGAAGGCCTTGATCCCCAATCAACATTTTCCAAGCATCCTTAAGATGCGGATCTGCTAAACCCATAACATAATGAGGAATGATAGTCCCATATTATGTTCCTACTTGCAGGTTTCCCGTGATAGTTCCTATTCTGGCATGATCATAAGAAAGATTTCTTGTATCGAAGAGTTCTAATCTACACGGAGTATTTATTTCTTTGCGAAAAATAGGAGCTAATACAATTCAGATTCCTCTAAAATGAATATAGCTATATCTTAAGCTTTGAACATAATCTGCAAAAATTTTCAATTCATCTAGAGAAAACATATTTATAGCAACTATTTGAGTAGTTGGACCGAATATTTTTATTTTTACTTCTACTTCTTTTAATACTTGACTTTCTTTTTTAATATTGCAAGTAAATATTTTTCATAGATTTCAGAACTATCAAATCTTGGAGGATTCCAAGATTGCGGATCTTCTATTTCATTACTTTCAAAACATCTAATGCTAATTTTAGACAATCTTCTTTTATCTACTGAAGAAAATGATATACTGATGTGATTAAGTGCCATTCTAATAAACAAAGCTAAATTTATCCTTGCACAAGGTACAAGGCATAATCTACACAATATCATATGCTAGTGGCACTTAAGCTACTCGATATAGAAAAAAAAGCTTTGGATCCCTTTTATGTTTCAATAATCAACACAATTGAATATCTACTCCAAGGATTCCTGGGTACACTTGCATATGCAAACTAGACAAATCCATACTCTGATACCATTTCTATGGATCACACAAAACAACTCTAATGCGGAAGAATTTCTGAAGAATTTATGTTACATACCTGTCAACTGGTTTTTTATCTGACACCCACGCAAACACTAATAGTCCTTCATGCCTGAAACACACCTCTCCATGGCCACCCACCTTCATGAGGATTGAATTGATCCTAACTTCTCAAGGATACAAATAGTTCATATATAATAGGAATTCAATGAATAAGACAAACAATTCATGTACAATATGAATTTAATAAACAAGACAAACAAATCATGATCAAGCTTATATGATGCCAAAAGAGCAAGACAGACATATATCCTAAGTTATAAAAACACATACATGTGTAATGAATGCTAGGTGCATTAAAGGAAGAACCTCATACTTACAGGCTAATCAAGATCCATAATTGAAATAAAAGATACAAGTTTGATTAGTGACGACATTCCAACCTTTGATTCAATGCTAAAGTTAATTTATGTAAACATGTGTTTTACGAGAATAGAGAGACCCTTAAGATTTTTTTTTAGGGTGTATTTTGAGGAACATTAGGTATTAGTGATCTCGAAGGCATTGGGAATTTGATGATATCGATTCATGATGATTTCAAGATATATTGAATCAAATCTTTATTTCTTAGCATTAGGTTCTCATTTTTTAATATTTCTTGGTAAGTAATACCTTTTCTATTTTTAAAAGATATACATTTCTTCCAAACACTATTTTACTATTTTTTTTTTGTATGACTATTTAAAAAAAAATTATATACAAATTTGATGATCTCTACATTTTTAATATATATACTTTCATAAATTAACTGATTTATTTTTCCATAAACAAAGAAGTCTCAAAAACCAATGTTTATGTCTAACTAAACCATAACTTTGAAATTTAATTATTATCATCATCACTATTATATGTATAATTAATGAAAACCAAAATCCTAAACATGAACTTCTTCAACATGGAAATTATTCATATATTTATAACCCAATTTCTATTTGACACTACTACATTACATTGTGGCTAAAACTTAAATAATGCGCTTGTAGACGTATTGTTTGGGTTTATTACTCAAAATTCAAACCCTCCAATAAGGAAATTCATTAACCTTTGCATTGGTCCACCTCAATGTAAATCTCATCTTTAACATACTATTGGAATTTCACAGTAATTAAGTGTTCATTATTTAAAGCACTACTAAGTATATAATTGTCTATGATGATTGAATGAACTTTGCACATTATTTAGCCACAAATAATATAAAGTATTTATTATTTTGTTATTATTATTAAGGATTTTATTTTATTTTATTTTCTTTCTTTACAACTCCATATATTGTGTTCCACTCTTATTAACGAATTACTCACTCGATTATTTTCCTTATATTATTATGATATTACAACAAGCATATTTGGTCTTGCACTCTTGTTGACAAATTACTCACTTATTATTTTCCTTATATTATATTGATATCACAACAAGCATATTTGGCCTTGCACTCTTATTGACAAATTACTCCCTCCACTACATTCCTTATATTATGTTCATAATACAAAAATCAATTATTATATTATGTTGATATGTCAACCATTAAATTAAGATTGATTGATTATACTTTTATAGTTCCACACACAAACTATGTTTATTTTTATACTCGAATCTAAATTGTTACAAGTTAAAAAGTGTAAAATTTTAAGTAATATAAAAATTTAAAATAAAATAAAATAAAATAAATTATAAGAATAGAAATAAATTTCTAATCAAATCAAGTAATTTCTAATTTTTCTTTCTTAAAATTTAATAAACCAAAATTGACTTTAGTGAATATTAACTATAATGATTTTGTAAAATCTTTTTGTCATACTAGTATATAGTTAGATAGGTAAGAGCTAATGAAGTCTTTTATCTAATTCTAGCTTTTTTATTAAATAAATCATTTATCCATTGAAACTATGAAATCAGTTAATAAGTCATCGACTTCTAACTTTATTATTAAATCAACAATTACATATTTAAAATAAAATTTTAATTAAAGATTAATTAATTAAAGATTCGTTTCTGAATAACCTCTCTCTATTTAAATAAAAAATCATGTTTTTATGATTTTTATTTATATATTGATTATGAATGAAGACGTACCTCACAACAACCAAGATTAAACCAAATTAATAGCCTTATATACAAAATAATCTTAAAAAGTAGAAATATATCATAGCATTTTTATATTCTGTTGTGAGTCAATTAGATAATTGTTTTCCAATCAATTAATTGATATTATTTTCAGATTAATTAATAAATTAAAAATGGCCACTTTTCCATAATTCTTTAATTTGAGGACACCTCACACTCAAATCCAAGCGTTGAGAATTGGTTGATTGTAGCAAGTGTTTCCAATGTAGCAGGGGACCACATGGAAAACAGCTAAACATATAAAATCACACTGGTATCTTTCACCCAATAAAAAATGGCATTGTAATTGTTTTATGATCTCTGTCTGCGATTAATAAAACCAGTATTCAAATAGACTAGTAATAAAACACGAGTCATTTTAATCCTGAATCTTCCAAGCCAATTCTCATTGGTTTTCCCAATCTATATGGGCGATTAATAAAACTGGCGTTCAAAGAGAGTTGTGGTTGTTTAAAACTTTTCTCACATATTGTACACAACGAATAAATATTACAGGTAATTAACGCCTTCCAGGTTGAGGTTAGGCTTACAGGTTTTGATAAGTTTTGTCCAAATCCATAAATTTTATGACACTCACCCATTAAGTATTGCGTATTCATCAGAGTCTATAAACAGCAGCCAAGCAAAAAAACATGGGATTCTGTAATGGCCATGTAATTTCACAGGGTTCAAACATACCCATTAATTAATGTGCACATTGATGAAGCGACAGAAATAGACTGGTGTCATCTGGAGCATCATTTATTTGCTCGGCTGAGGATAATTTGATAATTTATCTGCACATCAATTTATCCTCATCTTGTCACGAAATACGAGTTCTCATCTTGTCCTCTCCATTACGTAAATCATGTGTGCTGCAACCCGAATCATTCTGACCACATAGCTGCGCAGCCCGTACCTATCAGTGATACAATGTACAATAATGCAATTTCATTGAGTAATGTTAGTCCACCGTAAGATCACATTTCACTTAAAAGTAGAGCATTTATCTGCAAATCACCGCCTTCATTTCAAATTGCTTCAGGTCCACTGTAAACTGCCTTTGATGTTTCCATGGATTGGCATTTAAAATTTTAAACCGTGGCACTGGTGTTATGCCGGTCGTACGATCATTTTATGTCTACAGAAGGCGTATCTCTACTACTATCATGGCTTTAATTGTTGGTACTGCCAAGATTGCATGATCTGTGCTTTGCATGTTGTGTGGATGATATATGATCACTATATCTAAGAATGCAAAGAAATTAACCTGTTTTTTGTTTTACTACAGAATCCAATTTGCGCTACTTCACATATTTCATGTCGATGTTATAATCGATTATATTTAACATCCATTAATGTCCATTCCATATGTGGTAGTGATGCAGTAATAGATGTAGTTTGTTTCATCTTTAAAGTTTCGAACTATTAGTATCAGTTCAACATGTGTGTTAGTGGCTCACTAGAATATAATGTTAAAAGAATAATATATATATATATATGTGTGTGTGTGGCTCACTAGAATATAATGTTAAAAGAATAATAGAGTTATATATATATATATATATATATATATAATAATTAGTATATTAATTATATAAATAGAAGTTTTTATTGTAAAAAGATGACATAAGTATATTTTTAAGATTTATTTTTTATTAAACATTTCAAGTTTTTTTTTTGTTTTGTTTTTGTAAGTAAGAAGTTTTTGTATTATATCAAAGAGGAGTTATAGAAGGAACAAGCTGTTTGAGGCACATACTTGTTCATCAAAATAGACCATCGAGTTACTAACTTACACACCCATGCATCCTTAACAGTTCGGTAAACAATTGTCACAAAAGCAAATAAGATGCTTCCATACAATTGACCAGCTCTATCCTCAAATACTTTGAAATAGCAAAATTCACTATCCACCCAAAAAGTAGCTAAACCGGAGATATTATTAGCATAGGCGTGCAGGCCCGAAATAAAAAAGCATAGCATATTGCCACTACACCCAACATGCAAGATATGCATAAGATAAAAGATAACCAACCTAACACCCGACCCACCTTGAATACAAAGACTCGAAATTTGAAAAACCGACTCCTGACCAAGCATTAGCGGATAATGTAAGGAGCTTCAGGAGAGTTCCTTGGATGGGAAAAGCTCGAAGACGAAGAAAGACACGGGGGAGGCCGCAGCTCCATTGCTTGAAGCAGAAAATCCAGCTTCCAATTCATCACACGAGACTCCTCCAAGTGACGATGCATCATAAGTTGCAGTGTCGATTCATCTCTGAGGGTTTGTCTATCAGGAATGGTGTAACCCACAAGGTTCTTCATCATCCAATATAGGGAAACCATGCACTCATATAAACTAACCCAACAAGTTGTGTTTCCTGGATCCATAATCCAATTTTCCAGCTGTTTGCGCTCCCCCAACAGCGTCTCCCTACTCAACATCAGCCACCATTGATGTTCATAATCCCGAATGTCCCTCTGAATCTCCCCAGGGACATTAAGAGCGAAAGCATTAGCCTCTCGATGAAAAAGCTGACATGCTCGAGATAAGGCACCCCTAGGCTCCCCCAAAGACTCCCCGCGGTTTCGCTTCTTATTGCAACTGGTATCTGCATCCACCTCCACTTGGAAATTGGTGTCCACCAGCTCCTCCATCTTCTTACCAGAGTCTTGCTCCATAATTAAACAAACAAATAGCACTTGCATGCATGCAGAGGAATAGCGATGACAATCCCGGGTGTCACCCTCCTCCTCCATATAAACACGTTTTCCACCTCCAGTCATGATGAGCCTGGTACCATCAATTAACTGAAGGAGGTACAATGTGTGATGCTCACACTGACGGGCACTAACTGCTCTTAAATTTCCTTTCATCGTTCTCCCACTTGAATTATTCCTACCGGGCTTGGAGAAGACCGCACCAGATCCACTTAAAAGAATGAAAAGACAAATCCAACCTCAACTTTTAAAGAACGGCATGAACCACAGTAGGAGACGAGGATTATGTGTCTTGAAAAACTTCTGCCCTGTGTAACCTTGCGTGTTCGGCACGAAAAATAATCATATCATTGTCCTCGGTAGCTGTGCAGCTGTCCGAAATAGCCAAGTTCATCAGATCCTCCCACGTATTAGCCTTGGTAGTCATGTGAACACCCATCCCAAAGCTGGAAATCACATTAGCTAATTTATTTCCACTGCGTTTGACATGGGAGAATGAAAGCACCATACCCTAAGAAAGTACAAATGACAAATCTTCCAATTTGCCTTCCAACCGCGAAGACGATGCCACCTTGGAACTAGATTTGCCATGGTGTATATCAACAGCCATTTGGAGGATGATCTCGGAGTCTCCCTCCACAATTAGAGGGGTCCAATAGTTTTGACGAGCTAGTCGGATGCCCTGGAGCAACCCTTCCAGTTCCGCAACATTATTAGATTCAATTCCCAAAAAAATAGCTGTGAAGCCCACCATAGAGCCTATAGAGTCATGAAATACATAGCCATACCCGGCCAGACCAGGGTTCCCCTTAGAGGCACCATCGAAGTTCATTTTGACGAAACCGTCTTGGGGAGGGGACCAAATTACTGGGCTCAGCACCGTCTGGGGAATTCGGATAAGTTTCCCGCAGAAGGGGAGAGAACCCATAATACCCAAGTCCCGAAGAATTCTGGTCTCAGTTTCATTAGTGTCCCAATCCAAATTTTCCCAATGTTGAAGCTTGATGGTCTCCAAGACCTTATTTTGCATGGCATTCCAAGTTCTATTAGAGTCATTAGATTTGTCCCTAAATACTCTAGAGTTTCACTCTGTCCAAATTTCCCACAGAAGGAAGTACGAAAAAACTTTCCACGGTCGGTTTACCACTCGGCTCTGGAATGGGTCCTTAGACCAGTCAGTAATGGATAACATTGGGTCATTTCATCTTCTATCCATGCGCCTGAAGATCATTGCTCCATGATCCCACAACCCCGACGCAAACAAACACGAATCCAAGAGATGCGGCATGGTTTCGTCTGTCCCATTGCACATAACACACAGGTATGGGCCCAAAAACCCCCTTCTCTGCAAATTTCCCCCAGTTAGAATACGTTTTTTCAATGTTTTCCAAATAAAGATTGAGATTTTAGGCCAAATCTTAGCAGACCATAGCTGTTTCCATTTGGGAATGGGTTCGAGATGGTTGAAGCCCATCCAAATATCATAGGCTTCTTTGATGGTGAAACCCCCTCTCGGTTTGTGACCCCAACGAAGCCTATCTTCCCCATTTTGCGTTTTTATTTTGCGGTTGTTCAGAGCCTCCTCAACCTGGTTAACCTCTTCCTCCGAGACAAAAGGGGTCCACCATTCATGATCACGCCATACCCTAAAATCTTGTTCAGGATAGTGTGCATCACACAAATCCCTTACCCGGACAATGTTACTATTAACGTAGTCTTGAATAACATGAGAAGCGTCAATGGAATTAGCAATTGGGGGTAATTGCTGCCACAAATCGACCCAGGCCAAAGCCCGGCTTCCATCTCAAACTTCCCAAAAACTGTGTTCTTGGACCAAGCTCCTCCCTTGGGAGGCTGATTTCCATATCTGAGACCCTTTGATAGTTTCTGAAAAATGAATTAGATCCTCTTTTTCCCATCCTGCTGCATATTTGGAGTGCCAAAGTCTAGCCCAGGGCTCCTCCCTGTGGGTCACCCACCTCCACCAAGTCTTTGCTCCAGAGACAATATTAACCTACTCCGGGTCCCAAAGATTTTAGCCACCTTGATTCTTTGGAGAGCACAGCTCTTCCCATTTGACCCAAGCCCATTTCCTGTTGTCCCCAGGGCCTCTCCAAAGAAAGTGCTGCTGAATTTTCTGAATCTCTTTAAGAATAGCTTTGGGGGCCAACATAGCCGAAAAACGATAAGTGGGCATCGCCTGTAGAACCGCTTTAAGAAGAACTAAACGGGTGGCAAAATTCAGGGGGCGGAAGGTCCAGTTTGAAAGTCGTTTCCTCATTCTATCCACTAATTCCCACCACGAGCCATGCTAGACCTAGATATCCACGAGAGGATCCCCCAGATGTTTGGATGGAAGGGAGCTTTCTGAAAAACCCAATGTCCTACAGATGTTTCTCCTAGTGATTTTGGGAGTATTGAAGAAGAAAACTAGAGATTTATGACCATTAACTTCAAGATCGGAGGCCTTCTCAAAGTTGTCAAGACCTAGGCAAAATGCCCTCGGCTCCTGGACAGAGGGATGACCCATAAGCATGGTATCATCCACAAATTGGTGGTGAGTTCGACAATTCGCTCTGGGGTGAATGACCCGACACTGAAGCTCATGACTTCCTTCCACAGCTTTGATAGTTCTTCCCAGTCTTTCCGCCATAATAACAAAAAGAAAAGGGGAGAGGGGGTCTCCTTGATGAATCCCTCTGGAAGGTTTTAAGAGACTCGTAGGGACACCATTAAGGAGAATGATGAGGAAACCAAATTCATAATCCACCTGATCCACCATTACGAAAAAAAAAAGCATGCAACATTTCTTTCATAAATTGCCAGTTTAATTTGTCATAAGCCTTGGCTATGTCTAGCTTTAGCATCATTCCTGGGATATTTTCTTTTTTGAGAGAGTGCAAGACCTCGTGAACTAGGATAATACCATCCATAATCTGCCTACCTTCCACAAACCCCGATTGTTCACTGGAAATGATGAAGGGCAAGATTGGTTTCAGGCGATTAGCAATAACTTTCGTGACAATCTTGTAGATCACATTGCAAAGGGAAATTGGTCTGAACTTGTCTGGGGTATCAACACCATTAGTCTTGGGGATGAGGGCAAGGAAAGAAGCATTAAAAGCGGGAAGGATTTTCCCAGAGCATCTTGAGGACTCCACAACCTGCCACACCTCCACCTTCACCAGATCCCAAAAATAATGGAATAAATTGGTAGTAAAACCATCAAGACAAGGGGCTTTTCCATCCACTATTTGAAGAACATCTTCCTCAGCTTCTGTCATAGAGATAGGTTTTAGAAGGACGTCATTTTGGTCATGGGTCACCAGGGACAGGATGTTGTGAGTTATTAACTCAATATGTCTTCATCTCTCAACCACATTTTTAGTCATGATGTCCTGGAATAAATGATGCAATTCACCTTCAATCTCCTCCCTAGTCTCCAATCTTACCCCTTCCCCATTCTTGAGATTGAGGATCCTATTTTGCTAATGATGCGAAATTGCAAAGTGGTGGAAGAATTTTGTATTGTGTTCACCATCCTGTATCCAATTCACCCTCGCCTTCCGACGCCATAGGACATCCTCTTATTTTTCCTGTTCCATAATATTATTATGCACAAGGGTTTCCTCCCTCTGCAACTCTAGGATATAGCCCGAGAGCATTCCCATCTTTTGGATTTCCTCCCTTCGAGCCTCAAGGGCTTGTTTATCCTCAAAGATATTCCCAAATTCCTCTTTGTTCCACTTCTTGATTTTAGCTTTAAGTGCTTTCATTTTCTATTGGAATTTTAACATGCTTTGGCCCTCTCCTCTATCCAACTCCCCCCACCATTGAGAGACTTTCTATTTGAACTCTGGGTGACTCAACCAGAACTGTTGAAAGCGAAAGGGTTTTTTAAATTGCGATCCCAGACCACTCCACCACAGTTCAATGGACCAATGATAAGATCCCGGAGTCGGGAGAATGGAGGAAGCAATTTCACTCCCAGACTCCATCACCAATTCCAATACTAGAAAATGGTCTAGACATGAAGCAATGTGGTGGTCTCCTTGCCTCTTATTGTTGCAAGTGAATTGACCATCACTCGGGACCACATCTACCAGTTTCAACTGCTCAATAGTGTCCCTGAAGTGAACACATTCTTCATCCATACATCTCCTTCGCCCTTTCTTTTCTTCTAATGAAGAAATGAGGTTGAAGTCCCTTCCCACAATCCAATGCCTACCCTCTACCAATTCCCCTAGCCAGCAGAGAGAGTCTAAAAAGGAGGACTTAGCTCCTTGGGTGTGCGGACCATAGACATTAGTGATGATACCAAAAACCCTGAACCCAATGACCTAGAACTCAGCGGAAAGGAATCACTGATTCCCAAAAAATCCCGATAGGCTAATTTTGTCAGGATCCCAGAGAATGCCTAGCTCTCCAGCGAAACCCTTCGAATCAATGCGCATTACTTCACAATTTCTCAAGATCTTTTTATACTTCTCTTGCAGCTGAAGAACCGTGCACTTTGTTTCCTGAAGAAACACGACTGCGGGATTTGTCTTCTTAATCTTCTTCCTAAGAGTTTTAGATTTTTGCTGGCCTTAAGCCCTCTTGTATTCAAGGAAACAATCTTCATTCAAAATGGAAAGATTACAGACCTAGGGCTGCCCTAATAGTAGGGTAATGGCAAGATTCCACCAATTTCAGACTTGGAGCAACGATCCTTTTCCTGTTAGACTTCCGACCTAGCTTCTTGGTGCTTTCCTCGTGCTTTCTCTTACAGTCCTTTTGTGATCAAGGGCTAATCCCCATCCGATTAGGCTCTCTGGATTTTAGAATGGATTCCTTTAAGAGGGTCACTTGTTCTTGAGGGACATAACCTTTTTTAGGGTCTCCACACGCTTGTTCAATCCCATCTAGATCCAGGTCTCTTATATCCATTTCTTCAGTTTCCTCATCGATAGCATCCCCGATGATAGCCATAATTGTCTCGACCAATGGCTTCGATTTAGGACTAGGGGGAGCGACTGAGAGCTCTTGGTTTTGACTGTCTAGAGGTTCCTGGAGAGGATCAGAGTTATTTTCCTCCTCCTGTTCTTTTACCACATCAAAAGAGTTAGATGTCATGATCTTCTTGGCTCCTTCCATGGCTTCTTGTTTCCTCCCACCCCGCTTTCATGTCTGCAACTTGGTGAAACCCGGATCCTCACTCACCTCGGCCTTTTTGGGGGAGGGATTAGGGTTTTTCATAAGGAAATCACTTAATAAGTGGCCATGCTCATGGCATATGCGGCATCGGAATGGGATATGTTCATAATCAAGGGTTTGGACCCATTCCTCATCCTCCCACATCAACTTGATAGCTTCAGGCAACTCCCTCGATAGATCCATATAAACGTAGATCTGGGCATAGGCCGTGTATCGATGTGTTTTTGTATGTTCCGAGATTTTGACAAATGTGCCCAAATTGTTCCCAATATCTTCTAGAATCTCAACTTCCCAATATTCAGTTGGGAGAGCGTTTAGTCTTATCCAAACAGGGGCGACCTTCATTTCTTCTTTTTCCGGGCAGAACTTTTCTTTCCATGGCCTCAAAAACAAGCTAGCAGAATAGAAGAAATAAGGCCCCCCATCAAGAACCATATCTCTGTCATCTAGATTTATGAATGTGATCATGAAGAAACCCTTGAAACCTAATTGAAGGTCATAATGACCTTTAGGTTTCTAGGTGGAGTTAATCCACCAGATTAGAGAGTTTTCATAGGGTAAAACCCGAACGAAACATCCCAATGAGAGCATTGTCCTGCATCTTCTGAATCCTTCCTCTCAGCGTATTGGATCTGATGACCATCGAGGGGATAATCGAAGCTTTGGGTATGCATTGACCCAGCTTACCACCTGCCGAAGGAGAAACAGATCTCATCTCCTGCACCTTTTTTCCAACACCACCCAATCCATTTACCGGGATCGAAATCCCTCCTACATGAAAATCCAAATGAGAAGAGCCTTGGGGGCCTAAGAGGCTCCCCCCATAGAAGCATCCATGATTTTCCGTCAATCCTCCCACATGCAGAAAGCTCCAAAAAACCTAGCTCTGACTCGTCCTTCAATTTTTTAAACTTTTCAAGTTATAACTTAGACAAATTAATAATATTAATAGGTTAAAACATACGCTATGTTCAAATATATTTATAAAAAAATTTATTTATAGATAATTTATTAATATTAAAAATTAATATCTTCATATTAATGTTATGAGAGTTATAAAATTATAATCTAATAAATGCATTTATTATAGTACATATTATAATATAAAATTATTTATATAAAATTAATTAATAATGATATTAATATATTAATATTATCTTTGTTAATAACATTATTATTATTATAATTAAATACATACATTTACTCTTATAATATATTGATGCTTATAAATAACAAAGTTATTTATGTATTATAACTTGACTTGATGGTATTTATAATACATCAATAACTTATTGATGTATAATTAATTAATAAAGAAGATTAATATTTTATTAACTTTAACGTTATAACATTATAATCTAATATATAGTATATTTTAATATAATATATATAATTTATTTTAGTATTTAAAATAATGTATTTCTTAATATAGTATATTATAATATAATAAAAAATTGAAAAAAAATACCTTTAATGTTAATATGTTTATTACTAGAACAAAACTATATTATATCTTTAGAGTTAATATAATTAATATAGTGGTGAAGAACGAGGAGTTTTTGACCATGGTCAAGGTTTAATTTTCATGAGGGCATAACCGAAATCCATGAGGACGCTTTGAGGTAGTGGTCCAACATGTGGTTGTGCCTAGAGATATTGTATTAAGCGATCTCCTGGCCTCTACACACATAAGTAGATCAAATCCCACCCCTTGTCCTTCAAGAACTTGTCCCTATATGTGAGTAACATCATCTCAAACCACGCGCTGAATGGGAAGGAAACTGGCATTATAGAGGGAAAGTTGGGCATAGATAATGTGTCACATGGTTCACCTTGGCATGCATGATGTCAAGGTGACTAAAGAGGCGAACCTTGAGGTGTCCCCTTAGGAATTTTGCTCGAGTGAACACAGCTGTTTGGAAGCGAGAATGTTTATGGATTTTTCGTTAGAGGTCGACAAGAAGTACATGGTATTCATTATGGGGCCACAACTTAATTGCCAAGCAATCTGGCTCATCACTATTATTTGTGGATCTCCATAAGAGGATAAAAAGCTTTGTTCTTGGCATGGTTATATTGTTAATTTCATGGGCCTTCGAGAAGAAAGAGAAGATTGGAGCTTTGAGGTGCATTTGTTGTGTCCTAAAGTAGAGGGCACTCATAAAAATGTTGGTCAAGATGCTATGGTAAACAATGTAGCAATGGCTCCATGGTAGATATCTTGGTTTAGAAGAGGTGAGAGTTGTAGGAGAAACACCTACTCGGAGGAGTCCTTCAGTAGGGACATTCCCTATCACATTTGTTTGGAAATAGAGAATGTTGAGGGTTAGATTGTGGGGCTAGCATTGGAATACCATAATACCAATAAGACCACGGGAACATATTGGCTCTATTAGAGCATTATTACACCTTAGTCATAAGTCATATTATTGATTAATTGGTCCAAAATAGGTTAATAATTGTAATCCAAGGTTGTTAGAAGGTTGTTAGAAGTTAGTTAGGCCAAATGATGACTTATCCACCAAAATATGGGCCAAAATTGGTTATCTGAGCTATAAGGCGCCCTATTTATGGCCACCTCCAGCATTTATTACCACTTCCTCAGCATAGGCACATTGTTTCCCTGTTTTAAAGAAACTATCTTTGAATTAGGTGTCGATGTAATAAATCTAGTGTTTTTGGCCCATACTTGATTGTTTTGGCCTCTGCTTGGATACCTAACCACCACCAAATCACCTCGTTCACCTGTACGAGCCTCATCTTGGTCTTCCAACCCTCACCCAACATTCACATGGGAAATGCGTACCATTCTAGGGTGATTTGGGAGCCTATTGGTCAACCTAGGGGGGATTGGGGTCAAATCTAAGGTAGCCACTTCTCAAAGCCTCCTAAGGCACTCGAATTCTTACAAACACTCTATATATGTACTCAAAACTCATTTCTATATGAGACATAATGGACAATTAATAGAATCTGATATTTGATCATTTGTATTTACTGGTTTTTGATTATTTGTTTTTCCAGAATTGTTTATGCACTTATATCTTGCATAGTAAGTTAAATATTTCAATTGTGAGATATATATAGTAGCTATATCCTACTATGATAGATATTTTACATTGCATCATAGCTGTTGGAGCTACTATTCGAACCAAAAGATTGTTTTAGTGGTGTGCCAGAAGTAGTGGAGAAACCACAAAAGTCCCTAGAACCATTGCATTGAAGCCATTGGAGAAATCCATTGGAGTCCATCCAGGGTGTGATTCTCTCCCGAATGTGCCCACTATAAAATAGGGTTCGAATCTGTTAGTTTATATCCCCTCCTGAGTGTTGAGAGTTTTATTGCAGGTACAACAGCTTCTATAATGGATTCGAAAGTTCCTCTTCTTACTCGATTCAGTTATGCAGAGTGGAAGCCTAAAATGTGTGCATATCTTAGGAGACAAGGTCTCTATGATGTGTCTATTGGTTCCAAGAGTGAACCAGAGTCTTATGAAGAGAAAAATCATTGGCTAGATTATTGTGACAGAGCATTTGGAGCTATGTGTCTAACCATGTCTCCAAGTATGCACTACTTGATTGGTTATGCAGACTATAAATTTGAGCTATAGTCCAACTTGGACAAGGATCTTTATAGGCATAAGAATGGTGCATTGATTGAGCCTATGGACACCTCTAAATGTGCTCTCCCTCGTACTGTTTCGACCTCTACTCTCTTTGATGAAGTTGTTCATGAAGATAAAATGGAAACATATTCAACACAAGTTCGTATTGTTACAGATCTCTTTGATTTGAATGCTTCCTCTAGAGGTTAGGAAGTAGAATGTGAAGAGACGCCATATATTGCACAACATTTTGCTTCAAATGATGAAGATACAAAAAATGGAGTAGTCATTTTTTAAGAAGAACTATTTCTACAGTCATTGTTCTCCGACCATACTTCTTCTATTCAGGATTCTCTATCAGTTATTGCTCTAGAAGATAAGCATTTTTCATATGAGTTTGCTGATGTGCAAAGTTGTGGTTCTTTGGATATTTTGCAATCTAGATAAGTTTATGGAGTTCATGCGTTCGCACTCCTTGGTCATATGCCTCATCTCACTTCCTACATGTTCACATGCACACTTCCTCAACCTATTGTTGAAGAAGAAAATATGGCAAAAATTTCAACTCAAGCTCGAAATGGTGAAAGTCTCCTTGAAGTGATTCCTTCTCTTATTGCTGTAGTAGTTCATGACAACTCTGATTTCCCATATTCACATGTAGCTGATTCAAGAGAAGACATTCGAACCCCCATTGTTGAAGAAGAACTCTCTCTTTCATCATTGTTCTCCAATAATTCTTCAAATGTTGATTTTGAGGATGATAAGCTAGTTGTTGAAGAACCTTTGCATACTTCACTAGATGATGGTGCAAAATCTGCTGATCTTTAGGATTATTTGAACGTTGCATCAAAATGTGAGATGTCTTCAAATGCACTTACGAATTCTGATCCAAAGCTTTCTACCTATTCCTTTATGGTGACTAGCACATTTCCTCACAACTCTAATGAAGAAGGAGACATTGCCATTGTCTTGGAATGCATTGAACCCTTGTTCCTCTCATTTGAACTTGATCATACATGTTTTGGATCTGTTTATAGTTCATATTTCATGTCCCAATATCATTTGGAACCATTTTTATCATTCTTGGAGCTTTTATAATAGTTCTGACTTCAAAGTTTCAACAAATTTCAGCTTTACTTGATGTTGATTTCACCACTCTTGGTTCAACATTTTTGGCTCAAGCATCTCAAGACTCATTTGGACCTGATTTCAATCTAAAGTTCAAGTCTAATGAGCAACCACTTCTACTCTCACGTCAGTGTATTGGAGCTGCTCTACATGGCTACATTGTTTATCATGCAGTTGTTCATGTTCCTGATCTAGTTGAGCAACATCCACTTCTTCCAAAGAAGAAGCTTCCTCCAGACATCTGATCAAGTTCACACCTACTTGAGTTTTGGAGAAGTTTATTTTGGTGTATTTCATGTCCACTTTAAAGGGGAGGTTTTATTTCCCACAAGGTTTTCCTCCTTACCTTGGTTACATGGACAAATAAAAATTGTTGTTGTAAAAGGTGACTTGAGCCTTACTTTCCAAGGCCTTATTTTGACTATTGACAAAAGTCTAGCTTATGGGGGGGGTGTTAGAGCATTATTACACCTTATTCATAAGTCATATTATTGATTAATTGGTCCAAAACAGGCTAATAATTGCAATCCAAGGTTGTTAGAAGGCTGCTAGAAGTTAGTTAGGACAAATGATGACTTTTCCACCAAAATATGGGCCAAAATTGGTTATCTGAGTTGTAAGGAGCCCTATTTATTGCCACCTCCATCATTTATTACCACTTCCTGAGCAAAGGCCCCCTGTTTCCTTTTTTTAAGGAAATTGTCTTTGACATAGGCACCCATGCAATGAATCTAGTATTTTTGGCCCATACTTGACTGTTTTGGCCTCTCCTTGGATCCCTAACCACCACCCAATCACCTCCTTAACATGTGTGAGCCTCATCTTGTTCTTTCAACCCCCACCCAACGTTCGCATGGGAAATTCGTACCATTCTAGGATGATTTGGGAGCCTATTGGTCAACCTAGGGGGGATTGGGGTCAAATCTAAATTAGCCACTTTTCAAAGCCCCTTAAGGCACTCGAATTATTCCAAACACTATATATTTGTACTCACAACTCATTTCTATATGAGACATAATGAACATTTAATAGAATATGATATTTGATCATTTGTATTTACTAGTTCTTAATCATTTATGACTGATTTTTTATCATTTTTTTCCATAAATGTTTATGGAATTGTTTCTTGCATAGTAAGTTAAATATTTCAATTGTGAGGCATCTATAGTAGCCAACTCCTACTATGATAGATATTTTATAGGCTCATCAAAACTCTTTTAGGAAGGGTGCTTATGGAAAGGGACTGTAATACCCCCAAGACTTTTTTATTATTTATGATTAAATATTTTTGAAATACTTTCAAGAGAATTATTATTTGTAAAAGAGTTATAAAGGCTCAAATACTCACATGTGATGTGAGTGAATATTTTGCACAACAATTATTATTTCAATTATGAATAAAAAGAAAGACACTTGAGGGGAGACTACCATGAGACAATGAACAACTGTATAGAAACCAAGAGATTTTATATCAATCAAATCCAAGTCAAAATATCAACAAACATACAAGATCCACAATTATAAGGATCATGATATTGCCTGAGATTTGATTGAGAAGGCACAAGACCTCGGCAAAAACTCTATAATGGTCCACTAAGAAGACATAGGAGGTTGTGTAGTGCATGGAGAGATTGTTGCTATTAGGGAAAGATGCTGAGTATTTCTCCATTTTCTTTTGAAATTCCATCACTAGATCTGCTATAGACTCTTTGAGAGAGAGTGCTTCATTCAGATCAGCTTAGCTAGTTCATTTTTTCATGGTGGTGATCCAGCTCAACGGAGAACAAGGATGAGTTGTGAGGTTGTCCTCTTCAATGGTTGGGAGGAACTAAGTATCCAAGTGATTTTTCCGAGTTCTTATCAACTAAGTAATTTTATTTTGTGTGTGCTTAATAATTTGATCAAAGGTAAGAAGTATTTTGGGGTTTAATTGCTATTCCTTGTTCGTATTCAACCTTTATCATAGTGTAGTTGTGTTTGTATTAAAGATGTAATTTAAGAAGTATGTGTGTGTAATTCTCTATGGTTTTTATAGCGGTAATTTATTTCAAGTTAAGCGGTTCTTTGTGGGTTATATAGAGTTTAAATAGTTCATACCCTTCTTAGTATAGAGATCAAATCACAGTCATTATTGCATAAACTATTTCAAGATTGTGAAATTAGTTTAGTAATGAAAATAATATTCGTTGATGTTATATGGAGTTAGTATAATATATGAAATCAATTAAGCACATAGATCGAATCTCTGTCAATAATGCATAACGGTGTTTCAAGATATGATATTAGTTAGCAATGGAATGATCTATATTAATATTGGTTTAATTCAAATTGATATCTCTATGATCTTATAGAGTTTAAATGCTTTCTATTATTCCTTAATACAGAGATTGGATCTTTGTCAATGATGAAAAAATATATATATTATTTCAAGTCATGGAGTCAGATTTATAGTAAGAGATGGATTCCGTCGGTATCATATAGGGTCGTTATTTCCTTCTTATACTGCAAATATACAGTAGATTCATAAAGGTGTAAAAATACTGTGTGTAAAATTATTACTGTTTTAATTGAATTATAATTACGCGCAGATTGTTGATATGAATTATTAAGGATTATAATATACAGTGGATTCAATAAAAAGCGTAATCATTCTGTGGGTGGAATTTGTGATTATTTCTTTCTAGAAGTTGATCTCATCGGAAGTCAACTTGCCAGTCACTTGTTAAAGCTTGTTTGTTAAAGCTTGGGTATATATTTTTCTTTTGAGAGCGTCGAACCAACAGTTGGATAATGTGGTCAATTCGTGCTTTTGTTGTGTCCCTAAAAGACTTGTGTTTCCATTCCTTGACAACTCTGGTTCTGTGAATTCTACCTGCATCGGTTGTCTCCTTCTTGTTTGTATCGCTTAGCATGACAGTCAGTTTGCTTGTGAATTCCTGTTATGTTGCTATCTTTTTTTTTTTTTTGACTATTCATTTCTAGGTGTAATGCTTAAGAAAAGCGTGCACCGATTCTGTTTTAGATTATGTTTACACATTTCCATACTTGGCAGCTCTGCCATCCACGTGAGTTCCATTTAAACCTTGCACCAGTGACACTGCTATGAGAGAGATCGCCTCACCTCTTAGTTACTTGTTTTGTCCAATTCATGTTAAGGTTGGATCTCTCTCATTAAGATCGATGTTGCTTTCGATCATTTAGATAGTCGAAAGATAGGAAATATTGTTCATAGTCCAGTTCGGTTTCATAATTCCAATTGTTATATTTAATAAATTAAACAGTTAAAATGTGCACTTGAATTAGAGTTAGATCAATGCTTTATAATATATATATATATAGGATAGCGTTCCATTGATACTGTTTGAAATTTAGATCGCCCAATGGCTCTAAAAAGTTTCGCCTCGGGAGATCCATCTTATTGAAGCCGCATTGGAAAAATGCATGGCAATTTTTTCCTCATAATTCGGGAGGACTTCAATCTATAATTTCGCCGAGACTGATTGTTACTCTCCTTAACTTTCACATCAATGTCCTTTTATGATCATGTTTCCCAAACTTGAATCATCCACCTTTACCTCTGTCAGAACCGATCGGTGCGGATTTAGATTGTGAATGTGCAGGGTTTAGATTTTAAAATCAATGTTATTGTATTTCTTGTTGTTATGATTCGAGTCATGATCATGTTTATTAATCTCAGAATTTTGGTACAGTGAAGTGGCATATGATACCATAGAATAAACAACTCAATTTTGTAATTATGGGTGACAAGAAAGAAGTTTTTTATGAAACGTGGGTATTAGTTAATATATATATATATATATATATATGTGGAAACTACTTCAAGTTTAAATAAGACATATGTTAGAAATTCCTTATTATGAAATATGGGTAATAGTAAATATATAAATTAATGAAAACTAACAGAACAATTTTGTAATTATGGGTGACAAGAAAGAAGTTTTTTATGAAACGTGGGTATTAGTTAATATATATATATATATATATGTATGTATGTATGTATGTATGGAAACTACTTCAAGTTTAAATAAGACATATGTTAGAAATTCCTTATTATGAAATATGGGTAATAGTTAATATATAAACTAATGAAAACTAACACAAGTTCTAAATAAGACATATGTTAGAAATGTCTTATATTGTAAAATTATGAAAAATGGGCAAGATTTAATATATATAAATTAGTTGGAAGCTAATAATTGGAGAGACATATATTATTATGTTATAAATTACGATGTATGGAAATTGGTGAATATATATGCTGTTAAGTATATGTTTAATGTATTGATTTAGGATGTAAATCATGCATGCATATATATGAAAATGGTTATATAGTTTATTAAAATAGGGATAATGTTATGCATCTTATTTCAAAGAATCATATATATATATATATGAAGTGGCTAAATAGCTTTGAAGTATGAAAGTTTAAATTCAAAGTTATATATTCTACAATTATATGAACAAAGATATGCATCTCATTTATAGAATTGCATATATTGGAGAAAGAGATTTTGAATTTTTGTAAGTCCTATTTGAATTATCAAATCCATAATTTTATGGAAAAGGTAATGTATTTTATTTAATATTGAAGAAACTATATAAATAATTAGTTTCATTAAGCATGAGAAAAGTTCTTAAATTTCCCAAAATTTAAAGTATTCGGGGTTTGTTACAATGTGGTATGAGATCTTAGGTAACAACACTCGACCTTATGGGAGTCCATTCATAATATCAGAAAACTAACAATGTGTGTATCGTGTTCTTCTTATTTGTATAATAGAAAATTCTGTTACTAAACTGCAGAAAAATGGCTGGAGGATGATCCCCTACCCCACCTATTGGGGTGGAACTTAATGATGAAGAACAACATCACAATAATAACATTAACAACAACCGAGATGAAATTTTGCAAATAGTTAGAGGTTTAGAAGCAGAACTCCAAAGTTTTATAACTGAACATGAACAAGTAATAAGGACATAGGAAGATCTTAACAAAGCTATGTTTTTAAAATTAAATGAGATATCTAAGGATATGGGTAAAAATGAACATAAATTGATTGATTCAACCTTTGAACCTTTTCCTCTAATGATAGCTCTGTTGATAGTGAATCAGAGGATTCTAGAAGTAGCTCTGAAGGTAGACGAAGGAAGAAGAGGAAATATAAAGATGAAATAACTGGTGAATTTAAAAAGACAAAACCTCCTATATTTGACGGTGATGTCAAAAATGGAGAGGAAGCTGAAGCTTGGATATTCGGAATGAAGCAATATATTACAATGTATAATTACTCAAATTCAATGAAAGAAAAAATGGTCATATTCAATCTAGTTGGGAAAGCTAAGATCTGGTGGAGATATTTAAAAAGAGGTAAAAGAGTTAACGATCTAAAATGAAGTTGGAAATGGTTTAAGAAAGAGTTTAAAAAAGAGTATCTTTCATAATATTATTATGAGGGAAAGGAAAAAGAATTCTATGAATTAAGATTAGGTTCAATGTCAATGCATGATTTTTGTACCAAGTTACTATCATTATTAAGGTATGTAGCCTACCTCACTGAAGAGAAACTTAAAATACAAAGATTCTTAGGTTGTTTAACAATTTTCTATAAAGATTGATTATAATTTAATAATCCAAAAACACTGTAGGAAACAATGATGAAAGCTAAACTAGATTATGGTCAATCTAAAAGTAAACATGAAAATCCAAATAACTTTAAGAAAAGAGAAGGGTATAAATTTAAAAGGAGGGAGTTTAAGCCTTTTAATAAACACAATATTTACCAAAGGAACACCTTTAGAGATAAACAACAGTCAATTAAAACTATTTTTAAAGATAATTTCCTAAAAAAAAAAGAGAGAACCCTTAAAGTGTTGGGGTTGTGGGGAAAGTCACTTCTATCAGGATTGTCCTCATAACAGAGATAATCAAAGCATTCACACAGTAAAGGAAGCTACCAAAGTTGGATAATTTGCTCATAATATTCCAAAGATAAGCATAGCATTGGACAACCATCAAGCGGACTATCATCTTTCTATGATAGAAGTTGAAGGTAATATTTTTGATAAATCTATTTCTATTTTAATTGATTCAGGTTCTACTTTGAGTTATATATCTCCTATGTTAGTAGACAAATGTAAGATGAAAAAACATGATTTTGAAAATTCGTGCTAGTACAGTTAGATACAAGAGCAAAAAGAAAAGTAAGTAGTTTTATTCATAGTTGTGAAATTTACATTAATGATTTAGTTACAAAGGTAGTTTTAAACATTTTTCCATTAGGTTCATATGATGTATTATTGACATGGATTGGTTAGAAAAACACAAAGTTATACAAATCAATTTTGAAAATAAATTTACTTGCATTGATGAACAATGTAATAGTAGACTTGGTAAAGCTATTCCTAGAAAAGTTTTTACTAGAAAAATATCTGCTTTATAGTTAAATCAATGTGCTAAGAAGGGGTGTCAAATGTCTTTTGTTCATATAACTGAAAATTTTGATGATAAAATCAAACCTAGATTGGAAGACTATCCCCTTTTGCAAGAATTTAAAGATGTCTTTCTAGAGGAGATACTCGGATTACCCCCAAGGAGGGAGACTTATTTTACTATTGAATTGGTACCGGAAGTAGTACTTGCTTTTAAATCCCCTTATAGAAAGAATACACCAAATTTAGTAGAACTAAAAATGCAATTGCAATAAATATTAGATATAAAGTACATAAGACCGAGTGTGTCCCCATGGGGATCACCGGTACTGTTTGTTGAAAAGAAGGATGGTGCCATAAAACTTTGGATAGATTATAGACAACTTAATAAAATGACTACTAAAAATAGATACCCACTCCCACACATAGATGATATGTTTGATAAAGTACGGGGAGCTTCGGTATTCTCGAAAATATATTTAAGATCTATGTACCACCAAGTGAGAATCAAAGACGAAGATGTTTACAACACAACATTTCAAACACGGTACAGGCATTATGAATTCATGGTTGTACAATTTGGTTTAACTAATGCTCTATCAATGTTCATGTGTCTAATGAATGGTGTCCTTCATAAATATTTGGATAAATTTGTGGTTGTGTTTATTGATGATATATTGATCTACTCTAAAAATGAACATGAACATGAAAAACACTCAAAATTGGTCTTACAAACCTTAAGATAACATAGACTTTATGAAAAATTCAGTAAATACGTCTTTTATCAAGATAAAATCCAGTATTTGGGTCATGTAATCTCTAAAGAAGGAATTTATGTATACCTTGATAATATTAAGGAAAACATAGATTGGCCAGTTCCTAAAGATGCAACCGAGATTAGTGTGATAATTTGTAGGGGATCTAGCAACTGTAACAAAATCACAATCAAACTCTCAAGTATGTTGCAAAGAAGAAGAGAAGGAGACACTCAATAATCACTCATAAACATAGAATAATGAACAATAATAGTATCACACAATGAATAATGAATGTAAAGAATGTAATACAATAATCTATGATGTAACATCATATAGGATTCGAATTAGCCAAGTAGGGCATTTGAGTCTGAGCTCGAAGTCTAGCTTGGATAACTATGGAGACATCATCCAGTCAGTAGTATCCGTCCTACATGGTAAGAGTCAGTCAAGTGTGTCCAAATGAGTCTAACAGAACCATCTAGGCATAAATTGGGGAGCAGAGACTCCAAGGAGGGCACATGAGGCTATCATAGGGTCAAGTGGCACTCCAAAACTAGCTAACTAGGAGCTATAGGTAGTTAGGATGAGCAATTAGTGGAAGAACTACTCAATCCATGCACTAACTGAGTGATAACTCCCGGTAGGTGAGATAAGATGCCCTAACTGAGTGATAATTGAAGGTAGGTGAGCAAAGGAGCACTAACTGAGTGTGATAGGTGAGAAAGGCGCACTTTCCATGCAGAACAGTAAAAAAGGGCGCATCATGTAGGTAGGAGGCCAAATGGGGGCTAAAGACAGGCTCTGGAGGGCTAGAAGCAAGCTCTAGGTGCTGGGGAGACCACCATGATGATGGATGGATGCATGCAACATGTAGTTTTGCATGCACGCATGCAAAATACAAAAATGATGGTGTGAATATTCCAACACCCCCGCACAAGGTATACTATGAGAAATAACTAAAAACAGTAAAATAGAGCCCTGGTGACTAAAACCAAAGGCCACCCCGTACAATCAATCTAAATAAAATAAGTGAGGAAAGAGGGGAAACCTAGTGGGATGAAAGCCCTCCCTCAAACTAAACTGAAGGATGCTAATGAAGCATATCATCTCTCACCCCTGAAGGAGGTAAGTGTCGTTCTTTCTAAAAGAAGGATTGATAGATCCGAAATGGATCGGGAATTTCACAAGGATGAATCGTTACATGTGAAAACTCTGATCTGGGAGATCGAGGAGCAGTGGTTTCCCATCGAAGAAGAGGATCATTAAAGTAAGAAGGATGAAACCTCTCATGCTAAAAATATGTTCTGGATGATCGGGGAGTAGTGGATGCCTATCGAGGAAGAGGATAACCAATGTGAGAAGGATGAAACCTTCCATGCTGAAAAATATGATCTGGATGATCAGGAAGCAATGGCTGCCCATCGAGGAAGAAGACAAATAGGTGAGAGATCTTCAGTTTCTTGTGGATCTGGATCTCCCATTCGCTCATCTTCATCATCAGTTGCTAGACCTTCAAGTTTTTATGGATTTGGGTCTATCATTCCATCATCATCATCTCCATCTTCACATTATGAATCTGAAATATCATGTGGAGATGCATAATCACATCCAAACTTTGAATCTAGAATCTCATGCGAAGAAGCAAGTAAAACTGGATCATCATCACATGCAAACTCTGAATCTAAAATATCATGAGGAGAAGTAATTAAAATTGTCTCATCATCACTCAAAGTAGGAACATATCAAAAAATGTTGATGTCATGAAACTGCTCCACAGTATGCATGTAGTCCTCATTTGAATCATCATGACTGTAATCAATATCATCAGAACTAGGACTATATGATGATGGATCTTCATTAAGATCGATAGAGGATGCAGTAGTGGAGGCCCATTTTGAAATAGGAGTTGGACAAATAGGTGCTAGATCTTCAAGTTCTTGTGGATCTGGATCTAGCATTCACACTTCTTCAAGAGTCCTCTTTTTATCAATCTCTTTTGGTGTATCTTTTCCCTTTAGGAAACCTTTGAAGGTGCCATGAGAAAAGTTGCCACTTAGAAGACCATCAACCACATTTTGAGCTAGCTTGTAGTTGAGATCAGATAGTCTACTCTCTTCATGAGTATGAGAGCGAAGAGCAGACTCCTTTGAGAGAGGTAAGAAGTGTGAAAACTCATAGAGTTTTGTCTCATGATTTGCAACTCCTTTCGCAATGATTTCCCCTGAAACCATGTGTTGTACCTCAACTTCATATGGAGTAAAGATCACACTTTTGTGCTCTCTAGTATGATTCATTTGATACACTGAAAGGACATTAGATGCAAGAGAAGGAACATAAAGCACATCAGAAAAGTAACCGTGATCAAGATCGATTCTTCCAATCCCCTGAGAGGAGACTTCTGAATCATTGCCCAAACTGATGGAAGGGTCAATAGAGCTTTCGAAACTAGAGAAGAGATCTTTGGAGGAAGCCATATGGCATGATGCTCCTAAATCTATGATGAAAGAAGAATCAATTGATGTACTTGCTATGAGAGCATGGCATATTCATTTGTTTTCAGATCTAGAAAGTTCAGTATTAGGATCTTTCTTCCTTGCACATGCAGGCACAAGAAGATTGTTCTTCTCAAGTAACTGAGCCATCAAATCTATAGTCTTCCTCATGCAAGTACTCTCAGGATGAAAACCCCTAAGATAATATGTGCACTTGGTTTTTCCCTTCTGAGAATGCTTGGTCTTCCTTGAGTTCAAAGGCCCATCTGACTAATATGGAGTATTTGTAGGCCTTGTATCATTCGATCTCTTATCATAAATCTTTTGCTTGTCTTTACCATTCGCCCTTTTGGCCTCAACAGTTGTACTGCCGAATCCAACTTGATTTTTATCCTTCCCATGGAGATTAACTTATCTTCCTCTTGAGTAAGAGATTGGATGAAGTCATCAAGTGAGGGAAACTTCCATTTTGGAATGGACATCTTAGCTAAATGGAGAGTAGAGACAAAAACTGAGAAGTTTTCCCCCAACTTTGAGAGAATGGAAAGAATAATATGTTTGTCTCCATTCACTATCTCATATCTTTTCAATTGTGATATCAAGCTTTTGAACTTGGTGAGGAAGGCATTGATGGATTCGAAGCTGTCAGGACTCAAAGATATTAGTTCATTCTCCAATTTGTGTCATTTCATATCATCCTTTTGTCCAAAAAGGGATTTGAGCTTGTCCCAAACGTCTTTAGGATATGTAAGATCGATGACATGGAAGTGAAGATCATCAAAAATTGAGAGAAGGAGGAGGCCAACTGCTTCATCAAGCCTATGCAATTACTAGGGCATTTCAACTGCACTGAGAGGTTCTACCATTGTTCTGTTGAGTATTCACATGAAGCTCTTGGATCTCATGAAGAGAGCCATCTTGTCTTTCCACTCAACATAGTTGGAAGATGTGATATTTAGATCCATCTGAACAGAGAAGGTCAAATAGTTGAAGAAGAATTCGAACGGGTGAATAAACCAGGAAAACAAGAGAATTTTTTGCTGATGGAGGATGCTACACTTCGACTGAACAATACCTTTTGAACACTGAGCACATAGACTAACTACTTCACACGTGGCTAGACCTCACTAGATTTCTCCAATGAATTCAAGTAATAGCACAAGGATTTGTTGTGGAAACTCAAAGCCTTCTGGTGCTCAAGTGAAAGATAGCTGCTCAAAGAAATGTTGCAGCTGTTGCTAGTGCAACTGCTGCAATGGCTGCAATTCAAATAGCTACTTCTTTCTTTGATACCATGTGATAATCTACAAGGGATCTAGAAACTGTAACAAACTCACAATCAAACACTGAAGTATGTTGCGAAAAAGAAGAGAAGGAGACACTCAATAATCACTCATAAACATAGAATAATGAATAGTAACAGTATCATACAATGAATAACGAATGTAAAGAATGTAATACAATAACCTATGATGTATCATCATATAGGATTCAAATTAGACAAGTAGGGAATTCAAATCTGAGGTCAAAGTCTAGCTTGGATAACTATGGAGACATCATCCAGTCAGTAATATCAGTCATAAATGGTAAGAGTCAGTCAAGTTTGTCCAACTGAGTCTAACAGAACCATCTAAGCATAAATCAGGGAATGGAGACTCCAAGGGGGGTGCATGAGGCTGTCATAGGGTCAAGTGGCAATCCCAAACTAGATAACTAAGAGCTACAGGTAGTTAGGATGAGCAATTAGTGGAAGAACTGCTCAATCCATGCACTAACTGAGTGATAACTCCCGGTAGGTGAGATAAGGCGCCTTAACTGAGTGATAACTGAAGGTAGTTGAGCAAAGGTGCACAAACAGAGTTTGGTAGGTAAGAAAGGCGCACTTACCATGCAGAACAATCAAGAAGGGCACATCAGGTAGGTAGGAGGCCAAATGGGAGCTAAAGACAGGCTCTGGATAGCTAGAAGCAAGCTCTAGGTGCTTGGGATACCACCATGATGATGACTGGATGCATGCAGTGGCATGCAAATGCATGCAGCATGCATGCATGCAAAATACAAAAATGATGGTGTGAATATTCCAACAATTAGATCCTTTATGGGAATCACGGGTTACTATTTCAGGCTCATTGAAGGGTTTTCAAGAACTGCCTACCCAATAACTTCATTACAAAAGAAAGGAACAAAGTTTATTTGGTCTAATAAATGCAAAGAAAATTTTGAAAAACATAAACATCTACTTAGAACAACACATATTATAAGAATATCATCTCCATACAAAGACTTTTTTGTATGTACGGATGCTTGCTTAGAAGGATTAGGTGGCGTATTAATGCAATATGATTATGTAATAAGCTTTGAATCAAGAAAAATCAAAGAACATCAAAGAAATTATGAAATGCATGATTTATAATCCACTGCAATAATACATGCTTTAAGAATGTGGAGACACTATCTTATTGGAAGAAAATTTACCCTAATGTTTGATAACATAAGCTTAAAATACTTGTTTGACCAACAAAATCTAAATGCTCACCAAGCAAGGTGGTTATCCTTCTTGAGCAAGTATGATTTTGAGATCCAACATATTAAAGGCAAAGAAAATAAAGTGGTGGATGCCTTGAGTAGGAATGCTATTCCAAATTGTTCAGCCACCTTTAGCAGTTATAAAAAAAATCTAGAAGATATAATCAAATATGCATCTAAAAATGATGAAGAATACCTCAAAATTAAGGAACAATTGGATGTGAATCTAAATGGAGGTGAATCCAGAGCTTGTTCTCTAAGATCAAAAGACTTATTAAGATATAAAATTGATTATATGTACTTAACTTTGAAGAATTCAAACACTTAATCCTAAATGAATTACAAAAGAAACCATTATATTCTAGACATCCGCGATATCAAAAAATGATAACAATGCTAAGAAAATATTATTATTGGCCTAATATGAAAAATGATGCCGCTAATTATCTAGCGAGATGCCTTGAATGTAAACAAGTTAAAATTGAACATCAACATCCATCCAAGTCACTTCAACCTTTACCCATTCCGGAATGGAAATGGGAAGTAATAAGTATGGATTTTATAACTTGATTGTCTAGAACTACTAAACAACATGATTCAATTATGATGGTTATTGGTAAATTGAGTAAAGTTGCATACTTTATACTAGTAAATTCTACCTTTAAAGCAATAAATATAGTTGATATCTTTATGAAAAATATTATTTGTTTGCATGGTATTCCTAGAGTTGTGATATTTGACAAGGGTGCAAAGTTTACAGGTAACTTCTAGAAATATTTATTTAAAGGTTTAGATACCCAGTTAAATTTTAGTATTGCTTACCATCCTCAAAGGGATGGGCAAACTTAAAGAACTAACCAAATTTTTGAAGATAGGTTTTGTTGTGAATGTATGTGATAGACAAGCCAAATAGATGGAAGGACTATTTACACTTAGATGAATTTGCTTATAACAATGGTTACAAGCATCCCTTAAGATGAGTCCATTTGAAGTGTTATATGGTTGGAAATGCCATACTCATCTGTCATGGGATAACCCTATTGATAGGATTGTTCTAGGACTTGATATGTTGAAGGAGATGGAACAGACTATCAAACAAGTACAAAAAAATTTAAAAGTTGCTAAATATCGACAAAAAAGTTATGTTGATCTTAAGCGAACTCCAAAAGAGTTCCATCTCAGGGACCATGTATAATTAAAGGTAAATCCAAAGGGAAAATTACGTTAATATGGGTAAGATGTTCCAAGTTCGTGCCCAGGTATTGCGAAACCTTGGAATTGTTAGACAAGATAGGTTTGGTAGCCTATCAGCTTACACTTCCTCCTTCTATAAAAGTTCCGTTGTTGCAGCAACATCCCCCCCAAAATTTTGTACATATTGGGGCCCCTCCTTTTACTTTTTTCTAGAAAGACTGCCTAAAGAAGTTAACTCTCCTTTTAACTTAGTTTTTGTTTTCAACTGAGGAATCTGCTTTAAAAAATTGAAGTTTTTCTTCTAAGTTAAAACTCACGATTCTCTCCCAAAATTGTGGAAGGAACTTTCATTTCTCTCCTGAAACTGCGGAAGGAATTTTTAATTTCTCTCCCGAAACTACAGAAGGAATTTTCGATTCTCTCCCAAAACTGCAGAAGGAACTTTCATTTCTCTCCCGAAACTGCGGAAGGAATTTTCATTTCTCTCCCGAAACTGCGGAAGACTTAGCGGTTTTTTTTTTTTTTTTTTGTGGAAGAACTTAAAATTCTCTTCCGAAACTGTGGAAGGAACTTTCATTTCTCTCCCGAAACTGGGGAAGAACTCAAGTTTCTCTCCCGACACCGCGGAAGAACTTGAGATTTCCTCCCAAAATTGCAGAAGCTTTCACCAAATGTTGCCGTATTAATTTGTCGATAGAACTTGAACAAAGTTATTTCGTAAGTTGCGGAAGGATTTTCTGAGTCTTTCCGAAACTGTGGGACGACTCGGCAAAACCGGTCGCAATAAGCTTCCGAGAGACTGTATTTCGAAAAGACTCACAAAGTGCTCCCGAAATGCCGAAGCAATTCGCCATCTTGTTTCGCAACTGCGGACGAAACTTGTAACTCCGCCCCTCAAGCGACGGCCGCGCTTAAAAGCCAAGATGGCTTGAAAAGACCGCACCATACAAGCATTAAAACCCCGTTTAAAAAAGCCACCTACCTGTTTAAATGCTGCACGTGTCTAGCTTTATATAAGGGCGGTGGGGTGTTGTTGATCCCATTGTTGGTTTGTTGTTAAAAGAATGCCGTTAGGAAGACCGCATCAGCTCGCTCCAGCTCAGCGCGTCCACCACCGCGTCCACCTCACTCAACCACTATCTCGTCTCCAGGTGGGATTTTTAACCGTCATCTTTGTCTTATCTCCACGTTGAGTTACTTTTTGGGGTTTCCTGTTCATAACGTCGCTGATAGACATTGGTAGCATAGGTCATTTTTTGTTTTTTATGGCCACCGTGGCCCCATAGGTTTCTCATTCCTACCAACTGAAAGCCGTAGCCATGACCATCCGAGTTTTTCACTACCCTCATTCGGATCGTTTTCCTACCCTGATTCAAACTTCATACCAGCTACAGACCGTTTCGCAAGTATTATTAATGATAGTAGTGGTCGGTTGAGATACTCAACCACTCACCTATTCGGCTCAATTAATGAATGTGGAAAACAATTCCTTGTTTCATCGTTTATTAATAGGCTTTTTCCACTCCAGGCCAACCCACCATTGAGCATAGGAAGTGCTACGATGAAGAGCACCCTCTCTCCAAGGACTAGGAGGGAAGTAGGTTTTTTCCACGTCATATGCTTACCTTTTCGGAAGCATTCCAAAAGTTCCTGACTAGGCATTGTCTCCCTAGAATAATCAAGTCTGAGGACCATATTTCGTTTTCTGAAATGATCTATTTTGCTTCCCCAGCATGCAGCTTTATAATTTTGTCTATATTTCTCATTAGCATGTTAAAATTGTCCTTCTCTATGTTACACTCTCATAACATGTTGCAAATTTTTATAATGATTCACATTTGGTTGCTACCAAGGATAAGCGATGATGCCAAAAGGTGGTAGAAAGAAAACTAAAGTGATGGAAACAGAGCCAGTGCAACTAAGGACTGAAACTATTTTCCAAGACACTAAGTGTACCATCGGCGTTCCTCCCGAGGTCCGTTGGGGAGATGTTTATCGGATGATCAGAGACCAGGATATCCCAGATGTATTACTGTAAGAAGAACAAATCTACCTCAACATCAGAACTTCCGGCAGAGCTAGGGCTTCTACCCGCCCTGAATTGTTCCCATGCTCTGAAGTGATCGCGTGGATACTGGAACATGCCAACCCAGAGACAAGAGTGTTGCATGATAGCAAGGGAGAGCCTTTTGCTTCATTCCATCCAGCGTATATTGCTGTAGCCTACAAATTCTCACGTCCCCAACAAGCTCTAACTGATGAATGGTTGGGTAAGATGAATAATATTGAGATGGCAAAAAAATTATTGGTCACAGGAAAACACCTGAGGAAGAGAGATAATGATGAATATGATGTTCAGAGCCTAATACCTTCTTTTAGGTTAATCGCTTTGATGCTATGCAGAATTTTTGGCATGCCTGATGGCACTGTATATAGGATACAGTGGGCCCCCATCATCCACTTCATAGCATTCAAAGGAACTGTGTTTGACTGGGATACTATCCTTTCGGACAGTTTGGCATCCACAGTGGCCACTACAAGAGAAGGTCTGGCCTTAAAAAAGTCAGAATTTTACATGTCTTCCTATCTCACTGACTGCATTTTGGCCAAGCTCTCTTTCCCCAGACTAAGTTGCACATGGGATAAAGACAACACCCCAGTCTAAACTGCTTATAAAATAATGTGGGCTCAAAATTACAGAGCAAGCTATAAGCTCATCTGCGAAGAATTCATCATGCCTCTATATGAGCAGATGTTCAAGGAAGAGCCCAACTGTCTATCAGAAAATGCCATGGAGGTCCTGGAAAACTATGGCAATTTTTATTTCTCAGAGTAGGGCACCTACATCAGGATGTTTGGAGGTACCAAAGCGCCATACATTTTGCCAAAATATGCTACTGATTATGTAGTCCTCAAGGAAGCAGTTAGGCAAATTTTCCTTGATGGAATAGAAGGGGTGCTTAACAAGCAACATAAGGTTTCTTTCCCTCCTTTTCCCTTCTACATAGGAGCCTACAAATTCTCAGGGGTTGCAACAGCTGAGGAATACATTCAAAAGATGAAAGCTTTCCACTTCGGTGAAATGATCTTCCATAGAAATGATAGGCAGAGCAAGGTTGTCGAACATTGTAAGGAAGTTTATGCTCATTTTGAATATGCTCATTACTATGATGCAGAGGAAGAAGTGTTCATAGGCATCAACAACATGACTGAGTTGCAGATTTGTCGTCAAGGTAGTGGAGCAAGCTCTAGCTCTGCCCCAGCCCGAAAATCCAGTCTGCAGAAAGAGAGAGAAATAGCTGATGCCCTAGCCCTTGAAGAACAAATATTGAAAGAGGAAGCAAGGTTACAGAGAGAAGTTGAGGAAGCAAGGTTGCAACAAGAAGCAGAGGAAGCAAGGCTGCAACAATAAGCAGAGGAAGCAAGGTTGCAGAAGGAAGCAGAATATTCAAGGTTGCAGAGGGAGGAAAGTGAAAATCAGCAGCAAGCTGAAGAGGAACAAAAGGCAGAGGAAGAACTTAAGACCAATGAAGATGCCCAGGAAGGTGGTTCCGGCACCTGAGATATGGAAACAGACGTATCTCAAGCAGGTGTTCCCGGCACCCAAAATGTGGAAACAGACATAGCTCAAGCAGGTGTCCCGGCACCGAAAATGTGGAAATAGACACATCTCAAGTAGTACAGACCCCACGCATAGATGTATAAGTACATGTAATAGACCTCCCAATCATCCCTTACACCCCATCTGAAGATCATACTGTGTCCCAATGGGATGAATTTGTGTATGATAAGAAGAGGAAGGCGGTGGTCTTGAAATCAGAAGAGAGGATAAAGAGACTCTTCCAAGAAGATATTGTTACCCGGCGGGAGACCACGGTGATGCAAAATACAAATAAGGCTCCCATAGCCATGGCGTCTGCCGTTTTGTCAGCAGCAAAAGCAACATAGGACAATGTGGTCGATATGGTTAGAGAATTTGAGTCAACAAAGAGGAGAGCTTACATGTTGCAACATACTGTGGCTAATGAGTAGGCTTACAGGGATCTTGTAGTGAATAAATATAATCGCTTGTATGTTGATCACAAGGAATTGTCAGATAAGTATAGCCATTTAGAAGAAGAAAAGGAGCACCTGGAAGTCCAGATGATGGTTCTAGAAGCAGAAAATAACGATTCTGAAGCTAGAGTTTCTCATCTGCAAGCAGATAAGCAAGCAATGGTTGAGCAATTAGAGCAGGTAGAGAGCAGAGCAATAGATATGTCTCCCTTTCATGAGCTGTCCTATGACATTCTAGGACAAACGCATGCTACACAGGAGCTGATTACTGAGGAAGTGTGCAGGCTCAAAGCCATGATGGTTAGATTGAAAGAAGTCAATGTAGAGGCCAATAGGCTTAAGGGAAAATATACTCAGGTTAAAGAAAACATCCTGAGCCAGATGGAATGGAGAGAAGCGAAGGTTGATTTCACCAAACATCTCCCATTCAAGTCTGTAGATGATTTTAAAGAAGATATAGCCCTTATGGAATTCTGCAGGAACTGTGGCCTTAAGCTAATGGCTAAGATCCAAGGAACAATGGATAAAAGTAACAGCCTTTATCAAAAAATCCATGAAGTACATGATAAGTGCAAGATGAGTTTTCCTGAGTCCCTTGATGAGTTCCCAAGCAAAGAGCAACGTTTATCAGACTTGAAGGAAGAGCTAGGCATTCAAATAGAATATGTAAAGAAGATTGATGTCTTAGCCATTGATGATCTCTAGCACTATATTGGGCTGTCATCAATATACATTCATTTGCTTAAAGAAATCCACCGAGCAGCAGTTGCAGAAATTCATGGTGTTGAAGCAAAACTTGGTAAACATGTGACTTCCCAGAAGATCTTGCTCCCGTCCCCAGCAAATGTGGTTATTAGAGACACTGGTATCTAGTTCAGTTACATAGCAGAGGAGGAAAAGGAAGCAGCAGCAGCAGTAGCAGCTAGTCCAAGTACTTCTCTCCCAGTAGGAGCGCCTTCCCAAGGGTGAACACGCTAATCCTAAGGCATTGTTCCTTTTTTTTTTATGTGGTCTCCCTATGTAGAAAGCGTAGAATCATTGGACAACTATCCGTTTCTTTCCTTTTGAGAAATTTTATGTTTTAAGAAAAGGGCCACGATTTGTTTATTAAGAGGAAAATTCTGTAGAGGACATGTGTAAAGAGCTAGGTGGTAGCCCAAGACGCATTTTGTAAAGATATAAATAGAAGTTTAGGGAATAGTAAAAAAGGCTTTTGGCAGGGAAAATATTTTTCTTAACTTGTACGAGCTATCTTGCACTTACTTAAAGAAAATGAAATTTACCTAATAAGAGCCTGGAGAGGACGTCGTTTGCATGGAAATAGAGGTTGGATGCATGCTAGATTATTCTTGTGACTTTCATATTCTACATTGAGATCTTTCTTTGATGTCTTGAATTATTTCTCTGTATTGAATGATCTTACTGTTTCTTGTGCAAATGATTTTTTCTCCTACATGAGTAATGGAATGCGTTATATGTGAATTGGAATCTATCTTCTAATATCTGTTGAATTCTTGCTGTAGATATATCTTTATGATTTAATGGTTGTCTATTGATCTTTAGATAACTCTTCCAGCACATTACTCATACTTATAATTTTGCTCCTTGCAGGGATAGTTTAGGTTTATTTCGGTTTTAATTACATATTTGTTTCGAGTTCTGCATTTAGATTAAGTTAGCTTAGGCACTTGCATATCATTTTAAAACCATAAAATCAAAAGAACGGTGGACCGGGCCATAACCGGTGTAATCGAAGCAAATCTCCAAACCTAATGGTTGTCGGAACTGCTAACCGGATGAATTCCCCATACCAAATGGTGGACAATCTAATTGGGATAGTCTATCGGGGAGAATCCCTTTTTGCCTGATGCTACGATCTTCGGGGCATCAACAAGTTCATAATTTTTTCCATGTTTCATTATTGAAAACATATATACATGATGATACTCATAGCATTGATTTGGGTGTGATTCGGGTAGAACCTGAGGGTGAGTTCCAAAAAGAACCTTTTCATATCCTATACAGGAAGGACCTTATGCTATGAAATCGAGCCATCAATAAAATAAAAGTGCAATGGAAGCACTTCATCCCTGAGGAGGCAACATGGGAAATGGAAAACCATATGTGAGCAACATATCGTTCCATGTTCCGGAATGAACAAGAAGATTATGAATAAATAACGCTGAGGGTGGTGTTAAAAAATAAAGGGGGGGAGAAATGTAATACCCCCAAGACCTTTTTATTATTTCGGATTAAATATTTCTGAAATACTTTCAAAAGAGTTATTATTTGTAAAAAGAGTTATAAAAACTCAAATATTCACATGTGATGTGAGTGAATATTTGGCACAAAAATTATTATTTCAATTATTAATAAAAAGAAAGACACTTGGAGCAACCCGTTGAAAGAGGGGACACCACCATGAGACAATGAAAACATGTGTTAACACCAAGAAAGCACTCACCAGTTCTTCCCTTTAGACATACACCTCTGTTGACCAAATTTCCTACCAGCCTGGCCTCCGAAACCCCAGAAAACCCAAATGGGTACCAAAATACTCAAAATTCCCTAAAAAACATACCAAAACCCCAAAAGAGGGTAAAAATCAAAATAATTGGGAATAAAACTCAAAAGAAAATAAAAAAAGAGAAAAGAGGGCAAAAAAACTAAAAAGCCCCAAAACCCTAATCTAAGTCTATAAAAGGGTTGGAGGCCCCTCATTTCAAATATCACTAAACTAATCTACCCATATGCTGCTAAAATTTTGTTAAGCCTTAGCCATCCATCTTTGAGCTTTGGCCTCCCTTGAGAAGAGAGAAATCTTAGCCACCACCAAAAGCATTGAGGACTAGAGTACAGAACCAAAGGAGCTCCGGAACACATTGTTAGAGCTTCACCAACCTCATTTCCAAGGTAATTTTTTTTATTGCAAGCCCTTGCTTGTCCATAATACAAAAAAAATAAAGATTTTTTGTTACATTGCTTTGAAAATCTATTGTTTATTGCTTTAAGTTATTTTTAAATCTCATGCATATGTTAGATCAGATTGTTTGTTGTTTTTATTATTAGTTAATTCTTGATCACTCCCCTTTAACCTGCTACTAAGGGTTATTTCTGTTACAACGTAATTTTCCACCTTGTGCGTATCAACACTCTTTGGCCTAGAGGATCCATTCTATTGACTCAAATCCACGTTTTATCCTCCAGAGACACTATTTTTCCCTATTTTTTCCTCTGTATGCTAGCTGCATCATTACAGTGGGCGTACCCGCGAGTTGCATCACTATAGCCTGCGGGTAGCATGTAAAATGGTAGAAATCACTAGTTAATTACTTTTTACTCCCACAAAGCGGTCATTGGGTGACCTTTGGCCCTCCATCTACCCCAGAAATGCCTCGATGTGTCCTTTCATCTACTTTTGAGAGGACTATATATTGAGCACATATGGCTTATGGATGGGAGGAGAAAAGAGAGCAAGAGAACTCTAGTGGATTTCTGCCCTATCTTGAGTCTACACTCATTGATCCTTTTAGTTGTGAACTCTTTATGTTCACCTTCCAAACTCCTATCATAGTTTGAGTTTGTCATTCCATGGAGAATTGAATTGGTGGAGGCACAAGTGGATTGACCCAAATCTTGGTTCAGATTGGTTGCCGACAAGAGGTCGTATCACATTGTACTTCTTGTTATTTATTAATAGAAATACTCATATTCTCGTCCATCAATGTTGTGAATGTGTTTATATTACATTGGGTTGCATTTACTTATAATATCATGGACCATTGTTATTGATGATGTTAATGTCATTTATATATTATATGCGTTTGTTGTATATTGGCTAGCAAGACTAATTTGCAGGTTCAAGTGCACGGATTGAAAGCTCCATCGGGGATCTACATCAAACGTTTGGTTCGAGGTTGGTTATCTTTTTCATTATCTTAGCATTGTCATTTATATAGCATTACATTGGGAATTGAGTTAATTTCTAGTATTCAGCTATTTGTTGTGGTCCACCCCAAGCCATAGGAAGTTTTCTCCAACACAAAAATGGCGACTCCGCTGGGGAAGACATCCATTTTTGGGGATTTTTTTAGCATTAGTACTTATTTAGAGTTGTTCTTTGTCAAAGCTCTGTGTCATTAATTGGACATTAGGATACTCTATAGAAAACACCCTTTTTCTGAGCCATTGGACTCTTTGGTTGCTTATTTCCTTTTCCTTACCTGTGGGTGAGCTTACCTCTGCCTGCGTCTACCCGCTTCTGTTTGAACTATAGCCCGCGTGTACCCACAGGTTTTCCTTCGACAATAGCGTACAACTCCAGCTTTGGTTGTTTCATGACCTTTGGTTGTTGCTGGGTTGATTCTGAGTGTTCCTGAGTCTTCTTTGGCCTTGTTCCTGACCGTTCCAAGCCTTGTTTGTGACCAAAACTCTTCTTTTGTCTTGGTTTGAGCCTCATTGGTTTTTTACCCATTTTTAATTTGTAAGCTCATTCCATTGGCTAAGTCTTACTATTTAGGATCTGCTAGGTTGTCTGAGTGATCTCCCTTGCATTTCTATAACTGAATAGTAGGATTTTGCTTGCATTTTTCATTCCATTATACTAAAAAATACAAAAACATAGTTTTGCAATTTCCTTTCATTTATAAGTGAAAATACGAAAAAAAGTTTACTTTTATGTACTTCATTTTTCATTGAGTGCTTGCTGCTTTCATTTAAGCTCTGCTTGTGCATCGACAATATAAAAGAATTGCATTTTTTATTTCGAAACTGTTGGATTGATTTTGCATATTAGTGACATTGTTTTTATTGGATAGATGAGTCTAGAGTTTGACGATTTTGCATACTATTGAGTCTTATACATCACTAGTTTCACGACCATATCCTTTGAGTAACCACAGCCATTAAAATTAATGCTTAATCTAAAATTGATTGGATCAATTTTTTTTATAGGGTACACCAACTAGCATAGGTTTAGAGTCTTGGAATAGATCATTGTGAGTAAACAATCCAAGACTACTAGATGAAACATTATGTGTTTGACCAGGGAGTGGTGAAATCCATGGTATACATCAGTGTTCTCAGGAAGCTCTACTCAGACCAGAGTTAAGCATGAGGTCACGAGAGGTTGGTTGCGGAGATATCCCTCCAATACCGGCTGAACATGGGAGATATTTCCAGGGTTTGTTCGTATCTGGGGAATCTTGGAGGATTTCACCATCTTGAGTTTTGGGCGTAGCTACCCTTCCCATATGACGGATCCCACCTACGACTGTCCCCCTGAGCATTGGTTATACTGTGGTCACCATAGTTTCCTTACCTAGGTATCGCATAGGGTACTTGCAGTGGTTATACTATTTGTGTCCTGAGTCAGATAGAGGTTGGACAACATAGTTGTTTGTTACCGAGGGTTATGGCCCTTTGCATGCAGTGAAGCCTGGGTGCCTCTATAAATGATTCGGTTACCTCCGGCTATAGTTTGGGAGTCTCAGGCCCCTCCTAGGAAAGACATACCAGCTCTAGTGTCGGGAACTCATTTAGCCACTCTGTTTGTCTGCTTTTGGCTGTAGTTTCTCTAAGTGTGTGCTTTTGATTTACTATTTTTTATCGATAGTTTGGCCATTAGGGGATGCTGTGATTTTATATTCTCCCCGAAGATATCATGGCGTGGAGTCCTACTCTCCGGCGATCCCATCGGTTGGCTGGTTTACAACTGGTCAAGTTTTCACATCATGATGCTAGGGGACGCCGACAGGCTCCCTCTGAGTCTTTGGATTCTTACGAGACATACGTCCTAGACATCATGACTGCTGCACACTCTGATATTGAATAAATCCGTATGACTCCATTGGGTAGAGTCGAGCACACTTCAAACACCCTTACTCTTCGTGAGGCGTGGGGGGGTGATCCGCCTGAGACTCAATGTAATTTGTTTGGTCCGGATCCGCCCGAGGATGACCCGTTCGATCCTTCATTTCCACATAATTATATACATGGGTTGCCAGAGTTACATGACGACACTTGTCCTACAATCAACCCTACTACATTCTCTTTTGGTATGCCAAATTATAACACAGTTGATCCTTCCACTACGTTTGGTAGTCACGTTGGCACTAGCCATAGTGTTAGCCACACTGCACCCATTGGGGGTAATACCCTCGCGGGGGGCACCATGTTTTCCACTCACACACATAGTATGGGGATCGGTCACGTTCCTCCTAACAATGATAATGTTGGAAGACGACCGCCTCCTAGGACTACCCAACTGAATAGGAACACTGTTCGCAAGTCAACACGCCATCTACCACCTAATACACATGTCGCTACTCATCAACCTACGACCACTTTCACAAATGTTAACGCTCCTCCCAAACTCGGTAGTGGACATTTACTGCATACTTTTACATCTGTTGTCGCTACTAGTAATGCTAATGTAGGAGGTGGAAATATACCCTATCCACATGGTCATAATGCCACCATTCCTGCTACTAGTAACACCAATGTTAGGGCTAGGAATACATCTTATGCTTATGGACACCACACAACTACTCATGCTTATCCTAATACTTATGCTAGGGGTGGGAACATACCCTATAATCCTGGTTATTACAACATAGTTCCCGCTACGAATAGTACATATATGCCCCATACTTATGGTGGCAACCCTTACTACAATACAGTCGGTGCTGGTCATCAGTACAACCCACCTCAATATGGTGCACAAAACACATATATACCTGCTTACTCTCATACGAGTCAGGTTAGGGGAGGTTATCAACCTTATGGACATGGTCATGCTTATGGTCAAACAGGTCCATATAATTAGCAATTTAATGCTCATGGTCAAGTGTTTGCTCGTTCCCATCCTTCAGATTCTTATAACCAACCTTTTATGGGAGATTATAATCAAGCTTTCTAGCCACAGCTCCTGTTCCTTACATGTTTGAATCTTTCGGATCTTTCGAAGCTCACGAATGATCCGGTGTGTCACGACTCTAGTTCGCCTCTGGTTCCTACCAAGCTTCCTTTGGAAATTCCTAAGTTTGAGGGGAAAGGTGGTGAGGATCCAGGTGATCATGTCACGACATTTCACCTTTGGTGCTCTTCCAACTCGTTGAACCACGATTCCGTTAGATTACGACTATTTCAATGCACCCTCACGGGGGCAGCTGCAAAGTGGTATGTTGAGTTGCTTGGGAACACTTATAGGGGATTCAATGAGATTGCTTTGGTTTTTTTGGATCATTTCCAATTGCCGATTCATTAGGACACTGGTACTAAACTTTTTTCTACTTTCCGTCAGAATAAGGCCACACATATTTTTGACCATGTTCAAGAGTGGCATCGACGGAAGCAACTAGTGAAAGCCAACATTCCTCTAGAGTTTCTATTGGAATGGTTCCTCAATTCTCTACTTGCATATATTGCTAAGGACATTTCGATGTCCGATATTATGACTGAGGAACAAGCCATCTTAAAAGTCCAGTAATTGGATTTACTATACTCTCAGTCTGGCATACTGTATGACATCATCCCTGACGCACCGCGAACAAGACATGAGCCCAAGACAGTTCCTAGACCACATGCTGATGGCATTGTGGGATCTGCAAGTACTCGCCCTATAGATTTGGTGGCTAATCAAATGCAAAATTTGTTGCTAAACCAGTCTACTCCCGGACAGGTTCACACCTTGTCCACTTCCACCCCATCGTCCAATGTACACACTGTGCAAATGACTAAACCATCTGGTAACCAGTAGCCTGGTGGTAAAAGGAAGGGGAGAAATAGCCGTAAGGGTGGAAACAATGGGAAAAATAATAGCAATCGTAATACCCCTCGTAAGGAGAATGAAAACCCTCCTCGGGAAGGCGAAAATGCTGGTGAGGACCGTAAAACTAGGCGTAAGGTGAAATTTCCTTGTAAGCTTTGTGGGGAAGATCATCTTACTCACTTGTGTTCTCGAATCGAAGAAGCATTGAAGCATTTGGCACAGAGCCCAGCTGTGTTAAAGGATCCCCTCCCTCATCATCATCAAAACATGGCTTTGCATGCTCTCACTGCGGGTTATGGACCTAATGAGACTCCTGCGTCCTCTTCCAATACTAGTGGTTATGGATGCGTGAATATGGTCCAATCGAAGGTTAGTGTTGCTACTCGTCAACACGATTAAGGGGCACCACAACCTAATATGGGGAATGAGCCTCCCCCTCCTCCTGATAATTCCTTGCATATCGAGAAGCCCTCTATTATGCCTTGGATACCGAAAGGTGTGCTTAAGTGCTCTATGCATAATCCCAATGCCCAACCCGCCCAGAACTACTCCATTGTAGAAGATTTGGGCCAAACTCTGTGTGCTATGTCCGCTCTTGAATTTCTACAGGCGTGTCCTTCTCAAAGGCATGCCCTTTTATGTGCATTAGGAGTTCAGGATGGAGGGAGTCCCAACGTCATCAAGTTCAACACTACTGATGTGCAACCTCGCTTACCTTACCACGTGGCTTTCCAAATCCATGTGGAGTGCCTGAAAACTTTTGTCAAATGAACGATGGTTGACGAAGGCGCTTCCGCGTCAGTGATGTCGTTAGCTTGTTGGAAAGCTCTTGGCTCTCCCCCTCTACTCATGTCTAGGACCATGCTCACTACATTTGACGGTAGGTTGTTTAAGCCGCATGGGATAATCCCTTCCCTTGTTGTCCGCTTGGGAGGTAAACCTGTGCCTATTGAAGTCAAAGTGGTTGATGCACCCATTGACTACAACCTTTTACTGGGTCGGAATTGGATGTACGTTATGAAAGCTGTCGCATCTATTGTATTCAGGATCATTTTCTTTCCACATGAAGGCAGGATTGTGACTAACGATCAGCTGGAATTTGTTAATCCTCCCACAGCATCTATGGGATTAGTGGTCCAGCAAGTTACAAACTCTCAGTCGGTAACTAGGAGCATGGGTGTTGGTATGTACCCTTCATTCATGGGATCTTCTGATTTCCCTACACCCGTGAACTTTATTGGAACCATTTCCAACAACGTGCCTCCTCCTTTACATAATGTACCATTTTGGACTTCATGCTTTAATGATCCGTGGGATATACCATCTACAAGTTCTACGTTTGGAGACATTACGCATGTTGGGATGTCTATGCCACTTTCTGCTATTGAGCTTGCTTATTAGGATATTCAACAAGCCACTTCAGAGCTATATCTCCCCTCTCCTCGAACAGAGGAGGAAGATCCTGTTACGCTGCCAGTTTGGGCAGTCAACTCGTCTTATTTGAACGATTTCCTTGATGGTACTTTACCTTCGGATGAAGCTATTATCGAGGCCATGTGTGGTAGTGAGAGACCTTGGGAGGATATGCATCATCACTCTTATTTCCTTCCCAATCTCGATCTCATCGAGTAAGAAGAGTTCAGGACAACTCTTGTAGAGATGGTTGGTCACCCTGTGGCTCTTTCGGGTTCACATGAGATTTATGCGAAGGGGAACATGGCTAATATTTCCCCGACTCAACCGATCAACATCTCTTGCACTCCCGAAAAGATTGAGAATGTTTACATTGGTGATGATTTCTCTTCTGAGGAGGTTTCCATCTACACCGAATTGTTTACTGAACTTCGGGAAGCTTTCACCTGGTCATACAAGGAGATGCCAGGAATAGACTCTAGTATTGTCGAACATGAGATAAGGATGTATCGTCATGTTAAACCAGTTTGGCAATGTCTTTCTACTATTAACCCTAGGAAGGCAACCGCTATCAAGGTAGAGGTGGAGAAACTAATCAAAGCAGGTTTCATCTACCCCGTTCCCCTTACCGAATGGGTGTCAAACCCCCTTCCTATGGATAAGAAGTAGGGAATGATCCGTGTATGCACTGATTTTAGAGACCTAAATCGTGCATGTCCGAAGGACAACCTCCCCATGCCATTCATTGATCAGATATTGGATGCTTGTGCGAGAAGTGAGATTTTTTCGTTCATGGATAGCTTTTCGGGGTATAGTCAGATTCGAATCAAACCCAAGGACCAACATAAGACTGCATTCATTTATCCTTGGGTTATGTTTGCATATTAGAAATAGACTTGTCTAGCAGATATGTGTCGAGAAATACCTTCCTAGTTAAGAGGGAGTGTTGATGTATATGTAACTTCGGAATGTATTTCATCTATGTATTTCATATATATTTATTGTACCCTTATTAGAGATGTGTTATTCCTCTATAAGGAAGTGTCATCATGTGGATTGACAAGTGTCGCAAGTGTGTGTACTTGCCGATGGGTTATTAGACCACCATGTGTGGGGTCGGCCCTGAAATATATATATTATAATGTGGATGTACCTAGCTAGACAAGTCAACCCCATAAGGTCACTAGGCAAATAGATTAGTATAAATAGAGATTAGGTGATCTCTATTTAGATCATTCAAAAAGTTATCTCTCTCTCACTCAAAAAGTGGCACACTAGTGAGGAGGAGGATCATCTGCTACTAGGAGACTATCTCAGTGTATTTTGGTTGTACTTTGGTTGAGCCATTGCTCTCTCTATCTCTGAGGAAGTTGTGGGGTTTTTCACCTTAGGGTTTTCCCCACGAAAACTCTGTGTCTCTTGTCTCTCATGCTTTTGATTCTTGTGATGCTTGTGATGCTTATTGTGATTGTTATGCATTGATATACTGTATATATTATTCTCTCAGTGAAGATCCTAGAGTATTGTGAATTAATGCTCAAAATTTAACATGGTATCAGAGCTAACCTGAGAAGAAGACATTTTGTAGTGACGAAAACTTGAGTTTCTTGTTTATTGGGTTTCTCTCCACAAATTTTAGAAAAACAGTATAGTAGATTGACTCTACTCATCAAGGCACATCTATCTGTCCAATCAGAATTCAATTCCGAGCATTTTCAGATTTGGCCCTAAAAATTAGGGTTTCCACAAAAATAGGAATTTCTGAAATCTGAAGACATAGCTAGAAGCTCCTTGCAAAAATCGAATTTTAGAGCTTTGGATCGAGGTTTTTGGCTAGGTAAATCTCCAGGAAACTCAAACCCTAATTCAGGGCTCTCCCTAGTGAACTCGGGAGGACAAAAAGGCAAATATGAAGGGTAAAACTTTTCTGATCTCAGATTCTGAATGCACCAGGATGATCAGCTCATCAAAGCACATCTTTTTATCCTTTCAGAAAATTGAAATTCACATTTTGAATTTTTAGGGTTTTTTAGACAAACCCTAATCTAGGACCAGATCTAGTTTTCAGCATTTCAAGTGGTAAGACCTAAATCTTTTCTATTTCCATTTGAACTACTCTTTAAGATGTCTCCCCATACCAAGCTTGAGGATAAGCTTGAAGGGGCTAATAACTTCCGAGCTTGGAAGTATAGGATTGGGTTAATGTTGGAAGAGAATGAGTTGGACTCATATATAAAAGAAGACATCCCTATCCCAGAGGATGAAGAGGCCAAGGTATTGCATAAGAAGAACTTGGTCAAGGCAAAGAGAATCATTGCTGATTCTATCAAAGACCATCTCATACCCCATGTGTCTTCTCTAAAGACACCCAAGGAGATGTTTGACTCTTTGACCAATCTATTTGAAGGGAAGAACATAAATCAGAAGATGACTCTGCGGAATCAATTGAAAGGGGTCAAGATGTTCAATGGAGAAACCATTCAATCTTACTTCACCAAGGTCTCTCAGATCAAGGAGCAACTTGAAGCTATGGATGAAGTAGTGGATAATGGTGAAGCTTTTATGACCACTCTGAATGGCCTACCTAGGTCATGGCACTCCTTTATTCAAGGAATCTGTGCATGAAAGAAGTTGATCTCTTTCAGTAAACTATGGGAGGAATGCTCTCAAGAAGAAGCTAGACTTGTAGCTCGTGAGGAAAAGATGGGAGGTGAAGATCAAGCTCTTGCAACTCACACCAAAAGAAGCAAGCCCAAGAAGGAGCACTCTCGCTGCAAAAGATCCTATCAAAAGAATAAGAAGGATCTAAGATGTTGCACATGCAATGAGAAGAGTCACTTTGCTTCAGATTGTCCCAAGAACAAAAGGGATAATAACAACAACTTCAGCAAGAAGAAGAAGGGCAGCAAAAGAAAGTTCCATGCTCATGCTGCCGAGGATGATGAACCTCCAAAGACGAAGGCTAGGGAAGAAAGTGATGATGACTCATCAAGTGAAGAAGAGTATGTTCTAATCTCTGCTCTCACAGGTACTATGTCCCATGGTTGTAATGATTGGTTGATTGATAGTGGGGCTTCCAAACACATGACTGGGTTTAAAGAATCTTTTGTGAATCTATCTGAACATGAATCACCCCATAAAGGGAAACTTGGGGATGATTATCAATACCCAATCAAGGAAGTGGTGAAGCCTCCTACAACCTAGATTCTAGAAAATCTTTGAATATGAAAGAAGTCCTTTATGTACCTGGGCTCAAGAAGAACTTACTCTCCATCTTTGCAGTGGATGCAAAAAGTATGAGGGTTGCATTTGTGGATGGCCAAGTCCTAATGTGGCCAAAGGGAAAGACCATAGATGATGCAGTAGTGATTGGAGAGCAAGAGGGAGGATTGTATAAATTGAAGGGTCAACCTGAACATGCCATGGTGCATGAATCCATGGAGCCAAGTGAACTTTGGCATAAAAGACTTACTCATATGCACTATAGGGCACTTCCAATTGCAAGCAAGGCTGTAGAAGGTCTTCTTGAAATCAAGACCAAACATGAAGGTGTTTGCAAAGGATGTGCAAAAGGTAAGAACATTAAGAAGGCTTTCCCAAGCAGTGAAATCAAGGCAAAAGACATCCTGGAAATCATCCACTCATATGTATGTGGTCCTATGTCATCTAGTTCTCTGAGTGGGTATGTTTACTATGTCTCATTTATTGATGACTTCTCCAGGAAGACTTGGGTATACTTCTTGAAGAACAAAGATGCGGTGTTTGATAAGTTCAAGGAATTCAAAACCTTGATGGAGAATCAAACTGACAAGAAGATCAAAAGATTCAGATCCGACAATGGTGGAGAATTCACCTCAGGTGACTTCAAGAAGCTTTGTAGTGATTCAGGGATTAAGAGGGAGTTTACTGCTCCTTATAATCCTCAATAGAATGGAGTTGCAGAAAGGAAGAACAGAACAATCATGGAAGCAGCAAGGGCAATGCTGCATGACCAGGATCTACCTATGCATCTATGGGCAAAAGTAGCTAGAACAACTGTATATGTGTAGAACAGAATACCCCACAAGATATTGGACAATAAGACACCAGAAGAGGTCTTTTCTGGTAAGAAACCTGAAGTCATCCATCTCAGAATATTTGGTTGTCCAGTATACACTCATGTCCCAAAGGAAAAGAGGGCCAAACTAGATCTTTCAGGAAAGAAGGGTATCTTTGTGGGTTACAGTGAAAGCTCGAAGGCTTACAGATTATATTTTCTAGGGTTCAAGAAGATTGATGTCAACAAGGATGAATATAAGTTCAAGGACAGGTAATCCAGGAAGCAAAGATCAAGAGGGGGCACACTCCAGCGGCTCCTACAAGGATGCAGATTTTCAGAGGGAGTTGACCATATCCTACATTCCACAACAGAAAGGTGTAGAAGAAGCTACTTCAGCAGCTCCTGCTAGGAAGTAAAGACTTAGAGGGAGTCCACCCAACAAACAAACAAAGATAAGTATTTCAATTATCATTTCATGCCTATTTTTGTTTAAATAATATTATGCTTAGGAGATGTATTGTGCATATTAGAATGATTACATTAATGAACAGGATACTAACTAATATGCATGTGATGGGTAAGTGGCCTATGGCACTGTACAACATTCCAGTACTACTTATCTAGAATGAAACCTCTTTGTTGACATGTTGGGAGTAGTGCAAACTCTTAACAATGTTCTGGTAGAGACTGGAAGGCATCTAGAAAGTTGTGGAACATGGATAAATGTTGTATTGAAGCATTGGCTAAGATAAATGCATGACTGCATGACATATTTCTTTATGTGTAAAGAATTTGTTCTGAAAATTATGAGATGTTTCTAATCATGCAATTTAACTTGTTTTGTAGGAAAGACCGTATATCTTCACCTACAAAAGAAGGACTACAACATTTGTTCCAGCAACAAAGATATCTATTGAAGATATTGAAGTTCCCAAGATCTGGGATGAAGAAATGGAATGCCATGATCCATCGATCATGAAGAAGATGTTTGGGATGCAGTCCCAAGACCTGATAGGGAGTCACATGTGTGCAGATTGAAGAAAGCCTTGTATGGCTTGTAGCAAGCTCCTAGAAATTTCTGTGATACTAAGAGGAAGATTGCTGCTGAGTTCGATATGAAAGATTTGGGAATGATGCATTATTTCCTAGGTATGGAGGTGTGGCAGAGTGTAGGTGGGATCTTCCTTTGTCAAGGGAAGTACACAGTAGATATCCTGAAGAGATTTAGGATGATGGATTGCAAGGCCATGGCCACACCTATGGCATCGAATCTAAAGATTCTATGTGATGCTTCATTTGAGCTGGTTGATGTCTCTATGTATCGTCAGATGATTGGGTCATTGATGTACCTGATGAACACAAGACCAGATATTTGCTTTGCTGCGAACACATTGAGTCAGTTCCTGACAGATCCGAGGAGTGTTCATCTGGTTGCTGTAAAGCATGTTCTGAGGTACTTGAAGGGTACAATGGATTATGGGCTCAAGTACGAGGAAAATCAAAAGTTTAACCTGCATGGTTATGTTGATTCAGATTGGGCTGGCAGTGCTGCAGATAGGAAGAGCACATCTGGATGCTGCTTCAGTATGGGATCAGGTGTGATCTCTTGGTTTAGCAGGAAGCAGTCCTACGTAGCACTGAGTACAGCTGAGGCAGAGTATGTTGCATCCTGCTCAGCTAGTTGTGAGGTAGTATGGCTATGGAAGCTACTGTCTGAATTATTTGACCTCCCATTGGATGTTATTGGTATCTTCTATGATAATTAGAGTTGTGTGAAGCTGTCCGAGAACCCAGTGTTTCATGATAGGTCGAAACACATAGAGATCAAATATCACTATATTAGGGATATGGTGCAGAGAGGAGCTGTGAAGCTCCTATATGTTGCGACGGACAAGCAGATTGCAGATGTGTTGATGAAACCACTAGCCATGGTGAAGTTCGAGTACTTCAGAGAGAGGCTTGGTGTTCTTCAGATTGATGACACTTCGAGGAAGAAGTGACGGACACATTTGCTGAAGCCATTCCAAGCATGTTGGAAGGAGGATCATTCACATCGCTGTGGATGTAAGTGCTGGATGATGAGTATCAGGATGATATTCTGGTTTCTGCTTTGTATGATCACTTGGATCATTTATATGTACGTATGGATCATGTTGGATGCTGGATATGATCAGTTGGATCATTTATATGTTTGTATGCATCATGTTGGATGTTGGATATGATCAGTAGGATCATTTGTATGTATTTTGTATATGCATCATGTTGGATGCTTGGACCATGTATCTGTATATGTATCAAGTGGATACATTGTATGATCAGGTGGATCATGTATGGTGATATGTATCATGTATCAGGTGGATACACTGTATGATCAGGTGGATCATGTATGATGATATGTATCAGGTAGATACTTGGTATGCATCAGGTAGATGCATTGTATGATCAGGATGATCATGGATGACAAGCTTCAAGATGTTGCTCCAGATGACATGCAGCAGGATGTTGCAGTGATGATGATCAGGATGATCATGTGTACATTAGGATGATGTATGGTGAGTATCAGGTCAATACTATATGGCCGTGGATCAGGTTGTGTAGATGAGCATATAATTTGGCCCTGAGAGATTTGTATATAGTCTTTCGAGGTTTTTCCTATGGCATATAATTCGGCCCTGGGATATCTGGAAAATGCAATTTCGAGGTTTTGCTCTCGGAGGACATATAATTTGGCCTTGGGAGATCTGCAGATAGTCTTTCAAGGTTTTTCCTATGGCATATAATCTGGCCCTGGGATATCTGGCAGATGCTCTTTCGAGGTTTTGTCCTATGGCATATAATATGTCCCTGGGAGATCTGATAGGTTGGGTTGTGTGCCTGTAATCAATCCTGGGATGCTCTTGTGAGGTTTTGCAATGACCACATATAATCTGTCCCTGGGAGATCCTATAGGCAAAGTTGTGTGCTCGTAATAGCCTGGGATGCTGTTGCGAGGTTTTGTGGTGACTACATATAATCTGTCCCTGGGAGATCCTACAGGTAGAGCTGTGTGCTCGTAACAGCCTGGGATGCTCTTGCGAGGTTTTGTGGTGAGGTCACATCTAATATGGCCCTGGGAGATCCTATAGGTAGAGCTGTGTGCTCGTAATAGCCTGGGATGCTCTTTCGAGGTTTTGTGATGCACGTAATAAGTCCCGAGGATTCCACAGTATGGCCAGTGATGACGAAGACCTGCAGGTGGTGGGCCTACATCCAGTATGAAAAAGGACTGGCTCTGTAGAACTTCCTATGACAAGTAGAGTTAGAGATTGGTTTAGATAGCAGCGGCAGTGATGATGACGATGATGATGCATTTATGATGATGATCCCGAGAAGAAGACTTGTCTAGTATATCTGTGTCGAGAAATACCTTCCTAGTTAAGAGGGAGTATTGATGTATATGTAACTTCGGAATGTATTTCATCTATGTATTTCGTATATATTTATTGTACACTTATTAGAGATGTGTTATTCCTCTATAAGGAAGTGTTGTCATGTGGATTGACAAGTGTCGCAAGTGTGTGTACTTGCCGATGGGTTATTAGACCACCATGTGTGGGGTTGGCCCTGAAATATATGTATTATAATGTGGATGTACCTAGCTAGACAAGTCGGCCCCATAAGGTCACTGGGAAAACATATTAGTATAAATAGAGATCAGGTGATCTCTATTTAGATCATTTGAAAAGTTATCTCTCTCTCACTGAGAAAGTGGTGCACTAGTGAGGAGGAGGATCATCTGCTTCTAGGAGACTATCTCAGTGTATTTTGGTTGTACTTTGGTTGAGCCATTGCTCTCTCTATCTCTGAGGAAGTTGTGGGGTTTTTCACCTTAGGGTTTTCCCCACGGAAACTCTGTGTCTCTTGTCTCTCATGCTTTTGATTGTTGTGATGCTTGTCATGCTTATTGTGATTGTTATGCATTGATATACTATATATGTTATTCTCTCAGTGAAGATCCTAGAGTATTGTGAATTAATGCTCAAAATTTAACAATTCTCGTAAGAGAATGGACCACCCCAAGCACCTTTGTTGGATTCTCGAACGATGTATACACTATAAGATCCGATTGAATCCCAATAAATGCACCTTTGCGGTAAGGTCTAGTCGCCTTCTAGGATTTATAGTTTCAAAAGAGGGTATTAGAGTCGATCCTCTCAAAGTTGAGGCAATACTTCAGTTTCCTCCTCCGCGCAACTTGTTTCAACTTTGGAGCCTCCAAGGGAGAGCTACTTTTCTGTGACATTTTGTAGTCAATTATGCTAATCTTACCAAAGGTTTCGCGTGTTTGTTAAAGAAAGACACACCGTTTATCTGGGATGACCGAGCCCACTAGTCTTTCGATGCCCTTAAGAAAGCTTTGGTATCAACCCCTGTGCTTAGTCCACCAGACTTCGCATGAGATTTCATACTTTATGTGGCTGCGTCTCAAGAGACGATTGGCATGGTCTTGGTTCAGGTTCATGATGCACTCATTGAGCATGTCATCTATTATTCCAGTCAAAATCTAGTAGACGTTGAACTACGATACACTCACGTAGAAAAGTTGGCACTTGCGACTGTACATGCAGTCCAATGGTTACGACACTATATTTTGCGTAGAACAACCATAGTTGTAGCACACATAAATCCATTTCAGTTCGTGCTATCATGATGCCTTATAGGGGGGAAGTACAATAAATGGATTGTGAACCTTCAAGAGTTCAATCTCAATTTTGCTTCGGCGAAGTCGATGAAATCGTTGGTGTTTGCTGAGCTTATGTCAGACCTTCTGAGACTTGATGAGGATGTCATCCATGAATATTCCTTTGTAGATGAACACTTATTTCTTATCTCGTTCGAGGACCTTTGGTATTGGGATGTCATTGTATATCTCCAAACTTTGAATTTTCCTCTGCATTATTCATGGGACGAGCGACGGCATGTGAAACATCACGCTAAAGATTATACTATCATTGGTGACACTTTGTATCTCCAAGGAAAGGATTCTATTCTCCATTGTTGCTTGACTCATGAAGAAGCGGAGTAGGTGCTTAATGATTGCCATGCTGGGGCATGTGGCGGTCACTTATCTAGGCTTGCTACAGCCCAATGTATTATGTGAGCTGGTTACTTTTGGCTTTCAATATTTAAGTATTTTATTAATGCTGTGAAGAGATGCCACCCTTGCCAGGTGTTTTCTTGGAATATACACTCTCATCTAGCGCCCCTTCATCTGGTCGTCACCGTTGGTCCCTTCACCAAATGGGGGGTTGATTTCATGGATTGCAAACCAGCTTCAGCTGAGGTGCATCACCATATTATAGTGGCCGTGGACTACTTTTCCAAATGGGCCGAGGCCATGCCTACCGTAAAAGCCGATGGTGCTATAGCAGCCCATTTCATGTTCAATCAGATTATTACTCGGTTCGGTATTCCGAAAGAGATTGTCACTAACCATGGCAGCCACTTTCAGAACACAATGATGGAGGATTTGTCTCTCAAGCTTGGGTTTCATCAAGAACACTCATCCTCTTATTATCCCCAAGTGAATGGTCAAGTTGAAGTAGTCAATAAGTCTTTGAAGACCATTCTCCAATGTACCATCCAACAAAGCAAGACCAACTGGCACATTATGTTATATCCTACTTTGTGGGCATATCGAACTGCAGTCAAGACTGCCACCGGATTCTCACTATTTCAGCTAGTACATGGTGTGGAGTCACTTTTACCGATTGAATGCAAAATCCCTCTGCTTAAACTGGCCATAAAGCTCCTCCCTGATACAACAAGTCTTGAGCAACGATTAATCCACCTTGAGAAACTTGACGAGCAACATCGAGATGCTACCGTGGCTATAGATGCCAGTAAACGTCCTGTTAAGGTTCAATATGATAGGTCTTTCCATCCCCGGCAGTATCCTGAAGGTGACTTGGTCCTCGTATATGACCAAGCTAAAGAACCCCTGGGGGCAAGCAAGTTCAACCCCATGTGGTGCGGTCCCTATATTGTGAGGCATGTCCTGGAAAAAGGAGCCTATGAATTAGAAGACTATGAGGGGACTGTCTTGAAGGAGCCTAGAAATGGGCTCTACCTCAAGTGGTATTACACTTGAACCTCTGGTTCAGGCTAATACTTTTGTACACTACTTTATAGTTACTTCTGTACATAGTTTAGTTCTCTTTTGGTTTTCGGGTCTGCTGTTTAGCTTTCATTTGATTGACAGATGTCAATGGAGTGTCCTATGTTCTTAGGATTCATGGATGGTGCTAGCTATCATACGCAGCAGCTTGCTTCTGCTGCTTGGGTTATTTTCTCACCTGAACACCTAGTTGTGTCCTCAAGAGGTGCTTGTCTTGCTCCTACATCTAACAATTCGCTGAGTATAGTGTCATCATTGAGCTGCTTCAGGATGTTATTTCACATGGTATCCAGTCTTTAGAACTCCGCCTGGATTCAAAACTTGTTGTGTCTTAGCTGAATGGTTAGTACCGTGTGAGGGATCCTACGTTACTACGAAAATTCCTAGAGGTAAGACTCTTGGAATGACATTTTGTTTGAATTACATACATTCATGTTCCAAGAAGTTTTAATCATATATCTGATGCATACGTTAACTATGTATTACATTGGCATTTGTCACATTCCCAATGAAGCACATAAATAAAAGATACATTCATACATTTGTACATGCACACATATAGTAGAACCAGTAAACCAAAGCTTTTATAAATAATATGTCCAAAATGGTAGCGTCATGATACAAAACTGGAGCCCATAGCTCTCAAAATATACATATCGATACAAAATGGGAACTCGAGATGTCTAATCCCTACAAGGAGGCCTAGATGTCACCCCAACAGGATGTGTTTGATAAAAATAACTCACCGCATTCGCGACACACTGCAGTAGTCGCACCCAGTTGCTCGGCACCCCCACTACCTGGCACTGCATATCCTCTGGTAGCTGCGCCACCTCTACCTGTGATACCCTGGCAGTCATCCATGATAGGTTGAACCACAGAGTTTGTAGTGTCTACTCTACTGCAGCACCTACCATCTCATCACCCCTACCCCGGCGATGATGTCTCAAAAAACCATCGAGTCTCACTAGGCCCTTGTCTGCGAGCAAACAGTCAAACATTAATACTTGATACTACCCCGAAAATGATTTTTTGCAATTACACCTATAATCAATAATCCATAAAAATTTAATATACCAAAAACCTAAAAAGAGTACTCACCAATGTCTCTGAATGCTGCATCTAGTGGCAGTGGCATGTCTTGATCCTACCGGAATTCTATCCCTGCATAGGGGTAGTCATCTATCGCTATGACATGTCGATCCCACCAGTGAAATAACTCCTCTGTATATGGTGATGCCTGACGGCCACCACCATGTCGCGTCAAGACTTCAGCCCACCGGGTCATGGCTGGGTCGCGGAGACTATGAGGAGGGACCTCAACCCTTGGATTGAGCCCCGGAACACGCTCAAAGAAGAAGCTGCACAAAATAGTCCCATATCCAAATTTTTTTGCATCCCCCTGATTACACTCTTTCAATTGGGTATCCATGGACCCCAGTAGCATAGTACACCAGTCAAATATCATAGGTTGCATACACTACGATGCATAGAACATAACTGGCCTAGATGCCTGGTGAAGAGCTTTTGAACTAGTAATCCGCACTAAAGTTGCCACGACAACCTTCATGCTCAGGTTGACTATGGCTCAGATGGGCACCTGACTCCCCACTACTTGATTATTTGGAACACAATACCTCTCTACATAGTCGGGGATGGTGATCCCACCACCCACAATTCGAGACTGAAGAATTGCCACCTCACCTCGGTGGGACAAACCTGTAATGAAGTAGATATCTTCCACTTCCAGTGAAAGTATTTGCCTGTCTAGGTTGAAGTTCTGTGCATCGACATCCCAATAGTCTATCAAACAGCGGAGCAATAGTTTTTGAGACCTCAAACCCCCTATGCTCCAAAATTTGTATAAACCACATGCTTGTAGCACTTGCTGTGCACACACATCGTTACGAACGGTCTCATCCACTAGATCATGTTCTCTTTCTCTCCACTCTAGAACCATCCTGTAAAGAGAAAAAACCAAGAATTTAGTCAGTTTTACATAAAAAACTAGCTTCACGACTGTACCCTCAAGCAGTTGTGCTCACAGAGGCGGGTACTCATGGTCAACGAATGCATTGACTACACATACCCAGCCCTACCCATGACCCACATAGTTATAACCTGCGGGTAGGACTGTGACCATGTAGGGCATGGCCAAACAAAAATTTTAACCAATGAAAACTAAAATAAAAACATTGAAATGGAAGGTGGGGATGAGATTACCAACCTTCTCCTAATGGTTCGATGATCAGACACCCGTAGTTCCCAGAATCAGCAGTTGAACTTTGAGGTGAAAACTAACCACAAAACTCCAAATGTGTGAATAGTAAAAATGAATTGTAAATTGTAAATTTTTGTTACTATTTATAATTTTCAAAACCCACTTGTCTATATTTTTCACCATTTAATGTTGTTTTGGACTAATGCAATGTCATGGAGTAGCATTTTTGACCAGATCTCTTCAGAGGAAGTTGTTTTCAAGCGTTTCACACCTACAACAGGTATGTTTCACACCTGGCATATAGGTTAGATGTCATTTTCACATGCATTATGCATTTGACCTGTTGACCACTTTCATAAACCCTAGGTGCGACCCCGCTTCTTAACTGACACAGAACCTTCACACTGTTATAGAAGTTTTGTTATGTGGCGGTAGGGCCTTTTCGAACATGGGTACCACCTTTTCGAACATGGGTACCCTAGTTAGAACCCTTTTTGCATTTTGGTGCCCATGCCATTGTTTGTCCTTAGGACTGGGAGTCCTTTGTAGTTACGCCATTACATTGCGATAAAGATTCATACTCTACTTTGTCTTATGTTGGCCATCTCCGATAAGGATCCCCCCATTTATATCAAGTTGTGACTGCATTGCATCATCCTGCTTGCTACTTGAGCCTTGTGCTGGCTCTTACTTACTTCGTTATTAGCCTAGTACCTGAGCACTTTCCCTGTCGAGTCCTACAGAGCTTACGTTTGCCCTCCACAATTTGATGACCTTTTTACCCTGAGGGAATATCCCCACCGAGTGTTCACATCTTGCACATGCTTCCTTGCATTGATCATAGGTATGTTCCACTACTTGGATCTAGTCCGCTCACTATTTGACACTCGTTCCCTCACTTGTTGTACTATAAGCAATTTTATTCTTTTTCAAGCTTTTCCAAATATGAAAAAGACAAAAAAAAATCAAATATTCCAAAAAGCCAGACGAGATTATGGTTACTACTTCTAATTGGCAGCTGTTGTGTCTCCTTTGAACAGAGCATTCATTCCACTCGATACATTATGAGTCAGGACTATAGTTGGACCTAAGGAGCTATACTAGTTTCTCAGTTTACTCCACCGATTGGTTGAGCTTCCAGTCATTATGGAGCCCTTTGTGATGCCTCCTGCATCACACAGTTTATATTGATTCTATGTTGCTTGAGTCTATCCATCTGCTCATGCTCTTGTTCAAAGAAAGTGTTGAAACCAGTGTCGGCCACTCCTTAGATCTCTTGACTATTGCATGTTGGCCATCCTTATTGAGTTAGTCTATTTCACATGAGTTCTTCCAAGTCTTTCAGCATTGCTGGTACCTCGTGTTGGTTGATGGGGGATGCCTTAATTCCCTCCTTCCAGGGAGTCTTGTTCCATCGACTTCAACCCATTTATTTCGGAACTTGAGGCTTAGAGTTCGGTTGAGTACCTTGAGGCTTGCAGTCATTACTGGCAGATTCTCTCGCCATCGATAGTTTTGGGAATACATCAATGTCCCTTGATCGATGGATTCATCCTAGTGTTCGACCTCAACACATCTATTCGCACTTTGATGATTGTGCTTTGTTCCTTGATGCCCATTTTCATTATTGGTGGGTTATCTCATGTTTGTTAACGTTATACATCATTGATCGGTAATCAGATGATGTCACATTAGGTTCGACCTCAACTCCTTTATTCACTTGATGGGACTTGCACTGTCAAAGACTTGTGTAGAATACCTTGGTAAATAGTGGCATTCAGTATGCTACTTATGACTATGACTTTACATATGAGATATCACCTCTCAGATATCAACAGTTTGTACCTCCAGTTTGCACCAGTTGTTTCCTTTTTAGCAGGAGACCATATCTTACTATAGAGGGATCATGGCTATGATCACTTATGACATATGTACTTCCTTTTCATGGACATTGTATCAGATTGTTGTACTATACCGACATATACTCAAGCATACTATTGTATTATGATGAGTGAGCCGCTTCTTCCACTTCTGCCTCCATCACTCCACTTCTGATATTTTATAATGTATTTCGTCCATCGTAGCATCAGTCTTTGACCTCACGCATTAGGGGGCATCTGTTACAATGTAATTTTCCACCTTGTGAGTATCAGCACTCTTTGGCCTAGAGGATCCATTCTACTGACTCAGATGCACATTTTATCCTCCAGACACACTATTTTTCCCTATTTTTTCCTCTATACGCTAGCTGCATCATTACAGTGGGCATACCCGCGAGTTGCATCACTATAGCCCGCGGGTACCATGTAAAATGGTAGAAATCACTAGTTAAATACTTTTTACTCCCAAAAAGCGGTCATTGGGTGACCTTTGACCCTCCATCTGCCCCAGAAACGCATCAATGTGTCCTTTCATCTACCTTTGAGAGGACTATATGAGCACATATGGCTTATGGATGGGAGGAGAAAGGAGAGCAAGAGAACTCTAGTGGATTTCTACCCTATCTTGAGTCTACACTCATTGATCCTTGTAGTTGTGAACTCTTTATGTTCACCTTCCGAACTCCTATCATAGTTTGAGTTTGACATTCCATGGAGGATTGAAGTGGTGGATGCACAAGTGGATTGAACTGGATCTTGGTTTAGATTGGTTTCCGACAAGAGGTCGTATCACATTGTACTTCTTGTTATTTATTAATAGAAATACTCATATTCTCGTCCATCAATGTTGTGAATATGTTTATATTACATTGGGTTGCATTTACTTATAATATCATGGCCCATTGATATTGATGATGTTAATGTCGTTTATATATTATATGTGCTTGTTGTATATTGGCTGTCAAGAGTAATTTGCAAACTCAAGTGCACGAATTGAAAGCTCCAATGGGGATCTACATGAAACGTTTGGATCGAGGTTGGTTATCTTTTTCATTATCTTAGCATTGTCATTTATATAGCATTGCATTGGGAATTGAGTTAATTTCTAGTAGTCAGCTGTCTGTTGTGGTCCACCCCAAGCCATAGGAAGTTTTCTCCAACACACTTTCCCTTCGTAGGTGCCCTTTTGCACAGTAGGGGTGAAAACCCCAGCTACAGATTGGCGACTCCGATGTCTGAACCCTTCTCTGAGAGTTTAGTTTTTATTGTTATTTCAGTTTAAAAGTTCTGCTTTTTGGTTTTATCTGCTTAGTTACAGGCCTGCGAGTTTTTTTGTGCGGGTGCAACCAGTTTGCATAGTGCAGAAAACCGCTTCTTTTTTCCTAACCATGGTTGTTCACCATTTTTGCACGGTCTGCAGCTCAGCTCTTTATCCCTTTGCTGCAGTCCAAAGTGCGGATTTCTTGCATCCGTCCATAGTGCACACCGTGCCTTTCCAACATCTGCACGTGGTTCTAAACTACAGCTTACCCATTTCTCCTTGTGTTCCATACCATGGTCTTGGCGAGCCTACTCACGGTACGAACTCTACACATGGATGGTGCCGCTTGCCACCCTACCTTTGCGCGGCCCCCACCAATCCCCACCTTTCCATTTCCACGGCCCCAACCGCAAAGGACCCACCGCACCGCACGCTGCACACTAGGCCATCCGCCCCGTAACTTGCGCTTTGTTAGGATATCTCATCATTCATTTATGTACTTTGCTTGCATTTTGCATGCACCTGCATGCTGTGCAGTCACCAGTTTGATGCCTCCAGCACCTAGTCCCTAGTCTTCTAGCACTCAAGAGCTACTTTCCACTTAGATTTAGCCCTCCTAGTCAAGGAGGTGCCCACTTCTCACCTTCCACTACAGAAGGATGCCTTTTCTCACTTACCAGTCTAGTTCACTTTAGTTAGCCACCAATCTTTCCCCGATTTGAGGCTATACTGACTCCTCACTACTATTATAACTCCGATTGACCTCCAATGAGACTTGACTACCTATTCTAAGTGAAGTTAACTCCTCATGCACCCTCCACTGAGCCTCCATCCCTACATTAGTGCCACTTACCATCAGTTACACTTATTACACTCAGTTAGACTCAGTTAGACACCTGTCTGACAGTGACTTGTGCATTGATGACCACCACTAATTGATGATGAGGACTCCTAGTTGGAGCCAAGCTACACCATGCAGTATATTTGAATGACCTCCTTGGCTAATTCGAATTGCTCACTCATTGTGATAGCATTGTATTATAATTCTACCTTTTTGGATTATAGAGCACTAATGCATCTCTCTTGCATAGTTTTTACTCCAAATTGTTTTACATCTTTGTGATTGATATTCTTGTTCAATAGATCTATTGTGACTAATTTTACATGGTATCAGAGCCATTGCAAGGACAAGATCTCTCTCCTGTAGGTGTTCTACATGAAGAATTGAGTGAATTTGCTCAAAATCACTGAAGTTTTAGGATGCAAAATCTCATGTGCATTCGCTCATGTGCATGCAAGGCTAAAAAATACTCTCCAATCCACCCCAGAAGCCCGAGTTTTCCACAAAATTCCTGGATTTGATACATTGGATCAATCAAGCTTGCTTGATCTCTAATCCCAGGTGTGATGCAACTCTAAAAGGGTGGATTGTTCAACCTTATTGTTCTGTTTTTTATTGTGATTTGTAGGTTTATCATCTCCATCAAGTGCATTCACTATCATTGAGATGGATTCTTCTTCTTCTAAGCTACTCACTCCTTTCAATTATTTTGAATGGAAGAATGACAATGAGATCATGTTGCGCTCAAGAGGGTACTACAGAGTCACCATGGGCCTTGAAGTTGAGCCCAATACACTCATTGAAAAATCAAAGCACTTCAACAAGTTGGATGAAGCATATGGTCTTCTTTGTCTCAATATTTCCAAGGATCTTCACTTTCACCTTAGTGGATTGACTACACCAAAGGAAGTATGGGAGTAACTCGAGAAGCTTTTTGGGAAGCAAGACCACATGCGGTCTTTTCATTAGGAAAATGAATTGATTGCATTGAATTCTGAAAATTTCGAGACCATCTATGACTTTTTCACAAGATTCAAACATTTGTCCTTACAATTGAAGAACAATGGAGTTATCAAAGAGGATAAGTAATTGATCCTCTCCATTCATTCAAAACTTGGTAAAGATTTCTCAGTATTTGTCTCTACTTTCAATTCCGGTCGGCTAACTACCCCGAATTGGAAGATGCCTACCTTGAATGCCTTCATTGAATCCGTTACCAAAGAGCATGACAAGTTGATTCAAATGGGGTCCATAAGCTCCAAAGATTCAGCCCTATTTGTTCAAGGATCCAAGAATTTGAATGGCAAAGGGAATCAAAAGAAAGAGAATCCCAAATTTGAACCATCCAAGCAAAGAGAGAAAAGCAAACCACCTGATGCACCATCCGGTTCAAGGGACAAGCAAAAGGGTAATGAAAAATCTAAATGTACTTATTGCAACCATGGCTTTCAGCCTAAAATTTCATGCATGAAGAAGACAAAACATCAAATGGCCATTCTTTTGGAAAAGAATAACATAATGCTTCCCGATGGTGCATGGAAGAAGTATAGAAATGATGATCATGAAAGAGGTGAAGCACTCATGGCAACTGTTTCGAAACCCACCACTCTACTGATAGATTCCAGTGCCTCAAATCATATGGCTGCAAGTATTGACTCCTTCTCTTCATTTGATCCAAGCAGCTCCATCCCCATCCATTTGGGAGATGACTCAAAAATTTCTTCAAAGGGTAAAGGTACCATCCATTTAGAGCATGGATGTTTTCAAAATGTTCTCTATGTGCCTTCCTTAGCTTCAAATATACTTTTTGTGTATCAAATGACACACACTAATGAACTGAAGCAAGTTCCATTCAACCCTAAAAAGTTGAAATTTCTGATATTGAAAGTGGAAGACTTATTGCAGTCGAAAAGGCAAACCACACTGCAAAATACTATGAGTTTTCTCACTTTGTAGCACTTGAAAAGCCCACTGCTCTCCTCACTCATGGCAACGAGGTTAGTAGGATTTGGCATGAAAGGTTTGGACACCTTAGTTACAAGTATTTGCTTCCATTACAATAGAAATCCATGGTTGATGGTCTTCCATAACTCCGTTCCTCAAAGGGAATTTGCCCCAGCTGCATTGTTGGGAAGCACCCCGAGCACAAGTTCGACTGTGGCAAAGCTAGCAGAGATTCTACTATTTTGGGTCTCATACATTCTGATATCAGTGGTCCACTTCCAAATATGTCCATGAATGGTTAAAGGTATGTTTTGACATTCATCGATGACTTCTCCCGTTTTACTTGGGTAGTTTTTCTTAAAAACAAGTCAGAAGTGCTTGGAAAATTCAAGGATTTTAAGGCTTCTGTTGAGACCGCCACTGAGATCAAGATCACATATCTTAGATCTGATAATGATGGATAACATATCAAGACTTTGTTGCTGCAACTTTGTACTGAAAGCAGATTTCAGATCCAACATACAGTTCCCTACACACCCCAGTAGAACGGTGTAGCGGAAGGGAAGAATCGGTCACTGAAAGAGATGGCTACCTGTATGCTTGAGTCAAAAGGTTTGGCTGCAAATATTTAGGCTGAAGCCATGAATTTTGCTACATACATTCAGAACCAAGTTTCACATTCATCCATGAAAGGTAAAACTCCTTTCGAAGCATTCACTGGTCACAAACCGGATGTGTCCAATTTGAGGTTTTTTGGCTCCACTGCATGGGCTATAATTCCTTCTGATAAGAGAAAAGATTTGGATCCACAAAGTATTGAATGTATCCTAATAGGATATGGAGAAGAATCAAAAGCATATAAAGTCATCAATATCAAATCGAGAAATATATTCATAGAGCGAAGTGTGAAGTTTGAAGAACCGCTGCCAGATCTGAAACTAGTCGAGGAAAACACTGCCAATCCGCAGCCTCCACAAGAAGAAGATTCAAGAGAATATGAAGAAAGAATTGGATCTGATATCTCTAATATTTTATCAAACTTTGATGGCCATGAAATATTAGGTTTGGAATCCGACCGTAATGATCCTCCTCAATTACCAAAGTGGGCCCAAAATACTTTACAATCTACTGCTCCAAACATTGGAAATCCTGCTGATCCAAGGAGAACAAGAGCAGACTTTCAAAGAGCAGGTATGGCTCTTTCATTTTCTTATCCATTATTATCTAAGAAATGTTATTTGATTATTGGTTCATATCCCAAATCATACTATCATTCCCATCGAGATCCGCGATGAAAAACTGCCATGGATGAAGAGTACAGTTCTCTTCAAAAGAACAATACATGGGAGCTAGTATCTCTTCCACTTGGAAGAAAATTAGTTCAATGCAAGTGGATCTACTACACAAAGGTTGCTGCTGATGGCTCTATCAACAAATAAAAAGCTAAGTTGGTGGCAAGATATTTCTCCCAAGTCCAAGGAGTGGACTACATTGAGACCTTTGCACTGGTTGCAAAGATGGATTCCATCCGCCTAGTTTTGGCCATTTCCACATCCAAGCAATGTGAAGTGCACCATATGGATGTGAAGAGTGATTTTTTACATGGAGACCTTGATGAAGATGTATATATGAAGCAGCCAGAAGGAAACATATCAAATCCATCATTAGTTTGTAGGTTAAAGAAATCTTTGTATGGATTGAAATAGGCCCCAAGAGCTTGGTACGCAAAGATGGACTCCTTCCTTCTTTCTCAGAATTTCAAAAGATGAAAATATGATCCAAATGTGTACCTATAGAAAGTTAAAGGTAATTTTCTGATTGTTTTTCTTTATATTGATGATCTTTCCATTACTGGTAGCACTCTCCTTACAATCAACAAGCTGAAAACCGCTTTAAATCTAGCTTTTGATATGAGCGATTTGGGCTTGCTTAAGCAATTTTTGAGCTTGGAGATAGCTCAAAATTTTGATGGAATCACATTATCTCACCAAAAGTATGCTAAATACCTTCTATTAAAGTTTAATATGGTAGAATGTAAGGCTGCTCCATTTCCATTCCTCTCAGGAATCAGTCTTGAGGAAGGAAATTCTACACCGCTTGCAGATTGCACTATGTATCGACAGTTGATTGGTTCACTACTCTACTTGACACACTCAAGGCTTGATATTTCTTATGCCATGAGTGATGCATCAAGGTATATGCAGTATCCCCATGAGCTTCATTGGCAGGAAGACAAGCGAATCTTGCAGTATGTGCAAGGTACGAGACATTTTGGCATACATTATGCTACAGATTCTGAGCTAGATTTCATTGGTTTTATTGATTCAGATTGGGTGGGTGATAGCATTGATCGGAAGTCCACTTCCAGTTATGTTTTCATTATTGGCCATGGCCCTATTATCTGTTCAAGCAAAAAGCAGGCAGCCAATGCACTTTCTTCAGCATAGGCAGAGTATCGAGGGGCAGTCAATGCTTGCATTTAGGCAGTTTTGTTGCAGGGTATTCTTTCTGAGTTTGATTTTGGTAGCACTACTTCGACTATCATATTTTGTGACAATCAAAGTGCTATTAAGATCTCCACAGATCCAGTTTAGCAGCAGATTACCAAGCACATTGAGATTCATATGCACTACATCTGAGAGTTGGTGTGTGTTCGTACCATCATTTTGCAATATTGCCCTACTAATGAACAAATTGCAGACATCTTTACCAAGAGCATCGCTAAGAAGAATTTCTCTTACCTCCTTTCACTCTTGGGGGTGAGTTCCATCATGGTGGAGACAGATTAGATCCATTTTATGTTTAGCTTGAGGGGGGCCTTTCTTCCCACTAGGTTTTCCCTCTTTCCTCACTTAGATTATTTTCAGGATTTTTGGATTATTGTATTTGGGTGACCTTTGGTATCAGTAACCAGGGCCCTACATTTTATTTTTTACATCATAGTATAGCTTGAGGGGGGGTGTTAGGATATCTCATCATTCAGTTATGTACTTTGCATGTATGCATGCATTGCATGTTTCCCAATCACCAGTTTGATGCTTCCAGCACCTAGTCCCTAGTCTTCCATCACTTGGGAGTTACTTTCCACTCATATTTATCCCTCCTAGTTAGGGAGGCACCCACTTCTCACCTTCCACTGCAGAAGGGTGCCTTTTCTCACCTACCAGTCCAGTTCACTTCAGTTAGCCACCAGTCATTCCTTGATTCGAGGATAGACTGACTCCTCACTGTTGTTATCACTCTGATTGACCTCCGATGAGACTTGACTACATATTCTGAGTGCAGTTAACTCCTCATGCGTCCTCCACTGAGCCTCCATCCCTACATTATTTTCACTTACCATTAGTTACACTTATTACACTCAGTTCGACTCAGTTTGACACTTGTCTGATAGTGACTTGTGCATTGAGGACCACCACTGATTGATGATGAGGACTCCTAGTTGGAGCCAAGCTACACCATGCAGTATATTCGAATGACCTCCTTGGCTAATTTGAATTGCTCAGTCATTGTGACAATATTGTATTGTAATTCTACCATTCTGGATTATAGAGCACTGATGCATCTCTCTTGGACAGTTTTTACTCCAAATTGTTTTACATCTTTGTGATTGATATGCTTGTTCAATAGATCTACTGTGACTAATTTTACATGATGCATGCCGTGTTATCTGTCCTGGAACTCATGCTACACACTACACAGACTGGCACGCTGCTACCGCGCTGCACAGTGCATAGCCCGACGTGCTACTATTGCACTGCCCGTCGCGCTCCTACTGCACTACCTGGCATGCTCCTACCACGCCGCACACTGCACTGCCCGGTGCGCTCCTACCGCACTGCACACCGCACTTCTCGACGTGCTCCTTCCACGCTGCACACACCGACCCAAGACGTGCGCTGCACATTGCAGTTCACGGTGTGCTCCTGCCGCACTACACACCACGCACACCGGACTGAAACTCGCACTGCACACCACGTAGATCCGGCCCATAGCCGCGCCCTGAATTTAAAATTTTTACTACTTTTGTTATTTTAATATATATATATATATATATATATTTGTCAAAACCCATCAATTTCAGCATTGTGTTATCTTTCTAGCATTTAACTGCCATCTCTTTTACTTGCTAGTTAGCTGCCAACATTATCATTGCACACACTCTATCACCTAACTCAAGTGAGCCCTAAAAAAAAACTTAACTCAACCAACTTTTAACCCCACTTGGGGAACATAGAAGAATTTTTTAACAAGGTAGGACAAGTGAGATAGGTATCCATATAAAACCCCTTTGTCTCTTACACTTGAGACATAGTTGTTGTCATCTAGGGTACCAAAATCCCCTAGTACTTGTTGGCACGGTTACGACCAATTTGTCGAAAAGGCCTCTCCCTTAGGATGGTTGAAGTGGCGACACTGGTTCCGGAGGCCTGAGTGGAATACCGCAATCCATTCAATAACTGAAGGCTACCTATTCACTGTCTGCGTGTGGTGTTCCTTTTAGGTCCACACGGTGATAGGACTAGAGCCGTAGATTCACCTTTCTGGACATTTCATGAACGAGGTATCTTAGTAGCCTTTCTTCTAGGATTGTCTACCTGGTGTCCCTCCCGGTAGGGAGATATCATTAGCCTTTGGTTCTACATTTCATATTGTCCAACTGGGATCTCATCACCTTGGAGAGGATATGTCTAGTTTGAACCAGCATACCTTTTAGTTAGGCATTTGCATGCTCCCTTACCTCCCCTGAGTCTAGTGAGTACACCTTTTTTCACTTTTTAGGAGCCTTTAATATTGGTATTCTGACCATGTTATTGCCGCTCCGTTTGATTGTAGCACAGCTATTGCAACAAGCATTATGAGCATTGTTGTTGGCCTGAGTGCCATATTTTTTACGCTCTCCTTGTGCACACACGGTTGCACTAGGATTTTTTGATCTTTTCACTCACCATACCTCACCCGAAATACCCTCATCGTCATCACTGAGTCCCAAAGATAGTCCCGGCACCAACGGGGCCAACCCTCGCAACACGGTTTACTTGGCTCTCCTCACCACAGATGTACAGCCTTGTCACCTAATATGGATGCTCCATATAGCACATCCAACTCAGAACTGGAGTACAACACATAAACAACTCCATTTAATCCCTTCGCTGGTATGTCATCCAACAACTTTTTCGGTGGGATGGTTGGCGGAGGACCCACCACTCACCCGACTACCACATCAATGACCATCCCCTTCATGTAAGCTATAGGCCCTACGCCTAGCATCCCGCCACCACATACATTCCTATAAGTAGTGGATTGGTCACCAATACAAATACATTGGTGACTAGTATCATACCTGGGGGCAGCGGCCCCACCATTGCCGCTATGGCCCACACCACTGCCCCACACATTGGGGGCAGCAACCCCACCATTTCCACTATGGCCCACACTGTTTCCCCACACATTGGGTGTAGCGGCCCCACCATTTTTGTTATGGCCCACAAAATTGCCCCACACATTGGGGGAAGCGGCCCCACCATTGCCGCTATGGCCCATACCGTTTCCCCATACATCGGGGGTAGTGGCCACACCATTGCTGCTATGGAAAACCCACCTCCCTCGTCACCCCCGACACATCTTCCTGCTAGTCTTCCATTCAGGGCCAGTCTTAACCTCCCTGACTAGGATAGATTGACTCAAGATCCGATAAGACACGATCCTACGTGGCCTCCTATGCCCACCAAACTCCCTTCGGACATACCCAAGTTCAAAGGTAAAGGAGGAGAAGACCCCCAAAATCATATCATGTCTTTCCACTTATGGTGTTCCTCTAACTCCATCGTGGACGACTCCATTTTCCTCCGATTACTACAACAAACCCTCACTAGAGCGGCAGCTAAGTTGTATATTGACCGACCTCATGGGACCCACCTTACATTCACATCCCTTGCCTCCACTTTCCTGCAATTCTTCCAGCTACCCATTCATTACGATGCCGGTGTAGAGACCCTCTTACCTTATAGGAAGAATACTACCACCCACATCACGGACCACATCCATGAGTTCCATAAACGACGTACATTATGTAAGATCAAGTTGGACGACCATATTTTCTTAGACTGGTTCCTGAATTCTCTCATACCAACCATAACGAAGGATGTGGCCTCTAAGCGACCTCAGTCTGAGGAAGAAGCCATCCTCAAATCCCAACAATTTGATCTTATTTACACCCAATCTGGCTACCTATACTCTATCTTACCGGATGCTCCTCGTGTCGATGCCTCCCAGAGTGATGCTCCGGGAGCATCCCATGCCGCCAACAACATCATCCAACATGTAGCGTCATGCACCCGACCGTACATGGCTATGCCCACTCCTAGTGGCCATGACCTTTCGCATGCCACATCCCATTCTGGAGCGACTGTGTCATACACCCGGGTGATTTGACCTCCTCATACTCATGGACCATCATGCCCACGACATTGTTATCGCCATCTACACTCACCTTATAACCCTCCTACGGGGCAATCCACCTTTTATCAACACCCACCTCAGCAAGCACATTCTCACCCCCCAGTTCAGTCGGCTTACTACCCTCCGGAGCCCCACTTACATAACCACAAGCTCCCCTAGTTTATCATCCACCGCCGACCCCACCATCACCAACTCAACCTCAAGCACATCCCGGTTACTACCCTCCACCGACACCTTCACCACCTGCTCAGCCACAGAATCCTGCCAACCCCCAAGGGCAATTTTATGCCCAACAACACCCACAACAAAACCATCCTGGTCAACGCAACCAACAAGACCAATAGAACAGGGGGAGAGGCTAGAACCATAGGAATAACCAACCTTAGGACCAAGGTGGTCAACAACCAAACCCCCCGAATAGCAACAACGCCGTCCCATCTGACCAAAACCCTGACAGACAACCTTGTTAGGGCAAGAATCCCAATTTACGAACAAATCATCTTTGCTCCATATGTGGGATCTACGGCCACTATACGCACAATTGTCCGCATTTAGATCGTGCCCGTCAACTTTGGACGGATGACGCCCAACGCTAAGGACGAGATGCTCCTCTTGCAAAACCCAGCCCCCAGCCACCTCCCATGGTGCTACAAAATCCCTTGCCCATGCAAGGAGTAGTAAACACCCAACCACTACCTCTTCCTCAAGGAACCGCACAACCACCTCAGCAAATCACATATGCTACACAGGAAAATCAACCGACAGATTCAGGTACCTCTTATCACATATATAGTAGCCAGGCTACAATACATTATTTTTCGGATTCCAGTACACTATTTAGCCAATTCCCTTACATTGAGATGCTGAGATGAGCATCTATATTGGATCACTATAATATTTTGGACAACAGTATGTATTACCCATGCCATGACTGAGTCTCAGGACACTCAAAGAGATGACCGATGTAGCCATTATACCATTTGTACAGAGCAGTTAGTAGTGCCCAGAGTTACAGCAGCAGTTTCAGAGGACAGATTATGGTACAGGTTTATGAGCAGTCAGGTATATGACTCAGCAGGTATATCATTGTGTTATGGTTATATTGCTTTTATACTTACTCTTATAGCATGGCTTAGCACTTAGAGTCATGATCTAGCGATCATATAGATATGAGGACCTGGTTGATCTTATTATGTATACTATATTGTCCCTACTCAGACTTAGAAGTTCACTATAAATACTCATTGGTCTTACCCACCTTAGGGAGAATAGAGGTGACCATTCCACCATACCTTGGCTTGCTAGTGTTGGCTCCATTATTCATTGTCTTCATCCATCCATTTCCTCCCTTTTAGTTTATCACCCTGACTTACTACTTGACTAGTGACATGGAGGACTTTTCCCACTGTAGGCTCTATATTGGATGATCTTCCCTGTTTACTGTGTCTCGGCTCTGAGTTGGTGACAAAACTTACCTTTGGTGAGTTGGATTGTAGGCCTAAATCATTCTGGTCGGTTGTCCCGATGTTTGGCATTGGCTCGAACTCCCCCTAGTCAATTGAGATGTTGTTAGCTAAAACTGAATCCTCATGTACTATTTATGGAAACTAATAAATTCGCCCATGGAAACTAAAAAGGGAAAGAGCGATGAACTGCTAAAAAATACTCCTTGAAGAGTATAAGAAAGGTCCAAAAAGCAATGATTCTTAAAAGCTATATCTAAACAATTGTTGACCTTATAGATGTATAAAAACATGCCCTGGATGCAAGTTGCAACTAGTTGTGCTTATCAGCACACCTGAGATCCGAAGGGTTATGTAGGCCAAAAAGGCCATGAAATGATATTGAATGATCCTAATGAACTTGGATCAACTTGATATAGACATGATGCCTCAGTTGAATAAGCACTCTCTAAACAACTTATCCATTTTTGAGACACCGTCATTCCCTATGTTGTTGTTCATTCAGTGTATACTATGGTGTGTATTCCCTTTCCCATTTCCAAAGTGTCACAAAGTTAAGCTGTTCAAGTCATCCCTTAGCCTAGCCAGTTATTTTAGCCTTCACCCTTCACTAGCAAATTGATCATAGCTATGAAGTGAGTATGGTCTTGAAAGTCTAGTCTGAGTAATAATAATAATTAATGACATTATATATTTGGATTTAGATCGCCAGTAATGATTACCTTGTGTTATAATTGTTATTTGAATAAGTTGTAGAGCATGCATTAACCTTTGACACTTTGCAACAACTTCTGATGATAGATCTGAGTTATATTTGGTCATGTTGACTTGGTCAAACCTAGTTTGCCCAAGGTCAACCATAGGGCATGAGATGGTTGGACCTTGTGATGATATGGATTGATGATATATGGTCTATGTACATGGACATGATGATTCTATGCAGCAGCTACAGGGTTATGATGATGATTCATGGTTTACAGCATTATTTGATCATTTATAGATTATTATTATTTGGCCTATTCCGGTATATTGGATATATATTTTGGTCATGCAGAGATTCATATGGTGTATGAGTACACATCTTGGATAGATTTGGAACTTCTGAGTCCAATGAGATAGTCTTTTTTCAGTTCCAGGCACTTACAGTGATGATTGAGCCCCAGTAGGCTGTCCCAGTGCCGTTTTGGTCTGTCGGAGACCTTGTCAGAGCAGATGTGATTTTTATCCGGTTGACCTAGGGCGCTGTGCTTGGAGGGGGTGGTCCATCCACTTGTTTTTACCATATTACCCGCCTCCCGGACACACTGGTGCCCTCACCTTGATAGCGCAGGCACTCCAAGAGGCATTTTGGGGCAGTTTCACGCTTCCCAAGGCATTTCAGGATTGGTAGAAATGGCTATTGAGGAATTCGATTTTAGCTACTGAGGCAATGTCTTGGCATGGGATGATTAGTGATGATGGATTGATGTCATCTACACCCCCTCCAGTAGTTTCAGCTTCATCGGGGCCCGCATCCATCACTGATGGCACTTTCTGATGCTTTCTGAGGTCTTTTGAGGCCTAGGATTTGACCATAGAGGCATGATTTGGTATAGTGATGACTATTTTATTATTATTGTGCTATGGGGATTGACCAAGGGTGGCTAAAATCACCCCTTGGACCCACCATAAGATTCTTATTATTTTTTGTCATCATGATATGGTGGGATTCCCCTCTTCTAGGGCGATTTTGTCCACTTATGTTATATTTTATTAGTGATCCATGTATTTTATTGTTGATCTCATCTCAACCATTCATTAGACATTTGTATCTTTTAATCTTAGCCACTCATTCAAAAAGTGGTTAGGATTTTGATGCCTCTCCTTCCTATTTAAAGGAGAGAGCTTCTCATTGTAAAGGGGACTTGTGGCTCTCGATTATTGGAATAGAAAATTATTATTGCATCTATCTCCAGTGTTGTGGTGAATGTTTTTGGTGTTGGTTCGTTGGTTCTTCCTTTGCACTGAGTTATTGGAGATCTTGTTTTGCCATATATTTTGTACCACGTTTTTTGCATCTACAGGTGGAGGCCAATTTGCTTTGAGGAGGAAGTATTGGTAGGGGAAGACTCTCCCTACTTCTTCTTTGGATCTCTTCATTGGTAATAGGGAGTATTACTGTCCCAGGACCTTCTATTCTATCTTATCATTGCATTTTACTTCTATTTCCTCCATACTTGACCTCTCTGATTGAAATCGATTTTCCTTGGATTGACAGGTAGAGGAGGGCGCACTTGTGGGCTAGGGCATCAATTTGGCAAGCAAAATCAACAATCTTTGATTTGATCTCTGTGGGAATCTTCCTCAACATCAAAGCATCTCTCTTCATGACTCAGGTATGATCTCAAGGTAAGTTCTATCTCCATGATCTATCCACTTGTCTAAATCATTTAAAACCCTAATTAATCAAAACCCCCATTTTTACATTTTTCAGATCTACTAAGATCTAGTGACTTCTTGGGTAAGATATTTAAAACCCACCTCTATAGTATCCACGGCATCCCAAATCTATAGTTTGGTGAGGATTGGCCTCCATTTGACCCTCTTCCGAAGGCATTTAGCCTTCTCCAAGCAAGGGCAAACTTCCTAGTTTGGGTGGGTTGACCTAGATCTAGTATGTGGGTAGTTGAGATTCCACTTGATTCGTGATCTACACATCCAATAACCTACCCCCAGATTGTCACTTTTTTGATTTCTACCTTGTGGGCCCTATTCCACATTTTAAGGGATTTAATCCCCATTTTGGACCACTTGGTATCTTTAAACTCAGATCTAGTAAGACCTAGCCATCGGATTGCCTTGCAATTATAGATCCATATCCTCACCTGATCAACCTACTTGCATCTAAATTTTGGATGTCATTGGACTTGTCTTTGACTGTTTTATCCCACCTTTTAGCCTCCTCGGGTTAAGTTGCACCAACTTGGAGAATTGAGTTGGTCCACTTTTAGGATGTGGGTACATGAGATTTTTGTGGATTTGGAACAGGCATAATTCAAAACCTAGGTCTAGTGTGTCACTTCAGCAAATCCTGCCTTGGGGATAGCATTCCTTGTTTTAAGGGATTGTGGTCCACTTAGGTCAAACCTAGATCTAGACCTATTCATCCATCAAGACTTTAATTTCCCACTTGTCTCATGCAATAGGAGTCCTTAACCACAAGTTAACCTTACTTTGACTCCATTATCCCAATTCCCAAGGCACTGGTCTCTCTCCAAGTCAATTCAACTTTCCTAGATTGTTGGATTAATTTGTGGTTTGACCCTTGTGTGGTGAACTAAACCCTTTCATGCCATCATACTTCACGATCAAGCTTGTCACTTGTACTAGTTAGCCCCAATTCAACCCTAAACTACCCTGCATTGGACACAGCTCCCAAGGTAGTGGATTTTCTCACATTGAGCTAGTACTTTAATCCTAGATCCTATTTCACAAATCATAAGTTACTCTCACATCAATAATGAACCAAAGCTATACTCATTGAACCCCTCACTTGTCTCGTGACTTCATCCTAAGGTCTAGGATAAACCATATACCTTACTTCACTTAGAATTAACTTGATTTGGTGTCTTGGTTTTGATCTCTCCTGTCGGGAGTAGATCGGGTCTCCCCCTTTGTTGTTTGGGCTAGATAACATAAAGTGAAGGTTGCCTCGACTGGCGTGACAACCATATATTGGAGGTTGAGGTGATCGTGGTTGCACCTTTTGAGTTGCCCTTCCCTATTGCCATCCATGAGTGGATATATCCATAGGGGTAACTACAGTTTAGGTGATAACATTTTGGCGCCGTTGCCAGGGAAGGCAGTAGCTTACCCTGGTTCGACATACTTTTCTTAAAGCCCTCCCGTTCTCTTTGCCTAACATTTTGGCGCCGTTGTTGGGGAGGCAATAGCTTACTCTTGTTTGACACATATCTCCTAGAGCCCTACTCCCATTTTTCTTGCCTAACATTCTGGTATTGAAAGGCATAGGGCTTACCTTGGACAAACTAGTAGTCATTATTCACTCTCTCCTGCATATACAATGACACATATCTTGGTAGAAGAGTTTAAATCTACCTGGTGACTCCCAATTGTGACTCCGCTGAGGAGCAAGCTCATTTACATCTTTATAACACGAGAAGTAAAGTAAACTTGGATCAAGTTGAAGGAACCCCAATTACATATCGTAAAAGAGATCCTAAAGCACAATCATCTAACTTATTTTGGAAATTGGTTAACGATTCTCCAAACCGAGCTTCAGGATCCCCTTTGTTTAATCTGGTTCCTCCCTCATCTCCTAATTTAAACTTAAACACAAACTTACCAAATCTGATGGCCAGAACAAACTCTGGAAACCAGAATGTTCCTCCTCCACAAGCTCCTAGGATTTTTGGAAGGAAGGCAAAACCATCTCCTTTAGACTTTTCCCAAATCCAGGGTGCACCCCATGACATGCCTGAAAAGTATTTTCAAAAGGTTCCCAGATTTGATGGAGTATCTGCTATATCAATTGAAGACCACATTGATAAAGTATGTGAACACATCGAAGCATATGGAGCATCTGAGGAAGATGTGTTCATGAGGGGTCTCCTGGCATCTTTAGAAGGAGATGTTAGGAAGTGGTTTGACAGGTTGCTTGCCTCATCCATTGATGGGTATGATAACTTTGTCAACAAGCTAAATAGTGAGTGGTCCCGAAAGTTAGATGGGAAATTTCTCTTACATCAACTTTTTGACATTAAGAAAAGAGAAAATGAAACAGTCCATGAGTTTAACATAAGATTCGACAAGACTGTAGCTGTTATCCTTGAAGAAATTAGACCAAAAGACCTAGCAGTTGTTATTCACTACTTGAATGCTTTTGAAGGATGGGTTGGTTATCAGCTAAAGGATAAAAACCCAAATGACTTAAAGACCGCTGAATCAAATGCTAAGATGGCTGAACAAAATGTAGCATCCATGGGGAAACAAAAAAATTTCGATCAATTTACCCCATCCACTTCCAGATCTGACCCTAGACTTCAAAAACCAAAGGAACCTGTGAGTGTGCCAAAGGAATCAAAGGACACTTTAGAAGTCATGCAAGAAATGATGAAGCAATTAACTATCCTAACAAAGAATGTGGCAAGTTTGAATGACCCTGAGAGACATAGAAATCCTTATGGCCCTAAACCTTACTGGAATAATAATAGGAGGCCTGATGGGGATAGGGATAGGCAACGACCTGAGTATCCAGAAAAATCTGAAAAGAAGGAAGTCAATTGGTGTGATGAAAAAGAAGAAGAACCCTCTAACACCATTGACCATGATGACCAACCAGAAAACATCAACTTTATAAATAACTTGTCTTATGATGAAGACTTTGGAAGAATTCTATTAGAAGAAGAGCTTTGGGAGCAAGAAGAAGACATAATTGAAGAACCTAGTTCCTCATGTTGTGCCATAGAGCTACCAAAACCTAAAGAGCAACCAAAGTATCAGATTTATAAATGAGGAAGTACTTCCCAACCTTCTTTCCTTGATAAACATAAAAAGACTAATGAAGATAAAAAGGAAGAAGAAGATCTTGATATGGGTGATTATGATTTGAATATTAATATGAAGAAAGAGTTAAGCAAGATAATGTGTAATATCCCTGTCACTGAATTAATGAAGGTGCCTTCTGTTAGATGCCAAGTAGAGGAATTTTTCGATGGTATTGGCCAAGAGAAAAATCTTGAACCGGTCCTAGAATCATGTCATATCCAAAAGCTTAGTGGAACACAACCTAGTGAAACAGAGAAAGATCCACCGATAAACATCCATTCAACAATTTATGAGAGAAAGAGTGGTGGTCACTCTCCCTTTTACCTTACCTTACACATTCAAAACATGATCCTTCACAATTGTATGTTGGATTCGGGAGCAGCAATGAATGTTATGCCTTTACAAGTCATGAAGGAAATGGGATTAGAGGTGACTAGACCTTATGGAAATGTTTGTGGTATAGATTCTCAGCGAGTGCCATCTTATGGTTTGATAAAAAACCTTAGAGCTGATCTTTTTGCATGTTCAGACATTTCTACCATGATGGATGTAGTTGTCATTGACTTACCCCCAGTGTATGGAATGTTGTTATCTAGAAAATGGGCGGTTGGTCTAGGTGGATACCTTATGATGGATTTGTCATTTATTTGTGTTCCCAACCCTGATGGAGCTTTGATTCGGGTTAACAGAGAACCTTGTTATAATGAGCATGTTGAATCATTTGATGAAGGGCTAAAAAACACATATGGGGATGAATTGTTAAATAATGCCAAAACTAACCTTGCTGAAGATGACGATGAATTATATGAAGTTGATCAAAATATGTGTATGGTCATCGAAGATTCTGATTCCTCTTGGGAAGAAGAGCAAGCAGCTGAGATTGCAAGAACAATCAACTTAGAGTTACTTAGAAATGAATTTGCTGAGGAAATAGATGAATTAAGAAAAAGTGAGAATCAACCTCAAGGTCATGAACAAAACAATGAAATCATTCAAGAACCTTCTATTGAAAATCAAGCACCTGAGGAAGTTGATGATGGCATAATAAATATAGGAATAGATGAACATTTGCCTAATGATCAAAGCTTGGAACAAATTCCCCATTTGGAAAATTTTCATGAGCAAGCAATTATTGAGGAAAATTTTGAGAATCTTATCCATGAAGATGAATTTGATGATATTAGGAGGGGAGAAAGAGTTCCTTTTACTATTAGGGAATGGTTTGATTTGACTGATCATAATAGAGAAAGAGAAATCCAAGGGCTTGCACCTATTTACCCATGGGAAAACAATCTTGTAGATAGGGTTGAAACAAATGAAGAGTCTGAAGCTTCCCATTATTCTGATATAGAAGATTCTCTATCTCATTTATCTCTAGAAGATGGTAGCCTAATTCAAGTTCATGATAACTCTTTAAGTTGGGAAGAGGATTCCTTAATTAATGATGCACCTGAAGAAGATTTTAACTTAAGCAACCTTGCTATTTTTCAAACTCCTTTAGAGCCTCAAAGCCATGCTTTATATGCACATCCTCATGTCCCTAATTTTCTCTTACCATCTGAGTCATCTAGTCATCATACTCATGATCTTTCTCACATTCCTAGTTCCTCTACATTTCATCTTGAGTCAGTTTCTACTAGATTGGAGAACATGGTCATTCCTGTTCCTTCAGGGGAAGGTTCTAGTCATAACACTATCATATCTCATGAGCCACGTCCCTTGGAAGAACATAGAGATTTCTGGACTGTAGGTGAAGTTGTTAAAAGAGTTGTATCTCCCCATGAGGAAGAGTCAAATGAAGTAGTCCAAGAAACAAGAAGAGGAGTTAGGGAGGTTCTTGTTGGCATAATTGCTATTTCCTTAGATGGTGGTCCACCCAGAGTTGATGCAGTTCCTTCTAGGAGGAGCTCAAGGATTGTCACACCTCAACCGCAAAACCCTGTTGAAATCCATCCCATGCCTATTCGTAATATTGGAGTAATTCCTGAGTCTGTAAATAGAAATAGGTTTCATACAGGAAGTCAAGTCATCATTCCCAACCATTTATTGCATATAAGATCGGGACAGGTTGATGACTTATGGGTTGGACCTTTCACAGTAGAGCAATGCATTGATGGCATGTGCTTTCTGACCACTGGTAGTGGATGACGTATTCTATATCTTGTCAATCAGAGGGACTTAAGGGATCACATCCCTACTCCCACATAGTTGGGATCTCTCCACTTGCATTGCCTGGTAGATTAGAGTAGGTAGGAAACCAAATAAGCCTACTTGCGTAGTATTTAGTCTTTTTAGCCATTGAGTTTGGCACCTTGTTTATTTCTAAGCTCCTTTGTAAGCTCCTAGTTTAATTGAATACCTGTCACTTTTCTTTTTCCTGCACAATAAATTTCAAATTTTGCAAATTATGTTAGTAGTTTAATTTATGTTCTACATTTATATTTCATGCATTTCTATTTCTGACATAGAATAGATTTTATTTCAGTTGGTTTTATATTTTTCCCACACATGCGGCATGAGGTATTTTTAATGCTTATGCATGTAGAAATAGGTGGCAAAAAATAAAAAAACTGGAAGCAAAATGGTAGAGTGCTGGATCGTGGATTTGAGTAGCAGAGTTTGGGGACCATAGATTTTGAGGTTCTCAAGCGCTAATTTCAGCAGAGCACTTGTCCCAGCCGGAGCCAGATGTTATCACATATATAGTAGCCGAGATACCATACATTATTTTTCTGATTCCAGTACACTATTCAGCCAATTCCCTTACATTGAGATGCTGAGATGAGCATCTATATTGGATCACCATCAGATTTTGGACAGCAGTATGTATTCCCCATGCCATGACTGAGTCTCAGGACACTCAGAGAGATGACCATTGTAGCCATTATACCATTTGTACAAAGTAGTTAGTATTGCCCAAAGTTACAGCAGCAGTTTTAGAGGACAGATGATGGTATAGGTTTATGAGCAGTCAGGTATATGACTCAGTAGGTATATCATTGTGTTATGGTTATATTGCTTTTATACTTATTCTTATAGCATGCCTTAGCACTTAGTGTCATGATCTGGCGATAATATAGATATGAGGACCTGGTTGATCTTATTATGTATACTATATTGTCCCTACTCAGACTTAGAAGTTCACTATTCATACTCATTGGTCTTACCCTCCTTAGGGAGAATAGAGGTGACCATTCCACCATACCTTGGCTTGCTAGTGTTGGCTCCATTATTCATTGTCTTCATCCATCCATTGCCTACCTTTTAGTTTATCACCCTGACTTACTACTTGATTAGTGGCATGGAGGACTTTTCCCCACTATAGCCTCTGTATTGGATGAGCTTCCCTATTTACAGTGTCTCGGTTTTGAGTTGGTGACAAAACTTACCTTTGGTGAGTTGGATTGTAGGCCTAAATCATTCTGGTCGGTTGTCCCGATGTTTGGCATTGGCTCGAACTCCCCCTAGTCACTTGAGATGTTGTTAGCTAAAACTGAAAGCTCACGTACTATTTATGGAAACTAATAAATTCGCCCATGGAAACTAAAAAGGGCAAGAGTGATGAACTGCTGAAAAATACTCCTTGAAGAGTATAAGAAAGGTCCAAAAAGCAATGATTCTTAAAAGCTATATCTAAACAATTGCTGACCTTATACATGTATAAAAACATGCCCTGCATGCAAGCTGCAACTAGTTGTGCTTATCAGCACACCTAAGATCTGAAGGGTTATGTAGGCAAAAAAGGCCATGAAATGATATTGAATGATCCTAATGAACCTGGATCCACTTGATATATACATGCAGCCTAAGTTGAATAAGCACTCTCTAAGCAACTTATCCATTTGTGAGGCACCGCCATTCCCTGTGTTGTTGATCATTCAGTGTATACTATGGTGTGTATTCCCTTTCCCATTGCCAAAGTGTTAAAAATTTAAGTCGGTCAAGTCATCCCTTAGCCTAGCCAGTTATTTTAGCCTTCACCCTTCACTAGCAAATTGATCACAGCTATGAAGTGAGTATGGTCTTGAAAGTCTGGTCTGAGTAATAATAATAATTAATGACATTATATATTTGGATTTCGATCGCCAGTAATGATTACTTTGTGTTATAATTGTTATTTGAATAAGTTGTGGAGCATGCATTAACCTTTGACACTTTGCAGCAGCTTCTGATGATAGATCTGAGTTATATTTGGTCATGTTGACTTGGTCAAACCTAGTTTGACCAAGGTCAACCATAGGACATGAGATGGTTGGACCTTGGGATGATATGGATTGATGATATATGGTCTATGTACATGTACATGATGATTCTATGCAGCAACTACAGGGTTATGATGATGATTCATCGTTTACAACATTATTTGATCATTTACAGATTATTATTATTTGACCTATTCTGGTATATTGGATATATATTTTGATCATGCAGAGATTCATATGGTGTATGAGTACACTTCGTGGATAGATTTGGACCTTCTGAGTCCAATGAGACAGTTTGTTTTTAGTTCCAGGCACTTACAGTGATGATTGAGCCTCAGTAGGATGTCCCAGTGTAGTTTCGGTCTGCCGGAGACCCTGTCAGAGCAGATGTGATTTTTATCCAGTTGACCTAGGGCACTGTACTTGGAGGGGGTGGTCTAGCCACTTCTTTTTACCATATTACCGCCCTTCCGGACACACTGGTGCCCTCACCTTGACAGCACAGGCACTCCAGGAGGCATTTTGGGGTAGTTTCATGCTTCCCGACACATTTCAGGATTGGTAGAAATGGCTATTGAGGAATTCGATTTCGGCTACTGAGGCAATGTCTTGGCATGGGATGATCAGTGATGATGGATTGATGTCTTCCACACCCCCTCCAGTAGTTTCAGCTTCATTGGGGCCTGCATCCATCACTCATGGCACTTTCTGATGATTTCTGAGGTCTTTTGAGGCCTATGATTTGACCATAGAGGCACGATTTGGTATATTGATGACTATTTTATTATTATTGTACTATGGGGATTGACCAAGGGTGGCTAAAATTACCCCTTGGACCCACCATAAGCTTCTTATTTCTTTTTTCATCATGATATGGTGGGATTCACCTCTTCTAGGGCTATTTTGTCCACTTATGTTATATTTTATTAGTGATCCATGTATTTTATTGTTGAGCTCATCTCAACCATTGATTAGACATTTGTATCTTTTAATCTTAGCCACTCATTCAAAAAGTGGTTAGGATTTTGATGCCTCTCCTTCCTATTTAAAAGAGAGAGCTTCTCATTGTAAAGGAGACATGTGGCTCTGGATTATTGGAATAGAAAATTATTATTGCATCTATCTCCAGTGTTGTGGTGAATGTTTTCGGTGTTCGTTCATTGGTTCTTCCTTTGCACTGAGTTATTGGAGATCTTGTTTTGACATATCTTTTGTACCACGTTTTTTGCATCTACAGGTGGAGGCCGATTAGCTTTGAGGAGGAAGTATTCGTAGGGGAAGATTCATTGGTAACAAGGAGTATTACTGTCCCAGGACCTTCTATTCTATGTTATCATTGCATTTTACTTGTATTTCACCCATACTTGACCTCTCTGATTGAAATCGATTTTCCTTGGATTGACAGGTAGAGGAGGGCGCACTTGTGGGCTAGGGCATCAAGTTGGCAAGCAAAATCAACAATCTCTCATTTGATCTCTGCAGGAATCTTCCTCAACATCAAAGAATCTCTCTTCATCACTCAGGTATGATCTTAAGGTAAGTTCTATCTCCATGATCTATCCACTTGTCTAAAACATTTAAAACCCTAATTAATCAAAACCCCCATTTTTACATTTTTTCAGATCTATTAAGATCTAGTGGCTTATTGGGTAAGATATTTAAAACCCACCTCTATAGTATCCATATCATCCCGGATCTATAGTTTGGTGAGGATTGGCCTCCATTTGACCCTCTTCCCAAGGCATTTATCCTTCTCCAAGCAAGGGCGCACTTCCTAGTTTGGGTGGGTTGACCTAAATCTAGTATGTGGGTAGTTGAGATTCCACTTGATTCATGATCTACACATCCAATAACCTACCCCCAGATTGTCACTTTTCTGATTTCTACCTTATGAGCCCTATTCCACATTTGAAGGGATTTAATCCCCATTTGGGACCACTTGGTATCTTTAAACTCAGATCTAGTAAGATCTAGCCATCGGATTGCCTTGAAATTATAGATCCATATCCTCACCTGATCAACCTACTTGGATCTAAAGTTTGGATGCCATTAGACTTGTCTTGACTATTTTATCCCACTTTTTAGCCTCCTTGGGTAAAGTCACACCACCTTGGAGAAGTGAGTTGGTCCACTTTTAGGATGTGGGTACATGAGATTTTTGTGGATTTGGAACGGGCATAATTCAAAACCTAGGTCTAGTGTGTCACTTCATCAAATACTTCCTTGGGGATAGCATTCCTTGTTTTAAGGGATTGTGGTCCATTAGGTCAAACCTAGATGTAGACCTATTCATCCATCAAGACTTTAATTGCCCACTTGTCTCATGCAATAGGAGTCCTTAACCACAAGTTAACCTTACCTTGACTCCATTATCCCAATTCCCAAGGCACTGGTCTCTCTCCAAGTCAATTTGACTTTTCTAGATTGTTGGATTAACTTGTGGTTTGACCCTTGTGTGGTGAACTAAACCCTTTGATGCCATCATACTTCATGATCAAGCTTGTCACTTGTACTAGTTAGCCCCAATTCAACCCTAAACTACCCTGCGTTGGACACGGTTCCCAAGGCAGTGGATTTTCTCACATTGAGCTAGTACTTTACTCCTCAATCCTATTTCACAAATCATAGGTCACTCTCACATCAATAATGACCAAATCTATACTCATTGAACCCCTCACTTGTCTTGTGACTTCATCCTAAGGTCTAGGATAAACCATACACCTTACTTCACTTAGAATTAACTTGATTTGGTGTCTTGGTTTTGATCTCTCCTGTCGGGAGTAGATCGGGTCTCCCCCTTTGTTGTCTGGGCTAGATAACATAAAGTGAAGGTTGCCTCGACTAGCGTGACAACCATATATTGGAGGTCGAGGTGATCGTGGTTGCACCTTTTGAGTTTCCCTTCCCTATTGCCATCCATGAGTGGATATATCCATAGGGGTAGCTCCAGTTTAGGTGATAACAGTACCCACCATCTCATCATGATGTCATCAATTGACATCAATCTTCAAACACGTCGAAATCCATATAGACCCAGCCCCGAACGCCTAGTTGATACTATTGCTAACACTCTTCCCACAGATCAACCCTTATGCATAACCCCGCCACACAGCGATGGGGCCCCTAAATCCCCTTTCTTCCCACTACGATGGATCAACAACAATCCTAACGCTCGTGCCACATCAAATTATAATATTGTAGAAGATTTATCGTAGTCCCCCGCTGCTATGTCTGCCTTGGAAGTCCTAAAGAACTATCCCTCATAGAGGAAATTGTTGTTATCCGCCATTGGTATGATAGACCCTAACGACTCACGATTGATGGCATTCAACTTAGACCAAGTCGAACCACATTTTCCTTCGACACTAGCCTTCTAGGTTTCTGTATCAGTTCAGAACCTTGTCATCCATCGATGCATCATCGATGAAGGTGCATCCACTTGCATAATGTCGACATTTGTTTGGCAGAAGCTTGGATCTCCCACTCTATAGCCATCAACAACTGCATTAAGAGATTATGATGGCCATGCAACTCAACCACAAGGCCTTTTGGTCAACCTTCCCATTCATCTAGGGGGGGAAACGGTCCTAATCGATATAGAGGTTATCAATGCACATCTTGGTTACAACCTCTTGCTTGGTCGTAGTTACATGTATGCTATGAAGGTCGTCACTTCATTCGTCTTCCACATAATGATGTTCCCCCATGAGGGACGTGTGGTCAAAATAGACCAAATAACATATTATGATCCCAATGCCCCCACTCCTCCTGAGAATGTTCTTCCCATGATTGAACAACTCGTGCACAATGCTCCTACATCATTAGTCTCCACAGTCGGACCTAGGTTATACTTGGAATCACCCATGACCTCCACATTCCAATCCATTCCCTCCCCTGTGAAGATAACAGAGATATCTGATCTCTGCATAATTTCCTCCAACCACACAGCGCCCAAACATCAACCACCTTTACTACCGCAACCATCGTCGATGCCAAGTTACGTTGGGGAAACACCCATCCATACGATCCCATTTTTATTCCCACCTTCTAGAGTGATAAGTACCCCTGTGATGGCCACTTTGAACCTCCCCAGTTTAACCCTATGCCTACCTGTGTGGTATTTACCCGGCCCTACTCCTCCACCAACACCACAAGTCGTCCTTCAACCAGTCCAACCTCTTAACACTTCCAACTGCCCACCCCCAGGAGTTGCAAACATGCCCAAATGTCCTCCTTCCGGTATAGCATCCACATCTGCTACAAACCCTACCCCACCACCACCTAAAAATGCTAGGGGCAGAGGCCCGCAAAACTATATCGCCCCACCGACGAGAAAACTTGTGGCACCTCAACCACCCCTGCGAGCACCACCTAAGTGCTCCCTGTGTGATGATATTGGCCATGCCACTCACAACTGTCCTTAGGTGCCCAATCTCCAAAAATGCATGCAGACCTTGGATGATGACCCCAACATCCCCGTAGTCTTACTAAACCCCCCATCCCATTAGAGCAATAAGACATTACGTACTAACCACGCTTGCACTATCTGTGGAATATATGGTCACTACTCACACCACTGCCCCGACCTCCCGAATTACAGAGCATCCCTTTACGAGCTAAATAACGCCAACCTAGAAACATCCCCGCCCACCATTGAAGAAATTTACCCTCCAACATCTTCCTCTTCGGAAGAAATCAATACGATATACATTATCTCTACGGTCGATAGGAATGACTCGCCTCCAACATCTATCCTTCCCTTGTATGACTTGACAACTCAGTACTTTCGCAGCGATGAGGAAATCATTGAAGCCCTTACAGAACCCAACTACCCATGGGATGACATGCACCATCGATCATATTTCATCACTAGTGAGTCCACCGCTATCGCAGGCAACCAACTAGCAATTGAAACAAAAGACTTTCTCATGGAGAAGGTCGACTGGTTTAAGAACCCTATTCCCACCCTCGACTCCTTTGAGGAAGGTAACATTGACAATATATCACCAACCATACAAGTTGATATTTCCGTCACACCTAGCACACCCGAACTCATCACATTAAGTGTCACTTGCACGGAATACAAAATCAGGGAATCCAAAAAGCTCTTTCAGTACTTTCGTGATGTCTTTTCCTGGTCTTATACTGAGATGCGCGGCCTAGAACCTACCATTGTTGAACACCACATTGATACATGGTCATAGGTCCCACCTGTCCACCAGAAGAAGAAACCAATTCACCCCTCCAAACTACCTGCAGTCAAAATTGAAATTGAGAAGCCACGGAAAGTCGGATTTATCTATCCTATCGCTTTCACCACCTGGGTGTCAAACCCTGTACCTGTCAATAAAAAATAGGGCACTCTGCATGTTTGTACAGATTTTTGAGATCTCAATCACGCATGTCCCAAAGACAACTTCCCTACACCTTTCATCAACCAACTTGTCAACACCTGTGCGGGACATGAAGTCCTCTCCTTTATGGATGGCTTTTTCGAAATATAACCAAATACACATTCGGAAAGGAGGCCAATATAACTGTGTTCACTACCCCATGGGGCACCTTTTCCTACTGGGCCATTCCATTTGGTCTAAAGAATGCGGGTGCCACTTTACAATGAGCCATGACATATTGCTTCCACGACCTAACTCATATCATCATGGTTTACGTAGAGGACCTTACTGCTCACTCCAAAGAACAATCTAACCACCTAAATGACCTCTGACAAGTCTTCCTGCGTTGCCGCAAATACATAATCCACTTGAACCCTCTCAAGTGTGTCCTTTTCACTCCTACAGGCCGGTTGTCAGGATTCATCACTTCATAGAAAGGGATAACTGTCGATCCTTTAAAAGTTCAAGCTATCTTGGACCTACCACCCCCTTGCACCATAGGTTAATTATAGAGTCTACAAGGAAGAGCCAACTTTCTTCGCTGCTTTATTCTTGAATACGTCATGACGGCTCACAGCTTTCACTGCTTATTCCACACCCGCAGCCCATTTGTTTGGGATGAGCAAGCTGAGGCAGCCTTTTCATCCCTTAAAACAACCTTAACTAATTCCCCTTTGATCTCCCCCCCGGATTTCTCAAATGATTTTATCCTGTATGTTTCAGCGTCAGAATACGCCATCTCCGGGGTACTTGTTCAAGAAGATATTGCACGGAAAGAACACGTAATATACTACGTGAGTCAGACATTATCTGGCCCACAATCGCATTACCCTCCAGAAGAGAAGTTGGCCCTAGCTGTCGTCTTCTCTGTACAAAATCTCCATCACTATATGTTGTTGAGCCCAACTACTGTTGTGGCCGACTCAAATCCTATGGTTTACCTTTTGAGTCGTAGCCTCCTACAAGGATGTGTGCCTAAGTGGGTCATTATTCTCCAAGAGTATGACCTCACATTTACAACACCAAAGAGCATCAAGGCCCTTGCGCTGGTGCAACTAATGACAGACTTTCCATCATCATCCAGTTCAACTCCCATCAATACTAGTCTCCACAATGATCATTTATTTATCATCTCCTCAGATGACCCTTAGTACGGCGATATCTTGGTGTACCTTCGCATTCAGAAATTTTGACCTGACCTTGACCGCGACGGGCATTGATGCATACGTCACCACGCTTCACGTTACCTTCTCTTAGGAGATGTGTTATATCTTCGCGGTATCGACACCATTCTATGCTACTGCATCACCCGCGATGAGGGCCGAACAAGTACTTAATGATTTCCATAGTGGAGCTTGTGGCAGACACTTTTCAGGGATGGCTACTTCCCAAAAAGTTATCCGAGCCGAATATTTTTGGCCCTCCCTCTTTACCGACTGCATCACTGCCGTTAAGCATTGTCACAACTGCTAGCTCTTTGTACCCAAGGCAAGGACCCCACCTGGCCCTCTTCACCCAGTCATCACTGTCAGCCCTTTCTGCATATGGGCCATGCACTTCATGGAGTACATCCCTTCGTCGGCAGGTGGCCATAAATATATCATTGTAACCGTAGATTAATCTACCAAGTGGGTTGATTCCATGCCCACGTTCGACTGCAAAGCTGACACTGCAGCTCGTTTCTTCTTTAATCATCTCATTACTCATTTCGGTGTCCCCCAACAACTTGTTTCTGACCATGAAAAACACTTTGAGGACTCCATCTAGAAGGATCTGTCTATCCTTCTAAAATTCAAGCATCAATACTCTTCCTCCTATTAACCTCAAGGGAATGGCCAGGTAGAGGCCATCAATAAAATACTGAAGACCATTCTTCAATGCACCATAGATCGCCATCAGTCCAACTGGCATCACATGTTATTTCCAGCTCTATGGTCTTATCGTACATCCACAAATACTGCCACGGAGTTCACCCATTTCCACTTAGTACATGGCATCGAATCGGTCCTCCCCATTGAATGCTTGATTCCCGCCCTCCACATCGTTGTCGAACTCCTACCTGATACCTCCCCACTCGAACAATGACTCATACTCCTAGAACAAGCCAATGAGGATAGTCGGACAACCCTCCAAACCATTGAGCCTACGAAAAACCGGTCGAAAGCAAGCTATGAAAAACATGTTCATCCTCGCAATTTTCAAGAAGGAGACCTTGTCCTCGTCTATGACAAGCACATGATAAGACCAGGAAAGGAAAATTCGAATCCATGTTGCAAAGCCCATATATCGTACATACCTGTTTGGGACATGGGGCATACATCCTCACTGATTCTGAAGGGACCCCCCTGTGCAACCCTCGAAATGGGTTGTACCTTAAATGTTTCTACCCATAACACCCGTTTGGGGACCCATCAGTCCCTTTTGTATAGTTTCATTCCTTTTTGTTTCCCACCTTTTTTTATCTAAGACCTTACATTTTGTTTACCCTGCATGATCACAGATGGGCTCCCTCCCACCATAATACGTCGGTTTTGCTGATGGCACAAGCCGCTGGTCCCCAAACCTTGCCTCTGCAGCTTGGGTCCTGTATTCACCCTCACACAAGCTAATCCACCTCAATGGAGTATGCATAGGTGCTGGTACAAATAACTAGGTTGAGTACGATGCGGTGAACGACCTACTGACTACTGCCCTCCATATGGGAATATGTCACCTTCATGTGTTTCTTAAGTCCCAGCTACTTGTCTCCCAACTCAGCAACCATTACCAAGTATGGGATCCCTTCCTTTTTAGAAAGTTCCTGCACACTAAGAAAATGATCTGACAGTTTGAATCCATTACATTCACTCATGTCCCATGGAATCAAAATAGTGTAGTAGACCAAATGGCTAATAATATTCTAGACTGGAATACAAATCACCATATGTAGGGCATCAATCATACATAGATAACCATACAACCCACATATACATAACAATATCATTTAGGCATTAAAAACCACAAAAATTGCAAAAAGTAATCATCGCCATATTTGCATCCACGTGCATCATCATAACAGCATCCATGTGCATACAATACAAACATCATGATATGTGCATCCACATGCATAAAACATAAACATCATCACAAAGGGAATCCACGTGATGATAAATATATATGTCATGGAAATGTCATAAGTACCCACTGTACCCAAATATACATATAAACATAGCGAGGATCCCTCACAGCATCCTCGGTAGATATCATAAGCCGTATATACAAAAATTCCACATGCTCATCATAGTGGGGGCAACCCTGTCATCTGCCTATTCAGACTCCTCCCGGTAGTCCTCATTGTCATCATCCCCCCCTATCTCCCCTACCTCGGTGGCAGCGGCTGTAGCTGCCTATGCGGGCAGCTTATCCTCGCCCTGCTCCTCCTCAGGTAGCTCCTCCTTAGGATCCTCCTCCTCAGGATACTCCACTATAGGAACATCCTCCTCTGGCTCATCCTCCTTAGGATCATCCTGATCATCCTCCCCAATATAGGGTACATTCCCTCTATCGAAATCTCTCACGGTCTGTGTGGCCATCGTAATCCGCCACATGATAGGACTCCACTCCTATGGAGCATCATAACATATGTCTATCAACTCCTAATCTAGATTCTGCCAGCCATCGCTCTCGATCCCCTCTAGGAGCCGATCAATCCCCTATCGCAAAACATTCAAGGTAACTGCGGCACTCTGACAACGCCCCTATCCACGACATACTGGATCGACCCCCTCCACATGGCCTCTCCGCAACCGATGCCCCAGTGGTGGTCGAGGTCCCACATCTGCAAAGGAAAACATCAAAATGTCAATAAAAAACCAATTATCTGCATCATAGTATTGTGCATAAAAAATAGACAAAACAAAAAAAAATGATGTACCATCTGGTCCCCAAGCCTAACGAAGAGGGCTCGGTAGCTCTAGGTCCCCACGAAAGTCCATCCGGTGGTATGGATAGTCCTCAATAGATACCGGTATCTACATCCACTATCTAAACAACTCCTCTGTAAAAAAATGACCCACTAGCCCTCCACCCGAGTGAGTCATCATCTCCCCCCATCGCCGCATCTGCAGCTTTGTTGGTGGTGCCTCCCGCACTGCTCTATGAAGCCGCAGTGTGGGTACCTGCTCGAAGTAGAATGCACATAGAAAGGAAGGGAAACAGAACTCCTTCCCTAGATGTCGTACCTTGCTCATCTCACACTGAACAGCAGTCAAGTACATCTGTCCCCAAGCATAATACGTCCTGTTAAGGACTCTCTCTATCAGTAACATCTTCCCTCCCGAGATCCGGTGAGGTCCATTAGAACCCAAAACACATACCACAGTCACTGCAATAGCCTACGTAAATGGGCTCTGTATATCACAAAGCATGAGTGCAGAACCACTCACCTCCGCCATCGGCAGATAATGTCTCCCAATAAAGCCTCCATCGAAACATTCCCCGGCCTTCTCGGTTGGGTATCAACAACCATGCCCAACCTGGGAAATCCAGTCAAAAAATATACATCTGTTAGGGTAAGATCTAGTCGCTCACCCTGAATCATAAAGGCCTCGATATCTAAGTCCTAGAACTCAACCAACTTGTTCAGCAATAGAGGTGTTGAACGCATCAGTGGGATCTATGCAAACTTCAGGAGCCCACAATCAGGTAGGGCCTCGTGAACTCCCCTGTCCGTTTGAACGCATTGTCGGATGTTACCCAGGACCTCCCGCTCTCTCCAAGTCACCAATGGCATCCTGCCAATCACAACAATACAACCCATTAGATCCATATCTCAACACAATTGATGGGCCCCCAAATGCCCTCTGGAGCACATTTTCTCCCTTGAAAAGTGTGCTGCAGAGTGCACTTGCTAAGCCTTTCCCTACGTTGTACACCACGCTTTCCTCCTAGAAAGCTACACTGCACACCGCGTCCATACTATCCCTTAGTTGTGCTCTGAAGCGCGTTTTCCCCTCAGAATGTCATGCTTCAAAGCGCAACTAAGTTGGGCTCACCCACGGGGCACAACGTGCTTTCCAGATTCCCAAGTGCGCCCTGGACCACGCCTTTAAGCGAGGAACCCGCGCTTCGCAGTGTAGCTCCCTCGGCCATCACTGTGGTCCAGAAAGCACAAAACCATCTAGAACCCGCGCTATGCCACGTGGACACCCATTAATGACCAATACGCCTCCCAGAGGCCCAAAACCCAATAAAAATGCTTAAATGACAAAGCTAAGGACATGAACTCTTACCTGCAACTCCCAGAATGCAAATCCACCAGTCCAATCTCTCGCAATCTCAGTTTTCACCTCTGGGCTCCTCTAATCTCCTGTCAAACTCACCAATCACAAATGACACCTATTATGAGTGTCCACTTATCATTTATAGACATTGGAATTATTTTCGTTTTTCCATTACGAGATCATCCGATGCCCGTTTCTCAAACCATTGATACCAATGAACTCAGCACATCGAGAACTTCGCGGTGGTTGAGTCGGTTTCCAATTTTCACTCACACCTTTTTTGGGCATTTTTTACATGGCCACCATCGCCTAGGTTTGCATGCCACATCGGCCATTGTCTGTTTTTGACGTTCTTTATATTGCCGGATTCAGTTTTCCGCGCTCCTGACCATGCTTGAGATCATTTCTCACTTTCACTGCTTCCTTTGCTTATAGAACTACTGATGCTCCTGCCCATGCTACTGTATATGCTTATGAGTATTAACCTGGTAGAGATGCTGGACAAGGTAGTGCTACTGAAGCTTGACCCCTTTTTGTGGGCATTTTTTACATGCCCCTCGTCGCCTCGATTTGCATGCCACATTGACCATCATCCATTTTTGACATTCTTTATACCACCGAATTAAATTTTCCGCGCTCATGACCATGCTTGAGATCATTTCTCGCTTTCACTGACCCCTTTTTGCGGGCATTTTTTACATGCCCCTCGTCACCTCGATTTGCATGCCACATTGGTCGTTGTCTGTTTTTGACGTTCTTCATATCACCGGATTTAATTTTCCGCGCTCGTGATGATGCTTGAGATCATTTCTCTCTCTCACCTCTAAATTTTTTGGACATTTTTGAGTGCCTTCGATGTATCTATTTGCATGCCACATCGACCATTATCACATTTTACCAATCCATGCATCACAACCTATCCATGAGCCCTCCGCTCCATCCATAATGCAATTATGGCATTGTTTTGCTATCATTCATCAAGTCGCAAGGAGGCCCCATCAGTGTTCCCCTCCTATCACTATGCTTGATCCCCATACTCATCCCTTGATTGAACACTTCCTCCTTACCTCACCATTAATTTTGTTCGGTATAATTTTACCCATTTTTCGGCCCTATCAATTCCTTTACGAAAAAGGCACTTAGGGAGTTTCTGTTAAGCTCTTTTCTGGCTCCTGAAATAATGAAAGATCGTCGAGTAATATTGCTTCCTTTCATGCTCGTTAAACGTATTTGAAAGGGCCTCTACCTGGTATAAGTTTACCCCTTTTCTAGACCTTGTAGACTAATTACAAAAAATGAATACTCTAGTCACATCGGCTAGAAGAGTTCTTCATTGCATCCTTTTATGCTTTTTTGGGCCTTGGAGACTAACACATGAAAAAGAACTCCCTTGGAGTCCTCTTACTGCTTTCAGACTCTCTAAAAGTGAAAGCAACCATGAGCAATCACCATACTGGGCTCATACAAATCCACAAGACGGTACCTCTCCATCATTTCAGAGCCTTCTTATCACTTTCAGACTCCTTAAAAATGAAAGCACTTATGAGCATTAACTATCCTGGGCTTGCACAAATCCACACGATAGTACCATTTTTCGAGCACACTTCTATCCCTTCTTTAAGCTCCGTAAAACATGAAGAAAGCCCCAACAGTGCCTCTCAGCGCCATAACAAAGCATATATAATCACACTATTATGGCAGCTTCCCCAACTTGGTCGCCTTTGTTCAGAGTATTCTGCAATATGCCACCTTAAGAGTTTCCCGACACCATACATCAATTTTTCCGACTTAGCCTCTCGCATTGCAGTACATACCCTTGATCCCTTAAGCTATGATCCCCATACCGAAAGTCAGTTTCATATGCTACCAAGTCATCCATGCCATCATACTCTAAACAAAGGAAGTTTGAGTTCCCCCCACTCTGCGACCTCATTTGCTCCACACCCCCATAGTTTAACAGTCCTTCCTTCAGTATTATCACCTCTTGGTTGAACACCTCGCTCTCCTACCAAGGAAACATCATTGCCTTGGTAGTTACAGGTCTCCCTCTGTCGATGCCAGCCAATATATTCTAGAGGATAGACCCAGAGGTCCCTGTGCCTTGGACTCATCACCATCAGTGGTGAGTGCCTACGGACCATTTTTGAGGAGTCCTTAGGGCCTCTCTGAATGGTTTTTTCTCACGTTATTGACTTCAACACCTTGATCGCACTGTTGATATTCGTGCAGGGTATTGGTCCCTTCAGTTATCAGTCGAAGACCCCAGATGTCCCCTGACTCTAGCATATTGATGACTCAATTCTAAACACCCAGTTATATGTTCCTATGGATATCTGGGCTGCGATTGGAGAGTATGTGAACACCCTTATGTCCATACATCAGTTCTCCAGATCAACCATGGTCATACCATGGGTATGTCTCAGATTTGCGTCCCCTCTGGACCAACATGATGTACACAATAGTTTTTCATGTATTGTTTCAGTCCCCTTTTTGGACCTCATTATTATATTTTGACAACGAGCATGGGTATGCCCGCCTCGTCCATATGTTGAGATACTCCTCAGTGAGACATGTATTTTTAGTTCTTGGCAGTTAGTACAGACCTCGTGTTCCGGGCTCCAACAAGTTCGTGCTCTCCTCCATCCCAATGCATATCAGCCAGGAAAACCACAATACTTATGATGTCTATCGGCCATACGATGAGCTCCTTCCCTTACACATCAGGGGGCAATCTGTTAACACCAAAAAAGCACTCACCAGCTCATCCCTGTAGACATACACCTCTGTTGACCAAATTTCCTACCAACCTAGCCTCCAAAACCCCAGAAAACCCAAATCGGTACCAAAATACTCAAAATTCCTTCAAAAACATACCAAAACCCCAAAAGAGGGTCAAAATCAAAATAATTGGGAATAAAACTCAAAAAAAAATCAAAAAAAGAGAAAAGAGGGCAAAAACCCTAAAAAGCCCCAAAACCCTAATCTAAGACTATAAAAGGGGTGGAGGCCCCTCATTTCAAATATCCCTCACCTACTCTACCCTTATGCTGCTAAAATTTTGTTAAGCCTTAACCATCCATCTTAGAGCTTTGGCCTCCCTTGAGAAGATAGAAATCTTAGCCACCACCAAAAGCATTGAGGAGGAGAGTACAGAACCAAAGGAGCTTCGAAAGACACTATCAGAGCTTCACCAGCCTCATTTTTTAGGTAATTTTTTTTATTGCAAGCCCTTGCTTGCCCATAATACAATATAATTAAAGATTCTTTGTTACGTTGCTTTGAAAATCTATTGTTTATTGCTTTAAGTTATTTTAAAATCTCATGCATATGTTAGATCAGATTGTTTGTTTTTTTTATTATTAGTTTATTCTTGATCACTTCCCTTTAACCTGCTACTAAGGATTCTTTCCCTTAGTAGGTGCCCTTTTGCACAGTAGGGGTGAAAACCCTAGCTACGAAGTGTATAACAAGCAAGAGATTCTGTATCAATGAAATCCAAGTCAAAATATCAACAAACACGAAAGATCTACAATTATAGGGATCCAAATATTGCTTCAGATTTGATTGAGATAGCACGAGACCTAGGAAAAAACAATATAATGGTGCACTAAGAAGCCATAGGATGATGTGTAGTGCATGGAGAGATGGTTTCTATGAGGGAAATCTATTGAGTATTTCTCCCTTTTTATTTGAAAGTCCATCACTAGATCTGCTACAGACTCTTGGAGAGAGAGTGTTGTGTTCGGATCAACTTAGCTAGTTCAGTTGTTCATGGTGGTGATCCAGCTCGGGGGTGAAGAAGGATGAGTTGTGAGGCTGTCCCCTTCTTTGGTTCAGAGGAACTGAGTCTCCAAGCATTTTTTCCCAATTGTTATCAAATAAGTAATTTTATTTTATGCATGCTTAATAATTTCATCAATGGTAAAAAGTATTTTGCGGTTTAATTACTATTACTTGTTCGGATTCATCCTTTATCATAATTTAGTTGTGTTTCTATTAAAGATATAATTTAAGAAGTATGAGTGTGTAATGTTCTATGGGTAATTTATTTAAAGTTCGTAGATAATAACTGGTTCTTTGTGGGTTATACATAGTTTAAATAGTTCGTACCCTTCTTAGTATAGAGATCAAATTCCTTTCATTATTTCATAAACTATTTCAGGATTATGAAATTAGTTTAGTAATGAAAATAATATCCGTTGATGTTATATGGAGTTAGTATAATCTATGAAATCGATTAAGCACATATATCGAATCTCTTTCCGTAATGCATAACGTTGCTTCAATATATGATATTAGTTAGCAATGGAACGATATGTGTTAATATTGGTTTAATTCGAACTGATATCTCTATGATATTACAGAGTTTAAATGCTTTGTATTATTCCTTAATACAAAGATTGGATATATGTCAATGATGAAAAAATATATATATTATTTCAAGTTATGGAATTGGATTTACAATAAGTGATGGATTCTGTCGGCATCGTATAGGCTCATTATTTCCTTCTTATATTGCAAATATACAATCGATTCATAAAGATCCTGTGTGTAAAATTATTAATAAGTTTTATAATGAATTATAATTAGGCGCAAACTGTCCATTTGAATTATTAAGGATTATAATATACAGTGCTTACTTCTTAGTTACGTGTTCTGTCCACTTTATATTAAGGTCAAGTCTCTTGCATTAAGATCGATGTTGCTTTCTATCATTTAGATAGTCGAAAGATAGGAACTACTGTTCGTAGTCCAATTCGGTAGCATAATTCCAACTGTTATATTTAATAAATTAAACAGTTAATATGTGCACCGGAATTAGAGTCTGATCAATGCTTTATATTATATATATATATATATATATATATGTGGATAGAGTTCAGTTGAGACTGATCTAAATTTATAAAGTCTGATGTCTCTAAAAGGTTTCGCCTCGAGAGATCCATCTTATTGAACCCACATCAAAAAAATGCATGGAATATTTTTCCTAATAATTCGGGAGGACTTCAGTCTAGACTTTCGCTAAGACTAATTGTTACTCTCCTTAAATTTCTCCTCCATGTCCTTTTATGATCGTCTTTCCCAAAATTGCGTCATCCAACTTTGCCTCTGTCAAAACCAATGGGTGCGTATTTAGATTGTAAATGTACAGGGTTTAAATTTTAAAATAAACGTTATTGTATTTCTCGTTGTTATGATTCGAGTTTTGCTCATGTTTATTAATCTCAGAATTTTGGTACAATGAAGTGGCATATGATACCATAGAATAAACAACTCAAGTTTGGGAATTATGGGTGATAATAAAGAAGTGTTTTATGAAATGTTGTTGTTAGTTAATATATATATATAAATTAATGCAAACTATTTCAAGTTTAAATAAGGCATATGTCATAAATGCCTCATTATGAAATATGTGTAATAGTTAATATATAAATTAATGGAAACTAACTCCGGTTTTAAATAAGAGTTATGTTAGAAAAGTATTATATTGTAAAATTATGAAATATGGGCAACAGTTAATATATATAAATTAGTTGGAAGCTAATTCAAGATTTAAAGAGAAATATGTTGGAAATGTTTTTAGATGGTAAAAATTCTATATATGGGTAAAGCTTATTATATGAAATAATTGGAGAGATAAATATTGTTATGTTATAAATTATGATGTATGGAAATGGTTGAATACATTTCGTGTTACAAGTATATATTTAATGCATTGATTTAGGATGTAAAATAGAAACTCATTCATGCATGCATATATATGGATAATGATTATATAGTCTATCAAAATAGGGACAATGTTATGCATCTTATTTCAAAGATTCAGTTATATATATATGTATATATATATGAAGTGGATAAATAACATTGAAATATGAAAGTCTAAATTGGAAGTTATATACTCTACAATTATATGAACAAATATATGCATCTCATTTATAGAATTGCATATATTGGAGAAAGAGCTTTTCAAGTTTTGTAAGTCGTATTTGAAATTCTCAACTCCGTTATTATATGGAAAAGGTTATGTATTTTTTTTAACACTGAAGAAACTATATAAAGAATTAGTTTCATCAAGCATAAGAAAAGTTTTTAAATTTCCCAAAAATTACAGTGTTTGGGGGTTGTTACAATGTGGTATCAAAGCTTAGGTAAAAACACTTGACCTTATGGATTCCATTCATAATATGAGAAAACTAATGATGTGTGTATCTTGTTATTTTTATTTGTATAGAAGAAAAATGTGTTACTAAAACTGCAGGAAAATGCCTGGTGGACAATCCCCTGCCCCACCTATTTGGGTGGAACTTAATGATGAAGAAGAACATCACAATAATAACATTAACAACAACCACGACGAAATTTTGCAAACAGTAAGATATTTACAAGCAGAACTCCAAAGTTTTAGAACTAAACATGAATGAGTAATGAGGACCTAGGAATATCTTAATGAAACTCTGCTATTTAAATTAAATGAGATATCTAATGATACAAGTAAAAGAAAAATAAATGAATTGATTTGTCTTCTGAACCTTTTTCATCTAATGATAGATATGTTGGTAGTGAATGAGAGGATTCTAGTAGTAGCTCTGAAGGTAGACAAAGGAAGAAGAGGAAATATAAGAACAAAATAAGTGGTGAATTTAAAAAAATAAATCCTCCTATATTTGACGGTGAAGTAAAAAATGGAGAGGAAGTTAAAGCTTGGATATCCAGAATGAAAAAATATTTTGTAATGTATAATTACTCAAATTCAAAAGAGCTAAAAGAGTTAACGATTGAAAAGTAAGTTGGAAGGATTTAAAAAGTGCTAAAAGAGTTAACGATCGAAAAGTAATTTGGAAATGGTTTAAGAAAGAGTTGAAAAAGTAGTATCTTTTAAAATATTATTATGAGGGGAAGGAAAAAGAGTTCTATGAATTAATATTAGGTTCAATGTCAATGTAAGATTTTTGTATGAAGTTCCTATCATTATTAAGGTAGGTACCCTACCTCATTGAAGAGAAACCTAAAATAAAAATATTCTTAGGTTGTTTACCATGTTTCTATAAAGATTGATTAGAATTTGATAATAAAAAAAAACTGTATGAACCAATTAGGAAAGCTAAAATGGATTATGATCAATCTAAAAGTAAACATGAAAATACAAATAACTTTAAGAAAAGAGAAGGTTATAACTTTAAAATAAGGGAGTTTAAGCCTTTTAATAAACACAGGTGTCACCAAAGGAACACCTTTAGAGATAAATAACCACCAATTATAACTGAGTTTAAACATAATTTCCTAAATAAGAAAAAAGAAGAAATAAAAAGAGAACCCTTAAAGTGTTGGGGTTGTGGGAAAGTCACTTCTATCGATATTGTCCTCATAAAAGTGATAATAGAAGAATTCACATTGTAAAGGAAGCTTCCACAGTTGGAGAAGTTTCTCAAAATATTCCAAAGATAAGCCCAACATCGGACAACAATCAAGCAGACTATCAAACTTCTATGCTAGAAGTTGAAGTTAATATTTTTGATAAATCTATCTCTATTTTAATTGATTCTGCTTCTACTTTGAGTTATATATCTCCTAAGTTAGTAGACATATGTAAGATGAAAAATAATGAGTTTGAAAAGTCATGGCTAGTACAATTAGCTACAAGAACCAAAAGAAAAGTAACTAATTTTATTCATAGTTGTGAAATTTACAGGAATGATTTAGTTAGAAATTGACACGAAGTGGGGCTCGGTTGGACCCTTCTTGCTTAACAGAGTAACGCAACTCACATAAACACGCTCACAATAGACAATATGTGAACTCGAATGACAAGAAGTTGGTTTCTATTACTTGAATCAATTCAAAATTACATGCAAATTAATAAACAAGTCGGCCTCAGCCTGTTACAATAGACATAAGCAATCTGTTCTCTATCTGTTTGATCTATATTCCTTTGATCTTCTGTTGTGTGATCTCTCTATCGATTCTCTCTTGTGTAATCGATCTCTAATTCTCACTTTATCATCACTCGATCATACTCCCTCTTCTATATGTGCCTTTGCACCAATGTTCTACTCTTCTCTGTCGTCGTTTTCAAGGTCCACCCTATTAATCTCCCCAAGGTGTCCCTACTTTGTCTGTCGAACTATTTGTAATCCTACAGACCTACACTTGTCAGCACCCATGTCAGTTCCTACACAACCTTCTCCTATGGTGACATATGGCTTGATCCCAACCACCTTCTTAAGTTCAATTACATTCTCAACTACCCACAACGGTTGTAGGTATGTTGCCTTGACTTCTGGAATTCTTGCACCTCTCAACCTCTAAGCCTCTTAGATTTTCTATAGTTTTTGGTCTGATCACTATCCACTTTGAATGGTCTGCACTTCGACCCATTGACCATTCTCTACTTCATCGGTTGTCAACTTAACTTGTTGATTTTACTTAGTCTCCACGACTATCATCCACCCCATCCTCCACACTTATCCTTTCTCGCTTTTGTCAATGTTGCTACTTGAACTTTTGTCGACTTTCGACTCCATCGACTCTCACTCTTGTCGACCATACTTTGACAGCTTTCTGCTCGAATACATGGCATTGACTTCCAGTCTTCCTGCACCAGTGGTTGTGGGAAACCCCCCTAGCCAACCTTCCTTATCGATTAACATTGACTATTTTGCATAGGCCCCGATGCCCCTGCATCAGTCTCCCTAGGTGAAAAATAACTTGACTGCTCTATTAGTACTTTGTATTCTTCCGCTGAAATCCATGTAACTTCTTTTAGCTCGTTGTTCCTCCATCGGACTAAGTATTATTTATTCCGCAAGCTCCTTGTCCGTTCGACTTCACACTCATCTATCACTTCGGTGATTTCTTCCTCCTATCGATCTAGAAGTTGTCATGTCCAGTCGATCTTAGAAACTTCTACGTTGCTGCTCATAAACCCTTCTTCATATATGTATAGATCTGATACGTTAAATGTAGGATAAATGCTCAACTCTTCTGGCAGCTCCAACACATAAGCATTGTTTGAAATCTTCTTCAGAATCTTACATTGTCTAACCTTTTTCAGCTTCATTTCGTTATATGTTCCTGTCGAGAACCTTTCCTTCCTCAAGTGTTCATAAACTAAGTCTCCTTCGTTGAACAATGGTAGCCTCTGCTTCCTATCGGCCCTTAGCTTGTATGTCACATTACTCTTTTCAATTTTCTTACATGCCTTTAAATGTACTTCCTTCATGTGCTTTGCAAATGTATCTGCATCTGCACTCTTCTTGTTTTCTGTTAGTAGTTCAACCAAATCCACCACACCATGTGGGATTCGACCTTGAACAATCTAGAATGGACTCATACCTGTCAACCGATTCATAGAATTGTTGTATGTGAATTATGCTTGTGCCAACACATTCTCGCACTGCTTGGTTTTGTCATCCGTCAAACATATCAGAAGGTTTCCCAAACTTCTATTCACTACCTCGGTATGTCCATCAGTCTGTGGATGGTACAAGCTAAAATGAAACATTGTGTCCAGTTTATTCCATAGGGGCTCTCTAGAAATGACCCATAAACTTGGTATCACTATCTGACGTTATACTCTTCATCAACCCATGTAGTTTGACTATCTCCTTGAAAAATAATACAACAATTCTTGTGGCGTCACTTGTCTTCCAACAGGAAATCAAGTGTGCCATATTCAAAAATCTGTCGACTACCACAAATATGCATTCGTTACCTTGTTGCGTCTTCGTCAATCCTAGAAAAAAGTCCATGCTTAGCTATTACCATGGGACATTGGCACTAGTAATGGTGCATACATCCTCATGTTCTTTCTTTGACCCTTTGCTAACTAGAAAATTCAGCACTGTCTGACCTACTTACCGACATCCGCCGCCATCCCTTGCCAATAGTACTTCCTCTCGACCAACACCTTGGTATTTTCGATGCCAAAATGGCCTGCTAATCCACCACTATGAAGTTCTCAGATTAGGTTTTCTCGTATCGATCCCCTGGGAATACATAGTTGTTGTCCCTCGAACATGTATCCCTCTTGGATAAAATAATCCAACTATGGAGTTCTGTCGACACTCCATGGTTTGTGACTAGCCTTCCATGCTTTCACAAAATTCTCATCGGTCTCATACTCTATCTTCACCAACTCTATTCTCGTCGCCTAAATTGTGGTCGTGTTCAATAATGAAACTCTTCGACTCAGCGCATTGGCAACCTTATTCGAATTTCCCAACTTATGTCACAACAGGAAGGTATATCCCTAGAAGAATTCTACCCACTTCTTGTATCGCTAGTTCAACTTCCACTGAGTCCTTAAGTACCTCAATGCTTGGTGGTTTGTGTGTAACACAGATTCCTTGGGAAATAAATAATGCCTCCATTTCTTCAATGCTTGAACGATAGCATAGAACGCTTGATCATAGAACAAATATTTATGGTTGGATTCATCCAAATTTTTGTTGAAGAATGCAATTGGTTGGCCCCCTTGGATCAACACTATGCCAATTGCCACCCCGCTCATGTTGCAGTCAACTTGGAAAACTTTGTTGAAATATGGGAGAGCTGACACTGGGCTCTTTGTCACCTTCTGCTTCAAATTTTTGAAGGATTTCTGGGCAGCTCTAGTCCACTTGTACTCCCCTTTATTCATGCACTTTGTCAATGGTGCACATATCTGACTAAATCCTTTGATAAACTTCTTGTAAAAATTGAAAATTCCATAAAAAATCCGCACTTCTACTGTGCTTCTCAGTTCTTTCCACTCCAATATAACCTTCACCTTTTCTAGTTCCATCACCAACGCTTTACTGGATATTACGAATCCCAACTATACCAATTATTCCTCCATGAAGAAGCATTTCTCCATGTTCACCATCAACTTCTCTTCCTGTAGCTTTCACAACACTTGTCGAATATGTTCCAAATGTTATGTCTTGGTTCAACTGAATATCACGATTTCCTAGAGGTAGACTACAATGAAATTTCCCCAAAACAGCTTCAATACCCCATTCATGAGCCTCATGAACGTAAAGGGTGTATTAGTCAATCCAAAGAGAATGACTAACCACTCATAATTCCCTTCCTTTATCTTGAAGGTTGTCTTCCATTCATCGCCTTCTCTAACTCTTATCTCAAGGTATCCACTCTTCAAGTCGATCTTGGTGAAATATCTAGATCCACTCAAATAGTCAATCAAGTCCTCCAGCCTTGGTAATGGAAATATATACTTGATCGTGATCTTGTTGATATCTCTGGAGTCTGTATACATTCTCCATTCTCCTCCTTTTTTTGGTGCTATTATAGCTCATATTGCGCATGGGCTCAAACTTTCTCTGATCAACCCCTTGTCCAACACATCCTGGACTTTTTGGTTGAGTTCCTCACTTTCTATCGGAGTCATTCTATGTGGTGCCTTGTTTCGAAAACTTGACCCTGGAATCAAGTCAATCTAATGGGATATGCTTCTCGTCGATAGAAATCTCATTGGTCTCTCTTCGACCATGATGCTTTTAAAATCGTCTAGCATCTTCATGAATTCTACCGCAATTTTCTTCATCTTCGACCATTCGACACTCGATTGCTTCTGAATGATGGTGAAAAATCTCAAATGTTTCTCTTCCTCTTCTAGGAATTCATTCGTTGAGCACATCAGCACTCTCTTCTCCCAATAGTTTCTCTCTTCCTCCTTGCAGTTAGTGTTGTCCTCCTACTTTGGCTTCAGCAATATCCGCGTGCCATTTTTCCACACTGTGACTATTTTGGCTCGACCATCATAGGTCATATTCTGATCATATTTCCATGGTATTCCTAACAATAGGTGACAAGCATCCACTGGGATTACATCACACAATGCACCGTCTTCAAGTTTCCCAACCTTGAAGTTGATCATGCACTATCTAGTTACCTTCACATGAAGTCCTTTATGTAACCAGGATATCTTGTATGGATTTGGGTGTTGATGACATCTCAAACCAAACTTGTCAATTACCTCCATCGAAAATAGGTTCTTTGTACTACCGCCATCGACAATAGTCTTGCAGTATCTGTCAGCAATCGACACTTTGGTTTTGAAAATAGTCTTTCGCTGTGCCAACTCCTTCTCTCTTCGTTAGTCATTTTGGACCAATGTTCTCCTAGTTTTCAAGTTTTCACTATTTTCTTTGTCATCTTCTCCACTGTCAGATGTCAAACCCGACTTCTCGTCACCCTTCCCATCTAGTTGGAGTCTGGGTTTCGACTCCTCTTCTGCGTGCAAATTCTTCGGGCATTCATAAGCTTTGTGCCACACTCCTCGACACTTATAATAGACTATAGTTGGTCTGTCAACACCTCGTCTCTCCACTGGACCACTTCAACCAAACTCACCCTCAACGCAGGTCTCTCGACCATCCCATCTATTTTCTCGTTCCTTTCCCCTAGTCATTGTCACTTTTGTGACACTTATAATAGACTATAGTTGGTCTGTCAACACCTCGTCTCTCCGCTAGACCACTTCAACCAAACTTACCCTCAACGTAGGTCTCTCGACCATCCCATCTATTTTCTTGTGCCTTTCCCCTAGTCATTGTCACTTTTGTGTGTCGATTGTCTTCGACTGCTTCTCTTCTGGTCCCACTACTTCTTCCTTTCCCAAGATCATTCTTCGCACGTCAACCAATCATCTTCCCTTTGGTTGATGTTGTTCTTCTCAATAGCTTCTCCTCTGCCTTCAGGGATAGCTGGTAGGCTTCACCAATCGTTCCGATCATCGACAATATTAACTCATCCTGGATGACATAATTGAATCCATTCACATATCTTGTGACCGCTTCTTCGCCTTCATCAATTCAACCAGATCTAATCAAAACTCTATAGAAATATTCTATGTATTCCTTCACGGTCATCTCTTCCCATAAAAATTTTTCCAACATCGTGAACAAGGAAATCATGTAGGAATTTGGAAACAAATTCCCCTTCATCTTGGAAACCATTCTCTCCCAAGAATTGATCTTCTCCTTGCCCTTCTTGACTCTTCCATCCCGTACACTGTGCCACCACAATGAGGCATGACCCTTCAAATTCAGACAAGTAGTTTTAACCCTCTTGGGCTCCTCTAGCTACTCTATGTCTAAGTATTTATCCATCTCTCTGATCCAGTCTATTAATTATTCTGTATATAGAGTTCCTCAATAGGTAGGTACATCCATTTTTGTCTTACCTCTCACCTTTATCAATAGCTTGATGAATCTATCTTCTGGTTCTTCTTCTACTGAAGCCCGAGCTTCCACTCCCTTGACTTCCTCTCCACTATGCTCAAGTGCATCGGGAACGCATCCACGTCTCCAGGCTTCCTTGATTGCTACAAACTCATTGGTAAATCTATTCATAGTTCACATGCACTTGTCGAACATTTCACGATCTACCGTGACTCCTGCGCCTCCTCGGGCTCTTCATCCTACACTACAAACATTTACACCTCTTTGTTCCATTGTTTCAACCGTAGATGAAATCACCACTCATCCAATCGCAACAAGAGTTTTACCACACGTGCACAACTCTACCCAACCGTATTTGGATTTGTTAACGCATACACAAGCTCTTCCTACTCTGATACCACTTTAATCAAGGTGGGGGTCAGTCAGACCCTTCTTGCTTAACATAAGCACGCAGCTCACACAAACACACTCAATATAGACAAGATGTGAAATCGAATGCCAAGAAGTTGGCTTCTCTTACTTAAATCATTTACAAAATTTCATTCAAATTAATAAACAAGTCGGCCTCAACTTGTTACACTACACAAAAGAAATCTCTGCTCTATCTGTGCACTATATCTTCCTCTGATCTTCTGTTGTGTGATATCTCTATCAATCCTCTCCTATTTGATCGATCTTTGATTCTCACTTGATCAGCACTCGATCATAACTCCCTCTTATGCATGTGACTTCGCACCAGTCTTCTACTCTGCTTTGTCATCATTCCCGAGGTCCACCTCGTCGGTCTCCTCGAGGATTCCTTACTCTTCCCACTGAACTATCCTTGATCCTGCAGACTTGCAGTTGTTAGCTCCCTTGTCCATTCCTGCACAACCTTTTCTTGTGGTGACATCTGGATTGATCCCAACCACCTTCTTAACTACCATTACCTCCTAAACTACCCACAACAACTATAGGTATGTTGCCTCAACTTTTGTAGTTCTTTACCTCTCGACCTTTATGCCTCTTGGATTTTCTACAGTTGTTGGTCAGATCACTATCAACTTTGACATGTCGACCATTCTCTATTTCATCGGTTTTCAAATTAACTTGTTGACTTTACTTAGTCTCCATGGTTTCCATTTTCCCCATCCTCCACACTTGTCCTTTCTCGCTTCCTTCAATTTTGCTACTCAACCTTTTGTCGACTTTCGACTCGATCGACTCTCACTCTTGTCGACCATACTTCGACAACATCCTTCTCGATGACCTGGCCTCAACTTCCAGTATTCCCACACTAGTTGTTGTTGGAAATCCCCCTAGTTGGACTTCTCTGTCAATTAAATTCGACTATTTCTCCTAGGACCCGATGCCCCTGCATCACAAATGTATATTTAAATATTTTTCCATTAGGTTCATATGATGTAGTAATTGGCATGGATTGGTTAGAATAACACAAAGTTATACTAAATAGTTTTGAAAAGACTTTTACTTGCACTGACGAACAAGGTAAGAGTAGACATTTTAAAGGTATTCTAGAAAAGTTATTACTAGAAAAATATCTACTTTACAGTTAAAGAAATGTGCTAGGTAGGGGTCTCAAATATTTGTTGTTCATATAATTAAAAATGCTAATGATAAATTCGAACCTAGATTGGAATACTATCCCCTTTTGCAAGAATTTAAAGATCTCTTTCGAGAGGAGATACCTGGATTACCTCCAAAGAGGGAGATCGATTTTACTATTGAATTGGTATGGAGAATAGTACCTACTTCTAAATCCCCTTATAGAATGAACACACTAGACGTAGTAGAACTAAAAATGCAATTGCAAGAAATGTTATATAAAAAGTACATAAGACCAAGTGTGTCCCCATGGAAAGCACCGATATTGTTTGTTAAAAAGAAGGATGGCATATCAAGACTTTGCATCGATTATAGAAAACTTAATAAAATGACTATTAAAAATAGATACCCACTCCCATGCATAGATGATCTATTTGATCAAGTATGGGGAGCTGTGGTATTTTTAAAAATTTATTTAAGGTCTGGGTACCACCACGTGAGAATTAAAGACAAAGATGTTTACAAGATGACATTTCGAACATGGTATGGGAATTATGAATTCATGGTTGCACCATTCGGTTTAACTAATGCTCCAGCCACATTCATGTGTCTAATGAATAGTTTCCTTCATAAATATTTGAGTAAATTTGTGGTTGTGTTTATTGATGATATTTTGATCTACTCTAAAAATGAACAGGAACATGAAGAACATTTACAATTAGTCATACAAACCTTTAGAGAACATAAAATTTATGCAAAATTCAGTAAATGTGACTTTTATCAAGATAAAATCCAGTATTTGGGTGATGTAATCTCTAAAGAAGGAATTTATGTAGACCCTAATAAGATTAAGGAAATCATAGATTGGCCAGTTCCTGAAAATGTAACCAGGATTAGATCCTTTATGGGAATCATGAGTTACTATCGCACATTCATTAAAGGAACAAAGTTTATTTTGTCTAATAAATTCCAAGAAAGTTTTGAAAAACTTACACATCTACTTACAACAACACCTATTCTAAGAATAACGGATCCCTAAAGAGACTTTGACGTATGTATAGACGTTTTCTTATAAGGATTAGGTGGCTTATTACTGCAAGATGATTATGTAATAATCTATGAATCAAGAAAACTCAAAGAACATGGACGAAATTATGTGATGCATGACTTAGAATTGGCTGCAATAATATACGCTTTAAGAATGTGGAGACACTACCTTATTGGAAGAAAATTTACCCTAATGCCCGATAACATAAGCTTAAAATGATTTTTTGACCAACAAAATCTGAATTCTCTCCTAGCAAGGTGGTTAGACTTCTTGAGTTAGTACGATTTTGAGATCAAACATATTAAAGGAAAATAAAATAAAGGGGTAGATGACTTGAGTAAGAAGGCTATTCCAAATTGTTCGACTACCTTCATTAGTTATAAAACAAATCTAGAAGATACAATAAAAGATGCATCTAAAAATGATGATGAATACCTCAAAATTAAGGAACAATTGGATAGGACTCTAAATGGAAGTGAATCCATAGCTTGTTCTGTGAGATCAAAATACTTATTAACATATAAAAATTGATTATATCTACCTAACTTTAGAGAATTCAAACACTTAATATTAATATTCTGGACATCGGTGATATTAAAAAATGATAAAAATTCTAAGAAAAGATTATTATTGGCCTAATATGAAAAACGATGATGCTAATTATCTAGATAGATGCCTTGAATGTCAACAAGTTAAAACTGATCATCAACATCTAGTCGGGTTACTTCAACCTTTACCCATTCTAAAATGGAAATGGGAAGTAATAAGCATGGATTTTATAACTGGATTTCCTAGAACTACTAAACAACATGATTCAATTATGGTGGTTATTGATAAATTGAGTAAAGTTGCACACTTTATACCAGTAAAATTTACCTTTAAAACAATAAATATTGTTGATATCTTTATGAAAGAGATTTTTCGTTTGTATGGTATTCCTAGAGTTGTGATATCTAACATGGATGCAAAGTTTACACATAACTTCTGGAAATATTTATTTAAAGGTTTAGGTACTCAGTGAAATTTTAGTACTTTTGACCATCCTCAAATGGATGGGAAAATTGAAAGAACTAACCAAATTCTTGAATATATGTTGTGAATGTATGTGATGGACAAGCCAAATCTATGGGAGGACTATTTACACTTATTTGAATTTCCCTATAACAATGGTTATCAAGAATCCCTTAAGATGAGTCCATTTGAAGTGTTATATGGTCTGAAATGCCACACTCCTATGTCATGGGATAATCCTATTGATAGGATCTTTCTAGGACCTGATATGTTGAAGGAGATGGAACAAACTTTCAAACAAGTACAAAAAAAATTAAAAGTTTCCCAATATCGAAAAAAACATTATGCATATCTCAAGCGAACTCCAAAAGAGTTCAATGTCAGGGACCATGTATGCTTAAAGGTAAATCCAAAGAGAACTACATTAAGCTTGGGAAGATGTTCCAAGTTAGAGCCCGGGTATTGTGGACCCTTTGAAGTGTTAGCCAAGATAGGATTGGTATCCTATTAGCTTGCACTTCCTCCTTCTATAAAAGTTCATAATGTTTTCCATATTTCTTTATTGAAAATATATATACATGATGATACTCATATAGTTGATTGGGGTGTGATTCAGGTAGAACCTGATGGCGAGTTCTGGATAGAAACATTTTGTATCCTAGACAAGAAGCAACTTATGCTACGGAATAGAACCATTGCTCAAATAAAAGTGCAATGGAAGCACTTCATCCTTGAGGAGGTGACATAGGAAATGGAATATCATATGCAATCAGCATAACCTTCCATGTTCTGGAATGAGAAAGAGTATTCCGAATAAAGAATGAGGATAGTGTTAAAAATTAATGGTGGGATAAATTTAATACCCCCGAGACTTTTTGATTATTTATGATTAAATATTTTTGAGATACTTTCAAAATAATTATTATTTGTAAAATGTGTTATAAAAAATCAAATACTCACAGGTGATGTGAGTGAATATTTTGCACCACAATTATTATTTAAATTATTAATAAAAAGAAAAACACTTGGAGCAACCCGTTGAAAGAGGGGACACCACCATGAGACAATGAACAAGTGTATATCAAGCAAGAGATTTTGTATCAATCAAATCCAAGTCAAAAGCTCAGCAAACATACAAGATCCACAATTATAGGGATCCAGATATTACTTGAGATTTGATTGAGAGGGCACAAGACCTGGGAAAAATCTATATAATGGTGCACTAAGAAGACACAAGACATTGTGTAGCACATGGAGATATTGTTGTTATGAGGGAAAGATGTTGATAATTTCTCCCTTTCTTTTCAAACTCTTGTTGGAGTAACTTTCCAACAACACATCATATATTTGGGATTAAAAACATGATTTACCACTTATCCTAAGTATTTTGACTCAAATATGTGCTTACATCATCAACATATCATCAGTTTCAGTCAACTGGGCCTCCTCCTTCATTTGGGGAGCCAACTGGGTCATCAGTTTCAATTAACTGGGTCTCCTCCATCATTCGAGGAGAAAACATGGGTGATTTGCATTATTAAATCACCCTACTCAATCCAACTGGCATCATTTAATATTAAATTGAGCTAATTGGACTCAGAAAGGCGCCCACCTACCATATTTTACCTAATTCGGTGCAATTTCACTTAAAAATCAGTTAACTGGAGTCAAAAAGGTGCCCTCACCTATTTTGGGGTATTCAGTCAAGTTTCAGACTCAGTTTCAAAGTTTCAAAGTCTGTTAGAGTTAATTACATGGTATTGAAGTGGATAACTGATGTGCCGAGTGGTGTTAACTGATCAGTAAGCCACTCTCATGCATTCAATTTGAATGACCTCTCTAGCATTTGAATTGCTTGGCTATTATTGCCATTGTTTGAAATTGTAAACATCTTTTGATTTAATGATAATGTTTATACTGCTGCAAACCTTTTGCACCAGTGTTTTGACAATCAATTTGTTGTAAAGATATGCACGCATCTCTTATAACTGTTGTTCTTGTTTTCTATATATGTTGTGCTTGAATTTTACATGGTATCAGATTCTATTGCAAGACAAGGAAACTCTTCTATAATGTTTTACATGGATCTAAGATGAATCTTAAGCAATATTGCTCAAAATTATTCCAACACTGCACTAGAAATGGAAATGTTTCCACATAAATCCCAGATAATTGTGCATCCGATTTATCAACCTTGCTTGATAGGCTACGCCAGGAGTGATGCAACTTCAAAAGTGTAGGTTGTTGACCTGAAATTGTTTGTTTATTTTTTACTACATGTGTCTCAGAATCCTCCATTGCATTCTCTATAGCCAAGATGGACGCTTCTTCAAAGTGTTAGCGCCATAATCATGGTAAGCATTTGGGAGGGTTTCAGGCCCATGGGAATGGAAAAGGAAAGATCTACTCTTAGCACCCATGGCCCAAACATGTAAAATTCCAAACTCTGTGCAAAAAGTTGGGTCTAGGGTAGGAGTGCTAGAGAAAGTCTAAGGTTTTGATGATGACAAGAGGGCTAGAGCAGAAAAATGCACCCGGAACACATGTTAGCACATGTGGATGATGACGATTAGAGGCGACGAAGATCGATGACTGAGGGAATTCTCCCCCAAAGGATTTGGCGATCAATTAAACACAGACTAGGTATTATCCGGCGAGCAAGTGAGAGATTGATCAACGTCAGATGGAATAGATCAACGGTTGGGAAAGAGTTCGCATATTTGACATGTGAGGAGAAATACAATTTTCATATTCGTGAAATTTTGGTAGAGGGATGCAAGTTCAAATGGCATAGATCTGAAAGAGGTCGGATCTACAGCTGAGGTTATGTTAGCGAAATGAACTTGTGCAGGAAATCAACAGTTTGAAAATCTGCGAACATTGCTATGGTCCACGCCATTCGACGGTTCGGATGCAAACATGTTTAAGATCTACGGTGTTGATTTGATTGTGAGAATGAGAGCTAGAGGGAATCTCCACTGCCAACAAATGATTTCCAAGAAGATGAATGCCACCTTGGCAGCATCTTATATCTCCCATGCATATCTTGAAATCCTAGTTAGGCGTGTTCGACGTCAACTCAGACCTCAGGAATCATTCATACTCATTTGGGAGGTCCAGTCGAGCAATCATGGCAGGGGTGATTATGCATGGTTGCTATCATTTTACGGTTTTTATAGGCAAGGGTCCTTACGCATGCTGTTCATGATCGACGCATGAGAAAGGTAGCGACTATAACAACTCTAGTATCTTTCAGTTAGGATCTAGACATGGAGAAGGACCAAGGAGCCGAAGTGGTATTCATGCTAAAGCAAGCATGGTCTGAGGTGGAGGAGGAGCACGTTCCTTCACCTCCCATAGTTTTCTAAACACAGATAGTCTTTGTCCCCATATGGTCCAAATGCAAAGTTCACACCACAATACCATACCTATCAATAGAGGCAAGCCAACACAAGTTAGAGCCTGCCCATTTAGATAGCATGAAAGTTAAAGAAAAACTTAGAAAACGCAGTGATTACATATGGAAGGAGCCACCTGGTAAGACTCTCTGTTTACATCGCCTCATAAGACCACCAACACTACCCTAGCCATGAGCGTAGCTCAGGCCAGGTGCAAACACCATACACCCAGCCAAAGCTCCTCTCATCCACAAGGGAAAACACACAAAATGACCAACATTTACAAACCGTCGTTAAAACCCTTATTGCCCAGCTGGCCACATGCCACGTGATTGTCATGTGTGCCTTTAATACTTCCACCAAATACATTAGAACTCCAATGTTTTTGTAAGCACTATAGTATAGTCACATAATTCCAGCACTTGGTTAATTATCACCAAGGTAAGATCTTAGCCCATTCATGTTATGTATAAGGGGTGTTTGAACTTTAAGAAAATTACATGATGGAGTTGTTCAAAGGATGGTAACCGAGGTACACCTGTAAGAGTATGAAAAACAGTTATGTATTAGCAAAATCGCTAAGTAAGTCAACAAGTTTCAAACATTCACACCTTACCTCTCGGAAACTCTGTCAGGGGTGCATAAATCAACCTTGAGTTTCCAGGGTTTTTGAAGTTCTCTCATCAGGTCCATCTTGCATGAGGATGACATTTAGACAATTTACATTTGTAACATGCATTTAGACCATACCAACATAGATCCATATTAAACCCGTATCTATCAAGCACCAAGAGGGATCCAATTTCTTGAGGTGTATTTATTTTTTTAAATTTAAACTCAAGAAATTTGATCTCTATTGATTTATAGATCCGAGTTTAAGTTTTAAGTTTTTATTTTATAAACGAACATCTATGTTTTAATTAATTTTCATAATATTTTATTTTATGAACCAACATGGATTTTTTTAAATGCCTTCCATAATTTTTTTATTTTATGAGCCCACATGAATTATTTTAATTATTTTTTAATTAAAAAATTTACTTTTTACGTTTTATTAGATGTAATGCTACATGTAACGCTACATACACGTTACAACATCTCCCCCATATTAGGCTGTAGAGCACCTCATTTCACTCGGTGCAACAAGAGAAAGAGGGACTTCTAGTATTACTCTCATAGGTTAAATTTCCACAAACATGCTTACCAAAATTACTTCCCCAAAGAAAGCATGACTGACAAAAAAAGAAACTACCTTGCTAGGAATGTCATAAACTCTTAAATGTTGAAATTAAGTACCGATACTTTTCACAGTGCTGAAGTTAATTTATAAATATATAGTCTATGTTAGGCAATCTAGCAAGTAGAGGAAATTTTTTAAAATTTTACTATTTTCTTTGGGACATTACAAGTGGTATCAAAGCCTAGCTACAAAACTAAATGACCTATTGGGCCCATTACAAACAGAACATCCACTGCAGATATCCAATAACCAGAAACACACATTTATGAATTTGTTATTTTTATGTGAAAAATAAACTAACAGATTTTCTGTTCTTGACACTTATATAACAATGCAGGTACAGTCACGGTTTGAAAATGAATGCAGAAGGGGGCAGTAACATACATGGAAATATGAACTCTCCACCACGAGAGAAAGAAATTGTGTTGGAACTAAACTCGGATTTAATGAAATCTAGGAAAAATATATAAGCAGAGTTCCAAAACTTTCGAGATGACAACATACAGGAAAGAAGAGAGCAGCAAGCTATAAATGAAGCTTTACTTCAAAGCTTGATAGGGGTACAGCCTCACGGACATCCCACAGTCTTAGTCAACACTTTTAAAAAGGAAAATTGTCACACAAAGAAAACTGCCAGCCCTAAGGGAGAAGAGCAGGGAGAACACATGCCTGAATCAATGGAAGAGGACAATAAGAGCTCTAGCAACGATGAAGGTTCACCACCTCCTTGCAAGAAAAGGAGGAAAAGTGACGACAATTTACAAGGAGAATTCAGAAAGATAAAAGCCCCAACTTATGACAGAGAGATTAACTATGGGGAGAAGGCTAAGGAGTGGCTACTAGGAATGAATAAATAATTCAAAGTTCATAACTACTCTAGTGAAATGCAACCCCGATTAACCATATATAGCCTGAACGGTAAAGCAGCCAAATGGTGGCAGGACTTGAAACACACCGGAGGACAAGAACTGAGAGACATAACATGGGATACTTTCAGCAGAATATTCCAAGAAAAATATATGTTTGAAAGATTGTTTGACAAGAGAATTAAAGAGTTTCACGAGTTGAAAATGGGATCCCTAACCATGGAGGCATTCATAAACAAATTCTTAGACCTGTTGCGTTATGTTCCATACATTAGAGATGAAAAGGTCAAGATACAACAGTTCTTGGGAGGTCTGCCACCAAAATTTAGAGAAAAGATAGAGTTTGACATGCCCAAGATGCTAGATGTGACTTTACATAAAGCAAGACTGTGTTATGAGCATGGACAACCAAGGAATGATAACATCAATAGAAACAAAGATAGGTTCAGAACCTTCTCGGACAACCACAAACCGGGTTTTAGACCTCCACCTTACCGAAAACGTAACAATAGTTTTCCACCCAATAGAGGCTTCAGTCGACCTCAAGCATGGCCAAATGCACCCCCACCACCTGTCAACATGGTAGCTTTCAACAAAGGGACAAAAGTTGTCCCACCAACCGTTTCTTGTTGGAAATGCCAAGGGCCTCACTATTACAGAGACTGCCCCAGCAAAATAGATGGAGTTTTACACAATGTCCAAGCAGAACTTGCTGTAGGAGACATGGCAAGAACACCCAGTATTTATGCCGATCTTGATGGCCGACAAACAGATCACCAGGCCACCATGGTTGAAATTGAGGGTAAGATCTCAAACACAATCATTTAAATTTTAATAGATCCCAGCGCATGCTGAAGTTATATCTCCCTTAAGATAGTGTACACTTGTAAGTTAAACCGAGAGAACCATGAGAAACCGTGGCTGGTACAACTAGCCACCGGTACCAAATGTAAGGTCTCCGAGTTAGGTAAGACTTGTGAGATAGATTTGAACGGTTTCCCAACTAGGTTAGAATTAAACATTCTACCCCTAGGATCATACGATGTACTTATCGACATGGATTGGTTAGAAGAACACGATCTCCTACTTGACTACTTAAACAAGCCCTTACTCTGGAGGGATGACCAAGGGAATCAAAATACGATTCAGGGTATCCGTAAGAAAGTGTCTATAAGATAGATCTCCTCCTTACAAGCAAAGAAATGTATCAAAAAATGTTGTAAACTCTTTGCCATCAATATCCAAAATATAGAAACTGATAGGGAACATAAGATCAAAGACTTCCCAGTTCTCATAGAGTTCAAAGTTGTATTTCCCGAGGAAATACCGAGATTACCACCCAAACGATACTTAGAATTTTCCATTGAACCAAGACCCAGTTCAGTACCAGCTTCCAAAGCTCCTTACCACATGAGCACACCAAAATTGGTGGAGATCAAGCTTCAGTTACAAGAGTTAATAGACAAAGGGTACATTCGACCGAGTGTGTCCCCTTGGGGAGTACTGATACTCTTTATCAAAAAGAAAGACGGAACAATGCGGATGTGGATCGACTACCACCAACTCAATAAAATGACCATTAAGAACCGTTACCTACTCCCTAGAATCGATGACTTGTTTGACTAAGTTGGAGGAGCGAAGATCTTCTTAAAGATCAACTTATGATCCGGATACCATCATGTGAGAAACCATGATGAGGATATCAACAAAACCGCATTTCGGACTCGTTACAGCCACTACGAGTTCGTAGTGATTCCCTTTGGGTTGATGAATGCACCAATCAATTTTATGTGTATGATGAACAACATCTTTAGTAAATACCTCAATAAGTTCGTTCTAGTCTTTATTGACGACATTTTGATCTACTCCAAGAACGAATTAGAACATGAGGAACACCTCTGAATTGTTCTACGAATATGACGGGAACACCAACTGTACCCCAAGTTTAGTAAGTACGATTTCTACAAGCCCTAGATTCAATACTTAGGACATATCATTTCCGAAAAGGGAATAGCAGTCGACCCCGAAAAGGTCAAAGCTATCGAATAATGGCCCACACCTACGTGTGTATTCGATATAAGATCATTTTTAGGTTTAGCTGGCTACTACCGAAAGTTCATTGAGAACTTCTCGTGGATTGAATGCCCCATGACTGCCTTACAGAAGAAGGCAAACAAGTTCATCTGGATAGCTAAGTGTGAAGAAAGCTTTTAGAAGTTGAAGCAACTATTGAGTAGTGCACCAATTTTACAAATTCCGAACCCTAATGGGGACTTCATTGTCTGCACAGATGCAAGCAAGGAAGGACTTGGGGGAGTCCTTATGCAAGACAATTTTTCCATATGCTATGAATCAAGGAAATTCAATGAACATGAGGAGAACTACCCTATGCATGACCTCAAACTAGCTGCCATCATCCACGCTCTGAAGATGTGGCGACACTACCTTATGGGAAAGAAATTCCTACTGATGAGAGACAACATGAGTTTGAAGTATCTCTTCAATCCACCTAACCTAATTGATAGGTAGGCCAAGTGGTTAGCCTTCCTTAGCGAGTACCATTTCGAACTAAAACACATAAAAGGAAAGGAAAACAAGATTGCAGATGCCTTGAGTCGACGAGAACATATGATTTATGAAGTCACGGTGAGTCAAATCGACTCAGACTTGCACAACAGGATTCGAACGGCAAGTAAGAGTGATTGATACTACACCGAAATCCTTGCAAAGATCCATGAAGACATATTATTCCAACAACAAAAGGAATATAAGATAGACGAGTCGAGACTACTGTGGTCAAAAGAGAGACTTTATGTCCCAGAGAATGGAGACATTAGATCAAACATCCTCACTGAATTTCACCAGAAACCCTATTCAGGGCATCCCGGATATCAAAAGATGATATCGGAAATAAAGAAGCACTACTTTTGCCCTAAGATGAAAGCTGACATCGCCATGTTCATCACGAAATGTTAGGAGTGCCAACTGGTCAAAGCAGAACAACAACACCCATCTGGTTTACTACAACCTCTACCCATTCTAGAATGGAAGTGGGAGTTAGTAAGTATGGACTTCATTACGGGTTTACCCAAGAGTAAGAAACAGAATGAATCCATCTTTGTAGTGGTGGACAAGTTATCCAAGGCAGCACATTTCATACCAGTGAAATCTACCTACAAAGCTGTATACATCACAGACATCTTCTTGAAGGATATCTTTCGATTGCATGGGATACCAAAGGAAATCATTTCCGATAGAGACGTGATGTTCTCAATGCTAACAACTTCTGGAGAGCATTATTCTCCGGTTTTGAGACACAACTACAGTTCAATACCGCATACCACCACCAAACCGACGGAAAAATAGAACGAGTAAACCAAATTCTCGAGGACATGCTGAGGATGTATGTCATGAACAAGTCCACAAAGTGGGAAGACTATTTACAACTCGCAGAATTTGCTTACAACAACGGTTATCAAACCTCGGCCAAAATGAGCCCTTTCGAGGTACTCTATGGCAGGAAATGTCAGACACCCATGACTTGGGACAGTCTGGTAGACAGACTTATGTTAGGACCCGACCTACTAAAAGACTTGGAACAACTAGTCTCCAAGGTACAACTAAACTTGAAAGAAGCAAAGGACCACCAAAAGAGTTATGTGGACAAGAAGAGGAAAGACAAACACTACCAAGTCGGTGAACATGTGTTTCTAAAAATAAATGCCAAATGAAGCTTGTCGAGCTTAGGACATTGCGGGAAACTAGCCACAAGGTTTTGTGGACCTTTTGAAATATTGGCGAAGAAGGGCCCAGTGGCATAAGTGTTAGCCTAACCAGCTCATGTAAAATTTCATAATGTTTTTCATGCCTCATTATCAAATAAATATGTATACGATACTAAACATGTTATTGATTGGTCCTTATTACATGTGGATCCCGAAGGGGACTTCAGGCCAAAACCACTCCACATTCTCGACAAGAGAGATGTGCAGCTTAGGAGAAGGACCATCACCCAGCTGTAAATGCAATGGAGGCACTTCCGACAAGAGGAGGCTACTTGGGAGAATGAGACAACCATGAAAGAGGCATACCTCGCCTTGTTTCATGACCTCATTCTTAGTCCCTAGGAACACTGGGACAGTGTTGTTTCTATGCGGGGAGGGATGCAATATCTCGAATTTTGAACTAACTATTTCTGATGTTATATTGGGCCACGGCCCCAGCACATATGATATATTTTGAGTATTGGGCATAAGCCCTAGTGTGTATGATTTACTCTTGTTATAGACTGACTTATTGGGCATGGACCCTGACTAACTCCATTATTCGATTATATATATTGGGCACTGAAGCCCTAATGTTTTGATTACATTCTTCGGCATATGATGTGGGTACAAGACCGAATATACTGAGATGACCTTTTTGTTACTTACTATGTAGAGCTATGATTTTTCATGATGGACTTATGTGGTGTGTTGAGCGTGGACTTAGAAACACACAGATGACCTACATACTGGGAAGAAGCCCCGATGTACCTAGAGGAATGATTATGTACTGGGAGTAAGCCCTAATGTACATTGATTGTTTGGTATAATCCCTACAACACTCCAATCTTGATAAATAAATACTGGATCCGAGGCCACTTAAATATTCCATATGTGCCTCACAACCACATTCTAGCACTAGTGTTGAGTAGGAAGCTCTGGAATTGCACTCGCGTAATGCCCATGTGAAAGTGTTGAGTTAAAAGGCTCTGAGGAGCACTCAGGCTTACTAGATCTCAAAGTGTTGAGTCAGAAAGACTCTGAATAGCACTTCTACTTTCATCACATTTATTTAATTTGGTTAAATGATTCATCTTCTATCTATCATCAAATACTGCGGGAACTACCATGTTAAACGAGGGAATCCAACACATGCAAGAGAGAGACTAGAGGTTCCTATCCAAGCTTACCAAAAGACCGTTGAAAGAATTGGACCTTGTCCTTAATGTTAAAAGAAGTATCATGTGAAGATACATAATTAAATAAAATATAATTACCTTCACTCAAAGTATGGATTGACTAAGAGTATTCTTTTATGAATAACATGCATAAAGGTCTCAAAGTTACATATTATTATTAAAAGCTTTAATAATAATGATGTTATTTATTTATTTATAAAAATATTTATTGTATATAGTTATGCATAGTTGGCTGAACATTAATTAAATATTAATAATAATGTTAATGTAGGAAATGTAAGTAGTATTATTATGATGAAAAGGTGTATTTAAAATCACTTCTATTTTAAACAAATAAAAAGTCCTAGTTCAACAAGGACTAGATACTTTAGTGATAATATCTTTTAAATATTAATTATTTCAATTTAAAGAAACTAAATAATTATTCAAACAACCATAATTCAAGACTCCCCTACTTAAAGAGGGTAGAGCCCAAGTTTGGGGGCATCTTTTTCATTATCATTCTCTAATGTTAATTAGAGAGAACTCTCTACTCCAAGAACAGAAGCAGTCCCATATAATTTTCCAGATTTGACCTAGCAGTGAATCTAGGGCCTCTATCTCTTATTGCATGTTGGAACCAGCTCGGGGGGATCCAACTAGAACCAGGAAAGGTCTAAGGGTCATGGTTGGGAGGAACATGGTAGCCCCAAAATTATCCAACTAAGAAATCATTCTAACAGGTTAGCTAAGCTCAAAAGCTTCTGCATTAATTATTGTCTGGGTGTGCAGGCTTCTACAGGAGAGGATCAAGTTCCAAAGCAACCAGGTATGTAGTATTAATTTTACCATTTCCAGTTATAGTAGATGTTAGGATTTTAGACTAGAATTGATGTTTCAGCATTGTTTTAATTCTTAAACCAAATAATATCAACTCAGAGGTTTGACCCAGAAACCAGTGGAGGGTCTAGCAGGTCAAGCCTAGTTAGCTTGTGCTAGACATCACACCATCAGAAAACATAGGAACCCTATCATTTATTTTCAAAGGACTTTTATCATTTTGCATTTCTCCTTTTGTTTCCATATTTTTTTCTAAGCTAGGGTTATTACTCCTTTAAAATAATTACATTTTCTGGTTAGAATCATTTTACCAATTCATGGTACAGGGTCTACTTCTGCCTTTATTTCTTTTATTATCCCTTAAATAAAGACCGGGTCTAGCAAAGGTATTGGACTATGTATCGAAACTCTCAAAGGCTCTTAAAACCTTGAAGAGAACTTACTTAGAAATATATTTACACAGTAACTCCAAACCAAAGTCTACATGATTTTTCCCTTTCTAACTACTAACCTCGGGTAGGAAGACGAAATCGTTGCATACAGTAGACCGATATTAGAGTTATCTTTCCAAGAAATCAAAACGTTAAACAAAACAAACACATTCATACTTCTACGCAAACAGAACCCTTATATTTTCTTATTGCATTATTAAAAAGAACGATGTACATTGCTGTAGCATTCCAAAATCAGGCATTCAACAATTTTGGGTATTCCTTTCAATAGTTCCAGAAAACAAAAACAAATAGTAAGCAAAATGTAGGTGATGTAGCCTCAACGTTTCGTGGAATCAAAACTTGGTAAGTATTATTTCTTCCACCCAACAGTCGAATCCATCTGACTATGAAACGATAAACAAACAGTTGCAGTATGAATACATGCTCAAAACTGTAAACATTAGATGCATAACAAAGAGTCAAACCACTACCCAACACATTTTCATAGAGAAAACTCCAGGACGAAGCTAAAATGAGTTTTACTTAACAGCATAGATCCCACCGAATGGACAACGATCTTTCCCCAAATATTCAAACTGATAGAGCACCAAATTGAAAACACAGTGACCATATTTCTTCACGCATCCATTTCGGTCTCGTAGAAAAGAAAACGCAGAGGACCATTTCCTAATACAAACAACAAAATGAACTCCATAGATAAATGCAGGGGGGAATATTCTTTTCAAAACCCATATTTACATGGTACAAGCACCATTAAAACTACACAAGACTCAATTATCAAACCCTATTATTAGTATGGAAACCCTCAATAGTTCCATTCATCAAAATAATAATTACAACATTTTTCCAATGCCCCGGTCCAGCCAAAGGTGACCACATTCGAGACTTCAAAACCATAGTGAGCCAAAGGCATCACGAAGCCTCCCTAATACATTTCAAAACAAAGTTTCCTCCACAACCGAGACAGGAAGGCATGAAGGATTGAAAGAACCCTGGACTTACCAATCTAATGTCCAAATGCAGTTAGTGTTGTTCCCCATATGGTCCAAACGCAGAGTTTGCACCACAATACCATACCTGTCAATAGAGGCAAGCCAACACAAGTTAGAACCTGCACATTTAGATAGCATCAAAGTTAAAGAAAAACTTAGAAAATGCAGTGATTACATATGCAAGGAGCCACTTGGTAAGACTCTCCATTTACATTGCCTTATAAGACCACCAATGATACCGTGGCCATGAGCGTAGCTCAGGCCAGGCGTAGACACCATACACCCAGCCAAAGCTACTCTCGGCCATGAGGGAAAACATGCAAAATGACCAACATTTTCAAACCCTCGTTAAAACCCTTATTTCCCAACTGGCCACGGGCCACGTGATTGTCATGTGCACCTTTAATACTTCCACCAACTACGTTATACCTCAAATATTTTTGTAAGCACTATAGTATAGTCGTATAATTCCAACACTTGGTTAATTATCACAAAGGTAAGATCTTAGCCCATTCATGTTATGCATAAGGGGTGTTTGAACTTTAAGAAAATTACATGATGGATTTGTTCAAAGGATGGTCACCAAGGTACACCTGCAAGAGTATGACAAACAATTACGTATCAGTGAAATCACTAAGTAAGTCAATAGGTTTCAAACATTCACACCTTACCTCTTAGTGACTCTGTCAGGGGTGCATAAATCAACCCCAAGTTTCCAGGGTATTTCAACTTCTCTCGTCAGGTCCATCTTACCTAAGGATGACATTTAGACAATTTACATTTGTAACATGCATTTAGACCATACAAGACAATTTACTCTCATAGGTTAAATTTCCACAAACATGCTTACCACAATTACTTCTGCAAAGAAAGCATGAACGACAAAAAAGGAAACTACCTTGCTAGGAATTTCATAAACTCTTAAATGTTGAAATGAAGTACCAATACTTTTCACAGTGGTGAAGTTAATTTATAAATATACAGTCTATGTTAGGCAATCTAGCAAGTAGAGGATTTTTTTTTTAATTTTACTATTTTTTTGGGGACATTACAGGAAGGATGATATAGATATAGTAGTGCGCTCTAAGGAACTCTACAGAGACACAATGGGCATAGAACCAGAGCCTAATGCAACTATAGAGAAGTCTAAGTTCTTAAATAAACTTTATGAAGCTTATGGTTTCTTATGTCTCAATATTTCAAAAGACCTTCTTTTACATCTCAACGGATTGAAGACTACAAAAGTAGTATGGGAACAACTTTCAACACTCTTCGGCAAAAAGGATGAAATGAGGGCTTATCAGTTAGCAAATGAATTTATTTCTCTAAATCCTAAAAATTTCGAAACCATTAATGAGTTTTTCACCAAGTTCAAGCATTTGGTGCTCCAGTTAAAGGAATGTAGTGTGGAGAAGAAGGGGGATCAGTTGATTCTCTCAATCCTTTCAAAACTGGGAGACGATTATTCAATGTTTGTCTCTACCATTCATTCGGGAAAACTTGCCATTTTGAATTGGAAAATGCCATGCTTTAATGCATTAATTGAGTCCTTAACCAAAGAGCATGACAAGCTTGTTCAGATGGGGTCCATGAGATCCTCCAAGGATTAAGCCCTATTTGTTGGAGGATCCAAGGCTACAACTGATAGAGGAAAGAAAAAGAAGAAGGATAATACCAAGTTTGATCATCCTAAGAAGAAGGATAATACCAGGTAGTCAGATGAGCCCGCGGGTTCAAGAAAAGACAAGCAAAAGGGAGAGGAGAAGACAAAGTGTTCTTACTGTGGCAAGCGATTTCATCCTAAAAGCTCATGCATGAAGAATAACATTTATTAGATGGCCCTTCTCTTGGAGAAGAACAATATCTCTCTTCCATATGGAACAAGGAAGAAGGACAATGGAGACCGAAATGATCATCCAGAAATAGGTCATGCACTCATGCCAAGTGTTTCGAATCCAAAATATATTCTCATAGATTCAGAAGCTTTGAATCACATGTCTGCAAGAAAAGACTCGTTCTCATCATTGGACTCTGACAACTGCATCTCCATCCACATGGGAGATGATTCATAAATTTCATACAAAGGCAAAGTTACAATTCACTTAGAACATGGCAGTTTTCAAAATGTTCTGTATGTCCCTTCTCTAGATTCGAACTTGCATTTTTTGTATCAAATGACATATATTGGTTTTCCCAAGAAGGTTTTATTTATCCCTAATGATGTTGAAATTTTTAATATTACCACGGGAAAACTCATTGCAACATGTAAGGAAAATCGTGCTGCAAAAACATATGTGTTTTCCCAATTTTTTCCATACTCAAATCCAAGTGCCCTTCTGAATCATGGAAATGAGGTTGGCTGCATATGGCATGATAGCTTTGGACACTTTAATTACAAGTATTTGCAGCTTCTACAAAATAATTCCATGGTTGAAGGCCTTTCAAATATTAAATCCTCAAAAGGGATATGAAAAGGTTACATTATTGGCAAACATCCTGAGCACAAATTCGATTGAGGCAAATCTAGTAGGGATTCTTGTATTTTAGTGATGATTCATAGAGATATCAGTGGTAAATTACAAAATACATCGATGAATTTCTCAAGGTATGTTGTCACATTCATTGATGACTTTTCCATGTTTACATGGGTCTGCTTTCTCAAGAACAAATCTGAAATGTTTGGAAGGTTCAATAATTTCAAGGCTTATGTTGAGAATTCCACCGGGAGAAAGATAAAAGATACTAAATCTAATAATGGTGGAGAATATATCAAAATTTAGCTGCTACAACTTAGTGCAGAAAATGAAATCCAAATCCAACACACAGTCCCCTACACACCTCAGCATAATGGTGTAACGGAGAGGAAAAACCAAGCATTGAAATATATGGCTACTTGTATGCTTCAGTAAAAAAGCTTGGCTTCAAATAATTGGGTTGAGGCCATGAATGTCGTTGAATAAATTCATAATAGAGTACCGCACTCATCCTTCAAATATAAAACTCCTTTAGAATCCTATATTCATCACAAGCCTGATGTGTCACATCTCAGGGTTTTCGGGTCTACTACATGGGCTAGAATTCTACTTGAGAAGAGAAGATATTTGGAACCAAAAAGTACTGAGTGGATCATCATTGGATATGCTGAAGAATGCAAAGTATTAAAACAATTGGATACAACATCCAAAAGAATATTCTTCGAGAGAATTGTCCAATTTGAAGAACCGCTTCATGATCTACAACTAGTGGAGGAAGAAACCGCCAAAATGCTTCCTCTTCCAGAATAATATTCGGGAGATGATACTGAAATTTTATGTTATGATATTTATGATATTATGTATAATATTAATGAACATGAATAATTAGGTATGGATTCAAATCAAGATGATCCCCCTCGCTTGCCAAAGTGGGAAGAAAAGACTCTCAGATGTGTCGGTTCCAACATTGGAAATCTTGCCGATCCAAGGAGAACTTGAGCAAACTTTCAAAGAGCAGGTATGGCTCTTTCATATGCTTATCCATTGCTGTTTGAAAAGTGTTTTTTTATGGTTGGTTCAGATCCTAAATCATAATACCATTCCCACTGTGATTCGAGATGGAAAACCTCCATGGATGAAAAGTACAATTCTCTTCAGAAAAATGCAGCATGGGAGCTAGTTTCACTTCCACTTGGGAGAAAATTGGTTAAATGAAAATGGGTCTACCGAACCAAGGTTGTTGATGATGGTTCAACCTAAAAATACAAATCAAGTTTTGTGGAAAAAGGTTTCCTACAAGTCCAAGGTGTGGACTACAAAAAAACTCTTGCACCAGTTGCAAAAATGGACTCAATCTTACTAGTTTTGGTAATTTCCGCATCCAAGCATTGGGAAGTGCACCACATGGATGTGAAGAGTGTGTTTATTTATGGGGATATTCCAGAATATATCTACATGAATCATCCTGAAGGTTTCATATTAGATCCGACACTTGTTTGGAGATTATGTAAATCTTTGTATGGTTAAAAACAAGCCTGAAGAGCATGGTTTGCAAAGATGGATTCCTTTCCTTTGTCGCAAAAATTTGTGAGATGCACATCAGATCTGAATGTATATCTACAAAAAAATGAAGGTAATTTTATGATAACAGGAAGAAGTCTTGCTTTGATCGGCACAATAAAAACCGCTTTACACCAAGCATTTGATATCATTAGGTGATTTAGGCATGCTGAAGCAGTTTATTGGTCTCGAAATCAGTCATAATTTTGATGCGATCGTGGTTTTTCAATCAAAATATGATTTGGACCTTCTAAAGAAGTTCAATAGGGAAGAATGTAAAGCTGCACCTTTCTCATTCCTCTAGGGAATCAGTCTTGAGGATGGTGATTCTACACTCTACGAACAATTGATTGGTAGTCTTTTGTATATGACACACTCTATGCCTGATATTAATTATGCCATGAGTGTTGTTTCAAGGTACATGCAGCAGCCCCATGAGATTTGCTAGAAGGAATCCAAAAGGATCTTGCATTATGTGCAGGGTATGATACATTTTGGCATTCACTATGCTACAGATTCTGATCTCGACTTGGTTGGATTCACTGATTCATATTGGGAAGGTGATAGCATTGATTAGAAGTCCACTTCCGAATATTTTTCCATGATTGGAACAAGGCCTATTTGCTGGTCAATCAAAATGTAGGATTCCATTTCCTTATCTTCAACAAAGGCAGAGTATTGAGGAGCAGCCAATGCTTGCATTTAGGCAGTTTGGTTGCAGGGTATTCTAGCTGAGTTTGATATTGGTAGCACCACGTCTACTATAATTTTTTGTGACAATAAAAGTGCTATCAAAATATCGACAGATTTGGTTGAGAGATAGAGGAACAAGCATATAGATATCCACATGCCCTACACTCGAGAGCTCGTGCATGACATAACGATTGTACTGCAATATTTCCCTACAGAAGAGAAAATTGCAGACATCTTCACCAAGAGCTTCAATAAGAGGCAATTCTCTTACCTCTATTCACCATTGGGGGTGAGCTATACTATGCTGAGGATAGATTCGATCCTTCAGTGCTCACGTTGAAGGGGGGGGTTTCTTTCCCACTGGGTTTTCCCCTCTTTCCTCACTTATATTTTTTGAGCATTTTTTGGATTATTTCTATACCGGGTGCACTATGGCCTTTGTTTCTAGGGCCCTTTTATTATTTTATTTTACTCCCCCACATGAGATTATCTTAAGGAGGGGTGTTGGAGTCATTTTCCAACAACACTTCATTTATTTGGGCTTAACTTCCTAATTTACAACTTATCATAAGTATTTTGACTCAAATCTATGCTTACATCATCAACATATCATCAGTTTCAGTCAACTGGGCCTCCTCTTCCATTCAGGAAATCAACTGGGTCAACAATTTTAGTTAACTAAGCCTCCTCCATCATTCCAGTATCCAACTGGGGTGATTTGCATGATTAAAGCGACCTACTCAGTCCAACTAGATACATTTAATATTAAATTCAGCTAAATGGAGTTAGAAAGGTGCCCTCCTACAAGATTTGACCTAATTCAGTGTAATTTCACCTATTATAAGTTAACTGGAGTCAAAAAGGTGCCCTCACTTATTTTGGGGTATTCAAATGAGTCTTAGACTCATCTAGACTCAATTTGACAGTTTCAGAGTCTGTTAGAGCCAATTACATGGTAGTTAAGTGGTTAACTGATGTGCCGAGTAGTGTTAATTGACCAGTAAGCCACTCTCATGCATTCAATTCGAATGACCTCTCTAGGATTCAAATTGATTGGCTATTGTTGCCATTGTTTTACATTGTAAACATCATTTGAGTTAATGATACTACTGCAAACCTTTTGCACGAGTGTTTCGACATTCAATTTGATGTAATTATATGCATACATCTCTTGTAACTGTTGTTCTTTTTTTCTAGATCTACTATGCTTGAATTTTAAAATTCCATCATTAGATATGCTATAGACTCTTGGAGTGAGAGTGTTGCATTCAAATCAACTTAGCTAGTTTAGTTTTTCATAGTCATGATCCAACTCGGTGGTGAAGAAGAACGCATTGTGAGGTTGTCCTCTTCTAAGGTTGGGAGGAACTGAGTCTCCAAGTGCTTTTTCCCAGTTGTTATCAAGTAAACAATTTTATTTTGTGCCTGCTTAATAATATCATCAATGGTTAAAAGTATTTTGGGGTTTAATTTCTATTACTTGTTCGGATTCATCCTTTATCATAGTGTAGTTGTGCTTGTATTAAAGATAAAATTTAAGAAGTATGAGTGTGTAATGCTCTGTTTTTTTTATAGCGGTAATTTATTTCAAGTTCTTAGCATTGTACAAAGTTTAAATAGTTCATACCCTTCTTACTATAGATATCGAATTCCGGTCATTATTGCATAAACTATTTCAAGATGATGTAATGAAAATAATTTATGTTGATGTTATATGGAGTTAGTATAATCTATGAAATCAATTAAGCACAGAGATCGAATCTTTGGAAATAATGCATAACATCATTTCAAGATATGATAATAGTTAGAAATGAAACAATCTCTGTTAATTATGGTTTAATTCGAATTGATATCTCTGTGATATTACAGAGTTTAAATGCTTTGTATTATTCTTTAATACAGAGATTGGATCTCTATCAATGATGAAAAAACATATATATTATTTCAAGTTATGGAATTGGATTTGGAATAAGAGATGGATTCTGTTGGTATCGTATATGGTCATTATTTCCTTCTTATACTGCAAACATACATTAGATTCATAAAGGTGTAACAATCCTATGTGTAAAATTATTACTAAATTTTATAATGAATTATAATTAGGTCCAGATTGTCGATTTGAATTATTAAGGATTATAATATATAATGGATTCAATAAAAAGTGTAATCATTTTGTTGGTGAAATTTGTGCTCATCTCTTTCCTGAAGTTCATATCCCTGGAAGTCAACTTGCTCACTGCTTGTTAAAGCATGTTTGTTAAAACTTGCATATATATTTTTCTTTTGAGAGCATCGAACCAACAGTTCGATAATGGAGTAAGTTATCTGCTCGATGATTTGCACCTGAAACCTACCTGGGGACATCAAGGAGACCTCACACCATGAGAAAATGGAGTTACAATCCAGCCCTCCTCCTGCCTTCCAGTTGAATTCCACCTCCTTCCGTTGACGGTAAGCTCCGACACTCCTCAAAGCACTGCAGGTCCCATGCGCCGTCAGATTCTGACATAATCCACTCTAGCAACATCGTCAGATCGCCCTACCACCTTTAAGTTAATGCATGTGATTTTGATCGATCCCCTACCAAGTCAAGTTGTCCATTGATCGATCCCCTTCCTTCCATGCTTCTGGCGAACTGATACTTTGCTCTCTTCAAGATCGAACATAGATATCCTTCCATGTATCCATCTCTCTTCAAGCTTGAATGTGGAAAACCAATGAGTTTCAACTCTGGCTCTCTTGAAGCTCAAATTTTGACAGCCTCCCCTGCTTCTTGCGAACTAATACCTTATCTGGCTCTATTTAACAGGTAATCTATCGAAGCCAACTCTGAGCTGTAATATGAAATAGTTTATGATGGCAAGGAAAGGCTCCACCCCTGAGAATTATCGCATTCAAATAGTATGCTATCATTCAAATATGCCAAAAAACTCCAACATTAAAATAGTTTTAGAATGTCTAAAACTGAAGAATATGCTTAATGAACTTGCATTAATGAATAGGCTTAATGCACTTGCTTTACAATTGCTCGACATCGAGATGGCTCAAGGTAAAATACAAAGTCCCAATCCAGATCCTTGAGAGTTTTGTTTCTTCAATTTCAACTTTGTCTGTTGAGCGACCTTGAGATGAGACTTTTAGATCGAAGTGTCTATGTATGTGCACCTCTGAGCAGAACATATTATCCATAGCTATAAATCGGACCTATTCAATTTCCCATTTTAATTTATTAGTCTCAGATTATGTTTCAACTTTACAAGGACTTGAAGAAAAAGGCAGGTTTTCATTGGGTAATACATAGAACTATTGCAACACGAACATTTTCAAATAGACCTCCAAAAAAAATATTATTCATAGAATTTGCAGAGTTCTATCTATGGTTAAAACTCAAGCACTCAAATCATATTAGACAATCATATGACAATGTATGTAGAATAAGAAACCTAATAAAATACTTGATTCCCGCTTGTTGGTTTGATAGATAGCTTACTCCTGGATCGAGTAATTACTGCTTGTTTTCTGTGTAGTTCTCACATGAATTGTCATTTACTTTCGCCCTCAATTAGTTCTTGCTTGTTGTGCAATTGTGACATGAATTGTAAATAAATTTTCATTTTGTACAATTTAATATATGTTGTGTAATTATTTAGTAAGTGTTGATGTATATGTAACTTCGAAATGTATTTCATATATGTATATTGTACTCCTATAGATATGGTATTATTCCTCTATGTAGAACTATTTGTATTCCTATAGAGATGTTATTATTCCTCTATACAGAAGTGTCGTCATTTATATTGTAAGTGTCATAACTTATACTTGATGGGTTATTAGACCACCTTGTTGGGGTCGGCCCTGTATAAGTCATGTGGGTCGAAGGGTTATTAGACCACCCTATTGGGGGTCAGCCATGTTGGTCAAAGGGTTATTATACCACCCTATTGGGTGTCGGCCCAGTCAGCATTATGTTATGTGGTTAGGTTAAGGCCGACCTAGTAAAGGTTATTAGGAAAGTCAAGTCATGTATAAATAGAGTGCGGGAGGCACTCTATTTCATCATTCTATTCTCTCTCACACTCTCGAGAGAGTGGCACACTTGTGGAGGAGGAGAAGATGCTACTAGGAGATGTCTATCTCTTATGCTTTGGTTGTATCATTGGTCTATCTATCTCGGAGGAAGTTATTGGGGTTTTTCACCTTTACGGTTTTCCCCAAGTAAACTCTGTGTCTCTTGTGTGCTTGCATTATTGTGTCCATGATTGATATGTTATAGATATGTTGTACATGTTATTCTCTCAGTTAAGAGCCTAGATCATATTGAAGTAAATTCTGAAAAATTAACATGGTATCAAAGCTAGCCTGAAAGAAGGCATGATATGGCATGTATGACACTTGTTGCACTTGCGATGCTAGGGCTTGATATAGAAAAAAACTAGTCATCGTAGAAATTTCGCTATAAATTTTGGCACAGTCTCAGGGTCTGAAAATCGTATAGGGAGAAGACAAGATCCCCATGTACCTTGTGTCCAAAGGCAAACCTATAATTCGTTTTACTTTGTGATTTATGATCTGTACAATATAGGGTTTATGCCTCTTCCAGATCTTAGTCATAAACAGGTGACCTTGGAAAAAAGGTCATAAATTGGGCTAGGAAGACCCAAATGAAATTTTGTAAAAAGTGATAGGTAGGGCATTGACTTTACTTTCTCAGATAACTTTTTTAGAGGCCAAAATAGAACCAGTGACACATGGAATGCCCTACAAGTTTGCTCTCTTATTTTATCCCATAAACAGGTCACGTTGCGACACTTGGCATAACTCTCTCTCAGAGAATCCATTTGAGGTCATACCTATGGGGTTGGAAATATGAAAGGTAGAGCTATCACAAGAAAATGTTTCAGACCCTATGGATCGAAAAGTTTGGAGGTACACTAGAAACAATCAGGTACATATTTCTGTCAAAATAGAATTATTTTTTAGCACCTTCATCATGGCTTCCGGAATTTAGGGTTTCGGATAAAGTTGGAATTTTTGTAATCGGAGACCACAGATGAATGCTACTCATCAAAATCAAAATTTAGAGACCAATATCAGAATTTTTGGTTGGGTAGAAGGCCGAGCTTGATCAGACCCTAGTTCGGGACTTTGATCAGAAAAGTGGAAAATTAGGGCTTCTGGAAAAATGGGAATTTTTGAAATCCATGACCACAGCTGGAAGCTCCTCAAAAAAATAGAAGCTTAGAGCTTTGGATCGAACCTTTTGATTGGGAAAAGGGTGGGCTTTATCAAACCCTAGTTCAAGGTCATGTCAAGTGAATCCAGAAGTTTCAAAGTAAAATTGCAGGGGTGAAACTTTGCAGTTTTCAAATTATGAGTATACCAGCTTGATCAGCTCATTAAGGCGCATATTTCTATCCTTTCGGAAGTTTGAAATTCAAAGTTTGAATTTTTAGATTTTCTCTGACAAACCCTAATCCAGCTCCACATCTAGTTCCTGCAAATCAAGTGGATTGGGTTAATCCTAGAAGAGAATGAATTGGTCACCTGCATAAGTGAAGAAGTTACTGTTTCAGAGGGAGATGAGTCTATGGCCTTACATAAGAGGATTACAAGCAATCTTGACAGGTATGACTCATCCAAGTATGTTTCAATATTTGTTCATGATTAAGTTTATGGTATGTTTGTCTTCATGTTATTACGGTTAGTACAATATTGATTAAATTTAGACTTGTCGTATCACCTTAATAAAATTATGAATGCATGATAGAAGATATTCATTGATTAGGTTGTTGACACTTATGATTGTACTAATGCATTATGGTGTTGTATGAGGTTTATGTTGTCCACCAGAATGAAAGGTACACCAAGAAAGACAAATCATGTTCTAGTTCAAGAACATATGATCATGATGACATGAGGACACAGATTCATCCATTGTCATGAATCACTTAGAAGATCTATTTGTGAGGTATGTATAACTTGGTTCTATAATTGTTAACCTATGAGATATGCAGGTTACTAGCACAAGTCATTGAAGAGAACAAGAAGACATCATGTGGGTATGTTAGACATAACTAGCTAACATATCAATCCAGGTATGTTTTTCCTATATCAAGTTAGAATCCTACCTTGTGTTAGGATCCCTTATATAAGTATACTTGGTATGATTGGTTATGTTTATTCATAAAGTTAGAAATGTAAGTAATCAAGGGTTTATGCATTTTATGTCTCTTATCTTGATTGATGATTTAACTAACCAGAAGAGTCCTATGATCAAATAAGAATATGCATCAGTAAAAGAAGACTTCCCTGAAACCTTGAATACTAATCTTTATTATCTGTCCAGAATGATCATGACTATACATGTTTAAGATTATTGTGTTTTGATAGTATTAATATTATACTAATGAATGTGTGATTATGTATGAGACCTCAAGGATAACACAATGATGATACTAATAAGCATGCATAGTGATGGATATAAGTTCAAGGACAGGTAATCCAGGAAGCAAAGATCAAGAGGAAGCACACTCCAGTTGTTCCTACAAGGAAGCAAAGACCAAGAAGGAGCATACTTTAGTAGTTTATGCAAGGATGCACATATTCAAAGGGAGTTGACCACATCTCACAATCCACATCAGAATGGAAACACAAAAAAGAAGAAAAGACTGAGAGGGTGTCAACCCAAAAAATAAACAAAGATAAGTATTTGAATTATCAGTCCTTGCAAATTTTATTATTTAAATAATATTGTTCAATAATGTATATACTCATGTTCCTAGAATTAGGTTGTGTGTTATGCATATTAGAATAGTTGCATTGATGAATAGTATACTACTAATATACATGGGTAAGTGGCCTATGGAACTATACAACATTCCATTGCTACTTATCTAGAATGAAACCTCCTTGCTGACATGTTGGGAGTTGTGCACACTCTTAACAATGTTCTGGTAGAGATTGGACGACATCTAGAAAGTTACATGATATGGATAAATGTTGTATTGAAGCATTGGCTAAGATAATTGCATGACTGTTTGACATATTTCTTTATGTGTAAGAATTTGTTTTGAAAACTATGAGATGTTTTCCAATCATGCAATTTAACTTGTTGTGTAGGAAAGATCGTATACCATCACCTACAAAAGAAGGACTACAACATTTGTTCAGCAACAAAGTTATCTATTGAAAATATTGAAGATATTGAAGTTCCCAAGATCTAGGAAGAATGCCATGATCGAGGAGTACCAGTCGATCATGAAGATGTTTAGGATGCAATCCCAAGACCTGAAGGGGAGTCTGTAGTGACTTCCAAGAGGATCTACAAGATCAAGCATGCTGCAAGTGGTAGCATAGAGACTTTTGCTCCTATAGACATATACACTTCCATTAGATCCATACTTTCTCTGGCTCCAATCATGAAATGGAAGACACACCAAATGGATTTCAAGGAAGCTTTCTTGAATGGTGTAGTTGAAGAAGAAGTGTATGTGGAGCATCCACTTGGTTCTGAGACACATGACAGGGAGTCATATATGTGCAGAACTTTGTATGGTAGGATAGACAGCTTTCCATCTAGTTTGGGCTTTACCAAGAGTAAAGCGGATTCCAACCTTTACTACAAGGTTGAGGAAGGAAATTCAGTGATACTACTTTTGTATATGGATGACCTATTTATTACAGGTGAAGATAGATTGATTGCCGACACGCAGTGAAAGCTTGCTGCCGAGTTCAAGATGAGGAACTTGTGGATGATACACTATTTTCTAGGTATGGAGGTGTGGCAGAGTGTAGATGGAATCTTCCCTGGACAAGGGAAGTATGCAGTAGAGATCCTGAGAGGTTCAGGATGATGGACTACAAGGCCATGGCCACACCTATGGCATCAAACCTGAATTTTCTGTCGGATGCTTCATCTGAGCCGGTTGATATCACTATGTATCGTCAGATGATTGGGTCCTTGATGTACTTGATGAGCATGAGACTAGATATTTGCTTTGTGGTAAATACATTGAGCCAGTTCTTGACGAATCCAAGGAGTGTTCACCTGGTTGCTGTAAAGCATATTCTGAGGTACCTGAAGGGTACAGTTGATTATGGGCTCAAGTATGAAGCGAATCAAAAGTTTAACCTATAGGGTTATGTTGATTTAGATTGGGTAGGAAGTGCTGCAGAGAGGAAGAGCACTTCTGGGTGCTGCTTCAGTATGGGATCAGGTGTGATCTCTTGGTTTAGCAGGAAGTAATCCTGGGTAGCACTAAGCACAGCCGAGGTAGAGTATGTTGCAACCTGTTTGGCTAGTTGTGAGGCAGTATGGCTTCGGTAGATACTATCTAATTTATTTGATCTCCCGCAGGAGGCTACTGGTATCTTTTGTGACAACTAGAGTTGTGTGAAGCTATCTGAGAACTCAGTGTTCCACGACAAGTCGAAACACATAGAGATCAAATATCACTATATCAGGGATATGGTGCAAAAAGGAGCAGTGAATCTCTTGTATGTTTCAACGGATGAGCAAATTGCAGATATACTGATGAAGCCACTAGCCAGAGTGAAGTTCAAGTACTTCAGACAGAGGCTTGGTGTTCTTCAGATTGACGACACTTCGAGGAAGAAGTGATGGAGACATTTGCTAAAGCCATTCCAAGCATGTTGGAAGGAGGATCCTTCACATGGCTATGGATGTAAGCGCTGGATGGTGAGCATCAGGATGATGCTTTAGTTACTGCTCTATATGCATCATGTTGGATGCTAGATATGATCAGTTGGATCATTTATATGTATGTATGTATGCATCATGTTGATGCTGGATATGATCAGTTGGATCATTTATATGTATGTATGTATGCATCATGTTGATGCTGGATATGATCAGGTAGATCATGTATTTGTATATGTATCAGGTGGATACTTGTATGATCAGTGTGATCATGTACTTATGTATGTATCAGGTGGATACTTGTATGACTAGTGTGATCATGTACTTATGTATGTATCAGGTGGATCATGTATGATATGTATCAGGTAGTTACTGTGTATGCATCAGATGGATATATTGTTTGATTAGGGTGATCACAGATGACGAGCTTCAGGATGTTGCTCCAGATGATATGCATCAGGTTGATGCTATGATGATCAAGATGATCACAGATGATGAGCTTCAGGATGTTTCTCCAAATGATATGCATCAGGTTGATGCTATGATGATCGGGATGATCACAGATGACGAGCTTTAGGATGTCGCTACAGATGATACGCATCAGGTTGATGCTATGATGATGACCAGGTTGATCATGTGATGATGTACATAAGGATGATGTATGGTGAGTATCGGTTTGATACTCTATCGCTATGGATAGGTTGTGCAGGTAGCATAGAAAAGATCCTGGGATATCCTATAGTCTGTGCTAGGATGCTCTTTCGAGGTTTTGCTACAGGTAGCATAGAAAAGATCCTTTAAAAATTGGACAGGTAGAACAGTGTGCTCATAACATCTTGGGTTGCTCTATCGAGATCCTATACTCTGCGCTAGGATGCTTTGAGTAGGTTTTGATATAGTTTTGCATAGAAAAGATCCTTTAAAAACTGGACAGGTAGAGCAGTGTGCTCGTAACATCCTGGGTTGCTCTATCAAGATCCTATAGTCTACGCTAGGATGCTTTGAGTAGGTTTTGCAAAAGTTCACATAGAAAATATCCTTTAAAATATGGATATGTAGAGCGGTGTGCTCGTAACATCCTGGGCTGCTCTATCGAGATCCAGAGACGTAGAGCTTTGTGCTCGTAACATGCTGGGATGCTCTGAGTAGGTTTTGTGAAGGTCAACATGTAAAATAACCTATAGTTTGTGCTAGGTTTTGTTGATGCATGTAATCAGTCCTAGGATCCACAATATTGCCAATGATGATGAAGACCTGCAGGTGGTGGGCCTACATCCAGTATGAAAAAGGGATGGCTCTATAGAACTTCCTATGACGATTAGATTCAGAGATTGATTGAGATAGCAGCAGTAGTGACAATGACGATGACTTGATGATGATTATCTAGTGACGATGATCCAGAGAAGAAGACTTGTACTAGAAGACCTGTGTCGAGAAATACCTTCCTAGTTAAGAGGGAGTGTTGATGTATATGTAACTTTGGAATGTATTTCATATATGTATATTGTACTCCTATAGAGATGGTATTATTCCCCTATACAAAATTGTTTGTATTCCTATATAGATGTTATTATTCCTCTATATGGAAGTGTCGTCATTTATATTGTAAGTGTCGTAACTTATAATTGATGGGTTATTAGATCACCTTGTTGGGGTCGGCCCTATATAAGTCATGTGGGTCGAAGGGTTATTAGACCACCCCATTGGGGGTTGGCCATGTGGGTCAAAGAATTATTAGACCACCCTATTGGGTGTCGACCCAGTCAGCATTATGTTATGTGGTTAAGTTAAGGCCGACCTAGTAAAGGTTATTAGGAAAGTCAAGTCAAGTATAAATAGAGTGCGGCATTATGTTATGTGGTTAAGTTAAGGCCGACCTAGTAAAGGTTATTAGGCAAGTCAAGTCAAGTATAAATAGAGTGCGGGAGGCACACTATTTCATCATTATATTCTCTCTCACACTCTCGGGAGAGTGGCACACTTGTGGAGGAGGAGAAGCTGCTGCTAGGAGATGTCTATCTCTTATGCTTGGGTTGTATCATTGCTCTATCTATCTATGAGGAAGTTATTGAGGTTTTTCACCTTTATGGTTTTCCCCAAGTAAGATCTATGTCTCTTGTGTGCTTGCATTATTGTGTCCATGGTTGATATGTTGTAGATATGTTGTACATGTTGTTCTCTCAGTTAAGATCCTAGATCAGATTGAAGTAAATTCTCAAAAATTAACATTAAGTTGTAGTGTGGCACGAGGATGATCACCAGAAAAGCTTTAAGACCGTGGAGTGTCATTTGGAAAGTTTGCATGAAACTTTTGTATTTAATTACTTAATCATTTATCATTACATAGTAGAATGGCTGGTAGACTACTACTCATCATAAGTAAAGAATTGTGAGGTGGGAACTCTGGATGCTTTCCAGTGAATTACTCTTATTTAACACTGGACATGTGGAACCCATAGATACTTGGGCTAGGGTTAGCTTTCAAGCAAGGTGTTCATAGTTTATTGACCTTCTCAGTGCATTTTAGCTTGCTTAGAAAAAAATCTTTATAAAAAGTACATGGAAATGTAAAGATGCATCTTTGAGAGTAGAAGATTTACCTCGTTTGAGGTTTTATCTATGTAACTTCAGTGTTACATTCCTTTGGTACAGGTTCTCCTATTAATTTATTATGAGCTAATTAGAAAGCAACATAACTCAATCTAGAAAGAAACATAACTCAAACCATTTGCATTCAAACAGGGAGAATTAGGAATCAATATCACACTATACTTTTCTTCAATTCGAATCCCATTCTCTGATCCTCCTAGATCATCGGATACGAGGATGATAAAAGAATTTACCTACCAACATCCTACCCCACAAAGAGCTATTATGGTTATTTTGGCGTAACCATGAATGGTTTGTCAAATATTTTCTAAAACTTGCAATTGAAATCACTATTGAAAGCAGTAGAAATTGAAGAAAGCAGAGAGAGACAAATAGAATGTTTTTTGACTAATGTAAGATGCCATTAAAGGAGCATGGCACTCTGTTTAATCTTCATATCAAATGGATCAAATGAGCAACAACTCTGTATGAAGAAAATATTGTTTATGTTTGATATATAAATATATACATATGTTTCATGTTCTTCCTCTGTTTATATCTATATCATTTGCAGCTCTCTACTTTCTTGTAATTGTCCTTTGCCACTCTCCTTCACTAATTTCAATGGAGAAAAGGTTATTTTAGGTCTGTCAAGCCTGTTCCTTTAAATTGCATCAGTAGGAACTCAAGCATCCATTGAGTATGGTGGTAACTCTAGTAACCTCGGATAAGTATTAACAATTGCTTTCCAATCCACTTTTAAGAACCCTGCATTAGTAGGAACTCGAATATATATTGATTATGGTGGCAACTCTAGCAACCTCGGATAAGTATTATGTATTAACAATTTCTTTACAATCCCTTTTATCTTTAAGAACCTTATACTAGATAATGTTACATCCATGGCTTGCCAATATGTGCATGGCATTGTAGCATCCATGTAGAGGGTTTCCATGGCCCTATTTCCTTCTCAACTGGGTTCCTATATTTGGTTGAGGCTACCTCCTGGAACCCTAGAAGCACTTTCCCTTGCACACTATGTCTGTCAGAGTTACCGTTAAAGTAAAAGCGTGAAATGTAAGATGACTTACCCTTGTACATCCATGGTCTTAAATTCAAATACTTACCCTTGTACATTGTGTTTTCCAACCTTACAGGTGATGTAAAAGCCATGCAAGATTACTTTTCTATTAAATTTACCCATACTTTCCATTGGTATAATATGCGAGAACACCAATCATAATATACAAGTACACCGATTGTATTTTGTTCATTTCATCATACCCCACTTGGGTACCTTCTTAGGCCTATTTTTGAAGTTAATGAATCTGTGTTGAAAACAATTTGGTACCAATCTAAAACAAAGAAGTGCCTTGAGTTTACTACTTGCTTGAGAACAAAGGCAACTGAGCTTACCTACTTTTGATAATCTTGGAGTTATCCTTTGCCTTTGAAACAAGTCGGTGATCTGATTTACCTCTTAGTGAACAAAGGCAAGTAATCCTACCTGCCATTACTATGCTCAGGGTCATCCGCCATCAGTTTGAGAACATATCAACAAGATATGTTGTCTTTCTCTCTCTTGAAATAGAACCATTGAGTTTGATCCATCCTTGTATTTTGTATTGATTAAAAAGGGAGATATATGGTTCTAATACAAGATGCATGAGAAGGCATAATTTCAATCCCATATTTGATAAAAAAAAGTATACCTACCAATGCAAGTGTCCACTTTGTTAAAGCCTAAATTTTAGTATCTTCTGAAGTGGAATAGTTGTAATTATAATTGAATGTTGTGGATGAATTCTTTTTTGGATTATAGTTTCTACACGTATAGGAAACACCATTTCTTCATTTACAAAATGATAATTTGTTTAATCCTAGTAGGTTAAATTATCTTGGACTACAATTCATATCACCATTAGGAGGAGAAACCTTATAGGTAAATTACAAAATGCATTTACATGGTAATGTGCTAAGAGTGGAATTCCCTTGAAGGGTTAGCTTAGGGTATTTGGTTGGAGAATTTGGAATTGGGGATTATAAAAGGGTTTGTAATCGTTAGAATAGATTCTAGAAAAAGGATAAAAAATGAATAATATTTGAAAGGAGAAGGACTCTCTTCTATGAGTTTCAAACTACCCCTTCTTATTCCCATATTACAGATTTGAGTTTGTACTAATTTGTTTAGTTTTTAAATCTTGGTTTGCCAATCTCTTTACATGATGGAGATTATTTGATACTTGGCATCGCTTCAAGTATTGTATATGCGTGTGGCAGAGAAAGATCATGTTGGTTTAGTTGAGCTTTTATGTTTGAAGGTGGTCTTAAACTATCATGGTTATTTCTTTTGGTAGTTTTTTGTGTCAGTGCAATATTTTGGTATATCATAAATCTTTGATTCATTGATCAAGCAACCCTATAGGAATCGTATCCATTAGCAAGTAAGTCCATTTCACAAGGAAACCATGCAAGTAACTCTTTCTCCAAATTTGTCAGTGTCAATTTGAAATTTTCAGTGTCAATTGCTTAACAATGGAGGTTTGAAATTTGAGAAAATATGGACTAGTTAAAGAGAAGTGAGTAAGTAGTCAAGGAAGATAAATTTGATTGTATACCATAGATACTAAGCTAGGGGCTACTTGTACCATTTGGTAATGTTTCTTATAAAAGACCAATCACAATGCTATCATTCTTGTATGTTGATTGTGGCCATTTTAATGTTTGTTTGGCTGGTATTGAAATGCTCATATGAATATAGCTTCTCCCATTGTTAAATCACCCCTTCTTTGCTCTCCTGAGACTCTCAATATATTTCCTATGATCTAATTTTTTTAGCTACTGAACTATTTGTAGATGTCATTGAACTATTAATTATAAGAAGTTTGATCATCATATTGCTCTATTTCTTGCACTCTTTCCATAGTCCATTTATGTTTTATTGCACTTATTGCCATGAAACTTATGTTGACAAAAGCAAAGAGATATAAATTATACTACATAGAAAGTCACAATATTAATGGAATGGTACAAATTTTGGTAGTTTAACCATTTCACCATTTCAACTAATTTGTATATTGTTGTATATTGAGGGGGCAGTTACATAAACACTAAAAAATGCATTAGAGACTAGAATTTGAATTGATGGGAGAATTAAGTACTATAAAAGTATTATTTTGTTATACATGCAAATTTGGGAAAGTATGTTAGTGTTTATCAACATAAAGTGGTGTTTTTTTTGTCAACAATGATTAACAATGATTATCGTTACTTTCATCTCAATTGTTACATTTTTTTAGCATGTGGTTTTATTGTGCCATTAACATCTCATCAAAAATTGTTTTATTTGTTGTTTTTTTTTTGTTTTCTGTAGCTTATTCGAACAAACAAGATGGTGCAAAAATGGATGCTTTTTATTCAAGTGTCCTGTTACCCCAACCCAAGTCAAGCAAACATTGAATATGTCTTGAAGAATAATGCTTCAAATAAGGTTTTCCAAGAAAATAGAGAAATATGTGGAAGGGCAACAAACAATGAAGCATACTACGTTGCCCTTAGTGAAGGGATAAAAACAACCAAACGCTATGGTGCTAACAACATTTGTGTCTTCACCAACTCATACCTTCTTTGTAACCAAATAAAGGGAGAGCACCAACTTAGAAAATGCAATCTAAAACCACTTCATAGAGAAGTAAGAGCCATGATGAAAAGTGTCTTACACAGACAAATCCTCTCTTCACATAGGGTTTTATTTCTAATTTCACTCCACATCAATAGTAAATGTTATAGATAGGTGTTTATGATGCTAAAATGTTGTTTGGTCAATCATATAGGAATGTATTTTTATCATTCTTAGATACCTCTTATGTGACAGGACAAGACGTGTGGTAATAAATTTTTGGCAAGTGGTTGACATAGATTGATGACGTTCCTATAGTTGTAGAATAGTACAAGGAACACGTGGATTTCATTCCGTTCGAAGCTCAAACAACCCCTTATTTGAAATATGGATGTGAAAAATTGCTTGATTTTGCATCCCTTGGAGCAGTGGCGGATGGGATGAATCTGAATGCATGGATTGGGTTGATGACTGGGATCGTGTGTCACTTGCAGTAGAACAAAGTGCAGTTGTTGAAATAGCCTAGTTAGAGGAGGGTCAGTCAACGATTTCAAAAGACTATGACCATATCTCATATCTTGTACAACTAGTACACATATACGCAGTTGTTTCCCCAAAAGACAATGAATGGGGCACGGATTATTGGTTGGTGCGTTGCATCCAATGTAAGAAAACCCTCTACGGATCATTAATCAACAATGAAGGTAGTGAATTTCCTATTGGATCGATGGTGGTTAAGTGGGAATATATTACACTGGATGGGAAGTCAAGAAAGACTGGTGGGTATGTATTCATTGATTATAGACTAGCTTCAGTGGTGTATCACTTCACAAACTTGATCATTGGCACAAACATCCATCTACAGACAATGACAAGAATGATCTCAACCAAGGTACATCAATATTGCTTACCTTGGCATGCTCCTTTGTCGAGTCATCAACACTTTTTCATTAATGTGTTGTCCATTGCTTGTCCTTCATGTCATATTGTCCTTCATGTCATATTGTCCTTCTGTCAAGTCATCATTTCACCCTTTGTGTTTAATGTTTAGAAACCTAATCTATCCCTAGAAACTTAGTATATCCCTAGAAGCACTAATATAACCCTACAAACCTAATCTATCCCTAGAAATCCTAGAAAGCTAAACTAACCCTACAAACACTAATTTAACACTAGAAAACTGAGCTAGAATACTATAAACCTAATCTAGTCCTAGAAATGTAAACAAGTCCTAGAAACGTAAACAAGTCCTAGAAACACTAATCTAACCATATGAAACTGATCTAGAATCCTAGAAACCTAATCTAGCCCTATTAACCTAATCGATCCCTAGAATCCGTGAACCACCACATGTACCCTCAATAGGGGGTATTTGGACTCCAAGTGGGATAGGATCACTATTAGAAGGGTTTGTATATGAGGGGTGAGTTTCAAATCCTTGGCCATGGCTATGGTGTTAGTTTTTTGTTGCTTTGAGATGTTCTCGTGGGACAAGTGAAGATGACTATTGAAGGAGATTCCTTTTATATTGGGAAAGCCACGTGAAATAGATTACCTTATACTAGTATGATAGATTCCTTACAATTATGACAACTAATAGATTCTCTTTTTCTGTGTAAGGTTATCTTATATTTTTTCACAGTTATGGCATATTACTCTTAGACATTATGACACATTTATGATGAGAATTAAACATGTTATTAAATAAAGGACACAATCTCTTCTCATGCAAACTCCAGCCATGTCTCTTCCCCTTATCTTCACCAATGGTTATATCTTAATGATCCCTAACATATAACTCCTAGGGTTTCCTCAACAACCCTATAATGTCTAGGACATCTAGGAATCCCTCATTGGATTCAACAACAAGCTTATGTTAATCAATGTCTCCCCACTAGCATGATTATCTTTATTAGGGTTTAAAAACCCTACCCATTTCACATCACACAAGTACGGCACTAGGGAACTCAACTTATATAATCCAAGTCTACATGTCCATCCTAGAATTTCAATCCTCAAACCCTATTTCTTATACTCTAGCATCACACAAGAGAAGTCTCTTGAATATCATCCAATATGTCTCTCTTACCCTTATCTTCTCCAGTTGTTATATATTCATGATCTCTAACATCTAAGTCTATCGTTTTCCTAAGGCACCCAATAATCTCCAGGACATGTAGGAAGTCCTAATAGGATTCAACATGAAGTTTATGTCAATCAATATCTCCCTAATAGAATTACTGTCTTGCTTAGGGTTTGCAAACCCTAGCAATGTCACATCGCATAAGTACACCACTTCAAATCTCAACTTCTAGCATCCAAGTCTACATGTCCATCTTGGTATTTCAATCCTCAAACCCTACGTCTTATACTCTAGCATCAAACTCTAATATGCATTTGTTTGGTGATAAGAATGAGATGCTTTATGTTGGGATTGAATTATTTCAATATTTAGACCTCTGCAACTTCTTCCACTACCATGATCTCATATTTCAATGATGTCAATGGCTTGTGATTATGAGATACAAAGGTTGCAGTCATCTCCAAGACCTTAAATTTGCCTTGCAAATAAATATAAATATTTATTTTTCTTGGAGCGTTGGGGTACATGCAAAAGCACATGAACATGTTAATATGAGATATCTCATGCAAATCCTATCCATGTCACATCATACAAGTACACATCAGGATAAATCTAGTTCTACCATCCAAGTCTACACATCGATTCTGGTATTTCAATCCTCAATCCCTAGGTCTTATACTCTAGCATCACACAAGAGAAATATATCCAAGAACATCCAAGATGTTTCTCTTCCCCTTATCTTCTCTAGTGGTTATATCTTTGTGACCCATAAAACCTAAATCCCGGGGTTTGCTTAGGAACCCTATAATCTCCAGGATAGGTAGGAAGTCCTCATTCACTTCAACAACAAGCTTATGTAAATCAACATCTCCCCACTAGCATGATTGTCTTTCTTAGGGTTTGCAAACCATATCCATGTCACATCACACAAGTACACTACAATATAACACTATTTCTAGCATCCAAGGCTACATGTCCATCCTGGTATTTCAATCCTCAAACCCTAGGTCTTATACTCTAGCACCGCACAAGAGAAATCTCTACAAGAACATCAAACATGTCTATCTTTCCCTTATCTTCTCCACTGGTTATATCTTCATGATCCATAAAATCTAACTCCTAGGGTTTACTCATTAACCCTATAATATCCATGATAGATAAGAAGTCCTCATTGGATTCAATAACAAGCTTATATCAATCAATCTCTCACCACTAGCATGATTCTCTTTCTTAGGGTTTACAAACAGTAGCCATGTCACATTACACAAGTACATGGAAAGACAACGCTATTGATAGCACCCAAAATTATGTTAGGCATTAGGTCCACTCTGCGTGTCTTCTATTAGGGAAATGACCTTAGTGTCAAAACAAGATGCTCAACTTTTGACCTAATTTGTCACTTTCTCAAAATTACTTAGAATTTCCCTTTGTGAGGCCTTTTATTTGGGGTTCCCAATTATATCACACACTCTTAGACCATAAACCATGGGCACACAAAAATCTCAACTCTACTCTCCATCAATGGATATCACACACATCTAATGTAAATCAATCCTTGGCTTTGCAAGAAATGTTGTCCATCTGGCTTACCCACAATGAATGTATACGTTAGAATGTTTTAGCATGCCCTTAGAAAATATTCTATATAATTAAATATGGTAGGAGGAAACACATAAATCCGAAGCCTCTGAAACCTCAAAGAGTAGAGTTTCACCTAGTCACAATCACTTTTGCACTTTAGTGAATTTGCATGGAGCCTCACAAAAATATCCTAGTTCTTATATTAGATTTATTTGCATTGAAAACTTATCATGCATAAACCAAATCTGAAAATTCACTTTTACAACAATTATAGAAATAGTAAAACAAACCTTAACTTATTCAATGATGATGTCGAATCACTCAACAAAATTATGTTTACTTATGATAAATTAGCAATACATATATAACTATAAATTACAATTCAAGAACATGCATGAGAGCCATTCCAATTTCACTCAAGGGGGCCATTTCTCATCCAAAGGCTCTTGGGCATGCATGGCCACTGTGGTCGCATCCCCAATGGCCACGTGGACCTATGGGAGTTGATAGAATCCATGTCCACTCGTCGGTTTGGGTTCTGTGTCCCCAGAGCAAATCCTCAAAGTGTCCCTGAAAGGCCCAGGGGTTCCCAACGAAAATACCCGTTGCACCCAAACCATGACTCCGATCGTGAATTCATCGATTCTGATGGATCCGAGGCACTGGTTTTGAGCTAGGGCACCCACCAAACCATTAATCGAAGACTCGAAAATGGTGCCAATGTGCCATCTCTAGAGCTAGGGTTTTGCTCAGTGAGGGCCATTCCAATTTCTTTTAAGGGGGCCATTTCTCATCTAAAGGCTCATGGGCATCTATGCCCACCATGGACCTCTCCAAAATGGCCACTTGCACCTGTGGGAACTGATGGAATCCAAGTCCACTCGATGGTTTGGGTTCTGTGGCCCTAGAGAAAATCCTCAAAGTGGGCACCCTAGTGCCATTCACAGACACTTTTAGGATTTTTTCTGGGGCCATGGAACCCAAACTAGTGAACAAACTTGGATTTCGTCGGCTACCATAGGTGCACATGGCCATTTTTAATGTTTCCACGGTGGCCATGCACTCTTGAGATCCTTCGGATCAGAAATGACCCCCTTGAGCGAAATTGGAATGGACCTCACTGAGCAAAACCCTAGCTCCGGAGATGGCACATTAGCACCATTTCTGAGTATTTGAGTCATGGTTTGGGGAGGGTGATAGCTGTAACCTGGCATTTTGGATCGATCGAAATCAAGATATTTGTGATCAGAGTCACAGTTTAGATGCAACGGGCATTTTCGTTTTGCACCCTGGGGCCATTCAGGGACACTTTGAGGATTTGCTACGGGGCCACAGAACCCAAACCTACGAGCGGAATTGGATCATGTCGGCTCCCAAAGGTGCATGTGTCCATTGCGGACATGTCCACGGTGTCCATGCATGATCGAGAGCCTTTAGATGAGAAATGACCCCCTTGAGCAAAATTGGAATTGCCCTCACTAAGCAAAACCCTAGCTCTAGAGATGGCACATTGTCACTATTTTCGAGTCTTCGAGGAACAGTTTGGGGGGACCCGTAGCTAAAACACCATGTCCTGGATCCATCATAATTGATGGATTCATGATCAGAGTCACGGTTTGGGTGCAATGGGAATTTTCGTCGGGCACCCCGGGCCATTCAGGGACACTTTGAGGATTTGCTCAGGGGCCACGGAACCAAAATCGGAAAGGGGACTTGGATTATGTCAGCTCCGCTAGGAGAAGGTGGCCATTGTGGAAGTGTCCATTATTTCCATGCATGCCCGAGAGCCTTCAAATGAGAAATGGCCCCGTTGAGCAAAATTTGAATGGCCCTCATTGAGAAAAACCCTAGCTCTGGATATGCCACATTGGCACCATTTCCGAGTCTTCGAGGCATAGTGTGGGGGGAACCATAGCTAAAACCTGGTGTCTCGGATCCATCGGAATCGATGGATTCATAATATAAGTCACGGTTTGGGTGCTATGGGAATTTTTTCTACACACTGCGTGGCCATTCACGGACACTTTGAGGATTTGCTTCGGGGCCACAAAACCCAAACCAGAGAGAGGAATTGGATTCTGTCAACTCCCACACATGTCTATTTCCATTGTGGACATTTTCATGGTGGCCACTCACGCTTGAGATCCTTCAGATAAGAAATTTCCCCCTTGAGTGAAATTTGAATGGCCTTCACTAAGCAAAACCCTAGCTCTGGAGATGGCTCATTGGCACTATTTTCAAGACTTTGAGGAACGATGTGGGGGGTATATTATCTTAAAACTGGAGACTTGGATCCATCGGAATCAATGGATTCATGATCGGAGTAACAGTTTGGGTGCAATGGGAAGTTTCGTTGGGCGGCCTGTGGCCATTCAGGGACACTTTCAGGATTTGCTCCGGGGACACGGAACCTAAACTTGTGAGTGGAATTGGATTCTATTGGCTCCCACATGTGTCTATTTCCATTTTTGATGTGTTCACGGTGGCCACGCATTCTCGGGATCCTTCGGATAAGAAATGGCCCCCTTGAGTGAAATAGCAATGGCCTTCACTAAGAAAACCCCTAGCTCTAGAGATGGCACAATGGCACCATTTCTAAGAATTTGAGGAATGGTGTGGGGGGTCACCTAGCTGAAACCTGTCATCTTAGATCCATGAGAATCAACGGATTGGCAATACAAGTCATGGTTTTGGTGCAACAGGCATTTAAGTCGAGCACCCAGTGGCCATTCAGGGACACTTTGAGGATTTGCTCCCGTGCCACGGAACCCAAACCAGTGAGAGGAAAAGGATTTCGTTAGCTCCCACAAGTGAACATGGCTGTTGTGGACATGTTCATGATGGTAATGCATGTTTGGGAGCCTTCGGATAAGAAATGACCCCCTTGAGCGAAATTGGAATGGCCCTTACTGAGCAAAACCCTAGCTCCAGAGATGGCACATTGGAAACATTTTCGAGACTTAGAGGCATGGTATTGGGGGGGGGAGGGGGGGGCTTGCTGAAACCTAGTGTCCCAGATCCATCAGAATCAATGGTTTCATGATCAGAGTCATGGTTTGGATGCTATGGGCATTTTTTCCAAGGACCCTGTGGCCATTTAGGGACACTTCGAGGATTTGCTCCGAAGCCAGGGAACCCAAACCAGTGAGTGGCCTTGGATTTCATCATCTACCACACATGTATATTGACATTGTGGATTTGTTCATGATGGCCACACATCTCGGGGAGCCTTAAGATAAGAAATGCCCCCCTTGAGTGAAATTGGAATGGCCTTCACTGAGCAAAACCCTAGCTCTGAAAATGGCACATTGGCATTGTTTCTGGGACTTCGAGGCACAGTGTGGGGGGGGGCGCTAGGTGAAATCCGACATCCTGGATCCATCAGAATCGACAGATTTACGATCAGAGTCACGGTTTGGGTGCTATGGGAATTTTTTCCAGGCACCTCATGGCCATTCAGGGACACTTTGAGGATTTGCTCCAAGGCCATGGAACCCAAACTGGTGAGCGGACTTGGATTACATCAGCTCCCATAGGTGCACGTGGCCATTTTGGATGTGTCCATGGTGGCCATGCATGCTTGGGAGCTTTCAGATAAGAAATGCCCCACTTGAGTGAAATTGGAATGACCTTCACTAGGAAAAACCCTAGCTCTGGAGATGGCACATTGGCACCATTTTGCAGCATTGGAGGCATAGTGTGGGTGGAGGCCTAGATGAAACCCAGCATCCGGAATCCATCGGAATCAATGGATTCACTACTGGAGTCACTGTTTTGGTGCTATGGGCATTTTTACTTGTTTCTCTTATTTAGAGTTTTTTTCAATTGGACATTTGTCCAAATGCCCTTTCTGGCTTACAATTTAATATTTAAATTTTTATAAATATTAAATAAACAAATTTAATTTCATTTTTGTGTGTTGTGATTGGGGATGTAGTTATGATGGCACAAATGTATTACTGGGATAGTTAGATTGGCGGCAATATGTTGCAAATAAAAATAGTTGAAATATTAAAAATTCATATTGTTGATGTCTAAACATTTTGAGTTGACATTTTTATGCCACTTAAAATAATGGGAAGGGAAATCAATGTTTTTTTTTCTTAAATCTAGAAAAAATTATTTTGGATTGATGGAATTAGATCAATCATTAATATTGCAAAATCAAGTTGAAATATGGGTATTCAAGTGTGCTTAATCAATTTTTGCATTAAAAACAACAATTTCAACAATCCAAAATTGCAATTGCCTTCCAAAGTGCTTGGCCATAATGAATGCAATATGTTATCTTTTGGTGGCTTTGCTTTGGTCACCTTGGTTTTTTTTTCTTAGCAATCCCCATGTTTGAATTTATTCCTCTATATTAAGAGGATTAGGCATCAATTGTTGGTGGTTGCATCCTCACAAATTTTTTTCTCATTGCCTTTCGATTTTGGTTCTTTACATTGTGGGGTCACTTGTGTTTTTGAGGACTACATTGGTGATTTTTGAGGGCTTGTTCCATGGTTCATGTTGCTTGTGTTCTGGCTGGTTTTTTGATAACTTTGCAGTTCATGTTGCTTGTGTTGTGGGTGGTTGTGAAACATGCTACTAAGGGAGTCAATATAGGGTGTTTAGTGCTTCATTTTGATCTCAAGTTTCCTTGTTATGTAAGGATTAATAAACCAATTTATCTAAAGTGAATTTATTTAGAATTATTGGACACCAAAATGACCATTAAATGAAGGCATGCAAGGTGACAAAGGCTTTTTGTTAAACATTAATAGTGATATAATGTGCACATATCGTATAATAATTTTCTAATCTATATATACCTTCATTTGTTTTCCCTCAAATAAATCCCTTGTAATAGTAGGAAGAATTGAATAGGTGCTTATTTCACATCATGGATCACAAGATCAAAGCATGCATCACTCATCCATGACATTCCCATGGATTATTGAGATCCATAATTTAGTCTTTACATGGTTTTCTATGTGTTTAACTCCAACACCCCAAAATTTATATGTTTTCCTCTTAAGATAACTTGTTGTGAACATTGTGTTGAGGGTAGTTATAGAGTGAAAAATGCTAGAGTGCATTGATTACACATCCAAAGGTGAGGCCTCTTGATTCAATGTTTCCATCCTCAAAGACTCAATGCCATTAGGTAACCTTTTTCAATGCTCATGAAAATGAATCCATTGGACTTCTCAATGCTTAACCTCTACGATACATTTTCAATACCCCTAGCATTGCTACATTTATCAACAATATGGACACTCCTATGGTTGTACATAAAATACTACAAATAGGGTTTTCTTATTTATCTCATTATATATTTTAATCACAATAGTGTGTGTTTAGGTGAGTAGTTTTGTGGTCAATGAGCAATTGGAAGCAATGTTAGTGGGAAGGGATATCATGATTATCCTTGTAGGATGTTGTGGAACCCTCAGAAATGGCTAGGGACAATTTGTTCAATATCAATGCAAGAGACCTCTACACTTTGTTCATAGGCATGGCTAAGTTCCACTCCAATGGAATTATGAATATTATCAACAATCTAGTTAACTTCAATGTGCCACTATTAACAACAATAATTTTTGAAAGATTCAATGCCTATGACCTTAAGCATTTGATGAGAGTTACAACCTTGGATGTTGTTTACTTAGAGGATATTCCTTCATGGTATTTGTGCTTGTCATTGCCTTGCAAATTGAGATTTTAGAGGAATTGAAAGAAACTAACTAGGATTTTAATGTTAAAGTAGCTACTTTTATGTATACAAATATATATATATACATATATATTAGATTAGGCTTTTGGTGTCTATGATATTAGCAATTAGTTATCCTATTCTTTTTGGGGAATTTCAAACTTTCAACATTTATGTCTGTATGTGAAAACTTTCAAACTTTCAACTTTCAATGGTGTCTAGAAATAACATCTATATGTATGTGAAAACTTTTCCATAACATTGCTATTGAAGACAAAATTATTTATGGAAAAATGTAATCAAAGACAAAGTCATATAGACAAGTGCAGATCCATCTATTAATATGCAAAAATGATCCAATCATGTACACTTTTTGGAAAAATGGAACATCGTTCCCAACGTCTACATAATGGAAAGTCGTGCCCTATACAAAATATCAAAACTTGTTACCTATACAAAATATGGCAACTCGGCCCTATAGTAAAAAATATGGCAACTCGTGCCCAAAATGCCACATCATGGATACTGTACATAGGAGGGTCTTTTAATCCTCCTGTCCACCCTCGGAGCTCCTAGGTGCATCTCCAAAATCAATCTTCCTCTTCTTCGTGCTAGAAGAAGTTGGGTCCTTCTGGCTACTTGGACCACATCCCTCTATGCCCTGAAATGACGACAATAATATGTCAACTTTTCCTAGAAATTATGCAAGTATAAAACATAATTTAAAAGTAAAAATAGTTTTCAAATCTTAAATAACTCACCGCATGCGATACTGTAAGTCATGAAGGGGTCTCTCTCCTCCGTGCTCCAAGTCTCTCAGTAATTCCACCCTGCAACATTTAGAACAATCAGATAAATGATGAAATTATATGCATATAGTAATTTTAGTTAAAATTGAACAAGATTTTCATAAAGTAGTCAATCTCATCGTGAACACAACCGGCTGGTCTTCAGGGCTAGTGGATGGAGCAGTTGGCTTGATAACCTGCTCCAATGCTAGGGTGGATTGTATAGGGGAGGATGTAGCCACATCGACGATGGACACACCACTGGGGGGAATAGTGGAAGAAGAATATATGTAAGAAGGAGGCATGGAATGGCGTCGGCGAAGTGGAGATGTATGTCTAGGGTGATAAACCCCAAATGGATGTAATACTGATGCGGCCACTGTGGAAGGGGAAGTGAGCGTGGTGGGGGAATGTGGGGGGGAAGAGTTCTGTGTTGCAGTGGAGGGATGGGTGACTATGGATGGGTGGTATATCATGGTCGGATGAGGGAGGGTGGAAACATGGGAAACTGTGATGGAGGTGGTGGAAAGGTTGGGATGGGGTGATGGGACGCAGGATATGAAACAAAAGGGGCAGCTGGATGTAAGTATGGTGCTGGATCAGAGGGGGGGGGGCTGGTTGGAAGGGGGTGGGGAGGGATGCATGGAATGGGGCATGTATTCTAGGGGATAAAATTGGCATATACGGTGGCAAAAAGGCCGAGGAGGGAGGAATAATGACACTAGTAGGCCAAGGTGCTCACACCTTCATGCACATTTATAACCTCATATTTTAATATAGAAAAATATAAATATACACAGACAAGTCATCATGTTTGAAATTAAATTTATACTTTAATACACATGATACCTACACACGTGGAGATCTGTTGATCCCCAGTGGGGATGGCTGATCGCTAGAGCCTGCAGACACCTATGCAAACAAGTTACAATTTTTAGATTGAATTTATAAAAACAATATTAACGATATTAAACACAATGCCAATGAGAATGAAAATGATAATACTTTAAAAAAATGACTACAATTAATTTAGATTCAAGTTAGATGATAGTGGTTTGATGGGATTTGGATATTATATAAAGTTTTTATTATATTGGTGCAGTCCATTTGTTCAAGACTTGGTAAAGAACATGGTGGTGGGGATCGTGTCCTTTGACCGACAATGGATTGGGCCCATGATAGGAACAAATAAGCCATTCTGTGGTCATTCATTAAAGATAATGTGGCAAAGATGTTAACACCCAAACAATGCTCACTAGCTCATCTCCCTAGCCACATGACCCATATGTCCACTTTTCCCACTGTTTAGCCTCCAAAACCTCAAAAAACCTTCAAATGGTCACCAAAAAGGCCAAAATCAATCTTTTTCTCCTCAAAATAATTAAATTTCTCCAAAAATACGAAAAACCCTCCAAAATGGCCCAAAATTCCCAAAAAATCAAATAAAAAGGGAATAAAATTAAAAAATCAATTCGAAAAAGGAAAAAGAAGGAAAGAAACCCTAAACCAATAACCAAAAACATGTGTTACCAAATACCATGGGTCAATGCTCCACTCAAAAAACCTATGCTTGAAGTGTTTGATGGCCAAAGTTGTCATTGATGACAACACGTTAATGACAAAGGTCAAAGTGATGACATGGAAAATACTTGAATGGACAAATGGTAAACATGACAAGCTTTGATGACTTGACAAGTGGCAAGGAAGTATGACAAGTGTAGAAGACTTGACAAAGTGAAGACATAACAAAGGATTAATGACAAGGACTTGATAATAACATTGATGACAATACATTAATGACATAGACATGGAGGAGTTAAGAACATGGATCATACACATTATGGCAAGCACAATGGAGATGGTGACATGGCTTGAAGAATGGAAAATGTGGCAAGTATGACAAACATGGAAAGCATCAAACATGGAAAGCATGACAAGTGTTTATGACAAGCATGGAAGAAGGACATGGCAAGCTAAGGACAAGACAAAGACAAGTGATAAGCAAGGAAGCTCGATGACTTGTGAGGCATGGTGTTTGATGACATGGAAGATGACAACGAGGACATGCTTGATGACAAGAAGGATTGATAACTTGGTTACATGGAGGACGATGAGTTGGAAAACATAATATTAGAGGACAAAGACATGATTATGAGGTGGACAAGGAAGATGTGCGGGCATTTGGAAGGCCCCTTGCAGGCATTTCAAAGCCCCATTGTGGGCATAATCAAAAGGACCATGCAAGCATTCTTTGGAGTACCCACTGCAGAAATTTGTGGTGTATTGAGGGCATATTGATAAGGTCATGCGGGAATTTACATGAGACCATTGTGTACATAATCCAAGACCAGTATGGGCATGTGTTGATGGCCCTTGCGGGCATCAAAGTGGAGCCCACTGCAGGCATTTCTAAGAGTGCATTGCAGGCATCTTAAGGGCATATCTGTGTCTCACATTTAATATTATGAGAGGATAGAAGGTGACATGACATGGCATGGTAATATGTATTCGTCAAAAAGAATTTGCAGTTCAACATGAATTTGGTGATTATGAAGACATAGAATAAGCACAAGTAGCATCATAAATGAAAGAAGTTGAAAATGGAGAAGCAAAGGATGCCTAAAGTGAACATGAACACAGGTCTAGTTTTCTTAGGTTTTCATGTTTGATAAGGTTTCATTTTTTTTTTGTTGGATTATATGCATTTATAACTCTCAATTAATTTAGACAATATGATAAGCACAACTATAAAATCCGATGATAATATGGTATACATGTTTTGTGATAATTATTCATTTTAGTTTTTGTTTTAAACGATGATAATATAAAAAATGGTTACTCAGTGCTAATTAATTTGTAATTACCGAACAAAAATTACTCATAACTGGATCTAATTATTCAAAGTAAAGAAGTTACATGTGTGTGTGGTGCCGCAATCTCCTCTGCTTCTGCCATGGCTCAGTCTAGATCAAAGGAACCGATGTCCTCCCACCCGAAGGATGGAGACTCAGCCCTCAATATCTTTACATTAAAAAAAATAAAGTGAACAATGTGTAATTCAAAGTTAAATATATTAAAAAATGCAATATAAAATAAAATACAATAAATACTTGAACATTAAAAAAAACAATATCTAACCTGGTTCATGTAGCTCTCCATGGAATGTTGTTGTGTAGGACCATGGCAAGAATGACCACAGTGAGAACAATGATGTGACATTGTTATAGTCGAACTAGATGGCCCCGCCTGGATTCCACCTGTACCTGGCATGTCCCGACCAACACCCATAGACCGTGCAGCTGTGTGTGTCTCATCAATGTCCTCTCGACTGTGTGAAGACATAGCCACAAATGTGGTATGTCTAAGAAAATGACGTGTGGCATGTCTAATTGACTCATCAATCTCATCTAGGCTTCTACCAAACCCAGGTGGATGAGGAGGGGGTTTTGGATCTCTCCTGGGTATAGGAGGTTATCTGAGTGGGTTGCAGCATGCCTAAGGTAAATCTTGGGCAGAACCAAGACCGAAACCATGAAACTCAGTGATATCAAAATAATTGACATGGTAGCCTAGCTCAAACTCAGCCCACAATTTCCTAAGAAAATACTGTGGGACCTCCAAATTATTGCATGGGGACCTGTCAAACACCATAAACCATCTCTTTCTCCATTTATCTCTCCATGGCTGGTAAATACACCATTCCATGCAAACCCATCTCTTCATCACATCTAGAGCCTGTCTTGTCCTGGGATCTATGAATTTGATGTACAACTGTGCTTTCGTGATGTTGAGGTCTTTAATTTGTTCTTTGGATATCCCAGTGGAATAGTGCTCCCTCATTCGAGCCCTGAATTGGCTAAGATTTGTGATCTCACTGTGGGAAATGTTGATGGATTCAATGATGTTTGGAAATGATGAATCTAGGAAACCCGAGAGGGTTCCTTGGTGCTCTTCAATTAATCACTTAATACCCTTAATTCGTTTAAATCTTGGTGTAATTGATTCTCAGGGTTTTTTGATGGTTCATCACTAGGTTCATTGTCCATTCCAATGTTAGATGTTATCTTCTAATGGTTTAGTTTCATTGGTTTCCTCTGATGGTTGTGGTGTGTTTGTCATTTTGTTAGGTGTATTTAATCTGCAATGACAATTTGTTGGTTTTTTTTATTGATTGTAATTCTTTTTTAAATTTAAAATTGCAATGGAAAACAAAAAAACAACAAAAAATTCATTCGTTGAGCACCTACTTAGAGGAAATAGCCACAACGGAGTGTATGGTCGGATCGATGCTGAGTAGGAGCTCTTTGGGTGCTCCAACACACGCTTGCGGGTTCGGTTTGTTATTGTGATAACAAACCCGTGCTTTGTTTTTTTTTATAAAAAAAACCGTTGCGCGCACGCGTTATATGTTTGAGTATGCACTATTAATGCATGCGCACATATCTTGTCCATGTCAACTAAACAACATGGACGTTCGGCATTGCCGAAGCAGGGGCGTGTGCACGTGTTTGAATGCGCGTGTGTGCCCTTATTTTTTTTCCGCTCATGCACTTCTATTGTGGCCTTTTTGGGTACCAGCTGCATGCAGGTACCCACATCCTAGAGCTATAATGCAATGGGAGAAGAATAACTTTTAATCCCTTGAAATGAAATGAGTTTTACCATCCCCTCTCCCAACTGCATAGGAAAGAAATCCTCTTAAGCTATATAATGAAAATCATTAAACCACTTTAGGATTAAAGAGAGACTCAATACCTTATGCTTTGAATTCTCATGTTCTAGCGATCAATCTTGCTTGTGCTTCTTAAAGGAAAATCCAAAGGAAGGGGTCTTTTATTGCAACCATATAGCCACATTAAAGTTTGGGAGATCAAAATTTGAGGTAACTTACATTGTAGGTGAAGAAATTTTTATGTGACGTTTTAGTTATAACATTACCTTTCATTTGAAGTTTAAATCTTAATTTTACCCATCATAATAATAGTTCATTTTTTTAAATAAGATCTATAATAACTATTAACTATATAAAACATTGAATTTTCGTATGTGGTCTCATTTAATAAAAAAATAAAAAAGTTTACAAAACATAATAAACATAATGAATGAACCAAGAACACACATAATAACAAAGAAGATTTTGAAAAACTTTAAATAGGCATCTTCATATGTGATACAATGGGTCATTACCATGGGTAACCAAATACCATGGGCCCAAAACACCATGACCAAGTAAGTTTATCTATATATATATATATATAGAGAGAGAGAGAGAGAGAGAGAGAGATATATAGATATATATATATATATATGGGCTTGGGATACATATATTAATGATGTGTTTCAAAATGATGGGTGGAATTAAAAATCATACTTTATTAATTGTTTTTAATTTTATGAGGAGGGAGTATTTTGATGTGCAAGATGACAAATTATGACTTTTCATAGACCTATGGATTTTTCGATCGGTCGGCTATTGATGGACATTGTGCTATTGGTGGTGTTATTTATATCAACAAGGAACATTATTATACTCTGAAACTCAACTGTGGCAGCGGCACCAATACCAAAGCTGAGTTGATTGGTTTGTGGTGTGTTCTTACAGTTTCAAGATATTTTGGTTTTCATGAAATCTCTGTTTATGGTGACTCCAGGGTGACGATCAAATGGGATCAAGGGGAATTTAATATCAATGTGATCTCCTTACATCGCTGGTGTGGCAGAATTAAGGAAGCTATACTTTTCTTCAAGATTATATCTTTTGAACATATATATAGACAACATAATTCACTTGCTAGTATATTATCAAAGAATGCCCATGAAGGCTCTGAAGGCTTTATTAGGTGGGAGGAATATCAAGAGAGTCTTCTACTCAATTCGGATCAGGCATTCATGTCTTATCTGTAGTAGCACTGTACTTTTTGTACTTTTGATCTACTAATCTATGTTCAGACTTTATCTTGATCACACTTTGCATAGGATGATTACTATGTTTTTCTTAGTAATATGGGTGTTTATTTTGGTTTCCATAGAGCCTTCTTTTTGTATAAGTCTTGACTACACAATGACTTATGATATTGTACTATTCGATTCTCATCAATGAATACCAGTAGTACGATTTTTTTCTGCTGAAAAAAAGATGACAAATTACGACTATTTCCCTCCCATCCATATGGAGCCCTATTGAGTGCAACATAAATGGAGTAAAATTTATGTGACATAACAATTTTGGATAAAAAATAAAGGAATATTTAAAAATTTTGAAGAGTAAGTTCAATCACATAGTTATAGTTTTCTAATGTAATGGAAAAATGAAACAACTTTGTAATAATTAAAAATATAAGTTGTAGAACTATAATAGTTATTTTGGTTAAATTATTAGTAAAGATGGCTAAAATTTATTTTGTAAAATTTAAATAATAAGCCTAAATTGTCAATAGTAAGTTCAACTTTAGAACTATAGTTTTCTAATCATAATGGAAAAATGGAAGAACTTTGGAATAATTAAAAGAAGAAAAAAAGGAAATTGTAAAACTATAAGAAAACAAATACTATTTTTTTTAATTGTACGTTAGAAATCAATTTTTATTTAAAAATAGTGTATCTTTATCTAAATAAAAAATAAAATATTTCATTATTTTTATCTTTATATTTATTACATAATATCCAACATATTTAAAGTAATAAAATATAGTTGTTTGTCAATTAAACTATAGTTGTTGGTGGGGATAGATGGATTTCATTCCATCTAGGTGAGTTCCATTCCGTTGAAACATCTTCTCACTTGGATGACTGATTTATCTATTTAAATTATTCAATTTTCAACTTTACCATTAAACAAGATTATAATAAAAATATTTAATTTTATAATTATACATTAAAAATTAATTAATTTTTTAAATTAAAAATAAAATATTTCATTATTTTTATCTATATATTTTTTATATACAATTCAACATATTTAAAAAAATAAATACACTTAAAAAATATTACTCAATCCACAATCACTAGAAATTAACCAAATCAAAAACCTATCTCCAAAGTTATTTATGAAAAAACTACTATTTTTACTCAATCCACAATCACCGTAAATTAACCAAATGGAAAAACCTATCTCCAGAGTTATTTATGAAAAGGCTACTATTTTTCTTTTCTAATTTAGAGTGTTACGTGAACTAGGTTATTATTTTTAAATTAATTAATCAATTAGTAAGTGGCACTCTCCAATATTTCTTTAATTTGTAGTACATCTCACACTGAAGTCCAAGTGTTGGCAATTGGTTGTTTGCAAGTCCAAGTGTTGGAAATTGGTTGTTTGCAGCAAGTGCTTGCATTGTAACAGGAGAAACACATGGCAACCAGATAAACATAAAAAACAGGCCTGTAACCTCACCCAATAAAAAATGGCATTCTAATTGTTTTTTTTTTATCTCTATGGGCGAATAATAAAACAGTGGCATTCTAATTCGTATTTTTTATCTCCGTGGGTGAATAATAAAACAGGCTGGTAGCCTCGGCCAATAAAAAATGGCATTCTAATTGGCTTTTTCATCTCTATGGGCGAATAATAAAACAGGCGTTCAAATAGACCTGTTATAAAGCGCGAGTCATTTCAATTTTGAATGTTTGAAAGCCATTGAAATTGTGTTTTTTAAACTATACGGGCGATTAATAAAGCTAGCGTTCAAATAGACTAGGGTAGATTAAAATTTTTCTGGGAGGATCAATATTACAGGCAAAAGCCTTGCAGCGCCTCCAGTGTAAGTGTACAGCTTACAGCTTTTGGTAAGTAATTTTGTCCATAATCCATAAATTCTATGACATTCATCGCTTTTCAGCTTTGCTTATTCATTTGAATATATAAACAACAGCAAAGTGAAACACTTCGAGATTCTCTAATGGCAATGTAATTTCACACTACCCATTAATTAATGCACATTGATGGGGCGACAGAAATAGACTGGTGTCATCTGAAGCATCATTCACTTGCTCGCCAATGCCTCGGGTGATGAGGATAATTTGATAATTTGTCTGCACCTCAAAATATCCCCATCTTGTCTGCCTCTTGTCAGGAATCACGAGTTCTCATCTTGTCTTCATCTTGTCACGAATCACGAGTTCTTGTCTTGTCCTCCCCAATATTGTCATAAATCATTCTGACCACATAGCTGCGCTGCTAATACAATATCACTGAGTAATGTAAATCTGTGCATCATCACGTTCACTTCAAATTGCTTCAGCTCCACTCCAAACTGCCCAAGTTGATGTGTCCATGGATTGGCATTTAACATTTTAAGCCGTGGCACTTGTGTTCTGCCGCTCGTACGATGATTTTAATTCTACAGTAGATGTATCTCAATTACTATCATGGCCTTCATGGTTGGTAGTGCAATGGTTGCATGGTTTATTGATTAAAGGTATGCTGGTTTGAATTTGAAAAACTAGTTTAAAGTTAGAGAGCGAAGTATCAGCACACAGTGCTGTTCTGAATTTAAGAGGTAGCAACCAAGGATTATTTATGATCCCCTGAATCTAAACGAATACCTGCTATGTAGTCTACGAATACAAATAACAGAGGAAATAATAGAGGTTTGCAGGTTTGGAAACATCTTTATATCCATGTTTATGTAACAATATATCAGCTTGGTATTATAATTATAATGTAAATATTTTAATTATATATATATATATATAAATTTTAATATATATGTTATCTATAGGTTATAAGTTAAGTGTCGTAAACAAGTTATATGTTTTGTTTTTTGGTTAAATGGGTTGTTTCTCACTATTTAGTATTCTCATTTACCAATTATTTATTTAGTATTTTGAATGACCACCATAAAATTAAAGAAAACATAGATAATAATCCACCTCAAATTCTAAGATATAAATATGTAAATATATAATATTATATTAAATATGCTTATTTATACATAGTTAATATTTAATATTATTTATATATATATGAGATTGAAATACTTTAATGTTAAACTAATGAATAAACTGTTTCTTGCATTATGAAGGACCCAAGCTACAGCCCGGCGTACTATTTCCAGTATATTGCGGAGCTGGCAGATCAGGAAAGAGAAAGGTTAACAGCGAAGGACCAACCATTTTTATAATCCATCAAACGGTCGCTTTTGAAAGGGGCCAGCTCTCTCATACAATCCATTCCAACGTACCGCCTTTGTCTAACCACCGGCCAACTTATTGTATGGCTTTAGAACCAGAAAAAAGCCGGACTGATTTCGCGGAACAGATATAAAAGGATAGACACTGAAATTTGAATACATGATAAAAGGATAGATATTAAATCCTAAACAAAAACAAAAAATCATGCTTATGCCAAAAAACTTTCGTTTTATGTTCTGAAGTTTTCATATCATCTCCACTCTCGACACATGGCCTTTCAGCTAATTTTCTCCCAATAGGTAGTTGTCATTGATCCCTGCTTAACTACAGAATCTTCTCATGCTTCAGAAATTCCAAACTCTTAATGAAAAAGCGAATCTCAAAGTATAGTTTTCAACCAAAAAAACATTTAAAGCGAATCTCAAAGTATTGTGTTGAACCAAAAAATATCTAATGGGCTGATGCTGAGCTCACGAGATAGTAAACAACGTCTAAAGACTATTCACAAAGACAATAATGATAAACCACATTACACACACAAAACTTAATTTTCTTTCATTTTAATCCAAGCATGTTAAGAATTGTAATCTCATGGTTCATTATCAGTTTTTGGTGGATTAATTAGTTAAGTTATTAGTTAGTTAAGTATGACTAGGACACTTTGTTGTCCCATAGTATTTATTGTTTCATGGTATTTACCCGTGGTTTTCATGTATGATGTAATGCTATATATACTTCTGGTTAATATTGAGAAGGCAAGCGATTGCCCATTGTGTTTCTCCTCTTCTTACTATGTTCTATATTTTAACATGGTATCACAGCATATGACCTGATCCATACCTGTTGTTGGGTAATCACTTTCACATAGTGGAAAGCACACATGCATAGATCGAGACAAAACACATCGGTGTGGAGGAGAAGCTTCACAGGGAACATATCGGAACGCATCAAATATTTTATTTTTTTTATTTTTCTATTCGAAGCACCGACGCACAACCTATTAGGGAAAAGTGAGCCATTGGCGCACTTGCAAAGAGGGAAAAGTTGGCCATTGGCACACCTGCAGAGAGGGAAAAGTGCGCCCTTGGTGCACCTACAGAGAAGGAAAAGTGCGCCATCCTCCCTTCACTCTAAAAATTCTTTCATGGTGCACCCCTCAGTCACACTATGTCAACTAGAAAGTTGCGCTACTCTGTTTAAAGATCATGATATGAAATGGCAAGTACCAGCATTGTTCAGATCTAGTTTCTGAAGAGAAAGTATTGCTGATGCTGAGCGAAAAGATTGGACAATGTTCCAGCATTGAGTGAAGAAAATCGATTCTTGCAGAGATCGATCCAAGAAGAACATGTGTAGAAAAGGGCAGAGAAGATATGAAGTATTAAGGACCACTGATATTGAAGAAAGCCAAGAAGATCGAATCTTGAAGATGGTGCTAGAAGAGCTACCATAAGAAATCGAAGAGGTAAGAAATTTGTTAACACTAGTAGGATTATGGCAGACATTTGAAGGAGAAAACTATGAATTATGGTCATTAAAAGTAAGAAATTTGTTACAGTCACAAGATTTGTGGCATTTTGTCATTGAAGAGGATTCCAGTGATCTAGAAGCATTTGAGAATTTGATAGAGTATTAGAAAGAAAGAAGACAAGTTGTTTCCTTAAGTATCATACAAAATGGTATAAATTATTCCATCTTTCATAACATTGCAGAAGTTTATAGTCCAAAAGAAGCATGGGATATATTGAAAGCAGAGTTCAGTGAAGAGGAACCTGATGTAGAAGAAGATGAAGTAGAGTTTAGTGAAGAGGAACCAGTTGACTTTGCAAGCTATGCAAAGCACCAGGAATCCCATAGTGAAGTGGAAGACAGCCAAGAAGACTGTGTTTATGACACAGCCAATGATCAAGTAATCCCAACAAAGCTTGTTGATCTAGCTCTATTTGTTGATGATAGTAAAAACAAACGTGTCAACGTAGAAGTCCCCAGTGACGTGAGTGATAGTCTCTCAGATAAAGAGACCCGTTGATAGTAGCAGTGATAGTCTATTAGAGAAAAAGACAATTGATAGCAGCATAGAAGTTGCACTAGCAAAGAGTTCATCAAAGAACTAGAAAACCAGAAGTTTGAGGGAGCTATATGAGCAGTCTCCTATTCTTGATGAGTATCTACAATATGCTCTATTTCCCTATCAACAAATAGTTTTTGAGGAAGCAGCGAAGGATGCACATTGGATACAAGATGTAACAGTTAATGAGAATGATAATGCAGCTACCATTGAAACAACAAAAGAGGAAGATGAAGAACACGACGATGAGGAACACGAAGAAGTGAAAGCTCTCCAAGAAGAGATGAAAATCATTGAAACAAGAGAAGAGGAAGATGTGAATGCTCTCCAAGAAGAGCTGAAATATATTTAGCTTTTTTCTGACAAAAGATTTGAGTGTGTAGGTAAAATGGACAACAACATAAAATATGTTGAAACAAAAGAAGAAGAAGAAGAAGAAGACTTGCACTATGTTCCAACACCAACAAAAATCAATAGAACTATGTATTTTGCAGAAGCTAAACAGGACACTGAAGAACACCTACTTAGCATCAAGTTCAAGAAGACAAGGAAGAAGCAGTCCAAGTGCACACCAAGGAATAATGTAAAGCTTAAGTTTATTTGAACGAAATGTATGCCTAGCTGAGACATAGATCAGCAGGCAGAGCACTTAGGCATTGATAGTGTTGAATATTTTCCCAGTTGAGATTAAGGGTGTATGTTAAGAATTGTAATCTCACCAGTCCACTATCCATTATTGGCTCATTAATTAGTTAAGTGATTATTTTGTTAAGTATGATTAGGACACCTTGTTGTCCCGTAGTATTTACTATTCCATGGTATTTACCCATGGTTTTTAGGTATGATGTAATGCTATATATACTTGTGGTTAATATTGAGAATGCAAGCGATTTTCCATTGTGTTTCTCCTCTTCTTACTGTCCTCTATATTTTAACAAAGCACACATATTTATCCATTTTGATTAATAGCTCTCAGCTATTGATAGATACACAATCATTATCTGTAAGTGTTTTTTCTAGATACTTCGCATAGTGAACACCTTAGTTATTACATCTCTATCTACATAAATCACTCAATCTTATTTAGAACCTTATTTATCACATGATAAACATTAACACTAACAAGCTCCCTTAATGTTTACATTACAAATAACAATACACACAAAAGTATTTTTGGACTCTCATCTCTATACACATAAAAGTATTTTTGGACTCTCACTAGCACTTTCATCCACTATGAAATCTCACAAGATATGATCTTTCTCAAAAGTCATTGATCCGTTTAAGATACAATTGCTTCTAACCGTCATTGACGCACTTGAAATTCCTAACAATATTGACATACTTCACTTTGCCAACATATCCGGGGCACCCAGCTTAATAGTCATAAAAGCAGTCAAAATTCAATCATACAACTTGACATGTACTACAACTGGATATGTACTGAAACACATGAATATACAAAGATAAATTCTAACGGATGTTGTTAGCTTCACAAGACCAACCAACCAACTTATAATAGGCTAGAGACAAAACTAAACCCGTGACCATCTAGTGGCAAGGTGGGGCTTTCCCACACATCGATTTAAGTTAAGTTACTATGTTTTATGAATTGATTCTTCATCACATAATCTTAAAAATAATGTTAATACATTTATTGAAACTTAATATAACTACTTCCTCTCTATTCTTGAAATAAAAATTCAGCCACTATACTTTTCTTCACATGTCTATTTAAATATGATACCCACAGACATTGACTATCCTTTACTAATAAATTATCTTCGACCACTTACTTGAGAAGTGGATCTTGAATATTTCGGTCACTTGTTAGTTATGGCAAATTTTGATCGGTTTGGACTCTGGATTGATCTTTGAAATGGCAGCACCTTTCCCTCTCTTTGGGATTTGCAAAGGCATGACTCCAATGGAAACCGACTTGTCTCTCCCATGAATCAGTTCATCATCTGGATGGAGGCTTCCACTAGATCATTCTCTCCTCTCCTCTACAACACACAACGGCTAGCGATTTCCATATCTCGACAATCTACTTCTTCAAAAATGATCTGGATCCTATTTGGAAGATCATCAAAACTTGCTCCTGCACTCCTCCAGACACGGTGAAAATTCTCACAGCAGATCTAAGAGATGATGTATACCTCACAAGAGTAATTATGATTAAGCAGGAAAATAAAAGAAGAGTGTTCAATGCAGTATAATGAGCAATAGAATAATAATACAGTGGAACTCGGATAGAAGCAAAAATACTTCACACACACTAGTTAATTAATCACAATATGGACAAATAAATAGTACAACGCATGAGGATTCAAATGCCTAAGGTGAAAATTCGAATTAGCCTTCATGGAGTGATCAAAGGATTACTGGAGTGTCATCAGAGCACAACTAGTAGTCTATCTCATCATCGGTGGAGTCATTAATGCACAAGTAACTGTCAACCATCAGTCAAACTGAGTCTAACTGAGTGTGGTAGGTGTAATTGAATGTAACTGGCACATGGAGACACTAACTGAATGAAGGAAGCTCAGTGGAGGGCACATGAGGAGCTAACTAGAGTCAGAGTAGGTAGTCAAGTCTCACTGGAGATCCATCGAAGTGCTAAGGTTAGTTAAGAGTCAGTTAATCCCTAAATCAAGGATGGAACTGAAGATAACTGAACTAAACTGAAGTGGTAGGTAAGAAGGGCGCCTTTCTCAACTGGTAGATGAAAGGAGGGTGCACTAAGCTCTAGGAGGGCTGAAACTGAGTGGAAGGAAGCTCTGGGGGCTGCTAATTGAGGGCTAGATGCTGGGACTGATGACTAGGATGCATGCAAACCCTAAATAATGCATGCAAACCCTAAAAGTGCATGCATGATTGAAAATGTAAATGATCAAAATATTGGTGGGACTATGATGGAGTATAGGAATATCCTAACACCCCCCCTTAATCCATCTTGGGACATAGTAAATAAGACCAAAGGTCACCCAATACAATGAATAATAACAGTCAATAAGCAAAGGAAGTGGAAAAATTTCATGAGAAACATACCCTGTCCTAAAAAACGGACTGTAAGGCACACACAAAAAATAAATGCTCCAAACTCAAGCAGGTGTGATGCTTGGTCATATGTCTGGAGGTATCTTCTTTTTGGGAAGAAGTGGATCATGCTCAAAAAAATGTGCTTGTACTTGCTCTTCAGATCGAATGTGATGAGACAAATCCAAAAGTATGAAGATGATCCTTGAACCTGTGATTCGAATCAGCTGAGGTAGGATCAAAATCATGAATATGCAGATAGTCTTTTGTCTTCTCCTTTGAACCATCATGGGTGAGATTATGCCAAAAAGAACCATCAAATAATAATTGCTTGAAATCCAAATCAGATTTAAGAGTTGAAGAATAGTTTCTTGAGATCTCCTTTGAACCAGTAGGGGTGAGATCAAAACTATCATATGCATGAGAAATTATCCCAAGTGAATGGCAATGGTTTCTTGAGATATCCTTTGAACCATAAGAGGCGAGATCAAAACCAATGGCTGCATCAGAAATTATCTCAAGTGGGTGGCAATGGCCATATTCTTCAATAACCTTCTGAAAGCATGTGCTAATGATCATATAGTACTAAATAAGAGATGATTGCTTGAGAGGAGCGAATGCATTACCTCCAATAGCTGATTTTACCTCTGAAATAATCATGTGATCATGATGCAAACCAATAGACTCTGGTGCAAGAGAGGATTTTGGACCTTCTGCAATATCTAGAGTGTGAGCTGGCACAGAAAGAGAAGAAAGTTGGAGCATGAGTGGAGAATCTGCAAGTTCTTTGTCAACAACTTCAATATGAGATGATACTAGTTCATGATCTGAGAGACCATCAAGGGGAGCGAATGCATCACTTCGCTTGCTCTAGAAAGGGTTTGGACCAATGCCTTCATTCTGTCTGCCAAATCTTTGATCCAGGTAGGCCCATAGATCTTTTGGAGATGAAAAATCAGGGAGGTGATATAACATGCATCAAGACATAGCATACATCATGGCTGCACAAGCTATTTCTCCTTCATTTAGCCAGTCATACTCTTCTTCAAAGGATTCGAACACTCTTTCAAAACAATAATCAAAGAGACCATGTCTCTTCAAATGTGCTATCATTGATGGTTTCCATTCATCATAGTTGAATGGAGAAAGAGGAGTAATTCCTGATGAATACATAGAAGCTGTAGAGGACCTGCAAAAACAATATAGAATAATTGCAACTGCTACTGCTGCAAAAATGCAGAAACTGCTACAACTGCTGTACTCAAAATCTTGGTAATAACCTGCAAAAACCTCTCAAGAATGTAGATAAAAAATACTCCCAACATGCTCTGATACCATGTGAAAATCCTCACAACAGATCTAAGAGATGATGTATACCTCAAAAGAGTAATTATGATTATGCAGGAAAATGGAAGAGTGGTCAATGCAGTATAATGAGCAATAGAATAATAATACAGTAGAACTTGGATAGAAGCAAAATACTTCACACACACTAGTTAATTAATCACAATATGGACAAATAAATAGTACAATGCATGAGGATTCGAATGCCTAAGGTGGAAATTCGAATTAGCCTTCATGGAGTAATCAAGTAACTGTCAACCATCAGACAATCTGAGTCTAACTGAGTGTGGTAGGTGTAACTGAATGTAACTGGCACATGGAGACACTAACTAAATGAAGGAGGCTCAGTGGAGGGCGCATGAGGAGTTAACTGGAGTCAGAGCAGGTATTCCAGTCTCACTGGAGGTCCATCAAAGTGCTAAGGTCAGTTAAGAGTCAGTTAATCCTTAAATCAAGGAACGAACTTAAGATAACTGAACTAAACTGAAGTGGTAGGTAAGAAGGGCGCCTTTCTCAACTGATAGATTAAAGGAGGGTGCACTAAGCTCTAGGAGGCCTGAAACTGAGGGGAAGGAAGCTCCGGGGGTTGCTAACTGAGGGCTAGGTGTTGGGACTGATGACTAGGATGCATGCAAACCCTAAATAATGCATGCAAACCCTAAAAGTGCATGTATGACTGAAAATGTAAATGATGAAAATACTAGTGGGACTAGGATGGAGTATAGGAATATCCTAACAGACATAGTGGCTCCTTGAATTGACGAGTGATTAAACCCCTTCTTAAATCAAGAGACCTGGAAGTCTTCAATATAGCAGCAATAGATTTGTAGCTCGACGCAGTGATAAATCTGTTACAACGTATTTTGCTACCGTATGAGCATCTACACTATTTGGCCTTTGATATTCATTTCATTGACTTAGAACAACCTTTTTCCCTTCAGGAACCCAATTTTCCCTATTTTTGTTCATGTACGCAAGCTTCTTTGATGCAACTCGTGCATGTGCAGGTTGTCCCAATACAGCCCGTGTACATCGAGTTAAAGAGTAATTTATAGTAAAAAACTTGCTTTTAACTCCAAAAAGCGTTCTTAGGGTGACCTTTGTCCCTCCATGTATCTCTAAATGACTCGATTCAACCTTTCACCTACCTTTGAAAGGCTATATATTGAGCTCTTATGGTACATGGAAGGAGGAGAAAGAGAGAGCATCGAAACTCTATTGGACTTTTTCCATAGCTTGAGTCTACATCAATTGATCCTTGTTGTTGTGAACCTCTTATGTTCACCTACCAAACTCCTTCATAGTTTGAGTTTTCCATGTCATGGGGGATTGAAGTGGTGGAGACACAAGTGGAGGGACTTAGTTCTCAGTTAAGATGAGTTGTCGGCAAGAGGTTGTATCATGTATTCTTATTTCATTAATAGAAATACTCATTTTCTCCTCCAATTTATGTCGTGAATGGTTAATTAACATTGGGTACATTTGCTTATTATATCATGGACCATGTTATTGTTTATGCTAATATATTTCATACATTATATTTACTTGCTTGTATTTGTTGTTGACACTAAGCTGCAGGTTCAAGTGTAGAGATTTGAAAGCTCAAGAGGGATCTACTTCAACCATCCGATTGAAGGTTGGTTATTTACTCCACATCTTAGCATTTTCATTTATACAGCATTGTATTGAGAATTGAGTTTATTTCTAGTATTCATATGTCTATTGTGGTCTACCCCAAGCAATGGGAAGTTTTTTCTCTGTAACAGAAATGGTGACTCTGCTGGGGATGAATCTCCGTTATGGGGATTTGGGGCATTTTTCCTTTTTTTGAGTTTCTGTTTTTTCGAGCTTCTGTGTCATTGACTTGCTGTTAGGATCTGCATAATAAATCCTGTTTTTTCTTGGCTATTTGATTCATTTTTGGTCCACTCAACTTTCCCTGTATGCAGGTCAACCTTACTTAGCCAGCATGGATGTGTTACTGTCAGTACAGTAGCTTTCGTATACACACTACTGTTCTATAAACAGTTGTGTACAACTGTGGGATTGATTTGTTTTTTATCTTTGGTTTTTGTTGGGTGATTTCTGGGTGTTCCTCAGTCTTAGTAAGCATGTATTCTGACTGTTCCATGTCTCTTTGTTGACCAGAAACTCCTCTTTCTTGATTTTTTGAGCTTTTTGGTTTTGAACCATTTTTCATTTTTATAGCTCATTAGCTTGGCTGAGTCTTACTTTTTGGGATTTGCTGGTTTTCTTGCTTTGCCTGCTTTGCATTTTTTTGAAGTGTTCTGATTCTTCTTGCATTTTTTCATTCATCTATATTGAAAAAATACAAAAAACATTTGCATTTTCATTTCATTTATATTTGAAAATACAAAAACATTTTTCTTTATGTTATTGCATTTTGCATTTAGAGTCTTGTGATTTCATTAGGACTTGCTTGACAATGAAAATATGAAGATATTGCATTGTCATTTTTGAGTTACGAAACATTGGTTTGACTGTCATATAGTGACATACCTTTTTATGGATAGACGAGTATAGTATTTTCCAGGTGTGCATAGCATTGAGTCCTTTCACATCATTAGTTTCACAACCATATCCTTTGAGTAATCACAGCCATTTAAAAGTAACGCTTAATCTAAAATTGATTAGAAATTATTTTCTCTTCTATAGGGTGCACCAACTAGTATAGGTTTAGAGTCTTGGAATAGATCACTATGAGTTAACAATCCAAGACTATTGAGCCAAACATTATATGTCTGACCAAGGAGTACTGAAACCCATTGTATACATCAGTGTTCTCAGGACTCTCTACTAAAAACAAACTTAAGCACAAGGTCACGGGAGGTTGGTTGCGAAGATAGCCCTCCAATACTAGCTGAACGTGGGAGATATTTTTAAGATCTGTTCATGTTTGAGACTCTTGGGGGATTTGACCATCTTGAGTTTCGAGCTTAGTTACCCAGCCCATACGAATGATCCCACCTACGACTATTCACCTGAGCATTGGTTATATGTGGTGGCCATAGTTACTTTACCTAGGCATCATAGAGGGTGCTTGCATCAGTTATACTATGAGTATCCTAAGTTAGATAGGGGTCGGATAGAAAAGTTGTTGTATGTATAGGGATTTTACCATGTGCACACATTGAAGTCTGAGGGCCCTTATAACTGATTTTTTTACTTGCAGTTATAGTTTGGGAGTCTCAAGCCTCTCCTAGGAGAGACATACCAGCTGTAGTGTCGAGAGGTCCCTTGAGCCAACCCTGTTTGTATGCATTTGGCTATACGTTTCTTTTAGGTATATGATCTATGACAATATAGTAGGCCTTTAGGAGACATGTTGATTTGTTGACTTTTTGGAGTCATCGTGGATCGAGATCCACCTCTCTGTCGATCTCGTAGGTTAGCTGGTTTACTGGCTAACAATCAGTCACATTCTTTCATTAAGAGGCGTCGAAGGACTACTGCTGGTCCTATACACACATCTCACGAGCTTTGGAGAGCTCCTATTATGAGTTCCACATCTAGCATGAGTCGAGTCCCAGTGACTCCATCCATTAGCACAACGGGAAACTCCTCTCCGGCTACTCCTAGTGGTGAATGGGGAGGAGGTTCTCCACACACTATTCCTCATGGGTTTGGGATGTCCCCACCCACGAGTACGAACCCATTCAACGATACACAGAATTTCAATTTTCGATATGGGATGCCAAGTTTTGGATCTTCATCCGTCCCTTCGACGTCAAGCCCTTTTCCATATGGTATGCATGGTGTTATGCCGACTGTTACATACACCATGTCTAGTATTCATGCTAGCTCTAGTGTTGGAGTTGGGGGCACCATGATCGTTTTCACTGCTCATCAGTTTGGGAGTTGTCACATTGCTCCATCTATTCCGAATGTTGGCAAAGGACCACCTCCTTCATCAACCCCTAGTGTTACTGTGAACCCATTTTTGAGTGGAGGTTTCATGTTAAGTATTGGATTCACGGCTTTCATCCTGTCCATTCATCTGCATGCCTCTATGCCTGTGCCTTCAAATTCTTTTGTGATTCCACAAAATCCTCCTCTTGCTAGCTCTTTGATTTCGTGGAGTGCTAACGGTCATTTTGATATGGCCCCCACTCATCCAGTATTCCTTTCTTGAGTGGGTATATGGGACCCCAGTGTCATGGAGGTCATTCTTTTGTCCTTTTAGTTGGTCCCACTTATTATCCCAATCCTTCACATGGAATCCCTGATACGCATGTGCCTGTGTATTCCAACATGGGCCAGTTTGGAGGAGGTTACTATCCTTATAGTCATGGTTATTACTAGAGTTTGTCAGCACAAGAGGTGTCAACTTCGATGTATACAATACCGCCTTATGGTTTCCAGAACCAGTCTCTTTCAGGAGCTCATCATCAACCTTCACAGCCTCAACTCCCTTTTCTTGCTATATTGAATCATGGGGGATTCACTAGAAGGAAATATAATATCACGTTCATTCATATTGGGGTATTAAATAATCATGAAAATCTAAAAATTATATTGCTTATATATTAAGGGGCAAAGGTTTTTTTTATTTCATGTAACAATACAAAAATAGTTTGGGGTATTTTTTATATGGGTGAGCTGACAAATATCCACCAAATTGAGATGGAGGGATCACAACCGAATGAGAAATTGGGTTAAGGAAATGCTCGGGATTACCAGTACACAGGGAAATCGTGTCTTGAGGAATGCTTGAGGCCAAGGGTTTCATAGTGAAGAGGGTTTCCAGTCAATCATAGTCGAGAGACAGTGGTCATTAACAGCCAGTTGTTACTAACAGCCTTGGGAGGCTCTAAGCCTCCAGGGCCTGTTATAGGCCCTCGATAGGCCTTGGGGGCTTGAATACCCAATCACTCATGCCTATTACAGGCCTTGTGAGGTTTAGTCAGCCTCCTAGAGCTTGTTACAGGCCCTAGGGCTTGGATACCTAGCCCACAACATGCTTAGTCAACGATTGGGAAACTGCAACATGCAATCTAAATGTTGTACTATGTGCATTGGATGTAGTGACATACAAGAAGTGATCTCCTATCTCTTCATTAGACCATTAGATGTTGCAAATCATAATGATATGTGGTTGAGTAATTGCATTGTGGGTGAAGTAATGTGCATCCACAATATACATCAAAAGAAGTAAGGTGTATTGTAGAATGCATGTGGGGTCATAAGAGGGGTATCATATCAATATACTAGGTAGAAATATAAAGGGGTATAAAAAATGTTAATGAACAAATTGATACATAGAATATCTAGTGAAAATAGGGTTTTTTTTTAAGTTGGGAAGGCATATTGGGAGGGGGTAAAAAAAAACAATTTTGGAAGGTATTTTCCAATATTTAGTGAAATTAGGGGTATTGTTTCGTATTCCACGAACGGACGTGCTATTATAGCAGTTTATTGAGTGAACCCCCGGTGTATTGAATCTACCTAATCTTTCGAAGCTCGTGAATGATCCATTGTGTCACGATCCTACATGGCATCTAGTCCCCACCAAGCTCCCTTCCGACATTCCAAATTTTGAGAGGAAGAAGGGTGAGGATCAAGGTGATCACATTGATACATTTCACTTATGGTGCTCCTCAAATTCCTTCAACCATGACTCTATTCGTTTGAGGCTATTTCAACACACCATCATGGGGGCGGTGGCGAAATGGTATGTCGAGTTTCCTAGGGGCACATATAGAGGTTTCAACAATTTAGCTTTGGTTTTCCTAGATCATTTCCAGTTGCCAGTTCATTATGATACTCGTACTAAGATTTTATCCACCTTCCGTTAGGACAAGGCCACACACATCTCTGACCATATTTAGGAGTGGAACTGATGGAAGAGGCTAGTGAAAGCCAACAGTCCTCCAGAGTTTCTGTTGGAGTGGTTCCTTAAGTCTTTACTTCCTTACATTTCGAAAGATGTTTCATTGTGCAGAATTATGACTGAGGAACAAGCTATTTTCAAATACCAATAGCTAGACCTAGTCTACACTCATTCTAGCATTTTATACGATATGATACCCTATGCATCATAGTCACGTCATGATCCCAAGTCTATTCCTGGACCACATGTCAATGGTATTGTTGGATCCACAAGTACTCTCCCTGTAAATTTGGTTACAAATCAGATGCAAAATCTGTTGATTGGCCAATCTACCCTCGAACAGGCTCACACCTCGTCCATTTCCACCCAATCGTTGGATGTTCACTCTATATAATCAGCGAACCCATCTGGTAACCAGCAATCTGGTGGGAAGAAAAAGGGGAAGAATAATCATAGGGGTGGGAATAAAAAGAAAAATAACGCTAAGAAAGAAAATGCCAACACTCCTCGGGACGGTGGAAATGCTGGTGGGGACCGCAAACCTAGACGTAAAGTGAAATTCCCTAGTAAGCTTTGCATGGAAGATCACCTTACACATTTGTGTCAGCATCTTGAAGAATCCGCGAAGCACATTGCACAGGGCCTAGATGTACAGAAAGATCCCCTTCCTCATCACCAAAATATGGCTTCGGTTGCTTCCATCGCCGATAGTGGGACTTATGAAACTTCGACATATTCTAACCCTGCCTACGGTTACGGATGTGTTAATATGGTTCATTTGGAAGTGAGTGTTTCTACTCGCTGTGGTGATTATGGAGCTCCACAACCTCCATTAGGGAATGAGCCCCCTACTCCTAATACTCCATTGCATATTGAGAAGCCTAACTCTATGTCACGGATACCAAAAGGTGTTCTTAAGCGCTTGACACACAATCGCAATGCTTGAACCGCTAAGAACTACTCCATTATAGAATATTTTTGTCAGACTCCATGTGCCATGTTGGCTCTCGAGGTTCTCCAAGATTGTCCTTCTCAGAGAACTGCCCTTTTATGTGCTTTGGGTGTCTAGGATCAGTGTAGCTTGAACATTATCAAGTTCGACACTACTGATGTTTAGCCTCGGTTTCCCTACCACGTGGCTTTTCAAGTCCATGTTAGGTGCCTACATAAAATCATTAAACGTACCATGGTTGATGAAGGTGCTTCTATGCTAGTTATGTTGTTAGCTTGTTGGAAGGCTCTAGGCTCCCCTCCTTTGTCGAAGTCTATGACCATGTTCACTGCATTCGATGGTCATTCATTCAGACCACATGGTATCATCTCTTTGCTTGAGGTCCACTTAGGTGGGAAGACCGTGCCAATTGAAGTCAAGGTGGTTGATGCACCCATTAACTACAAGCTTTTACTGTGTAGGAATTCGATCTACACTATGTAAGCGACCATGTGCTCTGTGTTTAGAGTTATCTGCTTTGCACACAAAGTCAAGATTGTGACGGTTTATCAGCTCAATTTCACGAGTTCCAATACCATTGCATCTCAAGGAACGAAAGTTCCTCATATTGAACATTCTCAGCCAACAATTGGGAATATTGGTGTAGGATTGTATTCCTCTTTGATGGGATCTTTCGGATTTGTTGCACCAATCTCCTTTATAAGAACTATTTCTGATAGTGCCCCTTCCTCATTACATAACGTACCTTTCCGGATGTCATATTTTAATGATTCATGGAATTTACCTTCCACAAGTGCTTTGTCTGGAGACATTGCACACATCGAGATGGCTATGCCCTTATTTGTAGCAGAGCTTGCTTATCGTGAGATTCAACAAGCCACTGCAGAACCAGCTCTCTCCTCTTCTCGAATAGAGGAAGAAGATCCCGTTATGTTCTCTGTGTGGGAAGTTGACTCATCTTGCTCGCATGATTTCCTTGATGATACTTTTCCTTCAGATGAAGCCAGCATTGAGTCCATATATGGTAGCGATAAGCCTTGGGAAGATCTACATCATCAATCGTATTTTCATCCCAACCTTGACCTTATTGTCCCATAGTATTTACTATTCCATGGTATTTACCCATGGTTTTTGGGTATGATGTAATGCTATATATACTTGTGGTTAATATTGAGAATGCAAGCGATTGTCCATTGTGTTTCTCCTCTTCTTACTATCCTCTATATTTTAACAAAGCACACATATTTATCCATTTTGATTAATAGCTCTCAGCTATTGATAGATACACAATCATTATCTGTAAGTGTTTTTTCTAGATACTTCATGTAGTGAACACCTTAGTTATTACATCTCTATCTACATAAATCACTCAATCTTATTTAGAACCTTATTTATCACATTATAAACATTAACACTAACAAGCTCTCTTATTGTTTACATTACAAATAACAATACACACAAAAGCATTTTTGGACTCTCATCTCTGTACACATAAAATATTTTTGGACTCTCACTAGCACTTTCATCCACTATGAAATCTCACAAGATATGATCTTTCTCAAAAGTCATCGATCCGTTTAAGACACAATTGCTTCTGACCATCATTGACGCACTTGAAATTCCTAACAATATTGACATACTTCACTTTGCCAATGTATCCGGGGCACCCAGCTTAATAGTCATAAAAGCAGTCAAAATTCAATCATACAACTTGACATGTACTACAACTGGAGATGTACTGAAACACATGAATATACAAAGATAAATTCTAACGGATGTTGTTAGCTTCACAAGACCAACCAACCAACTTATAATAGGCTAGAGACAAAACTAAACCCGTGACCATCTAGTGGCAAGGTGGGGCTTTCCCACACATCGATTTAAGTTAAGTTACTATGTTTTATGAATTGATTCTTCATCACATAATCTTAAAAATAATGTTAATACATTTATTGAAACTTAATATAACTACTTCCTCTCTATTCTTGAAATAAAAATTCAGCCACTATACTTTTCTTCACATGTCTATTTAAATATGATACCCACAGACATTGACTATCCTTTACTAATAAATTATCTTCGACCACTGACTTGAGAAGTGGATCTTGAATATTTCGGTCACTTGTTAGTTCTGGCAAATTTTGATCGGTTTAGACTCTGGATTGATCTTTGAAATGGCAGCACCTTTCCCTCTCTTTGGGATTTGCAAAGGCATGACTCTAATGAATATCGACTTGTCTCTCCCATGAATTAGTTCATCATCTGGATGGAGGCTTCCACTAGATCATTCTCTCCTCTCCTCTACAACACATAGCGGCTAGCGATTTCCATATCTCGACAGTCTACTTCTTCAAAAATGATCTGGATCCTATTTGGAAGATCGTCCAGACTTGCTCCTCCACTCCTCCAGACACCGTGAAAATCCTCACAGCAGATCTAAGAGATGATGTATACCTCACAAGAGTAATTATGATTAAGCAGGAAAATAGAAGAAGAGTGTTCAATGCAGTATAATGAGCAACAGAATAATAATACAGTAGAACTCGGATAGAAGCAAAAATACTTCACACACACTAGTTAATTAATCACAATATGGACAAATAAATAGTACAATGCATGAGGATTCAAATGCCTAAGGTGGAAATTTGAATTAGCCTTCATGGAGTGATCAAAGGATCATTGGAGTGTCATCAGAGCACAACTAGTAGTCTATCTCATCATCGGTGGAGTCATCAATGCACAAGTAACTGTCAACCATCAGTCAAACTGAGTCTAACTGAGTGTGGTAGGTGTAACTAAATGTAACTGGCACATGGAGACACTAACTGAATGAATGAGGCTCAGTGGAGGGCACATGAGGAGCTAACTGGAGTCAGAGCAGGTAGTCAAGTCTCACTAGAGCTCCATCGAAGTGCTAAGGTTAGTTAAGAGTCAGTTAATCCTTAAATCAAGGAAGGAACTGAAGATAACTGAACTAAACTGAAGTGGTAGGTAAGAAGGGCACCTTTCTCAACAGGTAGATGAAAGGAGGGCGCACTAAGCTCTAGGAGGGATGAAACTGAGTGAAAGGAAGATCCGGGGGCTGCTAATTGAGGGCTACATGCTGGGACTGATGACTAGGATGCATGCAAACCCTAAATAATGCATGCAAGCCCTAAAATTGCATGGATGACTGAAAATGTAAATGATCAAAATACTGGTGGGACTAGGATGGAGTATAGGAATATCCTAACACCCCCCCTTAATCCATCCTGGGACTTGGTAAATAAGACCAAAGGTCACCCAATACAATGAATAATAACAGTCAATAAACCAAGGAAGTGGAAAAATTTCATGAGAAACATACCCCATCCTCAAAAACAGACTGTAAGGCACACACAAAAAATAAATGCTCCAAACTCAAGCAGGTGTGATGCTTGGTCATATGTCTGGAGGTATCTTCTTTTTGGGAAGAAGTGGATCATGCTCAAAAAAATGTGCTTGTACTTGCTCTTCAGATCGAATGTGATGAGAACAAATCCAAAATTATGAAGATGATCCTTGAACCTGTGATTCGAATCAGCTGAGGTAGGATCAAAATCATGAATATGCAGATAGTCTTTTGTCTTCTCCTTCAAACCATCATGGGTGAGATTATGCCAAAAAAGAACCATCAAATAATAATTGATTGAAATCCAAATCAGATTTAAGACTTGAAGAATAGTTTCTTGAGATCTCCTTTGAACCAGCAGGGGTGAGATCAAAACTATCATATGCATGAGAAATTATCCCAAGTGAATGGCAATGGTTTCTTGAGATCTCCTTTGAACCATAAGAGGTGAGATCAAAACCAATGGCTGCATGAGAAATTATCTCAAGTGGGTGGAAATGGCCATATTCTTCAATAACCTTCTGAAAGCATGTGCTAATGATCATATAGTACTAAATAAGAGATGATTGCTTGAGAGGAGTGAATGCATTACCTCCAATAGCTGATTTTACCTCTGAAATAATCATGTGATCATGATGAAAACCAATAGACTCTGGTGCAAGAGAGGATTTTTTACCTTCTGCAATATCTAGAGTGTGAGCTGGCACAGAAAGAGAAGAAAGTTGGAGCGTGAGTGGAGAATCTGCAAGTTCTTTGTCAACAACTTCAATATGAGATGATACTAGTTCATGATCTGAGAGACCATCAAGGGGAGCGAATGCATCACTTTGCTTGCTCTCGAAAGGGTTTGGACCAATCCCTTCATTCTGTCTGCCAAATCTTTGATCCAGGTAGGCCCATAGATCTTTTGGAGATGAAAAATCAGGGAGGTGATATAACATGCATCAAGACATAGCATACATCATGGCTGCACAAGCTATTTCTCCTTCATTTATCCAGTCATACTCTTCTTCAAAGGATTCGAACTCTCTTTCAAAACAATAATCAAAGAGACCATGTCTCTTCAAATGTGCTATCATTGGTGGTTTCCATTCATCATAGTTGAATAGAGAAAGAGGAGTAATTCCTAATGAATACATAGAAGCTGTTGAGGACCTGCAAAAACAATATAGAATAACTACAACTGCTACTGCTACAAAAATGCAGAAACTACTGCAACTCCTGCACTCAAAATCTTGGTAATAGCCTGCAAAAACCTCTCAAGAATGGAGATAAACAATACTCTCAACATGCTCTGATACCATGTGAAAATCCTCACAATAGATCTAAGATATGATGTATACCTCAAAAGAGTAATTATGATTATGCAGGAAAATAGAAGAAGAGTGGTCAATGCAGTATAATGAGCAACAGAATAATAATACAGTAGAACTCGGATAGAAGCAAAAATACTTCACACACACTAGTTAATTAATCACAATATGGAAAAATAAATAGTACAATGCATGAGGACTCAAATGTCTAAGGTGGAAATTCGAATTAGCCTTCATGGAGTGATCAAAGGATCACTAGAGTGTCATCGGAGCACAAATAGTAGTTTATCTCATTATCGGTGGAGTCATCAATGTGCAAGTAACTGTCAACCATCAGTCAAACTGAGTCTAACTGAGTGTGGTAGGTGTAACTGAATATAACTGGCACATGGAGACACTAACTGAATGAAGGAGGCTCAGTGGAGGGCACATGAGGAGCTAACTGAAGTCAGAGCAGGTATTCAAGTCTCACTGGAGGTCCAACAGAGTGCTAAGGTCAGTTAAGAGTCAGTTAATCCTTAAATAAAGGAAGGAACTGAAGATAACTAAACTAAACTGAAGTGGTAGGTAAGAAGCGCGCCTTTCTCAACTGGTAGATGAAAGGAGGGCGCACTAAGCTCTAGGAGGCCTGAAACTGAGTGGAAGGAAGCTCCAGGGGTTGCTAACTGAGGGCTAGGTGTTGGGACTGATTACTAGGATGCATGCAAATGCATACAAACCCTAAATAATGCATGCAAACCCTAAAAGTGCATGCATGACTGAAAATTTAAATGATGAAAATACTAGTGTGACTAGGATAGAGTATAGGAATATCCTAACAGACACAGTGGCTCCTTGAATCGACAAGTGATTAAACCCCTTCTTAAATCAAGAGACCTGGAAGTATTCAATATAGCAGCAACAGATTTGTAGCTCGACGCAGTGATAAATCTGTTACAACGTATTTTGCTACCTTATGAGCATCTACACTATTTGGCCTTTGATATTCATTTCATTGACTCAGAACAACTTTTTTCCTTTCAGGAACCCAATTTTCCCTATTTTTCTTCATGTACGCAAGCTTCTTTGATGCAACTCATGCATGTGCAGGTTGTGCCAATACAACCCGCGTACATCGGGTTAAAGAGTAATTTATAGTAAAACACTCGCTTTTTACTCCAAAAAGCGGTCTTAAGATGACCTTTGTTCCTCCATGTATCTCGAAATGACTCGATTCGACCTTTCACCTACCTTTGAAAGGATATATATTGAGCTCTTATGGTACATGGAAGGAGGAGAAAGAGAGAGCATCGAAACTCTATTGGATTTTTTCCATAGCTTGAGTCTACATCAATTGATCCTTGTTGTTGTGAACCTCTTATGTTCACCTACCAAACTCCTTCATAGTTTGAGTTTTCCATGTCATGGGGGATTGAAGTGGTGGAGACACAAGTGGAGGGACTTAGTTCTCAGTTAAGATCAGTTGTCGACAAGAGGTTGTATCATGTATTCTTATTTCAATAATATAAATACTCATTTTCTCCTCCAATTTATGTTGTGAATCGTTAATTAACATTGGGTACATTTGCTTATTATATCATGGACCATTTTATTGTTTATGCTAATATATTTCATACATTATATTCACTTGCTTGTATTTGTTGTTGACACTAAGCTACAGGTTCAAGTGTAGAGATATGAAAGCTCAAAGGGGATCTACTTCAAACATCCGATTGAAGGTTGGTTATTTACTCCACATCTTAGCATTTTCATTTATACAGCATTGTGTTGAGAATTGAGTTTATTTCTAGTTGTCATATGTCTATTGTGGTCTACCCCGAGCCATAGCAAGTTTTTTCTCGATAACAGAAATGGTGACTTTGCTGGGGACGAACCTCCGTTATGGGGATTTGGGGCATTTTTCCTTTTTTTGAGTTTCTGTTCTGTCGAGCTTCTATGTCATTGACTGGCTATTAGGATCTGTATAATAAATCCTGTTTTTTCTTGGCTATTTGATTCATTTTTGGTCCACTCAAATTTCAATGTATGTAGGTCAGCCTTGCTTAGCCAGCATGGGTGTGCTGCTGTTAGTACAGTAGCTTTCGTATACACACTACTGTTCTATAAACAGTTGCGTACAACTGTGGGATTGATTTGCTTTTTATCTTTGGTTTTTGTTGGGTGATTTCTGGGTGTTCCTCAGTCTTAGGAAGCATGTATTCTTACTGTTCCATGTCTCTTTGTTGACCATAAACTCCTCTTTCTTGATTTTTTGAGCTTTTTGGTTTTTAACCATTTTTCATTTTTATAGCTCATTAGCTTGGTTGAGTCTTACTTTTTGGGATTTGCTAGTTTTCTTGCTTTGCCTGCTTTGCATTTTTCTAAAGTGTTCTGATTCTTCTTGCATTTTTTCATTCATCTATATTGAAAAAATACAAAAAACATTTGCATTTTCATTTCACTTATATTTGAAAATACAAAAACATTTTTCTTTATGCTATTTCATTTTGCATTTAGAGTGCTTGTGATTTCGTTAGGACTTGCTTGACAATGAAAATATAAAGATATTGCATTGTCATTTTTGAGTTACGAAACGTTGGTTTGACTGTCATATAGTGGCATACCTTTTTATGGATAGACGAGTCTAGTATTTTCCAGGTGTGCATAGCATTGAGTCCTTTCACATCGTTAGTTTCACGACCATATCCTTTGAGTAATCACAGCCATTTAAAATTAGCGCTTAATCTAAAATTGATTAGAAATTATTTTCTCTTTTATAGGGTGCACCAACTAGTATAGGTTTAGAGTCTTGGAATAGATCACTGTGAGTTAACAATCCAAGACTTTTGAGCCAACAATTATGTGTCTAACCAGGGAGTAGTGAAACCCATTGTATACATCAGTGTTCTCAGGACTCGCTACTAAAAACAGAGTTAAGCACAAGGTCACGGGAGGTTGGTTGCAAAGATAGCCCTCCAATACTAGCTGAACGTGGGAGATATTTCTAGGATTTGTTCATGTTTGGGACTCTTGGGGGATTTGACCATCTTGAGTTTCGAGCTTATTTACCCAGCCCATACGAATGATCCCACCTACGTCTATTCACTTGAGCATTGGTTATATGTGGTGGCCATAGTTACTTTACCTAGGCATCACAGAGGGTGCTTGCAGTGGTTATACTATGAGTATCCTAAGTTAGATAGGGGTCGGATAGCACAGTTGTTGTATGTATAGGGATTTTACCATGTGCACACATTGAAGTCTGAGGGCCCTTATAACTGATTTTTTTACTTGCAGTTATAGTTTGGGAGTCTCAAGCCTCTCCTAGGAGAGACATACCAGCTGTAGTGTCGAGAGGTCCCTTGATCCAACCCTGTTTGTATGCATTTGGCTATACATCTATTTTAGGTATATGCTCTATGAAAATATAGTAGGCCTTTAGGAGACGTGTTGATTTGTTGACTTTTTGGAGTCATCGTGGATCGAGATCCACCTCTTTGTCGATCTCGTAGGTTAGCTGGTTTACTGGCTAACGATCTGTCACATTCTTTCATTAAGAGGCATCGGAGGACTACTGCTGGTCCTATACACACATCTCACGAGCTTTGGATAGCTCCTATTATGAGTTCCACATCTGGCATGACTGGAGTCCCAGTGACTCCATCCATTAGCACAACGGGAAACTCTCCTCCGGCTACTCCTAGTGGTGAATGGGGAGGAGGTTCTCCACACACTATTCCTCATGGGTTTGGGATGTCCCCACCCACGAGCACGAACCCATTCAACGATACACAGACTTTCAATTTTCGATATGGGATGCCAGGTTTTGGATCTTCATCTGTCCCTTCAACGTCAAGCCCTTTTCCATATGGTATGCATGGCGTTATGCCGACTATTACATACACCATGTATAGTATTCATGCTAGCTCTAGTGTTGGAGTTGGGGGCACCATGATCGTTTTCACTGCCCATCAGTTTGGGAGTTCTCACATCGCTCCATCTTTTCCGAATGTTGGCAGAGGAACAGCTCCTTCGTCAACCCCTAGTGTTAGTGTGAACCCATTTTCGAGTGGAGGTTTCATGTTAAGTATTGGATCCACGACTTTCATCCTGTCCATTCATCTACATGCGTCTATGCCTGTTCCTTCGAATGCTTTTGTGATTCCACAAAATCCTCGTCTTGCTAGCTCTTTGATTTCGTGGAGTGCTAACAGTCATTTTCATATGGCCCCCACTCGTCCAGTATTCCTTTCTTGAGTGGGTATATGGGACCCCAGTGTCATGGAGGTCATTCTTTTGTCCTTTTAGTTGGTCCCACTTACTATCCCAATCCTTCACATGGAATCCCTGATACGCATGTGCCTGTGTATTCCAACGTGGGCCAGTTTGGAGGAGGTTACTATCCTTATAGTCATGGTTATTACTAGAGTTTGTTGGCACAAGAGGTTTCAACTTCGATGTATACAGTACCACCTTATGGTTTCCAGAACCAGTCTCTTTCAGGAGCTCATCATCAAGCTTCACAGCCTCAACTCCCTTTTCTTGCTATATTGAATCATGGGGGATTCACTAGAAGGAAATATAATATCATGTTCATTCATATTGGGGTATTAAATAATCATGAAAATCTAAAAATTATATTGCTTATATATTAAGGGGCAAAGGTTTTTTTTTATTTCATGTAACAATACAAAAATACTTTGGGGTATTTTTTATATGGGTGAGCTGACAAATATCCACCAAATGGAGATGGAGGGATCATGACCGGATGAGAAATTGGGTTAAGGCAAGGCTCGGGCTTACCAGTACACTGGGAAATTGCGTCTTGAGGAATGCTTGAGGCCAAGGGTTTCATAGTGAAGAGGGTTTCCAGTCGATCATAGTCGAGAGACAGTGGTCATTAACAGCCAGTTGTTACCAATAACACTCAGCCAGTTGTTACCAATAGGCTTAGGGGGCTCTAAGCCTCCAGGGCCCGTTATAAGCCCTCGATAGGCCTTGGGGGCTTGAATACCCAATCACTCGTTCCTATTACAGGCCTTGTAAGGTTTAGTCAACCTCCTAGATCTTGTTACAGGCCCTAGGGCTTGGATACCTGGCCCACAACATGCTTAGTCAACGATTGGGAAACTGCAACATGCAATCTAAATTTTGTACTACGTGCATTAGATCTAGTGACATACAAGAAGTGATCTCCTATCTCTTCATTAGACCATTAGATGTTGCAAATCATAATGATATGTGGTTGAGTAATTGCATTGTGGGTGAAGTAATGTGCATCCACAATATACATCGAAAGAAGTAAGGTGTATTGTAGAATGCATGTGGGGTCATAAGAGGGGTATCATATCAATATACTAGGTAGAAATATAAAGGGGTATAAAAAATGTCAATGAAAAAATTGATACATACAATATCTAGTGAAAATAGGGGTTTTTTTAAATTGAGAAGGCATATTGGGAGGGGGTAAAAAAAAACAATTTTGGAAGGTATTTTCTAATATTTAGTGAAATTAGGGGTATTGTTTCATATGCCACGAACGAGTGTGCTATGATAGCAGTTTATGGAGTGAACCCCCAGTGTATTGAATCTACCTAATCTTTCAAAGCTCGTGAATGACCCATTGTGTCACGATCCTACATGGCATCTAGTCCCCACCGAGCTCCCTTCCGACATTCCAAATTTTGAGAGGAAGAAGGGTGAGGATCCAGGTGATCACATTGCTACATTTCACTTATGGTGCTCCTCAAATTCCTTAAACCATGACTCTATTCATTTGAGGCTATTCCAACACACCATCATGGGGGTGGTGGTGAAATGGTATGTCAAGTTTCCTAGGGGCACATATAGAGGTTTCAACAATTTAGCTTTGGTTTTCCTAGATCATTTCCAGTTGCCAGTTCATTATGATACTCGTACTAAGATTTTATCCACCTTCCGTTAGGACAAGGGCACACACATCTCTGACCATATTTAGGAGTGGCACTGGTTGAAGAGGCTAGTGAAAGCCAACAGTCCTCCAGAGTTTCTGTTGGAGTGGTTCCTTAAGTCTTTACTTCCTTACATTTTGAAAGATGTTTCATTGTCCGGAATTATGACTGAGGTACAAGCTATTTTCAAATACCAATAGCTAGACCTAGTCTACACTCATTCTCGCATTTTATACGATATGATACCATATGCATCATAGTCACGTCATGATCCCAAGCCTGTTCCTGGACCACATACCAATGGTATTGTTGGATCCACAAGTACTCACCTTGTAAATTTGGTTACAAATCAGATGCAAAATCTGTTGATTGGCCAATCTACCCTCGGAAAGGCTTACACCTCATCCATTTCCGCCCAATCATCGAATGTTCAAATTAGCGAACTCATCTGGTAACCAGCAATCTGGTGGGAAGAAAAAGGGGAAGAATAATCATAGGGGTGGGAATAAAAAGAAAAATAACGCTAAGAAAGAAAATGCCAACCCTCCTCGCGATGGTGGAAATGCTGGTGTGGACCGCAAACCTAGACGTAAAGTGAAATTCCCTAGTAAGCTTTGCACGAAAGATCACCTTACACATTTGTGTCATCGTCTTGAAGAAGCCACGAAGCACATTACATAGGGCCCAGCTGTACTGAAGGATCCCCTTCCTCATCCCCAAAATATGGCTTCGAGTGCTTCGATCGCCGATAGTGGGACTTATGAAACTTCGACATATTCTAACCCTGCCTACAGTTACAGATGTGTTAATATGGTTCATTCGGAAGTGAGTGTTTCTACTTGCTCTGGTGATTATGGAGCTCCACAACCTCCGTTAGGGAATGAGCCCCCTACTCCTAATACTCCATTTCATATTGAGAAGCCTAACTCTATGTCGCTAATACCGAAAGGTGTTCTTAAGTGCTCGACGCACAATCGCAATTCTCAAACCGCCTAGAACTACTCCATTATAGAATACTTTTGTCAGACTCCATGTGCCATGTCAGCTCTCGAGGTTCTCTAGGATTCTCCTTCTCAGAGAACTGCCCTTTTATGTGCTTTGGGTGTCCAGGATCAGTGTAGCTTGAACATTATCAAGTTTGACACTACTGATGTTTAGCCTCGGTTTCCCTACCACGTGGCTTTTCAAGTCCATGTTAGGTGCCTACATAAAATCATTAAACGTATCGTGGTTGATGAAGGTGCTTCTATGCTAATTATGTCGTTATCTTGTTGGAAGGCTCTAGGCTCCCCTCCTTTGTCAAAGTCGATGACCATGTTCACTGCATTCGATGGTCATTCATTCAGACCACATGGTATCATCCTTTTGCTTGAGGTCCACTTACGTGGGAAGACCGTGCCAATTGAAGTCGAGGTGGTTGATGCACCCATCGACTACAACCTTTTACTGTGTAGGAATTTGATCTGCGCTATGCAAGCCATCGTGTCCTCTCTATTTAGAGTTATCTGATTTGCACACAAAGTCAAGATTGTGACAGTTGATCAGCTAAATTTCACGAGTTCCAATACCATTGCATCTCAAGGAATGAAAGTTCCTCATATCGAACATTCTCAGCCAACAACTAGGAATACTGGTGTAGGATTGTATTCCTCTTTGATGGGATCTTTCAGATTTGTTGCACCAATCTCCTTTATAAGAACTGTTTCTGATAGTGCCCCTTCCTCATTACATAACGTACCTTTCTAGATGTCATATTTTAATGATTCATGGAATTTACCTTCCACAAGTACTTCGGCTGGAGACATTGCACACATTGGAATGGCTATACCCTTATTTGTAGCAGAGCTTGCTTATCGTGAGATTCAACAAGCCACTACAGAACTAGATCTCTCCTCTTCACGGACAGAGGAAGAAGATCCTGATATGTTGTCTGTGTGGGAAGTTGACTCATCTTGCTCGCATGATTTCCTTGATGATACTTTTCCTTCAGATGAAGCCATCATTGAGTCCATCTATGGTAGCGATAATCCTTGGGAAGATCTACATCATCAATCGTATTTTCATCCCAACCTTGACCTTATTGAGCAGGAAGAGTTTCGATCGACTCTAGCAAAGAAGGTTGGTCACACTATGGCTCCTTTGGATTCACATGGGATTTACTCGAGGGGAATATGGTTAAAATTTCCCCAACCATTCCGATCAAGATCTCTCGCACTTCTGGAAAGATTGAGAATGTTTACATCAGTGACGATTGTTCCCCTGAGGAGTTCTACATTTACACCAAGATTTTGAGATAATTTCGGGATTTTTTTGCCTGGTCTTATGAGGAGATGCTAGCAATAGACCCCAGTATTGTAGAACATGAAATTAAGACTTATCCAAATGTTAAGCATGTTCAGCAATGTCTTCGTGTGGTGAATCCTCGGAAGGCAGTCACAATCAAGGTGGAGGTAGAGAAGTTTCTCAAGGCTGGTTTCATCTACCTGGTTCCCCTTACCGAATGGGTATCCAATCCCATTCCTTTGGATAAGAAGAAGGGAACCATCTGTGTATGTAACGATTTCAGAGATCTGAACCGACCATGTCTTAAGGATAACTTTCCCACTCCATTCATAGAGCAAATCTTGGATGCTTGTGCCGGAAGTGAAGTGTTTTCTTTCATGGATGGTTTTTGAGGTTACAATCAGATCCAGATTAAACCTGAGGATCAACATAAAACCACATTTGTATGTCCTTGGGGTACCTTTTCATACCGAAAGATTCCCTTCGGACTTAAGAATGCCTTAGCTAATTTTCAGCGTGCCATGACCTATGCCTTTCATGACCTTAAGTGCATAGTGGAGGCTTATCTGGATGATCTTGTTGGTCACTCTCATAAGAGAGTTGATCACCCCAGTCACCTCCTCCTTATTTTTGAAAGATGTCGGTGTTATAAGATTAGGTTGAACCCTAACAAGTGCATTTTTGTCATGAAATCTGGTTTCCTTTTAGGGTTTCTATTGTCCAAAGAGGGTATTAGAGTCAATCCTCTAAAGGTTGAGGCAATACTTCGATTGCCTCCCCCATGTAACTTGATTCAGCTTCAGAGCCTCCAAGGGAGATCCACTTTCTTGTGTCATTTTATCGTGAATTATGCCGAACAGTCCTTTGACGCTTTGAAGAAATCCTTGGTATCGATCCCTCTTCTTAGTCCACCCAACTTTGTAGGGTGAGAAAGATGCATATTGAGGATGGTGGTTAGCAGAGAGAGGGGGGTTGGGGTAGGTGGAGTAGGAGAGGGGTTAGGAAGAGAAAGAGGGGGGTTATGAGTAGAGAGAGATAAATAGGTTAGGGGTAGAGAGAGAGGGTGGTTTTTAGGGTTGGAGGAGAGAGAAAGGGGATGAGGTAGGTAGAGGATAAGGAGAGAGAGAGAGAGGAGGAGGAGGAGGAGAGGGGTTGGTGGTAGGGATGGGAGTAGTGGGGTCAGAGAGAGAGAGATAGAGAGAGAGATATTGGGGGTGTTAGGGAGTAGCGTGAGAGAGAGACAGAGAGAGAGAGCCGAGGGGGGTGGTGGAGAGAAAGAGATAGAGATAAGGAGGGTTATGGGTTTAGGGAGGAGTAGGGAAGTTAGAGAGAAGATAGTTATGATTTTGGAGTGGGGCGGGTGAGGGAGATATATAATAGAGAGAGGGGGAGAAGTGGTAGGAGGGGAATAGCGAGAGAGAGACAGAGAGAGTGTGGGTTAAGGAGAGAGAGATTGGGGTTATGAGTAGAGTGAGAGAGAGTTTAGGGTTAGGGAGAGAGCGGGGTGTTAAGTAGAGAGAGGGGCGATATGGGTCGATGGAGGGTAAGAGAGAGAGAGAGGGATATATAAATAATGGGTCATAGGGAGTTGGTGGATAGAGAAAGTAGTGGAGTTTAGTGGTAGTGGAGGTGTTGGGGAGAGATAGAATGAGAGAGGGTGTTAGTAAGGGTTAGGTGGAGGAGTGGGAGAGAGTAAGGGAGGAGGATTGTTAGTGATAGGGGTGTGATTAGGTGGGTGAGAGAGTGAGCGAGATGGGTTGTTAGTGAGTAGGGGGAGAGAGAGAGAGAGGGGGTGGGGGTTACATGGTAGTGAGAGAGAGAGAGAGAGAGAGAGAGAGAGAGAGAGAGAGAGATGGGAATGTGGTTAGTGGGAGGGGGGAGGTGGTTTATAAGAGACAAATTGACATGTGGTAAAGGTTAGGTGCAACAAGGGGGAGAGAGAGGGGGGTTGGTTAGGGATAGGTGTAGGTGAGCAAGAGATAAATATTCATGGTTAGAGAGAGAGATGGGGGTTAGGGGTATATGTGGAGAAAAGAAGAGAGAGGGTGGGTGCTATGGTGTCAGGAGAGAGAAAAAGGGGTGGGTCTTAGGTGTAGAAAGAGGAGTAGGGAAGAGAGAGAACATGAGATAGTTTTAGTAAGGGTTTGGGGGAGGAGGGGAGAGAGATAGAGAGGAGGAAATGAATTAGTGGTATAGGAGGGTGTAGGTAGGTGTGTGTGTGTGTGTGTGTGTTTGATAGAGAAAGAGAGAGAAGGGGGTGTTAGGGGATAAGGGAAGAGAGAGAGGGGTAGGGTTTATGGCTAGGTTTAGTAGTAAGGGGTTGATTAAGATATCCAAGAAGGGGTTATTAGGTGTAGGGGGGAGGGATATTGATGGAGAGAAGGAGAACCATAAATAAATTAGGAGGCTTAAGCACTTGGGTAGGAGTAAGGAAGTTAGAGGGAAGGGGGGTAGAGTTATCAATGAGGGGGTGACACAGAGAGAGAGAGGTTGTAGGGAAAGGGTGGTTAGGAGAGAGAGGGGAGTGTTAGTGAAAGACAAAGAGGGTCATCTTTGAGTAGAGAGAGAGGGAGAGGTTAGGGGGAGTAGAGAGTGAGAGTGACTATGAGTAGGGGGGAAGGGTATTTTAGTAGTGAAAGTGATAGAGATTGGGGAGTTTAGGGTTTTGGAGAGGATGAAGGTTACAGAGAGAGAGAGAGAGAGATAGAGATGGTGAAGGGTGGGGAGGATAAATGTTAGAGGTTTAGAGAGATGGAGATTGAGATAGAAAGAGAGAGAAATAGAGAGAGGGGGTTGTTAGTGGTAGGAGTATGCAACCATATCCTGTTGGACACTTAATAGTTATATTCGACTTTCATATTGAATGATAATAAGAATAATATATTAGATGATAATGATAAATTTACAATAAGCTCGCCTTTATAGGGATTGAGTAAGAATAATGAAGGGTTACGCCCTTTCACTAGTAACCTAATAATATATTCATAATATTAATTAAATATTCACAACATTGCCTTCCCCTTACGAAAGCTTTGTCCTCAAAGCTTGAGTATTTTTCCTAATGTCGTTCTTCATTCATATTTGGCGTTGGTAATAGAATCAGATGAGATTTCTTGTGTAGAGACTTGGACTTCCTTCCCATTGATGATTTTGCAATGTATTGTCTGATTATTCTTGCATTAATGGCTTGGGGTCCAGTCATCACTGCATCGACGACATATGTTTTTCTTCTTTATTAGACTAACTGTTAGATGACTTTGACCTATTTTCCATTTAATATGCATATGGTTGAGGTTTGTGGCATTGATGGCTAGGTGATCAAGTATCTTCACAGTACCTACATTGTGTCTCTTTTTCTTGTCGATAATGGTTATCGCCTCTTGATTTTATTCCTTCCAATTTGCGTTATGTGGCTTTTGCTTTATGTCTTTCTACCCCTACGTTAGGTATGTCGTGTAACTTTAACTCTTTTTGGAGGTACGGTTTAAGACCTCCTAAATAGGTTTCAAGTCTTTGCTTGTCAGACAACCCAAATACTCATGTCGATAAGGATTCCCATCGATGTGTGAATTCCTCCATGCTTCCAACCTGTTATAATCTAGTAAGTTTACTGAAAAATTCATCTTCTTTGATTCCTTGAAACCTATTAAAAAAATCATTTTTGAACAAGTTCCAGGTGTATGCAAAATTGTCTCTCTTCCACCATAAATAACAATTATAGGCGTACCCTTCCATATGCATTAACGCATATTTCACCTTCTCCTCGTCAGATTGAATATTGTAAATGTTGAAGTATTCTTCTGCTTTGTTTAGCCAAGCAACGCATTGGTCTTCACTTCCACTATATTTCGACAACTCTATTTTTGCCTTAGGTGGGTACACTATATAAGGATGAAATTGAGTGCCTTTTGCTTTATGGTTTGATGGTGGATCGGAACTACTGGATGATTTAAGTGACATATTTGAACTGCTTCATTGTTGGCAGTGATTTTTAGCTTTTTTATTCTCTACTATCTTACTGATAGCTTCTATTTTGTTGTTTAATCGTTCCTCCATATTTGGTAGTACTTTTGTTTCTATCTCTTGCTTAAGCGTCGTATTGTTAATATTTATTTCTTTTTGCAATTCTTCTTGATTCTTGGCAAGTGCTTCTTGTGTGAAAATATGAAATGAAGCATCTAGCATGTCTGGACTACTGACTCAGTCTATCTTAGACATTAGTGTTTGTAACACCTCCCTTAATGTATTATGGTTCTGCGTCATGGTGCTCAAGTTTTCGGTTATGGTGTTTATGTTTTGATTCATAGTACTCATTTTGTCATCCAAGTCTTTTTGTTTTTCGTTCAGGATGTCAAATTTGTCATCCAGCCTTCTTTCTAGTACCAGAGCAACTTCGTCTTTGATTTCTTTTTTAAGCATTGTATTGTTATTTTTCATCTGTTCCTTCAAGTCTTTTTGCTTAGCGATGAGGGATTTGATGTCCTTCTCCATTTTTTCGATTGGCTCTTTTAGTTCCGCCATGGTTCTTGATCTGGTGTGAAGAGGTGAATATTTGGGACCAATTTTGGCTTTTAATTATAATAATAATTATTAAAATAATAATATTACTATATTGTATTATAATGTTAGAAAACTTTAATAAAAACAAGTATTATAATAATATTGATTATTATATAACATTTGATTTTTATTAAAATTGAGATATATAAATATATATATTTGGTAGGGTTTACATGGAGTGGAGGTAGGCGTTGGAGTTGGATGCGAAGGAACATGGGAGTGATATGCAGAGATGGGCGGGCTAGAAGTGATAAGAGCGTGGAAGAGCGGATAGAGGGGGGGCGCGGTGGAGACGGGGAGGATGGGAGAGGCACTGGTAGGGGGGCTGCGTGGAGCAGTGAGCAACGAGAGGGTGTAGGGAGATGTGCGACAGGATGGGAGAGGAGATAGCAGCAAGCGGAGGGAGGAGGGTTGAGAGGGTTGAGTGAAGAGAGTGGACATGAAGATGGGTAGCAATGTGGGGATCTGTGGCGATGGGTAGACTTGGAGTGGAGTGCAGGTGGTGGAGACCATAGATGGGGAGAGAATGGAGCGGATAGAAGAATGGGGTGGAGGTGGAGGTTGATGTTGGAGGGAGTGGTCAGAGAGAATGGCCAAGGTGTTGGGGAGGAGTGTGGAGGAGTGTGGGTGGAGCACAGGTGGAATGCAGAGGTAGGAAGTGCGGTGTGAGGAACATGTAGGAAGGTGACATGGGATTTGGAGTGTTGAACATGAGGAATAAGAGTCGAGGGATCTAGGAGGAACGCAGAAGTAATCACAGGGGTAGAGCAGTGAGCATGGAAGTAGCATGGAGTATGCTGGGAGGTAGCGTGGAGGATGCTGGGTAGGGAGGAGGCTGGGCGACGGTGGTAGTGTGGAGCGGGAGTGCAGGGAGGTATTGTGTAGGTAGCAAGGAAGGGGAAGGATGGATAAAACAACAGCTTGGAGATGAGAGAGGGAGGATGAGCCGAATCTGAACTTTGGCTGAACGAGTGAATCCACTCTGAGAGAGGAGTCAAAACTGAGCTCAGTGCCAGAGCAGCAAATCCGCTCTGATACCAAATACAGCAACTGTATCCGATTGGACGCTTAATAGTTGTATCCGACTTTCATATTGAATGATAATAAGAAT